>JAKSZU010000016.1:42105222-44505222 GCA_026018925.1 Tupaia tana | reverse complement strand
AACAGCTGAAAATTCTTAATGTTACACTAGGCACCCAACAAGCCTGAGACAATGGAACTTCTCTAGTCTCTTCTCCACAGATAATCCTGGTGTTAGGAATGATAAAACTAGTGAAAAAAACAAAGTTGCTCCTATCACTATTATTGCATATATTTTGTGTCTGAGGAGAAATAAAAAATATTGCCTTACACCAAGTTAAGTGAACCTCTGCAATTTCTAATTTATAATGAAACTATTGATCAGCATAGAATTTCCTATATCTAAACTCAGAGAAGTTTCACCTGATCTGAAATCTTAGGAGGCATTTTCAATTTCTTCAGGGAAAATGCCTAACAGACTTCTGTCTAATCTCCCTTTAGATAAAGCTCTCTGAAGATCAAAGGGCCTTACTCAGACAGATGTGTTTTCTGTCAATGGCTAAGGGAGAAAAACAGACTTCAAGTAAATCTCTCAGAGAATCCTCAAGGAATTAGGTATTAAATAGAGAAAATGCAGTCTTCAGAAAGGTCAATGGATAGGAAAATGTGTTCACACACACAAAACCTTTCTTTGAAAACCAACTAAGAAATAGATCCTGATTGGGGAGGAGGGGGCATCACAATTGAGCAGACTAAATTCCCATATTCAAAAATACTAAAAAAGTGTTCATCATCTAATGGTTGCTGGGACCATGCAGTTAACACAGGCTGAATATGAAAGAACTGCCCCTCCCGCCTAGAGCAAGGACTCGGCTGAGGAGAACTGGTTGCAAGGTCAACAGTTTTACAAGTTCTGGACCTCACGAATTGTGTTGCTGTACTGTCCTGCACTCAATTTCTCTGCCTTATTGCCATACCCCAGTACCCCATAAAGGCACCCCCAGCCTTACTATAATTTTTACAATAATCCTGAAAGAATACGGATCCACTAAGGCGGCTGCAAACAGGAGTTACTCCCATTAGACTCACCCCACCCTCCTAGAAAATGTCAATAGAGAATGCTACATTCACTTCTCCTACTAGGGATTACATAGATAAGCATTAGAAAGGTTTAAGTTAAAGCTACTAATGGGCGAAAAGATCTCAGTAGCCAGGAGGGGCTCAGGGACTCATCCCCGAGGTGCTGTTACCCCAAAGACCATAAGCCACCTTTACTCTCAGGACAAGGGAAGACTGCCATTCCCCAAGCCACAGTCATTAGCAGCATGTAGAGGGTCCCAAGTACACAGCAACCTTCAGCTACCCACAAGACCACATTCCTTTCCTATGTAGACTCACCTTCTTAGCTGAAGACTACCCCAGAGATAACATAAGTATTTCACTTTAGTATATACTAACCTTGTCTTTACTAAGCCAGACAGGCTCTTGTAACTGCTACCACCCTAGCCTGAAGCTAAAGTTCTCAAAAAGCTGACCTGAGGCCAATCTGAGACTAAAGTGATCAAGCTGGTCTGACTGAAGTGGTCAAGATTCCCGGGAGCCCTCTCATCCAAAGACCCTCCCTGATAATCAAGATCAAAGAAGAGAATACACCCGAAAAATGGACTTCCTCGTTCTAAAAATTATGACTGTTTATACCTAAACAAAACAGATGTCATGTTTTATGATTATTGTTCCTATACTTTGAATGCCTTACCTTTTAGAGCAAAATGTTTCACTTACTTCCCTTCACCCATCCCACTACTGTAAAAACTCCTTCTATAATAAATACGCATGACTTCTGGCCATCAGGGCTGCAGTCTGGAGTTTACTCTGGCTGCAGTCGGCTGAGAACATGCTAAAGGGTCGTGAGGTCTCAGTCTGATTCCTGTTCACCCGCGTCGCCTTCCTGTGCACCCACCCCGGCTGGGGCACGGCTCCCAGCAAATGGTATTTGCTACAAGTCATAATTCCTACAAAAGAATTTCTGTTTTTTTGAGAGGTTTTTGCTATAGGGCATGTGTGCTCACCAGAAAGACAAAGAAAGACAGAGACAGAAAGCAAGAAATCACCCCCCAGGGGGGGATGGCCAAGCTGCAATCCTTTCTTCTCCTTTCTCCTCTTGGGATCTTGGGCATGCATGCACACACTCCCAGCATGAGTTTAAGCCACCAGGTCCAGGACTCGAACTACGGTCAACTACATGGGAATCCAGCGACATAGCCATTATGCCAACTGCTGGTCCCTGAAGAATTTCTTATGGACTAAATTAATTAATATAAAATTCTAAAATCTAAAAATCAGTCTGTACATAAAGACATGATCAGGAAGAAAAAAAAAGTCAATCTTCAACTCTAATATCGTGTTTAACTCTAATATCGTGTTAAAGAGTAGTTCATATTATAATTGTATGTAATTAAAGAGAAGCCAAATTGTACAATCAACCTCCAAATTATATTAACCAATTTCTGTTTATTTCTATTCAGAAAAGACATCATTGGACAAACGAGAACCACATTTCATTAGGAGTGAAAGAAAACATATTTCTCTTGGATAGTGAATATCACACAAAATAAGAATAAAGAAAAGTTGAACATAAACCTGAACTTGTTCAACAACATTTTAAGATGAATGAGAGGAAATTAAGTATATTTTTATTTTACTTCAATTTGTAATATCAAAAAATTGTATAAAATTATCACAAATTATTAAGGTTTAAACGAACTTCACTCTTAAAGAAACTTACTAGCTGCAAAAGAATATAATTTTCATTGTAAGAAACTATTATAATAAAGAAATACCTAAAAAACAAATGCATTCAAGTAAATAGACATTGAGCTCATTTCTCAAAAACCAACTAGACTGTTATTTTACTAGGTTTCTGATATATTTTTATTTTACTCTTTGTACTTCTTCTATTTTCATGTTGTATATTTTGTGGAATATGTATTTTTATATATACCAAAAGCAAAATGGGCAACAATTTTTAAATGCCCATGAGTGAGACTCTTAACTACATGAATAAAAGAAGTTTCCCTTTATTAGAGAAATGTAAGTGGTATTTAATTAGCTCCAATTCAAAATGCTGCTCAATATAAAAATTTTACTGTTTTTAATTACTGACAAATTTTAATAGCATTTTTCCTTTGTGAAGTAATACATGCTTACTTCAGAAAAATATTTCACTGATCAAAAAATATGTTTCCCATGAGGCCAGAAAGCAAAGTTCTAAAAAGTAAAAAAGCACCCTAAATTCTATCAATCAGGCATAATCACTTTTATTAATATTTTGATGTCTTTCCTTAAGTCTTATTTACTTATTACATATTTCACATAATTTACTACATATGTACTGTGTGTGTGTGTATATGTATGTGTGTGTGTATTATAGAAACAGATTTGAAAGGAACTAAAGAGAAGAAACTAATGAATAAGTATTGAATGGTACACAATGTTTACCATGAATGCTTTGTAAATATTTCCAATTTTGAAAACTCAATACCTCTAGTCATTTGGCATCATTTTAAAAACTGAGTAAATATCAAAATCTTCAGCTATGAAAATGTCCTTTACGATATTCAGTTCAACTGTGCTTTGGAGAAGGGGTGGGGGATACTTCATGTAATCCTCTTGACAGATTATCATAAGCATTTGAATAGTTCTGCCATTATTAGTAAATGCTACACCAGTTACTATTTTAAGTGATAAGGAAGAATGACAGGCAACTTCATATGAACTGTGGATATGGAACATTTTTCAAAAAAACAGATATACTCTTACAGAGATAAGAACGGATGATGATGAGTAAATCTTCCAGAAACACTGCAAGGCTGAGCTTACAAGCCAAGCTAAAGAATCCAACTGATAATACATAGTCCGACTGGATTCTTAAGGTTAGGATACCAACTATTGGGTCATTGGAAAAGTGAGCATGCATAGCAAAGTGAGCATGCAGCCTTTCTCCATATCAAAAGTATGGTTTGATGTTGCTACACTTCCTATTAACGTTTTTTGAAAGACAGCATCCAAGACTTCACAGTGGAACATTTTACCTATGAGGTATTAATAAAAGTCTGCTTCTAAACTCTACAGAACATAGATCCCAGATTAACATATAAAGCTGAGAATTTTGCCTAAGGATTCTAAGGCCCTCTACATGCCAAGAACTGAACAAAAGTTTAATTTCCTATGAGTTTTTTCCTTTTTTTTGAAGGAAACAGTGTCTCATTTTGTTGCTCAGACTAGCCTCAGACTCATGATATGTTGCCTCCTAAGTAACTGGGATTTCAGATATGCCTCACCACACTCAGCTTCCCTTGAGTTTTAATGTTCTAGATCATGACTGCCAATGTGTCCAACAGTCCCATTCTATGAGGTATAAGTCAAGATATATCCAGTAACAAAATCTCATCACCTAACAGAGTTGTTCATTTAAGAAGAGAAAACCACCTCCTCGTGTAGTAGTATTCAAAGGGATCCACATCTAACTTTAACTACTGGTCCAGAAAAAAATTATAACATATTTTATTCAAAGAGGACTTCATCAATATGAGAGTATGACTCCAGTGTGGTTTAAATTAAATTCTTCTCTGTATTTCCCTGTTGTTGGTTGGGAATTTGGACTTACAGCTAATCCAATGTAGATTCCCTGAAGGGCTCCACTACAGGCTGTAAAATTCCTGGTAAATGCCAGTATGGTACTCTAACTTGGCTCACAGAACTTTCCAGACCTTCTTTTTACATGCCTTAATGGTCAGATAAGCAAATAATAAGACAACATGGGCCTGTCTTCCTCTGTGACCTTTCTCACCTCAATAAAGTCGTCAAGAATGTTTATAGCACACAGGAAGCTTGATCCCATCAATAACCCAATAGTATACAAAAACCTCAGTAATGAGAAAGACAAAGCCATTCAAAGAAGAAATAAAAGTTTTCATAGATATCAAATGACAGAAAGAAAAGAATGGTCAAAGACACCAGATAACACTACTAGAAATACCTCTTCTGAACTGTAATTTAAATTTTCAATGAATGAAGTCTCAAATTATGCTGAGTTTGCTAATTACATTTATATTTTTTCTAATTTTCAATTTTTAAGTATTATTACTCAGTTTTATTTGTATGTGTTACACAAATGTTGGGGAAATTTATGACCACCTCTAGAGAATACAATCTATGGTCATAAACTCGACAGAAGAGTCTCTGCCTCATCCCAGTAAACGGCCATATCACAAATAGAAAAATAGGTTGTAGAATTTGTTTTTGGAATTCCACTAATCACACTGAAGTGGAGGCATAACTCCAATTTTCTTTGGGGAGCTCTGTAGCTATAGCCTCACTTAAGGGGTAACCTCTACTACACATAAATTTTTTGATTTTTTATTTTCCTTCCCTTTCAGAACTCTTCTCTGTGGTATCTTTAGTTAGCAATAATACTAGACTTAGCAACACAAAGCACATTATTTCTAAAATATTCAATGGAGGACTAGCCAGTGGCATGATTGTTAAGGCGGCTAGATCCTACATACCTGACTTTGTGGCTCAAGTACTGGATCTAGTAGCTCAAAAACCATGCTGGGCACATATGTATACCCAAAATCCTAAAAGGGAAATGGAGGAAAAGGTATTGTGGCATGGTCATCTCCACAGAGAGTGATTTCTCACTTACCTATCTCTCTGCCTCTTTCTCTCTTTCTCTCTCTCTCTCTCTCAGTGGATATTATCTATGGATCTGGATCTGTGATTTTTTTTTTTTTTTAGGGAGAGAGATTTTTCGCTTTAGGATGTGTGTGCTTGCTAGAAAGACAGAGAGAAACAGAGAGACAGAAAGCAAGAAATCACCCCTCTGCCCCAAGGGGATGGCCATGCCACAATCCCTTCTCCTCTGTTCTCCTCTCGGGATCTTGGGCACACACCACACGCTTTGAGTTTTAAGCTACTGGGTCCAGACTCAAACCACAGTAAAACACATGGGAATCCAGCAATGAAACCATTATGCCATCTGCTTGTCCCTCTCTACTTCTTTGGTAGGGTATGAACATACATAACCTACCAAAAAAAAAACAAACAACAACAAAAAAATCCAAGGACACTACAGTCCAGTGTTAAAGCTAAAGAAAAAAAATAAATCACATACATGTATTTTTTTTCTCCAGTAACAATTATTCTATACAATATAAAGCAATGACTTATTTTGAAGAAAACCATTATAAAATATTGCACTGGTAAGTCTTAAGATTGAAATATATTTTAGTCAAAGTACTTCGCATATGTATATAAATATGTACATACATACAGTGAATGCAAATAATATACAATGAACCTGATTAAAGCAAATATTTATTATCCTTATGTTAATAATGTTGGCTTTAAAAAATGTAGGTTTTCTCGAAAAAAAAGAAAGAGTTGTTAACAGAATGAACAGGCATGTGTTAGCTTTAAGACAGTACCTCATTTTAACAGAAGAAAACAAAAGTTCCTTTGTCCCAAATAATTGCTTTATATACTCAAAGTGTGCATTTATAAGTTTCACTAAGGGAAAGATGTGTCAGTGTAACAATACTCATAAATAAGTGTAATATTTTCAAAATAAGTTTTGCATGGTTAAGTTGCAGTTAAAATTTGCTGAAAGGAATTTGATTGTTTTTAGATTAAAGTTATCAGAGAAAGAGACATCAATAATAACAGGAATATTTTATATCTGCTTGATCTTATGGTTACTGAATCTCCAATGCTGGGAGAAATAACCCTGAACTTACATAGAAAAATAGGTCGTAACTTTTTCAATAACCCAATAGTTCAGAGAGTAGCATAAAAGGCTTTTGGGGCCCACAAGTCTGGAATGTAGCAAAGAAGCCAGTTCAGATTCTGAAGTCACCAAAAAAATTAGATCCTCTTTATATGGCTGGTCATAGAGGAAATATATTAAAGTCATCAGACATTAAGGCAGAGAAATATATACAAAGACCAGCATTGCAAGAGAGCTAGGTGAGAGGGAAGGGGCTCTTAATGAGCTTAGATGGGACTCATACAAAGCCTATACCCTATCTCCGCTACATTTTCATTAGGGGGATAGAAAGTACTTTCAATAGGCATAGAAAACTCATTTTAGAAAAATAAAATGCAAGTAGTACACTAGCAATAATCTATAGAATTCATCATCAATTAGAACTAAACTATATACTTTTCATTCATTTTATGTACAATTATTATCTCCATAACAATTATTAACCCTATAATAAAGAATGGCATTTAGAGAAATTAGCCTCTATAAATACTTGCTCATGGTCACGCAAAAAGTAAATTTACGTGCCAGGATCCAACACCTAATCTATCAGACATCATTCATGCATTCATTCATTCAGGAATATGTGAGTCTCAAGTGTATGCTTAGCATTTCTACAGCAGCAAGGTTAAAATAGTTAGGGGTGGGAGGGAGGAAATTGTCCTTGTTATCATGGTAAAAGAGGTATTAATCAAATTATAACGAAATTCAGTGTAAAGTTGCATGTGCACAAAATGATTATGAAGAATAAGCAAAGCCTACAACAAATCCTGACCTCATCCCCACTAGGAGTCAGGGATAACTTCCCTGAGAAAATGAGACTTCTGCTAAGGTCTGAAAAATGCAATGAAGCTGGATGAAAAATCACGTAAACGGTAGAGACAAGGATGAACCACATAATAAAAAGGAACAAGGCATTCTATTCAGAGGAAAGAAAGGTAGAGATCACAGGGAAGTTTGTGGCCAAATGATATAGGCCAGTGAGGTACAATCCTGACCATACAGTCCCTGATAAGAATTTTGGTCTTTAATCTAAAAAGAATGAGAAGATATTCAAGGATAAGAAGGTAGGGATAACATCGTATTATTTTTTTCAAAAATTATTTTGGCTATGAGTGAAAAACTAGGAGACCATAAGTTTCAGTTAGAAAAATACTGTAGTTTCACAAGAAAGAAATGGTGTTAGCTTGGATGAGGATGTCCACAAAAGAGAAGAGAAAGAAGGGGACAAATTACACAGGTGTTTGGGAAGAGAAACAGTGATAAGTGGGGGTAATGCAGATGAGGCATTGAGGACAACTCTTATCTATGGATCTGGATCTGTGATTTTTTTTTTTTAGGGAGAGAGATTTTTAGCTTTAGGATGTGTGTGCTCGCTGGAAAGACAGAGAGAAACAGAGAGACAGAAAGCAATTCATGGCATGATTGACTAGATAGATAAGTTTGTTCCAATACATGCTAAGAGAAAGAAAGGAAGAAAAGAAAGAGAAGGAACACAGATCATTTAAGAAGAAAAAAAGGAGTGGGCTTGTTATATTAATACATCTCTCAAAAAGACAGAGATCTGTATTGAAGAATATTACAGAAAACTCAAGATGGGAACTAGAATACGTTTTTAGGCGTGATTTCACTGAGTTTACTGATCAATTTACACAGAGCAATTTTGATAAAATGATAGAAGCAGCAACCACATTAGAAAGACTTTAGCTGTGGCATGAAGTACAGACGACTCGTTCCAGAAGTTTGCTAAAATGGAAATAGGAGAGAGTATGCAATACCTAGATAGAAGTAGGGTTAGAGAAGGACATGGTTCTTTTTTAGTATGGAAGAATCTTGAGCATGCTTAAGTGCTGATGAAATTGATCCAGGTAAGAGCAACGAGTTGAGTGCTCAAGAAGAGGAAAAGATGCACATGCTTCAGGAACACAGAAGAGAATGGATTTTAAAATCCAAGTGGAGATTTGGACCTTAAATATTTACGAAGCAGGAAATGCTGAAGATATAAACAGGTCAGTCAGTTTTGAAAGTAGAATATTGAGAGAATTTCTGATAGCTTCACGTTTTTCTGTCAAGGACAAGGTGATCTTTGGAAAAGAAGGAGATGGGGGAATGATGAAAAATTTTGAGGCAGAAAGGAAACTTTGAAACAGTTAAATTATGACTACAATCAAAACTGCTAAGTGCCAGGAGGATTTAGATGCAGATTCTTAAACTTCAATTTAGCCTTCATGGCATGCCAAAGCAGGTGGAGTTTAGCTTTATTTATTTATTTATTTACTTACTTACTTACTGATTGTGTGTGTGTTGAGGGGAGGGGATTTAACATTTTTTCCCCCAACAGTGACTCCTGACCAAAATTTAAAAATATAAAACCTGATGTGATTGTTAAATTACTTATAATTATAGTTTGAAGTAACATAACCTCACTTTAGCAATAGCAGACAAACATGAAATTTATGGGAGGGAGACCATGTTGCTCACAAAATTATAACAACTAGAAAACAATGTTCCAAAAATGGGCAAGAATACAAAGAAGCTGGACAAAACCAAGATCTTACATCATAAGGCTGTTTAGCACAATCAATGGGTCATAGGGTTTCTACAGTTCTAATTTCACAAGGGATCACTAGATTACTGTGGAGGGCACTGCATACTGAAGACATCTTGAGCTATCCGCCATCTTGAGCTATCCATCATCTTGGAAACCATTAGGTTTCACTTCCTCACTGAGCAAACCATTTCTCAGAAATCATGTGACCAACCGTTCTTCCTGGGGGTGGTTGGGTTTCTAGGCAATGGGAGAGATCCACCCACATCAATGATTGGCTCATACTGTTCTATCTCATTTGCATTTCGGGCAACCAATCAATGCCCACCAGCCTGTATATAACTCACCATTTTTCCTCAATAAAAGGAAGACGGAAGACTTGATCAGCACCTCGTATTGTCTCCACTCTGTGTGTGTGTGTGTGCGCGTGTTTGTCCCATCTCTCACTCCCTCCCCCAGGAAACCTGTTCGACTGTCCCGCAGGTCAGGACAGATTACTCTACAAATGGGTTTCTACAATATATCATGTATGAGAGTTGAGATGAAAATTTCATAAGCCCTCAAAAGTATTAAAATATGTAAGATCCAGCTAAATTCTATGTATACATTAGTGAATTTCCACACTGGATATGAATGGTTCTCAAACTCGCTGTGATTTATTCTTGAATGTTCATGCATCATATAGGATATAAAAAGAAACATTTCTCTGTCAAATATAAAAAGGTAGCTCTTTACTCAAGAGTCTAGTCTAAGACTCCATTTTAAAACAAAATCTGTTTTTTAAATTTAATTCCATTTGTTATTATTATGTTTTTAATTTGACCAGAAAGAGACAGAGAGAGAAAGGAAAGTGAGAAAGCAAGCCACAAGGTCTAGGACCCAAACCATGGTTAGCCATGTGGGAAGCCAGAGCCACTAACCACCATGCCCTCTGCCGACCCCAAGACTTATTTTTAAATTACCAAATGACAAGAAAAAAATAAAGGAACATGGGTAAACTTGAACTACTCAGTCATCAGGAAAGTCATGACGCATTTTTTTAATAGAAAAATATGGCTGAGACGGCTACTGAACTAGAGCTGTGAAATATTGTTTTCAGGGACTAACAACGAAGATCTTCTGCTAAGACTTCTCTCTCCAGATTCATTTCTAGTGGTAGAGACACAAACCCAGGCTCATCTTGAGATGGCTACTGAACTTGAACTGTGAACTTGAACTGTGAAATATTGCTTTTAGGGACTAAACATGAAGATCTTTTGAGACTTCTCCCCTCCAGATTTATTTCTAGTGGGTAAGGCTACCTCTATCACTCTCTATCTCTCTGTGTCTCCATGTGTCTTTAATTTTTTTAATTTTTAAAATATTTTTTCCACATTTTAATGATTCACAAAATACCTTAAACTGAAACTATGGACAAAGCTAGAATCTAGTCACAAGTGCACTGTAATTTTCTTATGAAACATTTTAAATTAATTTACATTCATTCCCTGAACACTGTCACAGCACACAAAATGTGATTTCCCATCCAAAATAAACTGCATAGTGGCTTAATCAACATGCTATCATCATTAATTTTCCATTTCTAGTTTCATATATATACATGAATATATATATATATTTACCCCTATTTCTTACCCTGTGCTATTTCCTGCCCTCCTCCAACACTATCTTAGGTGTCTATAGTTGTTTTCCATTCCTCCCCCCCCCCAATTTATTGATTCACAAAGTTCCTTAAGTAATCTTACTTTCAATACCAAGTTCAGCTGTTATGTACATATCATAGAATACATGTCTGACTTTAGGTGTGAAACTCTGAGTGGAATGAATATATACTATAAGGTAACACCTAGCTGATGCTATAAAGCTTACTATGATTATTAAAAGGTTTTTTTAAATTTCAATAAAAGCTGTTTTAGCTTTAATAAATCAAAGAAATACTAAGGAACTTTACTTAAAACTTAAAGTCAGGAAACAGGTTAAGATTCTGTTCAAAGAGTAGGTACATGAACCTACCGGCAGCTCAAAATTGGACAAAAATCCTTAAAACTGGAAAACAAAGCCCAGAAGAAAATCAGCAATGTTTTATTCAAAAGTCATAAAATGCTATTTCACCAGTTCAGTCCCATGTACTTAATCTATCTTCTGTTGTGGTCCGATCTTCCCTATTAAATTCTGGGACATAACATTCAACTCCAGATGTGTCTCTATGATTAAGTTGGTCATTTTCTTAGCTTTTTTGTTTTAGAGAGGTTTTTGCTACAGTGCGTGTGCGCTCACCTGAAAGACAGAGAGATAGAAAGTGAGAAACCACCCCCGAGAGGGCATGGCCATGCCGCAGTCCCTTCTCCTCCATTCTCCTCTAGGGATCTTGGGCACGCACACACACGTGCACGGCATGAGTTTAAGACACCAGGTCTGAGACTCGAACCACCGTCGACTACATGGGAGCCTAGCAACATAGCCATTACGCCAACTGCTGGTCCCCATTTTCTTAGTTTTTGAGCTCTTATTTCCGTGTGTCTGTATTTAATTATCCTGGTATAGCACTCACTTTATAACTTCTTGGAAATCTGGTCTGGTGTTGGTTAATCCTTTCAGGTTTTGTTTATCTGAGAATATTCTTGTCTTTTCTTCCCATATGAAGTAAAATCTTGCTGGGTACAGTATTCTTGGTTGAAATTGCTTTTCCCTTAACACTTTGAATATATTTTTCCATTCTTTCCTCGCTCAGCATTGTTTCTGATGAGAGGCCCACCGTTAAGTCTGATGGGATATCCTTATCAGGTAACTTGCCGTTTCTCTCTTGCCAGTCTTAGTATCTTGTATTTGTCTGTGGTTTTGGTCAATCTGGCTGTGATGTGTCTTGAAGATCTTCTTGGGTTGATTATATTTGGAGTCCTTTCATTTCTTGGGACTGGATTTTTGAATGCCTCTCTAGGTTTGAGAAGTTTTTTTTCAGGATTTCATGGAATAGAATTTCAATGCCCTTATGAGTCTTTTTGTCTTCTGGGATGTTTGGACATTTGATTGTATCTAGTATTTCTTGTATATTATTCTCATTTTTTGGGGCCATTTTCTCAGTCTTCATGGTGGATTTTTCTAGGCCAGCGATTCTATCTTCTACATCTAAGATTCGATTTTCTGTATGATCTATCTAGTCTGCTTTTAATACTTTTTTTTTTTTTTGGAGAGGTTTTTGCTATAGGGCGCGTGCACTCACCAGAAAGAGAGAGACAGAGAGATAGAAAGCTAGAAATCACCCCCCAGGGGGATGGTCACGCCGCAATTCCTTCTCCTCCATTCTCCTCTCAGGATCTTGGGCACGCACGCACACACGCCCGGCGTGAGTTTAAGCCACCGGGTACAGGACTTAAACCACAGTTGACTACATGGGAGTCCAGCAACATAGCCATTATGCTAACTGCTGGTCCCTGCTTTTAATACTTTTAAGGGAGATTTTGACTTCCTGTATTATAGCCTTCATCTCTAACAGGTCCATTTGATTCCTTTTTTTAGAGTGTTTATTTCCTCTTTTAGATCTTGCAAGAATTTCCTTACCTCCTGGAACTCATCAGCTCTTTACTCCTGCCTCTTCTACAGTTCATTGTCTCTCTTCTCTTCCATCTCTGTTAGTTTTGTCATTACTAACATTCTAAAATCCTTTTAAGACATGTCCATGAGTTTCATTGTATTGTCTGAAGATGAAGAGGTATTATTCTTTTCCCTTAAAGGAGAGGTATTATCTTGCTTTCCCATATTTCTTGTGATCCTGTAGTGATTTTTAGTCATCTGATGGATGGTGTGTTTCTTCCTGATTCTTGAAGTTCAATCTGAGCATTGAGAGGCAAGCAGAGCAAGGAAAGAATGGGAAAATATATTAAAAGTATTAGGGGAAAAGCAATTTCAACCAAGAACACTGTACCTTTCAAGATTATCCTTCACATGGGAAGAAAAGACAAGGACATTCTCAGATAAATAAAACCTGAAAGAATTTACCAACACCAGACCAGCTCTGCATGACGTTTTTTTTTCTTTCTTTTTTTTTTCTTCTTCTTCTTTTTTTGGAGACGTTTTAGCTGTAGGGCATATACGCTTGCCAGAAAGACAGAGACAGACAGAGAGACAGAAAGCGAGAAATCACCCCCCACGGGGGATGGCCACGCCACAATCCCTTCTCCTCCATTCTCCTCTTGGGATCTTGGGCACACACACACGCCCAGCATGAATTTAAGCCACCAGGTCCAGGACTCGAACTGCGGTCAGCTACATGAGAGCCCAGGGACATAGCCATTACGCTAACGACCGGTCCCTCCATGAAGTTCTGAAGGGAGTGCCTTACAGGAAAACTACATACAGACACAGAAAAAGAGTTCAAAAACAACTTAGAAAATGGCCAACTTAATGGTAGGGACAAGTGTGGAGTTAAATATTATATCCCAGAATTTAATTAGGAAGATCAGACCACAACAGAAGATAGATTAAGTACATGAGACTGAACTGGTGAAATAGTCTTGATTTTCTTTCAGGCTTTGTTTTCCAGATTTAAGGATATTTGTCTTGCTTGAGCTGCTGATAGGTTCGTGTTACTAGTATTTGAACAGAATTCTAACCTTTTTCCTGGTTTTAAGTTTTAAACAAAGCTCTCTTAGCATTTCTTTGATTTTGAATTATTAAAGCTAAAACTGTTTTTCTTGAAATTAAAAAATATTTAAAATACCTATTTAATGATCTTAGTAAGCTTTATAGCATCAGCTAGGTGCTACTTTATACTATATTCATTCTACTCAGAGTTTCACAGGTAAAGTCAGAGATGTATTCACAGATATGTATATATCCATTGAACTTGCTATTAAAATTAGATTATTTAACATATTTTGTGAAGTAATAAAATATGGGGAAAAAAGGAACAGAAAGTAACTCTAGAGACCAGAGATAGTGTGGGAGGAGGGTAGGAAATGACAGAGGGTGAGAAATAGGGGGAGGGAACCAGCAGTTAGCGTAATGGCTATGTCACTGGACTCCCACGTAGTTGACCATGGTTAGCATCCCGGACCCGGTGGCTTAAAACTCACGCTTGGCACGTGTGCGTGCGTGCCCAAGATCCCGAGAGGAGAATGGAGGAGAAGGGATTGTGGCGTGACCATCCCCCCTGGGGAGGTGATTTCTCGCTTTCTGTCTCTATGTCTCTCTGTCTGTCTGGCGAGCACACGCACCCTATGGCGAAAACCTCTCAAAAAAAAAAAAAAAAAAAAAGAAAGAAAAAAAATAGGGGGAAAAAATATATATGTATATGAAACTAGAAATGAAAAATTATTTACAATAATATGTATGATTAAGCTACTATGCAGTATATTCTGGATTTCCCATCCAGATGGGAAATCCAGAATATACTGTGATGATGTTCAGTGAATTAATGTAAAAATTAATCAATTAATTAATTTAAAATTTTTTAAAAAGTCATGACTTTCCCTCCAACCCAATAGTCTCTCTACAAATAAAGTCTCATATTCATTCTCCAATTTATAACAATAGGGCTGTTTTTAATCCTGGAATTAGTTATTTTTAATTAATTCATAAAATGATTAAACAAAGCCACTTAACATCACTTAGAAAACTACTGCTAATTCCATTCAAATTATGACATTAGTCAAGATAATATCATCTACAAAACAAGAATGGGCCTAAGAAATGGCAAGTTTAGGTCATTAAATTTGACTGTATGTGAATGAACTTTAGATGTAAATCAACTGTTATGATATACTGGAATATGACAAATTATCAAAACTCCTGCTTTCTCCCAAAAGCATATTTCTAAATTCCTCCTTTATGAACTTCAAAAAAAATGTTTAACGTATCCATTACACATTTGGAATTGTCATTAAATACAAAAGACATACTTATTTTCAGTTTTTCAGTGACATAAACTCCTACACAGACTACAACAAAGATATTTAGTGACTTGGATTCTAAAACATAGTTCTTAAAAGTTAAAAATGAATAATTAAACATGCTCAGATAAAGCTATTTACTCATCTAATTCCATCTTTCTAAGACTATTATTACAAAAGGCACAACTTAATCATGCCTAAATATAAGTATGACAAGCAGATATGTGACCCACATGCAAGATAGTCCCCATTCCATAATTTGGTTGAGGGAAATTTAGAAAGCATTTTATCATTAAAAATAAATTCTTACTATGTCTGAAACCACTCAAGAACCAATAATTTATGAAACTAGTAATGCTATTTACCATTTAAAAATATATTAGTACACAACAAAACAGACTTCAAAATAAACACTTATCTCAAAATCACTTGATTTTTTTAAAGTTAGACAAAAGCAAAAACAATAAATACAAAAATTACTTTCTTTGCTATTCAAGAAACAGGCAAGTATCTAAAAATTACAATCATAAATTGAGAAGCCTCAATAAATGCACCACTTTCTCTTAACTACACACTATTTCTCTTTCCTCTTTTGCTGCCCCCCCAAAATACAAATCAGTTCAAATAACATTAGAAAAGGAAGAAGGGAAAGAATGGCATTTACCACAGGTCAAGAACATGAATCCTTGCTCTCAACCATTAGGAGTAACCTCCTCCCCTTGATTAATGACTAGTCTGGTGAGTCTTTGTTACCAAGTTCTGGCCAACAGATGGAAGCAGAAGTATGTAGGGCAAGAACTTGGGAAAACATTTTATTTCCTAATTTCAAAAAAGATAAAAGGTATGGGCCAACAGGTGGTATGGTGGTTAAGGTGCTAGATAGCACACAGCCAACTCTGCAGTTCGAGTTCTGGACTCATCAACTTGAAAAGTACACCAAGCATTATGTGCCTGAGTGTCCAAAATTCCAAAAGGAGGATGGAGAAAAAATGACTGTGGTGTGGTCATCCTCCCTGGGAGGGAGGAGGTGATTTCTTACTTTTCCTTTCTCTCTGTTTGTGTCTCTCTCTAGCAAGTCCTCTAGCAAACAAAGAGAGAAAGGGGGCAAATAAATTCTGCAAGCATCTTCTTCATCCTTGGTCCTTTTCCCTACTTCCTGATTAAAAAGGAAAAGGGATGCCTTAACTATGACCCAAAAGCATAAGGACAAAAGTTGACATATTATGGAAGAGGGCAAAAGACAGAAGAAACTAATCGCTTTTTTAAAAAATGTATTGGTTTATTGAGAGAGAGAAAGAGACAGACAGACAAATACTCCAGACTTCAAAACAGCCGAGATCACAGGTGTAGGTATGTTCAGGTCAACTAAGGATCTAAACCTGGACCCTCCCATATGGCTCCAACATCACACAGTGGCAGTAGTCTGTGTCACTGTGGCTGAGTTGAAATTAGGTTCTTAATGGCACCAGGGAGTAGCAACATTTTGCCTATATTAAATAACTGTCAAAGTTAAATAAAGTTGAAAACAAATATATACACACAGAAAAGATTTATGAGTTTCTAATTGGAACCAAAGACATTTGAAAACAATAAGCCATACAAAAAAAGCATGATAACTACTTTAAAAAATAAAAAAAAAAAAACATGGTAACTGAAAGCATACCTATGCAAAGAGGGAGGTAAAAATGTACTTCAAATATAGAACCAAGTTCCTACTCAAGGAATGAGGTACTTAAGGGAACAGAAAGACTAAATTTTCAAGTAATTTTTTCAGAAAAAAATGCAAAAATAACAATAAATGGAACATACAAAAATCATAGATTAAAAGCCATATTATCAGGTCAGCAAGTGGTGTGGTGGCTAAGGCGCTGGACTCCCACTTGGCCAACCACAGTTCAAGTCCCAGACCTGGGATGCTTTCTCACTATCCCTTTCTCTCCTTCTCTGATTCTCTCTGGTCAAATTAAAAAATAACAGTAACTGGGACCAGCAGTTGACATAATGGCTATGTCGCTGGACTCCCATGTAGTCGACTGTGGTTCAAGCCCCAGACCTGGTGGCTTAAACTTACACTGGGCATGAGTGCGTATGTGCCCAAGATCCCAAGAGAATGGAAGAGAAAGGATTGTGGTGTGGCCATCTCCCCTGGGGGGTGATTTCTCACTTTCTGTCTGTCTGTCTGTCTCTCTCTCTCTCTCTTTCTGGCGAGTGCACACTCCCTATAGCAAAAACATCCCCAAAAATAAAAAATAAAAATAATAACTATAACTAATAAAATTAAATAATTCTTAAAAAAAAATACTGTTGGATTGGAGCCAGCAGATGACATAGTGGTTAAGGTGCTGGACTCCCACATGGCCAACCACGGTTCAAGTCTGAGATCTGGTGGCTTGGTTTCTCACTTTCTCTCTCTTTTTCTCTCTCTGTCACTCTCTGGAGAATACATATGTCCTATAGCAAAATTAAATAATAATAATGATAATAAATTAAATGATTCTTTCTTTAAAAAAGATAATGTACTAAAGAGTTCAACTATCCTGAAGTCTCTCTATTGATTTAATAAAATTCCATTCAAATGTGAACAGAATTTTGGGGGGCATGTTTATGTGTGTGTAATTTGACATATTTATTACACAAATTTACAAAGAAATGGAAAAAGATCCATAATAATCAAGATAATCTTGAAGAACAAATTTAGAGGATTTTAATTACTAAATAAAAAAACTATTTTTAAAACCGCAATAATTAAGACACTGTGATAATGATGTATAGACAAAGGAGACCAACAACACAGAATCTCTATTTGCTCCAGCAAATGAATTCTACACACACATAAAGTCATTTGATTTATGGTAAATATGGCATTGCTCTGCAGTGGAGAAAGGATGATTATATTAACAATTATGTTAAGTCAAATAGACATCTATATAGAGAAAAATAAATCTTGACCTTTATCTCATACCTGATATAAATACCAACACCAGGTAGGTTCTATAACTGCAGATTTCTATTTATTATCATAACTGTGATCTTGAAAGTGTTTTACAGAAAAACAAACAAACATGCTGAGAAACAAAAAGCATTAGGAGAAGTCTTTGAAATGTATTTAGGGTCTCCATAAAGTTTGATGGAAAATATGTATTAAGTAAAAAAAATATTAATAGATTTCAAAATTTGTGTACCAAATAAACTCATACTTTAATTCCAATTTTTTCATGATGTTTTGAAGTCCCTTTGTAACAGAAAACAAAACAACAGGAAAGTTGGACTATCGAGTGAAATCTCCCTACATATAGAACAAAAAGAGGGGAACAACAGAAATGAATGGAAATTTAAAAATAAATCCATGTGTTTTAACTGCCAAACTGGAGTTCATTGATTCAATCATCTAACAAATATTTATTATATAGAATGCCTACTCTGTACAGTATGCTAAGCAGTTGGGATAAAACAGTGAACAAAAGAAAAAAATCCTTCTACATCTGGAGCTTATATATACCGGAGTTCCAAAAAGAAAGAAGAGAAACAAGGAGAAATAATGTTAGACATTTTTGAAGAAAAGGAAAACAAGATTCCAGACAAAATAGCCCACCATGACTCAGCCTAATGTCACAATGCCACATCAAGGCAAATAGACACAAAACCCCAAAGGTAGGGGGATTTCGAAAAGCATTCGGACAAGGAAAAGCACATGTAAAATACAAGAATAAGAATGCCATTTCATTTCTCAAAAGAATCACAGGAGGGGGGACCAGCAGTTAGCGTAATGGCTATGTCGCTGGACTCCCACATAGTCGACCACGGTTCGAGTCCTGGACCCGGTGGCTTAAACTCACGCTGGGCACGTGTGCGTGCGTGCCCAAGATCCCTAGAGGAGAATGGGGGAGAAGGCATTGCGGCGTGGGGGTGATTTCTCTCTTTCTGTCTCTATGTATCTCTCTGTCTGGCGAGCGCACGTGCCCTATAGCAAAAACCTCTCCAAAAAAAAAAGAATCACAGGAGAATAAGGCAATGAGCAACACTTCTAAAATTCTGAAGGAAAATTATTTTCAACCAAGAATGATATACCTCAGCAAGTACTAAAGTAAAATAAAGACACTTCCAAATATCAAAATGTCTAAGGAGGTTATTCTTTCATATACATTCTCAGGAAACTCCCAGGGGGTATTCTCCAACAAATAATGAAAACAAAAAGGGGTAGACTAGAAATCCAAGGAATTAGAAAGACAAAGGAGACACCTGAAGAAGACAATTAGGAAGTAGTCATATAAAATTATAAAATGAGAGCTGTGCAGAAGGTACAGAAAATAACCAGTTCAGACTGAACTGTGGCCCACAGTGAAAATATCCAGGATGGAGAAAAAAAGAAAACAAGCCAGCCAATATGCTTGGTCATATTGAGCTTATCACAGAATTTAGGGGAAAATTAATAATAGGTATCTAGACAGCAAAGCAAAACAAAAACAGTGGAACTATCCTCACAGTACATGTGTTGTCCAACTATAAACAATAATTGTCATGAAAATGTAAGCATCAAGTTGAGATTTCACCAAAAGTTGTGAGTTTGAGAGGACAAAGGGAGAAAGGAGACAATATATATAGTAAGAATGAAGACAGGCTGAGGAGAGGCATGAGAAAGTGGAAAGAGGCAAACAAACTGGTTAGGGAAGCCAGGAATGGAAAAACAATATAATAGCAGGGTGTCTTATGAACCTTACATAGGGAAGAAAGCAAAGCAGATCAGGTGTTTCCTAAACTCCACACTAGGTTGCAGCTAATGATAGCCTGATTTCCCCCTAGACCCAACAAGAATGCCAGTGATGATAACCAGCAGAGCATAGCAGCGCCAGAAACAGAGATGGATTTAAGAACCTCACAGACAAGAGCAGCCAGAAAAAAAAAAACATTTCCCTTCCGAGACTCTTTTTTCCCTTTTAAAGTCATTGGGCAGCCAAAAGTGGGGAAGAACTTTCTGCACCCTCAGAAAGCGGTCTACAGGCAATAGATGAACAAGAGTAACCAAAAGAGCAAGGAAAAAAGCTATAAAGATGAATGTTTCAGGGGCCGGCAGATGGCGTGGTGGTTAAGGGCACTGGACTCCCACATGGCTGAATGTGGTTCAAGTCCTGGACCTGGCAGCTTACTTTCTCTCTCTCTCTCTCTCTCTCACTCTCTCTCTCTCTCACTCTCTCGCTCTCTCGCTCTGTCCCTCTCTGGTCAAATTAAAATAAAGAAATAAAAGTTAAATAAAATAATTCTAAAAAAAAAAGAAGAAAGAAAATGAACTAGAGAATCCATTAAAAATAAAAATGAATGTTTCATTAGAATCACCAACAAACTAGGCCAGGAAAGACCTGAGTGCTATACCTAAACAGGTACTGTCAACTGGAATAAAAGATTTGGGAAGAATGATTTAGAAGGAACAAGAACAGCTAAAATATCCAAGATACATTTTTTAAAATTATAGATCACACCAAAAGCCACTGAGGTAAGCCAACTCCAAGATAACACATATGTTGAAATTTGAAGCAGCCATCATAAAAATGCATCAAAAATCAATAACATATTCTATTGGAATGAATGGAAAACAGAAAATCTCAGCAAAAAACTGAAAGTTACAAAAAAGAAACCAAAAGAAAAGTTATAGAACCAAAAAATAAAAACAGGAAGAAAGAAACTCACTTGCAAAACTCAATAAGAGAATACAGGTTACCAGAGGACTGAATAAACTTAAAGAAAGAATTTACCGTTAAGAACAAAAGAGAGAAAATGGAGTGGGGGTGTGTTACAGAACCTCAGGACCTATAGTACAATAACAAAAGAGCCAACTTTTATAGCACCTTAGTTCCATAAGAAGAAGAAAAAGTGGAACTGAAAAATCTGTTAAAGAAACAATGATAGAGTATTTCTAAAACTAAGTGAAAACAAAACTATAAATTCAAAGAAATGGTGGATCTCAAGTAGAATAAACCCAAACAAGTCCACACCAAAATAAATCAATAGAAACTAAAGAAAAAACTCTGATACAAGGAAAACTAAAAGAATTTGTAACTAGCAAAACTTTCCATAAAGATTGTCAATTCTTTTTCAAATTAAAGTATCAGTTTAATGCAATTCCTACCAAAATCACAGCATAGTTTCTATACAGAAACAAGATTATTTAAAAATTTACATGGAAGGGACCAGCAGTTAGTGTAATGGCTATGTCGCTGGACTCCCACGTAGTCGACCGCAGTTCGAGTCCTGGGCCCGGCGGCTTAAACTCATGCCGGGCGCGTGTGTGTGCATGCCCAAGATCCCGAGAGGAAAATGGAGGAGAAGGGATTGCGGCATGGCCATCTCCCCGGGGGGTGATTTCTCGCCTTCTCTCTCTCTGTCTCTCTCTGTCCTTCTGGTGAGCGCACACGCCCTATAGCAAAAAAAAACTCTCAAAAAGAAATTTTAATGGAAAGGCAAAGAATCAGGAGTAGCTAAAACAATCATGACAAAAAAATAATCACTCTAAATATTAAGACCTACAATATAGCTACGATAATCATCACTGTGAGGGTGACACATGCAGATCAATGGAATAGAATAGAGAACACCCAAATATATACAACACAGGGAACAACAGGTGACACAGCAGTTAAGGGACTGGACTTCCATGTGGCCAACCATAGTTCTAATGCTGGACCTGGCCACTTGAAACTCACACCAGGCATGTGTGCGTGCATGCCCAAAATCCTAAGAGGAGAATGGAGAAGGGATTGTTCTGTGACCATTCCCCAGAAGGATGACTTCTCACTTCTGTCTCTCTGCCTCGCCAACAAGCTCATATGCCTTATAGCAAAAATCTCTTAAAAAAATAAATAAATAAAAAACAGAAATATACACAACACAAATATGCCCAGCTAACTTTTAACAGAAGTACAAAAGCAATTTGGGGGGAAGGGGTGAGCCTTTTCAACAGGTACCACTGGAACAATAGAATATTCATTTATTCACTAACCAAACAAAGAAGAAAGAAAGAAAGAAAGAAAAAAAGAAAGAAAGAAAGAAAGAAAACCTTCTACCTAAATTTCACATCTTATACAAAAAACAAACTTAAAAAATATTACAGATTTGAAATCAGCTGGTGGCAGGGTGGTTAAGATGGCTAAATCACATATAGGCGACTGCTTGATTTGAGTTCTGGACCAGGAGGCTTAGAAAATACATGTATAAACATGCCCAAAATCCCAAGAGGAGAATGGAGGAGACAGGATTGTAGCATGGCCACCCTCCACCCCAGGGTTGCTTTCTTACTTTCCCTCTTTTCCTTCCTCTCTTTCTGTCTCTCTCCAGCAAGTACATGTGTCCTATAGCGAATAAAACACACACACAGAGATCACAGACTTAATGTGAAGCTTGAAGCTATAAAATTTTTAGAAAAAATAGAAGAAAACTTTAAGAAAAAATGGAAACTAACGGTAGGTAAAGAATTCTTAGACTTGACATTAAAAACAAATTCATACAAGAAAAATTGGTACACTGGACCTCATTAAAATTTAAAAATTTTCAGGTCCGGCAAGTGGCATGATGGTTAAAACACTGGACTCCCACATGGTTGACTGCAGTTTGTGTCTCAGATTTGGCAGCTTACTTTCTCACTTTCCCTCTTTCTCTCTCTCCCTCTTTCTCTCTCTGGTCAAGTTGAAAAAATAATGATGATGAATAAAATTAAATAATTCTTTTAAAAATTTTTTAAACTTGGGACCAGCAGTTAGCGTAATGGCTATGTCGCTGGACTCCCATGTAGTCAATCGCAGTTTGAGTCCCAGACCCGGTGGCTTAAAACTCATGCCAGGCGCGTGTGCGTGTGTGCCCAAGATCCTGAGAGGAGAACGGAGGAGAAGGGATTGCGGCGTGGTGGCCATCTACCCTGGAGGATGATTTCTCACTTTCTCTCTGTCTGTCTGTCTGGCAAGCGCACACACCCTATAGCAAAAACATCTCCAAAAAAAAATTTTTTTTTTAAACTTTTGCTCTATAGAAACCCTATCTAGAGGATGAAAAGACCAGATAGACATAGGTAGGACATATTTGTAATCCACGTATCTAACAAAGAACAAGTAGCTATTGTAGAATAGATAGAAAGCTCTCAAAACATAACTGTTTTTTAAAAAAAATCTAGTTAGGTACCAGCAGATGGCATAATGGCTACATAGCTGGACTCCCATGTAGTCAACCACAGTTCAAGTCTCAGACCCAGAGGCTTAAAACTCATGCCAGGTGCATGTGTGCCCAAAATCCCAAGAGGAGACTGGAGAAGGGATGGCAGAATGGTCATGCTTCCAGGGGGTGATTTCTCTCTTTCTGTCTCTCTGGCAAGGACACACATCCTATGGCAAAAATCTCTCTAAAAAAAAAAAAAAAAAAAAAAAAAAAAATTCAATTATAAAACAGGCAAATGACATGAAAAGGCATCAAAAGCTATTTAATATCAATATCCAAATAGAAAAATGCTCATTGAAACCATGAGGTATCACTAGATAGCTATTACAATTTCTTAAATAAAAATAATGATAACACCAAACACTGACAAGGATGCAGAGAAACTGTACCACTCATACACTACTGATTGGATGGTACAATAGTAAAGCCACTCTGAAAAGTTTGTTCCAGCAATCACCATAACAAAACATTTCAAACTGGGCACTTCAGACAATAGAAAATTCATTCTTTCAGATTTCTTGATGCTGGAAATCCACCATCAAGGAGTTTGCAGGGCTGTTCTCCCTCAGGATACTCTAAAGTAGAATCTGTTCCTTGATTCTTCCTTGCTAGCTATTGGCTTTCCTCCATGTATGGATACAACAGTCCAGTCTGTGTTTTCACACTGCTCTTTCACCTGCTCTTCTACCTTCTCCATGTGTTTATTTTATGAAGATATTTATAATGGCATTTATGCTCCACCTAGATAATCCAGGATAATCTCTTCATCTCAAGACCCTGAATTTAATCACATCAGCAAAGACCTTTTTTCCAAATAGGTCACATTCACAAATTCCAGAGATTTGGTGTGGGTATCTATCTGCTCTAAATATTAAGAAACAGAACTCCCACAGCGCCAAGATACTAGTGCTGCTTAGATATAATTACAGGGGCTCTTTAGCAAATTGGGAATGGGGGGGAAAAGGAGTAAGAAACTAAATTCTCTTCATGGTTCCAGACACCAATAGCAGGATACAGACAGAAGGTTCGATGGCAAGAGGGTGGATCTTTCAATGCTGGTATAGGTCTGAGGAAGCAATGCTGGGCAAGGATGGGATGGCATTAAAGACCACAATGGCCACGGACAGTTTTCTCATGAATGACTAATATGGAAAGGGGTAAATGACTTCAACAGGAATCCACAACAGAAAATGCTCTGTGTTTTAGAAAAACAAAATGGAAAGAAATAGAAAACAAAAGAAGAGAGAAGAAAAAGATACACTCAACAAGAACAACAATAGGAATTGGATTTATCAAAAAACCTCACGAGACTTTTGAAAACAGTGAACGATGGGAATTTCAAACAGGTAGTAGATGAGTGAAGAGAGATGCTCACAGCCACACAAAGTCAATGACTACATATATTTATCAGAATTCTAAATGTCATCATGTACAGGATATAATTGTAGGAATTTTTCTATTATATAATATAGCAGATTGATAAATACTTTTATCTTTTTAATATGTGCTAGACTGTCTTAAAATATATTAGTACTGAAGCAAGTATGAACAAAATTAAGTTTTCTAAATGTGATAGTCTAATAAGGTTTTGGTTTGTTAGTTGTGCATTTTCATAATACCTTAGGAGTTGTTGTTTTTTAATATATATAACAATCATAATTTAACTTTTTTTCCAGCAATATCTATGGTAAGAATTCTATGATTAAAAAAAATTAATAAATTCCTGGTTTTGTGTGTAGCTACATAACTCACAACATGTAAATTTCTACTATCAATCACTTGCTTCTAGAAAGTGGCAGACAGAAACCAGATGCTAATCAAAGACAATAAATATAGCCAATATCTAGGAATTTGGGACACCTCATCATCCTGGAGTCCTTAGGAAAGTAATCACTTATTCTAAAAAGTTTAGATGAAATTTTATCTGTCCTAAAAAGCTAACAAGAGTAAAGCCCTAACTAAGTTGAACAGATAGGACACAAAAATGTCCATTATCTTAGTAATGTTAATCATATCAGTCAGCTTAAATATCTAAATAAAATGTTATCCCTTTTTCCTGGTTCTAAAGTATTAATACAAGTTTATTCACTTTAGTAAGTTTTTTTTTTTTTTTTTGAGAGGTTTTTGCTATAGGGCATGTGTACTCGCCAGAAAGACAGAGAGAGACAGAGAGTGAGAAATCACCCTCACAGTGGGGGATGGCCACTCCGCAATCCCTTCTCCTCCATTCTTCTCTCAGGATCTTGGGCACACACTCAGATGCACTCGATGTGAGTTTAAACCACCGGGTCCAGGACACAAACCACGATCAACTACATGGGAGTCCAGCGACTTAGCCATTTCGCCAACTGCTGGTCCCCACTTTAGTAAGTTTTAACCATTATTACAGTCAGAGCTCAGAAGCAAAAACCTGCTAAACACTTTCCTTTGGTGCCTATTTTCTTGGCAACTGTCCCAAACAACACCGTTAAATACTTTCCTAAATCTCTTGCTTAGTATGCTGCCTGGCTATATAAAGTTGGGTTTTAAGTGTTTATAGTTAGTTGAGAGAAAAAAACGTGAGCATTTTGGAATAGAACAAAATAGAAAGTGATAGGGTACAGCAGAACCCTTGCCTGATGGAACTGTTTAATTTTATATGTTTTGTTAATCAAATACTTACTATAGCTTGAATTTCATTGAATTGCTCAGTCCTATGTTACACATTAAATTCTCAGTATAAAAACATATTACAAAGTGAAAGAAAATGGAAATGAACCGAAGTCTCCTTTATTCTGATTCCACCATTGATACACTAGTAGGACCAACAACAGTGATTATTTGCAGAGGCAAAGTATTATAAGCCTCTTCAGTGTCCCTTAGGTCCCTCTTACTCTGCATCTCTTCTCCTTTCCTAAAAAAGTATCCCTTAATGTACAAAAAAAAAAAAGTACAGCTATCCTTATTCTTCTCCTGCCTACTCTACTCTGTCCAGACCCAAACTTGTCTGCACCTTATCCCAATTTTCCCTTTTCTCTCTCTTTCTAAATTCAGTGATAAAGGGGCCCCTATTTTTCCCTAGATCCCCATCCTTTTAGGAACTTCATTTTGATTACTTCCTTCTTCTTCTTCTTTTTTTTTTTTTTTTTTTTTGGAGAGGTTTTTTTTTGGATTTTTTGTTGTTGTTGTTTTGTTGTTGTTGTTTTTGTTTCTGGTGTGTGCACTCACCAGAAAGAGACAGAGAGACAGAAAGTGAGAAATCACCCCCCGGGGGGATGGTCACGCCACAATCCCTTCTCCTCCATTCTCCTCTTGGGATCTTGGGCACGCACGCACACATGCCCGGCCTGAGTTTAAGCTGCCAGGTCTGGGACTCCAAATGCGGTCAACTACGTGGGAGTCCAGCGACATAGCCATTACACTAACTGCTGATCCCCAGATTACTTCCTTCTTCTATAACTTCACTCTCTATTCCCTAGACTTAGGGCACTGTTCAAGTTTTGCTCAATTAAACAAAGACGTAAACACGTACACACTCCTCTCTTAGGCCGACGTCCTCTCCTTTTAACTGTTGTAGTAGACAACTACTGAAATAGAATATAGTAATCCCCCTTATTCATGGTTTCTGGTTTCATATTCTGTAGTTTCAGTTACCTGTAGTACAGTACAATATATTTTGAGGGGGAAGACATTCACAGGACTTTCATTACAGTATTGTTCTATTTTATTATTATTATTATTTATTATTTAGGCTTTTGTTATAGGGCATGTGCACTCACCATAGAGAGACAGAGAGGAAAAAAAAAACACTCCCTCCAAGGTACACAGTCACACCTCAACCCTTTTTCCTCCATTCTCCTCTCAGGATTTTGGGCACACACGCATGCACACGCACCCAAGCATGAGTTTCAAGTCATCAGGTCTGGGACTTGAACTGCAGTCAGCCACATGAGATCTAGCCACCTTAATCACCATTCCACCAGCTGCTGGCCCCTATTTTATTATTTATTATCAATTTCTTACTGTGCACAATTTGTAAAGTAAACTTTATCATAGGCAGATGTATATAGGAAAAATCAGTATTTGTAGGGCTCAGCACCATGCAGTTTTAGGGATTCCCTGAGGGTCTTGGAACATGTCTCCTGTGGGTATGGAGGTGTCTACTATATCATACTTATCTCTACTCAATCTCCCATTCTCTATTTAATCCTTATAAATTACCACCTTTCAGTGCAGCTTCATGAAATTGTTCTTGCCCACACTATCAATAATCTCTGTATTGCTAAATCCAATAGACACCTATGAGGAATATCTGACATGAAACCTTTGTGCCTTCTGATGAAAGGATTATGCTTTCTTTATCAAATATTCTCTTTCCTTAGTTCTCACAAAACTGTTCTTTTCCTACATTCTTCCTTTTAGGCTGTTCCTTCTCAGTCACCTTCTTGAGATTCTCTGCATATATCTTAGATGTCTCCATTTTCAGCATCTACTCTTTTCGTGCAATTATTTCATCTATGTAATAATTGATTACCCATGTAATCAAGTATTCATTAAATACCATCTAAATGTTGATAATATCAACATGTATAACTCTCTCCTGAGCTAAATCACATCTATCCAGCTACCCAATAAATATCTTCATTTCTCCGCCATCCATCCCTAAAGGTCTCAACATGTTTAATTCCAAAATAGGATGCAGTCTTCCCATCCCCAATCTTATTCCTCCCTTGGTTTTCATAAACCAAATTCACACCTATCCACTTTTTCCAAACCAGAAATATAGGTATCATCCTAGACTCTTTTCTCTCATCTATATTTCCAAGTCCTAGCAATGTTACTTCTTCAAAATATCTATTAAATTTTATCACTTTACTGTTTACCCAAAACAAGTCCTACCTATATTATTATACTACTATCCTACTAGTCTTTATGACTCTAAATCTAGCAACAGCTCAACCATGCTTCACTCTGTCTCCAGAGAAACCTTTCTAAACAGCAAAGATAAAGAGGTCTATTTCCTGCTTAACATACTTTTTTCATGATAAAATATAGGATCCTTAGTTTAGGATTAGAGGCCTTTTTCATTATTACCAAACTCTTCATATCATCTTTCACATCAATAAACATGCATATATATATATATATATATATATATATATATATATATATATATTCACATGATCCATTTCTTCAGAACTAAAACTTGAACTTTACCACAAATATTATAGTTATTTTTCAGTGTCTATATTTTCTCCTGCTTGAGAAATGTTCTCTTCCTCCAGTCATCCTCATCCTTTTTGCCTAATTCTTTCTTTTTAGCTACTAATGTCACCACCTCCACAAAGACTGATCAGTGCCCAGAGAGCCAGTCTGATGTATGTATCTCTCCTTTACATTCTCATAGTATCCTGAGCATTCATCAAGTTGTTCGTCCATAGTACTGTGATTGTTCAAACACAGTATTGCAATGATATGACCTACTGTCTGCTAGCTTGTAAGCTACTAGACAGCAGACTTCGCACTTCATCTTTGTTCCCCAGAGTCCCACAGAATGCCTACAGCATAGCTGATATTCAGCAAATATTTCTTAGTAAACAAATGAGTGAATGAAAAAATTAATTACACAAGTCTCTGCTGCATAGCATGTTTTGAGTTTAAATACTGGAAGATTTTGAAAAGCATGATACTGTATCACCAAGTTTGAGGAGTGATTTCCTATGTATTATTTTGATTTATAAGATTTGATCTTTCCATATAGGGCATACTAAGAGGATAAACCCAAAATAAAACTGTGAAGTAAACAGTCTACCTTCAGATCTCTCCACAGTGTACCTTCACAGTACCCCTACTCCTAAAACCTAACACAAAGACTTACTTGGAGGAACATCTCAATATTAGCTTCAGCTATAAAGGGGGAAAAAAAAGGCCTTAATGAACCCTAATTTCTATGTATCTGGATTTTTTTAATGCTTTTTTTTTTTTTAAGATTTCATAAAATGCCTTTCTTCAACGTGCTTACATGCTTTTGCGTTTGTAGAAAAACTGAATGACTATACCAAATGTTTCCCTTTTTTCCCAGGGACTTAAAATTGTTGACTCACATCCTAATTAACAAATTTTTGTTCAGTCATAATCCTACCAGTGCTTAAAATTTTAGCCAACAACAAGTATCAGGTAGCATTTGACATTTTTAGCAAAGAGAAATAACCTTTCCAATTTACTAAATCCTGCTTTTAAAAAGTCATTATGTTATTGAAAATGGGTTAAGCTGAAGATATAATATTTAAATATATCTTTTTAAAATACTGATGGCATTTAAATTCAGAGAGGAAAGGACTGTTTATTTACTAAATGGTATTAGTATAGTAAATGGTTACATATCTAGCAAAAGGCAAAGTTTGGCTTCTCTGTCACACCATATATAAATTTCATATGGGGGCCAGCAGGTAGTATAGCAGTTAAGGCACTGGGCTCCCACATGTCTATCCATTTGAGTCCCAGACACGGCAGCTTAAAATCATGCCAAGCACGTGTGTGTGTGTACATGCCCAAAATCTCAGAGGAAATTGGAGGAAAAGGGGGGTGATTTCTCACAAACAAACTTTAAAAATAGTAAGAAAAAGAAAATTTTATGTGAACTAAAGATTTTCATGCTACAAAATATTATAGTAACATTCAGATAAGAGAGTTTAAGAGAACATTTGTAGAACTAAGATGAAAAATCTATACAATAAAGGTAGACAATAAAAGTAGACAGATATGCTCACATATATTCTAACTTATTCTATAGCAAAAATACCCTAAACTAGGCCCTGCCTCTGTTGCATAGCACTTACATGAAGTGCTGGAAGACACATGGTCAATTGTGTGTGTGGATTCCCAGTCCCAGGAAACCTAAATCACATCACTGAGTGCAAGTGCATGTGTGCCCATGATCCTGACAAGCTGGAATGTACCGGGAAGCGGAATTATGGAAAGACTAGACCCTGTAAAAGGTGCCTTTCTCTCTATCATGAACGCACATGTGCTATCATAAAATAAACTTAAGACAATAAAACAACTCAATAGAAAAATGAGTAAATAACGTGAAGGAGAAATTCACAGAAGACAAAATTAAAATGGTAATAAACATAAAAAAAGTCAACTTCACCAATATTCAAAAAAATGCAACTTAAAACAGCAATGAGAATACTTTTTCATCCATCAGATTAGCATAAATTAAAGAGTAGTAACACCTAATGTTATTGAGTTGCCAGGAAAATGATGATGCATTTTTGCATAGAAAAGCAAAAAATATGTTATGACTTTCTCAACAATCTAATATTAAACAATGTAAGAAAATAGTCAATCTGCGTTTTTGGGTTTTTTTTTTTTAGGGTTGGGGGTGGATAATTTATTTGTTTTAAGAAACTCTGTCATGATCCTCCTGCTTCAGTCTTCCAGCTGGGACTTCTGACATGTACCACCACATACAGCTCTTTTTTAGATGGGGTCTGGCTATGCTGCTTAGGCAGCATTGAACTTTCAAATCTCCTGCCTTAGCCTCCTGATTCACTGACATTACAGGTGCATACAACTCTACCTGGCCTTTAGGTCCAACTAAGAATCCAACCAGGTCCTCCAATATGGTCCTGTACTGCAGAGCAGTGTCTTAGCATATATAAGCAACTTATACATATATAAGCAACTTATAAACATATAAGCAACTTATACAATACTTACACTTTCATGCATATGGAGTTGTGGTAAACATTTGGAAAAGAAATCTAGCAATATCTATTTAAAATTACATACTTCCTTTATCTGGGTATCCCATTATCAGAAATCTACCCTTTAGAAATAATAGCATAGCAAGGTAAGAATAAAGATATGTAAGCAAAGATGTTTACCACTTTGTTGTTCATTAGAGCAACAAAATAGAAAATATCACAGGAAACGACCCAAATGTCCATCAATAATGAATAAATGAGCAAACTGGTATATCCATGCTATTGAATATACTAAAGTGAATTTTATATGACTTTGATATGTATTATATTAGAAGAATGGGGGAAAGGCAATTTATAGGCTAGTATATACAGAGAATGGTCCTAGTTATGAAGCATATAACTATTTTTTACTTAAGTCCAATGTATTTAAAATGTATACATGTGTATGTATTTTCAACTGTTTGAGCACGGAGAAGGATATAGAAAAATACACCCTACAATGTTAACATTAGTTGGGGATCTAACAGCAGCAGCTAGAGAAAAGATATTTAAATTTTGCTTCTTAATGTGCTAGTTATTTCAATGGTAACAAATTATTTTACTTTTGTAATTAAAACATATTAAACACAAGAATATCCCCTATAGTGTGGTTTAATGCACAATAGTTAATGTATTCAAACAAAAAAAATTACACTGAATTATAAACCTGTTGAGTAGAGAACACATTTTAAAATTTGACTTATTCTATCTACATCCACAGACATTTTTTTAAAAGTTTCACTTAAAGCTCTACAACCTGACCCTTGCATAAAAATAGGGACATAGAATCCAATGAACACTCTGATTCACTGATATTTCAGACTGTTTCATTAAATCTCCGTTCAAGTAATTTGTCTTTTTTCCCCAACTTTTTTCTTGAAAGTTGTTCTACCAATCATACGGTATCAAAAAAGTCAAACCAGACAACTGCAAAGTCTAAAAAGGATTTTGAAGGGAATATTAATGTGTGGTAAAATTATAATTTCATAAATAAACCTATTTCATTTAAACCTTAAAATCCACAAATACTTTTAGCTAAAAAAAAATACCCTGGGATATTAACTAAACTAAGTAGTCTTAGTTATTTATTTCTTAAGGACTGAATACAAACTGATTGACTATTACTTTGCCTCGGAAATGAGTATATTTTGATCTCATTTAATAAGCAAATTGTGTTTAAAAGAAATATAAAGAGAGTTTCCTGACTTCTAGTTCCATACTAAGATAGAATAGACATACTTCTCCCTATTTCTCCTGCTAAGTGTAGATAAAAGCTCTGGACATTATATATAAAACAAACAATCTGAGTGTTAGAGAAAAGGCAGACTGGCTAGGGACCACAGAGTCCAAAGAATGACAAACAGTACATTCCCTGGGTTTTCTTTTTGTCTCATCACAGATTGAGTGTGAAAGAAGACAACAACCTAGAGAAACCAACCACAGAAGCATATTAAACACTCTCCTAGAGGGTCAGCCAGGTAGTGTGATGGTAAAGACAGCTGTATCACACGTGTCCAAGTGCACGGCTCAAGTCATAGACCTGGTGGTTTAGAAAACACACCACGTGTATGTACACGTGTGCCCAAAATCTGGACAAAAGAATGGAGGAAAAGGGATTACAGAGTGGCCATACACCACAGTGCATAATTTCTCACTTTCATTCCCTCCCACCCCCAGTCTCACTTTGGTGAGCACACATGCCCTATAACAAGGGAAAAAAAAAAAAAAAAAAACACCTCTCCTAGAAAAACTTTGCTCTAATGGAAAAACCAGGAAAAAGCAACCTACATGGACAGAAAACTTCCAAACAACCACCATTCTACTTACTCAACCAAACCATAGGTTAAAAAAATTGAAAACACAAGACCACATTGCTATCACCAAAAGCGAAGTGGGTAGCCTCGACTGCCATACTTCTCTGGCTATGTGAAGGTGTGCTACCGTCATTCCGTCATTGCACTGCAGTGGTATTAGAGGACACAGAACGGAGCGGGAACTTTCTCTTTTTTTTTTTGGAGAGATTTTTGCTATAGGGCTCATGCACTTGCCAGAGAGACAGAGAGACAGAAAGCTAGAAATCACCTCCTGGGGGGATGGTCACGCCGCAATCCCTTCTCCTCTATTCTCCTCTCGGGATCTTGGGCACGCACGCACATGCGCCAGGCGTGAGTTTAAGCCACCGGGTCCAGGACTAGAACCGTGGTCGACTACATGGGAGTTCAGCGACAGAGCCATTACGCTAACTGCTGGTCCCATGGAGCCGGAACTTTCATAACCACCTAACCATTACAGGTCCCAACTTCCCCCATGATGCAAGTGAAAACCATATAGAGATTCTAGATTTTTATCCCTCCCACTGGTTATGGGGCACTTTTCTCCACCAAGGTGGAGAAGACAGGGTGGGAAACCAGAACTTTCACTGCCACCTGGTGGTCATAAGGTACCTCCCAACTATAATGCCTGTGAAAGTTGCGTGGGGAGAGGTAACAAGGCAACCCTACTACTCCCTTTCCCCATAAGCTCCAAGATGATGGAAGAAGAATCCTAGTGGGAAGCCTGAAATACTACTGCCACAAAGAAGTAGTGAGGACACCTGACTCCCTGTGTGTCAACAAAGGCTGAGTGGGAACCATGAACTACACCCAACCCAAAGCTGACAGTAACATAGGGTAACCCCATTACCCAGCAGGTATAGTTTCAGACAAGGCCTGTTAAAAACTATAGCTTGAATAAAATCCAAGTTGTTGTAATATCCAAAATGTATATATTGCAATATGAAACAAAAAATAAGAAAATCTCTTGTTGGCCCAGCCTGGTGACATAGTAGTAGTAGTACACTACTAAACTACAGTGCTGGAAGCTACTTGGCTGACTGCAGGACTGGATATAGAGAACAGCTTGAAAACATGCTTCGTCTACCCATACACATCTATTATATTGACAAGCTGGAGGGCTGGAGAAAGGGGACTAGCATTAGGAGATCCTGCCAAGAGTGTGCTCACTCGCTCTCGCTCTCTCTTTCTCTATCTTCCCTTCTTTCTCAATCACAAGTATAAGCTTTCTATCAAAAATAAACAAAAAAATCAATTGTCATACCAAGAAGCAGGAATATCTCAAATGAGAAAAGACATTAACAGATACCAACATAAAGATGACAGAGGTGTGAAAATTATCCAACAAGATTTGTTTTGTTTTGTTTTTTTTAGCTTTTTGCCATAGGGTGCATGCACTTACCAGAGACAGACAGAGAAGCAAAGTGAGAAACCACTCCCAGTGGGGATGGCTACACCACAATCCCTTCTCCTCCATCCTCCTCTCGGGATTTTAGAGACACACAGACACACAGACAGACACACACACACACACACACACACACACACGTCCACAATGTTTTTCAAGTTGCTAGATCTGAGACTTCAACTGGAGAATTGGCTGTGTGGGACCCAGCACCTTAACCGTCATGCCACCTGCTGTCCTTCACCAAGAATTTTAAAGCAGCCATCACAAGCAATTACAAATACACTTCAAACAAATGGGAAAAAAAAGTCTTAGCAAACAAAACAGAAATTATTTTTATATTTTTATTTTAATTTATAGAAATTGTTTTTAAAATGGAAATAATAAAACTGAAAAATACAATAACGGAAATAAAAAATTCAATGAATCAATACAAGATTTAAATTTATGTTGTCTGAGTCCAAAAATAAAAAAGAAAAGAAAGTAGAAGAGGCTAAAAGCTATTCAAACAAATAACAGTTAAAATTCAAATTTCCCCAAATTTGGAAAAAGAAATACACAGATTTAAGTAGCTAAGTTAGCCCCAAACAGGATAAACCCAAGTAAGTCCATGCCAATAAACACTATAATCAAACATCAGAAAACTAAAAATCAAGAAAATATCATGAGAGCACTGAGAATAAACTAAGACCTTACCTAAAAGGGAAAATCAGTTCAAGTGATAGAGAAGTTAGAAACTATGGAAAACAGAAGGTAGTGGTAACAATATTCTTCAAGTTCTGAAAGAAAAGAGCTGTCAAGTGCAAATTCTATATGTAACAAAATTATCTCTCATGAGTGAAGATTAAATCAAAGCATCCTAAAACAATACTTCAAGCAGGTTTTGAAAGACAAAAGAAAATAATAAAAAATCTTAGAACATCAGGAGGGAAAGGAAAAAAAGAATGAACAGAAGCAAGAATATATGTAAACACGATATTATAGACCACTCTTATTCAGAGGGGATAACATCTGATACCCTGGGTAGACGTCTGAAACAGTGGAACTATCAAATTCTAAATAAACTACACACACATATATATGATAAAGTCTAATTTATAAATCAGGCACAGTATGAAGTAACAACAAAATAGGACAATTACAATATACCATAATAGTTAAACAACTATATTGTCTGTCTCAAAATCTTATTGTATTGTATTTACCCTTCTTGTGATGATATATAACAACAAAGTGGTTACATGATGAAATGAAGTGAGATAAATGACATTGTGGCATAGTATTTAAACTTATAAATTGTTTAGTTCTGGAATATTTCATTTAATACTTTCAAAGCACAGCTGACTATACCCATTCAACAAATATTAAGTAATTGAAACCATGCAAGGCAATATCACAAGCAAGGGGAAAACACTAGACTTTTTCCGATCGCATTTTCTAAATTGTTTAATGACTGAAGAAAAAACTGTAACATCATCGGTTGTGATTCTCTAAGTGTGTAGAAGAAATATTTATGGTAATTATAAACAGGGAGAATAAGGAGTTAAATGGCTTCAAAAATGCCACAGAACTACATATACACACACTATACTGATGTCATTTTTCCTGGTTTGAATGTGTACTATAATGTCATTAGCAATATCTATTAGAGAAGACTGGGTAAAGGATACAGGGTCCTTTCTGTACTGTTTTTCCAACTTCTTATAATTTACAATTATTTCTAAATAAAAAATTAAAAGGAGTGCTTCCTAACTTCAGCCAACTGAATAAATAAATCATTCAAGATTATAGTTTGCTCTTAACCTTCTCAGCAGAAAGGAAACATTTTCTTCTAAATCTTAATCTAACTTAATATAATCATGCCTAAAGTTAATGCATTTTTTCCCTACTGCTCCAGATACTAGCTCTCCCACTACTCCTGAATTCATTTTACATTGGTCCTCTTCTATAGATAGACATGAAAGATTATAACCAAATGGATGAAAGTTTCATCAGATTATATACAAGTGTTACTAGAGTTTTGAATCCTTCCTGTATGATAGTAATTCTTACTGTTAATAAGATGAATAATCAATATAAATGCAGCTCACAGGTTTTTAATATCAGTTCTTTCTCTTTTCAGAGTAACCCATCTTGGAACATATACTAATGTTATTTTAATTAGTTTTAATAAAACAAATGTACCAAAATGTACACATCTAATTCGGTAAGTAGTCTACATCTAAAAATAGTCATTTACAAATATGCATTCTAACTCTGGTGATATTAACAATAATTAAAACTTTTTTAATTGCTAGAGAGTACATGTGCTCAACAGACAGAGAAAGGGAGAGAGTCAATAGAGGCATGGTCACAACACAATCCTTTTTCCTCCATTTCTCTATCATATTGGAATTTGGGTCACACACACACACACACAAGGACCTGGTGTGTTTTTCAAGCTGCTGCAGCCATAACTTGAACCACGCACGGTTGGCCATATGAGATCTGGTTCCCTCAACCACTAGGCTATGAGTCCAGCTCTTAAACGTTTTTTAACTCACTTTTTGGAAATTTTTTAAGTCATCTGTAAGTATGAAATGCAGTTTCGTCATTCTATATACTTGACATTATACGCATCTTATGTTTTTTATTTGGTTTACTCATATAAATAATCTATATTATTTACTGGATATTGTTTTGAATTACTTTTAGCTCATTCTACAATGTATATCTATTCTCCAAGAGTAAAAACTGGCTATTGAAAATATTCAAACCATGTAGATGCAGACCCTGAGGCAAATCACATTTGCAAAAGATCAAAAAGTCATCTGCATAAACAGGAAACATTGTTTTAGACAAAGGTATGTCTCTCCAATCAAGCTGGATACTGGCCTACCAAAAACATAAAACCAATCAAGGATAGCTATCTAACAACTGACTGTGGAGTAGAATATTCATAGCTAGGGAAGGGGGTAGAAAGGTGGGACCATCAAAAGAGAGGTAGTTGTAAATTCTAAAAGAAAAAGTCCAGTTCTATTAATAGATGGCACATTTTAAAAGAACTCTGATAAGTTACAGTTCTCTTGTAAAAAAGTTCTTAGATGTGGTAAGGAAAGAATTTTCTCTCATTTTTAGAACTACTGTACTACTGTAATGATGTCCTGATTTCATCCATTCACTCAACAAATATTTATTAAACACCTTTGAATACACAGATAGAAAAGTGAGAAAGAGAGGAAAGGGAACAGAAGATAGAGAAGTCAGTTTGGAGAAAGGAACATCAAAGTGACACATTAGACCTGTGAAGTTAGAGATGTCTGGAGTGAATTAGAAATGTGAGTAGAGATGTGAAAATGCCAAACAGACAAGTGTAGCTAGCAGCCAAACGTAAATACTGTGAGACCACTCAACTAAGGATACAAGCCAAAGAAAAGAGCAAAGAGCTAGAGACCTGGGCTTACAAAGAAGTGACCATCTCTCTTATAAATGATGAGAGAAATAAACCTGTCCTTTCCAGAGGATAGCACAAAAAGGAGAACAGCAATGCATAGTAAAGGTTTTCTGAAGAGGAAAGAGTGGGACCAGTAGATGGCATACTGCTTATGTCACTAGACTCCTACGGAATCAACTACAGATAGAGTCTCAGATCCGGTAGCTTAAAACTCAGGCCAGGCATATGTGAAAGCATGCCCAAAATCCTGAGAGGAGAATGGAGGCAAGAGATGGCAAGCATGGTCATACCTACTAGGAGGTGGTTTCTTGCTTTCTGCCTCTGTCTTTCCAGTGAGCGCACATGCCCTATAGTGGGGGGAAAAAAGTAGGAAAGAGCATGTAAACAGTCTATTACAGAGAAGGGATGGCACAGGTTGGAAGTCTGTACAATGGCATTTCTTGAATACTTTGCTTGTTAGACTTCCATAGTCATTGCTGAGACAACTGTAATTGTAATTGTAATATTTTTCAGCTGCTCTAGCCCACATCTACTTTGGCTCAGTCCAGTACATTTTCCAAAGGTAGCCTTAAAGACTTTCACCAAAACTGAAATTTGGTCATGTTGTCTCTTGTCCTTACCTCCCACTCACCATGATTTCCCTTTGTTCTTTTTTTTCCCTTAAGAATTATTTTATTGGGATCCAGCAGTTAGTGTAATGGCTATGTCACTGGAATCCCACGTAGTCGACCGCGGTTCATGTCCCGGACCCGGTGGCTTAAAACTCATGCCGGGCACGTGTGCGTACGTGCCCAAGATCCCGAGAGGAGAATGGAAGAGAAGGGATTGCGGCGTGACCATCCCCCGTCGGGGGTGATTTCTCGCTTTCTGTCTCTATGTCTCTCTCTGTCTGTCTGGCGAGCGCACACGCCCTATAGCGAAAACCTCTCAAAAAAAATTATTTTATTTATTTATTTATTTTAATTTGAAGAGAGAGGGACAGAGTGAGAGAGAGAGGGAGGGAAAGTGAAAAAGCAAACCACCAGGTCCGGGACTCAAACTGTGGTCGGTGATGTGGAAGTCCAGCGCCCTTAACCACCATGCCACCTGCTGGCCCCTTCTTTTGCTCTTAGCATGAAGACACATACATCCTGAAATTGTCTTCCAGAGCCCTGCATGCTCTGGCTAATATCTAACTCTCCAGAATCATCTGTAATCTGACCCCTTCAACCTATTCTATTCTCTCTGCTCTAACCTCACTGACCCCCTCCAAGAGCCCAAACATACCATGCTCTCTTCCACCACATAGACTTTGCACTAGTCATTCATCTAACCTGCACACTCTTCTATTATCACCTGGTCAATTTCAGAACTCAATTTAAGCATTATATTATCAAGGAAACCTTTCTTAACCCCCAGAAGCAATGACCATAAAATGTTCCTACACTTCAGAATACCTGCCATAATTAGAACTACTGAGGTGTCTAAATAATTTTTTGAAAAATTTTTTGAAAATTAAAAAAAAGAATTATTGACGTCCATGCAACTGTGTACTTCCCTGTAGAACAGAAATGTTTTAGAGATGCCGAAAGATCTGGCCCATCACCATATGTCTGCATTAGTTTATAGCTTACTATATAGTAAGTTCTCAATAACTACTGGTTGATAGAATAAATGGAATCATGAGTGAAGGTTTATCATTAGTAAATACTTGGTCAGAAGTCAGAAATTCCTAATACGCTCTCTTCCTTATTTATGCTTAGAAGTTCATCAACCATCTCAAGAGTACTTCTTTTATATTAAAGTAAATGCCACATAATATAATAAATGCTCCTGTTATTAGATAATTTATTATAGTATTCTACATTCAAGTCGTCAAGTCATGTTGGCAGATCATGTTCTACTTAACTTTAATTGGAATTGAAATGATCTATTTGTACTTTATTATAGATCTTTCAATGGTGATATCACTAGCCTGATGACAATAAATTTATAACAAAAATTCTAAAAATAAAAGTCATTATGCTTGCTGACCATCAAATAAAAATAGATTTACTATCTTCAAGGTCACTAAGAGCTGAATTTAACAAATTCAGTTTTCCTCTTAGTGACCACAGATGAAAAACATAAGCACAAATCAAACAAGTATCAAGGTTTGTGTAATTCCTATTTATACTAGCTGTATGAAAAATATTTAAACTTGGTATTCAGCTAGCACTATGAATTTTGTAACTAGTCATCATCATCTTTATTAATAAGCAGTTAGTGACAAAATCAGATCACATCATCTGTGCAGTTAATTACAAGCCGGAAAATATTCAGAGTATACAAATTTTATTAGCATGGCTGACATCTGTCAACTATTTTGGTTAATTATTCCTGAATTTGGATTATAGCCTTCAACTATTTCAAATTTTAATATATTTGACATAAACGATATTCAAGTTACCATTATTCTCTGTTGAGTATTTTTATCTTATTCTAAAACTCTCCAGAAATAAATGCTGTTAGCTCTCATGCTGACTTAGCTCATTCTACAGTTACATACAGTAAATTGTTAACTAGCAGAATGCCATCTACCACATGGTTAATTTTTTTAGTACTTATTAAATTTTTTCAGTGCATCATTATACGGGACATAAAAATATTTTAAGCTCTCTCAATTACACGTAAGGGGCATAACTCTGAAACTTTACTCTTTATCTTGGAGTAGAAAAAGGTATTTGACTTTTTATTTTTGTGGGTTGGATATAGATAGTTGTGTGTGTTGCTTTGGAAGTAAACACAAACCAAACAATATCGTTGGCATCAGCTATGGTGGTGATGAACGATCTAGCTATCTGACACCTCTCAGAGTAAGTAAATACTCTTCCCCACCCCTCATCCAACCTGTAAGCAATTTTTGATGTGTGATGGTAAGTTTCTTTGAAGAAATTGGTTTTGAAAGGAAAGAGAAGCTGACTAAGGTGGAAAAATTAAAAAGAGAAATGGTAGAGGTAAGATGAGAGAGTAGAAAAAATAATTTACGGACAGTAAAACAAAAGCAGTTCACTGAATTTACAGTTCACACTTTCACAGATAGTGTCAATGAGAACAGATAAAAATAAAAAGTAGAAAAAAGTACTGTTAAAAACATCAAATGTACCAAGCACCTTATATATTTACAAATATGCACTTTTAATTTTTTTCATGTTACCACTGCAATTTTCCATATCCTTATTAAAAAAAAAAAAATAGGCTTAGCGAAATTAAGTGAATCCCAAATTTTCCAAAGGTAGCAAATGGCAGTGGTAATTTCAATCCAGGCAGACACATGTCCTCAATAATACTACCTGGTTCAAAAAGGTATATTCTCCACTTGAGGGGTCTTAAGAGAAGGTCAGCAGGCTCACTCTCACTGACAAATATGTCCTGAACTATATTTCAAGAACTGGCAGTTAATATGAAATGACTCTGTCACTATTCTATTTGTGAGTTTTGTTTTGTCTTGTTTTATTTGCTATAGGGCATGTGCATTCACTGGAGAGAGTCAGACAGAGAAAATGAGAGAGAAAGTACCTCCCCAGGGAGATAGCCATGCTGCAATTCCTTCTCCATTCTTCCTCTTGGGATTTAGAACACACACACACACACACACACACACACACACACACACAGCATATTTTTCAAGCCACCGGGTCTAGGACTCAAATTGTACAGTTGGCTATGTGGAATCCAGCTGTATTAACTATTGCACCACCAGCTTGCCCTTCATTTATGGTCTTTATGTAATTGATCAAACAAGATTGTTGGTATCAGCTATAGTTGGTGATGAACAATCCAGCTGACACTTGTAGGCATTAAACCTTGGCTTCATTACCATAATCAACACTTTTTTAGAAAAATGGAAAGACCTAACATAAAATGCTATCTGTGGTACCCTGACATCTTCTCTTCCTAACTAGAATTGAGATGCTCTCATTAATAATGGCTTTTCTTAGTAAGTCTTCTTTTGCCTTTCCTACAGGAAACTTAATGGAAGGGGTGGTTGATGGGGGGAATGTACATGTTCTTGGATTTCCAGCTTAAATCTACTCTAATCTCACCTAAAATGCCTACGATCCAGTGTGGTATCAGTGACTAGGTTGATACATATATTCACAGCAAACTGACATGTGTAGGCCAAGATTGTAGAGAGCTCAAGTTTCCTGCCTTAGGTAAGACATCCATACTTAGACATATCATATTAAATGAGAATTTTGTGGTGAACTGGTCAGGCAAAATGGGCAAAAAGGCAATTCCAAAGTCTTGCTAAATCTGTGAGGAATCATAAGCAAAATTTCTTTCTGATAAGTAATCCCAAGTGGTTTATATATTTTTATATTTTTTAGACTGGATCTCACTAATGTTGTCCAAGGTGGCCTCAAACTCATCCTCCTGCGTTAGCCTCTCAAGTAGCTAGAATTATAGGTACACACTACCATACCAAGCTTTGGTTTACTTTTTAAATCCACAAAACGCTTCTAAATTTCAGAGACTCAGAAATCCTGGTTCATGGTTTGCAAGACTCAGAACTATTAAGATGTTGCGTCCCAAATTGATCTATAGATTCAATGCAATCTCAATCAAAATCTCAAGAGATCTTTCAGTGGAAATTGATAAATTGTTTCTAAAATCCATATATTATAGTCTGAACACTGAAAAAGGAAAATAAAGTTGGAGGGTTAATGCTAATTGACTTCAAGAATAATGAGGGTTGGCTCTATAGATAATGGTTAAAGGGAGACAGAGCCCACAAGGCAACTGCAGTTTAAATCCTGGCTGAAGCAGCCTCAAAACACACCAGGCACATATGCATATGTGCCCCAAATCTTGACAGTATAGGGAAAAAAAAGGAGAAAAAGGATTATAGTGTGACCACATAATCCTGGAGGGTACTTTCTAATCCTCTTTTTCTCTCTAGTAGGTGTATATGCCTTCTGGCAATAAAAAATAAAAACCAAGAAGAATTATGAAGCGACAGTAAACAAAACAGGGTGGTATTGGTATAGAGAGACAACTCAATGGAATAAAACAGTCCAAGAACAGACCACCCAAACATGAACAAGTCACTTCCATGAAATACAAAAGCAATTCAATGGAGAAAGTAGAGACATTTCAGAAATGATGCTTAAACAAATACATAGTTTTGTAGCAAAAAAAAAAAAGATTTGGATTTGAATCCACAGCTCACAACATAAACAAAACTTAACTCAAAATGGATCACAGGCCTAAATGTAACCACCTATAAATTCCTAAGAAAAAAATAGGATAAAATATTTTTTAGAATTATTTAGTTACTTAATTTTATTTGTTGTCATTGCTTTGTTTTGTTTTCTTTTGTTTTTTAATTTAACCAAAAAGAGACAGAGAGAGAGAGAGAAAGGGAAAGTGAGAAAGCAAGTCATCAAGTCTAGGACTCAAACCACAGTCAGCCATGTGAGAGTCCAGCACTCCAACCACCACACCGTTTGCTAGCCCCAGAGGAAAAAGAGGTATTTTTGGGAGACGTTTTTGCTAGGGTGCATGCGCTTGCCATAAAGACAGAGAGAGACAAAGAGACAGAAAGAGAGAAATTACCCCCCAGGGGGAATGGCCACACTGCAATCCCTTCTCCATTCTCCTCTTGGAATCTTGGGCACGCCCGCACGTGTGCCTGGCGTGATTTTAAGCCACCGGGTCCAGAACTTGAACTGCGGTCGATCACATGGAAGTCCAACAACATAGCCATGCCAACTGCTGGTCCCGAAAATATTTCTGATCTTAGGTTAGACAAAGGTATTTCATAGATATAATATAAAAAGCACAATACAGGGAACCAGCAGTTAGGGTAATGGCTATGTCGCTGGACTCACACGTAGTCAACCACGGTTGGCGTCGGGATCCGGTGGCTTAAAACTCACGCTTGGCGCATGTGCGTGCGTGCCCAAGATCCCCAGAGGAGAATGGAGGAGAAGGGACTGCTGCGTGACCATCCCCCCGGGGGGTGATTTCTCGCTTTCTGTCTCTATGTCTCTTCTGTCTGTCTGGCGAGTGCGCGCGCCCTATAGCGAAAACCTCTCCAAAAAAAAAAAAAAAAAAAAAAAAAAAGGCACAATACATAAACAAACTGGAAAATTAAACTTCAACAAAATTAAAAACTTCCACTCTTCAAAAGACACCAATAAGAATCTGAAAAACCGGGCGAGCCGATGGCCTGGTGGTTAAGGCAGTAGGAATCCACATGGCTGACCCCATAGTTCAAGTACCAGACCAGGCAGCTTTAAAAACATGCTAGGTACGTGTACATGCATGACAAAATCCCAAAAGGAGGTAGAAATGGAGAATAGAGGATTGTGTTATGACCATGATCCATGGAGAAGGTTTTTTGCTTTCTCACTCTCTCCCTTTTCCTGGCAAACATAGGCACTCTCTGGAAAACTTAAAATATATATGAAAAGCCAAGCTACAGACTAGAAGAAAAACCTCTACAAAGCATATATAAGTTTATTTTTCAAGATATAAAACTTTTAAAACTCAAGAATAAAAAGAGCAATCCAATTACAAAATGAATAAAATATTTAAAAATGGTTGCACCACAGAAGATGATATATGTATGGAAAATAAACATGAAAAGATGCTCAATATCACTAGTCATTAAGGAAATACAAATTAAAAACATAATGATATATCTACATGTGTAGCAGAATTGCTAAAATTAAAAGGCTCACCATATTAGTGTTGGCATGGATGTGGTAAGAGACTGCCCTGGAACATGGTATAACCACTCTGAAAGCAGTTTATTTAAAAGTATAGCTACTATATGACCCTACCACTCCATTTCTATGTTATTTTTCACTCAAGAGAAAACTAAAAATATGTCCAGATAAATTCTTATATAGAATGTCTATCTATTCCAGCCTTATTTGCAATAGTCAAAAACTGGAAAAAATCCAAATGTCTATGAAAAAATAAATATGCAAATGTAGTGTATCCATTCAATGAGATACTTACCAATAAAAAGGAAAGAACTATTATACCTGCAACAATATATTGGGTTATTGGAAAAGACATGACACTTTTTCTGTGTAAGATTGTGTCATATCTTTTCTAACAACCCTAGATGAGTCTCAAGATAATTAGACAAAAAGATATTTGTATGTCTCTTTTATAGAAAACTCTAAAAAATGCAAATTAATCTATATTAGCAAAAAAGCAGAGCAGTGATTGTTCAGAGATGGAGGCACAAAGATATCAAACTTGAAGGAAACTTGATAGAGGGATCACAACTCCGCTCAGTAAAATTTTAGGGGAAAATGATGTACGTTTTCACTATCTTGATTCTAGTGATGATTTCATGAGGTATACATCTCAAAGCATAGCAAACTATATACTTTAAATAGTTATCATTATTGTATGTCAATTGCACTTCAATAGAGTTATAACTTCAAAAAAAAATCAAGTTCAGGATAGGGTAATTGAGAGTTAATATAATCATTGTCCCATTCTGATAAACCTCAGAAGCTCCTGGGAACAACACAAAGGTCCTCTGTAAGGAAGGTCTTCATGTGTGCAGACCGGTGATGGACAATTTGACTATCTGCCTCTCATAATCCTAGTGGCATTAAATCAAAATAATAAAACTAAATCATGTATGAATGAAACACTTTTTCTGTTCTATCAAGCAAGTTATGATATCTCAATCACAAGTGTATCAGAACATTAAGAAATAAATTAAGGAGGAGAAGCATGTTGGCTTTTTTTTCTTTTCACAGCACTAGAAACTATAAACTGATTTCAAAAAGTATGTGAGAAAAAATTGGGACCAGCAGATGGCATAATGGTTACATCATTGGACTCTCACATAGTTAATTGCAGTTTGAGTCCCGGACTCAGCAGCTTGAAACTCATGCCAGGCACATGTGAGTGCATGCCCAAGATTTTGAGAGCAGAATGGAGGAGAAGGGATTGCAACATGGTCATCTCCCCAGGAGGGTGATTCCTTGCTTTCTGTCTCTATGTCTCTCTGGCAAGCGCATGTACCCTATAGCAAAAATCTCTTAAAAAAAAAAAAAAAAAAAAAGGATGCGAGAAAATGAATTTAAGTACAAAGTTACTGGGGTGTAAAAAATTTGAAACCTAGGGGCCAGCAGATGGCATAATGGTTATGTTGCTGAACTCCCACTTAGTCGACCATGGTTCAAGTCCCAGACCAGGCAGCTTAAAATTCATGCCCGGCACACATGCACGCATGCCCAAAATCCTGAGAGGAGAATGGAGGAAAGAGATTGTGGCATGGCCATTCTCCCTGGGGAGGGGTAATTTCTTACTTTCTGTCTTTTTGTCTCTGTCTCTGTCTCTCTGGCGAGCGCATGCATCCTATAGCAAAAAAATCTCTCTTATGATAAAAAAAATAAGATATTTGAAATCCACATAGTTTCCTCAAAATGCAAATTTTTCATGAACTTTTTAAAGACCCAACCACCTCCCCTCATGCTATGAAGCCATCTCGGGGCATGACAACTCCAACTCATAGTACTAATCCCATAAAGATTCTATACAGGAACCAGCAGGTGGCATGGTGGTTAAGGCACTGGACATTCCCACATGCCCAACCATGATTCGACTCCTGGACCTGGTGGCTTCCTTTATCCCTTTCCCTTTCTCTCTCACTGGTCAAGTTAAAATAAATGAATGAATAAATAAAATTAAACATATAATTCTTTTAAAAAGAGAGAGAGAAGTATTCCTAAAAAAAAAATTGATTCTATATTATTACGTGGCATTCTAGATTTAGCTTACATATTTTGGCACAAAGTTACTGCTTTCTACACTAAGACAATGTCTTTAGGAAAGGCTGACCACACCCTAAATAATCAGCCTTACTACCAACTATTTCTCCAGACTTTAGTTAGGTGCACGACAGTTGTCTCTAGTGGAATAGCTGGATCTGGAACTTGCATACTTCTCATGTATAATCATGGCTTGAGAAACATTAGCTTTTTCAGTTATAAGAAAATGACATGCATTTTTGATAAAATGTTCACTCGGGGGAAATACATAGGTATTTATCTTTTAAAGATGATTTAAATATATTGTATGTAACCAGTTAAGGCTCAGTTGAAAAACATGAGGACTTACATGTTCCAGATATTTGATAACTAACAGAAAGGGGAAAACAAGATGCCAAGGAAGGAATTAGTGAAAGGAATTAGTGAAAAGTAAACTTTTCAAGATGGAGATGTAGGGGTTGATATGTGAACAGAAGATTTTAAGGAGAGAGAGATTAAGAGTTTCAGGACCAACAGATGGTGTAATGGTTACACTGTTGGACTCTCATGTAGTCAACTGTGGTTCAAGTCCCAGATCTAGTGGCTTACAACACGGAGGAGATGTGTGCATGCGTATCTAAAATCCCTGAGAGGAGAATGGAGGAGAAGGGATTGCGGAGTGGCCATCCCCAGTGGGGATGATTTATTGCTTTCTGTCTCTCTGGAGAACACGTGTGCCCTATAGCAAAAAAATCTTTAAATAAAATAAAATAAAATAAAATAAAATAAAATAAAATAAAATAAAATAAAATAAAAAAGAGTTTAAAGTGGAGAAGGAAAGTTTCAAAGGTGAGACCTGGCAACAAAAATTATTGGTCTTATACCAACTAGGAGATAGTCTCAGACTAGAACCCAGATAAAATGTGCTCTAGAGTTCACTTTTGTTTTGTTTTGTTTTTAGATTTTTGCCATAGGGTATGTGTACTCACCAGAGAGACAAAAAATGAGAGAGAGCAGAAAAGTGAGAAATCACCTCTGGGGGAAGATGGCCATGCTGTAATCTCTTCTCCTACATTCTCCTCTTAGGATTTTGGGCACACACACACAAACATAACCAGAGTGTTTTTTAAGTCACCAGGTCTGGGAATCAGAACGGTGGAGTCAGCTATGGGGGATCTAGTACCTTAGCCACCATGTCACTTGCTGGCCCTAGAGTCCAGATTATTAACTTGTATACTGGCAATCTCTCATCCATAAGAGGCACTGACACACAAGCTAAAACCTTTTGTGTGTTGTGTCTCACAACAGATATGAGATTTTCTGTCTGTAGCTGTCTACCTCATACAGATACTCAGCAACAGGAAACACAAACATTTATGAGGCCTCTCTTATCTATAAACCTTAGAATTGAGAATATGCTATGGTTAAAAGAGAAATTATTTTGAATACACAGCACATTCTATTGGGTCATATTCTGTGCAAAAATATGTCATGACTTTCCCGATGATCTAATATTTTCTGTCTTTACATGGAGATGATAATTTCACTAAAGACAGATGCCATATGGTAAAATTATAACCCTAGTTAGATGTTGTTATATGGAAATCATATTCATTAGGAATAAAAAATAATGGAAGTCTTAGTAGCAAACTTTTACTTAAGTATTAATTATGGTGCAAAAAAATTTTTAAATCAAAAGATCATATAATGCAGCACATTGAAAGCATTGTAGAATGTGGGAGAGCCAGAGGGTAGGGGTAAGAATTCATGAGACCTCGAGAGGGACCAGGCAATGGTGCAGCACTAATGCAACTGGACCCACATGGGAAGACCCTGGGTTTGTGTCCTATGGCCTCCTTCTAGAGGCTATTGGGCTGGTTGAGGCTGGCAGCAGATCATGGCATGGAGGGAACCAGCAGTTAGCGTAATGGCTATGTCACTGGACTCCCACGTAGTCGACCACGGTTCGCGTCCCGGACCCAGTGGCTTAAAACTCACGCCAGGCGCGTGTGCATGCGTGCCCAAGATCCCGAGAGGAGAATGGAGGAGAAGGGATTGCGGCATGACCATCCCCCCTGGGGGGGTGATTTCTCGCTTTCTGTCTCTAATGTCTCTCTCTGTCTGTCTGGCGAGCGCTCGTGCCCTATAGCGAAAAATCTCTCCAAAAAAAAAAAAAAAAAAAGATCATGGCATGGAAATGCTGATGAAGATGACTGTCTCTTTCTATATATAATGTCACACAGAAGGAATAAACAACAACGACAAAGATCTGGAGTGAGTCTTAGTTGCAAAATTAACTATTAACTAGATGGCCTTGAATAACTTACTCATTCCAAGTCCATTGCCTCATCTGTAAAATACAGAATAATTCCACTTACCTTAACAATGTCTCTGAACTGAGAGGATTAAAGGAGAATGTAAAAAAAAAAAAAAAAAAAAATCAAGTGTCATACGCATGCAAGGGAATAGTCTCATTGTCATCATAATATCTCAGAGACATCAACAATATAATTTAATATAATATTTCAAAGGCATCAACTATATAATTTCTTAACAAGTTCTGGTATTACGAAAGATGGAACTTCTCTTCAGCCAATGCTTCTGCTGAGCTATCTGAGCAATTTTTTGTTCTCTTAAAATCTTACCTAATTTTGACTGCTGGTATATAAACGGGATTAAAGGTTTTGCACATTTTTACATCGTTTAAAAAACCATGTTTGTTCTCTGCATCTATAAGGCATTTTTTATATTACACTAAAACATTCTTTATAAAAAGTCAAATTTGAGACTCAAAAATAATGAAGTTCATCTTTCATTCTACTCCAATACCCACCCCTAAAATTTGAGAAATAATGTTAGAAAAAAAATTTCAAAATAACTATTACTGGAACTTGCAGGTAGTGTGATGGTTAAGGTACTGGAATCACACATGGCTGACTACAGTTCAAGTCCCAGACCCATTGCTTGAAAATCACTCCGGGTGCTTGTGTCCCCACCCAAAATTTCAAGAGAAGAAAGGAAGAGAAGAGACTGTGTTGTGGCCATCTACCCTGGTGGGTGATCTTTCACTTTCCCTTTCTTCTCTGTCTCTCTGGCAAATGCACACTCCTATAGTAAAAAACTAATAACAATATAATTATTATTATTAATCATTCTGCCAGATTTTTAGACATACCTTTTAGATTGAAATATCTCCTTTACCCTGAAATGCACTGAACAATAAAGGTAAAAGACTACAATAAAATGTCCAGTACTGATTTTTAAGCATTGTATTAATTATCTCTTAGTGTCAAGAGATCATTTGGGAAGAAAGCAATGTTAAACCAAACCAGGTTATCTTGGCTTGACTGAAGAGAAACAACTTTCCCTTAAATATGTAACACAGGAATTTTTTTGTATTATGACCAATCTATTAGATATTCTAAGTACCATATTTTTTCTCAATAAAATCATAAATAAAAGATAATGAGGTAGATATACCTGTATTACAGAATGTTCTATTTTCAATGCAAGTTCCCACTAAGAGTAGGTGAGGTTTTTTTTTTTTTAAAGTAATCTAGTATTCTGCTCTTTACAATGCTAAACCACAGGTTTCAGGGAAAGAAGAGAGTGAGGACAACAATTCTCTTCTAATATAAATATTCTTCACGATTTAGTGGTAATTACTTTTTTAAGGTTCAGTCACCTTTAAAATATTGCATGATAAAAAGAAGAGAAAAACATTATGTGGTTCATAGCCAAGAACATTGATAAAAGTACTTTCTAAAGTATAATCATTATTTTCATTTTCTATTTAAAATTTTTCATTTTTTATCTTCTCAGTTGCCAAATTTTAATCTTCATTGATTAAAAACACAGAACTCCTTGCATACAAATTTACTCAGGTTTGCAAACATTAAATCATAATTACATTAGAATGACAAGCATGACAAAATTAATACACCAAAAGAGGTTCAGGGAAATATAAAATCTAAAATGTATTGAATTAGGTTTTAAATGAACTCATACAAGCTTAAGTTCAATGAAAACCAATATTGCACACTTTTTAATCAATTATTTCGTAATCATCCCCCTAAATCCTTTAATGTACTAAAAAATCCTATCTCAAAAGTTTTTTGAAGTCAGCCACAAAATAGCAGTGAAATGCAAATTGGATCTAAACTTCCACTAAATCCAACTTCCAAATGTCACCTTACTTCAATTCATGAACGAATCTTGAAAGTGTCCTCAATGCTCATTAATTTCACACTTAAAAATTATATTGTAATAAAAGTAAAATGACAAAATTATTTTGTACAATTATGGATGTAGACTCCTTAAAATAACTTACCATGCAAGCAACATGATACTAACAGTTCATTTATAATAATAAATATGGCTTAGATTTAGTTTCCAAAGCCAACATTTGTCAAAAGTAACAGTCCTGCTTGGTTTTTTATTGACCAGTTGATTGATCGATTGATTGATTGAGAGATTGATTTTTGAGAGATGTTTGCTCTAGGGCACATGCACTCATCAGAGACACAGAAAACAAGAAATCACCCCCCAGTGAGGATGGCCATGCTGCAATCCCTTCTCTCAGAATTACGGGGGCACACACATATATGCCCAGCATAAATTTTAAGCTGCCAGGTCCAGGACTCAAACTGCAGTGGACTATGTGGGAGTCCAGTGACATAACCATAGTACCATCTGATGGTCTTGGTTTTAAATTTTTCATGGAGAAAAAAAAAATCCTTTGCTAGTTCCTTTATGTAATCCTGGGTTAAATGAGTAATTACAGAGAGAGGTTGGAGTGGAAATAAAATTTTTGAGTAATCATCATAAATTCATGAGAAAGTATGAGGGCTCCAGAGAATGAATTTAGTTAGACAAAGCAGAGCAGAACAGGCAAACAAACAAACAAATAAGATGTCCCTTATAAGATAGGCAAAAGAGGGTAACCCATTTTCCAGGACTCTTCCCTTCTTCTTGAGAGCTGTTTTTCTTTCCCTTTCCTTCAAAAAACTCCTCACTTTGCTATACCTACTCTCTGTGTACACGTTTCTAATTCTCCTCCTTTGCTTTCTCCCAGTTACTAGTTGTTTGTTTGTTTGTTTGTTTTTGTTTTTTTCCCTACAGGGCGCGTGCGCTCGCCAGACAGACAGAGAGAGACATAGAGACAGAAAGCGAGAAATCACCCACCAGGGGGGGATGGTCACGCCGCAATCCCTTCTCTTCCATTCTCCTCTCGGGATCTTGGGCACGCACACACACGCGCCCGGCGTGAGTTTTAAGCCACCAGGTCTGGGATGCGAACCACGGTCGACTACGTGGGAGTCCAGCGACATAGCCATTATGCTAACTGCTGGTTCCCACTAGTTTTCATAACATAGTTAAAAGAAGACTTATATCAATAATAAGACTTTTTAAAAGTTTTTTGGGGGACAAGAACCCATGTCTCACTGCAAGTATGGGCCTGATCATCCCTGCACCCCTGCGTTCCTGCAGCAATACAGGATACAGAAGGGTGGAAGGATACGTGCTGACATGAAGTTGTTATGGCAGTTGGGAGAGCAAAAATTGAGAAGGTTACTTTGGTGAGATGTTTTATAGGATGGAAACTGCTGGCTATGAGCTCAAAGACCCCCAAGCTGAATAGCTCCAGAAACTTGAACAGAAATTTGATTATCTAAGCTTTCACCAATCAAGAATAATGCTCACAAGATAATCCCACCCTCTTGAGCCAATCATTGAACTGATCATGTACCTGGGACCCTTGCCCCTAATTTTGCCCTTAAAAATGAGCATGGGTAACACCTCTGGAAGATCGGGTCTTTTCAGCAGGAGCTGCCTGCTCCCCTTGCTTTGTGCATTGCAATAAAGTTATACTTCTCTGCATTTAAAAAAAAAAAAAAGACAGACAACAGAGGAGGACAGGACCTATAAAACAGTAAAACAGTACAGGGATTAGTTACCCTCTAGCTCCTCTTTGAAAGTCAGCCTCTGGGCCTATAGGTGGCATGGTAGTTAAAATGTTTGATTCTACATGGCCAACTGTGCATTTTAAGTCCTGAATAGGAGTCTTCAAAAACACACCAAGTGTGTGCAAGTGCCTGCCCAAAATCCTGAGAGAGGTAAGGAGGAGAAGGAATTGTGGCATCTTGGGGAGTGAATTCTCATTCTCATTCTCTTTCATTCCCTCCCTCTCTGTCTCTCCATTGTACCATAAGGCAAAAAATAATAATAATAATAATAATAATAATAATAGCCCCCTTAAAAAGTTATGTATCAAATAGAATATATGGGTTTGAAGATCACACTGAAATAGATCTCTGATGTAATCTGTTTTATACTCAATATTTTGCTTTCTCCCAGTTACTATTTTCCATAACATAGTGAGAAAAAGACTTATTTCCATAATAAGACTAAGTTTTTTTTTAACCCACATATATATTTTTTAAAGGTTTTTGCCATAGGGCACATATATTCACGAGAGTGGTTGGGGTTGAGAAATTACTCCTGGGGTACTCCAGGGCATTCTCTGATATCTCTAAGATTCTGGTCTACTCTGCTGCCCATGCCAATGCCTAGGGAGAGCTGCAACTTAGAACCCAAAAGGACACAGGCCTGGGTTGGTGACAGCAGCAACTCACAGTTCAAGGGCAAGCAATCAAGAAGGACCAAATTGACTTGGGCTAGAATCCCAGCTTGTTCATTTTACTGACAAAACAATCTTTGGTGAGCTACTTATAAAATTAAGATAATACTCATCAAGTTGTGAGGAACAGAATGAAGAAACACATGTGATCCTCAATAAACAGTAGCTCTAAAGTACTCTGTCTTCTCCAAGAAAAGAGAAGCGCACATGGTTCAGCAAACGTCCTTATGGTAAGCATAAGGTGGAATAGATGAGTTACCCATCTTCAATAAATTAGAGAAGACCTGAGTAAAAATTCCACCTTATACACCAAAATCAAGAGGCAAAGAATGAAACTTCTCTTATAGTCTCTGGAAGAAAAAGATAATAATTGTATTGACATATTCATCTGCATTAAATGAGTTTGAAAATATGGCTTCCCAGTCTCTCCATCATGCTATCCCTCTGACCTGGTGAAGTTAAGTAGCATAGCATGTACACTTTCTAAGTCTTCAAAGAGAAAGGAGAAGAAAAAATCATTACAAAATGGCCAAAATTATTGGCAATAACAGCTTATAAGATGGACCCATATCCAGTTTTTGCCTCTTTTCTGTTATTATTCCATTACTGAATTTCCTTTAAATGGAACATTACTTTGAATAAATAGCTATGTCTGATAACCACTTTTTATCCCTTATTTTTTTTTAATAGACCACAGATTAGTTTATTTTTACCACCCATCATGCCATGAATTCATAGGGAATAGGTTCCAGTAGCTCAGGCTCCTTTCCATTGGTTCTCACAAAGTGTGCTTCTCTGGGTGGAGCAGGCTGGCGCTTTAGTTGAATCCAGGTACCCTTCTCTTTGGCTTCTTTCTTTTTCTAGTCATTTTCCTTCACACATTTTAGGAAGCTATCTCTGCTCTTAGAATGTTTAATATGCTCAATACACACATTGATTCTCTTGGCAAGAATCTTGCCCTTAACTTGTTTGTTCACAACAATGCCAACAGCATGCTGGGTAACACTGTATTCTTCCAGTTTTGCCATGGTAACATTTGTGGGGCATTCCTTTTTGAACAGTACCCATTCCCTTAATGCCTACAATATCACCTTTCTTGTAGATTTGCATATATATTGCCAAAGGAACAACTCCATGTTTTCTAAAAGGCCTAGAGAACATATATCGGATGCCTCTCCTCTTTCCCTTTGTGTTCATCATTTTGGTTAATTACTGGAAGATGGCGGTTGCCTTTTTTTCCCTAATTTTGCCAGAAGGGGCACTCACCACAGAGAGGGAAAGGGAGTGAGAAGGAGAAGAAAGCACACACCAACAGGGCATGGCCACATTGCAATCCCTTCTCCATTTCTCCACCTTGAAATTCTGGACACACACAGTTTTTCAAATCGCCAGGGCAAAGATTCAAACTGCTCAGTCAGCTATGTGGGGTCCAGCTGCCTTAACCAGCAGTCTATGGAGCTGGTCCGAAATAATTCTTTTTTTTTTTTTTTTGGAGAGGTTTTTGCTATAGGGTGTGTGCACTCACCAGAAAGACAGAAAGCAAGAAATCACTCCCCAGGGAGATGGCCACACTGCAATCCATTCTTTTCCATTCTCCTCTTGGGATCTTGAGCACGCATACATACATACCCGATGTGAGTTTAAGTCACCAGGTTCAGGACTCAAACCACGGTTGACCACATGGGAGTCCAGCGACGTAGCCATTACACCATCTGCTGGTCCCCAGGATAACAATTCTTAACACTTCCTTTTTCTTTGGGGGGGAGAGAGGTTTTTGCTATAGGCCATGTGCGCTCACCAGATACACAGAGATAGAAAGTGAAAAATCACCCCCCAGAGGGATGGCCACACCCCAACCCCTTCTCCTCCATTCTCCTCTTGGAATCTTGGGCATGCATGCACACGCACCTGGTGTGAGTTTAAGCTACTGGGTCCAGGACGTGAACCATGGTCGACTACATGGGAGTCCAGCGACATAGCCAACTGTTTTTCTCAACACTTCCTTCTTAATACATTGTGGTAGTTATATGCAAACTAACCTAGTTATTAAAAGTTAAACCTAAGAAATCATATTTACAGAAAAATGTAATTTAAAATTGTGTCTAAAACAAATTTTTGAAGTCAACTGTGTGGCATGCGTGTAATCTGTAAAGCTGTCAAATTCATGATCCAGAAGAATGATGTTAAAGATAATAGTATCCTAAATTTATAATAGTATTTTTCCCTCAAGTAAGCATTGACTATCGTTCTTAAAATTTTTCTGAATCAGTAGAACTAGAATGGTAAAAGGCTTCCAACATATCTATATTTAATATTAGTCCCTAAAGCTTGCCAAAGAAAGATTATGTTTTTTGGCCAAAAAATCTTTAATGTTACAATTCACTTAGTCATTGCACTGAAAAATAAAACAAAATAAATGTTATGTTTCATTTTTGGAGAGGTTTTTTGTTGTTGTTGTTGTTTGTTTGTTCGTTTTTTTGCTATAGGGCATGTGCCCTCGCCAGAAAGACAGAGAGAGACAGATAGAAAGCGAGAAATCATCCCCCAGAGGGGATGACCACCACGCAATCTCTTCTCTGCCATTCTCCTCTGAGGATCTTGGGCACGCATGCACAAGCGCCTGGCGTGAGTTTAAGTCACTAGGTCCAGGACTTGAACCACGGTCGACTACATGGGAGTTCAGCGACATAGCCATTACGCTAACTGCAGGTACCAAAATAAATGTTTCTTTTTCACATAAACCTAGAGAAGAGAGAAAATAGAGAGAAAAGAGAAAAAAGGAACAAGGAGGGAAGGAGAGAGAGAGAGAGAGATACTTTAGGTCATTGGAAAAATCATATCACTTTTTTTTTTTTTGGAGAGGTTTTTGCTATAGGGTGTGTGCACTCGTCAGAAAGACAGAGAGAAACAGAGAGACAGAAAGCGAGAAATCACCTCCCAGGGTGGGTGGCCATGCCACAATCCCTTCTCCTCCATTCTCCTCTCGAGATCTTGGGCACACATGCACACGTGCCCGGTGTGAGTTTAAGCCACCAGGTACAGGACTCAAACTGTGGTCGACTACATGGGAGTCCAGCAACACAGCCATTACACCAATTGTTGGTCCTCATATTGCATTTTTGCATAGAAAAAATATGCAAGAATCTGCCTTAATTTTCTCATAAAAGAGAAAGGAAAAGAGAAATCTAGAGGGCCACCAGCCAGTGGCACAGCAATAAAATGTAATGCTCTAAGACGCTGACTCACGTGGGAAGGTTCTGGGTTTCTGTTTAGAAACCTTCCTAAGCAAGCCAAGCACACACATAACCATCACTGAGCTGTCTGAGGCTAGGGGTGGATTGTGGCATCAAGGCTTTTCAGGGGGATATAGCTCTCTCTCTCTGCATCACTCTCTGATGTCTCTTTTGTTCAAAAAAGAAATAAACTTTTATTTTAAATCTATTTAAGCCTACCTGTCTCTCCTAAGTGATAAAACTAAACTGAACATCAATGAGCACACATGTTTTGAAAAATGAAAACATCTGGAGGTTACAACACTCTGGCTTAATATTAATTTGAAGCTAGTGGAAATTGAGGATTCAAGCAGTTAACAAGACAATATAGACAAAGCTAGATATATTCAGTGGCTTCCACCTGGTTTCACTTGGACTTGCTGAATACTGCACTATCCTACTTGGAATCAGCTGGTCAGCATGAGTTGTGTTGACTGGAATTTCTGGGCATACATTTTACACTGAAGACAAATCCTTGTCTTGGAAAAAAAATCTTCCTCTAACATGAATGGAAAACTGGCTTAACTTGGATAGAAAACCCAACATCAGCATGAAAGAACTCCTAAAGATTCTAGTCTCTCTTTTTCATCAATGAGTATTTACAAGTTAGCAGTAACTTGCCATAAATCTGTACAACAATGAGGCTCAGCCACAAAATTCTTTCCAGAAAAGGTACAGCAGTACTCAATGTAGCAATTTTTCAAATTGGTTTAGGAGTAGAATCTTTTAGAGGGAGAAAAATAATTTTAATTGTGTATTACAAGCAAACTGTGGGGGCAAAATTGACTCTTCAAAAACAAATTCAATGTGTCTGTTTCACAACCTAATAACTCAACACCCTTCTCTAACAGTGAAGAGTATAATCTATACTGGGGAGACAACAAACCTGGATACTTATTGAGATTCTGGTACTATCTCTAGCCCTTCTGTGCTTCAATATGTAAAACTCACCAAAATATATTTCTTCTGTGTAGTAATATATTTTTAAATAATGTTAGGTAATTCAACATAAACATGACAAATTACTATTTTTCCTACTATCTCAATCATTTCTGCATGTTTACATCTTAGCTTTTAGGATATTTTGCCCTCTAGAAAATTAATTCTGAAATAGACAGAAGTTTGCCATGATACAAATCAACCCTGCAACATTTTTACATCGAAATTCTACTAGGGAACAGCAGTTAGCATAATGGCTATGTCGCTGAACTCCCATGTAGTCGACCACAGTTCAAGTCCCAGACCCGGTGGCTTAAACTCATGCTGGGCACGTGTGCATGTGTTCCCAAGACCCCGAGAGGAGAGTGGAGGAGAAGGAATTGTGGTGTGGCCATACTCCCTGGGGGTGATTTCTCGATTTCTATCTCTCTGTCTCTCTCTTTCTGGCGAGCACACATGCCCTATAGCAAAAACCTCTCCAAAAAAATAACTAAAACTGCCTACCATCCATTACTGACTGGGGCAAGATGACACGGTGTTAGCTTATATGCCAACTCAGCACCATCTCATAATGCCAAGACTGATACAATGATACCAACGTTGATTTAATGGCAAAAATGTGGCAAAATTGGCACTAAAGTCATTCTTGCACTGGAAAAAACTCACTACAAAATCTAGTCTCTGCTTACTACAACCTTTAAAACTCTGTTTTTCAAGTATTTCAAGTATAGATTCAGAGTTCTTGTCATAATTCTATGAGACAGAGTCATATTTTTCTCATTCTATTTAATGAGTATACATTTTGAACTGGTATACATAAGTTTAACTTTTGTTATTCTTCATTTAAATGTTTTAAGAAATAGGTCTGAAAGGAATTCTAGGGAGAATCATTTTATAAAACACAGACTTCTGAGAAAAATTACTCCTAGTTTGTATAAATTCTTATTATTTTGCTCAAATCTATTTCTAATTGCTCAAATCTATTTCTAGCTAATGTCTATCAGGTAGATTCCATTTTACATATGAAGAAGTAGATAGAAGTTAATGTCCTTTCTCAAGGTCAGAAAGCTAGTCAGTTGCAAAATGGATTATATCTCAAAGCTCCAAATTCACCATCTTCTTAGTCCACTGGGCCATGCTGCTTCTCTGACTGAACTAAAAACAGATTAAAATAAAATATTACCATAAAAGTTTGATTCCTCCATTCACTACTTCATGGGCTGCCTTTACAAGTACAATACTGATAAGTTGATTGAGTATTCACCTTTCATATTTTTCATTGCAATGAAGCAGCATAGAATGTGACTAAAAGACATAGTCTTACTCAAAGCTATACTAATGTACATGTTTTGAGATTAAAATTCTATTTGGTTAGTAGGCTATTAGAATTCTGGTTAAGTAAAATAAAAATTTCTTAAAAAAAAATCCTTCATATTTCCTCAGTAAGTCTACTCCTTGTCTTTGTATCACAGGTTTGTGGAAGCTCTTTATTATCGGGGATACTCTGAATGTGACCATTTAATTTGGGAATACAGAATGTGTGGTTATAATCACCTTTTAGTTTGAAACTAAAAGAAGATAGACAAAAAGACAGAAGCAGAAAAACTAAATATGAACAAGTAATGAACTTCAACAGGCAGCTCCTGTTCTTTTTCCATTCCATTCCAATAAAAGAGTGAGGTCTAGCAGCCTATAGGAGAGGAACTTTCAACCAGCTGGGCCACAAGGAGCCTTGAACATCTAAACTTCAGCTGGGCTGGTCAAAGTCATTTTGTCTTTTGAGATTCTGGAATCAAGTCTCAGAGACTCTCCTTAGAACCTGCTGATCAGCAAAACTAATAGGATACAAAATCACAAACTAGAAGACAGTTGTATAGAGCAAGTGCTGAGGCTGAGAGAAAGAACCAAAGACAGACCAGAAGCCAATGACAAAGGAAACACTTGCTTCAAAGGACCTTTAAATCAGAGAGGCATAAGTAGAAACAGAAATGAGGCAGATGAAGAGAGAAGTTTCTGAGTTTTTGGCAGAATCCCAGTCCCTGGTCCTTTGAGCCTTGACAATACAGAATGTGAAATATCCTTATAGCCTTAGACTTAGTGTCTTCTTCAAAGACTAAAGAGTGTTTCTGTTACTTGCTATCAAAATAACTTTCATTATTGATTAAGATACAGCCCCAGCTGGCAGGTGGCGTGGTGGGTAAAGGCGCTGGTCTCCCACTTGGCCGACTGCAGTTCAAGTCCCAGACCTGGTGGCTTGCTTTATCCCTCTTGCTCTCTCACTCTGTCCCTCTCTGGTCAAATTAAAAAATAAAAAAATTTAAACAGTAAAAAAAAAAAAAATTAAAGAAAATATTTTATTATTTTAGAAAAAGATACAGCCCTAAATAGACAAAAAAAAGATTATGAAGAAAAGTTTATATGGTCAGAGAAACTGAACCTAGAGAGTGTTAACTCCTTTTGCTACAAATTGTAGCATACCTGAGAAGTGATATACTGAAATGGCTCCTTCTTTATAAACTTGTAGATATAAAACAAGATGTCATTCCTGCACAATGAAAACATTTACCCATTTCATGGTTCTCCTATTCATCAATTGTGCTTCTGGTAAGAAAGGTTGTCTTTAAGGTGAGGAATAGAGTTAACAACATTATAAGTTGGTTCTTGAAATGTAGTATTTTATATGGTGATTATATGCATTTATTTTTTAAATAATTATTTTATTTAATTTTACTTATTTTTTTGGAGAGGTTTTTTGTTTTGTTTTGTTTTGTTTTGCTATAGGGTATATGCGCTCGCCAAACAGACAGAGAGAGACAGAGAGACAGAAAGCAGGAAATCACCCCCCAAGGGTGATGGCCACGCTGCAATCCCTTCTCCTCCATTCTCCTCTCAGGATCTTGGGCATGCACGCACACGCACCCGGCGTGAGTTTAAGCCACCAGGTCCGGGACTCAAACCGTGGTCGACTACGTGGGAGTCCAGAGACATAGCCATTACGCTAATTGCTGGTCCCTAAGTTTACTTATTATTATCATCATCATTTTTAATTTGATCAGAGAGAGAGATGGGGGAAAGTGAGAGAACAAGCTGCCAGGTCCAGGACTCGAGCTGCAGTCAGCCACATGGGAGTCTGACGCCTTAACCACCACACTATCTGCCATCCCCAATTATATGCATTTTAAACAGTACAGAAAGAGATACAGAAAGATACACACACAAAAAGAAAATAAAAATAAAATAAGAGGCTTTCACAGTATGAACTGGGTACTAAATCACACTTTCAAACATTATTTCTATAGAAAAGTACATTCATAGGTCCATACAATAGGCCATACAAGACTAAAGATGTGCAAGAGACTCTCCAAATACCTTTTTTTTTATTAATGTCTTTTATTAATGTGTTTTCTGATATATTTCACTGAAGATTTATATAATATTGAAAAGTGCTGCAGTTTAAATAATAATAATCTATACTATTGCTTACTAGCTCTGTGACCTCAGAAAGATCAACTTTTTAGTAAAGTAAAAATTGTGACACCTACAAACATGATTTTTATGAGGATTACATTATTAATAAGTAAAAATTATACACAAGGGTACTTTTTTAATCATATTTTTCCTCCACCTTGCATTCATCTTTCCTGGCTTGAGTATTAATTACTTTAATACATATCTCTATCACAGCTCTCCAGTACCCTGAACTATTTCAGATGTTCCAAATTAGACCTCCTCAGCACTTCAAAAGCTGGACTATAGCTTAGAATCAAACTCACTCAGATTAACTACTTAATGTAGACTCTCACTCCCACTTGGGCACATAAATTAAGCAGATACTATATGAACTTAATTCTGAATCCCTGAAAGTCAAGATCAGGTCACTTTAATAACCCAAAACACTTTTGTTGATCTCTCATCATAACCAGATATTTGCACTGCTAACTAATTAGCCAGCTTTCTCCACTTGACTACCAGTATGTTTCTTTTTTTTCTCTGGGATATATATGCGTTCTGAACTGGTCCCACATTAACTCCAAGGCAGAAAACAATTGATTCATTCCAATAAACAATCTCATATAAAGTCAAGTGTGTCTTCAACTTCCAGCAGCTTTCTAAAATAATTAGGTTTTCATGCAAGCCTTGGTAATCGTACATGGTCAGCCAAGCTAAGCAGAGGCAGAGTCCCTACAGAGCTACAGACCTGATTAAGACATGCTGATAATTCTTTCCAAATACAACCCACTTGTAATTTGGATTCTATTATTAGTATTTTCTTTGACGGAAGTATCAAAAGACAGATTGGGTGATCCAAATAGGGAACTGGCCAACAAAGAAACACTAGTAATATGGAAGTGAAATTTGAATCAAACATAAACACATTTTATAGAAGAAATAGCTAATCATGGGAATGGTGACAGTCCTGCCATTTGCTAGACACTAGATAAGTAGCATCAGAGACAGCAAAGGCAACCTAACATAAATGAGAAAAAAAATAAAGTTGTCTCAGAGTAAGTGATACCAGCAAAAGAAATTCACATAAAAAAGAAATCTGGGGACCAGCAGGTGGTGGAGTGGTTAAGGAGTTGGACAAATGGCCATCTGTGGTTTGAGTCCTGGACTCCGTGGGTTGAAACTCATGCCAGGCATATATGCATATGTGCCCCAAATCCCAAGAAGAATGGAGGAGAAGGGAGTGCAAAGTGGTCATCCCCATTGAGGAGTGATTTCTCACTTTGTCTCTCCAGTGAGGGCATGAATCCTACAGCAAAAATTTAAAAAAAAAAAATCAATCTATTTTAAAAAGAGAAAAGAAGAAGAAGAAAGAAATCTAGGGGCCAAAACAAGTGGCCCAGTGGTTGAGGCACTGGATCCCACATGGCCGTCTATGTGGTTGGAGTCCCAGACTCGACAGCTTGAAAGACTACTGGGCATGTATGCATGAGTGCCCAAAATCCTGAGAGAATAGAAGAGGAGGAATTGCAGTGTGGCCATCCCCTCTGGGAAACGATTTCTCACTTTCCTGCTCTGTCTTTCTCTGTTTCTTCTCCAGTGAGTACATGCATCATATGGTAAAAAAAAAAAAAAAAAAAAAAAAAAAAAAAAAAAAAAAAAAAAAAAAAAAAAAAACTAGAAGGTATTTCACAACATTGAAAATATAAAGGATAAAATGTTGGCAGTTGAGTACAGAAATTCACCAAGGCATACAAAAGATTCTCACTCTGTATTGTAAACAAAGGGATTTCAAAAAGTTCATGGAGATTACCAGTTTACCACTTTCCAGGGGCAAGAGTCCAAGGCCCCAAGTGGATCATAATGGCAGGTGAAGAAATTAAGGAAGACTATTCAGTAGAAATTCATGAGTATTTATCAATAATTGAGAGTTTTATTGATACTATGGATGAGAGGCTAAAGATCAAGATCTAGAAATGGATTGTTGCAGAAGTTGTACCCACTTGAACAAGCAAGAGTGGACTTAGTTTCTGCACACACATTAAATTCAATGTATCAGGTTTACTTGGCAACTTCAGGAGTTAATACTAAAGAACATCCAGTAAAGTAAAAAATTAGAAAGAATCATACATGAACAGGGTCAAGAAGAAAAAGGCTAGCAAGCTAGATAAAGATGCAGCTTCAAGATCTGTAAAAAAAGGAACCAACAGCGTAATGGCTATATCGCTGGACTCCCACGTAGTCGACCACGGTTCGAGTCCTGGACCCGGTGGCTTAAACTCACGCTGGGCGTATGTGTGTGCGTGCCCAAGATCCCGAGAGGAGAATGGAGGAAAAGGGATTGTGGTGTGACCATCCCCCCTGGGAGGTGATTTCTCGCTTTCTGTCTCTCTGTCTCTCTCTGGCTGGCTGGCGAGCGCACGCGTCCTATGGCAAAAACCTCTCCAAAAAAAGAAAAAAAAAAAGATCTGTAAAAAAAGAAAACCTAAAAATGCATGGAAAATTGCCAACAAATGAAAAAACAAAAATTAAATTTGGTTTTGAAGTACATATTTACAAAGTACAACATTTTTATTTTTTCTTACAAAGAAAGATAATTATGTGGCAATGCAAGTTTTAAATGTATTCCTTATTAAATTCATATATAAACATCCATTTTAAATTTGTAATGTTAAATATTCCTCCCAGAAGGATTAATCTTTATTGATTTTCCAATAGAACACTATGAGGTTTTTAACACTACAATCTATCACTTCTTTTGATAAGACTCATATTTTCTCACAGAGGTCAATGTAACAAGCACCATTTCATAATAGTGGAAAAAATCTTAGGTATGAAAGTTAAATGTTTTTTGTAAACATCTGTACTATTTTATGAATAATGATCTCCATGAAATACGTTATGTACAGGCTAAAGTTATTCGTACTTGTTTTTACTATTGAGTCATCAGAAAAGTCAAGATGCATTTTTGCATAGAAAAACAGGAAAATATTAGGTTGTCAGCAAAGTCAAGATGTATTTTTCAGGTTTTCTATGCAAAAATTCATCATGATTTTTCCAACAACCCAATATGATATTAAGAAGAAAATGACTTAATGGTCCTTTATTTTCCCATGTATTTTATGTTTTCATGATTTTAAGAATTAATTGCATTTTTGATATTCAAAGTGTGAAATTGAAAGATAATACTTTATTTCTTGGCACACTGCCTCTGTGTTCCATTTAAAATAAAATATATTCTCATTAACTTCAGATGGGAAATAGGATGGATGTTGACAGTTCAATTTTGTCATGATAGCTATATCTTCTCTGAAAGGCTGTAAATAAAATTTTTAAGGTTTATGGAAAGGAGCCAGCAGGTGGTGTGGTGGTTAGGATGCTGTATTCTCACATAGCTGACCATGGTTCAAACTCCATATCCAGCAACTTAAAAATTACTCAGGGTATACCTGCATCCTCGTTCAAAATCCAATGAGAATGGAGAAGGGATTGCAGTGTCACCATCCCCTTTGGGGGATGATTTCTCATTTTTCCTTTCTCCCTCTCTGTCTCTCCAGCGAGTACAGGTGCCCTAAGGCAAAAAGCAGAAGAAAAAAATAAAGTTTGTGGAACATGGAATTAAAGTACAAGTTTATTTTGGGGAAAAATCTTCTGAAATTCATGTATAGTTTTTGTTTTTCCTTTATGCATAATAGAGTACATGAGCGATACATGAGGAGTGAAGGGAAGAAAGAATCCTTAACAGGGTCATGTGGTGATCCCCCTTCTCCAAGTCCTCTAGCCCATGCTATCATGGTGATCCCTTCCCCAGTCCTCTAGCTCATCAAATCTTGGGCACAACTGTGTGCGCTTGGCTTGTTCTGAGCTGACCAGGCTGGGCATTTGTACCGCAGTCATCACAGGGGATCTGGCTTCCCTTTAGTAACACATTACCACTGTACCACAAAGCCAGTCCCATAATTTTTTGATAATATGCATTTTCCATAAACGTTTTGAAGATCCTGCCTATATTGAGATGAAATATGTGGGCACTGTTCAAACTATTTTCTGTTAAGTTTTTAATTTTCAAATGTTATAATGTTCTACATTACAGAGTGCTAAAACATAGTTTTACCTTTTTTCTTTCATTTTCCTACACATTTATAACTGACAGTGTTTTTAACAGTTTAAGAAAAACTTTTAAAATTCCTGAAAAATACTGTAATTTTCCCACTGATTAATATCACTTTGGGGAAACCAGCAGTTAGCGTAATGGCTATGTTGCTGGACTCCCATGTAGTCGATCGTGGTTCGCATCCCGGACCCGGTGGCTTAAAATTCATGCCGGGCGCGTGTGCGTGCATGCCCAAGATTCCGAGAGGAGAATGGAGGAGAAGGGATTGCAGCGTGACCATCACCCCTGGGGGGTGATTTCTCACTTTCTGTCTCTATGTCTCTCTCTGTCTGTCTGGGGAGCACACGCGCCATATAGCAAAAAAACCTCTCCAAATATATATATATATATCTATATATCTATATATATAGATATATATATATAGATATATATAGATATAGATATAGATATAGATATCACTTTGGAATGTTTCTACTTGCACCATCACTGTTCCAGTTCTACACTACTGTAGAAAATGAGGACTACCTATATGTCCTTTGGAAGGCTGTAGTAAGAACTGGAACAGATGATATTTATACAGTACCTGTTGAGATATAAGGCTGGAAAGCCAAGGAAGGGCCAAATTCTGAAATACTCTGTATACCTTTAATGCTGAAGATTACAAATTCCTTGAGGATAACAGGGGACTACTGAAGAGATTTAAGAAAAGTATCAGGCATAATCTACACTTTAGAAAATTGACTGATCATATTATACAAGATGAATTTTAACAAAATTTAACTAAAAGAAAAAATTGAATTAATTCATACAAGAGATAAAAAATCTCTAAAGAAAGATTGTGGCCCTCAGGATACAAAAGAGATACCATCTTTAAGAGATATTTAAATATAGAGTTGACCAAATGTTGAGAATGGCTTAAGAGTGGTTAGGGTAATACTTTACTGATATCTGTTTGAGCAGTGGGTCAGATTCTAGCCCCAGAAGGGTTTATATCTGCATATTAACTCAGCTAAATCTTCTAACAATCTTGGGATGTAGGTTATCTTACTATTATTTAGAAATAATAGAAATGAGACACAGAAAAGATAACTTTCCTAGGGTTACATAGCTAGTAAGTGGTACTACTGGACTGGGGCCAGGCTGTCCAACTCCAGAGCCATAATCTAAGTTCATTCTCTTCTACTCATCCAGTGGTCCATCCTTTTTTCATCCCTGGCCCCATCACTTCATACTTGGCACCTTGCCCTGTAGTAGTCCCTTTTTGCTGGGATATTTCCCTTGATTCTGTCCTTCAGCAAATGCCTACTGAGCACACACTACATGAACAAAACTGCCCTTCTCTTCCTACTACTGTGAAAGTTTTCTTCAAAAAAAGGATAAACTGCTTATCTCATAATCTATCCTGTCTTCCATGTTGTTAACTGTTTTTAATAATACAACTTCACGGGACCCCTGGGCCAGGATCTTCGAGGGAGGACTGCCCCCCAGTAGTTCCAGCCCCGGGACCCCCAGGCCAGACCCCCCTCTTTCAGCCAGGTACATTTTTTTTTCCTTTTTTTTTCTTTCTCTGTCCTGTTACCCACATCTTTCAATTGTAAATCTCTCTCTTCTGATCAACACACAGGAACGCCCTCAGTTCATCCACACCACACCCCCATCTTTTGACCCCTGGCGAAATTGTACGCCGCACTAGTGCGCGGCGCGCGACTTTCTTTATTCTACATATTATTTTCTTCCCAGTTTCCCAATCCTCACATCCTTCATCTGCACCATCCCTGGCTGTCCAGATAGGTCTAGAATTACAATTCTGAAACATTCTAGCATTTTAAGACTCTCTAGAATCCTCCATTTCCCTGAAACACTTGTGAAGAAGGAGATACATTTCTTTGGACACCTTAAGTGAATACTTTTTCTTGGTTTACATTACTAAACACAATTGAAGATAGACTTCGGCTGTCTCCATTCCATATCAGAAAAGAAACACACTTGCTTCTATTAGAAGAAACCTTCTCGTAAAAGGTTTTTCAAAGGGAACACATCTCCCAATGGGTAGAAGTACAAGAACCTCAGGCCTGAATAAAGCAGGAAATATGTCTCCATCAAAGAAACACAATAAATCCCTTCCTGTTCCTGAAAAAATTGAGGACGTTACCAAAATGTCCGAGATAGAGTTTAGAACATTCATGTTGAACAAGTACTATGAGCTGGAACAGAAAAGAGACAATGAATTACAGGAGATGAGAAAGTCCTTCAACAATATGAAGGAAGAAATTCTGAGGAAGAATAATACTGAACTATTAGAGGTGAAGTCTGAAATACAGGAAATCAAAAACTCTCTTGAAAGTATTAAAAGCCGATTAGACCATGCTGAAGGTCGAATCTCTGATGTAGAAGATAAAACTTCTGACCTAGAGAAAACCACCAAAAAGATAGAGAAAATAACAAAAAAACATGAAGATAATATACGAGAATTACTAGATTCCATTAGACGTCCTAACGTCCGCATAATTGGTATCCCAGAAGGTGAAGAAACTAATAAGAGCATGGAAAACCTATTCCATGAAATCTTGGAAGAAAATTTCCCAAGCATAGAGAGGCACTCCAACATCCAGACCCAAGAAATACAAAGGACACCAAATAGAATCAACCCAAGAAGATCTTCCCCAAGGCATATCATAGCCATACTGGCTAAGACCACAGATAGAGATAAGATACTAAAACTAGCAAGAGAGAAACGACAAGTGACTTACAAAGGTCACCCCATCAGGCTAACACCGGACTTCTCAACGGAAACAATGCAAGCAAGGAAAGAATGGGAAGATGTATCGAAAGTGTTAAGAGAGAAACAATTTCAACCAAGACTATTGTATCCTGCAAGATTATCCTTCATATGGGAAAAAAAGATTAAAATCTTCTCAGACAAACAAAACCTGAAAGAATTTGCCAGCACCAGGCCAGCTCTCCATGAAACCCTGAAGAAAGTACTGTTCCAGGAAAACTAAAGAAGTAACAGCCAGAAACAAAAGAGTAAAAGGCAACTAAGACAATGGCCAACTTAAATGCCGGGACAGATCCATTAACATCAATAATAACATTGAATGTTAATAGATTAAACTCCCCAATCAAGAGACACAGACTGGCTGAATGGGTTAAAAAACAAAAACCATCTATCTGTTGCCTACAGGAAACCCACTTCATGGATAAAGATATACATAGACTGAAAGTGAAGGGTTGGAAAAAGATTTTCCATGCAAATGGGAACCAAAAAAGAGCTGGAGTCGCAATACTGATCTCTGACAAAATAGGCTTTAAAACAAAAACTGTTCGAAGAGACAAAGAAGGGCACTATATTGTAGTAAAAGGATCAATCGATCAAGAAGATATAACGCTTATTAATATCTATGCGCCCAACACAGGAGCACCCAAATATGTAAAGGAAAGACTGCTAGATCTAAAAAGGGAGATAGACTGCAACACACTAATTGTTGGAGACCTCAACACTGCACTATCCCCCCTGGATAGATCATCTAGACAAAAAATAGGTAAAGAGATAAAAGATCTAAATGATATCATAAATCAAATGGACTTAACAGACATCTATAGAACTTTCCATCCTAAAACCTCAAGATACACTTTTTTCTCGCCACCACATGGAACATTCTCGAAGATTGACCACATCATTGGGCACAAAGCAAGCCTCTACAGATTCAAAAGCATAGAAACTATACCCAGCATCTTCACCGACCATGATGGAATTAAACTTGAGTTTAATTTCAAGAGAAATCCTCAAAAATACTCAAATACATGGAAACTTAATAACCTACTCCTGAATGACTCCACAACTACTGAAGAAATAAAGACTGAAATCAAAAGGTTCATGGAAGCCAATGACAATGAGGACATGGGTTTCCATAATCTTTGGGACACTGCTAAAGCAGTCATAAGAGGGAAGTTCATAGCAATTAGTGCACATAAGAGGAGCATGGAAAGAAGACAAATGGATCACCTAACATCATGCCTCACAGAATTGGAAAAGCAACAGCAAAAAGATCCAAAAAACTCCAGGAGAAAGGAAATAATAAAGATACGAGCAGAAATAAATGAAATAGAAAATAAACGAACTATACAGAAAATAAATGAAAGTAAAAGCTGGTTCTTTGAAAAGATAAACAAAATTGATACACCACTAGCGAGACTTATTAAGAAGAAGAGAGAAAAGAACCAGGTGAATCAGATCTGCAATGAAGCAGGCAAAATAACAACAGACATAGTAGAAATAAAAAACATTATTAGGGGATACTATGAACATCTGTATGCCAAGAAACAAGATAATTTGGATGAGATGGACAAATTTCTGGACAGGTATAATCTACCTAGATTGAGCCAGGAGGATATAGAAAGTCTGAATAGGTCCATAACAAGCCAGGAGATCAAATTAGTTATAAATAACCTCCCAACAAAGAAAAGCCCTGGCCCTGATGGATTCACCTCTGAATTCTACAAAACTTTCAAAGAAGAGTTAACCCCCATTCTGCTCAAGTTATTTCTAAATATCCAAGAGGGTGAATCTCTCCCTAATTCATTCTACGAAGCCTCTATCACCCTTATCCTTAAAACTGATAAGGACAGGACAAGGAAGGAAAACTATAGACCAATATCCCTGATGAATATAGACGCGAAGATTCTCAACAAGGTACTAGCAAATTGTATACAACAACTTATCAAAAAGATTATACATCATGATCAGGTAGGCTTTATCCCAGGAATGCAAGGTTGGTTCAACATACGCAAAACCATAAATGTAATACACCATATTAATAGGAAGAAAGATAAAAACCATATGGTCATATCAATTGATGCAGAAAAAGCATTATATAAGATACAATATCCCTTCATGATCAAGACTCTCAGCAAAATGGGCATAGAAGGGCCATTTCTCAACACAATAAAAGCTATCTATGAAAAACCCATAGCGAACATCATCCTCAATGGAGAAAAGCTGAAAGCTTTTTCCACTAAAAACGGGTACAAGACAAGGATGTCCACTTTCTCCACTCCTCTTCAATATAGTACTAGAAGTCTTGGCCATTGCAATCAGAAAAGAGGAAAAAATAAAAGGCATTCAAATAGGAAAAGAAGAGGTGAAACTCTCTCTATTTGCAGATGACATGATTGTATACATAGAAGACCCAATGGTTTCCATAAAAAAATTTCTGGAAGTAATACATGAATACAGTAACATTGCAGGATACAAAATTAATATCCAGAAATCTATAGCATTTCTGTATACGAACAACAGGCAGACTGAGATGGAACTGAAAAAAGTTGTTCCATTTACCATAGCCACAAAAAGTATAAGATACTTAGGGATAAATCTAACTAAAGAAGTTAAAGACCTCCACAAGGAAAACTATGAGAAGATAAAAAAAGAAATTGAAAATGACACAAAAAAGTGGAAGGACATCCCATGTTCCTGGATTGGAAGAATATAATCAAAATGGCAATTTTACCCAAATTAATCTACCTATTTAATGCAATGCCAATCAAAGTACCAGACACATTCTTCACAGATCTAGGAAAGACAATCATAACGTTTGTCTGGAATCATAAAAGACCCCGTATTGCCAAAGCAGTTTTGCACAAGAAGAATGGAGTGGGCAGCATCTCACTCCCTGACCCAAAAATATACTACAAAGCTGTGGTAATCAAAACAGCATGGTACTGGCACAGGAACAGACAGGTGGGCCAATGGAACAGAATAGAGTCCCCAGAAATGAATGCTCAAACATACAGCCAACTGATTTTTGACAAGGGGCACCAGTCAATCCTGTGGGAAAAGGATAACTTCTTCAGCAAATGGTGCTGGCAAAACTGGATCTCCACTTGCAGAAAGATGAATCTGAACCCCTACCTCTCACCTCTGACAAAAATAAAGTCAAGGTGGATCAAAGATCTAAACCTAAGACCTCAAACTATAAAACTGCTCCTGGAAAACACTGGGGAAACTCTGGGAGACATTGGGGTAGGGAAAAACTTCTTAAATAAGACCCCCAATGCACAATCTATGATCCCTAAAATAGACAAGTGGGATTACATCAGACTAAGAAGTTTCTGCATGGCAAAAGACACAGTGATTAGTGTGAACAGACAGCCCTCAGAATGGGAAAATATTTTTGTAAACTATGCATCAGACAAGGGACTGATAACCAGAATCCACAAGGAACTCAAGCGGCTGTTTCGGAAAAAGACAATCAATCTTATTAAAAGATGGGAGAATGAGTTGAAAAAACCACTTTCTAAAGATGACATACGAATAGCTAAAAGGCATATGAAAAAATGCTCAGCATCCCTCATTGTAAGAGAAATTCAGATCAAAACAACAATGAGATATCACCTAACCCCAGTCAGAATGTCTAAGATTAAAAAAACAAAAAATGATAAGTGCTGGAGGGGGTGTGGTGAAAAGGGAACTCTCTTACACTGCTGGTGGGACTGTAAATTGGTACAACCACTGTGGAGAACAATTTGGAGATTCCTCAAAAATCTACAAATAGAACTACCATATGATCCAGTAATCCCACTCCTTGGTATCTACCCGAAGGACAGAAGAATACTTAATCGGAAAAGTGCTTGCACATCGATGTTTATTGCGGCACTTTTCACGATTGCTAAGTCATGGAAACAATCTAAATGCCCACGAACTGATGAATGGTTAGAAAAACTGTGGCACATATACTCAATGGAATACTATTCATCCATAAAAAACAACAAATCCCTGACTTTTGAAAGGAAGTGGATGAATATGGAAGACTTACTGTTGAGTGAAGCAAGCCATGCTATGAAGGAGAGACATTGTATGTCCCCACTTAATATATACCGAGTGTCTGCACTCTAAATGTGTATATATATATATATATATATATATATACACATATATATTTGTATACATATGTATATATATATTTTTGAAACCATTCTGCTTCTGTTGTTATAGAGTTTTAAAATTATACAAAATTATAAGACATATTTTGAACATTATCTTTAAAATTCAGTATTTTGAGATCTTGAAAGTTGTTTGTAAACTGTCAAGAATTATGGAGTAGATTCTCTGAGAAGATTCCTCATGGAAACTGGGAACTAGATATTTCAGGACACAGGAGAAATGAAGATTTTCTACTCATAATTCAGCCTCCAGCAAGCAAAGCTAGTGTGCGATCACAACAGAACGGCAATCAGATTCTAGAACACCTCTGTCTGCTTGCTCCTGAACATTGAGGCTTAACTTCAAGAATTTGAAAGAAACACGCCATTCATCAGATGACAAGAAATCACCGCCGGATCACGAGAAATATGGGAAAACGAGAAAATACCTCTCCTCCAATGGAAAAGAGTAACTCTCCTTCATCCACAAGCAGTTCGGTGAAAGTCATGGAAATGTCTGATAAGGAATTTAGAACATTCGTAATGTCGAAGCTAACAGAGATGGAAGAAAAGAGAGATAATGAACTGCTAAAGAGAAAGGAGAAAGAAGTTGCCGAGTTCCAGGAGATGAGGAAATTCTTGAAAGATGTAAAAGAGGAATTACACACTTTACAAAAGACTCAAACGGAACTGCTAGAGATGAAGTCTATAATTCAAGAAGTCAAAATCTCCCTTGAAAGTATTAAAAGCAGACTAGATCATTCAGAAAATAGAATCTCAGATGTAGAAGAGAAAATGGCTGGCTTAGAAAAGTCCACCACGAAGACTGAGAAAATGGCTCAAAAATTTGAGAATGATATGCGAGAAGTACTGGATACCATCAAACGTCCAAATATCCGGATAATTGGCATTCCAGAAGGTGAAGAGACCCATAAGGGCATTGATAATCTATTCCATGAAATCCTGCAAGAAAACTTTCCAAACCTAGAGAGGCATTCGAAGATCCAGTCCCAGGAAATACAAAGGACCCCAAATAGAATCAACCCAAGAAGATCTTCTCCAAGACACATTATAGCCAGGTTGACCAAAACCGCAGACAAAGACAAGATACTAAGATTGGCAAGAGAGAAACATCAAGTTACCTACAAAGGACATCCCATCAGGCTAACAGCAGATCTCTCATCAGAAACAATGCGAGCGAGGAGAGAATGGGAAAATATATTCAAAGTGTTACGAGAGAAGCAATTTCAACCAAGAATACTGTACCCGGCAAGATTATCTTTCAGGTGGGAAGAAAAGACAAGAACATTCTCAGATAAACAAAACCTGAAAGAATTTACCAGCACCAGACCAGATCTCCAAGAAGTTCTCAAGGGTGTGCTGTACCAAGAAAATTAAACACAGACACACGGAAATAAGAGTCAAAAAACTATGAAAGTGGCCAACTTAATCAGAGGGACAAGTCTGGAGTTGAATACTATATCCCAGAATTTAATCAGGAAAATTGAACCAGAACAGAAGATAAAAGTACATGAGACTGATAGGTTCATGCACCTTCCATTTGAACAGAATCCTAACTTGTTTCCTGGCTTTAAGCAAAGTTCCTTGGCATTTCTTTGAGTTAAGTTAAAACTGGTTTTCTTAGTAGTAATGAGTGAACTCACCATGGAAAGTAGTTAGATTATGTAGGAAATTGTGTGATCAATGCAACGTGGGTGGGAAGAGAATGAAGGACAATTGTAGACACCAGAGGTGGTGTGAGAGGAGGGTGGGAAGGGACAGAGGGTCAGAAAGAGGGGTGGAAGTAATTCTAGGAACTAGTAATGGAAAATTTTTTGTAATATGCATGAATGTATCACTATGCAGTGTGTACTGGATGGGAGATTGCATTTTGTATGCTGTGATGAAGCTTAGGGAAGGAATGTAAATTGAGTTACAAAAAAAAAAAGTTTCAGAAAAAAAAATATATATCTATTCAATGACTGCAGTAGGATATGTAGCCACAGCTAGGTACTACTTTATAGGATGCGTAAAGTAAGACTTGTGTTCATGGAAATGTGGGTATCACCTGTGTTTGCTATGAGGGTATTTGGATTGGTTAGGGTCTTTGGCGTTACAATAAAATGTGAGGAGAAAACAGTATAGAAAGCAAACATAGTTACCAGAGACTGTGGGAGGAGAGTGGGAGATGGCAGAGGGTAAGAGATAGAGAATCTAGGATGGAGGGAAAAAAGCAAAACATACAGAAGACAAGAAATGGAAGATCATTTGCTGACAATAACATGTTTGTTGATGTGCTTGATTGAGACAATATATAGTGTAATTTGGATGGAAAATCTCATTTTGTATGCTGTAATGATGTTCAGAGAATGAATGCAAATAAATAAATTGAAAAAAAATTTAAAAAAAAAAAGAATTATGGAGTATGAGCTAAAATTTTTTGCTATGTAAAGTAAATGTTTGTGGAAAAATGTAAAAATAAATAAATTAATTAAATAAATAAATAAATAAAAATTTTAAAAAAATGTAGTAAGCAAACAAGAAGGTGCCAGTAAATAAGTGGAATAAATTCTAAAAGAAAAAAAAATAAATAAAAAAATAATACAACTTCACGAAACTAGATCAAGAAAGGCCCATTTGTTTGAGAAAAAAAAAAAATTCCGTACTTTTCATAACATCTTTAAGTTGCCATTTATGGAGTCAAAAAATTAGGGGTCCAGCAGGTGGCATGGTGGTTAAGGAACTGGACTCCCACATAGCTGACTGTGGTTCGAGTCACAGACCCAATGGCTTGAAACACACCAGGCATGCACTTATGCACATCCCCATAATCCTGGGAGGAGAAGGGACTGTGTGGGTAGTGTGGCCACCTACCCTGGAGGATAGCCACTTTCTCACTTTCCCTCTCACCATCTCTGTTTCGCTAGTGAGCATATGTGCCCTATGGCAAAAACCTCTTTAAAAAATATTATAAGGGAAAAAAACACTGTACACAATTATTTTTTAATCTGCCTTATTTTTAGCACTCCAATCTATGAGGGCTCTTCTTTTTTTTTTTTTTTTTTTGGAGAGGTGTGTGTTTTTATTTTTGTTTTTTTGCTATAGGGTGCGTGCGCTCGCCAGAAAGACAGAGAAAGACAGAGAGATAGAAAGCACCCTCAGGGGGGATGGCCACGCCGCAATCCCTTATCCTCCATTCTCTCGGGATCTTGGGCATGCATGCACACGCGCCCGGCCACCGGGTCCAGGACTCAAACCACGATCAGCTACATGGGAGTTCAGCGACATAGCCATTACGCTAACTGCTGGTGCCCAAGTGGGCTCTTCTAATGTCCTAGAAATTACTTTTTCTATCTACTTATTTTCCCTAATTATGGGCTCATTTATAAGAACCTTTCAAATTAAACATTTCTTTCATTTCCCCCTGCAGCCTAAAAGGTAAATATATTTGTATAGTTCAGTCTCATTAATGGGATTCCACGTATATAAATTTGTTTTCTACTATATTAACTGAGTTATTTAATGATGTCTATAAGGGGTCTAGGTGAATTCTAAGACTATCTAACAGAAGAAAAACAAATGTACCATGTTGGTATTAAGTTATATTTTAGTTATTCAGCTTATGCTAAAATATAGAAAATTGAAAGATGACAATTTAAATGGCTTACCAAAGAGTTACTCAGAAATCAATCTCCCAGTCATAGATTTATGTTCAAAGAGAAACATATTTGTTCAGTTCTTGATTTATACCAGTCATTCATAAAAGTCTTCAACAGATAAGGGCTATAAATTTGCTTTTTGTAAAAGCATAAATCAGTGTCATAGGAAGATAACAACAGAACTGTCTCCCTGAGATTACTCAACTGTTGAGGCAGCTTAGAGGAAAAAGAGAAGGTAATTCTTAGCTTAGTGGTTCTTACAACTTTTTTACAACTTGCAAAAAAACTAGCAATTTTTTATACTGTCAAAATTAAAAAAAAAACATACAACTCAAAAGTTTTAATACTTTTTCCATCTTGGGGAATGTAATCACTATATTAATTAATAAATAATTGCTTGGGCTAGAAATGGCTTTAATCAGTCCTTACTACTTTAAACAAATGGAAAACACTGTGCTGGTCTTAAATATTTTAGGTCACATTTTTATAAAAATGAAAGATAATTATTTAAGGGAAATTCTTAGAAAACTATATAAAAATGTGTATCAGTCAGACTATCAGCAAAAAAGAAAATTATTAAATCAATGCAGTAACTCATAAATGAGACATATCCTTATAAACTTCTCCTTTTTCTCCCCACAATATTATTAACGTCATCTGTTTGCATCAATATGAAAGGATCTCCTGAATAGCCTGCAGTTGATAAATCCCTTAGATCTGCTGGTGGTATAAGGTTTAAACGTTTAAGTATATGTCCCTCCCCCCCCAAAAAAAAAACACAAAAGATTTATCTAAAATAGGTATTCTAAAAAGATACCAAATATCTAGAGCAAGTTACTTTGGTTATCACACATCTGGGCATAAAATATCTTTTTACAACTTAGTTCAAAATGAGCTATAAAATAACATTCCTAAAATTAAATTAGTATGCATTTGCCAAGAACCATTTGTTTATTGTTCAGAATGTGTAGAGATTAAAAAAGAAAAAAAAGAGTAATGGTTTTATGTATCTTTACTATCCACATTACAAGGAGACTTCTAAGGGTTTGTAGAAAAAGTAAAATTAAAGTATAAGCATATTTGGTGCTAGAAATTTTGAAATGCAAGTATAATTTTTTTATAGTATACCCTTTACATGAACTTTTTGGCAGATCCCTCATATTTACAGAGAAGTTAACATTAGAACAATCTTACAAGGTCAAATTGTAATTGTCATAGCAAAGAAACTAACATAGTATCTGTCTGATCCTTTAGTGTCTGCTTTCTTAAAAGAAATTTCCTAATCTACTCAGACTTCAAAACTAAAACCAGTTTTATATTACTGAGTTTTACAATACAATACTACCTAGAATATGCATCATTTATACTTAGGATTATCTTTACGGAAAATAAACATGAAAAAGAATAAACAGTAATAAAGTCTATGATTAAAACACAATTTAGAATCTTTATCGATCAATTTCCATTCCCAAATTTATTGTCTTTATGTTCTCACTGCACCTAAAAAATTATCTTATGGGGACCAGCAGTTCACGTAATGGCTATGTCATTGGACTCCTATGTAGTCAACCGCAGTTCGAGTCCCAGACCTGGTGGCTTAAACTCACACTGGGTGCATGTGCCCAAGATTCCAAGAATTGAGGAGAAGGGATTGCGACGTGGCCGTACCCCCTGGAGGGGTGATTTCTCCCTTTCCATATCTCTATCTCTTTCTGTCTTTCTGGTGAGTTCATGCACCCTATAGCAAAAATCTCTCAAAAAAAAATTATCTTATGAAATCACAGAAACCTGTTTATCTTAAGAAATTCTTGGGACCAGCAGTTAGCATAATTGCTGTCTCTGGAATCCCACATAGTCGACCACGGTTCGAGTCCCAGACCCGGTGGCTTAAACTCATGCCAGGCGCGTGTGCATGTGTGCCCAAGATCCCGAGAGGAGAATGAAGGAGAAGGGACTGCAGCATGGCCATCCCCCCTGGGGGGTGAGTTTTCACTTTCTGTCTCTCTGTCTCTCTCTGTCTTTCTGGCAAGCACACATGCCCTATAGCAAAAACCTCTCCAAAAAAAAAAGAAAATGAAATTCTCTCTGTTGAAGATTTAATTAGTCCTGCTCTGAACTCCACCTGCTCAGCCAATCTATAAAGAACCACATAAGTTGTTTAATAAAAAAAGAAAATCACTAGACAGTTGGTAGTCTGGTGTACAGGCAGCTGCAATCCATGTGTCAGTCTACATACATGGTTTAAGTCCTGGACTTGGTGGCTTGAAAAACATCCATGAGCATGCACATGCACGCATAGAATCCCAAGAGGAGAATGGAGAAGGTATGGAGGTATAGGCAACCCACTTGGGGGATTATTCTTTCTCTCTCTCTCTCTCTCTCTCTCTCACTCACTCACTCTTTCTCTCACTCACTCATGTATGCACATGCACCCTGTAGAAAAAACAGGGGAGGAAAAAAAAAAAAAACCCTCTGGATATGACTGATCCCACAGCATAGTTGAGTAAGCTCTGTGCAGAGGAAGCCGGATACTCAATGGCCAGCTAGGTTCAAGTTCAAGCCTCTACTGTTTTCACACAGGGTGAATGGACCTACATATCCAATATTCTGATGGAATAGAGAACTGGAAGAAAAATGATTACAGAGTGATCAGGCCTTGCTAGGCAAGCTGAGCACAGAGGGTACGGGTCTCCTTCCTTCACTCTATTAAGTGCCTGCACATTCATCTTCTAGAATAATAAAAAGAGGAAAAGAAATTACTCATAAAAACCTTTAATTTATTCTTTCTCCTTCAGAAAGACACTTAAATAACAAAATGATAAAGCAATCTAAGTATTATGCTTATAAATAAACCTTTTAAAAAAATTTAGAGAGAGATTTTTGCTATCAAGCATGTGCACTCACCAGAGAGACAGAGGGAGACAAAGAGACAGAAAATGAGAAATCACCCCCCTGGAGAATGGCCACTCCACAGTCCATCCCCTCTCCTCCATTGTCCTCTCAGAATTTTGGGCACACAAGCATGCACATGTGCAGGGCATGAATTTTAAGCTGCCGAGTCCAGGACTCAAACCACAGTCGGCTACATGGGAGTCCAGTGACATAACCATTATGCCACCTGCAGGTCCCAAAAGAATTGTTCTTGAGATCTGGCAAATTCCTCCCTATTTTCTTTATGCTAAAAGAAATATAACATTTTCTTTCTCTAAAACAACTTACTGTCAATCCTACTTATTCTTGAACCACATAACAAGTTCTGTAAAAGTCAAAGTGAATTCCAAAATTAGTTAAAATTTCCCCTTAACCTCTCCCAGAAAGATTAACAAAAATATTAAGGGCAGAGATAAAGCAGACAAACAATATCAAATGGTCAGGAAGAGTTCATTACCACCTAACTACTGAAGCATCTCTTCTACATACAGTAAAATGATTACTGCTCTGAAAGGAAAATTAAGGAGAAAGGAAAAATGCAAAAAAAGATGATCAGAAGAGTAGTCAAATGATCTCAGCTATAAAGGCTTCCTTGTTGCTGGCAATCCATCAAATGATGCAAAATAAATGCTACTTCATCTAACCTTTAAAATCTTTTAGCTTAAATAATGCTTTCAAACTCACCAAGTCAAAGAAATAATAGGAAAAGTTTAATGTTAATATTACAATATTGCTAATCTTGCTATAATATTATTATTAACACTTTTAAACTTAAAAGATACAAATTGAATATTAAATAGCATTGTATGTATTTTTTTCGCTCTAGGCTATTATTTTCTTTGCACATAACTATGGAAGTCTCTCCGATTTGCCATTAATGGGGAGGTTCAAGTACCAGAGAAATAATTTTAAAACCCAAAGCACAGGTGACACATTTCACAATCACAAGAGTTAGATGTATTTCTCATTATTACCTACTTCTGAACCATTGGTACACCTCTAATGACTTTGCATATTTCCCAATTTTACTTATTTATCTTTGCTTTTCCACATTTTGCCCTTTTGATTAGGAAACTTCTAGGCAGGGATTAATACCCGGCTACACTGAGCTTCATTTTGTTCTTTAGAGAGAGCTGTTAATTCTTTTAATAGCTCAGTGTATTTCTTGAACACTGGAAACTTTAGTACTTAATGCATACATACACAGGTAGTTATCAAGTTAAAAACAGATTATGTTCCCAAAGTGTATGTGTAAATAAGTTGTTAGAACTAGGAACATATTTTCCCACATGAGCAACACTCTGAAGGATGGCTAGGATACCTGACCAGCATTCAAAAATTAACTGAATCTACAATGAAGCTCGAGCTACAAAAAGAATCCTACAGAACAGGTGATGGCATCCAGAGCACACAAAACTTTGCAAAACAACTCCCTGACAGAGTTGCCTGGTAGGAGAAAGTGAAAGTCTTGTCATTGATGTTTCCCTAGACATTCACACAGAAATATGAAGAGAGGAACAAGTACCCTACTGTCAAGATGAAAACATGGGCAGAAAGATGAAGACAAAAGGGAAAAGCCAGTTTAAGCACTAACTTAATAATCAAGACTCTGGAAAACCTCATTGGTAAGAACATGAATTCTGAAACCAGAATGCCTGGGTTCAAATTCTAATTATGCCTCCTTGGTCAGCTTTCTTAGCTCTGGGAGCTTCAGTTTCCTGATCTATAAAAGGAATGAGGACAGCTTCCTCACAGGATTTACTTACTTTGAGGATTAAATGAGTTAAAATACATAAAGTGCTTGTCCCAAGTCTTGCATTTTTCATAATTACTTATTTTTATAAGTGTTGGGTTGTCAGAAAAGTCATGACATATTTTTGCATAGAAAAACATAGAAAAATACTCATGACTTTTCTGTCAACCCAATAGAACATTCTGAATTATGTATAACTTTGCTGATGTATCAGTCCATGGTACCTCCCATAATACACCCTGCAAGGTCCTGACAATAAATGTATTTACAAGGCCACTTCCATTATATAAAGATTTCCAAACTATTTCATGTTTATGTGAAGAGTTAAATATGTAAAGACTGTGTTTCCATCTTGTTGAACACAGAGAAGAAAGAAAACATTTTTTTAATGTCACTGGTCATTAAAGCATTAAAGAAAATTATTGTGTTTCTGGATCATTGATTAAACAGAAGAGATTAGAAACATCTGGGTTATTCTTTACTCTCTTGGGAGTACAATATATTGAACTGCCTGCTATTATTTGGATTGAAGTAAGTATTATTTTTGATTCGCTGTCCATTGAGAAGAGAAATCATGGCATCATGTCTTGGGATTTATGTTTCCTTTTGTTACTATAATCTGGCAAATTCTGACAGTGTTTACTGATTAGTTAAACTCAAGAAAAGTTTCTATCAGCAGAGAAATCATTTACAAATGTTTCAATGTACAGCAAGTTAATTAGCTTTACGTTTTATATTTTACAAATCTCACTTCTATCCCCACCATTCTACTAAAATTAGTTCTTTTAAAATATTCAATGATTTCCACTTGTCAAATCTGATACACACTTTTTAGATTCTGACTTGCTGTATCTCAGCAGTATATGTTGAACACTGCTATTTTATTCATTCAATAAATATTGGGCACCAAATATGTGTCAGGCACTGTACTAAACACTAAATATAACATGAAGAAGATTGCTAAAACAATGAGAAAGTATCACTGCAAAACATTCGATTATAATTGTGATTAAGTATTACAAAAGAGAAATACAGAGAATAGAGAGTACAGATACTTAAATTATATTTCATTAGTATACTAAAGCAATCAAACCTAGCCTAGAACATGAAAGAAAATAATATTAAAGTGTAAGCTTTAAGATTTAGAATCTGACCAGAAAACAAAGAAGAATTTAGGAAGAAAAAGCAGCATACACAAAGGATACAAGGCTGAAATGTTTGGGAAACTTAAGAGACATTAAGATGGTAAAACTACATAAAGCAGACAGTATCAGAGAAGAGGTTGGAGAGGTAGACCAAGCCAGCCTGTGTTCCACCTCTATTCCTTCTACAGTTTTAAAAGTGAAATTCCATACATCTTATGCTATTACTAGAACAGAACCTCAATCTCCAGATACACAGTCTACTGCTACTATGTTTCCTGTTCCTACCAAGTGAACAAAATCACAAATAACTGATGATTATAGATAAGGAAAGATAGATGAAGATGAAAACATGAGCTTTATTAAAAACTTGGAAAGCTTCTGGAAACTAGGCTGGACAATGAAGTTCAAACCCAAGGTCAAAGTTGGGCTTCTATGTTCTTTCTGATTTGAAGACAGCTAGGTTTACAGAGCAAGCCTGAACTGATTTACCCACCTAGGGAAAGGCAGAAACACTGGACAAAGAGACAGAGTATACCAGGCTGAGTCTGCCAGGGGAAAATCTCCCTATCATATTTGGCTGAAGGTAATAGGCAGGAAGTGGAGGAGACCAGGCACCTTTCTTTTACACTACCCAGGAAGTACACAGAGAATGAAATCCCATGCTGATGCTATGTAGAAACACAGCGTCTTCCTCATTATTAATTTCAAACTCCAACTTCAGAATGTGCTATTCTTTTTCCCCTGGGGAGAAGTTAACAAAGAGAAAGGAGGGAGGACCTTAAAGTGAGAGCAGAGTTCCCTCCACCAAATAAAAACAAAGAAGACAAACATCTTCCTGAAGAGCAAAATTTTTAGTAACATTACTTTCAAACCTGATCATAGACATCTTTCTTTCTACAACTACCTGACTAAGCTGTGTAATTTGACACTTGATACAACAAAGCCATAAAGATTTATGCAATCCATAATCATTACCTTGACAATGAAGATAAAATCTACTGAGAAATCATAAAATACTCCATACTTTAAAGAAGACAGCAATGGCTTTTGCAGAAAAGATGTCTTTTATCCTGCATATTTGCACACACCATCTGCTTTATTAGCATGTTGTGTCACATAGAATTGCTCTTGTAATTGCAAACCTCATATTATGACAACACTAACAAAATTACGAAGGTGTGGAATAAAGACAATAAGCAGAAAGGGGAAGAATGGTGTGTTTATTAATTTTGCCCTATTCTATTTCCAAACTAACTTACGTAACCTTAGTATTCATTCAATTAGCCATCCATAAATATGTTTTTACATTTATGTGATGGATAATTGAGATCAAACAGTGAAGAAGGCAGAGTCCCTGAAGAAACATACAGGCTTGGGACCAGCAGAAGGCATAATGGCTACATGGCTAGGCTCCCATGTAGTCAACTCCCATGTAGTTCGAGTCCCAGACCCAGTGGCTTAAACCCATGCTAGGTGTGTGTTCATGTGTGCCCAAGATCCCAAGAGGAGAATGGAGGAAAAGGAACTGCCGCATGGCCACCTCCCCTGGGGGGTGATTTCTCTTTTTCTGTCTCTCTGTCTCTTTCTGGCCAGTGCATGCGCCCTATAGCAAAAGCCTCTCCAAAAAAAAAGGAACATACAGGCTTGGGGCCAGCAGATGCCGTAATGGTTACATTCCTTGACTCTCACATGGCCAATCACAGTTCGAGTCTCACAACTGGAGGCTTGAAACTCATGATGAATGTGTATGTGAGCGTGCCCAAAAGCAAAAATATCTCTCTCTTAAGAAAAAAAAAAAAAAAAAAAAAAAAAGTCCAGATTAGGCAAATCTATAGAGATAGAAAGTAGATTAGTAGTTGCCAGGGCTGAGGGAATGGAGAAATGGGAGTAACTGCTAATGGCTACAGGTTTTCAAGGTGATAAAAATATCCTAGAATTAGTGGTAATGGATGCATGACCCTGTGAATGTGCCAAAAAAAACACTTGATCATGCACTTTAAAATGCTGAATTTTGGGGCCAGCAGTTAGCGTAATGGCTATGTCACTGAACTCCCATGTAACTGACCATGGTTCGAGTCCCAGACCTGGTGGCTTAAAATCACACTGGGCGCATGTCTGTGTGCGCTCAAGATTCCGAGAGAAGAATGGAGGAGAAGGGATTGCAGTGTGGCCATCCCCCCGGGGGTTGATTTTTCACTTTTTGTCTTCTGTCTCTGTCTTTCTGGTGAGTGCACACACCCTATAGCAAAAACCTCTCTAAAAAGAAAAAAAAAGTTGAATTTTATGGTACATGAATTATATCTCAACATACTTTTACAAAAATGTAAGTTACGGGACCAGCAGTTAGCATAATGGTTATGTTGCTGGACTCCCACGTAGTCAACCACAGTTCGAGTCCCGGACCCGGTGGCTTAAACTCACACCGGGCGCGAGCGCGTGCATGCCCAAGATTCTGAGAGGAGAATGGAGGAGAGGGGATTGCAGCATGGCCGTCCTCCCTGGGGGGGTGCTTTCTCGCTTTCTATCTCTCTGTCTCTGTCTGTCTGGCTAGCGCACACACCCTATAGCAGAAACCTCTCCAAAAAAAAAAAAAAAAGGAAGTTATTACTTTTATGGTTCTATAAATTTGTAAATGCAATCTATTTTTTGTGAAGAAGGAAGATCCATAGGTATATACATAAAAGGTGGAGGGGAATGAAATAAAACAACAACTAGAAAACAACCATTCCCAAGATTTTGGAGTATTTCTCACACTGGATATTCTCCCTACTTTAGGACTCCAGGCACCATGATGGAGGTCATGAGTTGGCACGCTCATGAATTCAACAGTATGGTGTTCTGAGATGGCACATTCCCAAAACCCAGCACACCCTCCTGCTGCCTAAAACGAGCCAAAACAGTCCACTGTGTCACCTGTTTCAGATTTTTTCTCTCATATAATGCCCCAAGAACACTTCAAAATGATCTCCTTCTTTGTCTCTTTCTACTTTTATCCCCCAGCTTGCTGAAGCCAAAAATCCAAGAATCTTCTTTGACTCTTACTTCTTTCCACCCAGCACTTTTCAGTCATGAGTAAACCCTGACAATTCTACTTATGCAAAAATAAGTCTTCTGAGATTCAGTGCCTCTATATCTATTGCTGCCACTCAGAGCATCTATATCTGGTGCTGCCAACCCACCACATGTTCTTCCCTGGACTCTTGCAATAATTTCCTAACTGGTCTCATTACTTTCTTTCTTTCTACCTCCTAATTCATTCTACACTCAGCAACTCATGTTATCTTTTTAACAAGTAAATCTTAACATCACTTCCAGCAGGAGTTCCACTTCCTGCAACTCCTTTTTCTTTTTCTTTTTTTTTTTTTTTTTTTTTTTTTTTTTTTTTTTTTTGATTTTGGAGAGGTTTTTGCTATAGGGTGTGTGCGCTCACCAGAAAGACAGAGACAGACAGAAAGCGAGAAATCACCCCTCAGAGGGGATGGCCACACCGCAATCCCTTCTCCTCCATTCTCCTCTGGGGATCTTGGACATGCACGCACACGCGCCTGGAATGAGTTTAAGCCACCCAGTCCGGGACTCGAACCATGGTTGGCTACATGGGAGTCCAGCGACATAGCCATTACGCTAACTGCTGGTCCCTTCCTGCAACTACTTACTACAGTATGAGTCTACTTGATTTGACCCCTTTCACCTCTCCAATTTCAGGTTATACCCTGATCCTCTTTGTCCACTATATTACCCCTTTGCTACTCAATCCTATAGACACTAGGCTTACCACTTGGTTCAAGGTCTTTGCAATTGATGTTCTTGCTTCCATTACCCAAGATTTTCACACATCTGGCTCCTTTACATCATTCAGGTTTAGCTGAAACACTACTTCTCCAGGGAGAACTTTGTGACCAGCCTACTATCACTTGCTCCCCAACTCCCAGTCACAATCACGTTATCATAATTATCATCATCATAATATTTATCACTCTCTGGAATTATCTTACTTGTTTATTTACTAGAATATTAAGCTCCAAGAAAGAAGCATTGTCTTAGTCTCTGCTTTTCCCTAGAACCAAATAGGTTTGCAATAAGTATATATATCAGGTGGCTTAATTTCAGCTGGGCATTAGGTCAAAAGCACAGTGATTAAAAATAATATGCATTAGAAAGGTCACATTCCTTAAATCTCCTAGGCATGAATTACTTATTAAACCAAATAAATTACTAATGGGCAGTTTAAAACAGGCAGCAAATAAGTGACACTGGCTTAGAATTAAAAGTCTTTCACATACACCCTCCATAGAAGGTCATCTGACTATGCCTTTCAAAATCATAACTGCACCTACCTTTTAATCTATCTGTTCTAGAAATGTACCCTACAACTTTACTTGCACATGTAGCAAATGACACATGTAATAGATTATTCACTACAGTATTGTGTAATAGCTAAAGATAATAATGTCCATCGTTAAGAGATTAGTTAAATTATGGTACAGTCATATAATGAAAAACTATGCAGTGTCCTTTAACAAAAAGATAAAGAAGCTACCTCTGTACCAGTTACACAGCTTTTATGGACCATTTCCAAGAAACATGTTAAATGAAAAATGGCAAAGTACAAAGAATATGTACAGTCTGACACCAATTGGAAAAAATAAAGGGGGAAGAGAAAAAACATGCTTGTAAAAACATAAAACATACATACATTAACTCTAGAAAGGGAACTGAATGGCTAAGGAGTATTATATATGACTTTATAGTTTTTGAATTTTGAACTGTGTATTAATTGGTCACACCTAACATTTCCATAGGTAGCTCCAATTCTCTTTACTTTGAATCTTTCCAGCTAAATAGGAAATCTACTTCCTTAAATATGCTTTCTCTCTCTCAATCTATGCTAGGAATATCCTCTTTTCCTCTCTTTTAATGAAATCTTACATTTCTTTACACTGTGCAAATCAAATCTTATTTCCTTTGTGATTTTTTTAAAGAATTATTTTATTTAATTTTATTTATTTATTACTATTCTTCAATTTGACCAGAAAGAGACAGAGAGACAGAGAGAGAAGGGAAGCCTCAAGGTCCGGGACTCAAAAGTGGTTGGCCATGTGGGAGTCCAAAACCTTAACCACAAGGCCACCTGCCGATCCCACTGCTTTATGGATTTTTATGTTGCACAATAATTCTCACTGGAAATAATTTCTTTTTTTCCTAAGGACACCTGTAAGAACCTGTGGGTACAACCTTCATCCAGAATTCAGTATCACTTACATCACGTTATCATCTTTGTAATGTTTAGACCCCATCTACTTGACTGAATGGCAGGCACTCTTCCCCAAGATATGAACTGTGTCTTACTCATCTCTGCATTCTCCCAAAATACTTGGTAAATAGTTCATTTTCAAATTATATTTTATACATTAACATTATGTATACCAAGAATCTCATCACCCAGGGTTCATTGGAAATCTAACCCCAAATTATCCCAATTCTTATCTGTATTTTCTCTTTAGTAAGATGAAATATAATTCTAAGACAGGGGGTAGATGCCATAAGTTAGGTGGATTTTCAGATTATGGAGACTGACTCATTATCATGCCTTGCCCCCTTATAATACTGGATAAAGTGTCAAAAATCTTTAAATAAGGAATTCCAGGAACCCTGTAACCTTAGGGTGGGTTACAGGTCTGGGGATCTACTAATTCCATCCTGTCCAGGATCCTGAGTGTGGCTCCATAACACTCCCATTCACCACCTGTAGCCCCACCATGCTCACATGCATATATACAATCTGAATTGCAGAAAACTCGGGCTGTATTTTATTTTTAAAAAATTATACTTATATGACAATTTAATTAGTCTGATTTCTATTTTGTGTTAACTTAGAAATAATAATTATGTACATCATTACATTGTGTCAGTTTATTGTTGTTTTTAGTAAATTTTATCAATACAAAACTCCATAGAGATTTTATTCATTCCTTATTTTAAATGTATTTATTAAGGACCTAGTAAGTACCAAGCATTATTTGAGGCAATGTGTTCACGCCTGATGAACAAAGTTGAAGCCTTCTTAGACATTAAACATGTTAAACTCCAGAGTTCATAGTCTGCTGCCCTCAAATGATGGTCAAAAGAGCTCACAATTTTTTGACTGAAGAAAGAGGCAACACAAAGACTAGAGGAAAAAAAAAAAAGAATTAGTATGAATAAGAGAAATCACTGCATTAAAAGGAAGTTTTTCCAGGTTAACCTTAGCACATTTTTCATCATTTCATGGCAGGTAGCATAACCATTACATTTCAGATTTGCTGAGAAACATCACAGATGCATAAAATAGCTGAGCTTTGCAACTTGATCTCTAATTAAGCTGACAAATGTCAGACACTGCTTGTTCCTACAATAGGATATTGGTAAAACATATGAATTGGAAAAGGGAGGGAAAAATCAAAGGATAAAACTAAGCTCCAAATTTTAGTTCCTGATTCATCTATGACATTGAATCATACATTTCTATTTCTTATCATTATATTTACAGTCAACTGTTTTTAGCGCCAAAGGGAAATAAATGTATTCCATTAACACCAAAAAAAAATGACAGAACACCTTTTTATTTTTATTTTTATTTTTTTGGAGAGGTTTTTGCTATAGGGCACGTGTGCTTGCCAGAAAGACAGAGAGAGACAAAGAGGCAGAGATAGAAAGCGAGAAATCACCCCCCAGAAAGAATGGCCACACCACAATCCCTTCTCCTCCATTCTCCTCTCAGGATTTCGGGTATGCACGCACACGTGCCCAGCGTGAGTTCAAGCCACCGGGTCTGGGACTCAAACAGCAGTCGACTACATGGGAGTCTAGCAACATAGCCATTACGCCAACTGCTGGTCCCAAGACCATTTTTTCTTAGGCCTCGCTCTCCTGACCTCAACTCCGTACTTGACTAAGTCAACCAGGTACTTTTTGAAGTCTATTGTAAATAAATGCGGAAACATTATTCTTCTTAGCCTCATTCTTTTTCTCTAATTTTGTTTTTCCTGAACTTGATCTTTCCTCCTTCCTCTTTTATTCTTCCCCAGTAACTCAAATCTCAAGCCTCATTCTTTACCTTAAGGTTTTCTCTCTTATAATGATAACTGTCATTACAAAGCTCTTCTTACATGTTTTGCAAGACCATTGTCCATTTCATACTGAAAAGAACCTTCTGTATATTTGGTGCTTTGTTCTGTCTTTGTTCTATGGCATGTAGCCTCTCTTGAAGAGCTTGTTTGCACAAAGAAAGCTGAGACATTGGCATAGTTGAGAATATGACTAGGCCTGAGTTCAGACTATGCCATGCAAGAGTTTTGAGAACTTTAACAGAGTAGTTAAACTGCCCAAGTCAGTTTTTGTTCTACAAAATGTGTATAATACTATCCCTTTCCAATAATGTTGAATTAAATTGTGATGATGATAATGATAACATTTAAATATTACATGTCAGATGCTGTTAAGTACTTTTTGTATATTAATTCATATCATCCTTAATGAATCCTGCTATTATACTCTGTTTATACATGATGAAACTGAGACACAAAGAACATGTTTGTAAAGTACTTATCACAGTAGCTAGTAGGCACTAAATACATAGTAGTTGCTGTGTTTATCACCATACTATGACTCTTGAATATATATCCCATCAAATATATACCTTTATTCACTTAAAGTCTGCCAGGACATTTCCACACAATGTCTTACTAACCCAAACATAAGAATGTCAGAAATCAAACTCCATAATCCCTTCCAGCCACCACACAAAGCATGCTTCTCCTCTGAATTGCTTTCTCTGGTCAAGTCACCTAGCATTTAACTTAAAGTCATTCCCATACTCTTCTTTCTTGCAGCTGTCTTCAACCCAGTTCCAGTCTTGGACGTTCCTTCTATTTTTACTTTTTTCTCCTTCTCTTGCCTCCATTCCCCCTTCCTTAACTCCTGTTCTGCCAGAGGACTGGATTCTGAAACCAAACAAATTATGATAAAAGTATATTTATGGAATAATTCTGTAATTTTGATTAAGCATAAGTAGCAAAAGCTCAAAGCCTCATCTACAAGGGCATCTGACAGGCAACAGAGGGCACAGAAGCAGAGCACGACCAGCTGATTATACAGACAACAAGGCAACAGAAGCAGGAGTAAATAAGATAAGAGTATAGAGAAGTAGGAGAAAAAATAGAAAGGCATGATATTTGTAGGACATAGAAATGGTTTATTACCTGTGGATGATAACATGTACAGTATGCTCAACTGGATTGGTCTGAGAAGTATTTCAAGTTAGGTCAATTCTGTTTACAAGCCAAATGATGTATAGTGATTGAATGTTTAAAAAAATAATAAAAACGACAACAAAAAATCATCTAAACAAATGAAAAGCTATTTGCTGATGATGATGTGTATAGTAACATCTTTGTCTTCACTGATACACACAGTGCTTGTGCTGAAAAAATAAATGTTATACACTGTAAAGATATATGTGATTGGGGACCAGCAGTTGGCTTAATGGCTATGTAGCTGGACTCTCATGTAGTTGACTGCAGTTCAAGTCCCGGACCTGGTGGCTTAAACTCATGCCTGGCTTGTGCGTGCATGCCCAAGATCCCGAGAGGAGAATGGATTGTGGTGTGGCCATCCCCCCTAGGGGGTGATTTCTCACTTTCTGTCTCTCTGTCTCATTTCTCACTTTCTGTCTCTCTGTCTCTGGCAAGTGCAAGCACCCTATAGGAAAAACCTCTCCGTGTGTGTGTGTGTGTGTGTGTGTATGTATACACACATCAAATATATATGTGTGTGTGTATATATATACACACACACGTATATATATGAGATTAAATGTAATATAAAAAATAATAAAAAAAGTTTTAAAAATGTGATCAGATTCTAATCTGTTCTCTAAAATTAACCAGGAACTTATTCAACTGGCCTTGAAGGCATACAAATGAAAATGTATTACAGTCCTAAAACAGGCCATCATAAGGCAAAGGAGGGATAAAAGATAAAAAGATTAATGAAATCTCAGTGAAGCAAAGGAGTGAAAAATACCAATATGAAATTGATAAGAAGGCCCATGTGAATAGAAGCAAAAATGTCAGTTTACATTATCTTGTTTTTTTTTTAATCTCTCAAAAGAGAAAGCCAACTTATTTCTCAAGGGTGGGAGAAAGAAGCTAAATACAATAATACCATTCTTACGTATGTTCCACTTCAATGGCCTGACAAGCCAGCACTATGCGCCTCCAACTATCAATAGGACTGACAAAAACCGCTTAAGCTAATTAACTAGTTAGGTCTTTAAAATGCAATGAGAATTGTACATCAGCATTGCCTAAGTATTTCAAAACTGCAAACTGCTAAATAAATGTTGCAAGCCTTTGGTAAATAAACAGCATTGTCATTTAATAATGGATTATTACCATCAAATATTAATGAATATACTTGAGTATACAAAAGCAAATTAAGTGCTAAAAGCAGGACGTATATTAAAGAGAAACAACTATGGTTCATTAAAAACAGCAACTTTTTGGTACTGTTCAACTATCAAAAGTAAGCAATTGAAGTACAGATCAAATCAATAAGTGCCTTAAAAGAATGATGAATTCAACATATAAGAAGCAAAGAGCAATCAACTAAAGTTTCTTTAAATTACAAGATAAATGAAACACTCAATGTATTATTTGAATTTTTTTTTAGTAATTTATCAAGTAGCATGTTGTATGAAATTGTGTTCAAAACTTTCTTCAGAAATAATAACCAGTCTTTTTTTTTTTTTTCCTTTTCTTTTTTGGTTAGAGGTTTTTGCCTTAGGGGACATGCACTTGCCAGCTAGAGAAAGGAACAGAGACAGTGAGAGGAAAAGTGAGAAATCACTCCCAGGAAGGATGGCCACACTGCAATCCCTTGTCATCCATTCTCTTCCCAGGACCTTGGGCACACATGCATACATACCCAGCATCAGTTTCAAGCCACTGGGTCCAGAACTCAAACCACAGTTGGCCATGTGAGAGTCCAGTGATGTAACCTTTACACCATCTGCTTGCCCCATGATTCTGATTTTTTTTTTTTTTTTTTTGGAGAGGTTTTTGCTATAGGGCTCATGCACTCACCAAAAAGAAAAAAGCGAGAAATCACCCCCCCAGGGGGGATGGCCACACCGCAATCCCTTCTCCTCCATTCTCCTCTCGGGATCTTGGGCACACATGCACATGCACCTGGCATGAGTTTAAACCATCGGGTATGGTACTCAAACCGTGGTCGACAACATGGGAGTCCAGTGACATAGCCATTGCACCAACTGTTGGTCCCATGATTCTAAATTTTTATTAAGCCAATGCTTATAATTAAAAATAGTAGATTGGACAGTAATATAGTGGTAATACAACGTTCTGTGACTCACATGGGAAGGTTCCAGGCACCTAGAAGCCTCCCTGAGATTTCCTAAATCCTTATGTCTGTGATCTGGGGTTAGCTGGGGCTGAGGGTGGATTGTGGTATCAAGACCCTATAGGGTGTCTGTCTGTCTCTCTCTCTCAGAAAAGAAAAAGTAACTATTAAAAAAAATAAGGATTGTTTCATGATAATATAAAATGGAAGTAACATTTAGTCATAACGTAAATTTATTTTGAGCCAAAATAAAAAATGAACTCTGATTTTCTTCATGTAATCATAGTACACTAGCCTTTATTCAATTCTTCTTAGGTTCTATCTATGCTTCCAAGTCCCCCTGCCTATACTCTTCCAATAATACTTACAGTGTTTGCTAAAAGCAGGGCTATATTTGTTCCTTCTTTGGAGCCTAGTACCTGGTCCATGGTAGTACCATGTAACATGCCTGACCCATGGTAGTCACCCAATAAATAATAAAGGATTTGTTTTAAAAGTTCTGTCTACCACAAAAATCCTTAGGAAGTCCTTAAGAGGAAGGACAAATTCTTACTCATCCTTGTATACTCAATGCCTAGAAAAGTGCCTGACATAAAATATTGAACTATATAATTGCTAAATGAAAGAAATTCATTTTCAATTTAGCACCCAGCTTGGGAGTTTATAATATAAGGTTGCTAATAAAAGCTAACCAGTGGGAACCAGCAGTTAGTGTAATGGCTATGTCGCTGGACTCCCACATAGTCAACCGCGGTTCGCGTCCCGGACCCGGTGGCTTAAAACTCACGCCGGGCGTGTGTGCATGGATGCCCAAAATCCCGAGAGGAGAATGGAGGAGAAGGGATTGCAGTGTGACCATCCCCCCTGGGGGGTGATTTCTCTCTTTCTGTGTCGATGTCTCTCTCTGTCTGTCTGGCGAGCGCATGCACCCTGTAGCAAAGACTTCTTAAAAAAAAAAAAAAAAAAAAAAAAAAAAAAAAAGCTAACCAGTTTCCTAAAAATAAATCTGATTTATTAAATGAGATCTGGCTGTCCAAAGTTACACTCTGAGACAAACATTTCTGGATATAAGTATACCACGGTCACTCTGCTTATTTTTCCTATTTTATTTGTTTATTCATTTACATCTTTTAGCTCCAGATATGCTAGAGACTTAGTCAACCCAGGCATTAGTCACAAAAAATCACTAAACAGGATGCAAATTCTATGAAGCCTAGCATCATGCAACAGGATTCACAGAAGCTTCATTTTCAGTCACTGAAAGAACAAACCTTTGGTAATAGCTATCAACAAAGATTATGTTGTTTGAAAATAACTGGTGAGATCTATAAAATTATTAATGTGAAAGAAGGAAGGTCAATGGATTATGAGGAGGTTTTGATCTACAGTGAAAAAACAAGAGCCAACTTTTAAGGACTTCTTGTACCCCATGCATCATTAGTGTAGACCAGTATTCTTTGTCTCTGCAGCTTATTGGCCTGTTTTTTCCCTACCAAGTGTACAGAAAAGACTGAGAAATTTTAAGTAAAAGAATAATTTCTTCCATTTTCTCTAACATTCTTGATCCCACTGGCAACCAATTCTCTGTCTCACTCATTCTATAGTTCATTTAATTTTGTCCACAAAGAAGAAGATGATAGGATATTTTTCTGCTCATTTTAGTATAAAAATAGGCTGCTTAGAAACTGCTTCTCCATTCATTATCTTTCTAAATCCATGCTGTGAGTATATCAATGTTTGTACACATGTGAACATATATATCGCCTCATGTATGTGTGAGTGGGTTTCTATGTGAATACTGTGTGTGCTTTTTGATCATTCAAAAACATCTCTGATAAATTATGTGAGATTAATATTTTTTCCTGAATATAAGGCCTTCTCAAACACATCCAAATACTAGGAAATTGCCTTTTCCTTATTTAGTACAGTGATATGAATGAAAAAGCTAAATCCTTTCAGTGCAATGTTTCATTTAATCCACAAAACAATCCACAGAGTAAGAAACCAAAACACAGGTAGATTAACAAACTGGCCCACAGCTGAAGAGAGACAGGAAAGATTTGAACAAGGTCTGTTTGACTCCAGACTATTTGATCTTGACAGTAACATACCAGTGCAGTGAAGTAAGGAAAGAAAAAAATAATCCAGCAAATTTTCCTCAGACACAAGTAGTAACTCCAAAGGAGAAAGTGAAACACATCTGCTACTTAAATACAAACCCAGAGTAATTTAAATTGTCTGGGCTATCTGAAAAGCTTTCCTGCAGATAAAGATATATTTTTAAACCCAAAGTCTGGTGTGATACATACATCCAACTCAGTGAAATGGCAACTGACTGAGCTCATACTTTAATGCATCAGCCTTTAAATGAGCAAAAATCATTTCCATTAACCATTTAACTAAATTTCTTTAGCATTTTAGAAAATTAAACACAACAGAACTATACTGAGGATGAAGTGATAAGACAAAATCAAAATGACAGATGTCAATTGTCTTACACAGTTTGGTATCTATCAATACCCCAGTCTCTGCTCTGTCAACTCTGCACAGTGTTGCTAAAGTAAGTATATCTTAATGATGGCACCTCCTGCTCAAAATCTTTCTATGTTCTATATATTATTTCAGCATGGGGTAAATTCAAAAGAGAGGTCGAGAGAGGTAAAACTATCCAGTATGAGACTAAAGAGAAGTAGAGATTATGGGGAGCTGGAGAATGCAATGCATACACCAGATAAGGTGTACAAATTCAAACTTTGGACACACCATGCTTAGGATAATCATAAAAATTGATGGCCAACCCTTGGCTGCTTGTTTATAAATTGCACACTTATTGTGTAAAATCTGTGCTATTTGTCTAGTGATAAGCTCTGAATTTTCTGGACATTGTAGGTCCAAATTTCATACCCAGTTATTCTACTATCCCCATAAAACCTCCACTCCTATAATACCATAGTATTCATAGAACCATCAATATGCTACATTTATTTCTTTTGAAAAGTATCCCAAAACTAAGGGAGGTTTTACAAATAAGGAAGATGAACTAGACCAGTGATGGACTGGATCCTCTTAAAAGACAAGAAGAAAAAGCCTCATAGTATAGTGGTTAAGTGCAATACATAGGGAGTTAGATCCTACATGGCAAACCAAGGTTCAAATCCTGGCCTCAGTGACCTGAAAAACAAGACAGGCATGCTTAAATTTCTGATGAGATGGAGAAATGGAAGAAAAAATGTGGCAGCAGGACCAATCCCCATTGAGGGGTGTTTTCTCTTTCTCTCTCTCTGTTTCTCTCTCTCTGGTGAGTACATGTACCTTCTGGCAATTAAATAACAAAGAAACAGGGGGCAGACTTGCCACAGCTAAAAGCTGCTGTTGGTAAGCCATCATTAGAACTCAAGCCCTCTGGCAACAAGTTCAGGTATTAGAATCCAACTGTTTGTTTAAAATCCTACATATAGGTGATTCCTTTCCTATAAAAGTCTCATTTGAATATCTTCATTTACTTAATACAAACACTGAAACCTCAGTCTTGTTGTATACATTATGAAGCACAAGTTATGTTATTTTAAACTACATGCCTGTGAAAACACTCCAAAATAGTTTCTACATTCGTGCCCAATCAAAAAACATTTGTTGGGACCAGTAGATGGCATGATGATTACATCGCTGGACTCCCACACGGCTGAACACGGTTTGAGTCCCAGACCATGTGGCTTCAGACTTATACTGGGCGCATGTGCACTCATGTCCAAAATCCCAAGAGGAGAATGGAGAAGAAGGGACTGAAGTGTGACTATCTCCCTAGGGGGTGATTTCTCGCTTTCTGTCTATCTCCCTTTGTCTCTCTGGAGAGCACATGCATTCTATAGCTAAAATCTCTCTATATTAAAACACACACACACACACACACACACACACACACACACACTTGTTACTATACCAATTACAGCAGCATTTGAAAGAATACCATATTGTCCCACTTCCTAGGGCTACAGAAACGGGTCACTTCCTAGGGCTACAGCTGTTCAAACTCTGAAGTAAGTGATCTCAGTTATATAAAAACTGGTAAGAATCAACTGGCTTTCATCCCAGAGAAGCTTTCAAAACCAGTTTGGAAGTATTTAATAGTTTTAGACACTTCAAAACACCTTTTCCACCGAATATTCTTGCACCCTGCAAAATAATGTCAAACTTAAATTAGACTAAATGCTATTTAGATAAAGTCAACAGCCATCAATATTAATGCTATCAGGGGCCATCAGGTGGAATGGTGGTTAAGGTGCTGGATTCTTACATGACCAATTGCAGTTCTAATCCTGGACCCATGGGCTTGAAAATCACACTGGGCACATGATCGTGTCTGCCCAAAATCCCAAGAGCAGAATGGAGAAGGGAGGATTCTGATGGGGCTATCCCCTGGGGCAGTGATTTCTCACTTGCCCTCTCTCTTGGTCTCTCTTCAGCAAGCACACACACCCTATGACAAAAACCTAAAAAAATTAGTGCTATCAATTACTGCCTGAGAGTTAATTAATTCATCAATCAACCATGCAAAAAAATTATAAACAGTATTTTTTAGAATGTAAATTATTACAAGTGACAAAGGAACAATAATGACAAATCCATGAGCTAGAAAAAAATCTGCCATTTGGAATTACAAATTTTACATATTGGATTGTCTGGAAGGTCTCTACAAAATATGTCATGACTTTTCTGACAATATATATGATATATACATATGTATATAGATACTGAGATATACCAAGGGGATTTTTTAAAATTCATGTAAAATAGGATTAAAGTATGGGTTTAATTTGATGCAAAAATTTTGAAATCCATGCACAGCTTTTTCAAAATGTGTTTTCCATGAATTCTTTGAAGATCCCAGCATACATCTTTCATATTCCTCTAATGCAATTTAGAAATATGCTACTCCATGGAACCAGCAAATAGAGTAATGGTGGCATTGCTGGACTCCTAGAGTTGACTACAGTTCAAGTCCTGGACCCAGTGGCTTAAAAATTCATGACCAGAGACCAGCAGTAGGCGTAAAGGCTATGTTGCTGAATTCCCATGTAGTCAAGTCCGGACCCAGCAGCTTAAACTCACACTGGGCGTGTGTGCGTGCGTGCCCAAGATCCCAAAGGGGGAATGGAGAAGGGATTGTGAGGTGGCTATCCCCCCAGGGGGTGATTTCTCGCTTTCTCTATCTCTGTCTGTGTCTTTCTGGCGAGCTCATGCGCCCTATAGCAAAAACCTCTCCAAAAAAAAACTCATGACTGGCACATGTGCATGCATGCTCAAGATCCAAAGAGGAGAATGAAAGAGAAAGGACTGTGGCATGTCCATTCCCCTTGTGGCTTCATTTCTCACTTTCTGTCTCTCTGTCTCTCTCTGGCAAGTGCCCATGCCCTATAGCAAAAAAAATCTCTTTTATTTACTTTTTTTTGGAGAGGTTTTCACTATAGGGCGCGTGCGCTCGCCAGACAGAGAGAGACATAGAGACAGAAAGTGAGAAATCACCCCCCAGGGGGGATGGCCACACCGCAATCCCTTCTCCATTCTCCTCTCGGGGTCTTGGGCACGCACACACACGTGCCCGGCATGAGTTTTAAGCCACCGGGTCCGGGACGTGAACCGCGGTTGACTACGTGGGAGTCCAGCGATATAGCCACTACGCCAACTGCTGGTCCCAAATATCTCTCTCTTTTAAAAAAACAAACAAACAAACAAACTCTACTCCAGTATCCCGTTGGGAATATAATATGACCCACCCTTTTTTTAGAGAGAACTCACAAGTAAGCAATCATCATGGGAAAAGATAACAGTAATATCCTATTTTAATAAAGTATTAATGAGTGAGTTATTTTACATTTAAAAACTGATGAGTCACCTTTTCTTATTATCCTTATGTTCTTTTTATTCTTTACGCAGATTATCTTGGTATCATCTGTAATCTTCCTCACAGGTGGAAATTTGCTTATGTAAATCATTATGCTGCTACTTGAATAATCCATCATTAAATTAGAAACAAAACACCTATTTTTTAAGTTGCATTGGTGAGTCAGCCACACATCAAACAGAATACACTGTCAAATAGACACAATATTTAAATTACCTGAGATGGTCAATAAGTGACAATTCTCCATAATTAGTTTCCAAACTTTTAAAAAAACAATCACTCATTACCTTCATGGGGAAGAAAAAGGTAAAGTAAAATAAAAATAATAAATTAAAAGAGTCTTAGATATCTCTTCATAAGTAAGCTAGTGAGAAACAAGAAACAGGAATTTGATTTATCTGATTTAAAATAAACCAAAGTATGCATAAAAAATCTCTTTTCAGAAGATATTTATTTAAGAGAAAAATAATCTTAATAAGTTTTCACATAGAGTAATATCAGAATTCACTATTGAGTTTAGGATAAGGTTTATATTAACTAATAGGCTCAATAATGTTGAAACTTAAACACATTGGTTTCTATTTTTAAGCTACACAAATAGTGAAAGGAAAATTGCAATCAAGAAGAGAAACAACATTGTGATTTATTTAAACACTTCAAAATGTCATCATAAAATGGCCCATATGAAAAAAAAGGAACTGCTTCAAATTATTTGCCTTTCACAATGCATATTCTTATTTCACTTGGAAAATTTAATTGTGTTTTGTGTATGACCTTTAAAGCATCATTGTCACAGCTTGATGATAACATCCAAATAATTTCAATGAAACATCTACCACAGATGGGAAGTCATAAAATCATAATAGAAATACTCAAACTTTATAACAACATTCATAAGAAATTTCTTTTCTGAAACTTAGTTGGCCTCTTCAGAAATGAACATTGGGCTTCCAAGTGAAGTTTTTGGGAAGATATAATAAAGACTACTAAAGAACCTCTCCTATTACTCTAAATAGTCAGACTTCACCATCCTTCATATCTGATCATCTACTTCAGTCTTCATGAAAGTCTTTCCTCAGAATCTCAATCAGGGTTCCACTGAAGGGCCTTGTTGCAAGCAGGCCATCTGCAGTTGGAGGGCTAAACAGCTGGAACCCATGGCTCATCCCCTAACCCACTTGCTTTTGGACTCTCAGGTTTGTTTCCTGGGACTTTGAGACAAACTCTCCTCCCTGCACCATCCTGATGCTCATTCCAGTGAAGGGCCTTGCCAGACAGCAGGCTGCCTGGAGCTAGAGGACTGAACTGCTGGGAGATCCTTGGCTCATTCCCTCCTCCACTTGCCTTCGAATTCTTAGGACTTCGGTGTTTCCTATAGCACATGTTGCAATAGCATCTCTTTGTCACTGAGTTGAAGCTCAGCAGCTCAGTTTTAGGCGCAACTGTTTTCTAGAAACAGGGAGAACTTTGGGTGATCCAGGACCAGTGACAACAGTGCAGGGTGCTGGGGAGCAACAGGGAGGCAAAGCAGAAGAGAGATTGCCAATTTTACACTCCTGCATACCTGTGACTGCTTGGAGATACCTTGAATAATTTAGGAAGGAACGTATAGAACACCAGATGACTAGGAACCATCACAGAAGCACAAGAAATATGAGCAACAAAATAAATGTCTCTTCCCCAAGGTAAAACATCAATTCCTCATCACCCACAGAAAACACAATAGAATTCATGGAAATGTTGGATAAACAATTCAGAATATTTGTAGTGACCAAACTAAATGAGATGCAAGAGAAAAGAGACAACAAACTCCAGGAGATGAGGTAGTACTTTCGTGATCTGAAAGAAGAAACACATACCATTAAAAAGAATCAAAAAGAGTTGTTAGAGATGAAGAATTTGATACAGAAAATTAAAACATCCCTTGAAAATATTAAAAGTAGATTAGATCACACAAAAGATGGAATCTCGAATGTAGAAGACAAAATCTCTGACTTAGAAAAAAGTTACCAAAAAGATTGAGAAAACAACCAAGAAAAATGAGGATAATATACAAGAAATACTGTATATTATCAGGTGCCCAAATATCCACACACTGGTATTGCAGAAGAGGAAGAAAATAATAAGGGCATTGATAATTTATTCCATGACATCCTGGAATAAATCTTTCCTAACCTAGAGAAGCAATCAAATATCCAAATCCAAGAAATACATAGGACACCAAATAGAATCAACCAAAGATCCTCTCCAGGGCATATCATAGCTAGATTTGTCAAAACCACAAAGACAAGATACTAAAATTGGCAAGAGGAAATATGTCAATTTACATACAAAGGTTATCCCATTGGACCTCTCATCAGATACAATGGAGGCAAGGAAAAAAATGGGGAAACATAATCAAAGTGTTAAATGAAAAACAATTTCAACCAAGAATACTATACCCAGCAAGATTATGCTTCATATGGAAAAAAAGATAAGAACATTATCGATAAAAACAAAACCTGAAAGAATTTACCAACTCCAGACCAGATCTTCAGAAGGTTCTTTTTTTTTTTGGAGAAGTTTTTGCTATAGGGCACGTGCGCTCGCCAGACAGAGAGAGACATAGAGACAGAAAGCAAGAAATCACCCCCCGGGGAGGATGGTCACGCCGCAATCCCTTCTCCTCCATTCTCCTCTTGGGATCTTGGGCACGCACGCACACGCGCCCGGCATGAGTTTTAAGCCACCGGGTCCGGGACGCAAACCGCGGTCGACTACATGGGAGTCCAGCGACATAGCCATTACGCTAACTGCTGGTTCCCTTCAGGAGGTTCTTAAGGTAGTGCTATACCAGGAAAACTTAAAAGTCAGACGGACAGATATAAGAGAACAAAAAACAAGAAAATATCTCAAAGATAGGAACATGTCTGGAAATATCAATAACAACACTGAACCGTAATGGATTAAATTATCCAAGCAAGAGACACAGACTGGATGAATGGAAAAAAACATGTATTGCATACAAGAAATACCACTTATGGATATGTAGACATGCAAACAGAAATTAAAAAAAAAAGGCTAGAGGTGTGATACTGATTTCACATAAAATAAGCTTTAAGAAAAGACTTTAAGAAGAGACAAAGAAGGGTATTATATAATAGTAAATGGGCTAATTCATTGAGAAGACATAACACTTTTAAATATCTATGTACCCATTAAAAGCACCTAAATAGGTGAAGGAAAACTGCTAGAGCTAAAAGGAAAGATAGGTTGTAACACTATAATTGTTAGGGATCTCAACACCCTATTATCTCCCCGGCACCAGCAGTTAGTGTAATGGCTATGTCGCTGAACTCCCATGTAGTCGACAGCGGTTCAAGTCCTAGACCCGGTGGCTTAAACTTACGCCAGGCGCGTGTGCAGAAGTGCCCAAGATCCCGAGAGGAGAATGGAGGAGAAGCGATTGTGATTGGCCATCCTCCCCACCCCAGGGGGGTGATTTCTCACTTTCTGTTTCTCTTTCTCTTTTTTTCCAGCAAGCACATGCACCCTATAGCAAAAAACAAAAACAAAAACAAAACACCCTATTATCTCCTTTAGATAGATCCTCTAGGAAAAAAAAAAAAAAAAGCAGTGATATAGATTATAAATGATACAATAAATCAAATGGGCTTGACAGACATCTATAGAACTTTCCACCCTATGACAAAATATACATTTTTCTCACTCCAGCATGGAACATTTTCAAAGACAGATTATATGATAGGACACAAATCAAGCCTTTACAGATTTAAAGGCACAAAAACCATATCGAGCATCTTCTTGGACTATGATGGAATTAAACTCAATATTAATTTCAAAAAACATCCTGTAAAATACACAAATACATGGAAACTAAACAACTCGCTTCTGAATGATTTCTTAAGCAATGAAGAAATTAAGTCTGAAATTTAAAAAAATATGGAAACAAATGATAATGAGTACATGAGTTTCCAGAATCTATGGGACACTGCGAAAGCATTAAAGAAGGAAATTCATACCAATTAGTACACATAAGAAAAAGATGGAAAGGTGGCAAATAGACCATCTAACATCATATCTCAGGGAATTGGAAAAACAACAACCAAAAAAAAAAAATGTCAGGTGAAAAAAAAAATAAAGATTTGAGCAGAAATAAATAAAATAGAAAATAAACTAATTATACAGAAAATAAAGAAAAGCAAAAGTGGATTCTTGGAAAAGATTAACAAGATCAACACACCATTAGCTAGACTGATTAAGATAATGAAAGAAAGAAATCAGATAAATTAAATACATAATGAAACAGGCAACATTACAATAGACACAATAGAAATACAAAACATCATTAGAGGATACTATGAGCAACTGAGTGCCAACAAACAAGAGAACATGGAAGATATGGACAAATTCCTGGATGCATATAATCTACCAAGATTGCATCTGGAGGACATAAAAAGCTTGAATAGACCCATAACAAGCCATGAGATTGAATCAGTAATAAATAACCTCATGACCTGGTCCAGATGGCTTCATTTCTGAATTCTATAAAACTTTTAAGGAAGACCTAACCCCATTCTACTAAAATTATTTCTAAAGACCCAAAAGGAAAGAAACCTCCCAAATTCATTTTACAAAGCCTCTATCATCCTAATTCCAAGAACAGAGAAGGACATGACAAAAAAGGAAAACTACAGGCCAATATCTCTGATGAATATAGATGCAAAAATTCTCATCAAGATACTTTCAAATGTTTTCCAACAACATATAAAAAAGATTACTCATAGCCCTCAGGGGCATGAAATAAACTTATTTTTTTCACAGTGGAGAAAAATATTACTATAACAACCAGGTAGGTTTTATTTTAGGAATGCAAGGGTGGTTCAACATATGCAAGACCATAAACATAATATACCATATTAACAGAAAGAAAGATAAAAACCATATGATCATTTCAATCAATGTGGAGAAAGCATTTGATAAAACACAACATCCCTTCATGATTAAGACTCCCAGCAAGATTAGTATAGAAGGATAATTTCTCAACACAATAAAAGCCATATATGAAAACCTTTAGCTAACATTATACTGAATGGGGGAAAGCTGAAAGCTTTTTCACTAAAAACTGCTACTAGAAAGGCTGCCCACTTTCTCCACTGCTTTTTAATATAGTGCTGGAAGTCTTAGCCAATGCAATCAGAAAAGGAGAACAATATAAAAGGCGTTCAAATAAGCAAAGAAGAGTTGAAAATATCTTTATTTGCAGATGACATGATGGTATACTTAGAAGACCCAAAGGTTTCCATGAAAAAACTACTGAAAGTAATAAATGAATAGAGTGAAGTGGCAGGATACAAAATCAACATCCAAAAATCTGTAGCATTTCTACATATGAACAATAAGTTGAACTAAGTAGAACTGAAGACAGAAATCCCTTTGATCATAGCCACAAAACATATAAGAAACCTAGGAATAAACCTACTCAAGGAAGTCAGAGACCTTTACAAAGAAAACTAAGAAAATCTTTTAAAAGATACTGAAAATGATACCAAAAAAAAAAGTGGAAGGACATCCCATGTTCCTGGATTAGAAGAATTAATATAATCAAAATGGCTATTCTACCCAAATTCATCTACATATTTAATGCAATTCCAATCAAAATACCAGAGACATTCTTCACAGACCTAGAAAAGACAATCACAGAATTTGTCTGGAATCATAAAAGACTTTGTATTGCCAAAGCCATCCTGCGCAAGAACAGTGGAGTGGGTGGCATATCACTCCCTGATCTCAAAATGTACTATAAAGCTGTGATAATCAAAACAGCATGGGGACTGGCAGTTAGCGTAATGGCTATGTCGCTGGACTCCCACGTAGTAGACCGCGGTTCGAGTCTCAGACCCGGTGGCTTAAACTCACGCCGGGCGCGTGTGCGTGCGTGCCCAAGATCCCGAGAGGAGAATGGAGGAGAAGGGATTGCGGTGTGGCCATCCCCCCTGGGGGGTGATTTCTCGCTTTCTATCTCTCTGTTTCTCTCTGTCTATCTGGCGAGCGCACACGCCCTATAGCAAAAACCTCTCAAAAAAAAAACAAAACAAAACAAAAAAAAAAACCCAGCATGGTGATGGCACAAAAACAGACAGGTGGACCAATGGAATAGAATAGAGACCCCAGAAATAAAGCCAAAGTTAGAGTCAACTGATTTTTGACAACAGATACCAGTCAACCCTTTGGAAAAAGGAAAACCTCTTTAGCAAATGGTGCTGGAAAAACTGGGTACCTACCTGCAGAAAGATGAAACTGAATCCCCATCTTACACCATTAACAAAAGTCAACTCAATATGGATCAAAGATCTGAACCTAAGATCTTAAACTATAAAATTACTGGTGGAAAACACCAGCGAATCTCTGGGAGACATCAGGGTAGACAAAGACTTCGTAAATAAGACTCCCAAAGCATGAGCAGTAATCCCTAAAATACACAAGTGGGACTATATCATATTAAGAAGTTTCTGCACAGGAAAGGACACGTAATTAGTGTGAATTGACAACCATCAAAATGGGAGAAAATTTTGTAAACTATGCTTCAGATAAGGAATTGATAACCAGAATACATAGGGAACACAAGCAGCTTACTCAAAAGAAAAAAATTAAAAAGATTAACCCAATTAAAAGATAGGAAAGTAAGCTGAACAAAAATCTCTCTAAGGAAGAGATACAAACAGCCAAAAAGCAATTGAGGAAATGCTCAACATCCCTCATCACAAGGGAGATATGGATTAGAACCACAATGAGATACCACCTAACCCCGGTCAAAATGGCAAAGATTAAAAGTACAAAAAGTAATAAGTGTTGGCAGGGTTGTGGTGAAAGGGGAACTCTCCTACACTATTGGTGGGATTGTAAACTGGTCCAGCCACTGTGAAAAACACTATGGAGTTTTCTCAAAGATCTACAAGTAGGACTGCCATTTGATCCAGCATTCCCACTTCTGGGTATCTACCCAAAGGACAGGAGAATGCTCAGTAAAAAAAATGCTTGCGCATCAATGTTTATTGCAGCATTATTCACAATCGCTAAGACATGGAACCAATCCAAATGTCCACAAACACATGAATGAATTGAAAAAGAGTGGCACATATACTCTGGAATACTATTCAGTCATAAAAAAAAAAAAACCCACAAGGCCCTGGCATTTGATAGAAAGTGGCCAATTACGGAAGACTTATTGCTGAGTAAAGTAAGAGCCAGTCCAGGCAATGAAAGAAAGATATCGTATGTATCCACTTAATACATACCAACTATCTGCACTTTATGTTAGAGATTGAAATATTGAAGGGCATAAAAGCAATGAAAATAGTTATGGACGCTGAAGAAAGTATGGAATGGGGGTGGAGAGAAGGGTGGAATAGAGAGAGGTGGTATAGAGAAGGACAGCATGAGAACAAATAGAGAGGCATGACATCAGTGGGACACAGAAATGGTTTATTACCTGTTGGATGATAACATGTATACTATTCTCAACTGGACTGGTCTGAGAAGTATTTAATGTTTTGTAAATTCTCTTTACAAGCCAAATGATGTATAGTGATTGAATGTTTTTAAAAAAAAATGAGAATAAGAAATAACAACAATAATCTGAAAAAAATGAAAAGCTATTTGATGATGATGATGTGGATAGTAATGTCTTTGTCTTGACTGATATGGATAGTAATCATTCTGGAAAAAGAAATGTTATACACTGTAAATATATATGTGATTCAATGTAATATAAAAATATAATAACAAAATAAAATAAAAATAAAAAAGAATCTCAATTAGATTTTATAACTATCCCTCACATATCACAATATACTCAATCACGATTAGCTTTCCCTTTTAAAATTCCTTTTGTATTTATTCTCTGCATCTTTTTTTGTAAATGATACTGCTTTGTCATTAATGATTCACAAAAAAGTCATGCCTCACAAACCAGACTGACGATCATGAGGGTAGAATTCAATTTTGTGCTTCTTTTGTATCTCCCACAATAGCTGGGACAAGTTACATAGTTACATATACAGCAGGAATTCTTACCTCCTAATTGACAAATGCAGTAAAGACAGCTATATGAATATATAATAGCATGAATATAAACTAGCAAATGCCATGCACTGGCCTTCAAATCTAGATAGTTAAATAATGATAAAATTCAACGATTATGCATTTGTATAAATGCCATTTACTCTCATTTTGGCCAATATTCAAATGTTATTTTAAAGTTCAAGTATTTGTGAAACTAGGGGGTAATTTTCATACCTTAATACTAGTAGATACAAAAATCTACAAAATTACACATAGACAGTATTATCCTTAGTTCGGATAGGTCAACCAAGGCTCAAAAAAGTAATGTAACTGGCAAAGCGCAAGTAAGAAGTCAATCTGAAAGTCGAACATGGATTCTCACAACCAGTTAACTAGGATTGGCTGTACCGTAGCCAGAGCACCTAGACAAATCATCTGGGCCATGAATAGTCCTGCTATTTTCCCCAGCAAACCATGACAAAGTTTAGGAAATACTGTTTGCATTACCAATGCCATCTCTCAAAAGTTTTTCAGACAGGCTTAAGTGATTCAGTAATAATGTGCTCTTCAAGTAAAGCTGGATCTACATAGAAAATCATTTTTTTTTTATTTTTACATTTTTCCACAAACATATACTTTACATAGCAAAAAATTTTAGCTCATACTCCATAATTCTTGACAGTTTACAAACAACTTTCAAGATCTCAAAATACTGAATTTTAAAGATAATGTTCAAAATATGTCTTATAATTTTGTATAATTTTAAAACTCTATAACAACAGAAGCAGAATGGTTTCAAAAATATATATATACATATATATACAAATATATATGTGTATATATATATATACACATTTAGAGTGCAGACACTCGGTATATATTAAGTGGGGACATACAATGTCTCTCCTTCATAGCGTGGCTTGCTTCACTCAACAGTAAGTCTTCCATATTCATCCACTTCCTTTCAAAAGTCAGGGATTTGTTGTTTTTTATGGATGAATAGTATTCCATTGCGTATATGTGCCACAGTTTTTCAGTTCACCAGTCAACCTGTATATGCTGGGCATATGATCCTGGCTGGCTGAGAAGGCTTTGGGGAAGATTGTGGCATGAGACTCTGCTGGGAGTACTGGTCTGACTATCTTGCACCTTCTTTTGTGAGAAAAATAAACTTTTATAAATTTCTCTTATACAATTATGTAAGTGGCTAACTTCATCATATATAGATTTTAGTAAGAGCATCATTCTGTATTTATTGGACTCTTGTTGAAAGTTCCTATGTATTTACTAAATTCCTCACAGTACAGTATAGAGCTGAGGGCAATGAGGCTGCAGTTAGCTAGCTACAAGTGACAGCAAGAACCTAGGCAATGGCAGTATTAGATGACTAAATATCTCCAAGTGGCATCAGTTGCCATTGTTTCTTTCTACATTATCCCTGTCTTGTCCTGATACCAAAGGTAGGTCAGCATGGCAGCCCGAGAGGAGATTAGGTAAAGAAATGCTCCCTAAGCAATTCTTCTGACCATAAAAATCTTTGAAAGCTAAAGTAAAAGCTCCTTTTTAAAACTGTGGGATATTGGGTCATCTGTAAAGTTATGACAGATTTTTGCACAGAAAAACATGGAAAACTATGTCATGACTTTTCTGATGACCCAATAGATCCATCTCATGTGTCAAACGTGAAATAAACTCCAAGCATAAAGTATGTTTTGCTTGTGTGTATGTACATATGTGTATGTATATATGTTTGTGTATATATATGTACACATGTATATAGATAGATACATACAGATAGGTAAATAGATTTTTTAACAGTTTCTTGCCATAGGGTATGTGGGCTCACTGCAGAGAGACAGAGACAGGGAAAGTAAGAAATCACCCCTTGGGGGCTATAACCATGCCACAGTGCTTTCTTCTCCATTCTCCCTTTGAGATTGTGGGCATGCACGCACATGCAACCCAGCATGACTTTCAAGCCTCCATGCATGGGACTCAAACTTCTGTCGAACATGAAGGAGTCCAGCCCCTTAACTATTATGCCACCTGCTGGTCCCATGTATATATTTTTAGTAATGTAATAACCCATGAACTCACCAATGGAAAATAAAAGTGAGCCTTAGTTATAACATATATATTCCTATGTTACTTCTGTTCCATCCCCCTGTCTGTCTCCACTTGAGGTAAATACTATCTGTAATACTGTACATTTCTTTTTATAGTTTTATATCCATCTATTTTTGTGTAATATAAATATATATTTATGCTCTTTTAGTGGTTTCTAATTTTATAAAATGGGCAAATACTATATATAAAATCATCATGGATTTACTTTTTTCACTCATTACATTGGCAGGGAGTAGAACTTCTGGAATGGTGGAGTAAAGACTTATGGAAATACTCTTTATCCATAAAAATAATGAAAATGAACCAGGAGCAATGACACACACCTGAAATTCTATTCTAATTACTAATTGGGAGGCTGAATTAGGAGGATCATGAGTTCAAGGCCAGCCTGGGAAACACAGCAAGACCCTTTCTCAAACAGACAAATGAAAATAGTGGCACAATTTTCAAGATCAACTTTTTCAAAAGTCTGGAAGTTAACCAAAGGTGCACAATAACTAAGCCATTATTCTAAGAAAACTGCTGAACCTTGGTTAGAACAGCTAGATTTATGGCATTCTTCAAGTCTACTCCATCCCTTTCTCCTAAGTTTTGCACTAGCCTTAAAAAAACAGCAACTCATGAACAATATAACTACGAAAAACTACAGTTCTTAGGCTACCAGAAGGAGCAAACTGGTTTAGGCTTTCTCAAAGAGCCCCATCTCCAAAGCACTGTCACTATTTGAACTGTCTCACAGCTCCCTAGGAAAACCCCATTCACAAGGCATTATCATTATTTTATGTCACTTAGGGCTCACTAAGCAGGAAAAATCCTATCTCTAGGGTATTTGTCAAAAATAATCAGCTTCAATTGATTAACATAAAAAAAATCACAACTATCAAATCTGCCATACTAGCTGGACAAACAAGACTAAGACAAAATTGTAAAGGTCTGCAAAATGAAATGTCCACAGGGGATACTGAAAAACTTGAACATGTTCTTGGGGATTTAGAACTACATGCACACATGCAAGTCTATTTTAATGTCCAGAAAATACCTGCCAATGACCCAGTTTCTCACTTCTAGATAACCTTAAGGCCCTACACTACCAGGAAGTGAAAGCAAAGGCAGACTATAAACTATCTGAGTGTTGAAAACACACCCTTAACACAAATAAAGACCCCCACACAAAAGACTGGGAGATTTTTTGGTAAAAAGAATTTAAAGAACTCTTTGTCCAATTACTAACTGATCAACTATTTAAACTTACCTTATAGTGGTCACTTATAACAACTACAACAAAAAAAGACTTTACAAGAGTAATCGAGAAAAGTCACTACCCAAGAAACAGCAACTATATCAACAAGAAGATACTCTTGGCTAGATAAAGAATTTAAGTTTTACACAATAAATACTTTAATATTTCCAGTATTCAACAAAAAACTACAAGACATTCAAAGATAAATTAGAGTACAAACCCCATACAAGAAAAAGAGCAGCCGTTTTTCTGTTTCTGAAAACAGAAATTGTTCCTGAGGAAGCACAGATGTTGGACTTAAGATTTTAAACCAACTATCAAAAATATATGCAAAGAACTGAAGGAAATAATGTCTAAAGAATTAAACTATGTTTCACAAAATTAAGAATTTCAATAGAGAGTAGGCATTATACAAAGAAACCAAATAGCAAGTTTAAAGTTAAAAGGTACAATAACTAAAAAGAAATATTAACCATAGGACTTAACACACCAGATATGAACCGCCTAAAAAAAGAACCAGCAAATTTGAATATATATTGAGATTATCTAGTCTAAGAAACATAAGAAAAAAATAATGAAGAAAAATGAACAGAATCTCAGACTTCTGGGATATCACCAAGCACATCACGTTACAAATAATGGGAGTCACAGAAAGAGAGGAAAGAGAAATAAGCAGAAAGAATATTTGACAAAATAACCGAACTGCCAATTTCCATTACAACATGTAAAGACCCTGGAATTCCCATCTTCATAGTGAGAAAAATTCAAAAAAAAATTAAACTAGATAATTCTAGTTACATACATTAGAGAATTGAGGTCACAGGACAAATGGCTGTTTTAAAAACTGGACACCCAGAGAACTGTGGCTTTCCATAAAAGAAGGGAAGCCACAAGAGTGAGTAACTGGTAAGAACACTTTTGGCAGTAATTCCCTATTGCTGGAGGTTGTGTATGAACTGTCTTGAGAAAAAATTCCTGACGGCCCAGACTTAGAGGAATGCCCACACATTCAGTTTGTAAGAGTAGTAGTAAACCTGCCTTTATCTCCAGAACACATGATCTTGTATGTAGGAAATCATAAGGAATATACACATCAAAAAAATTAAACTAATTTAAAGAGCATATATTAAGGTCACAGGATAGAAGAACACAAGATCAATACATCAAAGTTAGTTATATTTCTACACATGAGCAATAAACAATCCAGAAATGAAATTAAGAGCACAATTCTATTCACAATAGCATTAAAAAGACCACAGTACTTAAGAATGGATTTAATATAAGAATTACAAGACTTGCGTCGCCAAAATTACAAAATGCTGAAAGAAATTAAAGATCTTTTAAAATGACAAAACAGTCAATATTTATAGATTGGAAGACTCGATACTGATAAGATAGCAATTCTCCCCAAATTGATTTGTAGATTCAAAGCAATCTCTATTGAAATTCCAGGTGACTTTTTCACAGAAATTGATAAACAGGTCCTAAAATATACATGGAAATGGAAAGACAGGTCCTAAAATGTACATGGGAATGGAAAGCATTTAGAATCTCAACAATTTTGACAAAGAACAATTTAGAGGACTTGTATTTCTCGACTTTAATACTTTTATAAAGCTGCAGTGATCAAGGCAATATAACACTGGCAGAAAGGATAGGAATGGATCAATGAAACATAATTGAGAATCCAGAAATAAATCCTTATATTTAAGTTCCTTTGGTATTTAACAAATATGCCAAGGCAATTCACTGGGAAGAGTATATAACCTGTCCAGCAAATTAAAATGAAATTGAATATCCACATGTAAAAAGATGATCTTAGACTCTTCTCCTTCTTCATACCACAGACAAAAGTTAACTCATAATGGATCAATAGACTTAAACATTTCAAAACCTTTTTCAGACAAATATTTCTTAAATACCAAAACCATAGTCTATAAAAGAAAAGAATGATAAATTCAAACTCATCAAAATTCACAAATTGTCCATTTCACAGACACAATTAAGCAAATGAAAAAACAAGTACAAAATGGGAGACAATATTTAGAAAGCACCTACTGAATAAAGAACTTGTATGTAGAATTTACAAAGAACCCTTACAACTCAGTAAGGAGAAAAATGGACAGTTCAGAAATGAACAACAACAAAACCCAGACATTTCACAAAAGGAGGTATAACAATGGCTAATAAGTGCATGAAAAGATGTTCAACATCATCAGTCATTGGGAAAATGAAAATTAAAATCACTATGAGACATTACTTCACACTCTATAGAATGGCTATAATAAATAAGGAAGACAATAACGAATGTTAGTAAGGATGTGAGAAAATGCCACCCTCATACCTAGCTAACAGAAATGTAAACTGTACAGCCGGTTTGGAAGTTTTTCAGTTTCTCAAAAACTTAAACACGATCCAGTAATTGCACTAGAAATAAAAACATATGTCCACATGAAGACTTGTCCAATGTTCAAAACATTATCAATAATGGCAAAGGACCAAACAGCCCCATAGTATAGCAATTAAGTGGTAGGCAGAGGAACTGGATCCCACATAGCTGACTGGAGTCATAATCCTGGTCCTGCTGACAACACCCTGACATGCATGCAAGTGCCCAAGATCCTAAAGCGATGGAGAACTGAAAGAAAGAAGTTCAATCTGAGCATTAAGAGGCATGCAGGAGGAGGTGATTTGCAATCTCTCTTCCGTTCCATTTTCACTCTTTGTGCATCAGATTCAGTGGGAATAGAGGAATATTCTGACCCTAATCATATTCAGATGTTTGAATCCTCTTCACTTGGCCCTGTCCAGACACTTAGTGCATAGAGGCTGAGCAGTCAATGAATAAAGATAAAGAAAAAAGGAAAAGAATTAAAGAAGAGGAAAGAAGAAAAAATAAAAGAAAAAAGAGAAAGAAAAAAATACAATTAAAAAAACTTTAGATTTTAATTTTAAAAAGCAAAAAATGAAAACTGCATGGCACCAGTTCACAGCTCAAGTTCAATATCTATCTCAGGATGGTCCTGGGAGTGTGCCTTTCCTAAATGGAATGGGCAAAGGCACCAATCAGCACAATAAAGGAGGGGCTTAAGAGCCCAGAGAATACTTCATCTTAAAAAAGAAAAAATTAAAAGTCACAGGGAGACAGAGAGAGATAGAAAGAAATGGAAAGGAGACAGAGGTAGCCCTACCCACTAGAAATAAATCTGTAGAGAGAAGTCTCAGCAGAAAATCTTCATTTTGGGTCAAGGCAACCAACATTTCACAGCTCAAGTTCGGGATCCATCTCAGCTACTCTCTAGTCTTTAAACGTGTCACCTTTTCCTGGCTTTAACTATGCTGTCTATTCTTTATCCAAGTGTTAAAGGGAGGTCAATAACCATTTTCCCAAAAGATAAATGTGGTGATAGCAGCTGTAATGATCACAAACCCCAAGGAAATTGAGTCCCTGGGACTGACTCTATGCCACCCAGTACAGTTGCACTGTCTATAGGAACAAAACTGAAAATCTAGGTTTGACTTTCAACAGGAAAAAAGTACTTTTTGTAAATGGTGAACAGGTGAACAGAGTGTAATTCCAGGAGACAAATGTTTATAGAAACTCAGAGTGTCTATATCCAGACGAAGAGGTAAATATCTCAACAGAGAACATGGGAAATAATTTGAACATCATGATTGATCTAAAGAAAAACTAGGGACTCCTAGACAGCTCTTTTAACATCAAAGAAAATATGCACATATGTTTTCAAATTATTCTGAACATCTACGGCATAAAGTTACATAAAGATAAATTATGGGGCCAGCAGGTGCATGGTGCTTAAGGGTGCTGGACTCCCACATGGCCGACCGTGGTTTCATTACTGGATCTGACAGCTTGCTTTCTCATTTTCCCTCTCCTCTCTCTCTCACTCTGTCCCTCTCTGTTTTTTTTTAACTTTATATGTATGTGTGTGTGTATATATATATATATATATATATATATATATATATACACACACACACACACACACACATATAAAATTAAATAAAATAATTCTTTAAAAAATGATAAATTATGCTCTATTTTACACAATCTTTAACCTTAACCATTTGAAAGAAAGAATTTTTTGTTTTACCTAAAATATTCAGAAATTCCTGGCAGCCAGAATTGTAATTTACAGTTATTAAAACTATCACTAAGAGAAATAAAAAAAGAAAACTTTAATATATATGGTATAAACCAAATCTCCCACATCTTCAGATATCATTAACCTTACATTACACAGTTATAATTTGGTTACATGCTACTATATATAGTCTTATTTCTACCATCAACTTTTTTTTGGATAAAGCATCAATTTTAAAACAAGTAGGTCCACTATTTCCTATTGCTACCCACTCAATTTGTCAAGAGAAATACTTTTCCGTTGTTTCTTTGATTAATATTACTGGCTAGTGAAAACCTATAATATTTTTTACCAAAGCTTCCTTTATGTGGGAAATAAATTTCTATGCACAGAGAGAAGAGAGAAAACTTTTTTTTTAAAGGAGAGAGATTTTTGTTATAGGGCACACGCGCTCACCAGAGAGACAGAAAGCAAGAAATCAACCCCCAAGTGGGTGGTCACGTTGCAATCTTTTCTCCTCCATTCTCCTCTTGGGATTTTGGGCACACACACACTTGCACCAGGCTTGAGTTTTAAGCCTCCAGGTCTAGGACTATGTGGGAGTCCAGAAACGTAACCATTATGCCACCTGCTGGTCTCAAAAACATCTATTCTGATACAAATTTTAAGTGCTGAAAAAATGAGTGTGCAAAACTATACAAGCAAATAAAAATTCACTCCAAGGAAATTTTGTTAAAATTCAGAATTACTGAGGCCAGTAGGCAGTGTGGTATTTAAGATGCTAGACTCCCACATGGCCAATGATGGTTCAGTCCTGGACCTGGCAGCCTGAGAATCATGCCAGGCACTGTGGGCACTGTGGTACATCCCTATAGTTATCAGCTATTCAGAAGGCCAGCACAAGAGGACTGTCACAAAGTGACACTTTCAAAAATCATAACATACACATAAATTTAAATTTTTTAAATATATAATAAAGTTTGGCACTTAAAAATGAAATTAAAATATTAAAAATATTAAAGTTTTCTTTTTTTTAGTACACAAAAAAACAACTAAAATGCATTTATTTAATGTGTGACAGAAGGACTCAAACAGATACTTAATTTAAAAAGGAAAGAAGAGACCAGCAGTTGGCATAATGGCTATGTTGCTGGACACCCATGTAGTCAACCACGGTTCAAGTCCCGGACCTGGTGGCTTAAACTCACGGTGGGTGCATGTGCATGCATGCCCAAGATCCTGAGAGGAGAATGGAGGAGAAGGGATTACAGCGTGGCCATCCCCTTGGGGAGTGATTTTTTGCTTTCTGCCTCTCTGTCTGTCTCTGTCTTTCTGGCAAGTGCGCGTGCCCTATAAAACAAACCTCTCCAAAAAGAAAAAATAAAAAAGACAAGAAAAAGGAAACAAAACAAAAATAACACCACAGCTTGAGATACAGAGTCCTAACAGAAATCAAGGATAGATCAACTAAGGAAAAAGTCAGACAACAGAAGGAGAGGCTGATGGCCTGGGTCAGGGTTCCTGGCTGGAGACCTGTTTGGAGTACGTTTCTTGTTGGTACTTCTTAAAGGCTGTGGGGCTTTCCAGAGTTTGGTGGCATGTGTGTTCAAAGGGCTGTCGATGTTGGGTTCTCCTAGCAAGTCTCTGGATGGAGAGCAGGATGGTCCAGACGTCATACAGGGCGGACCACTTGTCCTTCAGGATGTCCAGGCAGCTGTTACCCTGAGTGTCCACACTGGGGTGGTAGCAGGACGTGAGGAATTTCACCATGGGTGCACTGTAAGGGTAGCCACTGGGGAACTCGAGGGACACCAGACACCTTATACCTCAGGTCTTCATATACCATGCCAGCTGCTCCATGGATGGCCCCTATCCATTTGAAAAGGTTGTCTGATTCAGGGAAGGTAGAAATTCCTTTGTTACCAGACATCATGAGGGTCATCAGCTCCTGCTACAGGCTCTTGCTCACGGGGCCTCTGGTGGCACCTCCACTGGGTTCAGATCCTTTACCAGCAGTAGGCACTCTGGCAGCACCTGGGTCGCGGTTCTGGGAGCCCATCCTGGCTGCGTTGGCAAGGAGACAGGAACTCTGCAACTATGACTGCAACTTAAAGTTTTCTTCTATGAAAGCAAGAAAGAAGTTTCAGATATCCAAAGTGATAATTGCTTATTAACTTCTCCTAATTTTTAGGGTCTAACATAAAGCTATATAAAATACAAAAATTTGTTTATAAACTTCAAGTGACAATTCAGTAGCTTTTTAAGGTAAGGATAACAAGTAATCTAAAAGTCATATTTAGTTTCTGAAATATGTTTTAATATCTTTTATTTTGAAATACAAAACTCTATTATGACCCATATGATTGATTTAGTTAGCCAGCTAAGAATCTAAAAATGTTTCCCTAATATATAAAAATGCACTAACTATTGTCCTTTAAATGAGACCCATTTGTCCAAGAAGGACTAGTCTAGCTATTTAAATTATTCAAATGATGCTGGCATTTAATAGGCTCTATGCCTCAAAGACAGTTGACAATCATTAACCTTTTAGGACTACAGTAATTTGTGCAATTAACTTGAGGGAAATTATTTTTCTCGGTCACATAATTAATCATCCCTGCCTTTTAAAAGAATTCCTGTACCTGAACTATAAGTTACATGAAAATATCAAGACAATACAATTTAAGATCAGGTCCTCAACAGAAAGAATACAATTAGCCAGATACTTTTTAAATGTCTCAAATATACATGCAATCAACCTGATGATATGAAGGTCAAAAAAAAAAAAAAAATGGCCAAAGTCTCTCCATAAGCTTTGTAAGTAACTAAACATTACTACAGAGCATATTATTTTATCCCTTAAATATTTTCAATTTGGCATTAAAAAAATTCTTATGTCTTCCTGAGACTACTCATGGCTCCTGTGAAGTAGTGATTTCACTGTAGAAGAGAAATGAATATTTCCTACTGATAATTCAGCCTCCAGCAAACAAGCTAGAGTGGCAGGAGAAGTGAGAGGCAGGCTATCAGGATAAGATTCCTCATGGCTACTGCAAAGTAGTGATTTCAGGGTAAAAGAGAAAAGAAGATTTCCTACTGAAAATTCAGCCTCAAGCAAACAAGCTAGAGTGGTAGGGAGCTCCTCTAGCCTTCTATCTCTATCTCTGTGTCTCTGTCTCTCCCTGTATTTTTCAGCAATTTTTCCTTTTTAAAATTTATTTAAAGGTAAAGTTTTCTCTTGCTCTCAGCTCCGTCTTTTGTCTTGTTAATAATCCCCTCTGCTCCTCCCACCCAGGCAGGAGAGGCAGGAGGCAGGCCTTCAGGAGAAGATTCCTCATGGCTCCTGTGAAGTAGTGATTTCTCACACCCCGTAGTTTCTATTTTGTGCTTTTTTTTAAAATAAGAAGAACAATAATGATAATTATTTTTAGTTTTTTTTCTTTTTTTATTCTGTTTCTTTGTTGTTGTTTCTCTCTCTCTTTTGTTTTCTTTTTTCTCGTCTCTCTGCTACTCAATATCCATTTACTGTGTTTCTAGATGGATCTAAGGGCACTGTAGCTAAACATCCAAATACTATTAGGGTTAAGATATTCCTCAATATCTACTGAATCTGCTGCACAAAGTGATCACAACAGAATGGCAAAGAAATTCCAGATCACCTCTTTCTGCTTGCTTCTGAACGTTCAGATTGAACTTCAAGAATTAGGAAGAAACACACCATCAGATGACTAGAAATCACCACAGGACCACAAGAAATATGGGAAAGCAAGAAAATACCTCTCCTCCAAGGGAAAAGAATAACTCCTCTTCATCCACAAATAGTTCAATGGAAATCATGGAAATGTGTGATAAAGAATTTAGAACATTCATAATGGCGAAGCTAACAGAGATGGAAGAGAAGAAAGACAATGAATTGTAGAGGAGAAAAGGGAAAGGAGCTGAAGAGTTCCAGGAGGTGAGAAAATTCTTGCAAGATCTAAAAGAGGAATTACACACTTTAAAAAAGAATCAAACGGAACTGTTAGAGATGAAGGCTATAATACAGGAAGTCAAAACCTCCCTTGATGGGAACCAGCAGTTAGCGTAATGGCTATGTCGCTGGACTCCCACGTAGTCGATCGCGGATCGCATCCCAGACCCAGTGCTTAAAACTCACGCCGGGTGCGTGTGCATGCGTGCCCAAGATCCCAAGAGGAGAATGGAGGAGAAGGGATTGCAGCTTGACCATACCCCCTGGGGGGTGATTTCTCACTTTCTGTCTCTATGTCTCTCTCTGTCTGTCTGGTGAGCGCACACACCCTATAGTGAAAACCTCTCAAAAAAAAAAAAACCTTCCTTGAAAGTATTAAAAACAGACTACATCATACAGAAAATAGAATCTCAGACATAAAAGAGAACATTGCTGGCTTAGAAAAATCCACCACAAAGACTGAGAAAATTGTCCCAAAAAATGAGAATAATATACGAGAAGTACTAGATACCATCAAATGTCCAAACATCCGGATATTTGGCATTACAGAAGGCAAGAGACTCATAGGGCATTAATAATCTATTCCATAAAATCCTGCAAGAAAACTTTCCAGAAATAGAGAGACACTCAAAGATCCAGTCCCAAGAAATACAAAGGATCCCAAATAGAATCAACCCAAGAAGATCTTCTCCAAGACACATTATAGCCAGATTGACCAAAACCACAGACAAAGACAAGATACTCTGATTGGCAAGAGAAAAACATCAAGTTACCTACAAAGGATAACCCATCAGGCTAACAGCAGACCTCTCATCGGAAACAATGCGAGCGAGGAAAGAATGGGAAAATATATTCAAAGTGTTAAGAGAAAAGCAATTTTAGCCAAGAATATTATATCTGGCAAGATTACCTTTCATGTGGGAAGACAAGGCAAGAACATTCTCAGATAAACAAAACCTGAAGGAATTTACCAACACCAGACCAGATCTCCAAGAAGTTCTCAAGGGAGTGCTATATCAGGAAAATTAAATACAGACACACAGAAATAAGAGTTCAAAAACTAAGAAAATGGCCAACTTAATCATGGGGACAAGTCTGGAGTTGAATATTATGTCCCAGAATTTTTTTTTTTTTTTTTTTGGAGAGGTTTTCACTATAGGGCGCGTGCGCTCGCCAGACAGACAGAGAGAAACATAGAGACAGAAAGTGAGAAATCACCCCCCCAGGGGGGATGGTCACGCCGCAATCCCTTCTCCTCCATTCTCCTCTCGGGATCTTGGGCACGTACGCACACGCGCCCGGCGTGAGTTTTAAGCCACCGGGTCCGGGACGCGAACCGCGGTCGACTACGTGGGAGTCCAGCAACATAGCCATTACGCTAACTGCTGGTTCCCATATGTCCCAGAATTTTATCGGGAAAATTGAACCACAACAGAAGATAAAGTACATGAGACTGAATTGGTGAAGTATAATTTTATGACTTTTGACTAAAATATTGCTGATTTTCTTATAGACTTTGTTATCTGGTTGTAAGGATTTGTGTCCTGTCTTGAGATATGGATAGGTTAATATACCTACCATTTGAACAGAATCCTGACCTGTTTCCTGGCTTTAAGCAAAGTTCCTTAGCATTTCTTTTATTTAAGTTAAAACTGGTTTTCTTAATAGTATCAAGTGAACTTGCTATTGAAAGTAGTTAGAGAAGTGTAAGTCCGGTGGGGGGAGGGGAGGCGGCACCAGATGCAGCGCGGGGAGGAGGCGGAGGCCACTGCTTGAGGGAGGCCCTGGCCCCTCTGCTCCAGTGTCTGGAAGAGCCGGTGTGAGATGAAGAGACAAACTTTCCTGGCCGCCCAGATAATCAAGAGTTTTAGCCGGACCTTTGCACGCACACTGAGATAATGAGGAGCCCGACGAAAAGCACAGACTATGGCACTGAAACGGATTAATAAGGAACTTAGTGATTTGACCCGTGACCCTCTAGCACAGTGTTCCGCAGGTCCAGTTGGGGATTATATGTTTCATTGGCAAGCCACAATTATGGGATCTACTGACAGCCCATATCAAGGCGGTGTATTCTTTTTGACAATTCACTTTCCTACAGACTACCCCTTCAAACCACCTAAAGTTGCATTTACAACAAGAATTTAGCATCCAAATATTAACAGTAATGGCGGCATTTGTCTTGATATTCTAAGATCACAGCGGTCTCCTGCTCTGTTTCTAAAGTTCTTTTATCCATTTGTTCACTGCTATGTGATCCAAACCCAGATGACCCACTAGTGCCAGAGATTGCTCGGATCAATAAAACAGACAAGAGATAAGTACAACAGAATATCTCGAGAATGGACTCAGAAGTATGCCATGTGATGCTACCTTAAAGTCAGAATAACCTGCATTATAGCTGTAATAAACTTTAAATTAGTTCCTTTTTTGATTTTCTTATCCGGCTGCTCCTCTATCAGACCTCTTCTTTTTAAATTTTTTTGTTTGTTTGTTTACCTCCCTCCATTCATTTACATGCTCATCTGAGAAGACTTGCTCCTCCAGCTTTGGATAATAACTGCTTTTAGAAACTGTAAAGTAGTTACAAGAGAACAGTTGCCCAAGATTCAGAATTTTTTTTTAAAAATGGAGCATGTGTATTATGTGGCCAATGTCTTCACTCTAACTTGGTTATGAGACTGAAACCATTCCTCACTGCTCTAACATGCTGAAGAAATCATCTGAGGGGGAGGGAGATGGATGCTCAGTTGTCACATCAAAGGAAGCAGCATTATTCTAGCAGCATCCATTCTTGTTTAAGCCTTCCACTGTTAGAGATTTGAGGTTACATGATATACTTTATGCTCATAACTTACATGGCTGGAGAATTGGTATTGAATTTACAGCATTGGCAGAACAGAAAATGTGATGTATTTTATGCATGTCAATAAAAGAATGACCTGTTCTTGTTCTACAGAGAATGGAAAAAAATAAAAAAGTAGTTAGATTATTTAAGAAATTGTGTGATCAATACAATTGTGGGGGGGTGGGGAATGGAAGGCAACTGTAGACACCAGAGATACTGTGAGAAGAGGGTGGGAAAGGACAGAAGGTCAGAAATAGGGGCAAAAAAAAATACTGGAAACTAGAAATGGAAAATTTTTTATAATAACATGCATGATTAAGCCACTATGCAGTGTATTCTGGATGGGAAATCACATTTTGTATGCTGTGACAATGCTTAGGGAATGAATATAAATTAAGTTAAAAAGAAAAAAGGTTCGGGGGAAAAAAATTATTATATCTTCTTTTAACTGCCAGTGGGCATGCATACTTGCCAAAGACAAAGAAAGAGGGAGCCCCCCCATTTGGGTTATAGCCTGGTCACAATCCCTTCTCCATCATTTCTCCATTCTATTGGAATTTTGGACACCTATTCAAATGCACCCAGCATGCTTTTCAAGCCACCAGGGCCAGAAGCAAATCATGGTCATTCACATGGGATCTGGTTGCGTTTTCCACTTGATTCTGGAGCTGGCCCCAAACATCCAATTTTTAAGCTTATAATTTCAAGTGAGGTTTTTTGTTGTTGTTGTTGTTGTTTTGGGGGGTAAAATACAATAATATTATTTAAGAATATTTCACTAGTAAAATGTGAGAGTAAGTAATTTACTTTTAATTTCTATCATTGGCTGATACCTGTGAGTGCTCACAAGTTGGAGATGAAGTGAGAAGGCAGGAAAGCATTCTTTCTCTTTACCAATAAGTATGTAAACGAAAGAAAAGGAGGTTGATCATCAGTCAACAAATACATGAAATAGAAACCTACTGATCCACAGCAAACTCTTGAGTGACTATCCCTCAGTGAATTGGATACTGTGAATACCAAAAAATATCATTCATGTTGTGAAAAACTAGATTTACAGTGTTTTTATTCTTTTATATGTTTTGCCAATATGCCTAGCAGTTTCTCCAAAAATATAATTTTGTCAGTACAGTCAGGAAAAGGTAAGGTCACTATCAAAATGTACTCATTTAAATTATAATAAACTAAGTGTGTCATTCAAAGATTAGCAAACATGATAACTTCAAAAATCAAGAAATTAAGATATCAAGTATTTCAAAATATTACAACAGATTATGATGCCCTATGCCTAGGGTGATCCCTGATACAAAGTAAGCAATCCACTGATCCTAGCCATTATCTTGGTGATGAAATTACATTATGTTTAACCATGTAAAAGTGCCAATCTTCCATCACTCTCCACCTATAAAACAGGCCATTTCATATGGTTCAATCCACAAAATAATAGTTAATTACACTACTTTGGAGTCAGATACATTGTTTAAATCCTGGTGTCACCACTAATTAGCTAAGTGATCTAAGTCATGTTATTTAAATTATGAGTCTAGGTTTTGTCATCCTTTAATTAGGGATAATAATGCCTACTAATGCATCATCAGGAAAGTCATGATGCAGTTTTACACAGAAAAATATGTCATGACTTTCCTATGAACCTAATATATAGGTTTATCTTGCACATACTGTATAAACAATACAGATAAAGTGCTTAGCTTTTTTATTTGGGACAGAATAAGTCATCAATACATGTTAGATATAAAGCACTTGTACAGACAAAGAAAACTATTAAGCAAGTTTTAACTGTTTTTTGTACAAATTTGGTATCTCTAAAGTGCTAACAGGTATAAATTTAAAATGCCAACTAAAATTTTTAACAAAAGACAATGTTACTACACAAACTGGTACCACTGATCTTAAATTCGAGTTCTGTAATCGTGACTGGGCTCTAGATGCAACTCAGCTACTCATGTTTTCCACTCTCTCCAAATTATATATTATTTATCATTGCTGTTCCCAAACTCTTCTCACTTCAATCCTGCCATCTCTCCCCTAAGATAATACATGATGTTTTTTCTCATTTCCCAGAGAAAACAAAAGCTATCAGGTTCCCTCTCTTATAGCTGCCTCCAAACTACAAAAATCCCTCATGTCCCCACATCTATCCTTCCTCCTAGAGAAACAGAAGTACTTCTCCACCCCCCACCCCCAGAGACTTTTGCCATAGGGCTTTTGCTGTAGGGCACATGCACTCACCAGAGAGATAGAAAGTGAGAAATCACAACCCCTCCCCACTCCCGCCCTCCAGGGAGAATAGCCACACCTCAATACCCTCTCCTCCATCTTCCTCTTGGGATTTTCAGCATACATACAAACATACCTGGCATGAGTTTCAAGCCACTGGGTCTGGGACTTGAAACGCAGTCAACCATGAGGGAGTCCAGTGCCTTAACAACCATGCTATCTACTGCCCCCTCCCCCCTTTTTTTTTTTTTTAATAACTGTTTGTTATAGGGCACATGCTCTAGTCAGAGCGAGCAAGCAAGAGGGGGAAGTTGAGAAATCACCATCCCTCCCCCCCAAAGATAGCCATACAGCTATCTCTTCTCCTCCATTCTCTTGGAATTTTGGGCACACACATATGTGCCCTGCATGTTTTTCAAGCAGCTGAGTCCAGGACTCAAACCGTGAGTTGGCCATTTAAGACCCAGCACCTTAATCACCCTACCACCTGGTGACCCAGAGGAAATTTTTTAATTCCTTCAAAATTTAACCCCTAGGCTCCAGATCTCAACACTTCCACCTCCACTGGGAAATACAATCCTTCTGTAATCTCTTTTATCAAACATCTTCGATGACCCTCCTCCACCTCAAAATTAAACATGATCTAGTTTCACCTTCATTACAGAAAAAAATAAATTAAAAAAGCTTTTCTTGACCTCACATCTCCTTCTAATCACTGCCCTTATTTTCCCCCTTCCCCCACTCTTCCATTTTGCTCAGCAAAAATTAGTTTGTCTTCAAGAGACATTTTACTCCCTCTAACGCTACTTTAGTCCCCTTCAGTCTGTAGCCCACAAAGACGCGCAGCGCTTATTTTCCCAAGGTCAACAATGGGTTCCTTTCTGTAAATCTCAAGTTCATATTTCAGTTCTTAGTGGACTTGACTTGCCAGCTTATAGAGCAATGTAAACTTTGTTTTCCTCCCAGTATCCAGCTTGTGTACTATCTACCACTCACTTGTGATCATTCCTTCATAGTGCCCTTTGAAAACACATAATCCTCTGCCTGTCCTTTAACAATAAAGTTCCTTATAGTTCCTTCACTGATTCTATTCTGTATATGTCCCTGAATAATCATAATCACACTACTGACTTTGATTACCATCAATAAGCAAATAACTCCTACAACTGACACAGCAAATTGCCTAACCAATATCCATTCTCTCCTTTGTCAACAGAAGCCTGATTTTGTTTTGAATAGAAATGGGTTCCTGTTTAAAAAAATGCAAAAACTTGATTTCTCAGATTTCCTTGCAGCAGAGGTGACTACATAACACAATTCTAGCCATTGAAATGTAAAAGTAGTTTAATGGGTGAGGTTTCTATGAAAGCACCTGTTTATTTGATATTAAAGAACATACCCAACCATCAATAGCATACTATTTCCTCTTTGCCCTTCCCTGTCTGGATCACAGATGAAATTTCCAGAGGTACAGTATCAATCCCATTGTCATGAAGTCAAAGGTCCTACTCTTTGGATGTAAATCAAAAAGATATAAAGTATCTGGCTCCTTAATATCTCAACTACATAAATTACCTCAATTTGAAAAAAAAGTTAACATTAAATTTAAGTCCTGTTCTATTTAAGACACTTAAGAAATTGTCAGTATCTATTTTACTTGAAACTGAATCTAATTCCAATGGATACACCAAAGTTGACCAAATTGACAGCCAACTCCTCAAACACACTGTCTAGGCCTGAATATGCAAGTGCTATTGCACAAACACTTGGATCTCAAAGTAGCTAAAACTGATAGTTTTTCTGTAACTTCCAAAATATGATTAGTAGGAGACAAATACTTAAAGTCTTTGATTACTATGAAACATATAGAAGATTTTAAATAATTATATCATGAGACACTGGCATGAATTCTTAAGTATAATTTTCTTTTGTTTGTTTTAAGAGAGATTTTTGCTATAGGGCATACGCACATGCTGAAGAGACAGAGTCAGAGAAAGCAAGAAATACCAAATGCAAGAAATCACCCCCAGAGGGTATGCCCATGTTGCAATACCTTCTCCTCCATTCTCCTCTTGGGATTCTGGGCATGTGATGTGAGTATTAAGCTACTCGGTCTAGGATTCAAACCACGGTTGATTATGTGAGAGTCCATGAGAGTCCAGCAATGTAACCATTATGCCACCTCCTGGTCCCAAGTATAATTTTTTCGTTTGCATAGATTAGTTTTGCTACCAATTATATGCCATTTCCATTAAGTACATATTAACGACTTTAGAATATTGCAATTGATATACTTTTTTTTTTCTTGAAGAGGTTTTTGCTATAGGGCGCATGTGCTCACCAGAAAGACAGAGAGAGACAGAGACAGAAAGCGAGAAATCACTCCCCAGGGGGGGATGGCCATGCCACAATCCCTTCTCCTCCATTCTCCTCTTGGGATCTTGGGCACGCACCTGGCGTGAGTTTAAGCCACCAGGTCCAGGACTCGAACTGCAGTCAACTACATGGGAGTCCAGCGACATAGCCATTATACCAACTGCTGGTCCCGGCAGTTGATATACCTTTAACCTATTAATAGCTCTGTAATTTTTACAAACCATTAGAAGTCAAGCTATATGATTATCATATAGTTTTCATTAAGAAACTTTTTTTCTGATCTTAAAAACAATCCATAGTCAGTTTGGCTCCATAGCCTAGTGATTAAGGGAGCCAGATCCCACCTGACCAATCATAGTTCAAAACCTGGCCCTGGAGACTTAAGAACATACCAGGAACACATGCACACATGCATACCCAAAATCCTCTCAAGATGGAGAACGGCGGAGAAAGGATTGCGGCATGACCATGCCCTATGGAGTGAGAAGGGATGCTTTCTCCCTCTCCCTTTCCTTCTCTCTCTGGTGAGCACAAGTGCCCTCAAGTAGTTAAAAGAAAAAAATGAAAAGGCAATCTATACTCATAGAGAAGTTGAAAATCAAATGGGAAGTTTCAAAAAGGTGACAAAAATTATTTATTGTCCTATCATATCTCCAAAGGATAACATTTTTGTTATTGGGATGTTTTTCAATCTCTAATGCTAACATACACAACATATACCATATGTAAATTTTTAATGCTTTTTTACTGCTTAGATCACAAATTTTACCCAAGTCATTATTTTCTGAAGTTTCCTGTTTCACAATGCTTCATCTAACTTCTCCTACCTAAGTCCCATGAAATGGGAAAAGAAACACACAATGAAAAAAAAATCCACAGCAACAATAAATATCCATAAAGAGTGATTTCCAACAGAGCATGCTCCCCTTCATCTATCCATAGGTTTTTTAACATCCTGCTCCCTCTGCTTGACTCTTATCCCTTTCTTCATCACCTAGTCATTCTCTCTTTTCCTTTATATCTCAGGTAAGCTGTCACCTCCTGCTGGTAGACTTCTATGTCAACCCCTCTTCTAATAAGTTAACCTTTTCCTATGCCCCTACAATGCAACACATTTCCTCACAGAACCTGTCTTTTGTGTGTGTAAATTGTTTAATGCCTGCCCAGGTCATGTGACATATATATATAAAGAGGTATATATGCATATGAATACTATCATGATAGGTTCTCTTTCTTTTATTTTTTTAATTTGCTATATGGTGTGTGTGTTTACCAGAGAGAGACAAAGAGGAGAGAAGCAAAGTGAGAAAGCACTCTCCGAGAGGGGGAGGCCATGCCACAATCTCTTTTCCATTCTCTCAGGATTTGGGGCATATGCACACACAGACCTGGAGTGATTTTTCAGGCCATTGGATCCAGGACTCAAACTACACAATTGGTCATGTGGGATCCAGCTGTCTTCATCACATCAACTGCTGGCCCATTTATTTTATTTTGTAATACCACATGCACTGCCTTCCACAGTAACAGTTGTGGAACAGATGAATAAATTTCTAGAAAACTCTAGGACTGATAGGGAAAATGATGGAAAATCTAAAGTAAATACAAGGAACCTATGTTAGCTGTAAAATTTCCCCAGCAGCTCAAAATAATGCCATTATCAGCACAGCCCAGGCTAGGAGGAGCAAGCTGGGCTAGTACTCCTACTTGAACTGTTTGATTCACATGTTTGATCCAAGAAAGGAGTGGAAGGTCAGTAGACAGAGTATGACTCTCTGGTAGAGGGACCCAAACAGAAAAGACAACGGAGGCTCCTCACTGATCAGGGCAGTAAAGTAAATATACTGTGCTTCAAATTATTCCCTCCCTTTCCCTTGAAAAGTCATCCAAAATTAATCTCTTGAATTAGGATCTAAATTGACCTACCCTGTAAAAATGGATTCTCAGTTGAGCTGAAGAAATACTCAGCTGTAGACCCTTACCTACAAATGTGAACAAGAAACTCCAAACATTTGCAGTGAACAAATGAGATAAAATTCCATCAATCTGCAATTATCTTGATGCAAGGAATACAGTAAGAACCCAACTTTTCCCCCAAATATTAGATGGTTCCAACAGCATTTATTGAACAATTTATCTCATTAGTTATTGCTATGTAACAAATCATCTCAAAACTTAGTGGCTTTAAACAAACATTATCTTATACAGTTTCTGAGACAGGAATTCAGGAGCAGCTTAGTTCTGTGATTCTGGTTTCTGATAAGAGTTTTGCTGCTTTAGCTCTTCTATTTAGGTCTGTGATACATTTTAATTTTTTTTCTTATTAATGGTTATTTTTATGTGGTAAGGAAAGCTCTAGATTAACATGAGGATATCTAGTTTTTGCATGAGGATATCCAACTGTATCAGTACCACTTGTTAAAAAGACTATTTCTTTCCCATTGAGTAGTCATTTCAACAGATGGTGCTTTTAACAGAACAATTTATTTCCCATTAATTGGTTCTTAAGTCTAAGTAAGAGCCCACCCAATATAGCCGAGGGTAGAATGGATTTTTAACAAAATCAGATACTTTTACAGAAAAAAGGCCAAGGCTAATGGATGCTGAAATGGCAACGAACAGGGCAGTAAAAGGTTAAAAAAAAAAAAAAAAGTCTCAGTTCTCTGTGTTTAAGAATAGTTTAAATAGTATAAATATAATCTGTTTGGGGAAAAAAATCACCAAAAAGTTCTGGTGGGAGTGCTACTACTGTGTAATCCTTACGTTATTCTACTGAACTCAATTTGGCTCATCTATAGTTTTCTAAAAAATACTCATTTTCATTTGTTCAAATTTTTGCACATATAATGCTAAAATATATCTTTACATTTTCTTAATTTCTTTTTCATTTCTACTTTTTCATTTTTTCGTGTGTCTCAGGCTACCTAGAAAATTACCTATTATATTGGACCTTTTCTTCAAATAAATGACACTTAGATTTATCAACTAATTTTTAAACGAAATTCTATTGTTTTTGTGCTGTCCTTGTTCCTGCAAAGTCAGGGAAATAGGCTAAAATCTAAAAGTAGTCTCCATCATGGATGAACTATATATTTAAATAGATTTTTAAGGGATAGAGAGAGCATGACTGCTGTGGTTTTACATCTAAAAACTGTCATTTAATTATATATTAGCGACATAGCTGAATACAGTTAATAGTTAATAGGCCACAGTCTTACAGATTTCTGGTATTTAATAGACAAGCTACTTGAGACAAACCTAATTTGTGTTCCTTTGCAGATACCCTACCCTGTCTCCTGGGACTGTTTTATCCTTAAAATTCAAATATTTTCTTAGGCTAAATCTAAGTAGGAACCTTTTTTCATTAATTCTGGCTGGTTCTCAGGAGTCCTTTTGCTATTTATTCACACTCTTCTCCGGCACAGGAAAGTTAATAGTGATTCCCAAACCAGATTACTGCTGTTTCCTGCATAGGAACACCTCTTGGGTTGAAGACCTGTTATCTGTCTTCCACATCCACTTTTCATATTTGTGTATCTTTGTATTTCTCTTCTCTGCTTTGTACAAATTTTCTGAAGTTTGTTCTCCATATCATTCTTGCATTTTGATAGATCATGTCTTCTTTTTATTGTCTTAATATAAACTTTAAATCTTACTGTAATTCTGGTTTCCTTATATCCTTTTACTTCAATCAAGTTCTTATTTTCTTTTTGACATTTCTACTTTCATTTTAGTCTGTTCCTTCTTAGGGCCCTCTGATTTCTATTATATTCAAAGCCATGATTTTCTTTTTTTACTTATAATATACCAGAAGATTTATACTAAATTTGTTGTTTTCCATATACGATAATTTTCAGAGAAATGTACTTTATCTTTAAAGACATTCTCAGAACCAGCAGTTGGCGTAATGGCTATGTCGCTGTACTCTCATGTAGTCAACTGCGGTTCGAGTCCTGGACCCAGTGGCTTAAACTCATGCCGGGTGCATGTGCATGTGTGCCTAAGATCCCGAGAGGAGAATGGAGGAGAAGGGATTGTAGCGTGGTCATCCCCCCCCCCGGGGGGGGGGGGTGATTTCTTACTTCCTGTCTGTCTCTGTCCTTCTGGTGAGCACACACACCCTATAGCAAAAAACTCTCAAAAAAAGAGAAAAAAAAAGACAATCTTTCCTTTCCTTTATAGACTACAATCTTTTTTCTAAACAACATGCTAGACTTCTTCAATGTAATTAACCCTTTTTTTTTTTTGAGAGGTTTTTGCTATAGGGCACATGCACTCTCCAGAAAGACAGAGACAGAGAGACAGAAAGCAAGACATCACCCCCCCCCCTCCCCCCGGGGGAATGGCCACACCGCAATCCCTTCTCCTCCATTCTCCTCTCAGGATCTTGGGCATGCACGCATATGCGCCAGGCATGAGTTTAAGCCACTGGGTCCAGGACTTGAACCACAGTCGACTACATGGGAGTCCAGCAACATAGCCATTACACCAACTGCTGGTCCCATTGTAATTAACCTTTGAAGAGGTGAACTCTATCTGGATGTAATGTCCTCTCACAGATATGGTAATGCATCCTTGGTCTCCTCAATGTCTACCAAATGATAGCAGGCACTATCCTTCAGAGTTAAACTTGGCAATAAGAGATATGTTCTACTATCTGTCCAACTGTTAATATGTGACAGACATTTCTTTTAACATATAGGAGAATATAACTCCTGTTCTAACAGTTGCGCACTCTTGTGAGCTATCCCATGTGCTACACAAAATAAATGAAATGCATGGACACACAATTCTTCCTCTATTGCAAAAGCTTTTAAGTGACTTGCACCCAGGGATGGAGGGCGCCCTCATCATCAAAAGATCTTTTGCTACTTTTGGAATTCATGTTGAGAACAGTGTGTATATATATTTTTGAAGATTTTTGTTATAGGGTGCATGCACTTGCTGGAGGGATGGAGTTGAAGTGAGAAATCATCATCCCAGGAGGATGGCAACACTGCAATCCCTTCTCCTCCATTCTGCCCTTGGGATTTTGGGCACACATACACACACACCCAGCATGAGTTTCAAGCTGCCACCTCCAGGACTCAAACTGTGATCAGCCATATGGGAATCCAGCACTTTAACCACTACACCAGCTGCTGACTCCAAGAGTTGTATCATTTTTAAATGAAAGTGATACAAGAACTAACAGAGATGGAGAGAAGGGACAGATGAAGAACCCTGGCTCAACAGTCTATGATTAACAAACTTTTGCAGTCCTGCATGACCCACAGACTTCCTGAAGTTAGGCATACTGTATAAATGACTTTTCTTTTTATATTTGCCCTACCTTGTATAGCATCATTAGTCCTTTTCTCAGTTTATTCCACCAACCATATGGAGACAAGCCAACCTAAATCTTAGCATACGGCATGCACTTTACAGTGCAATTGCTGTGTTTGTCAACTTCATAAATATTTTAATGGAAATTCGAAAGAGGTATATAAGTCCAAGTAGTATGCCACCACATTATCCCAGAAATGTCAAACAGAAATAATTTGTTTTCTTTTTGAAGCAATTACATCATCTTCCACCATTTTAGTGAGAACTCAGATTATAGGCTGCACTTGTGCACTTAATGCATACTTTAAAAAAAAAAAAAAGACAAGAGTACTTCTTTGCATCATTCTGAAGTCAAGAAATAGGCTTATAAGAACAACTGATGGCAATTGTTTTCTCTCTCCCTCAGGGGTTAACATTTGTGTAGCTGTCTCTTCTGATTGGCACACCCTGTACTGAAGAGAAAATGCCATCTGCTTTGCTGTCTGAAAAACAACACTTACATGACATTCCCTTGCCGGTAAGGAGACTACTGGAAACCCACGTACTCCTGATGCTGATATATATGTATATATATATATGTGTGTTTTGGGGGGTTGTTTTGGGTTTTTTTTGGAGAGGTTTTTTTGCTATAGGGCACGTGTGCTCGCCAGACAGAGACAGACAGAGAGAAAGAAAGCGAGAAATCACCCCCCCCCCAGGGGGGATGGCCATGCCGCAATCCCTTCTCCTCCATTCTCCTCTCAAGATCTTGCGCACACACGTACACACGCCCAGCATGAGTTTAAGCCACCGAGTCCGAGACATGAACCGCGGTCGACTACATGGGAGTCCAGCGACATAACCATGACGCTAACTGCTGGTCCCATGCTGATATATTTTTGAGACATTAACAATCAACTATCAAAACCATACTAATAAACACATTTCCACTTAAGATCAGATCAAAATTCAAACTTTACCTTAAGCATTTGTTCATACTACTTATTATGGGTTTGAATCCAAATGAGTCTGAGGATAATAATACATTTTAAAGCACACGCTGTTTTTACGAATACTTTCATTTGGGAGTGGCATATTGTCTCGCATGGATGACATCACAACACTGATTCCTCTGCCTGGAATGCTACACTGTGAGCTGGTGCTATGAGTTGATGTGGCCCAATGCCCTCCTGAAATACTCATAGTTTTAAGAAAGTGAAATATTGCAGGCCATAAATGTAAATATTCTTAATATGTAAAAATAAACATACCACAAAATTTTAGAACATCAGTTCTTCATTATGAAAGAAAAAGAACTACTTCAAACCTTTAAATTCACATAGTTTAATATAAATGGTAATGTTTCATTAATTTAGAATAAGTCTTCAAAATCAACTCTTAAATAGCAACATTAAAGAAGACTTGAGGAAACATCTTATTTTGTACTATTCTTTTTTTTCCCATGATTAAGAGATATAATTACTCTTAACTGAGTCTCTCTATGCCATAATCCTCCCTGCAGCCAGAATAGTGGGCTTGCCCAGGATGTTCAGGTCCACTCAGGATCTGAACCTTGGCCTCCCATATACCCCCATCATCATGCAGCAGTGCCCTACTACCTGCTTCACCACAACTAGGCAACATGTTATACAAAGGAGTATGACTGTGTTTCAATAAAACTTTATTTACATTATTAAGTAAAATATTAAATGAGGCAGATGCACAATGCAGAGATATTCAATTTGAAGACAACACAATTTCACAGAATTATAGACTTTCTGACTCTTTTATATATAAAATAGAACAAACAGGGAGCAATATTTGTATTACTTAATAGCAATAAAATTTTATATGTAATAACCTTTATTCAGTTTAAACTAAGTGTCAAGCACTATTCTAAGTGTTGTACATTAATTATCTCATTCAGTTCTCAAGAGTCGAGAAGGTTTGGAATAGAGTGGGAAGACAAAGGCGGCATCTGGTTCTATCAAGACACCTCTCACTTTTAGTAATAGAAATACAAAGGTCCAAATGGCACACACCTACACAATATGCTCTCAAAATCCTAGAGAGATCCTAACATACTGACTGTAATTCCCAAATGAACATTTTCCCTCAATCCCTCCAACCTCATAGTACCACTCCACTTGGAAACCATGGAAAGTTGGTGGAAATACAGTAGAAAGAGATAATGTATTGGTAATACCACTAACAAAATTTGGAAGTGAATAACTTTCCTACAAAAGTGAGCTGGGGGACCAGCAGTTAGCGTAATGGCTATGTCGCTGAACTCCCACGTAGTCAACCGCGGTTCGAGTCCCAGACCCGGCGGCTTAAACTCACGCTGGGCGCGTGTGCGTGCGTGCCCGAGATCCCGAGAGGAGAATGGAGGAGAAGGGATTGCGGCATGGCCATCCCCCCTGGGGGGTGATTTCTCGCTTTCTATCTCTCTGTCTCTCTGTCTGTCTGGCAAGCGCACACGCCCTATAGCAAAAACCTCTCAAAAAAAAAAAAAAAAAGTGAGCGGGCAATAGGTAATTTCTAAATATTTGCCTCAACAATAGCCTAACAGAAAGGTAAGTATCTTTGAGGTCAATAGCAGGTACATAGCTGGTTCTTTTAAGAAAGGAGACTAGGAACACTTTATTTTCTTTGTAACACCTAGAGATGATGATGCCTTATATAACTGACTGAATATTTAACACAATCTTACATATTTTACCTAGTTTAGATGTTTTTATTCACAGATGCCATTTTATTCACAAATACCATAGGTTCATTTTAGTTGGAGGGCAATAATGTACTTGTAAAAAAAAAAAAATGTGACAGAGACCAGTAGATGGCGTAACGGTTATGTCACTGGACTCCCACATGGTCGATCACAGTTCAAGCCCTGGACCTGGCGACTTGAAACTCATGCCAGGCACGTGTATGTGCATGCCCAAAATTCCAAGAGGAGATTAGAGGAGGAGGAGAAGGGATTGTGGCATGGCTATTTCCTCTGGGAGGTGATTTCTTATTTTCTGTCTCTCTCTCTCTCTCTCTGCCTCTCTGGCGAGCACACATACCCTATGGCAAAAATCCTTTGGAGGGTGGGATGGGGTGACAAGATCCCTTCCCATTGCAGATCATTTTCTTTTAAATTTATTACTTCTACAATAATATCCAATAAAGTGATAGCACTACTATCTAACAGTTTTTATGAATGTTCATCCTTAAAGGATATTGTCAGCAATATCAATATCCAATAAATAGAAATGTAAGGAAGTTCTAGTCATTCTAATTTTCTAAGAAAAACATGTTCCTTTAATGTTTATCTTGTGCTGCAATTTTGTTACAATAGTTTATACCAAAAAATAAAGTAGGGCTGACTCTGTGGCCTAATGGTTAAGGTAGGCAGATCCCACATGGCTGAACGCAGTTCAAGTTCCTGACCTGCAGCTTGAGAAACATGCTGTGCATATGTATACAAACCCAAAAGTAGGAAGAAAAGGAGAAGAAATTGCAGCCTGACCATTCCTCATGGGGAGTGTTTTCTCCTCCCCCTCTCTGTCCGGTGAGCGTATATGCGCCTTCTAGCAAGATTTATTGATTAATTTAAAACTTTACTTTCATCATCATCACCCAAACAATACACTGAATTCCCTGAAGATACATGACACTATTATCTGATTTTATAGTAAAGGCAACTCTAAATCAACTTACTCAAAATGACAGCAACAAAGTGGCAGTATAAATAGGTTAAAGAGAGAGTTTATTTATAATGATGTAGACCCAGCATCAGACTATAGCCCACAGGCCAAATCTGCCCCTCTCCCTCCATCCCTTACCTCATTTTGCAAATAAAGTTTTATTCAAATAGCCATGTCCATTCCTTAATATTGTCTATAATTGCTCTTATGCTACAACGAACAATATAATTACGACAGAAACCATATAACCTGAAAAGCTAAAATTCAGGCCCTTCATTGAAAAAAGTTGCAAACCCCTGGCCCAGACAAGAAATCCAAGGAACACAAACTATGGAATCAATTAGAAATACATAGCAAATAAGGGCAGGAATTCAGTTCTATAAAAAGTATTAACATTACCTGGTGTTCATTTTACAAATAAGTACAGAATAAACGAAATGGCAATAACTGCATTCTGTGTTTAGTGGTAGGGGGTGGTGAAAAGTGCATAGAAAATGCTTATTAAGACTATTAGGCAAAGATTTCAAATTTTTTGCACCGAAATAAACTCATACTTTAATTCAATTGTTTCACAAACTTTCTTAAGTTCCCTCATATGATGAGAAAAGAAACCAAGGGACCAGCAGTTAGTGTAATGGCTATGTTGCTGGACTCCCACGTAGTTGACAGTGGTTCGCGTCCTGGACCCAGTGGCTTAAACTCACTCCGGGAACGTGTGCGTGCATGCCCAAGATCCCGAGAGGAGAATGGAGGAGAAGGGATTGTGGCGTGGCCATCCCCCCTGGGGGGTGACTTCTCGCTTTCTGTCTCTCTGTCTCTCTCTGTCTGTCTGGCAAGTCCACGCGCCCTACATCAAAACTTCTCCAAAAAAAAGAAAAAAAAAAAAAGAAACCAAAATACAATTGGACTGGGAATAATTGCACTGTTTTTGACAATTGGTTTGAAATATAGCCCAAAGGTGAGCAATTAGAAAATATAGACATGAAAAGCAATTCCTAACTTCTCATTACCATCTATATGAAACATCTACCTAAAGGTCCAGATCACATGAAATCACTACCATAAAAAGTACAATAAAAAGATACATTCTTAAAAATGTGTGTCTGACCAAGAAAGGGGGGGTGAGTAATAATCAAAGTCAAAAGACAAATAACGAACTGGGAAATAATATTCACAATTTCTTTCCCAAAGAGATAAACTACTTTTGACTTTAGAGACTGACAATAAGTACTAAAAAAATTGAGGATAAGAAGGCAAAAGACAAGAACCAATGACTGACAGAAAAGGCAAATGCCCTTAAATATTCCAAAAGCTGTTCAACTATCCTCATAAGAGAAATATAAACTGAAAAAATAAATATAAACTGAGAAATATAAACTGAATAAACTAAGCTCTTCTCACATATGTGGCAAATATTCACTCTCCTTACAAGACTGAGTAGAAATGAAAAATTACAAACACTGTTGATGAAAGTATATAATAAAATTCTCATAAAGGGGAATTTTGCAATATCTAATAAAATTACATATGCAAAATTACCCCATACTTAACATAGCTGTAAGGAGGAGTGAAAAAGATCGCTATGTATTATTACAAAGTAATCTTCAGGATGTACTGTGAAATAAAAATAGCGTAGTGGAGAACAGAGAATAGAGAAAATTTCAGTGTATGAGAAAAAAAAAAACAAAGACTTATTTTTACCACAGAAATTAATAAAAATGGTTACACAAGGCAGGGGAATGGTATACTGGGAAGGAATAAAGGAATTAAAATAGAAATGACATTTCTCTAAATGTTACTTTAATTTTTACTTTTGAACCAAAACTGTTTATGTTTCTGTGTGTATATGTGTGTATTTGTGTTGAGCCACATCAGAAAGGTTATATGTGTATGTATAGATATATAGATATATAGATACACACACACACACACACACACACACACACATATAGTCATATGCCACACACCATTTTGGTCAGTGATGGTACATATGCAGCATTGGTCACATAAGATTATAATGGGTTAAAACCATATAGTGTAGGTGTACGATAGGATATACCACCCAGGTTTGTATAAGTATACTCCAATGTCTGCATGACAAAATCACCTAACATTTTCTCAGAATGTATCCTTGTTAAGCAACACATGACTGCATGTAAGTGTGTGTGTGTGTGTGTGAAGTAGAAAACCCCTCAGACAGTAAATTTGACTTGAAAGTATCTATATCAAATCAGAACTACTTTCATTTCCCAGCTATAACCACTTAGAGAGTTCTGAAGCAATGGTCTCCTGCTGCAGTGGTACCCAGATTTTTGTCCCTAAATAATGGGTCGTCAGAAAAGTCATGACATATTTTTCTATGTCTGTCCAAGCAAAAATGCATCATGACTTTTCCTAAGACATAATATTTTTGCCTAAAAGAAATCATGGAGAGGCCAGCAGGGGGTGTAGTGATTAAGTCTCTGGACTCCCACATGGCAGACTGCAGGTCTAGATCTGGCAGTTTGAAACTCACGTCAGGCGTATGTGAATGCATGTCTAAGATTCTGGGAGGAGAATGAAGAAGGGATTGGGGAATGGTCATCCCCCTGGGGGGTGATTTCTCACTCTCCTTCTCACTTACTGGGGAGTGCAAGTGCCCTATAGCAAAAAAAAAAAAAAAAAAAAAAAAAAAAAAAAAAAAAAAAAAAAAAACCCTTTATTTAAAGAAAACACAAAAAAGGCTTCTAGGCATAAGATGAGAAGTGACTTAACCAAAATGAAAATGAATAAAATTGAGGGGCATTTTAATTAATACCATTCTCCAACAATCAATTTAACCATATATCAAGTTCTCCAGTTTATCCTCTTGTTTTCTTCATGTGTGCTGGATTTAGACTTACAATGCAGCAGTTACAGCTTCCTATTGGCAAGTTCACAGAATGCAAGATAAATACACAAAACTCCTACAAGATAGCAATGAACAGATGAACACCAAAACTTAAAATGTAACACTACTTACAATGGCTCAAAAGAAAATTAAATACTTAAGTGTAGGGCCCAGCAGGTGGTGTGGTGGTTAAGGCTGGACTCCAATGTGGTCACACACAGTTCGAGTCCCAGACTTGGTGCTTTGCTTTCTCACTTCCCCCCTCTCTCTCTGTTTCTCGCTGGTGAATTTTATAAAAAAGTCATAACAATAATAAATAAAATTAAATAAATGTTTTTAAAGTATATTTAAGTGCAAAATTAACAAAACATGTACAGGAAGGATTTGTATACTGAAAACTAAAAAAATTCTGATGAAAGAAATCGAAGATGTAAATAAATGGAGAGAGACAAAAAGACTCAACACAATAAAGACGTCAATTCTTCCAAAAATCCCAGCAATATTTTATGGAAACATAGAAAGAAGTATGCCAAAATTTATATTAAAAGGCAAAGGGGAAAAAAAAAGATAGCTAAAACTATTTGGATGGGTTGGTTCCATGACCTAGTGATCAAAAGAGCCAGGTCCCACAAGGCTGACCAATCAGTTTGAATCCCTATTCTGGTGGCTTCAGAAACATGCCAGGTACATGTGTGCATGCCCAAAATCTTAACAGGCTGGAGAAATACAGAAGAGATTATGGCATGACCAAACCCCATTGTGAGTACTTTTTCTACCACTCCGTCTCTATCAGGCATGTGCACCTCCGGCAAATTAAAACACACGCATACATACACACACAATTAGGAAAAGGAAATAATCAGTTTACCTGATTTTAAAATACATTATGTAGTTACAATGATCAAGACTGTATGATATTTGCTGGCAGATAGATATATAAATCAATGGAACAAAAATATAAAACCCCCAAATATACTAACAAATATGTCTATAAGACTTGACAAACGTGCAAAAGCAAGTCAATGGAGGAAAACAGCCTTTTCAACAAATGATGCAGGAGCAATTATTTATCTAAAGGTTAAAGCAAAACAAAAACAACTATATACAAAAATTAAAGTCCATGACCTGTTTTGAGTTAATAAATAACATAAGCTAGACAAGTTTTTTATTGTTTTTTCTGTTTTTGATTTTTTTTGGGGGGGGGGTATAGGGCACATATGCTTATGAGAAAAAGAGAGAAAGAGAGAGAGAGAGGGAGGAAAGGAGGAAAAGTGAAGAAGCACTCCCTGGGGGATGGTCACATTGCAATCCCTTTTCCTCCAATCTCCCCTCGGGATTTTGGGCACAGACACACACATCCATTACGATTTTCAGGCCACTGGGTCCAGGATTCAAAATGCATACTGTGCCATGTGGGATCCAGTGCCTTAAACTCAATGCCACTTGCTGACCCAAAGCTATACAACTTTTAAAAGGAAGAAAGTATGATAAAATCTTTAGTATCCAGGGCTATGCATTCTTAAACCTGACACCAAAAGCATGATCCATAACACTGAAAACTGATTAATTTAACTACATGAAAATGAAAAACTTTTTCTCTGCAAAAGACACTGATAAGAGAATGAGCAGTCTAGAGAATGAGAGAAAATATTTGTGTACCACGTTTGACATAGGATAAGCATCTAAAGTGAAAAAAATTTGCAAATTTCAACAGGGAAAAGCAGTCCACTAGAAAATGATCAAAGACATAAAGAGGCATTTCACCAAATAAAATATGCAGATGACAAATAAGCATGTGAAAAAAAATGTTCAATATTAAGAGAAGGCTAATAAAATTCAAAATAAGGTATATATCAATGGCTAAAATAAAAATAATGACCAGCAGTTAACGTAATGGCTATGTCGCTGGACTCCCACGTAGACGACTGCGGTTCGTGTCCGGACCCGGTGGCTTAAACTCACACCAGGCGCGTGTGCGTGCATGCCCAAGATCCCGAGAGGAGAATGGAGGAGAAGGGATTGCAATGTGGCCATCCCCCCTGGGGGGTGATTTCCTGCTTTCTGTCTGTCTGTCTCTGTCTGTCTGGCGAGCACACGCGCCCTATAGCAAAAACCACTTCAAAATAAATAAATAAATAAAAATAATGGCAACACAAATGCTAATGAGGATATGGAAAAGCTGGTTAGTCATATATTGCTGGAGACCAAGTAAAATTGGATAGCCATATCAGAAAAGGTTTCTTAAGCACTGAACTTTAAACATACAATCCAGCAATTGCACTCCTAGGTCACAGAAAAGCAAAAACTTGTGTTTTCAAAAAAAAAAAAAAAAAAAAAGTTTATATAGCAGTTTTATTTGTAATAGCCAAAGCATACAAACAACCTAGATGTCTACAATGGGTGACTGGTTAAACAAACTATGGTACATAGATTCCACTGAACATTATCCAACAATAAAAAGCAATGAAGTACTGATGCACACAACAATCTGGATGAATTGCTGGATAATTAAGCTAAATGAAAGCAGGAAGTCCCAAAAGATTACACAGTATATAGTTCCATATGCATGTAATTCTTAAAATTATAGATTTATAGAAATGAAGAACAGATTTTTGGTTGCCAGGAGCAGTGAGGAAGGTGTCATAGCAAAAATCAATGTGCTTTGGGACCAGCAGTTAGCGTAATGGCTATGTCGCTGGACTCCCACGTAGTCGACCGCGGTTCGAGTCCCGGACCCGGCGGCTTAAACTCACGCCGGGCGCGTGTGCGTGCGTGCCCAGGATCCCGAGAGGAGAATGGAGGAGAAGGGATTGCGGCGTGGCCATCCCCCCTGGGGGGGGGTGATTTCCTGCTTTCTGTCTCTCTGTCTCTCTCTGTCTGTCTGGCGAGCGCACGTGCCCTATAGCAAAAACCTCTCCAAAAAAAGAAAAAAAAAAAAATCAATGTGCTTTAAAAGGGCAATAATTGGGATTCTTGTGATATAAATGTTCTATATCTTGATTATATCAATATCAGTATCCTGGATGTGATATTCTATAATCATCATGATGTTACCATTGGAGGAAGCTTGGTAAAAGGGAAAGAAGGTTAAGGGAAAGAAGGTTTCTCAGCATTGTTTCTGTTTTAAGAATTATTTTAGTTTTATTTATTTATTTTAATTTGCTATAGGGCACATGCACTCACCAGAGAGAGACAGAGAGAGGGGGAGGAGGAGTAAGAAAGAAAAAACAAATCACCAGGTCCTGGACTCAAACTGTGGTTGGCCATGTGGGAGTCTAGCACCTTTAACCACCATGCCACCTGCTACCCCCCCTCAGTATTATTTCTTACAGGTGCATGCAAATCTATAATTATCCCAAACTAGAGTCAATTTAAATTGATAAATAAAATTTAAATGTGGAACTAAATATTGAAATGACAAGTATTTATTATCCTAAAATTATCCAAGTTTTTCTTAGAAGTCTAGGAAAACAAGCATGGAAAACTATGAAAGTATAAACCATAAATGATCTGTAAAATGCCTTTTAGATACATGGAAATGTCTTTCAAGAAAACTGGTTGCATATTCACATAATTCTCAAGAAATATTGTTCTAAATTAATTACATATTTCAATACTATTCCACACTACAGTGTTAACTTACAAAATAAATACAACTTTTCCATTTTCTAAATATTAATAAATTTAAAATTTGTATAACCCTTCAGAAGTTGGAAAGAAAAAAAAAATTATACTTAAGGTCTGGTCCTATGGTCTAATGGTTAAGGGAGCCAGATCCTACTTGGTAGATGGAGCAGTTCGAGTCTCAGCCCTGATGGCTTGAAAAACATTGCCAGGCACATACGTGTGCATAACCAAAATTTTGACAGATGGAAAAAAGATTCAGCATGACCATGACCCTTTGGAATGTGATTTCTCCTTCCTACTTTTCCCCTCTATTTGTCAAACATACATGCCCTCTGGCAAAAAAAAAAAAAAAAAAAAAAAAAAAAAAAAAAAAAAAAAAAGATTAAAAACTGAAGAGCCAGATGGTAGCATAATGGTAAAACATGATATTCTGTAAGGCTGCCCACATGGGAAGGTTCTGGGTTTGCATCCAGAGACCTCCCTGGGTACACTGGCATGCATGTGCCCATGATACAAAGCTGACTGAAGCTGAGAGTGGATTGCAGCAACATCAATCCCTGTTGGGGATGCAGTATTTCAGTTCCTCTTTTTCTCTGTCTCTCTTGTTCATGGAAAAAGTCAATATAAAAATATTTAAATCTTAACATCCTAAAGGAGCTTGTAAAGATATAGAAAAAAAAAAACGGGGGAAAAGGCATTCCCTTCGATATAGTAAATCTGAGAATATTAATTTGGTGTTGTATAAATTTTCTATTTGTATATATTTATGTTTAAACCCAATCATCAAAATCCTACTCAAATGAGATTTCCAAGATGACAAAAAAGGAAAGATTCAAGCAGGTGTTAGATAAATTCTCTCCAAAAGAAGTCTTCAAAAGGATAGTCAAAAAAAAAAAAGGTAAAGGATGGTTGTATTTACAGTCAGCTCACACATGCATTCACAATATGCTAGGACAGATTATACATAGTCATAATCGGCCACCTAATGCCTCAGGGATATACAGAGTTCTCCCGGGGCTAATTTCATCCAGATTCTATAGTAAGGGTTATTTATCACAGCATAGTCCTCAAATCAAAATGTTATTGTAACATCTAAGTTCTTTCACTCAGGGAAATTATTTTTCTTTCCTTTCCATCATGCTCTAAAATCACCATAATGAATTTTAAATCCTTTAGGTCCAAGTTTTGCAATAAAGAATAGTACCAATATATAATTCAACGAAGAGAAAATGAGGACTGCCAATGAAAAATTAATCTGTTCCAAGGCAGAGATCTAGAACCCTTTAGAGAAATTTTTTTTGGCAGGTTGTGCATATGGCTTATTCTCTGTATCTCATTCAGTATTACACCTTAATCACCTTGGAAAATTCACTAGTTTTATCTTGTGTTTTTCTTTAAAGACAGGATCCCATCCTCTTGCAATCCTTCTGCCTCAGTCTCCCTAATAGCTCGGAGTACATACACATACTACATGCCTGGTTTTAAGGTGGACCAAGAATGAACCAGGGCCTCAGTCTGCAGAGCAGCTGCGTGTTACTGGCACAGTCAATGAGCTTGGATCCACTAGTTAAATTAACTGACTGAGACTTGAAACTTGCAGAGCTATATTTATCATGAAACAATACCATATTACTTTCCATCCTCTAATAAACCTGCAAACTTGCAGTACAGGCTCTATCTAATTTGCATGACCAAAGATGAATTCTAGCCAATGTGGTAAGTATGTGGTAGTCACAGAGAAATTCATCAGGAAGCAGATCTTGTTCAGCTATTTTTTCTTTCTTTCTTTCTTTCTTTTTTCTTTTTTTTTTTTTTTTTTTTTTTTTTGAGAGGTTTTTGCTATAGGGTGCATGCGCTCACCAGAAAGACAGAGACAGAGAGACAGAAAGCAAGAAATCACTCCCAGGGGGATGGCCAAACCGCAATCCCTTCTCCTCCATTCTTTTCTCGGGATCTTTGGCACATACGCACACACACCTGGCGTGAGTTTAAGACACTGGGTCTGGGACTCAAACTGTGGTCGGCTACATGGGAGTTCAGTGACATAGCCATTACACTAACTGCTGGACCCTTGTTCTGCCATTTAAAGCCACTTACTGATATTTATAAATATGTCAAAAATAAGCCAATGAGAAATGGTTAAAATGCATTATAGATTCTAATGAGATTAATTAAAGGCCAACAGAACATGATTAAAGAAGAAGGGGGAAAAGAGATGAGAAATGAAAGGAAAGACATTGAAGCAGGGAAAGGACAAGCCAAGAAGCTAAAACAAATTCTCATTATTTTTCTAACCATAGGTGGGGCAAGAAAGTAGAACCAGGTCAATCCTCTGCATGCATGTACATCCACATACACACTTATTAACATTATAAGACTGGCATCTGAGTATACTATCCCAAAGCTACATATTTACATAATGATGTTTCCATCTAATTGCTTTTAAAATACTTAATACTTCACATCTGTCTGATGAGAAGCACACTAGCCAGTTAGTGAAACTTAGGTAACTTGGGAACTTCATTCACTCACTCAACAGATTGTATAGTAAGCACCTGTTGCGAAAGGGCCTTGGCTGGGGCTAGCCAAAAGTATAGTAAACAAAACTGATGTACCCCTGACCTCTTGAACTTACATCCTAACACTAAATAAGCAAATTAACAGAAGTGGTGGGAAAGTGGTTAAAGAAAGGGTCTTCTGATATAAAATGCTGAAGGTCATGAGATAAAAAAAAAAAAAAAAAGGAAAGAAGGCAACTCAAGATGGTGGACGAGAGCGAGACACCAGTGAAGCTGCTGGTGGCACGTTGATGATGGAAGGGAATGGAATCAGCCATGAGCACTCAAGATTGTGAGAACAAGGATGACAGCTACAATTGGGGCGGTTTGAGTCCAGCCAATGACACTGAAGCAAAAACAAAACAAACAAACAAAAAAAAAACAGAAAAAGAAGAAAAAAGCAGTGAGATGGATTCAACACATGATCAGCCTGTGAAGATGAACTCTTTGCCAGCAGAGAGGATCCAGGAAATATAGAAGACGATTGAACTATTCTCAGTGGGACAGGAAAAACCATGGAAGCAATCGAAGCTACCAGTTCTGAGATAAACAGCCTGTCCCTAAACTGGATAAGGTGGTGAACACCCATGGTCCTGTAGAGCCTGACAAAGACAACATTTGCCAGGAGCCCTATACCCTGCCCCAGAGCTTCACCTGGGATGCCTTGAACCTGGGGGATGGACCATGGTGTGCTAAAAGAACTGTACACACTCCTGAATGAGAACTATGTGGGAGATGATGACAATGTGTTGCGATTTGATTATTCCCTGAAATTTGTTTTGTGGGCTCTCTGGCTGCCCAGCTGGCTCTCCCAGTGGCACTGCAGGGTTTGAGTGGTCTCACGTCGAAAACTAGTTGGGTTCATTAGCGCCATCCCAACAAACGTCCATATCTATGACACAGAGAAGAAGATGGTAGAAATCAACTTCCTGTGTGTTCACAAGAAACTGCCCTCGAAAAGGGTGGCTCTAGTCTTGATCCATGATATAACCCAGCAAGTTCACCTGGAGGGCATTTTACACTGTTTACACTGCCAGGGTGGTCCTGCCAAAGCCTGTTGGCACCTGCAGGTACTGGCATCAGTCCCTAAACCTATGGAAGCTTATTGAAGTGAAGTTCTCCCACCTGAGCAGAAATATGACCATGCAGTGTACCATGAAGCTCTACCAACTGTCAGAGGCTCCCTAGACAGCTGGGCTGCGACCAATGGAAAAAAAGGACATTCCAGTAGTACACCAGGTACTTGAAGCAGTTTCACTTCATGCTGCTCATGAGCCAGGAGGAGGTAGAGCACTGGTTCTACCCCCAGGAGAATATCATCAACACTTTCATGGAGGAGAATGCAAACCGTGAGGCGACAAACTTCCTGAGCTTTTACAGGCTTCCCTCCACCATCATGAACCATCCAAACTACAAGAGTCTAAAAGCTGCTTATTCTTTCTACAATGTTCACATCCAGACCCCTCTTCTAGACATCATGAGTAACGCCCTTGTTCTCGCCAAAAAGAAAGAGTTTGATGTGTTCAATGCACTGGATCTCACGGAGAACAAAACCTTCCAGGAGAAGCTCAAGTTTGGCATAGGGGAAGGCAACCTGCAGTATTACCTTTACAATTGGAAATGCCCCAACATGGGGACAGGAAAGGTTGGGCTGGTGTTACAGTAACCAGTCACCAGTGAGATTCTGGATAAAGCCACTGAGAATTCAAACCAGGAAATGGAACCCCACCATGTGATAGTCCAATTGTCACAAACGTGAGAATCTCTGGCAAAGGGAAGAGAACTGAACCAGTTTTACCAAACTGCCAGCAAACTTGACAATTGTATTGCAATGGCGTAGGCTGCGTGATGTCACCACTAGCCGTGTCTCTGGTCTCCCGGTTCTCCAATTAATCACATTCTCATGTAGCCATGATCAAGGGAATGTAACTGCGAAAAGTAGTTTGTGATTGGCATATTATGGAGTTAACAGGTAAATAGTGAAAGTAGATAAATTTATATGTGAATATATATATATATTCACACACACACATACATATATATATATGTATATATACACACACACAAAATATACATATCTATATAAATATTTTAACTATCTTTCATTTTCAAATGTTAAAAAAAATGGAAAGAACACCTCTCCTCTTACCACTGATGTTATGTAGCTATCAAAGATGACAGAAAAATGGCAGAACTAGAAATGAAATGAAGAATGGGTTATAATATTTTCCTTATAAAATTTCTTTGTGAAAGTATCTGTTTTTGGACCAGCTGGTGACATGGTGGATAAGGCAGCTGAATCCCACATGGCTGACCTTGCGATTTGAATCCTAGACCCAGAACCTTGAAAACCATTACGGGTTCATATGCATGGTGTGCCCTAACCCCCAAAATGAGGGAGAAACAAAGGAGAAGAAACTGCAGCATGATCAATCCCCATGGAAGGAGGGGAGTGCTCTCTAGCTCTCACTTTCTCTGTCGTTCTGCAGCAAGTGTGCACATCCATTTAAGAAAAAAGTATCTGCTGTCATAAATAAGGACAATAACTCCAGGTCAGGGGAGATGCATCACGAATCATTTAGTTGAAGAGTCTTCCTCAATTGCCCTAAGACATTGCCCAAAAGTCATGGCTACAGAAAGAATCCCTATCTCCAGCGCTTAATGACTAAACATTGCTCTTTTCCACAGATATTTCCAGAATGCCCTAAATAGTAGCTGATGGGGCCATGCAGGCAACACAAGCTGGTAAGGATGCTGCCTCCCATTCTAAGGCAAGGCCTGGACTGGGAAGAAACTGAGGCAAGGCCCAGTTTACGAGCTCTCCCTTGTGTCCTTGAACTGGCCGGTATTCAATTTCTCTGCCATGAGTTTTACTGTTATTGCGGTACCCTATAAGGGTAAAACATCACCCCCAACCATTACAATAAAGCCAATTAGTGACCTTGTAAGAATGTGGTTCCCTAAGACTGACAGGAGGACCAGGAAGTTTAAGACTCCCCCACCTGTCTGTTTTTAAGCCAAAATTAACATATAGATTAAGTTAGTATAAACCAAATTAGCATTAGAAGCATATGTAGACTAAGTTAGTTTAAGGCTAAATACCCCTTGTTAAAGCTACAGGCCAAAGTTAACTCATGCTAGGCAAAGTCAGCACATTCGCCACATAACAGAGACTCAGAGATGAAACAAAAGAACTCACTAATTGACAGACCCAGCAAACAAAATGCAGAAACCCACAGGTTTATAAAAGGAAAAAAGCCTGGCTGGGACAACAGGATAAACAAACCTGAGGGCTCCAGAGAAAGATTATCTTAGCTGGGAGCTCTTATCTAAAGCAACAGGTAGCTTTCAACTACAAAGAGTTTCTCATCTATGTGCTGTTGACTATGAAAAACTGCTAATAAAACATCCCGTGTTGTCTCCTGAGCTGCAAGATCATCTTCCTTTCCCATATAAGATTATAGACTCACCTTCTATTGTTGTAATGTATGAATAGTCCATATATTAACTGTGTCTTTACTTAACAAGACAAGATTTCTATCTAGGTCTTTGCTACCAGCAATGTTACCGCCCTGGTCTGGGACTGAGATTACCAAGCTTCCTCCAAGCCCCCTCTTCAAAAGACCCTGTCCGGTAATCAAGACTGAAGAAGAAAATGCACCAGACAAATAGACTCCTTCGTTCTGAGAACTGTGTTTGGCTTCACCTGTTCAAACAAGACAGACATCATGTTTTATGATCATTGTTCCTGTGCTTTGAATTCTCTGTTTCATAAAGTAAATCTTTTATTTCCCCCTCACCCCTCCTATTCCTGTAAGATCCCTCAATAAATATGTGTGTTTGGTAGCCACTAGCGCTGCAGCCTGGAGCTAACTCTGGCTGTGGCTGGCTAAGAACATGCAAAAAGGCATTGAGGTCTTAGTCTAATTTTTGTTTCTGTTCACCTGCACCACCTCCGTCGAGTCGACCCACCCTCGCCGAGGCTAGACCCCGGCAAGTAGCACCCCCTAAATAGTCCCACAAAGCCAGAAGATACTTTCTTGACATTGCTTAACTTTTGAAAGTGAGGTCTATAACCGAGACTGTGGCAAATTTGGCAAGTCAATTCCAGCATTCTCACAGTACTCTACATAGGATTCTCCTAGAATGCTGTCAAGTACAATACCAACACTAAGAAAACACGTAGTAATTCTGTTCCTGGAAAAGGTATTTTAGAGAAAGTATTTGAAACATTTTATTTTAATGTATCCCTGGCCAGGTATTGAATCACTCATCAAAAGTAAAAATACATAATTATTTACAAATTAAACTAAAATCCTAGCCTCCATGATTCTGTTCATAACGACAGCCTGATAATGTAGTTCCTAATGTGCTATCTTAACTAAGGTACTGGTCATATTTCTCAATTGGCCCATGTGGGGGCTCAGGGGAGCTTAGAAGAAAAGGGAATGTATTTAATACCATGTCAGTGAGTAGCCGTAGAGTAGAAGACTTCTACCTTTGCAGGACCTGGATTCCTAGTATCACCAAGCTTAAGCCTTCTGGCTCTTCTCCCTCTGTGTGCTCTGTTCCACATGGAGCCAGGAAGGTGGCCACTTGGCAGCCAACACACAACTAGCAACTAAACAAGGGAAGACAGAGTTTCCACGCTACCCCTGAAGTAAAGCGCCAAATGTGAATTCGGTTGAACAAGCTTATCACATGCCCATCACCCTATCTAAACTAAACTATCACCTATCTCCAAGGTAATGTTAAAGGTTTTGTGATAGAGAAAATTCTGAAACCAGTCCCTCAGAAAATTATAATTTGGGGGGTTCTGAGGAACAAGATCTAATAATAAGGGCTCAAAGTTAAATGTTCTTTGAAAACACTGCATTGATATTCCAAATCAGGCCCAATATGGGTGTACCATATTCTTGCTTATAAAAAGAACCATTTAACCATTGAATTTGTATTGTAAAGAGAAAATAATAAAAATGTGTAATGTTATTACGTACTTAAAACCCACCACATTTTGGCTCCATTTAAGATAGATTCTTATTTACTTGTAGTATAAGTGCAAATAAAAGTATCATAAATCAAACCTTCCAGGTGATTACTGCCAATTGGATTAATTTTCAAAATCAATATCCATGATCAGAGTTGCTACAGCCTTCAATCCCATAAAAAATTCTAGCTGCATAGTAATTTTATAGGCCATGTAATTTTGTGATTTCATTCTTACATTGTTTTAAAGAAAAACTCTTTTCTTATGAGTCATAACCTTAACTTAAATTGCAAAATTAAAAGAATAATTGTCCCAAATATTCCCCCACATTAAAATAATTTACTACTGAAACAAATTATTAAAGATCACCAACAACAAAAATTGAGCAGGAACAGCTTACCTATCAATCTATGAATATCATTAACAGCTTAGAGTTTTATTATACTATTTTCTTTGTATTACTATGGTTTTTAAAGCAAACCTTATAATTGAGAAATACTTCTGTACGTAACAAAAGCATGCAAGAAAAGGTATGCTTAATCACAAATCATAAATCCAATAGCAAAGAAATTTAGTTTGTCTTTTTAAGTGGATATTGCCACCATAGAAAATATGCTTGGTGGCCACATTATGTGCACCTAAATTCTAAAAAATATTCTCTCAGCTCTTAATCCACTCAAACCTTTAGCCTTTCTCTTCAGTACCACAGGTAATAGTGAGATGATCTGAGCAGCTATGCCATTTAATTTATATACTTGGTTTTGTAGGACTTTGTTTCTACATTATGTTCAATTAAGGAGTTAAAAGGAGAGGTGAACAGAAACCTAGGCAGGAGGGAAAAAAACAGAACAGTAAGGAAAAAGGTTGAAAAAGGATGAAGAGAAGACAAAGACACAAAAACTTAAAATATCACATTCTCTAAAGCCATGAGTATGAATGTGAACAAAAAGTGTCCAAAGTCTCTAAAAGATTAAATTCTAACTATACAAATACATGATTCCAATGAGATATCTCCAAAGAGATTAACGTGGTCAAGCAGGTATTTTTTTTTTCTTTTTTCCTTTTTTTTTTTTTTTCCTATAGGGTGCGTGCGCTCACCATACAGAGAGAGAGAGAGAGACAGAAAGCGAGAAATCACCCCCCAGGGGGGATGGCCACGCCGCAATCCCTTCTCCTCCATTCTCCTCTCGGGATCTTGGGCATGCATGCACATGCGCCCAGCGTGAGTTTAAGCCACCGGGTCTGGGACTCAAACCACAGTCAACTATGTGGGAGTCCAGCAACATAGCCATTACGCTAATTTATTAGCGTTATTTAGTTATATTACATTGCTAACAATTATAGACAACAATTATAATTATATATAATTATAACAAATATAGACAACAATATATAACAAATATAATTATAACAATTATAGACAACATACTTAACTCTGAATCTACTTTCTTAAAGAAAATAATCTTCAGAAAAGAGGAAATAAAACATTGGAAAGAAACTACAATCTAAAAATAAATTAAAATATTAAGAGAGTGAATCTTAGATATTCTAAATAAACTTAGCTTCCTAACTTGTATGAATGACAATGTAGGAACTTAAGGATAAGCTCAGGAAACACCTACATTAATCTTTGAAGAAAGGTAACAAATAGGAGAACTTCGGGGAATTGGTAATGTCCTACTTCTTGATAGAGGTGGTGATGGCTCAAGTGTTTATCTTACAGTTGGTTGAACTTTACATCTGCTTTATGCACCTTTTTATGTGTATTATTTCACCAGGAAAAAAAAGTTTGAAAAATTTTAAAGTATAGGATGATTATAGAAGAACAAATAATGTCTCAATTTTTAAGAACTGCAGGTATTTATATTTAGTATGAATCCCTACTAAGAATAGTTTGTGAAAGTTAACAAAGCTGACATAGAAATTCATAAGTGAGGGCATAAAAAACTCCTTTTTCTAGTGTCGTTAGGAACTACAGGCTATAAAACCTATGAGGTGTCCTATTTTCAGTGTAGTCTTCATGATAATAAGGTAGAAATAGGGAACAAATGGAGAAATGCCATGAATACTGTAACAGGTGTATGATAAGAACATAAAGAGAATTAAAGGATCAAATCTAGGGCTGGCAGATGGCGTGGTGGTTAAGGGCACTGGACTCCCACATGACCGACCATGGCTCAAGTCCCGGACCTGGCAACTTGCTTTCTCACCCGCCCCCATTCTGCCCCTCTCTGGTCAAATTAAAAATAAATAGACAGGGACCAGCAGATAGCATAATGGCTACATCGTTGGACTCCCATGTAGTCACCTGCAGTTCGAGTCCCAGACCCAGTGGCTTAGACTCACGCTGGGCATGTGTGCGTGCATTTCCAAGATTCCAAGACAAGAATGAAGAAAGGATTGTGGTGTGGCCATCCCCACTATGGGGTGATTTCTCGCTTTCTGTCTCTCTGTCTCTGGCAAGCGCACGTGCCATATAGCAAAAAAAAAAAAAAAAAAAAAAAAAACCTCAAATAAAGAAAGTATCAAATTCACTCTAGATGGAGGTCTCTGGGAATGTGCTTCTAAGTTCTATGCTCTGCCCACTCAACATGTGAAGGTAAGAACATAGAAAGCATAAAATAATGCATTTAATGCATAATAAATTTGGGATTGATAGATAAATTTAGAAGGTATTTTTTAAAATTAGGTGAAGCTTTTGTTAATATAAATGGTGGGCCAGCAGGTAGTGTGGTGGTTAAGGTGCTGGAAGACACTTGGCCAATTCTATTCAAGTCCTGGACCTGTCACCTTGAAAAACACATCAAGCATGTGCGCAGGCATTCCCAAAACCCAATGGAGAGAAGAGGATGCACACGGCTATCCCTCCTGGGCAGGGGGTGTTTCACTTTCTCTCTCTTCTCTCTCGCACTATGGCAAAAATCAAAAATCTAAAAATCAATCAATCAAACAATCAATGGTAAGGATGGGTGTTTACAGGATTAAACTTGTGGACAGATAGGTAGGATGTTGAGGATGTTTCCCACTAATAGCTTCTGTTCCTTCTGTGAAAGAGACCTGTGAGGGAGGGAAAGAATAAGGGACTGAGAAGAATCAGAAGAACTTGAAAAGTTAATGCAAAGAATGAATGAGAAACCTGACTGGAAATGCAGAAGAATTGAGATTTAAATTCACACATGGCAAGTGGTACATTTGGACAGTTTTCACTGATGACATTACTAAAAAAGACTGGATTTGGCCAGCTTTATCCCACCTCAATTTAATCAAAGAAAATGAGAAAACAAACTGCATCTTAGTTATAATCATTAGAATTTCCCAATAAATACAAGAAAATAAACCACTTTCACATGCAGTAAGTGTTGCTTGTTAGATTATTTTAAGCATTTATTGTTATACAGCAGTGAGGCCTCTTTAATGCGGTCAACTAAATTTATTTTAAATCCAATAGTTGCCTTGATTAACTTTGTTTCAATCTATTTTTAATTTTGAGATTTTGTTCGATTTATTTCTTCCATGAGTAGGAAAGGGGAAAAAGAGACAGCACCCCCAACAGGGTCCTAGCCCCACCATCCACCCCCAGCCATACTGTGATTAAGGGTATGCACATGCCTAGCATATTCGGAGAACTTTCCCACATGGATCAGCCTCAAAGAGTGTCACATTTTATTAAGTGTAAAAGTTAATTTCTTGGCTAACTGGGCTAAACAGTCTATTCTAGACCTATAAAGTCAATATAAATTCCAAATCAGCAATTAACTGTATGTTATTTAATGTGTATGGCTTTAGAAAATAATAGATTGGGGGCCAGCAGATTGTGCAGTGATTATGTTGCTGGACTCCCACATGGCTGACCACAGTTTTAAGTTCCAGACCCGTTGGCTTGAAACTCATACTGGGCACATGTCCATGCATGCCCAAGATTCCAGGAGAAATGGAGAAGGGATTGCAGCATGTCCATTCCCCCTTATGGTGGGGTGGGTAATTTCTCACTTTCCCTCTCACTGTCTCTGTCTCTCTCTTTTCAGCAAGTACATGTGCCCTATGGCAAAAACCTCTACCAAAAATATTAAAATAGACTGATTATTTCACTTAATTTTTCAGTTGGTAGAAACTACATAACACAAGGAAGTTCATACAAATAAAAGTTAATACTATTAAACTTAAGTTTTATTAGGTTGCCTATCCCAACATTTTTGCCAGAAAATTAATTTCTATAATCTTCATAAATATCAATAAAAATATTTCAAAAACAACTTTCTCCTTATATGCAACTTTCCAGACATAAATGTAAGGCATAAAATAAAGTATATTTTTTTAAATTGGTCTACAGCCCTGGTTTTATTTTTCCTTTGTCTTAAATTATCTGAATCATAGACTGGAAAGTGGTCTAAAATGTGAGTTCGAAGGGCATTTTTACCATGAAATGTGTTATCTAGGTTAATTTGCTAATCTCACTTGTCCGGCTTCCCATGTCCAACCTCACTGCATGAAGGCAACCCAAGGTAACCTATGGAATGCATTTTGCAGAGTGTGACACAGGACATGCTCAAATGTTTGAGACTGCTTCTTCTGTTGATCTTCTGTATAGAATTCAAAGTGAATGGCCATCACCCAACAATAGCAAATGTGGTCTTGTACTATGAATTGTATTATCTATATATGTTAATAGTTCCATTCCTGACACAGAGAAAGAATCATCATTTTAACAGGTCTGGGTATGGTAAGCAGCTCTCAATGATAACTCTATTTGTTAATAAACTCCAGAAGACTCTTGAGTAAACCATTATAGAAACTACGTGAAGGGCACTACCATTAAGAGCTACATGTTATTTTTTCAATTTTGCAAAGTGCAGAAAGAGGATATATGCTATTCTATTAATTCCAAGGAGTAGAATAAATGTAACTCCTCTCAATTCATTTGCGTTTTACTTTCTTTAAAGAAATTATAGTTATTTCAAAATTTGGGAGAAATTAGAGTTCCTATATTGAGTAAATTATATAAATCCAAATGTGGGCTAAGGTTATACCGACTTGTATTCTAAATGCCATCAATCTTCAAAACAACTCCCAAGGTAAAAGATATTCATTAAAGTTTTTAAGTGGCTATCTAGAATTAAGTCAAGCACTTTAAGAAAAGAATAGTAAAAAGAGATATACTTAATCATTTCCATGGCATGAATTTTTCCATGCTATTACTTACATCATTTATATATCAACTCTCTACTAAAAAAGGTAAAAATGATAACAGGAAAACAAAAATAGCAATAAAGAGTATTGCCTCAAGAAAAGAAAATAGGAATAATGTGGAAAATTAAAACTAAAAAAGAATTAATGAGACAGTGATATATGATCACCAGAAAAACACACATATTTAACATTTACATTTCTCATGTGCCTTGCTTTTCCTTGAGACAGATTCCCATATTCCCAACAGGGTATTTCCATATACAGTTTGTGCTTGCATCCATGAAGTTAACAATTTCTTCAACTGAATATCTGTCCTGATTTAAATTTCCCCTCTTTCAAATCACAGGTCAGAACTCATTTCCTTAAGAGACACTGTGAATGAATATTTTTACTCCTCAGAACTTTAAAAAGTTTGGAAAGGGGGAAAAGTGGGCTTCTTTAGAACACCAAAAATCAGTAGTAATCTAAAAAGTCTCTTCTCATTTCCTCAGAAATGAAAAATGGAAAGGGGAAACTATGATGAAACCCAAAACAATGGGTTTTGTTATTATTTAAATATTAAAGTAGAAATAATCTACATCGATTTGTCTGAGCTTCAAATTTCCTTAAGGAAGGGACACTGAGGCAGGGTCCTTGCCCCAGCTCCAGCCCTGGCACCCCCAAGCCAGAGACCCCTATCTCTGTCAGCCAAGACCATCCTCAGCTCTACAGCCTCCCCACTTCCATCTTCAGACCCCTGGCCTAAGGGACACTCAGGCAGGGTCCCTGCCATAGCTCCAGCCAGGCACCCCCAAGCCAGAGACCCCTTTCTCTGTCAGCCAGGTAGGTTTTCTTTTTTTCTCTTTCCTTCTCTTCTTTCATTTGTAAATTTCTCACTTCTCCTTACCACACAGGACTGCCCTCAGCTCTACAGTCACCCCACTTCCATCTTCAGACCCCTGGTGAAATCGTGCTGCACTGGTACACGGAGTGCCACTTTTTCTTTATTCTCCTTCTTCCTTTCTTTCCACTTATTTGGTCCTCTCTTCCTCTATCTCCGCCCTCCTGGATGGTCTAGATAGGTCTAGAATTACAGTTCTAAAATATTCTAGTATTTTAAGACTCTCTGGGATCCTCCCTTTTACTGAACCACCTGCAAAAAAGGAGATACTTTTCTTCATACACCTGAACAGAATACTCCTCCTTGGATCACACTGCTAAACGCAACAGAAAAGAGACTTCAGCAGTCTTTAGTCCACAGTAAAAGGGAAACACACTTGCTCCTATTCGAAGAAACATTCTCTTAATGATTACATCTCCCAATGGCTAGAAGTATAAGAAGAGCCTCAAGTCTGAATAAAGCAGAGAATATGTCTCCATCAAAAGAACAGTGACTCCCTTCCATTTCTTGAAAAAATAGAAGACATTACCAAGATGTCCGAGAAAGAATTTATAACATTCATGGTGACCAAATTCTATGAGTTGGAACAGAAAAGAGACAATGAACTACAGGAGATTAGGAAGTCCTTCCATGATATGAAAGAACAAATGGACACGCTAAGAAAGAATCAAATGGAACTATTAGAAATGAAGTCTGTAATACAGGAAATCAAAAACTCTCTTGAACGTATTAAAAGTTGATTAGACCATACTGAAGATCAAATCTCTGATGTAGAAGATAAACCTCTGACCTAGAGAAAACCACCAAAAAGAGAAAATAACAAAAAAAAAAAAAACCATGAGGATAACATATGAGAAATACTACATTCCATTAGACGCCCTAATATCTGAATAATTGGCATCCCTGAAGATGAAGAAACTAATAAGGGCATGGAAAATCTATTCCATGAAATCTTGGAAGAAAATTTCCCAAGTCTAGAGAGGCACACAAACATCCAGACCAAAGAAATACAAAGGACCCCAAATAGAATCAACCCAAGATCTTCCCCAAGGCACATCTTAGCCAGACTGGCAAAGACCACAAATAAAGATAAGATACTAAAACTGGCAAGTGAGAAATGACAAGTGACTTACAAAGGTCGCCCCAACAGGCTAACACCAGACTTCTCAATGGAAACAATGCAAGCAAGAAAAGAATGAGAAGATGTATTGAAAGTGTTAAGATGTTGGCTGCTGCCTTTGGCCGCTGAGCCAAGATAACGCTGCTGGCTGCATAGGGAGGCGTGTCTCCAGTACTTGCCTCGGACAGGCAAAGGAACTTGCGGGCGGGGCCGTTGGGAGGATCCTATATATACGGGAGTAAAGGGAGGGAGAGGGGAGAAAGAAGAGAAAGAAAAAAGTAAAGGAAACCTGTGAATAAAGACTCCGTGAGGAAGAACCGGGTGTCCTGTCGTCTCTTCAGAAGTGACGCCGGCATTAAGAGAGAAACAATTTCAACCAAAATTATTATATCCTGCAAAATTATCCTGCATATGGGAAAAAAAGACTAAAATCTTCTCAAACAAAACCTGAATGAATTTGCCAAAACCAGACCAGCTCTTCAAGAAACCCTGAAGAAAATACTGTCCCAGGAAAACTAAAGAAGTAACAGCTAGAAACAAAGGAATAAAAGGCAACTAAGACAATGACCAACTCAAACGTCGGGACAGGTCCAGTAACATCGATAATAGCATTGAATGTGAATGGATTAAATTCTCTAATCAAGAGAGGCTGGCTGAATGGATTAAAAACAGAACCCCTCTATCTGTTGCCTACAGGAAACTCACTTCATGGATAAAGACATACATAGACTGAAAGTGAAGAGTTGGAGAACAGTTTTCCATGCAAATGGGAACCAAAAAAGAGCTGGAGTAGCGATACGAATTTCTCACATAATAGGCTGTAAAACAAAAACTGTTCGAAGAGACAAAGAAGGGCACTATATTGTAGGGTCAATCAATCAAGAAGATATAACACTTATTAATATCTATGCGCCTAACACAAGAGTATCCAAATATATGAAGGAAAGACTGTTAGATATAAAAGGGGAGATAGACTGCAACACACTAATTGTTGGAGATCTCAACACTGGACTATCCCCTCTGGACAGACCGTGTAGACAAAAAATAGGTAAAAAGATAAAGTATCTAAATGATACCATAAATCAAATGGACATCTACAGAACTTTCCATCCAAAAACCACGAGATACACTTTTTTCTCACTCCCACATGGAATCTTCTTGAAGACTGGTGACATCATAGGACACAAAGCAAGCCCCTACATATTCAAAAGCACAGAAACTATATCCAGCATCTTCTATGACCATGATGGAATTAAACTTGAGTTTAATTGCAAGAGAAATCCTCAAAAATGCTCAAATACATGGAAACTAAATAACCTACTACCGAATGATTCCAAAACTACTGAAGAAATAAAGACTGAAATCAAAAGATTCATGGAAGCCATTGACAACAAGGACATGAGTTTCCATAATCTTTGGGACACTGCTAAAGCAGTCATATGAAGGAAGTTCATAGCAATTAGTGCACATAAAAGGAAGATGGAAAGAAGGCAAATGGATCACCTAACATCATGCCTCAGAGAATTGAAAAGCTACAGCAAAAAGGTCCAAAAACCTCCAGGAGAAAGGAAATAATAAAGATACAAGCAGAAATAAATGAAATAGAAAGTAAACAAATTATACAGAAAATAAATGAAAGTAAAAGCTGGTTCTTGGAAAAGATAAACAAAATTAATTCACTACTAGCGAGACTTATTAAGAAAAAGAGAGGGACCTTTGCGCATCCCCACCCCTACTCCTCTCTGGACCTCAGGTTGGTTGCGTGGGGCTTTAAGATGAACTCGCACCCTACTCCACCCCACCAGCAAACCACATCAAGCTGGCCAGCAGTTCTGGACATGAGGCGGCCTGTGGCTGCAGGCCTGTCCTCCCAGAACCCGTCGCACATCCTCTGGCTCTTCCCCACTTTCCTTTGTACTCTCTGAATTTTAGTGTTTTGAATAGCGCGCCACGCGATTTTTTTTTTTTCTTTGCTCTTGGGGTGTTGCTTATTAGGACAGTTGGAGGCTCACCACTCCTTAGACACAGGGAGGTCTTTGGGCCACCCAGTACAGTGGCAAAAGTTAATGGTAATGGTGAGCAACAGGTAGGCGAACCATAAGAGAAATCATCAATTTTCTAATCCTGCACAACTTTTAACACTCAGGGATGCCTTAGATAAGTTAGGAAGCAACATATAGATCACCTGATGACTAAGAACAATCGCAGAGGCTCAAGAAGTATGAGCCACGAACAAAAGGCCTCTCTCCCAAGGGAAATCATTAAGCCTACATCACCCACAGTCAATACAATGGACATGATGGACATGTCTGATAAGGAATTCAGAATATTTGTAGTAACCGAACTAACTGAGATGGAAGAGAAAAGAGACAAGGAGCTCCAAGAGATGAGGAAGTCCTTTCATGACTTGAAAGAAGAAATAGATACATTAAAGAAGAACAAGATGGAACTTCTAGGGTTGAAGAATGTGATACAGGAAATCAAAACCTCCCTTGAAAGTATTAAAAGTAGGTTAGATCAGGCAGAAGATCGAATCTCTAATGTAGAAGACAAAACATCTGAACTAGAAAAAAGTATCAAGAAAATTGAGAAAATAACCATGAAAAATGAGAATATACAAGGAATACTGGAAACCATCAAGCGCCCCAACATCCAGATAATTGGTATCCCAAAAGAGGAAGAAAATAATAAGGGTCTAGATAATTTATTCCATGAAATCCTGGAAGAAAACTTCCCAAATCTAGGAAGGCATTCAAATATCCAGACCCAAGAAATACATAGGGCCCCGAGTAGAATCAACCCAAGAAAATCCTCTCCAAGGCACATAATAGCCAGACTGGCAAAAACAACAGACAAAGGCAAGATACTTACAAAGGTCACCCCATCAGGCTAATATCAGATCTCTTGGCAGAAACAATGAAGGCAAGAAAAGAATGCAGAAATACAGTCAAAGTGTTGAGTGAAAAACAATTTCAACCAAGAATACTATACCCGGCAAGATTATCTTTCATATGGGAAAAAAAGATAAAAACATTTTCAGATAAACAAAATTTGAAGCAATTTACCAACTCCAGACCAGCTATTCAAGAGGTTCTGAAGGGAGTACTATACCAGAAAAACTAAAAAGTCAGACAGACAGTTATACTAGACAAAAAACAACCAAGAAAATGGCTCACTTAATGAAAGGAATAGGTATGGAAATATCAATAATTACATTGAATGTCAATGGATTACATTCTCCAATTAAGAGACATAGACTGGCCGAATGGATAAAAAACCAGAAACCCTCTATCTGTTGCCTGCAAGAAACTCACCTTATGGATAAAGACATACATAGACTAAAAGTAAAGGGCTGGAAAGATATTCCATGCAAATGGAAATCAAAAAAGGGCTGGAGTAGCGATATTGATCTCAGACAAAATAGATTTCAAGACAAAGACTGTAAGAAGAGACAAATAAGGGCATTATACAATAGTAAATGGGGTAATCCAGCAAGAAGACACAACCCTTATAAATATCTATGCACCCAACTCAGATGCACCTAAATATGTGAAGGAAAACTGCTGGAGCTGAAAGGAGGAAGAGGGAGAAATACTGTAATTGTTGGAGATCTCAACATCCCATTATCTACTTTAGACAGATCTTCTAGACAGAAAATAAATAGAGAGATACAGGACCTATATGACACTATAAATCAAATGAACTTGACAGACATCTATAGAACTTTCCACCCTACATCCACAACATAAACATTTTTCTCACCCCGGCATGGAACCTTTTCAAAGATTGATCATATGTTAGGACACAAATCAAGCCTTTATGGATTTAAAGGCATGGAAACTGTAACCAGCATCTTCTCTGATCATGATGGAATTAAACTCAAGATTAAATTCAAGAAACAACCCCAAAAATACACAAACACATGGAAACTGAAGAACCTACTTCAGAAGGACTTCTTCACTACTGAAGAAATTAAGTCTGAAAACAAAAAATTCATGGAAACAAATGATAATGAGTACACAAGTGTCCATAATCTATGGGACACAGCAAAAGCAGTCATAAGAGGGAAATTCATAGCAATTAGTGCGCATAAGAAAAGGATGGAAAAATGGCAAATAGATAACCTATCATCATGCCTCAGGGAATTGGAAAAACAACAACAAACCCCAAAAATGTCAGGCAAAAAAAAATAATAAAGGTTTGAGCAGAAATAAATGATATAGAAAATAAAAAAACCATACAGAAAATAAATGAAAGCGAAGGCTGGTACTTTTAAAAGAATAACAAGATCAACACACCATTGACTAGATTGATCCAGAAAAAGAAAGAAACCAGATTAATCAAGTATGTGATGAAACAGGCAATATTACAACATAGTAGAAACACAAAATATCAGTAGGGAATACTATGAGCAACTATATGTCAACAAACAAGATAACTTGGAGGAGATGGACAAATTCCTGGATGCATATAATCTACCAAGATAAATCAGGAGGACATAGAGAACCTGAATAGACCCATAACAAGCCAGGAGATCGAATCAGTAATAAAAAAACCTCCCGACAAAGAAAAGCCCAGGTCCAGGTGGCTTCACTTCTGAAGTCTACAAAAGTTTTAAGGAAGAGTTAACCCCTATCCTACTAAAATTATTTCTAAAGATTCAAAAGGAAGGAAGCCTTCCAAATTCATTTTATGAAGCCTCCATCATCCCCATCCCCAAAACAGATAAGGACATGACAAAAAAGGAAAACTACAGACCAATATAACTGATGACTATTGATGCAAAAATTCTCAACAAGATACTCGCAAATCCTATCCAACAACATATAACAAAGATTACTCATCACGACCAGGTAGGATTTATCCCAGGGATGCAAGGGTGATTCAACATACGAAGACCAAAAATGTAATACACCACATTAACAGAAAGAAAGATAAAAACCATATGATCATTTCAATTGATGCGAAGAAAGCATTTGATAAAATACAACATACTTTTATGATTAAGACCCTCAGTAAGATTGGTATAGAAGGATGATTTCTCAACACATAAAAGCCATCTATGGAAAACCTACAGCTGGGATCAGCAGTTAGCGTAATGGCTATGTCACTGGACTCCCACGTAGTCGACCACGGTTTGAGTCCTGGACCCGGTGGCTTAAACTCACGCAGGGCGCGTGTGCGTGCGTGCCCAAGATCCCGAGAGGAGAATGGAGGAGAATGGAGGAGAAGGGATTGTGACATGGCCATCCCCTCTGGGGGGTGATTTCTCGCTTTCTATCTCTCTGTCTCTCTCTGTCTGTCTGGCGAGCGCACTCACCCTATAGCAAAAACCTCTCTAAAAAAAAAAAAAAAAAAAAAAAAAAAAAAAACCTACAGCTAACATTATACTGAATGGGGAAAAGCTAAAAGCTTTTCTGCTGAAAACGGGTACTAGACAAGGCTGCCCACTTTCTCCACTGTTCTTTAATATAGTACCGTAAGTCTTAGCTAATGCAATCAGAGAAGAGAACAATATAAAAGGCATTCAAATAGGCAAAGAAGAGTTGAAAATATCTTTCTTCGCAGATGACATGATGGTATACTTAGAAGACCCAAAGGTCTCCATGAAAAACTTCTTGAAGTAATAAGTGAATACAGTAAAGTGGCAGGATACAAAATCAATATCCAAAAATCTATTGCATTTCTATATATGAACAAAAAGTTGAACGAAGTAGAGCTGAAGAAAGAAATCCCTTTGACCATAGCCACAAGATGTATAAGATACTTAGGGATAAACCTAACTAAAAAAGTCAAAGACCATTATAAAGAAAACTATGAAAATCTTTAAAAAGATATTGAAAGTGACATAAAAAAGTAGAAGGACATCTCATGTTGCAAGAATTAACATAATCAAAATGGCAATTCTACCCAAATTAATCTACATGTTTAATGCAATTCAAATAAAAAATACCAGAAATATTCTTCACAGGTCTAGAAAAGACAATCATAGAATTTGTCTGGAAACATAAAGACATCATATTGCCAAAGCAATCTTGCACAAGATGAATGAAGTAGGAGGCATATCACTCCCTAATCCCAAGATATAATATAAAGCTGTGATCATCAAAACAGCATGGTATTGGCACAAAAAAAACAGACAGGTGGACCAATGGAATAGATTAGACCCCAGAAATAACCCCCAAAGCTTACAGCCAACTGATTTTTGACAAAGGATATCAGTCAATCCATTGGAAAAAGAAAAAACCTCTTTAGTAAACAGTGCTGGAAAAACTGGGTATCCACCTGCAGAAAGATGAAACTGAACCCCCATCTTTCACCATTAGCAAAAATCAACTCAAAATGGATCAAAGATCTGAACCTAAGACCTCAAACAATAAAACTACTGGTGGAAAAGACTGGGAAAACTCTGGGAGACATTGGAGTAGGCAAAGACTTCTTAAATAAGACTCCCAAAGCACAGACAATAATCCCTAAAATAGAATAAGAAGTTAGTCTATATAAGACTAAGAAGTTTCTGCACAGCAAAGGACACAGTAACAAGTGTGAACCGACAACCCTCAGAATGGGAAAATTTTTTTGTTAAATATGCCTCAGACAAGGGACTGATAAACAGAATACACAGGGAACTCAAGTGCATTATGCAAAAACAAAAAGAATGATTAACCCACTTAAAAGATGGGAAAATGAGCTGAACAAAAATCTGAGGAAGACATACGAACAGCCAAAAAGCATATGGGAAAATGCTCAACATCCCTTATCATAAAGGAGATGCAGATACAAACAACAATGAGATACCACCTAACCCCTGTCAGAATAGCAAAGATTAAGAATATAAAAAGTGATAAGTGTTGGCGGGGATGTGGTGGAAATAGAGAGGCATAACATTAGTGAGACACAGATATGGTTTATTACCTGTTGATGATGATATGTACAGTATTATCAACTGGTTTGGTCTGAGAAGTATTTGATGATGGGTAAAGTCTTTTTACAAGAAAAATGAGAAATAATGATGGACTGTGTAAAAAATAATTGAAATAATAATAATGATAGGAAAAATCAATTATAAGATATTGAATGATAAAGTGGGGTGTTTAATGTCTCTGTATTGACTGACATGCATGGCAATCCCTTTTGAAAAAGCAATGTAATACATTGTAAAGTTATATGCAATTCAATGTAATATAAACAAGATTATAATGATAATAAATAAAAAAAAGAAAGAAAAAGAGAGGAAGCAGGTGAATCACATCTGCAGTGGAGCAGGCAAAATAACAATAGACATTGTAGGAATACAAAACATTATTAGAGGATACTATGAACATCTATATGCCAAGGAACAAGACAATCTGGGTAAGATGGACAAATTCCTGGGCACATATAATCTACCAAGATTGAGCCAGGAGGATATAGAAAGTCTGAATAGGCCCATTACAAGTCAGGAGATTGAATCAGTAATAAATAACCTACCAACAAAGAAAAGCCCTGGCCCTGATGGATTCACCTCTGAATTCTACAAAACTTTCAAAGAAGAGTTAACACCCATTCTGCTCAAGTTATTTCTAAAGATCCAAAAGGGTGAATCTCTCCCTAATTATTCTATAAAGTCTCTATCACCCTTATCCTTAAAACAGTTAAGGACAGGACAAGGAAGGAAAACTATAGACCAATATCCCTGATGAATATAGACACAAAGATTCTCAACAAAATACTAGCAAATCATATCCAACAACTTATAAAAAAGATTATACATCATGATCAGGTAGGCTTTATTCCGGGAATGTAAGGTTGATTCAACATACACAAAACCATAAATGTAATACACCATATTAACAGAAAGAAAGATAAAAACCATATGGTCATATCAATTGATGCAGAAAATGCATTTGATAAGATACAACATCCCTTCATGATCAAGACTCTCAGCAAAATCAGCATACAAGGGTCATTTTTCAACACCATAACAGCTATCTATGAAAAACACATAGCAAACATCATCCTGAATGGAGAAAAGCTGAAAGCTTTTCCATTAAAAACGGGTACCAGACAAGGATGCCCACTTTCTCCACTCCTTTTCAATACAGTACTGGAAGTCCTCGCCAACGCAATCAGAAAAGAGGAAAAAATAAAAGGCATTCAAATAGGAAAAGAAGTGGTGAAACTCTATTTGCAGATGACATGACTGTATATATAGAAGACCCAGTGGTTTCTATGAAAAAATTTCTGGAAGTAATACATGAATACAGTGAAATTGCAGGATACAAATTTAATATCCAGAAATCTATAGCACTTCTATATACAAACAACAGGCAGACTGAGATAGAACTGAAAAATGTTATTCCATTTACCATAACCACAAAAAGTATGAGATACTTAGGGATAAATCTAACCAAAGAAGTTAAAGACCTCCACAAGGAAAACTATGAGAAGATAAAAAAAGAAATTGAAAATGACACAAAAGAGTGGAAGGATATCCCATGTTCCAGGATTGGAAGAATTAATATAATCAAAATGGCAATTCTACCCAAATTAATCTACATATTTAATGCAGTGCCAATCAAAGTACCAGACACATTCTTCACAGATCTAGAAAAGACATTCATAAAGTTTGTCTGGAATCATAACACACCTCGTATTGCCAAAGCAATTCTGCACAAGAAGAGTGGAGTGGGTGGCATCTCACTCCCTGACCCAAAAATATACTACAAAGTTGTGGTAATCAAAACAGCATGGTACTGGCACAGAAACAGACACATGGACCAATGGAACAGAATAGAGTCCCCAGAAATAAATTCCCAAACATACAGTGAGCTGATTTTTGACAAGGGGTACCAGTCAACACAGAGGGAAAAGGAAAACCTCTTCAGCAAATGGTGCTGGAAAAACTGGATTTCCACTTGCAGAAAAATGAAACTGAACCCCTAACTCTCACCTCTGACAAAAATCAAGTCAAGGTGGATCAAAGATCTAAATCTAAGACCTCAAACTATAAAACTGCTCCTTGAAAGCACTGGGGAAACTCTGGGAGACACTGGAGTAGGGAAAGATTTCTTAAATAAGACCCCCAAAGTACAGTTGATAATCCCCAAAATAGACAAGTGGGATTACATCAGACTAAGAAATTTCTGCATGGCAAAAGACACAGTAATTAGTGTGAATTGACAGCCCTCAGAATGGGAAAATATTTTTGTAAAGTATGTGTCAGATAAGGGACTGATAACCAGAATTCACAAGGAACTCAAGCAGCTGTTCCCCCCCCCCATAAAAAAGTCAATCCTATTAAAAGATGGGAGAATGAGTTGAAAAAAAGACTCTGTAAAGATGACATATGAATAGCTAAAAGGCATTTGAAAAAATGCTCAACATCCCTCATAAGGGAAATGCAGATCAAAACAACAATGAGATACCACCTAACCCCAGTCAGAATGACTAAGATTAAAAAAACAAACAAACAAACAAACAAACAAAGGATAAGTCCTGGCAGGGGTGTGGTGAAAGGGGAACTCTCTTACATTGCTGATGAGAATGTAAACTGGTTCAGCCACTGTGGAGAACAATTTGGAGATTCCTCAAAAATCTACAAATAGAACCACCATATGATCCAGCAATCCCACTCCTTGGTATCTACCCAAAGGACAGAAAAATACTTAATCGGAAAAGTTCTTGCACAACGATGTTTATTGTGGCACTATTCACAATTGCTAAGTCATGGAAACAACCCAAATGCCCACAAACAAATGAATGGATAGAAAAACTGTGGCACATATATTCTATAGAATACTATTCAGCCATAAAAAAAAATAAAAATAAATTTAAAAAAACCCTGACTTTTGACAGGAAGTGGATGAACATGGAAGATTTACTGCTGAGTGAAGCAAACCAGGCTATGAAGAAGAGGCATTGTATGTCCCCACTTAATATATACCAAGTGTCTGCACTCTATGACTGAAATTGATTGACTAAAGGATATAGAAACACAGTATATAGATGTAAATACCAGATATAGTGTGTGTGAAAGAGGAGGGTCTGAGGAAAGACATTTAGAAGAAAAATTGGAGGCAAAACATTATTGGCACAAAGAAATGTGGTATTACCTGTTGAAGTTATTTTATAGTTTTATCAACTGTACTAGGGAGAAATGTTCACCTGTTGAAATATTAATTTTGTAAGCTAAATAATGTGATTGAATGTATAAAAGAAAATGAAATAAAAATGAAAAAATAATAATGTACAACATAAAATGAATAATTCTTTAAAAAATAATTTTCAAAAAAATTTCCTTAAGTATCTGACCCAAGGACACACACGTATAGGCATAGCTGATCTACACACCTCTAAGTAAATGAAAACAGGAGCCAAGACTAGCAAACCAAATTCTGGATGTGTATCTTGTATTTTTTATCAAATGCATTGACTTCCCAGGAGTGGTACATTCTCTTTCTACCAGAAGACTCTCTCTCCCCATTTGGCTCCAAGACTTACTATCCTAATCTAATATACATGCTTACTAGTCTCCTGAGAAAGGTGAATTCTCAAAAATACTGTAAATTGCTGAAATACATAGGTACCCAATTTTTGGACATCAAGAAAAATACTCACAGGTTGGACCAGCAGTTGGCACAATGGCTGTGTTGCTGGACTCCATGTAGTCGACCGCAGTTCGTGTCCCAGACCCAGTGGCTTAAATTTATGCCAGGTGCGCATATGTGCATGCACACCCAAGATCCCGAGAGGATACTGGAGGAGAAGGGATTGTGGTGTGGCTATCCCCCCTGGGAGGTGATTTCTCGCTTTTTGTCTCTCTGTCTCTCTCTCTTTCTGTCAAGCACACGCGCCCTATAGCAAAAACCTCTCCAAACATTTTTTTTAAAAAGAAAAATAATCCCAAATTACTAGGTTCAGCAACACAGTGAAATCTCTTTTTTTTTAAATGACTGTTTTTCTTCCTTTACTTTATAAACTGGTTTTTTAAATATAACTTATAAAGCTTTGTTAATCTATAAAATATATTTTTAATTTCTAGACCTATGGGGATTTTTCTGTTATCTTTGATTGATCCCTATTGTAATTACCCAATGACTAGGGGAAATAAATGGTTTTAGTCATTTAAAATTTGTTGAGACATGATTTACAGTCCTATATATAATCAACATGAAATGCTCTACTTATGCTTGAAAGAAAAATAGGTTATACTGAAACTGTATATAATGTTTTATACATGTCCATGAGGTCAAATGTCCTTTAAATCTTCTAAATTTTCTATATACCAGTTAACCAGTTCTATCAATTATTCAGAAAGGTATGTACACTTTCACTAGGATTGTGGATTTGGTTATTTTCTTTCTGTTTCTGTATATTTTTGCTTTATATAATTTATACCTATGCTTCTGGGTCCCTGAGTTCTTATATTTGGTGAATTGAATCTTTTACTATTGTGGGATAATCTTCAACTCTACTAATACCTTCTACTATCAATGTAGTTACACCAGATTTCTTTTATCAGAGTGAGCCTGAAAAATAATTTTTTCTTCTTTTGCTTTCTGTATATTTAATGTTTTAGATAGACTCATGTAAACCTAACATCTCAGATTTTTTAATTCAATCTCACAACCTTTATCTTTTAACTGAATCATTTAATTTAGTTACATTTATTATAATTACTGACATGTGGATTTATAACTATTGTACTGTTTTTCCTATCTTCTATATTTTTTATCTTTATGGTAGACAAAGGTGTTTAAGCATTTGTTTTGTTTCATTCTTTTCTATAATTTCCCCCCTTTTCTTCTTTTTTGGGTAATGGCATAAATTACTTGATAAATAATTCATCAATTTTTCTTTTTATTCATATGGGTAAATAAAAGTTTACTCACTAATAAATTATCATGATTTTAGATGATAGTAAAACACAGAACATAAATCTTTAAGAAATCTGAAACAGAACTACCATCTGGACTTAAAGATTAACCAATCTATGGAAGTGCAAGGCTGCCCATTAAAAATAATGGCATTAGGGCCGGCAGGTGGCATGGTGGTTAAGGATGCTGGACTCTTACATGGCCGATAGCAGTTCGAGTCCTGGACTTGGTGGCTTGCTTTCTCTCTTCTCTTCTCTCTCTCCTCTTCTTTCCCTCCCTGGTCAAATTAAAATATATAAAGTTAAATAAAATAATTCTTTTTTAAAAAATGGTGGATCTTCACCTTAGCCTCTGCTGGACCTCTGGGTTCAGCTGAGGGCTCTGAAGCCCTCTCCCAGCCAGGGACCCCACTCAAGACCACAGTGTTAGCCAGGTAGGCAAGTGGACCCCCCTCTTGCTCTTCTGTCCCTTCTTTTTTTCTCTCTCTTTTTAAAAAAAACAGCTTTTCTGCCTGGCTTGTGCCTTTCTCTTGTTAATTTCTCTCTTCTTCTCCCACCCAGGATAGAAAGCTGCCAGACATCTTCACCTTAGCTCTGTTGGGTCTCTGGGTCTAGCTCAGGGCTTTGAAGCCCTCTCCCAGCCAGGGACCCTGCTCCAGACCCGCCCTGTTAGCCAGGTAGGCAAGCGTCCCCTTCCCCCCTTGCTCTTCTCTATCCCTTCTAACTTTTTTGTTTCTTAAAAAACAGCTTTTCTGCCCTGCTTGTGCCTTTCTCTCATTAATTTCTCTCTTCTTCTACCACCTAGGATAGAAAGCGGCCAGGCATCTCCACCTTAGCTTCAAGAGCGTGCTGTGTAGGGTTAAAAAAAAATGTGAAACAATTTCATTTTTTGTAAAGTGATTTCTTTCTTCTTTTTTTTTTTTTTTTTTTTTTTTTTTGGTCTTTTTCTCTTTTCTTCTAGTACTTTCCTTCTTTTTTCTTTTTTTTTTTTTACCTATTTCTATCATCTACATTGTTTTTCTTTTGCCTTAGTTTCCTGTTTTTCTGCTCAGCACTTACCCACGGCCTAGAGACAACTAAATGCACAGTAACTAAACAACTGAATATTGTGAGTTTTTGAGAATTGATTGCACCTTACTGTATTGATTGCAAAATAGTAAAATACCCCCTCATAAATCTTTCTAAAATTCCTCCAATGATTATTGCATTGGAGAACACAGTAGAAGGGAGAAAATTAATACCAAATCATTTCACAGTTGGGGAAACACACGAGCTCACAGTCACAGACTCCTTCTCCAACAAATTGGCAGAAGTGACGATATTACCAAATGACTAAAAATCGGGAGAAGAGCCTCAAGGATGAAAGAATCAAGTAGTATATCTCCAGCAAGAGAGAACACTGTAACTTGTCTCCAAGTAGGGAAAAATTAAAGGATATTACTGAAATGTCAGAAAAAAAATTTACAATATTTATGGTAACAAAATTCTGTGAGATGCAAGAGGAAAAGGATGTTGAGTTCCAGGAGATGAGACAGTCCTTCCATGGTAAGAAAGAAGAACTGAACCATAAAAAAGAATCAAACGGAACTGTTAGATATAAAGGGTGTAATAGAGGAAATTAGAACCTCCCTTAAAAGTATCAAAAGCAGCTTAGACCATGCAGAAGATCAAATTTCAAATGTAGAAGACAAGACAAATGACCTAGAAAAAATTATCAAAACCATTGAGAAAATAACCAAGAAAACTGAGAATAATATACGAGAAATATTAGATACCATGAAACACCCCAATATCCAAATAATTGGTATTCCAGAAGGTAAAGAAACTAGTAAGGGCATTGATAATCTATTCCACGAAATTCTGGAAGAAAACTTTCCAAGTCTAGAGAGACACTCGAACATCCGGACCCAAAAAATACAAAGAACCCCAAGTAGAATCAATCCAAGAAAATCCTCTCCACGCCACATAATAGCTAAATTGACCAAAATGACAGATAAAGACAAGATACTAAGAGAGAGAAAAATGTCAAATCATTTACAAAGGTTATCCCATCAGGCTAACACCAGACCTCAAATCAGATACAATGCAAGCAAAGAAAAAAAGGGGAAATATATTCAAAGTCCTAAATGAAAAACAGTTTCAACCAAGAATACTATACCTGACAAGATTATCCTTCATATGGAAAAAGAAAATAAAAATGTTCTCAGATAAACGAAACCTGATAGAATTTACTAACTCCAGACCAGCTCTTCAAGAAATTCTGAAAGGAGTCTTATACCAAGAAAACTAAAGAGAGATAGACATCAATAAGAGAACTAAAACAGCAAAGAATATGGCCAACTTAATGGTAGGGACAAGTCTGGAAATATCAATAAAAATGTTGAATGTCAATGGATTAAATTCTCCAATCAAGAGACACAGATTGTCTAAATGGATGAAAAACCCGAAACCCTCCATCTGCTGTCTACAAGAAACCCATCTCATGGATTAAGATATACATAGACTAAAACTGAAGGGCTAGAAAAAGGTATTACATGCAAATGGAAACCAAAAAGGAGCAGGGGTCGCTATAGTGATTTCGGACAAAATAGACTTTACAACCAAAAAAACGTAAAAAAAGACAAAGAAGGGCATTATATAGTAGTAAAAGGGCTAATTCACCAAGAAGATATACACTTATAAATATCTATGCACTCAACTCAGGAGCACCCAAATATGTAAAGGAAAGACTGCTAGATACAAAAAGGAGAGAGAGACTGTAACACAATAATTGTTAGAGAGATTTACACATGTCAGTGAGACAAAAAAAAAAAAAAAAAGAGAGAGAGAGATTCAGGACCTAAATGACACCATAAATCTGGTGGACTTGATAGACATCTATAGAACTTTCCACCCAAAAAACACAAAATATACATTTTTCTCAGCCCTGCATGGTACTTTCTCAAAGATTGACCACATGAGGGACCAGCAGTTAGCGTAATGGCTATGTAGCTGGACTCCCACATAGTCGACCACGGTTCGAGTCCCAGACCCGGTGGCTTAAACTCACGCAGGGCGCATGTGCGTGCATGCCCAAGATCCTGAGAGGAGAATGGAGGAGAAGGGATTGCGGCGTGGCCATCCCCCCCGGGGGGGGGGGGTGATTTCTTGCTTTCTATCTCTCTGTCTCTCTCTGTCTGTCTGGCGAGCGCACGCGCCCTATAGCAAAAAAAAAAAAAAAAAAAAAAAAAAAAAAAAAAAAAAAAAAAAAAAAACCTCTCCAAAAAAAGAAAAAAAAAAAAAAAAGACTGACCACATCATAGGGCAAAAAACAGCCTTTACAAATTCAAAGGCATAGAAACTATATCCAGCATCCTCTCCAACGATGAAGGAATTAAACTTGCTATGAATCTCAGTAAAAACCCTTGAAAATACACAAATACATGGAAACTAAATAACCTACTTCTGATGACTTCATGATTACTGAAGAGATTAAGACTGAAATCAAAAAATTCATGGAAACAAAGGATAATGAGTACACAAGTTTCCAGAATTTATGGGACACTGCACAAGCAGTCGTAAGAGGGAAGTTCATAGCAATTAGTGTGCACAAGAAAAAGATGGAAAAGTGGAAAAAGGGAATTAGAAAAACAACAAAAATCCAAAAAATGCAAGGAAAAAAAATAGTAAGATTTGAGCAGAAATAAATGAAATAGAGAATAAGCAACCTACACAGAAAAGAAATGAAAGAAAAAGCTGGTTCTTTAAAAGGATAAACAAGATTGACACAATATTAACTAGACTAATTAAGAAAAAGAGAGAAGGAAAAAAAACAGATATATCAAAATCACAACAAATCTGGCAACATTAAAACAGACATAACAGAAATTCAAAACATCATTAGAGGATACTATGAACAACTATATGTCAACAAAGGAGAAAACCTAGATGAGATGGACAAATTCCCGGACACATATAATCTTCAAGATTGAGTCAGGAGGACATGGAAAGCCTGAATAGACCTATTACAAGCAAGGAGATTGAATCAGTAATAAATAACCTCCCAACAAAGAAAAATCCAGGTCCGGATGGCTTCACTTCTGAATTTTACACAACTTTTAAAGAAGAAGTAACCGCCATTTCTACTCACTGTTTCTAGAGATCCAAAAGGAAAGAACCCTTTCAAATTCATTCTATGAAGCCTCCATTATCCTCATTCTCAAAATGGATACAGATACGACAAAAAAGGAAAACTACAGACCTATATCTCTGATAAATATAGATGCAAAAATTCTCAACAAGATACTTGCTAACCGTATTCAACAGCATATAAAAAAGGCTATTCATCACGACCAGGTAGGCTTTATTCCAGGGATCTAAGAGTGGTTCACCATATGCAAAACCATAAATGTAATACGCCATATCAACAGAAAGAAAGATTTAAAAAAAACATGATAATTTCAATCGATGCAGAAAAAAGCATTTGACAAAATACAACATTCCTTTAATGATTAAGACTCTCCATAAAATTGGCATAGAAGGATCATTTCTCATTATAATAAAAACTATCTATGAAAAACCTATAGCTAACATTATACTGAATGGAGAAAAGCTGAAAGCTTTTCCACTAAAAATTGGTACAAAACAAGGCTGCCCATTTTCTCCGCTCCTATTCAATATAGTACTGGAAATTCTAGCCAATGCAATCAGATAAGAGAAGGAAATAAAAGGCATTCCAATAGGGAAAGAGAGTGGAAATAATCTGTTTGCAGATGACATGACTGTGTATACATAGAAGACCCAATAGCATCCATGAAAAAACTCCTTGAAATAATAAATGCATACAGTAAAGTGGCAGAATACAAAATTAACTTGCAAAAATCTATAGCATTTCTATATACAATCAACAAGCGGAAGAGACAGAACTCACGAAAGTAATCCCATTTACCATACCCGCAAGAAGTAGAAGATACTTAGGAATAAAACTAACCAAGGAAGTCAAAGACCTCTACAAGGAAAACTATGGAAACCTTAAAAAGGAAATTGAAAAGGACACTAAAAAGTGGAAGGACATCCACATTCCTGGACTGGGAGAATTAATATAATCAAAGTGGCAATCCTACCCAAATTAATCTACATATTTAATGCAATTCCAATAAAATTACAAGAGATATTTTTCACAGATCTAGAAAAGACAATCGTAGAATTTGTCTGAAACCATAACATATATCCATTTTGCTAAAGCCATCCTGCACAAGAAGACTGGAGTAGGTGGCATCTCACTTCCTGACCACAAAATATATTTAAAATCTGTGATAATCAAAACAGCATGGTATTGGCACAAAACCAGACATGAGGACCAATGGAACAAAGTAGAAACCCCAGAAATAAACCCCAAAACATACAGCCAACTCATCTTTGACAAAGAGTACCAGTCAATACAGTGGGAAAAGGCAAACCTCTTTAGCAAATGATGCTGGAAAAACTGGATATTCACCTGCAGAAAGATGAATCTGAACCCCTGTCTGTCACCATTAACAAAAATCTACTCAAAGTGGATCAAATATATAAATTTAAGACCACAAACTATAAAACTACTGGTGGCAAACACTGGGGGAAACTCTGGGAGACTTTGGGGTAGGCAAAAATTTCTTAAGCAAGACCCCCAAAGCACAGGCAATAATCCCCAAAATAGACTGTTGGGATTACATCAAATTAAGAAGTTTCTGCACAGCAAAGGACACAGTAATTAGTGTGAATCAACAGCCCTCAGAATGGGAGAGAATTTTTGTTAACTGTGCCTCAGATAACCAGAATACACAGGGAACTCAAGTGGCTTACCCAGAAGAAAATGATTAACCCAATTTAAAGATGAGAAAATGAGCTGAATACACAACTCTCTAAGGAAGACATACGAACAGCCAAAAATCCTACAAAAAAAATGCTTAACATCCCTCATTGTAAGGGAGATACAGATCAAAACCACAATGAGATACCACCTAACCCCAGTCAGAATGGTGAAATTAAAAAAAAAAAAAAAAAAAGTGGTAAGTGCTGGAGAAGATATGGTAAAAGGGGAACACTCTTAAACTTTTGGTGAGAATGTAAATTGGTCCAGTCACTGTTGAGAACAACATGGAGGTTCCTCAAAGACCTTCAAATAGAACTACCATATGATCCAGCAATTCCACCCCTGGGTATCTACCCAAAGGACAGGAAAACGCTCAGTCGGAAAAGCGCTTGCACAACTATATTCATTGCAGCATTATTCGCGATTGCTAAGACATGGAACCAACCCAAATGTCCACAAGCATGGATAAACTGAAAATTGTGACACATATACTTCATGGAATACTATTCATCCATAAGAAACAAGGCCCTGACATTTGATAGAAAGTGGACAAATATGGAAGATTTGTTGCTGAGTAAAGCAAATCAGGCTATGAAAGAGAGACATTGTATGTCTCCACTTAACATATACTGACTGCTTGCACTCTATGGTAGAGACTGAAAGACTGGAGAACATAAAAGCATTAAAAATTGTAATGAACACTAGAGACAAAGTGGAAAGAGAGTGTGGGAGAGTGTAGGAAAGGAATTTTGGGGAAAAAATAGAGAGGTAAGACACTTGTGGGACACAGATATGGTTTATTATCTGTTGATGAGGATGTGTGTAGTATTGTCAACTGGGCTGGACTGAGGTGTACATCATGCTTGGTAAAGTCTCTTTACAATATAAATGATGTACAGCAATTGAATGTATGGATAATACTACTACTAATAAATTTTTTTTAATGATGGCAATAGACTCTAAAACTACTTAGGGAGTGACCAAGCTGCTTTCGAATTTGTTTTTATTCTTCTAGTGTTATAAAATGAAACTAAGATATATTAAAAACAAAATATATATCCATTTATCAAACATTATTGATCCTCTCAGCAACCAGATGTCACTAATTGTATTTACTCTGTCATCATTCTCTTTTAACTTTTATCCCAAAATAAAAATCAGTTGAACCAAGTTTCTCAGAAACAATGTTATTTCACTTTTAATGTGGAAAACAGTGACTATGTTAATAGTCTTACTAATTTCTTTTACATTTTGAACAATTTCATACTACATGATCAATCATGGTATGTAAACACAGGTTTGAAAAAAATATATCAAGGTTTCTAGAGAAATAAAAGGTGAGACATCACCACAGAAAGGTTACCTGACTTCTACACCAAATGCCTTATAGACTAGTTGTCTAGGATAACATCCTCAGTCTTGTGGCCTGATGGCATTATCATGGCCCTAGAGTTGGTTACACTCAGGAATGAGTCCTCGGGCCAAAGTTAAACTCAATCAATTTTATAAAGTAAAATGACACATTATCAGTATTTTAGCAATTTAGCGGAAAATGAGTAACTGCCAAGAAGACTGAATACTGAACTCTTCTGATCAATGTAATCTGTGCAGATAAACTACACTTGAGAACAAGTTATAATCAGACAAACACTTAGTAAATTCACAATCACAATAAAGAGGTATTTATTGGTTTCAGAAGTTCATGTGATCATTTTCTATTTATTTCCACTCTGTGGATATGCCTGCCTAGGATACTTTCTCCAATAAATAATGCTTACACAGGCACTGACAAGCCTTTTGTTCTTGTTTTCAAAGATCATTATTAAATGATACCTTTTCTCCTTTGTGACACATTCCTCCTATTCTGGTTTTTGCTGGGCTGTGTGTTTCTCTCTGCCTTTCCCTTCCTTTGATCCATTATATACTGATTTACTCAGAATGGTTACTCCTCCTAAGCCAAACTTACTATTACTGGCTGTGCTTTACTCATATACCACCAACAACGTAAACTCTCATTACTATGCTACATAAAAAAAAGAATAAATATGAGAGGTATAAAGTCCTCAAACTTCATCCTCCTCCTGGTACTTCGTCAACATCCCAACAATGCTCAAAGAGTAAACCTTAGATCTACCAATCCAAGATGCTGTCTTAAAATCCTTATATAGTCAAAGATATGTACCTACACATAGGTATTTTTTGTTGGCATTGCAACTACAGGACATGTGAAGGCAATGGAGGACTGAGGAAGGAGGCATCAAAAGTAAGAGAGAGGGGTTCCATCCGGTTCGCCCACCGCCCCCCGCCGCGAGTTCCAGCAGCTCTGGCGGCGGGAGGAGCGGTAGGGTTTATCCGCTCAACTCCGCAAAGGTTCTAGGCCCGTCGCGGCCTCATCAGGCACCCAGCACGTACCCTGTCCGCAGCCAAGATGCCCAAGAGGAAGGTCAGCTCAGCCGAGGGGGCGGCCAAGGAAGAGCCCAAGAGGAGATCGGCGAGGTTGTCGGCTAAACCTCCTGCAAAAGTGGAGACAAAGCCAAAAAAGGCGGCAGGGAAGGATAAATCTTCAGACAAAAGAGTGAAAACAAAAGGGAAAAGGGGTGCAAAGGGGAAACAGGCTGAAGTGGCCAACCGAGACACTAAAGAAGATTTACCTGCAGAAAATGGAGAAACTAAAAATAAGGAGAGTCCACCCTCTGATGAAGCAGGCGAGAAAGAAGTCAAGTCTGAGTAATATCATATACCATGTCTTATCAATGGTCCCTGTCTCCCTTCTTGTACAATCCAGAGGAATATTTTTATCAACTATTTTGTAAATGCAAGTTTTTTAGTAGCTCTAGAAACATTTTTAAGAAGGAGAGAATCCCACCTCATCCCATTTTTTAAGTGTAAATGCTTTTTTTTAAGAGGTGAAATCATTTATTGGTTGTTTATTTTTCAGTACAACCAGAAAATAGTGGGATATTGACTTATAGGAGGCTTTGACTCTTGCGTGTCAGCTTAACATTCCATAGGTGGGGGCGGGTGGGTAGTTTTTATATCCTAAATACAAAGCATACTAAATGGCAGTTTGGAGTCACAGTCATGCATTTAATGTGTCTTGAATATTTTAAATGACTTCTATTATGTTTTTTAGTAGTATTGTTTCCTAAAGAAAACCACTCTTTGATTGTTGCTCTCCCTGTCAGAATTGTGTGCACTCTGTAACATCTTTGGTCGTGGTAGTACAGTTTTCCTAATAATTCTGTTAATGTGCTGTGAAAGATTGGAAATTTGAAGTATGTAGTCTGTATGATACTAAATTGTGATTTGGTGGGACTTACGTAACAGCTTTCAACATCTCAAGACAGTGGTTCTTGATATCCTCTTAAGGAAAATTTGCCTACAAATTTGAAGCTGGAATGTCACTGGAATAACTTAAAAAGAATCACTATACTTGGCTTTTTAAATTTTTGGTACGTATGTTAAGAATTGGGTACAAATTGAAATGTCTGTACTGATCCTTGACACAATCAATAAATCTCAATTACAAAAAAAAAAAAAAAAAAAAAAAAAAAAAGTAAGAGAGAGGAAGAGACACAGAAGGGAAAAAAAGAAATTACTGAAGTTCACTTCAAGATATTACTGTTTGGGGGTAAAACAGAAAGAAAAACAGGCCAGCCACAGACTCTCTAGTGACACAAAATATAAGGAGTAGAAAAATGTGAGGAGCACATTTCGGAGAGAAAACAAAGCCTAATGATATGAGAAACAAGATATAGGGCATCAGAATATGTTATACTGAGTGGCTTATTACATCTACATCTTAAAACTGGAATTCCCTATAGATGAATCTTATGTAAATATTAATAATAGCAAAAGCTACCAGTGTTTGCTACTACGTTCCCAGCACAATATTTCATACTTTTTATCATTCATTTCATTTGATCAGTTCAAAAAAGCCTCACAATAAATAAAAACAACAGTAATAAAATGCACTGTAATAAATAGTTCACATTTATTGAGCACTTACCTTCATAACTTTATGAATTACATTCTATTATTCCAGCTTACAAGTGAAAAAGATGAGCCAGAGAGGTTAAAGCCTAGAAGTCACACAGTTATCAAATAGGAGAGCCAAGAATTAACAACCTAAGTAGTGCTTCCAGGATATGTACTAAAAGCTAAGTGCATAACCTCTGTACTATGCTATCTCTGATGTAAACATCATCCCCAATTTAGAGATGAGAAAAACTACAAGTTAAGCTACCAAAGTCTGAACTGAGCTGGGATTTGAATCTACCTTATCTTCATTACAGTAATAATACCCCTTCTCATTTAAACATTACACATAAGTATTTACGAAGTGGCATTCTTACATTTAATTTAAGCTCAACCTCCATTTGTTGTCAGGAGTTCACTTTCCAAGAGGAAAAAAAATCTTATAGTGTGCTTGTAACTGACTAGATACTAAACCATATTCTAATGCATAAATTTTTCTCTGGGAATTAATAAAGTACTTAAGAAATACATATTAACTCTTTCAAGTCACAGGGGCACCATTTGGTGAATGGAATGTTTAATTTACTAAAATGGTCCCCAAGAGGTTCAGAAGCATATAACTTCTTCTAAGGGCATGAAGAGATAAAAACCTGTAAAGCCATTTAGGAATACAAACTAAATTCAGAACAAAATTAAAAACCAAGCTACAGGGAAATACTCTTCAAGTGGATTAGCCTCTGGCCCTCAAGAATCTGGCAAAGTAAAGCTAAAAAGAAGTCGGAAATTTCTAGGTCTCCTGAAAAAACAAAAGTCACACTGGGCAGAGATCAAAAACCACATTGAGTCCAATGACTGGGTGGGTATAGACTTGACTGCAGTAATTAGAAAACAGGTGAAGAAAGAAAAAGTTATTTTGTTCCTATCATACCAAATACTTTTGGCACAGGAAGAATGAAAGCACTGGTTTTAGAACACGTAATCAGGTTTCCAACTGGTACCTACTGTCATCCCATTCTCTCTTGCAGCCTATTCATCCAGCGGTTCTTACCTCTCTTATTAGCCTGTCCACCAGAAATATTCCTCCCTCTCACTCTCCCACAATGTCAGCAATTGGTATTCACAGATCTCTAGCAATCCAAATGTCACTGCATATACTGTAGACTCAAAACAATATAAATACTAATACAAAATAATGTTCTTTAATCTATAAGGTTATTGATCCAAATATACACAGCATATCAAAATATTTACGTCAAGTACAAAATTACTATTTAAAAAACATTTTAAAACCATTTCTAATTTGTGCAATATAAAGGGAAATTCTTAGAAGAAGTAGCATTTAAACAGGGTTTACTTTGAGGACAAGTACAACTTTACTTACTAAGCTAGTATCTAGATGAAAGAAAGCAGAGGAAGGGCATGTGCAAATGAACAGAAGTGAAAAGATAAATCTTTTGGGTAACAGCAAGAATTGAAGGCAGACTGATGTCAAAAGTAGAACTCTGTCCAATTTCTTCAGTAAGGAAGGAGGATAGGGCAGGCCCCATAGCACAGTGATTAAGCACTGTGCAGAAAGCCATGTCCCAAGGTCCATGTTATGGCCCTTGTTGCTTAAAACATACTAGATGTGTACATGTGACCAGGGATCCTGACAGGTGAGGAAGAGAATTGTGACATGACCAGGACTGTTGAGGTGCTGTGTCTGTGTGTGTGTGTGTGCATGTGTGTGTCTTCCCCCAATCCCAGGTATGCCCTCTGTCATTTTTTTTTTTAAAGGAAGATAAAGAATTCACTAAGCATCACCACTAACTTCATACCCAGTCTCATTGGCTTTTTTTTCATCTTACCAATTCTGATTGTTCTTATAAATATTCTCATGTAATTTTTTGGCATACCTAGTTTCTAGTAAAAATATAACTAGCCAAGAGAAGGGACTGTAGTATGACCACATACAATGGGGGTGCTTGTTCATGATCTCTTTCTCTCTTGCAGGCATGTGCACACACACACACACACACACACACACACACACACACTGGCAATTAAAAGACAAATATATAACTAGCCACACATGGTATGACTGAATTGTCCTTTTCCAATGTTCACTTCTTTGGGGTTCCTCTCTTAAAAGAGTTTCGTACTTCAATGCTAACTGTTATCCGTATATGATAGATACTTGTAATTCTTCCATTCTGTTGAAAGATAGGAGTACTGCCATGGATATTCAATTGCTGAGTCCATATGCCCTCTAGTCATCAAAATTATAACCTTTTTCATCTCTAAAAGACTTATTCCAGAAATCAGACCTTTGACATCCCTAAAGACTTAAAGATTTGCTTTGCTTTGTTTTTTCATTCAAAAGTAACCAATCTAGACGGGTCATTCTTTTTTTTTTCTTTTATTTGCTGCAAAAAGCTTTATTTTCATTTGGTCCAAGCCATAGGAGAGGGCTCCATGGCAGTTAAAAAACTGCCAAGTGACCAGAGTGGCTTAGAAGCTGATACCATGAGATGAAGGGGCGCCTGGACACTGGACTCTTGAGGCCCCTAGTCATACTTCTGAGCGAGCCTTTCAAAGAGATACTCGCTCAGCCCAGCCTGGAGGATACCCAGTCTATGGAGGTTAGTCAGGTGGTGACCTACCTTGAGTTTCACCTATTCATCTAGTAAATGGGTCTCTAGGAAGTTACAGGGTGCAGAGGGGCAGTGTGGGCAGAACCTAGAGTATGAAGATACAAAAGAGCCTGGCTCAAACTCTTCTCTAGAGCCAGGCAGCCTTCATGGCATCTTGGGTTAAACCCCACTCATCCTGTGATGGCTTCTGCACAGCCTGGAAAAGAATGCAGCTGCTGCGCTGGTTTTACATCTTTAAGAGATGCTCAGCACCCTGCGCTTCTCCTCCACCAACTCAGGGAAGAAGTGGCCCACACCCTCCAGAGCATCATCAATGTGAAATAGAAGCCCAGGGAGAAATGAATGTTAAAAGGCCTGCAAGTGCAGATTGATCATGCAGTAAACAGAGGCCTCCACCTCAGTAGAATAATTTTGACGAATCTAGGAGCTCATAGTTGGTCTGTAATTAAGAGCTAACCACAAAACGGTGTTTGCTGGTCCCAGAGACAGGAGGTGGCCTAGAAGATGGTCCCAGAGACATGACTAGAAAAGAGATTAGAAGGTGGTCAGAGGCTGGGAAGAGTCCTCAGATCTATTCCATCCAATCACTGAAGCAAGAGACAGATCCATGGACCTCCAGGCAGCTGAAGTGCCTTTTTCTTTTTTTCTTTTTTTTTTTTTTTCTTTTTTCTTTTTTTTTTTTTTTTTTTTTTTAAGATTTTTGCTATAGGGCATGTGCACTTGACAGAAACAGTGACGGAAAGCGAAAAATCACCCCCCAACAGGGATAGCCACCCCACAATCCCTTCTCCTCCATTCTCCTCTTGGGATTTTGGGCATGCGCACAAACGCGCGCACAAACTGTGAGTATCAAATCTCTGGTTCCAGGACTCGAACCATAGTTAACCATATGGAAGTCCAGCAACGTTACTATCATGCCATTTGAGGGTCCCAAAGTGCCACTCTTTCTTATAAGGACAAAAATCCCTGGTTTTACATGCAGAAGTTTGGATTCACCTTCCAGAATAAGGTTGTGCCATACTTTCTCATAATCAAAACATCTACATAAGTGATCTTCCCAAGCAGCATCTTGTACTCAAAACGTGACCATGGACTCCATTTCTAGAAAGGTATAAAAACTTCTACAAACCTTAAAAACTAACCTAAAATTCTAGTGGTTGAAGTTTCAAAAGCTAATTCAATCTAACCATTATAACGGGTTCATGTCCTAACTCCACCACTTGATTACTGTATGATCTTGGACAAATCATTTAACCTTGCCAAGCTCAACTTTCTCATTCATATTTAATTAGGGTAATAATGGCACCTACTCCCATATTTGCTATATTAAATAACGTAATACATGCAAAATGTCTGGCATAAGTTAAGTGTTTAATGAATATTAGTTCTAATTATTATTACTACAAAGTACCAGAAAGCATAGCATATTTGGAGAACTTCAAGTAGTTTCATATATCAGGACCACAAATATGCCTGTGGTGTTAGCAGGAAGAAGAAAGAACAAAGTGGAGCCTAGGAAGAAAGCAAAAGCCAGATGAACAGCCAGCCTTACATAAAGGCTCACTGGTGCACCAGTAACCCATATAACAACCCTCAATGAGCTTAAAAGGTTTCCACCCACTGCAACCAGCTTCAGAATTTGGGTAGTAGACAAGTTGGTGAGACTCTCCCTCCTTTCTAGTACCCATGTGTAGAGTACAATCAGCTTTATTGTGTTCAGCAGTCCCACATGCTCAAGAATTTGAATTTCATTCCGAAGGTAAATAGGGACAGAGATCTGAAAGATTTTAAATTGTATAAGGTATTCAAAGATGCAGTTTAGAAAAACTAAGACTCTAGGTCTAGTGTAATGGTGCAGGTGGTAACCACTGCACCCTGCTGGAGCCATATGGGAAGGCTCCAGGGTTTGATTCTCAGGTTGATCTGAACATACCAGGTGTGCATGCAGGTGTGCCTATGATCCTGGCTAGCTAGAGGACTCAAGGATGGGGGGAGAGCAGGATCACAGAATGACAACACCTCAGTGGAGGAGTGGTGGAGGCATTCCTGTATCTGTCCCTCTCTCTCGTGAAAGAAATAAATGTTAGAAGAAGAAGAAGAGGAAGGAAAAATTGAGACTCTAAATCTTAAAAATTAGACCCAAAAATTTTATCTAGGAGTACATATGCCTGAAACATCTAATGATGGCACTGTTCTCTAAGAACTGTTTTGTTGTTATGCTTTAAAAACAAGAAGAGAGGGGCCAGCTGGTGATGTGGAGGTTGAGACAGTTGGATCCCACATAGACAACTCCACTGTTACAGTCTTAGACTCAGTGGCTTGAAAATCATGCCAGGCACATGTGCACACATGCTCAAAATCCCAAGAGGAGAATTGGGGAAGAAGAGACTGCAGTGTTTCCATTTCATCCTGGGGTGATTTCTCATTTCCCCTCTTTTTTTTTCTTTTTTAAAGAGTATTTAACTCATTTATTTAACTTTAATTAGCATATATTATCCGTATATTCTTTTTAAAAATTTATTTATTTTTATATACATTCAATGACATTGTTTAGCTTATGAAGTGAACATTTCAATATGTGAACATTTCTTCCCAGTCCAGTTGGTCAAAATATCTTCAACAGATTACATACACCACACCTCCTCATCCCGTCAATGCTCTGCCTCTGTATCCCTCTTCCAAATGTCCTTCCCTAGGCCCCTCTCCTCCCTCTGTGTCTCTTTTCAGCAAGTACATGTACCCTATAGCAAAATACAAAGGGGGAAAAAAAAAGGAGAGAATACAAGAATTGAGTAACTATCATGTACAATGACAGTATAATGCCAACAGATTAAGAATAGTTGACCATTGATGTCACAGCAGTTGTATAATCTAAACAGTGATGTGCATCCTAACAGACCAAAAATTATTGCCAGAAACTATAATATGAAAATATATCTCAAATTTGTGGTACAAAGTAATTTACAACTAATGAGCAAACTCCAGGAAAACACTAAAACAGGAAAGTTAAAAGAAAAGGTATAGCCAGTGTAAATACATAATGTTGGAAGATATATATATATATATATATCTGCTATAAGGTGTACATGCACTTTCTGGAAAGCTAAAGAGAGAGTGAAGGAAAGTGAGAAATCACCCCCTAAAGGATGGCTACACTAAAATCCCTTCTCATCTTTTCTCCTGCAGGGATTTTGGGCATACACACACATCTGGTGTGTTTTTCAAGTCAACAGGTCCAGGACTCAAACAGTGTAGTCAGCCTTATGACCCAGCCATCTTAAACACCACGTCACCGGCTGGCCCCACTGCTGAATCATCCTTGTAAGAGTTGGAGGACCACCCTGGAATTTGAGTTTCTGTAAACATGTTACAGATCCTGGTAACTGAGTTTAACATACTCCTATCCTCAAATCACAAAAAAAATCCTGTAAAAATGAACTCATTTATTTTTAACCACTAAAAAAAAAAATGCATTGCAAATCATGCTTATTGTAAAAATGTGTAAGTAAAACACAGTGTGTTTATACCACTATTTAGGATTTTATATAATTTTTTTCAGGAAAATCTGAACTTTTAAATAACAGCTACTTCAGTTTATTTACATGATGTTTATACTAATTTAGAGGGTTAGTTTGATCTCTCTTCAATCTCATTTGTGTTGTAACATGTCTCAACTTTTTCAGTCAATTGTTCTTTTTTTTTTTTTTTTTGGAGAGGTTTTTCGCTATAGGGCGCGTGCGCTCGCCAGACAGAGAGAGACATAGAGACAGAAAGCGAGAAATCACCCCCCAGGGGGGATGGTCACGCCGCAATCCCTTCTCCTCCATTCTCCTCTTGGGATCTTGGGCACGCACGCACACGCGCCCGGCGTGAGTTGTAAGCCACCGGGTCCGAGACGCGAACCGCAGTCGACTACGTGGGAGTCCAGCGACATAGCCATTACGCTAACTGCTGGTTCCCAGTCAATTGTTCTTTTGATAATACTTAAACTATGGAAATATTAGTCTGGAACAAGGCAGGTCCTAGAGGAACTAGAAAATAGTGGATCATCAGAAAAGTCATGATGTATTTTTTCTATGCAAAAATGCATCATTACTTCTCTGAAAACCCAGTAGATTACTACTAGTGTAAGCATTTTCACTATATAACCAATAAATTCTCTGAAAATAAAATCCTCCAAATCCAAAATGCAGTTCCTAATGACATTTCTTCCATATACTTAAGTGTAGTCGTTAGCAAACTATATTCTATGACTGCAGCAATGCCTGAAGAATTCCATGAACACTTTTGTAATATATTTTTCTTAAAATCTTAATAAAGCACAGTGGACATAATCAAATGGCTGCTATTCCAAACTTTTGTATATAGAAGTCCCCCAAAGCATTACCCTATGTAGCCAGGTTAATCTGTGCTTACACGAACTCTGAAATAAAGTATTTTTGTTATTATTGAACAAAAGTACAGCTTACGGTGATCATGTCATAAACTACGAAGGCTTACCAGTTATTTTCTGAAATTCAGAACTTTGTTCTCTCTCACAGAATTATGACCAAGTATACTTCTGCAACCCATATGTGCCAAGTTAAATTATACACCAGACAGGGTCCAGGCATATCTGATTGAAATGTGCTTTCAACATGCCATTATTTTCATTCCAACATCAGGTGTAAACATGATATCCATCTATTCTGAGAACATTATGTCATATTAATGTTTGTTGCAAATTTGGGGTCTTTTCTGTTCATAATAATAAGAGCAGTTGTCACATTTTTATTCAGTTTGAAAATAAAAACTTTATGGTTGTTTGTTTGTTTAGTTTTTTACCAAAGGACATATGCACTTGTTAGAGACAGAAAGGGAAAGTGTACCCCAGGGGAGATGGCGATGCCACAATCCCTTTTCCCCCCACTCCTTCATTCTCCTCTTAGGTTTTTGGGCATGCATGCACATGTATCCAGCATTATTTTCAGGCCACCAGGTCCAGGACTCGAAACATGGAGTCAGCCATGTGGGACCCAAGACCTTAACCACCACACCACCTGACCCCTATAATTCCTCTTTTAAGCTTCCATATCAATATAAAGAAAGCTTATCTTGAAATTGCAAGAGAAATTGTTTTCAATAGCTAACACCTTACGTAAAACAGAATTTTATCAGACATCATACAATATAAAAAAAAAAAAAAAATTGAATCTTAAGGGACCAGCAGATGGTATAACAGTTACTTCACTGGACTCCCACATAGTTGACCACAGTTTGAATACCTGACCTGGCAGCTTGAAACTCACGCAGGGCACATGTGCATCCATGCTCATGATCCCAAGAGGAGAAGGGATTACAGTGTGGCCATCCCCCATGGGGGGTGATTTCTCACTTTCTGTCTCCGTCTCTCTGGCAAGTGCACATGCCCTAAAGCAGAAATTTCTCTAAAAAAAAAAAAGATTGATTCTTGAGCTAAATATAGTGCATCTATTTTGCAAGATGAAAGGAGCTCTAGAGATTGGTTGCACTATACTGTTAATGTACTAACTCTAAACTGTACACTTTAAAACGGTTAAGACTGAAGGCTAGCCAGGGGTGTGATGGTTAAGGTGGCTAGATCCCATGAGGCCAACTGGAGCACAGTTCAAGTCTTGACCCGGCAGCCTGGGAAACATGCCAGGCATGTGTGTTATGTGCCCACAATCCTGAAAAGGAGAAATGGAGAAGGGATTGTGGCATTATCCTTGACCATGGGGAATGCTTTTTCAGTCTCCTTCTCTCTCTGTCTCTTTCTTTCTTTCTCTCTCTCTCCAGCAAGCACACCCTCTAGCAAATTTAAAAAAAAAAAAAAAAAAAGGTTAAGATGGAAAATAATGCATATTGAATTAAAAAAAAATTTACATCTATTTATATATTTATTCATTGTGACTTTCAAACCACCAGGTTTAGGACTCAAACTGCATTCACCCATGTCAGAATCCTATACCTTAACCACCATATCACCTCCTGGCTCCTGAACTAAAATTTTAACAACAGTTTTAAATTGGATATATAGAGATTTTCTTTTTCTTTTAACTTTTTCTTTAATAGTGAAAACACTTAATTTTATAGATTTTTCTTTGCAAATGGCTTTCACTGTACTCTAAAGATTTTGGTAAAAAAAAATTCCTTTTAGTTTTTTAATTTTTCCTTTTTTTTTAAAGTTTTTTTCTATAGGGCATGTGAGCTTGCCAGAGAGACAGGAAAAATAAGAATTATCCCCCAGAGGGGATGTCCATGCCACAATACCCTCTCTATATCCTCTCAGGACTTGAGGCACACTCAAACATTTTCCTGGAGTGATTTTCAAGCCACCAGGTCCAGGACTCAAACCACAGTCAGCCATGTGGGAATCCAGCACCTTAACCATCATGCCACCTGCTGACCTCAATATAATTCTTTTTAATCTAAAATTTTTTGAGTGAGAAACACAGACAGACAGACACTGAGAAGGAATGACACCCTTAACAGGGTTCCACATCCTGAAATCTGATCCCTCCACACAGCCTGCCAGGATCATGGACAAATGTGCCTAACATGCACACCACAACCAGGGAACTGAACCCATAATCTTCCATATGGATCCAGTTTTGCTCTGGCAGCACATTACCACTGCTCCACTGCACTGGCCTTTTTCATGGTTTTATGTATTTAGTAACTACTTGATTTGGTGTCTACACACCTTCACTGTTATATTCTCTTCATAAATAGTGTCTTTTTTACCAATACTGTTCCCTGTAAAATTGTTTAGTACTTTCAACTAGAAATTTCAGCTGATTTGATATAGATATTACCATTGTTTTCTTTTTGTATGTTTATCCTTTTTAGTTTTTATTTTCAAATTTCTTATTTTACATAAAGTCCTTATCATGATGTATATATTTTTTTCAACAGAGAACTTTACATTTTTCCATTTATCAAATGTTTCCTCCCCCTTGCACCTCACACCCACCCTCCACTACCTATCTCTACCATCTATTCTTCTCTCTTAGTCTCTAGTATCCGCACCCATCTATCCACCACATCTTCAGTTCCCTCAACCTCCGCCATACAGTGCAGACACTCAGTACAAAATAAATGGGGATACACAACATGTATCTTTCAAAGTCTGGCTCACTTCACTCAACATTAAGCCTGCTATATTCATCCACTTTGAGTAAAACAATAGGGTCTCACTGTTTCTTATGTATACACACACACACACACACACACACACACACACATACACATACATACATATACCACAATTTTTCAACCCAGTCATCAGTTTTGGACACTTAGGTTGATTCCATGGCTTAGTGATTGTGAATAATGCTGCAATAAACATGACTGTGTGTGTGTCTTTCCAACCAAGTGTGTTACTATTCTTTAAGTGTATATCAAGGAGTGGGATTACTAGATCATATAGTAGTTCTATCTGTAGGTTTCTGAGAAACCTCCATATTGTTTTCCACAGAGATTGTACTAATGTGTACATTCCTACCAACAGTTAAGAGGGTTCCCTTTTCATCACAGCCTCGCCAATGGTCATTCTTTATTTTTCAGATCCCAGTCATTCTGAGGTCAAATGCCATCTCACTGTAGTGTTTTGTTTTGTTTTTAGACAGATTTTAGCTAAAGAGCATGTGCACTCAACAGAGAGACAGAGAGAAAGCAAAACTTCACACACACCCCGCCAGGTAGATGGCCATGCCACAATCCCTTCTCCTGCAGATGGCCATGCCACAATCCCTTCTCCTCTATTCTCCTCTCCTCTTGGGAATGCACACACGTGCATCTGGTATGAATTTTAAGCCTCCAGGTCTGGGACTCGAACTGTGGTCAACTACATGGGAGTCCAGCGACATAACCATTACTCCATCTGCTGATCCCTCATTGTGGTTTTAATTTGCATTTCCCCTATGACAAATGAATTTAAACATTTTTTCATGTGCCTTTTGGCCATTCATAACTCTTCTTTGGAGAAGTGTCTATTCATTTGCCTATTTTTAAATTGGATTCTTTTTTTGTTTGTTTTTAATGGGAGTGCTGCATGAGTTCCCCATATATTCTGGATATCAATCCCTTATCTAAGGACAATATTTTCTTCCATTCTGAGGGCTGTCTTTTCACTCTAATAGTCCCTGTACTGTGAGGAAGCTTTTTAGTTTATAATCCCACCTTTCTATTTTTGAGATTATTCCCTGTGTTTCAGGTGTCTTAAGAAATCTTTGCAACTCCAATGGCTTACAAAGTTTCTCCAGCATTTTCTACCAGTAGTTTTGTAATTTGAGGCTTTATATTTAAATCTCTGATCCATTTTGAGTTGATACTTTTCAATGGTAGAAATAGGGCTCCAGTTTCATTTTTCTGCAGGTGGATATCCAGTTCTTCCAGCACTATTTGCTGAAAAGATCTTGTCTCCACTGCATCTTTATTTTCATCTCCCCTTAAATAACTGAATTCTTATTTGTAAACATTGTTTTTTAAGGCAATTTCCAATCTTGTCTTTTGATGGAAGTCAGTCCATTCACTTTTTTATAAAACTTTTTATGATTTAATTTTATTATTTTTTTTAATTTGCTATGGGCATATGCACTCAACAGAGAGGGAAAGTGAGAAAGCAAGCCACCAGGTCTGGGAATCAAATCAGGGTCAGCCATGTAGGAGTTCAGTGCCTTAAACACCGTGCCACTTGCTGGCCCAAGGCATTTTTTTTATCCCATTTTTTAATTATTATTTTAAATAGTCAGTTGCTATATATCATTTGGCTTGTGAAGAGAATTTACCTCAGACCAAATCAGTTGAGAATACTACATGTTACCATCAACAGGTAATAAACCATTTCTGTGTCCCACAAATGTCGTCCTCTCTATTTTTAATCCCTGATTTCCTTCCCTATACTCTTCCCTTCTAGGATCCTCCTCCTACACTGTCTCCAGTGTCCATAACTATTTTCACTGCTTTTATGTTCTCCAATCTTTCTATCTCTACCATAGAGTGTGGACAGTCACTATATATTAAGTGGAATCATACAGCATCTCTCTTTCATAGTCTGACTTGCTTCACTCAGCAGTAAATCTTCCATATTTGACCACTTTCTAACAAATGCCAGGGGCTTGTTTTTTATGGCTGAATAGTATTCCATAGAGTATATGTGCTACACTTTTTCAATCTATTCATCTGTTCATGGATATTTGGATTGGTTCCATGTCTTAGCCATTATGAATAATGCCGCAATAAACACTGATGTGCAAGTGCTTTTCTGACTATTATCTTGTCCACTGGGTAGATACCTAGGAGTGGAATTGCTGGATCATTAGTTCTATTTGTAGGTCTTTGAGAAACCTCCATATTGTTTTCCACAATGGCCAGACCAATTTACATCCCCATCAACAGTGTAGGAGAGTTCCCCCCTCACCACAACCCTGCCACCACTAATCACCTTTTGTATTTTTAATCTTTGTCATTCTGACAGAGGGTAGGTGGTATCTGATTGTGGTTTTAATCTGCATCTCCCTTATGAGGAGGGACGTTAAATATTTCCTCATATGCTTTTTGGCTGCTCATATGTCTTCTTAGAGAGTTGTTTGTTCAGCTCATTCTCTCATCTTTTAATTGGGTTAATTATTATTTTTCCCCCAGGGAAGCCACTTGAGTTCCCTGTGTATTCTGGTTATCAGTCCCTTATCTGAGGCATAGTTTACAAAAATATTCTCCCATTCTGAGGGTTGTCAATTCACACTAATTACTATGTCCTTTGCTGTGCAGAAACGTCTTAATGTGACAAAATCCCACTTATCTATTTTGGGGATTATTGTCTGTGCTTTGGAGGGTCTTATTTAAGAAGTCTTTGCCTACCCCAATGTCTCCCAGAGATTCCCCAGTGTTTTCCACCAGTAGTTTTATAGTTTGAGGTCTTAGGTTCAGATCTTTGATCCATTTTGAGTTGATTTTTGTTAAGGGGAAAGTTGAGGATCCAGTTTCATCTTTCTGCAGGTGGATACCCATTTTCTTCCAGCACCATTTGCTAAAGAGTTTTCCCTTTGCCTACTGAATTTACTGGTATCCTTTGTCAAAAATAAGATGGCTATATGTTTTGGGGGTTTATTCCTGGGGTCTCTATCCTATTCCATTGGTTCACCTATTTTTGTGCCAAAACCATGCTGTTTTGACTACCACAGCTTTACAGTATATTTTGGTGTCAGGGGCAAGATGTTGCCCAATTCACTCTCTTGCACAGGACTGCTTTGGCAATATGGGGTCTTTTAGGATTCCAGACAAATTCAATGATTATCTTTTCTAGATCTGTGAAGAATTTGATTAGATTTGCATTAAACATGTAGATTAATTTGGGCAGATAGCCATTTTTGATTATATTAATTTTTCCAATCCAGGAACATGGATTGTGTGAATGTGTGAACATGGATGAAAAGTGGAATATGTCCTTCCACTTTTCTGTGTCTTTTTCAATATCTTTTTTAAAATTCTCATAGTTTTCCTTGCAAAGGTCTTTGACTTCCTTGGTCAGGTTTATCCCTAGGTATCTCACACATTTTGTGGCTATGATAAAAGGGATTCCTTTCTTCATTCTACCTTGGTCAGATTGTTGTTTGTATATAAAAATGCTATAGATTTTTGGATGTTGAATATGTACCCTGCCACTTTATTTATTACTTCAAAAAGTTTTTTCATGGATATCTTTGGGTCTTCTATGTATACCATCATGGCATCTGCAAATACAAATATTTTTTACTCCTTTTTTCTTATCTGAATGCCTTTTATATTATTCTCTTTTCTGATTGCATTGGCTAGGACTTACAGCATTATATTAAAAAGCAGTGGAGAAACTGGGCAGCCTTGTCTAGTACCAGTTTTTAGAAGAAAAGCTTTTAGTTTTTCCCCATTCAGTATAATGTTAGCTAAAGGTTTTTCATATAGAATTTTTAGTGTGTTGAGAAATAACCCTTCTATGCCGAAATCATGTTGTATTTTGTTGAATGCTTTCTCTGCATTGATTGAAATAATCATATGGTTTTTATCTTTCTTTCTATTAATATGGTTCATTATGTTTATGGTCTTGCATATGTTGAACCACCCTTGCTTCCCTGGAATAAAGTCTACTTGGTCGTGATGAATAATCTTTTTATATGCTGTTGGATTCAATTTGCAAGTATCTTGTTGAGAATTTTTGCATCTATATTCCTCAAAAATACTGGTCTGTAGTTTTCTTTTGTTGTCATGTCTTTATCTGTTTTGGGAATAAGGATGAGGGAGGCTTCATAAAACGAATTTGGGAGGTTTCTTTCTTTTTGAATCTTTAGAAATAATTTTAGTAGAATGAGGGGTTAACTCTTTTTTAAAAATTTTACAGAATTCAGAAATGAAGTCATAAAGACGTGGGCTTTTGTCATGACGTTATTTATTACTCATTCAATCTCAAGGCTTGTTATGGGTCTGTTCAGGCTTTCTATGTCCTCCTGATTCAATCTTGGTAGATTACATGCATCCAAGAATTTGTCCATCTCCTCCATATTCTCTTGTTTGTTGGGGATATAGTTGCTCATAGTATCCTCTAATGATGTTTTGTATTTCCATTGTGTTTGTTGCAATATTGCTGATTCATTACATATTTGATTTATCTGGTTTCTTTCTTCTTCTTAATCAGTCTAGCTAATGGTGTGTTGATCTTGTTAACCTTTTCAAAGACCAGCTTTTGCTTTCATTTATTTTCTGTATAGTTCATTTATTTTCTAATTTCACTTATTTCTGCTCAAATCTTTATTATTTCTTTTCTCCTGGGTTTTGTTATTGTTTTTCCATTTCCCTGAGGCATGATGTTAGGTTGTCTATTTGCCACCTTTCTATCTTTTCTTATGCTAATTGCGTTTAACTTCCCTCTTATGACTGCTTTTGTGGTGTCCCACAAATTATGGAAACTTGTGTATTCATTATCATTTGCTTCCATAAATCTTTTTATTTCAGATTTAATTTCTTCAGTACGTGAAACTTCATTCAAAGTAGGGTTTTTAGTTTCCATGTGTTTGTGTATTTTTAAAAAATTTTTCCTGAAATTAATATCCTTGTCTAATTCCACCATGGTGAGAGAAGATGCTATATACAGTTTCTATGTCTTTGAATCTGTAAAGGCTTGATTTGTGCCCTAGCATATGGTAAATCTTTGAAAAGGTTTCATGTGGGGGGTGAGAAAAATGTATATTTTTGCGGTCTTCGGGTGGTTGGTTCTATAGATGTCAGTGAAGTCCATTTGATTTACAGTACTGTTTAAGTCCTGTATCTCTCTGCTTATTTTTTGTCTAGAAGATCTGTCTAAAGGAGATAATGGGGTGTTGAGATCCACAATAATTAGTGTTGCAACCTATCTCTCCTTTTAGCTCTAGCAGTCTTTCCTTCACGTTTTTAGGTATTCCTGAGTAGGATGCATAGATATTTATAAGCATTATGTCTTCTTGATGAATTAGCCCTTTTACTAATATATAATGCCCTTCTTTCTCTCTTCTTACAGTCTTAAAGCCTATTTTGTCTGAAAACAGTATCACGACTCTAGCATTTTTATTTGTTTGCATGGAATACCTTTTTCCAGTCCTTCACTTTTAGTCTATGGATGTTTTTATTCATAAGGCGCATTTCTTGTAGGTAACAGAGGGTTTCTATTGTTTTACCCATTTGGCCAGCCCTTGTCTCTTGATTGGAAAATTTAATCCATTAACGTTAAACATTATTATCAATGTTTCCAGGCATTTTCCTATCACTAAGTAAGCTCTTTTCTTGGTTGTTTTTTGTTCTCTTATATCTGTCTGTCTGTCTGACTTTAGTTTTCCTGGTATAGCACTCCCTTCAGAACTTCTTGAAGAGCTGGTCTCAAGTTGGTAAATTCTTTCAGGTTTCATTTACCTGAGAATGTTTTTATCTTTTTTTCCCATGTGAAGGATAATCTTGTTGTTATAGCAATCTTGGTTGAAATTGTTTATTTAACACTCTGAATATATTTCCCCACTCTTTCCTTCCCTGTTTCTGGTGACAGGTCCAATGTTAACCTGATGGGATAACCTTTGTAGGTGATTTTATGTTTCTCTCTTGCCAATTTTAGTATCTTGTCTTTGTCTGTGGTTTTGGCCAATCTGGCTATGATGTGCCTTGAAGATCTTCTTGGGTTGATTTTATTTGGGGTCCTTTATATTTCTTGGGTCTAGATATTTGGATGCCTCTCTAGGTTTGGAAATTTTTCTTCCAGGATTTCATAAAATAGATTACCAATGTCCTTATTATTTTCTTCACCTTCTAGGATAACAATTATCCAGATGTTTGGGTGCTTAATGGTATCTGGTATTTCTCATATATTGTCCTCATTTTTCTTGGTTATTTTCTCAGTCTTTTTGATAATTTTTTCTAGGCCAGAAATTTTGTCTTCCACATTCAAGATTCAGTCTTCTGCACAATCTAATCAGCTTTTAATACTTTTGAGGGAAGTTTTAGTTTCCTGTATCACAGTCTCCATCTCTAACAAGTCCATGTGATTATTTTTTATGGTTTCTATTTCTTCTTTCAAATCGTGAAAGGACTTCCTCATCTCCTGGAGCATGTTGACGCTTTTCTCTCGCATCTCATTTAGTTTTGTCACTATATTCTGAATTGTTTATCTGACATTTCCACAAGTTCCACTATGTTTTCTGTGGACAATTAAGAATTGATACTTTCCCTTGAGGGAGAGGTACTTTCTTGGTTGCTCATATTTCTTTGCCTCTGTGACGATTTCTAGTCATCTGGTGATTTATATGTTTCTTCCTAAATTCTCTGAGTTAATTCTGAGCATTCAAAGGCATGCGGGAGTAGGTGACTGGCAATCTCTCTGCTGCTCTATCTCCCTCATGTTCACCAGCAACCGGCACTGTTGTCACTGGTCTTGAATGATTCAAAGTCCTCCCAATTTCTAGAGAACAGGTATCCCTGGGACTGAGCTGCTGGGCTTTAATTGAGAAAGACTGAAGGAGTCATGCAATGCCCGTTGTGCACTGTGCACTTCAGAAAGCAGTGAAGTCTTAGAATTCAGAGGCATGATGGGATAAACCACAGTCTCTTTGCAGCTCCATCTCCCTTCACGGGAACAGATGTCCAGATAAGGTGATGGGGAGTGGGCACAAGATCTTCTCAAAGTCCCAATCAACACAACTGAGAGTTCAAAGGTGAGTGGGGGAGGGGATGAGCCACGAGTCTCTGCCACACAGCCTTCCAGCCACAAGTAGCCTGCCATACCTCTAAAACTTATTATGAGATAACAGTTGATTCAATGTTGTTTTAAGAAATCCTGCAAAGAGATTCCACTCACCCTTGACCAAGTTTTTCACAATGGCAACATCTTAAACAGGTATAGTATAAGACCACATATAGGATATTGACATCAATGCAGTCAAGATATATTGTGTGTCTATTACCAAAATGATTTCATGTGCTGCCCTTTGTTAGTCATATCTACATTCTTCCCATCCTCATCTGTGTTTAATCACTGGAAACTACTTATCCTTTTCCACAATTTTGTCATTTCACAGATGTTATATAAGTGGAACCATAGTACCTAATTTTTCAAGAATTATTTCATTTTATTATTTTTTAATTTGCTATAGGGCATGTGCAAGAGAGAAAATGAGAAAACAAGTCACGAGGTTCAGGACTCGAACTGTACTCAGCCATGTGGGAGTCCAGCACCTTAACAACCATACCACCTGTTGATCGCGTACCTACTCTTTCAGAATAGGTTTTTTGTCACTCCTCATGGAGATTGCTCCATATTATTACATGCATTAACACTCTGTTCCTTTTTATTGTGAGGAGTAAGTCATCTTGATATAGATATACTATAGTTTGTTTAATCATTCACCCATTGAAGGACATTGTGATTGTTTCCAGTTTGAGCGTATTATAAATAAAGCTTACAAAGATTTATGTACATTTTTTAAAGAGGTTTTTCGCTGTAAGGCACATGTGCTTGCTTGCCAGAAAGACAGAAAGCAAGAAATCACCGCCTAGGGGAGATGGCCACATCACAATCCCTTCTTCACCATTCTCCCCTCGGGACTTTGGGTATGCATGCATATGCGCACACATATACACACACACACACACACACACACACACCCCAAGCCATGAGTTTTAAGCCACTGAGTCTGACTCTTGAACCATGGTCAACCACATGGGAGTCCAACACCTTAACCACCATGCCACCTGAGCCTTATGTATGCATTTTTATATCACTGTTTTCATTTCTCTGTAATAAATATCTGGGAGTGTAACTGCCAGGTTGTATAGCAGTTGCAAGGTTCATTTTATTAAAAAAATGCAAACTTTTCTAAAGTGGCTGTGCCATTTTACATTCCCGCCCCCCCTCCCGAGTGCTGCTGAGTAATTTCTCTGCATTCTCACCACTATTTTTTGTTAGTGCCAGTTAGCAGTGGATTCTATGGTTTTAATTTTTCATGTCCCTAATGACTGATGATGTTGAGTATCTTTTCCTGTGCTTATTTTACTCTTATATGTTCTATTCAATAAAATGGCTATCAATGCCTTTTGCCCATCTTCTAACTGGATTTTTTTTTTTTCTAATACTGAATTTCAAAAGTTCTTTACATATTCTGGATGGTAGTTCTTTGACAGGTATGTTGGTTGCAAACTTTTCTACCAGTCTTAACACATCTTTTTTAATACGATTTCTTAAATTTAAAGCATTCCAGTTTATCATCTTCTCTTACAGATTATACTTTGGAGTGAAGATTTTTTTCATTTTGGTGTCCACACATTTGATTTTAGGATATAAAAATGTGATTTTTGTGTGGTGATTTTATAGGCAGCAGTCATGTTGAGCTTATATAGTTCAAGGAGTTTTCTTAATTTCTTATGATTTTCTATGTAAACAATCATGTAATCTATAAATAGGGGCAATTTTGTTCTTCTGCTTTAATCTCTAATGCCTTTTCTTTTCCTCACTACACTGCAGTAACTACAACGTCCCTGTAGTATACTGGTGGGACTATGCATCCAGGTCTTGTTCTCCAACTGAGAAGAAAAAATACATCTTTCACCCTTATGTACAGTCTCAGTGGGAGGAAATTTTTGATAGATGCTCTAGGTCTAACGGAGAAAGTTTTCTCTTCTAGTTTTGTGAGTTTTTAATTATTGATGTTGGATTTTGTCAAATGCCTTTTTTAGGTCAAGTGATAGATTATATGACTTTTCTTCTTTAGCTTATTAATATACATTATATTGCTTTTCAAATGTTGAACCAGCCTTCCATGCCTGGAATAAATTCCACTCAATTTGTGAAACAGTTTTTTGTGTATTACTGGATTTGAGTTGCAAATATTTTGTTGAAGATTATTACCTCTTAGATGAGAGAAACTATAATATAGAGTTCCTTTTTTTGCTGTGTTGTTCTGAATTTGCTGTCAGGCTAATAATAAACAAAAATGTGTAAGTCTTCTTTCCTTCCATTTTCTGGAAAAGAATGAATAAAATTGGTGTTAATTCTTCTTTAAATTTTAGTAAATTGCCTATTGAATCCATCTGGGCCTGAAGATTGTTCAAATTTAAAATTAACAGTTTTATTTAGTTTTTGAGAAAAATTGAAATGAAAAGCTAACTTAAAACTAAACGTATCTCTGTATGCCAAGAAACAACATAATCTGGATGAGATGGACAAATTCCTGGACACGTATAATCTAACCTAGATTGAGCCAGGAGGATACAGAAAGTCTGAATAGGTCCATAACAAGCCAGGAGATTGAATCATAAATAATCTCCCAACAACAAAAAAAAAAAGCCCTAGCCCTGATGGATTCACCTCTGAATTCTACAAAACTTTCAAAGAAGAGTTAGCCCCCATTCTGCTCAAGTTATTTCTAAAGATCCAAAAGGGTGAATCTCTCCCTAATTCATTCTATGAAGCCTCTATCACCCTTATCCTTAAAACAGATAAGGACAGGACAAGGAAGGAAAACTATAGATCAATATCCTTGATGAATATAGATGCGAAGATTCTCAACAAGATATTAGGAAATCGTATACAACAGCTTATAAAAAAGATTATACATCATGATCAGGTAGGCTTTATCTCAGGAATGCAAGGTTGGTTCAACATATGCAAAACCATAAATGTAATACACCATATTAACAGGAAGAAAGACAATAACCATATGGTCATATAGATTGATGCAGAAAAAGAATTTGATAAGATACAACACCCCTTCATAATCAAGACTCTCAGCAAAATCAGCATAGAAGGGTCATTTCTCAACACAATAAAAGCTATCTATGAAAAACCCATAGCGAACATCATCCTCCATGGAGAAAAGCTAAAAGCTTTTCCACTAAAAACAGGTACAAGACAAGGATGTCCACTTTCTCCACTCCTCTTCAATATAGTACTGGAAATCCTGGCCATTGCAATCAGAAAAGAAGGAAAAATAAAAGGCATTTGGATAGGAAAAGAAGAGGTGAAACTCTCTCTATTTGCAGATGACATGATTGTATACATAGAAGACCCAATGGGTTCCATAAAAAAATTTCTGGAAGTAATACATGAATACAATAACATTGCAGGATACAAAATTAATATCCAGAAATCTATAGCATTTCTGTATACGAACAACAGACAGACTGAGATAGAATTGAAAAAAGTTGTTCCATTTACCATAGCCACAAAAAGTATAAGATACTTAGGGATAAATCTAACCAAAGAAGTTAAAGACCTCCACAAGGAAAACTATGAGAAGATAAAAAAAGAAATTGAAAATGACACAAAAAAAGTGGAAGGACATCCCATGTTCCTGGATTGGAAGAATTAATATAATCAAAATGGCAATTCTACCCAAATTAATCTTCCTATTTAATGCAATGCCAATCAAAGTACCAGACACATTCTTCACAGGTCTAGGAAAGACAATCATAAAGTTTGTCTGGAATCATAAGAGACCCCGTATTGCCAAAGCAGTTCTGCACAAGAAGAGTGGAGTGGGCGGCATCTCACTCCCTGACCCAAAATTATACTACAAAGCTGTGGTAATCAAAACAGCATGGTACTGGCACAGAAACAGACAGGTGGACCAATGGAACAGAATAGAGTCCCTAGAAATGAATGCTCAAACATACAGCCAACTGATTTTTGACAAGGGATACCAGTCAATCCAGTGGGAAAAGGAAAACCTCTTCAGCAAATGGTGCTGGCAAAAACTGGATCTCCACTTGCAGAAAGATGAATCTGAACCCCTACCTCTCACCTCTGACAAAAATAAAGTCAAGGTGGATCAAGGATCTAAATCTAAGAACTCAAACTATAAAATTGCTCCTGGAAAACACCAGGGAAAATCTGGGAGACATTGGGGTAGTGAAAGACTTCTTAAATAAGACTCCCAACACACAGTCAATAATCCCCAAAATAGACAAGTGGGATTACATCAGACTAAGAAGTTTCTGCATGGCAAAAGACACAGTGATTAGTGTGAATAGACAGCCCTCAGAATGGGAAAACATTTTTGTAAACTATGCGTCAGATAAGGGACTCATAACCAGAATTCACAAGGAACTCAAGCAGCTGTTCCAGAAAAAGACAATCCTATTAAAAGATGGGAGAATGAGTTGAAAAAACCACTCTCTAAAGATGACATACGAATAGCTAAAAGGCATATGGAAAAATGCTCAACATCCCTCATTGTAAGAGAAATGCAGATCAAAACAACAATGAGATATCTAACCCCAGTCAGAATGTCTAAGATGAAAAAAACAAAAAATGATAAGTGCTGGCGGGGGTGTGGTGAAAAGGGAATGCTCTTTTTTTTTTTTTTTTTTTTTTTTTTTTTGGAGAGGTTTTTGTTATAGGGTGCGTGCACTCGCCAGACAGACAGAGAGAGACAGAAAGACAGAAAGTGAGAAATCACCCCCCAAGGGGGATGGCCACACCGCAATCCCTTCTCCTCCATTCTCCTCTCGGACCTTGGGCACGCACGCACACACACCCAGCGTGAGTTTAAGCCACCGGGTCCAGGACTCGAACCGTGGTCGACTATGTGGGAGTCCAGCGACATAGCCATTACTCTAACTGCTGGTCCCAAAAAGGAACTCTCTTACACTGCTGGTGGGAATGTAAATTGGTCCAACCACTGTGGAGAACAATTTGGAGATTCCTCAAAAATCTACAAATAGAACTACCATATGATCCAGCAATCCCACTCCTTGGTATCTTCCCGAAGGACAGAAGAATACTTAATCAGAAAAGTGCTTGCACATCGATGTTTATTGTGGCACTTTTCACGATTGCTAAGTCATGGAAACAACCCAAATGCCCACGAACTGATGAGTGATTAGAAAAACTGTGGCACATATACTCAATGGAATACTATTCATCCATGAAAAACAACAAAACCCTGGCTTTTGAAAGGAAGTGGATGAATATGGAAGACTTACTGCTGAGTGAAGCAAGCCATGCTATGAAGGAGAGGCATTGTATGTCCCCACTTAATATATACCGAGTGTCTGCACTCTATGACTGAAACTAACTGTCTAAAGGTCTTAGAAACACAGTATATAGATGTAAATACCAGGTATAATGTGTGTGAAAGAGGAGGGTCTGAGAAAGGACATTTGGGGGAGGGACAGGGAGGAAAAGTATTAATCGCACAAAGAGGTGTGGCAAGAAACCACCCCAAACCCTTCTCCTCCACTCTCCTCTCGAGATTTTAGGCACACACGCATGCACACACATATGCCCAGCATGAGTTTTAAGCTGCCGGATCCAGGGTTTGAACTGCAGTCAACTACATGGGAGTCCAGCAATGTGACCATTACATATCTGCTGATCCCGATGGATTTTATCTTTTCAGAATTATTAATTTATTATTTAATTTTATTATTATTTTTAAATTTGACCAGAAAGATACAGACAGGCAGAGAGAGAGAGAGAGAAGGAAAATGAGAAAGCAAACCACCCACCATCTCGGGGACTCAAATCACAGCCATGTGAATCCAGCACCTTAACCACCACACCACCTGCCAGCCCTAGATTACAACTATTTTTAAAGTCACAACAATGTTTATATTAACTAATGTTCCAAAGACACTCAGAAAGTAGTGTGTTATTTGTTGTGGGTGGAATGCTCTAAATATGTCAGTTTCTTTTGGTTGAACGTATTAAGATCTTCCATATTCTTGCTAATTTCCTGTCAAATAATTCTATCAACTGCTGTCAAGGGAGCTGAAGTTTCCAACTTTGTTTCATTCATTAAATGTAATATATTTAGATATATATATTATATATATACTGATATATATAATATATATATCTTATTAAATTTTGTGCATATTTCTTTCAGTTCTACTAGTTTTTGCTTTATGTATTTTGAGTCATTGTTTGCTATTTACAGATATAGGATCATTATGTCTTAACAGACTGATCCCTTTATCACTATGTAATGTCTGTCTGTCTCTAGCAATTTTCTTTGCTCTGAAATTTACTTTTTATGATATTAATGTGAATACCCCTGGATTTTTTCAATTAATGTCTCTCTTTTTCCAGTCTTTACCTTCAACTTAACCTGACAGAAGTAAGGGTTCATCTGGGGGTAAAGGTTCAATTTTCAATTCAAAGTGAATTTCTCATAATTCACTTCATAAAGAGCATAATTTTGGATGTTTTCTTATCCATTCTGCCAATCTGTCCTTTAATTGGTATATTTAGATCATTTACATTTAAGGCAACTATTAATGTGATAGGACTAAGCCTATCAATTATTTGTTTTTGTTTATTTCCTGTTTCTCTTTCTTTCCTTCTCCTGGGTTGCATATACTTTTTCTTATAACTACATCTAGATTTGTTTGTTTACAGTGTTTCAAGTATATCACTTTGCATAGTTTTCTCAATGGCTTCTCTAAGGATCACAATACATACACATAATTTACTGCACTGGACTAGTGTCAACATCTTATCACTATAAGGGAAGTACAGAAAACATATTTAGATCCCTTTATTCTCCCTGATTTTCGTATAATTATCTTACTAAGTACTTCCTCTACATACATTTATAGCACATATTGTCTTAAAATTTGTGCTCCAATCAAATATAACTCCAGAAACTCACCATCACCCCTTTTACCCATTTTAGTGTTCTTTCCTTTCTAAAATTCAAAGCCACTTTCTATTATCATTTTATTTATTTTATCTATTCTTTTTTTCCTAAGTTTATTTCTTCTATAAGACAGAAGCACCCCTAACAGGGTTTTGACATTATCAACCACTCCCAGCTTTAGAAAGTCCCACATCATGAACACATGTGTGCCCAGTATAATTAGGGAGATCTCCAGACATAAACTCTGAAATTTCCTAAGTGGATTGATCAGTGTTATAAAATATTGTGATTTACTGTTGTGTCACTGTTCAGTCCCCCTTTCCCTATTCTTTAAGAATATAGATGCTAGCAATAAATTCAGTTTTCCTTTATCCAAAAGTTTTCTTTTCCCCTTCATTCCAGAAGAATGTTTTTACTGCATATATGACATGTTAGTTTTTTTTCCCTTTAAGTACTTAAGAAAAAATATAGTGACACTTCCTCCTGACTCCCACCATTCCAGATAAGAAAGCTCCTCACACTTGAATTGGTTTCCCTCTATAAAAAATGTGTTTAACTCTAGCAATTTTAAATAATTTTGCTTTATCTATAGCTTGCAGAATTTTAATTATGGTATGTCTTGATGTGGATCAGTTTGGATTTATCCTGTTTGAGATTCGCTTAACTTCTTGCATCTGTAGCTTTATATCTTTCCACAAGCTTGTAAAATTATCAGACTATTCCTGGTGTATTTTTTATTCCCACTCCATCTTCACTTCTGAAACTGTATGACACAAATATTAGCTCTTATTGTCCCATAGGTCTATGAGACTCATATTTTTTTAGTCTATTTTCTCTACTGTTTACATTGGGTAAATTTAAAAATTTGTCTTCAAGTTTACTAATTCTTTCCAATATTATCTCAGTTCTATTTTTTTTTTGGGGGGGGGGCGTGGGATGTAGATAAAGAATACATGCAAAAGAGACAAAAAGAACCTTCAACAGGGTCTCATTACGCTGCAACTCCCTTTCCCTTTTCCAATGGCCTTTCCAATGTTTTTCTATGCAAAAATGAGTCATGACTTTTCTGACAACCCACTATTTGGGATCTAGGCACCCATATGTGTGCACCAGTGTCTCTTCAAACCAGCCCAGAGATCCAAACCTACAGTCAGTAACATGGCTTCAACACTACAGTCCAGCATGCTACAGACTACACTAACCAGGCTGGGCCTACACCTTACCATTAAGACCATTCAGCAATTTCTTCTTAAAATTCCAATTATTGTTCAGTTTTATAACTTCTGAGTTTGGGCAAGCATTATGGCCTGGGGGTTAAGGGATCTGGATTCTACATAGCCAACAATACAGTTCAAATTCCAGACTCAGTGGCTTGAAAAACACAATGGGCATGTATGCACGCATGCTCCAAATCCCAAATGGAGAAATGGAGAAAGGGTTGCACATAACCACATCCAATGAGGGGGGTGGTGCTTTCTCTCTCTCTCTGGTGAGTACATGCGCTCTCTAGCTGACTAAATAAATTAATTAAATTAAAAGGAGTTTTTAGTGTTTTAAAATAGAATTCTATTTCTTGGCTGAGATTTTCTTAGGTTTTTGCTTCAAGAGATTTTGTAATAGCTCACTAAAACATTTTAATCACAGCTGCTTTCAAATCATATAAATCTCAGTGTTTGTGCTTGATTGTTTTCTTTGTATGAGTGAGTGATTTTCCTAGTTCTTGGTATAGTGAGTGTTTAATCGTATCCTATACGTTTTTTATATTAAGGGACATGGATCCTATTTAGATCCCTGGCTAAAAGATGTAATATCAGGAATAGGTGGATGTGCCTATTCAGCTACCTGCTAGGCTCCTCTTTCTCCTGCCATTACCTTCACAAAAATCAAGGGCTTACACTGCCTTGGTGCAGACAGATGAAATGAAAGTCCATCTCACTGACACCTTCCTAGCAAAAGTGTGGCTCCAACCCACCATTTCTGTTGTCTCTAAGTAAGATCAGCTCTCCCTTGGGCCAAGCTACTACAAAGGAAAGAGAAATGGAAGGGCTAAGCCACACTACTTTGTCACTGCATATGAGTTGATGTTCAGCACCACAACTAGCCCCATACATACCAGAAAAAAGGGAAAGAACAAGTGGATGCCAACCAGCCCCTTCTACTTCATTCTACTTTTTGATGTCAGCAGATATTAAAGAACACTGGAGGACAATGAGGGTGGGAAGTGAGGAGTCAAGTGTAGCAGTGATTAGCTCATGCTTGAACCATCTCATTGTGACTGTTAGCATCTGCAAATTCAACTTGAAGCCAGACCTTTGCTCACACTGTCCTGGTAGAGAAATCGAAGCATCACTTGCTTCTGCCAGGGAGAGGATGAAAACCAGTTCCCCACTCAACCCTGTCAAAAACCACCAGTCAGGGTAATTAAAGTGCCAGACAGGGAAGGAAAGATTAGCTCCTTGACTCAGGCATACTTCCAGCTTCTGGGTGGAGAGCTGAAGTGTGCTGCCTGCTTTCGAAGACTGGTAGTTTCCTTGGTGTTTACCTGTAGCAGGGCAAGTATTGACAAGTTTTCTTGTTAGACAACCCTTCCTCTGTCCTTTGGCTAGGGGGTAACACATTCTTCCCAAAGTTTTGTGCCAACTGGTTGCTTATGATTGGAGACTTCTGCAATACCCTGTACTAAACATGTGAGACAACCAGTAAACTAGAGAACTCACCCCCTGTCATTTCTCAAGTCCCAGGTCTCTAGACTATCCACCATTTTCCTTCCATCTTTCAGCAACCTCCTGTACTTATTACATTAAGTCCAGAGATTTTTTGTTGTAATGATATATTTTCTATGCAAAAATGTGTCATGACTTTTCCAATGACCCAATAGTTTCCACTCTCCCTTTCCTAACTTCCACTGGTCAGGCTGTTCTTCACTCCATTTCTTAATTTAAAAGTTCTATACTTGTCCCATTCCCTAATGTTTACTTGGCCTTTCCCTGCAGTAGTAATCAGACATATATTTTACCATTTCTTTAAAAATGCCACCTCCACAAGGACATTTATTCAATCTTCCAAATAAGACATGAACTTCAGAATAATTTCACTGCCCCCATAATCCATTCAGTGAATATTTGGGTACCTACCATGGACATAAGTAAAAGAAAGGATAAAACAAAGAGCAAAATAAAATTCTTCCCCTTAATAAAGCTTATATTCCAGTGGAGAAAAGGGAAAAAATAACATTGTTATATATGTATAACAATAAATTGAGAATGCAGTTTTTTTAATCGGGCATAATTAGGAGGCAATGTGGAAGCAGTTTAGTGAGCCAAGTGGATAACAGGAAGAGACAAAGTCAGAAAAATAGCCAAGACCATACACACAGAACATTGTGAGGCCATAGCAAGGAGTTTAATTTCTAAGTGCAATAGATTCTATATTCTAAGTGGCTAAGAAGAAAGATATGATTGAATTTATGTCATGGTGGCTGCTGAATACTGAGTTAAGAGTGAAGTCAGGTCTACCACTTGGAAGGTTTGTTAGGATGGCAGCAGCCTGGATGGTGGCAATAAATTTGATTACAAGTGATCAGTTTCAGGGTATATTTTGAAGGTGGAAACAATAGAATTTGATAATGGAGTAAATGTGAGAAATGAGAAAAGGGGAAAACAAAGGATAACTCCAAACTTTAGGGCTGAGTTACCGAGTAAATTATAAAACCTTTACTAAAATGGAGGACAGAGAGAGAGACAGATTAGGAGAACAAAACAAATCAAGAGTTGGTTTATAATGTATTAGATTTGAGATGCCTATTAAATAGCTAGGAGATAAATTGAAGACCATTGAAAATATAACTAGTTTTCTTTGGAAAGTTGAGGCTAGAGATTAGATCATGTAAGATCATGATGATAAATGCAAATCATGCAAAACATGAATTTGTATGCTCTAAACAAGACTGAAATTAAATATAGTGAGGGAAATAGATAGCATGTCATATACTTATCTTGCTCTTATAAATAATAGGTAAGGTAGCATAGTTCTAGAGTTGGGAGCTGAGCAGCAGCATCCACATTAACAGCCAGCTTCCTAAATGGACTGGAACACAAGCTACACTGACAGCCCAGTTCTGAAGGGTAAACTTCAGGGTTGTTCCTAGCAGCTCATGCTTAACAATGTTTTTAAGTTCCCTTACCAAACCAGAAAGACATTTACTTTTCTGTAATAAGTCCCTTTCTGCTTAAAGTATAAAGAATTAGATTCTGTCCTCTACAACTGAATCGTGACACCCTAGAATGTCTACAAAACATTCCAGATATTCCAACAGTTTCTGAGCATCATAATTTTAGCCAAGAATTAGCTTCATCCGCTCTGTGCATTTTGGCCTTCTTTAGGGATCAGGTACCCCGGGGCAAACAAAACCACAGGAAGTAGCTTAATTCACAATTTCTTAGACAAGGGAACTGAACTCACTAGCCAACAGCATACCTGTGAGAATGCCAAACTCAAATATCCTCCTTAAAGTACCAACCTCTTCCTTTCTTGGCAGTGCTCATATAACAGGTTATGATATACCAACAGAGTAAAATGTAAGAGCACCTCTCTGGACAAAGAAACTTCATTCCCCAGGCTCTGCTTAGCCTTCAATTCTAATCAGTGATAATATCAAAAGTGAAAGCCAAATAACTATTTAACTTAAAATGTTAGTATTATTTAGGTGCCTTCAATAATATAATGAGAATCACATTTAAAAAACAAAAACAAAAACCTGTGGGGCAGCAGGTGGCATAATGGTTGAGGTGCTGGACTCCCACATAGCTGATGGCAGTTAGAGTCCTGGACCCAGTAGCTTGAAAAATCACACCGGGCATGTGTGCATGCATAACTAAAATCCCAAGAGAATCGAAAACAAGGACCGTGGCGTGGTTGTCCCTGTAGAGGACAATTTCTCACTTTCCTTCCATCTTTCTTTAGTGACCACATGTGCCCTATGGCAAAAACCTAAAAATAAATAAATAAAGACAATAAATTAAAAATAAATTTTAAAACTTGGCAAAGATACCAAAACTACTCCTGTACCTATTTCTGGAGGCTGGGGGGGAGGGGGGAGTGACTGTTATTTGGCAATAACACCTTACTGGCTAAATGTCAGACCTGTCCCCTATAGCACATTATGACATTCCTAGAAACTGTTTCAGTTTCTACTAACTTTAACTCAATTATGAAGTGCAGAGCCTTTCTAGGTCCTAGAAATTTTATAATTCTTTCTAAAAAATAAATGGCACCCATTTACATTTATTGTAAATGGTAATAAAATTTGTTTTCCAATAGATAACAGATTTCATTATTATTCCCTTATAATTACTCTGATTTCACTTTAAATGAGTTATTAGTTATTATGAATGTGAAAGAGGGCAATTTTTAAGTTCTTGAGTTCAGTTGAACCATATCCCTGTTTATCCACAAAATAAGAATTTATATCCACATAAGATATAATGCCAGAATAGCAAGAATAATGTGAGAACAATTTACAGCACTGGCATTAAAGGATGGAACCCTGCTAGGAATAATTTGTACAACTTTAGTCATACTTATCAGTAAGCCATGCCCTGCACATTAATTATCCAGAGAAAAAGGAGACTTAAACAACATTAAAAAAGAAAAATATTTTTTCTATGATGACCAAAAATAAGTCAGTTTAAACCTCCAAAAAAAAATCTCAGTTATCAATGTCATTAAAAATTTTAGACATATTAATTTTTAAGACAGAAATAGTTTGGATAAAGCACTTTTAATCTGTAATAAATTAATCATCAACCTCTCAGTATTAAGAGGTTTAAATGCTAATCAAAATAATACAAGGCATTGGAAAGCTATACTCTGAAATTACAAAGTAGATAAATTTTTAGTATCTATAAAGTAATCAACAACAAATGTTTTACCATAAATAAGTAAAACTACATTGCAAGGTCATATTTTACTATAAAAACTAGATTTTCTTATCAAACTACCTTTAAAAATACTTCCAAGTATAATGTCTAAAAGCAGACTAATAATCAGTACTGCTTTCAAAGACACTATACCTGAGATCATTCAATGAATAAATGGCCAAGATTATTTTTAAAAGAAGAGGGCAGCAGGTGGGCATAGTGGTTAAGGTGCTGGGACTCCCACATAATTGACCACAGATCAAGTCCTGGACCCATCAGCTTGAAAATCACACCTGGACCTTAAAAAGAAAAGAAAGAAAAAGAAAAAGAAAAAGAAAAAGGAAGAAAGAAAGAAAAAATCAGGCTGGGCACATACAATGGTAAAATTTTAAAAAAATTTAACTAGGATACAATAAAGCTTTTTTAGAAAATGCACAAAAGATTTAACACTAGCTACCTTTGAGTAAAAGAACTGAAGGGAGAATACTTTACACAATATTTTTTTTGTTGTTTTATTTTTAACCATGTAAACCACTGCTGTTATTTTTATAATACATTCATTTTTAAAACCAAGCTTGCCTTCCTTTCTGTGTTGAAGTTTGGGTCCTGCCTTAGAAATTCAAGCAACCTAGATCACTTGAACTAGGATGTTAAGTATGATCTAAAATGAAATCATCACCATCATTTACAAGCAACTTCATATATATGCCTAAAAGCAAACTCAAAGAGCTCATAAATGTAGACCTTAAAACAGGCCTGATTCTGTTTTATGATACATTACTTCATTCTAAATAATTCAAAATAACACTATAATGCACAATTGGATTAGATAACATGAAAATATTGTTAAAATATAATCTGCCATTTTGCTTTTAGAAGTAGCTCTTTGTTCAACAGTTGAAATATTTCAAACTACATATTTCAACATTATTCTTAGCAATTATTTTTAGAAGGAAAGTTAAACATGCACAGAATTATAATACTATACCAGTAATGTGTTATTTTTAGACAATCCTATTCTGAACACAGTCTACACAGTAATCTAGTTTTTGCAGCTTCCAAAGAGACAAACAGGTAAATTAGCATCATTCTCTTTTTATATATACATAGTAATCAGGTACCAAAATACACTGTATAGTAGTCCACATAAGAAAAGACAACTATAGGTACAAACACTCTTTGGGCCAGAAGTATTCAGAATTCAGAGTTCTTAGGGTTTTCAAAGGATAATTACAGCTTTATATAACACCCCCCTGAGGTATGGAAAAAGCATACTGTAATCAAATACATTACTATTTCTGCACAGAAATATGAATATTCACATCAAGTGGGATAAAGAAAGACATACCTGCTCAGGTCAAGTTTTGCCTCCAAAAGAGCTAGGAAACATATTTTACTGTCAAAATTTTCTTTTTTATTTTGAAACTACAGATAGAAGATTTTGGATCTATATTACTGGGTAGCTTTCTACTAGAAAATTATGTTTCTCTACTGAAAAATATTTTCTTACATGGCAAAAATCACTTTAAAATTTTAAGTTAGATACTTGTTTGAAGAGAGAGATTTATGTGTGGAATAAAACCTGACAAAGATCATCTCAGGATTTCCTGGGAACCCAAAAGCATCATTTTCATCACATACCTAATCACTTGCTTTCATCAGCTGTATATAAACAAAATCAGTAAAAGCTAAGTATGAGGCGCCAGAGAGAAAAAATTTATTGCTACTTAATTAGCAGTTTCTTCCCTGTTATCCCTGAATCCTTTCCACATGACACATCTTCAGACAGCTGTCTCCATTCATCATCCTTCTTCCTCCAGTTTTGTCCTCCCTAAAGACTCCCACCTGATTTCTTCAACGGTTCTCTGTAGGACACTATTCTCTAATGTCACCAGGCTGGTTACTTTCTTCTGGATGTACTCATTTGTCAACGTCCTTCTTAAAATGTCATACCCAGGACCAAATGCTGCAGATATTAGCTGACCACCGAAAGTCTAGTTACTTTTCTGAAACTGAAAATTTATCTTTATATCTAACTGTTTAAGATTATTAAACCTGCTTTGCCGGGGGTGACGACCTCCCCACGAGAACATGCCTCTCTCAAAGGACCTCCTTCATCCCTCTCCCGAAGAGGAGGAGACACAAGAAGCACCTGGTGCAGAACCCAAATTCCTACTTCATGGATGTGAAGTGCCCAGGATGCTATAAAATCACCACAGTCTTTAGCCATACACAAATGGTAGTTTTGTATGTTGGCTGCTCCACTGTCCTCTGCCAGCCTACAGGAGGAAAAGCGAGGCTTACAGAAGGATGTTCCTTCAGGAGGAAGCAGCACTGAAAGCATCCTGACTCAAGATGAGTGGGAAACCATCCCAATAAACACATTTTGGATATGTAAAAAAAAAAAAAAAAAGATTATTATTAAGCCTAGGGACCAGCAGTTAGCGTAATGGCTATGTCGCTGGACTCCCATGTAGTTGATCACGGTTCAAGTCCTGGACCCGGTGGCTTAAAACTCACACTGGGCACGTGTGCTTGTGTGCCCAAGATCCCAAGCGGAGAATGGAGGAGAAGGGATTGTGGCGTGGCCATCTCCCCTGGGGAGTGATTTCTTTCTTTCTGTCTCTCTGTCTCTCTCTGTCTGGCGAGCGCACGCACCCTATAGCAAAAAACTCTCCCAAAAAAAAGAAAGATCATTAAGCCTCGTGCTAAATCACTAATACTATAAACAAAAAGAAAGAAAAATCAGCTGACATACAATTAAATTAAGAGGTATAACCAATTTGTACCCCACAAATATATAAGATATTTAGACTCAGCAATAACGAAGAGATTTAAGTAAAACTTAAATAAATCAATACACCTTTCTAGGGCAGTTTGGTGATATGGAACAAAACAGACATACTCTATGACACAGCGATCTTACTTAAAGTTATTTACCCTAAAAAAAAGGTGATTATCAGACAAATAGGAAAAGATGTGTATATAACAATATTCATCACCTTATAACTTATAACTGAGAAGAACTAAAATTATGTAAATATCTATGAATAACAAGAGTTAAAAAAACAACACACAGTGGAAGAGTATATATCCATTAAAAATAATGGGGCATATCTACATATTTTAAAAACTGACATATTGTTGAGAGATTACAATATAGCATATAATCTGATAGTATTAATTAGATATGTATACTTTTACGTATGTATGTAGGCATAGAGATTTCTAAAAATATGTTCACCAAAATGTTAACAATGGTTCTCTTTGGATAAAAGGGTATTCTGTTGATTTTTACTTTTTTTATATTTTCATATATTCTACAATTTGCAATAAACAAGTACCATTTTTATAAAAACTAAGGCATTAGGGGGCAAAAATAACTAGCTACTTTATTAAAGTTACGTTAAGAGATACTTTACAATATCTTTAATCTCTATCTGTATGGATGAGTGTGTATGCACACCTAAGTATACTTTTACTTTTATTTGGTTGGCTTTTTCCCCATAAGAGTGTATGTTGAATACAACCAAGTGAAATGATTTTTCCTAGCTTTCTGAAAGGAAGTATATTTGATTCATGCAGTCTGACACTTTTATTATAACAACTACCTATAAGATTTTCCTACCCATGAAAAATTAGTGAGCAAAATGTCAGAGAGAAATTCAAGGGAATTGACAATTTATGTACTTTTAAAAAATTTTATAAGAAATTATTCAGCAATTTTTCTGGCACTCTTTTGCAGACAGATATATAAAACTTATTTAGCAATATCAATAATTTTATACCAGAAACTGGTTTCTTTCGTTAACTCCTTTTTATCTTTTATGACAGACCTATGACAGAAATAGCTACGTTTATGTTCTATTGTCTATAATTAAAATCATCATTTGGACCCTGGGAACCAGAATTACATTAAAAAAAAGATAATAAATTATAATAAAAAAAATTTAAGTTTAATGCCTAAATTCTCATTTATAAATGCATCCATATTTTTCTTTTTAAGTTGACATTCATTAAATATTAATGAAAACATACAATAAACTTATGTCATTCTTAAGTATAAGCAATAATCTGTGAGGTTAAAGACATGATAGGTTAGATACTACATATAAAAGTTAGGGTAGCCATGTGGCTTCCAGTACTGGAGTCCAGTATACTGTGGAATATGCTACCTAGGCTGAGATTATTGCAATGTTTGATCTAGGATATTAATTACATGTATGTATTCCCTTTGTAAAAATCTATCAAACAGTACATTACTTTTTTCATTATGTATGTACATTTCAATAAGTTTACTTTAAAAAAGAAATCTGCTTACAATCAAATCTAATCAATTATTTTAAATGCAAAGATAAAAGAAGATCACCAGATTCTCCAAAGAGAGTGTGGGAGAAGATTAGGAGAAAATAAGCAACAAGCACAAGAATGTATGTAAACAATTTGAATAGGTTATAGAACTGTCTACCACAGCTAAGCTAAACATGTTGCTGAAAATTCACTATACACTTAAAAAAAAATAGGACTATTATTGAATGTATATATTACATTATGTTTAGTGTTGAAGACAATGAATATATCTGTATGTTTGATTTGATCATTATACAATATATCCATGTTTTTTTTATTATACTATACTTTACCCCACAAAGATGCACCATGATTATTTGTAAACAAGAAATCACAATTTCAAATAAGATATTCAAAAAGGAACAGGTAAATGACCAGAAAAACGATATGAAACTAAAACTGCAAAGTGAAAAAGGAGAGAAATATGTCACATTTCCCCCCCCCAAAAAAAACACATAGTAAATTATTATGAGGATCAATAGCCATTTATATTCAAATCTCTCAAGGATCATGATAAAATCCTTGATCGCTAATGATCGTTGTCACATACAGAGGAATACAAGACCAAACGACTTGAAGAAATGGAAACAGGTCTTATAAACTCTGAAATCCAAAGGCAAGGAAGGAGACATTTTACTGGCTAAGCCAAAATCTTTATCTAATCTATCAATACACATCACTAAACTATGTGCACTGTGGTAAGCAGAATTTTAAAATGTCCTGCCTCAAACTCTGGAACTGTGATAAGATGAGATTTCACTCTTAGGTAATGTCATATTCTATGGAATATTTGACCTAAAGACAGGGAGATTATCCTGGTGGGCACATAAACCTCTAAAAGCATAGTGTTTCTCTCAATAGGCAGAAGAGATCAGAGATACTCAAAATATGATAAGGACCTGGCATATTATTGCTATTTTGAAGATGAAGGGGCCATACAAAAAGAAATTCAAGTGGCCTCTAAAAGCAGAAAAGGGATCCCAGCTGACAGCCAACAATGAAACAGGGACTCAGTCCTACAACCACAAGTGACTGAGTCTGACCAACAACCTGTATGAGTTTCAAAGATTTTTCCCTAGAACCCTCCAGATAGCTTAATCCACCCAAACATTAGCCAATGTTAATCATATTTTTCCCTGTATTTTGTAGCATGGTCTGGATATTCAATAAGCATAGGCAGAAATGCTGATAGAGGAAAAAGAATTATACAATGTATTCATGTTTTCATTCAACATTTACTGGCTTCCTATTATGTACCAGCCATTGTGCCAGGTGATGGGAATATGACAATGAATGATCCTGTTTTTTGAAGTTCACAGACTAGTGTTTCAGAACTTGACTGAGGTAGTGATAGCAAAACACTGCAAATGTATTAAATGCCACTGAACCATTTATTTTAGAATGGTTAATTGTGGAATGGTTCAACATATGCAAAATAATAAATGTAATACATCACATAAACAAAAGATAAAAACCATATGATCATATCAATGCAGAAAAATTCAATAAAATACAAATTCCCTTCATGATTAAGACTCAGCAAAATTGGCATAGAAGGGAAATTCCTCTATACAATAAAATCTATGACAAGTCCACAGCTAATATCATACTGAATGGGGAAAAGAATAAAGCTTTTCCACTAAAAAGTGGAAAAGACAAGGCTTCCAACTTTCTCCACTCCTTTTCAACATGGTACTGGAAGTTCTAGCCAACATAGTACTGGCAGTTCCTGCAATCAGACTACAGAATCAAATAAAAGGCATTCAACTAGGAAGAGAAGAAGAGAAATTATCTATTTGAAGATGATATGATTCTATACATAGAAAATCCAAACAAATACACAAAAAACTATTGGAAGTGATAAATGAATATAGTAAAGTGCAGGTTAGAAAAATCAACATACAAAAACCTGTAGTATTTTTATACACTAACAATGAACTGAGATAGAACTGAAGAAAGTAATCCCATTTACAATACCCCCCCAAAAAAAATAAGCTATCTAAGAATAAAGTTAACCAAAAAAGTGAAAGACTCCTACAAGAAAAAATATGAAGCACTTGAAAAAGAAATTTAAAATTATACAAAAATGTGGAAAAACATCTAATGTTCCTGGATTGGAAGAATATAATCAAGGCATAAATCCTATCCAAATTAATCTACAAATCCAATGCAATTCTGATCAAACTTCTGGAGATATTCCTCATAGAAATAGTATATGTGTGTGTGTGTGTGTGTGTGTGTATACACATACACGTGTGTGTGTGTGTGTGTGTGTGTATATATAGATATAGATATAGATATATACATATATATATGATCAGTCTGGAAATCCAAGGCCTTACATAGCTAAAGCAATACTGAGCAAGGGGAATAAAATAGGAGGCACTTCACTTCCTGACCTCAAGACATATTACAAAGCTATGATAGTCAAAACAATATGATATTGGCATAAAAACAGGCAGGTAGACCAATGGAACAGAATTGAGAACCCAAAAATAAACTCCAAAGCAAACAGCCAACTGATCCTTGACAAAGGGCACAAAACAATCCAGCGGGAAAAAGAAAATCTCTTCAGTAAATGATGCTGGAAAAACTGGATATCTACCTGCAGAAGAAATAAATGCACCCCTCTTTCTCACCATTAACACAAATAAACTCAAAATGGATCAAGGATCTAAACATAAAACCTCAAACTATAAAACTACTGGGGGGGAACTCTTAAGAGACCTTGGAGTAGGCAAAGACTTTTTTTTTTGGAATAATTATTTTTATTTTAATTTATTTATTTTTATTTGACCAGAGAAGGACAGAATGAGAGAAAGTGAGAAAGCAAGCCGTCAGGTCCGGGACTCGAACTGAAGTCAGCCATGTGGGAGTCTAGCGCCCTTAACAACCACACCACCTGTTGGCCCCAGCAAAGATTTCTTAGAGAAGACTCTCAAAGCACAATCATTTCAAAAATAGACAAGTGGGACTATATTAGGGGAAAAGCTTCTGCACAGCCAAAGAAATAATTAGTGAGGCAACAACCCTCAGAGGAGGAGAAAATATTTGTGACCCATGCTTCAGATAAAGAACTGAAAGCCAGAATACACAGGGAACCCAAACAGATTACCAAAAAAAAAAAAAAAAAAAAAAAAATCAATCCAATTAAAACATGGGTAAATGAACTGAAAAGGCAACTCTCCAAGAAAGACATACAAGCAGCCAAAAAGCATGTGAAGAAAACATGCTCAAAATCTCTTATCATAAAGGAAATGTAAATCAAAACCACAATGAGATACCATTTAACCACAGTCAGAATGGCTAAAATTAAAAAAATAATGGTAAGTGGTGAGGCTGTCATGAAAAGGGAACTAACTTTACTACACTCTTGGTGAGAATGTAAATTAGTACAACCACTGTAGAGAATGATATGGAGATTCCTCAGAAATCTACAATTAAAACTATTATACGATCCCGGGAACCAGCAGTTAGCGTAATGGCTATGTCGCTGGACCCCACGCGGTTCGCATCTCGGACCCGGTGGCTTACAACTCACGCCGGGCGCGTGTGCGTGCGTGCCCAAGATCCCGAGAGGAGAATGGAGGAGAAGGGATTGCGGCGTGACCATCCCCACTGGGGGGTGATTTCTCGCTTTCTGTCTCTATGTCTCTCTCTGTCTGTCTGGCGAGCGCACACGCCCTATAGCAAAAAAAACTCTCAAAAAAAAAAAAAATAAACTATTATACGATCCAGTAATTCTACTCTTAAGTATCTACCCCGAGGACAGAAAGCCTCAAGTCAGGAAAACACTTGCACACGTATGTTTACTCAGCATTATTTATAATTGCTAGGACATGGAATCAACCCAAATGTCCAAAAATAGACAAGTGAAGGGAACCAGCAGTTAGCGTAATGGCTATGTCGCTGAACTCCCACGTAGTCGACCGCGGTTCATGTCCCAGACCCGGTGGCTTAGAACTAACGCCGGGTACATGTGCGTGTGTGCCCAAGATCCCAAGAGGAGAATGGAGGAGAAGGGATTGCGGCGTGACCATCCCCCCTGGGGGGTTGATTTCTCGCTTTCTATCTCTATGTCTCTGTCTGTCTGGCGAGCGCATGCGCCCTGTAGTGAAAACCTCTCAAAAAAAAAAAAAAAAAAATAGACAAGTGAATTGAAAAATGTGGCACATGTACTCTATGGACTACTCCTGAGCCACCAAAAACAATGATACCCTGACATTTGATACAAAGTGGATGAATATGGAAAACTTAATGCTAAGAGAAGCAAGCCAGACTGAAAGACATGCTTTGTATGTCTCCACTCGATATATACCAAATATTCGTGCTCTATAGCAGAAACCGAAAGATTGTTAAGGTATAATAGCGGGGAAGGCAACTGTAGATGCTAGAGATAGTTCAGGGGTTGAGGGGTTAGGATAGGGGGTGGGTAATGGGGAAGAGAGGGAAGGGAACAGGGGGAAAAAAAAACATTTAATTGACACAAAAATGAAAACTTATTTGCTAATGAAAATGTAAATGGTAATGTCTTTCTCTTGACTGATATGCACTCTATTCATGCTAGGAAAAACTGTTGTACACTCTAAAGATGTGTAGTGATTAAATGTAAATAATAAATACATATATACACATATATAGCCACAATAAAAATATCAATTAAAAAAAGTAAAAATAAAATGGTTAATTTTGTATGTGAACTGCCCCTCAATTGTTTGAAAAAGTCTATTTTAAAAGAAAGAAGCTGGGGCCAGCAGTTAGCGTAATGGCTATGTCACTGGACTCCCATGTAGTCGACTGCGGTTCACGTCCCGGACCCAGTGGCTTAAAACTCGCGCCAGGCACGTGTGCGTGCGTGTCCAAGATCCCGAGAGGAGAATGAAGGAGAAGGGACTGTGGCGTGGCCATCCCCCATCGGGGGTGATTTCTCACTTTCTGTCTCTCTTTCTCTGTCCAGCGAGTGCACGCGCCCTATAGCAAAAACCTCTTAAAAAAAAAAAAAAGAAAGAAAGAAAGAAAGAAAGAAAGAAAGCTAATAAAAATGGAGGGATGGCTAGGCCAGCAGGTGACATTGAAGTAAGGCAGTAGGACTGCACATGGCCAGCCAACTTCCCAGTTTGAGTTCCAGATCCAGTGGCTTGAAAACCACACTGGGTGCATGCACATAGGTGCCCAAAATCCTAAGAGGAGAATGGAAAAGAGATTGCAGTGTCACCATTCCCCAGCCCAGGGTTGATTTCTCACTTTCTCTGTCTCTCTTCTGTGAGTACACATGCCCTATTACAAAAACTAAACTAAACCAAACTAACTAACTAAATAAATAAATAAATAGAAGGAAGGGTTAAAAAGATTGGAAGGGGGACAGCAGGTGGCATGGTGGTTAAGACACTGAACTCCCTTATTGCCAACCACAGTTTGAGTTCTGGACGGAGCAGCTTGAGACTCACCTCAGGCGCATGTATATGCATGCCCAAAGTCCCAAGAGGAGAATAGAGGAGACAGGATTGTGGTGTGACCATTCCCCCAGGGGGGGTGATTTCTCGCTTTCTATCTGTCTCTCTCTTTTTCTAGTGAGCACATATGCCCAATAGCAAAAATCTCTCTCAAAAACAAAAGAACTTGGAAGGGCAGTGTACAAGACCTCTGTGTATATATTCTTAAATACTGACCTTTGAATTCTATAAATATAATTATGTCATCAAAAAATAACAAATCCATATTCACTTTACCAACTCTTAGGTTTATAGAATAACTCTTCTGGGCCAGCCATGACACAATAATTAAGGCAGCTGGATTCCACAGGCCAACTATGTAGATGGCATCCCAGACCTAGTGGCTTGAAAAACACACCAGGCACATGTGTGTGCATACCCAAAATCCTGAAAAGGAAGGAAAAATGGAAAATAAATTGCAGCATGGCCATTCACCCAGAGGAGGGGAGTACTTTCTCTTATCTGACTCTCCTCTCTCTAGCAAGCACACATACCCTCTGGCATATTTTAAAATTTTTCTTTTGTCACAACATGAAGAATATTTCTTTGGAAAGTAGCTTCAGACACACTATAATGTCTTTGCTTTAAAAGGGGGGGGGGGGGCAACCAGATAGTGTGGTCATTAAGGTAACTGGATCCTACATGGCAAACTACATGGTTTGAGTCCCAAACCCCAATGGCTTGAAAAACACACCAGGCGTGTGTGCATGTATGCTCAAAATCCCAAGACAGTGGCAAAGAAGGGACTACAGCGTGGTCATTCCCCCTGGGAGGATGCTTTGTCACTTTATTTCTCCCTCTCTGTCTCTCTATGGCAAACACACACACCCTACAGCAACTTTTAAAAAGTAGGGGGGAAAAAAAAGGCATGGCTTGTCAGATCATGATACTGATTCAGTATCAACCAAGTGCTTTGAGTTATTCCTACAATAAGACAGGTTCTGATACATTCTCACCTGACTCTCATTTATGGGAGCTTCCAAAGTCAGGGATACACAGAGGCCAAAGCCCACTGTTCACAGGCCAAGAATCCCCAACCCAGTCATTAGCACTCTAAGTAACCTTATGTGCTCTGAGGAAATCAATTCGAATTAAATGACCCAGGAAAATCAAAGAGGACCTTCTAATTCATTGTTACTTGATTTTGAGACTTCTAAACAACCTGTCAAACAATTCTATAGTATCATCTTGCTTCTGGATTTTTTTTTTTAAGAGATTTTAGTTATAGTGTGTGTGCACTCACCAGAGAGACAGAAAGCAAGAAATCACCCTCCAGGGGGTGGCCACACTGCAATCCCTTCTCTTCCATTCTCCTCTCAGCATTTTGGGTATGCACTCACGAGTGCCCAGCATGAGTTTTAAGCTTCCAAGTCCAGGCAGAACTTGAACCATGGTTGACTACGTGGCGGTCCAGCAATGTAGCCATTATGCCATCTGTTGGTCCTGGATTCTGGATACTTTAAATGATATTTTAGTTTCATAAACAGATTTTCTTTTCACATATGAATACACTGAATAGTTTTCATTTCAAGAGCAGTCAATTGATAAGCCCAGAAATATCTTTAAATTTCAGGACTGCATAATATCTTTAAGTCTTATGTTATATTAGCAAAAGTTAAATTTCAGAAGCAAAACATAGACTTCAGAGTTCATGACTGTCTCTTATCAGAGACAACAGGCAACATTTAATATTTCAATCAAGCACAAAGGTTAAATTAAGATTGCTTACTCTTAGCTGATTTTTTTTTTAATTACACTTTTCCTGAAAGGACCAATGTACTAATTTCTCTAATTCCTGAGACTTACCAAAACCATTAAAATTCTGTTTTTCATGCTTAACATTATGTATAAAGTTTGATCTAATGTTATCAGCAGCAAAAGATATGTGACAAGTACTTTTTTTTTTTGTAACAAAGATGGAGAGTTGACTAAATTCCATATCTCAGATAGGACTTATTAAGCAACTGCTTAAGAAATATATAATCTTTGACTAAAATCTACAAAGACTATGAACTAGCATCACTAATGAATTTAGTCTGATTTCTGATGATCTATAAAAATCAATAATTAGTCAAAACTGTGTCTTCTAATCTTTAGAGTTTTCATAGACCAATAAAGAGAAAAATCAGTATTAAATAAGGTTTACCTTTTTTAAGGAATTCAGATATTGAGACACAAAATTCTGAATGCTATATAGTAATTTATACTAAGTTCTCAATATAATTTTATATTCCTGTACCTTTTCCCAGAGTTCAAGAAATACGTAAAATGAGAACTTAACAAGGAACAAGAAAAAGAAAAATAGAAGAAAGCTATAACTGCAAAGAAGGGGGGAAAATGCCTGTAAATTAGAATGAGGTCTATAGAATTCCTAACTCCTTCAGTGTGTACGAGGAAAGGGGCAGGGAAAAAAGGTAGGGGATAGTAAGAGGGTATTGGGTGTATGAAGCAGAGTCATCTGGAGTTCTTAAACCCACATATCAGAATAGAATGGAGAAAGGGAGAATAAATTCAGACTGTTTCAAAAAGGCAGAGGAGGGACCAGCAGATGGCGTAATAGTTACATTGCTGGACTACCATATGGCTTACTGAGGTTGGAGTCCCAGACCTGGCGACGTGAAATTCATGACAGATGCATGTGCATGCATGCCCAAAATACCAAGAGGAGAATGGAGGAGAAGGGATTGCGGCATGGCCATCTCCTCTCAGGGGTGATATCTTGCTTTCTATCTCTCTGCCTCTCTGGTAAGCACACATGCCCTATAGCAAAAATCACTCTAGACAGAGAAAGGGCAGAGGAATTATGATTCTGCTATGCCATGTCCTTCTATCACTTCTGGGCAATTCTATTAGGGAAAATGAAACTCATTTTCTCTGATTCTCAGAAAGCCATGGGAACCAGCAGTTAGCGTAATGGCTATGTCACTGGACTCCCACGTAGTCGACCGCGGTTCGCGTCTCGGACCCGGTGGCTTACAACTCACGCCGGGCGCGTGTGCGTGCGTGCCCAAGATCCCGAGAGGAGAATGGAGGAGAAGGGATTGCGGCGTGACCATCCCCCCTGGGGGGTGATTTTCTCGCTTTCTGTCTCTCTGTCTCTCTCTGTCTGTCTGGCGAGCGCACGCTCTGTCTCTCTCTGTCTGTCTGGCGAGCGCACGCGCCCTATAGCGAAAAACCTCTCCAAAAAAAAAAAAAAAAAAGAAAGAAAGCCATGTACACAGTAGAGGTGTCATCACTTTGAACACTTAAATTTTTTGGGGGGGGATGAGAGGTTTTTGCTATAGGGTGCATGCACTTGCCGGAAAGACAGAGAGAGACAGAGAGAAAAAAAAAGCAAGAAATCACCCCCTCCCCAGGGGGGATGGCCACACCACAATCCCTTCTCCTCCATTCTCCTCTCGTGATCTTGGGCATGCACGCACACGTGCCTGGCATGAGTTTAAGCCACCGGATCTGGGACTCGAACCACGGTCGACTACATGGGAGCCCAGCAACAAAACCATTACGCTAACTGCCGGTCCCTGAACGCTTAAATTTTGAGAAAAATACAGGGAAAAAAAAAAAAAAAAAAAAAAAAGTACTGGTAAGAACGGGGTAGATTTATGCAAATGGAAGAGGACACCAGATTTTTTTTTTTTTTTTTTTTTTTTTTTTGAGAGAGAGAGGTTTTTGGTATAGGGTGTGAGCCTTCGCCAGAGAGACAGAAAGAGAGAAATCGCCCCTCCCCCCAGGGTGATGGCCACAAAGCAATCCCTTCTCCTCCACTGTAATCTCAGGATTTGAGGCATGCACACACATGCGCCTGCCTGAGTTTTAAGCCAACAGGTCCAGGACTCAAATCACAGTCAACTACATGGGAGTCTAGCAATGGAATCATTTCGCCCTCTGCTGGTCCCACCAGACTTTAAATGTAAGAACAAAAGTGAAATCACTGAACAGATCATTTCAAATGTATTCCAACTGCTACATTTCTACTTCTTTCATTGAGTGTAGTTATAGGAAGAAAAGGGTATTTGAGTTGGCAATTACCAGACTAAGACCATGTAAGTCATCACTAGACAGGTACCTTAAGGAGGATAACAGGAAGAAGATCCTTACTATTCACTGCAACATACTGTACAATAATAGAAATTCAAAAGGAGTAAAATCATTAACACAATCAAACATTACATATATGTGACACACAAGTAATGAAAATCTGTCAGTCCCAGAAAGAGAACACATCCTTGAAGAAAGGATAAAAAGAAACCTCTAAAATGTACCCCATCTTGGTTAGGCCACATCAGCAGGTGGAAACGGATGGGATCACCAGCTCTAAGCCCTCAGATTCTCTTATAGATACTCAATCCCTTTCAAGGCCCTCCACAAATATTTCTGACTGCACTGATCCCAATTCCTCCAAGCATAAAAGCTTGGTGCAACTCTGTCAAGTAAAATCATATCACTTCTGTTAAAAAAAAAAAAAAAAAACAGTGAGCCTTTCTACAGCTAGACTGCTTGTACTCTGAAGCAGGACATTAAAATAGTTCCAAAAGACAGCCCCTTCTAGTTTACACACACCGTATTTACCGTATTTTTCCATTTTTTCCACACATACCGTATTTTTCCATTTTTTCCACACATACATATATGCACCACATCTTGTAAACTATTCCTTGTGAAGTATGAATTACAATGCCAATTTTTGCTTAAAGATGGGTGGTTACACTCCCTGCCCCCACTCTCTCCCTCATTACCGGCCCCTGTGGACCAGCTTTCTCAAGCTGCCCCCAGACAGACCCACATTGTTGAAGTGCTTCTGCGGCATCTGAGTCATGTTTATTACTCTTTGCCAGATGCCATCCATGTCTAAACATCAGCCATCTATGCCAGTCGAAATCCCAATCACAAGAATCACTCTGTCTAGTGACTGGCATAAATGTGATTGCCAATATTAAATTCACTTTGGAGTATTATCAACAGAAGTATTTCTCCTCTGCTGAGTTTTTATACTAAAACCATCACAAAAGATGGTACCTAGTGCAATGACAGAAGTGATGTGATAGGTCAATAAAGACATCAACAAATCAAGAAGTAAAAGAAATACATAATATTTGTTGGGAAGATATGGAGGAGGAGGGAAAGAATACAAACAATGGAAATGAAAGAAAAGGATAAGAAAGGTAAGTTAAAGGGTCACAAAACAAGTAATGCTTTCTGTGTATTTTAGTTGAGGAAAAGATAAACACATTAGGGCTTCATTTGTTCTGATAAATTAATGAGTACAATAATGGCTAAGATTTATTAAGCAAGACACTATGCTAAGTGTTTTATACACATCCAATTATTACAAAAATCTCTTGAAAGATTTATTTTCTGTTTTACAAGTGAGTACCTGAAGCATAAACAAGTTACATAACTTGTCCAGGGTCATACAGCTAATAAATGTCAGAGCCCAAACTTGAATCCAACTCTCAGATTCAAGACATTATCATGTTATGATACAAATACACTGTAACATATGGCTTCAAAGCATATTTTCTATGTATATATATCTTCAGTCAGCTATTTCCAAACCTCCTCATATGAACTGATCTCTCAGATACACTGTTAAGTGAAAAAAGACAAATTACTGGGCTTAGCCTTCAAAATAATAGTTTGCTACCATTTGAATAAAGTCAGAGGATTGGAGGAAGGAGATAATATATGGCTGTACATGTTAAAATATCACTGAAAGAATATTCATGAACAATGAAGGAAAGCCTCAAGCAAAGGGAATCTAGGGGGAAAAGGATCAGAAAATAGAGTTTTTCACTACTACAGCTTAGTATGGTATAAATTTAATCTAAGTGCATAATTTTTCATAAGAAATATGTGCTGCATGAAACAATACATCAATAATTGCAAAAACCAAAATCCTGTAATGGAAGAATACCTTAGCTGCCTTGTTTACTGAAGCTAAAGAAGGAAGCGTATGTACAAAGGCAAATCTGTTTTAATCAAGCATCTTTTGAAAATGTTTTCATCTATAAAGGGTGCCTATTTTAATACTGCTCACATCCTAAACATGGACTAGATGTGCTACCATGAAAACCTAGTACCAGTGAAGACAGAATAGACTATAGTTAGGGAATCTCAAAGTAAGTAGAGAAGGAAAAATAGCAACTAAAATATAGTCAACAAAAAGAGAAAGGTAAGAGCAAAAGAAATCCTATTCCTGGCAAGGAAAAGGAATTCTTGTTCCCCAATTATTAATAGTTTAGAAAGCATAAAAATAAAAACAAAAATCAAAATACATGAAGACCAATCTTACTTGTTATATTAAGTGAATATACTCATTAATAATCAATATATGTTTGTCTTAAAAATTTTACTTAAGGTCAACCCTGTAGCCTTGTAATGAAGGAAGCCCAATCCCACATAGGCTGGCTGTGGTTAGAATCCTGGCCCCAGGGCTTGGAAAAATATGCCAGGCATAGGAGTGTGCCCTAAAATGGAAAAGAAGGGATTGCAGTGTGTTCACAGCCCATGAATGGTACTTCCTCTGTCTCTCTCTCTCTAGCAAGCAAGCATATGCACACTCTGACAATTTAAAAGAGAAATAAATAAACCCTTAACAATAACTGTAACTTTATAGTATGATTTGGAAATGCCGGTAATGCTCATTAAGCTCACACATTCACACATAAATTTTAAAAAGTTTGAATATTATCCATTAGTCTAGCTAGTTTATGCAAAAAGACTTAAGGAAAACAAACTTGAGGAAAAATTGAACCAACAAACCTCAGAAAGAACAAGAACCAGAGCAGCTCCAAGCTCTGCAGAGATTTGTAGAGCTCCATAAAATAAGTCAAGAAACAACAGGGCAAAAAAAATGGCCGATGCTAAGTACCAGGGCATTCTCGAAAAATAGTACTTTTTTGTGAGCCATGTGCTACCTAAATTGCTGCCTATGGCATTGCAGCATTTATTCATAGTACTTTTCAAATTCACATTTATATAATATTTAATGTCCTTAAATTTAAGATTTAAGTATAAATTTTTGTATTATTTAATCTAAATTTTCATTCACAACTATATGCTTCACTATCTTTTTTGGAAATACTACCATAAAAAACTTGAATATAATGAATTGATATAAAATTAAGAGTTGTTATTGGGAGAATCTGACACTAGAATCATAAAGATTAAACAGCACTAATCAGAAATCGATGGTACAAATATGTTTATCAATCTATCTTTCATAAGAGTTTTTGTTCTTATGACAAGTCTGTAATTTAAAATACTCATGCTGTTCAAACAGATGAAAACAGGATCCAAAACAATTTAAGTTCCCCAGAATAGAAATAAAAACATCAAAATCCCAGGTCCCCATTTAACACACACTCAACGTAAACCACTGAACTAATACCATATTCTTCCTATACATCCATGAATAGCACAATATGGTAAATTTTAATTGCTTTTGTAAATTTAAAATGTTATAAATACTTACTGTTTGAAGCTCAAAACATTCAGAAAAAATAAAAAAGAAAGAAAAACCCTCCAAACGCAGAGATAAACCCTTCAAGCAGATTGGCCTAATTCCTTCTACAATCATAAAACTACAACCATAAAACTGTGTATTTTTTTATCTTTTTTTTAATATAATATCATATCTCCTTTACTTTTTTCAGCTTTATGCTTTTCTATAAGACTTCACATTATTTCTTATTTCAAAAGCAATCTAAGTTCATCACAGAAAATCAGAAAACAGAAAAAAGGAAAAGGAAACACACAATAGTCTACTCACTGAGAAATACCTACTATCAATATCTTGGTGTGTTAACTTTCAGACTTTTCTACTTGCATAGGTTGAACTGTCAGAAAAGTCATACATTTTTCTATGCAAAAAATGTGTGCCCCTACATCAGAAAAAGCCTGTACCTGGAGACTTCCATGATATGGTTCTTGTCATGCATAAAGGGCAGCACAAAGTAAAGATTAAGATTAAAAAGCCATCGCTGGGGGCCGGCAGGTGGCATGGTAGTTACAGGCACTGGACTCCCACATGGCAGACCGCAGTACGAATCCCTGGACCTGGCGGCTTGCTTTCTCACTTTCTCACTCTCTCTCTCATTCTGTTCCTCCTTGGTCAAATAAAATAAATAAATAATTCTTTAAAAAAAAAAAAAAGCCAGCACTGGGTCCAAAGGCCAGTTCCACCACTTATTAAGCAGGTGACCTTAACTTCTCTATACCTCAATTTCCTCATCAATAAAGGATATGAGATACTGCATAGAGAGCCTTAACATGGTGCCCAACACATGAAAAGAAGTCAACAAAAACAAGCTTTACACTGTACAAAGCTCATTTTTCTGTAACCTCATTTTTCACCTCATATATTCTGAACATTCTTCCATGTCAATTAAAGCCACTTCTACAACATCCTTTCTAGCACACATAGCAGTCCTCTTGTTTGCTACAACAGACACTACAAAACTGGCCAGAAAAACTCAGACTCATTATTTTGGTCAAGGTCACTTGCTGTTGACTGACATAGACTGAGACAGAAAACTCCAACCAGCTCAGCTTGCTCCCTAAACAAAGAAGTCAGGGCAGGTCAGGACTCTTAGTGTTTCCTCACTAGCTAGTATGAGACATTCACAGCCAAAAGTAGTTTAGCTTTCCCCCCACCAAAAGAGAGATTTTTGCCATAGGGCACATATACTCCTTGTAGAGATGGAGAGAGAGAAAGTAAGAAATCACCACCCTGAGGGGATGGCCATGCTGCAATCCCTTCTCCTTTCTGCTCTCAGGAGCTTGGGCACACACATGCCCATTGTGACTTTTAAGCTGTTAGGTATGAGACTTGAACCGCAATCAACTACGTGGGAGTCCAGCAATGTAACCATTATGCCATCTGCTGGTCCTGAAGTTTGGCTTTTTAAAAAATGTTTTTGATGCCAATAATATCTATGATAAAATATACCTTATTCACCCAAGAAAGAGCAATTTTGGACACAAAGTAGTTGGAGATTTTAAAAGCGAAAAACAATAAACTTGGGGTTTTTTTTAACATTTTTTCCCACATTTTATTAATTCACAAAATACCTTAAACTAAAAAACTATGGACAAAGTTAGAATCTAATTATAAGTACACTGTAATTTTCTTCTGAAACATTTTAATTTACATTCATTCCCTGAGTATTGTCACAGCATACAAAATGTGATTTCCCATCCAAAATATACTGCATAGTGGCTTAATCATACATGTTAGCATCATTAATTTTCCATTTCTAGTTTCATATATATATACGTGTGTGTCTATATATATATATACATATGTATAGATATGTAGATATGTGTGTGTGTGTGTGTGTATATGTATTTTCCCCCTAATTTTCCCCCTCTGCCGTTTCCAACCCTCCTCCCACACTATCTAGGTTATCTACAGTTGTTTTCCATTCCTTTCCCCTCCCACATTTTATTGATTCACAAAGTTTCTTAAGTAATCTAACTACTTTCAATAGCAAGTTTAGCTGGTATGTATATATCCGTGAATACATGTCTGACTTTGGGTGTGAAACTCTGAGTAGAATAAATATACTATAAGGTAACACCTACTGATGTTATAAAGCTTACTGTGGTCATTAAAAGGTATTTTTTCATATATTTTTAATTTCAAAAAAAGCAGTTTTAGCTTTAATAAATCAAAGAAATACTAAGAAATTTTACTTAAAGCCAAGAGAAAGGTTAGGATTCTGTTCAAATAGTAGGTACATGAACATACTGGCAGCTCAAAACAGGACAAATATCCTGAAAACTGGAAAACAAAGCCTAGAAGAAAATTAGCAATGTTTTAGTCAGAAGTCATAAAATGCTATTTCATCAGTTGAGTCTCATGTACTTTAACGTCTGTTGTGTTCTGATCTTCCCGATTAAATTCTGGGATTTATTAAATATAATATTCAACTCCAGACACATCTCTTTAAGTTGGCCATTTTCTTAGTTTTTGAATTCTTATTTCCGTGTATCTGTATTTAATTTTCCTTGAATAGCACTCGCTTGAGAACTTCTTGGAGACCTGGTCTGGTGTTGGTAAATTCTTTCAGGTTTTGTTTATCCGAGAACAGTCTTGTCTTTTCTTACCATATGAACGATAATCTTGCTGGGTACAAGATTAAATTTAAAAATTCCCAGAGAGCACATACTCTGGGAGAGTGGGAGTGAGGGGGCATGATCACAACACAATCTTTTTTCCTTCATTTCTCTTCCATTGTGATTTGGGGCAGGCATATACATATATGTGGTGTTTTTCAAACCACGAGGATATTATAGCCTTCATCTCTAACAGGTCCATTTGATTCTTCCTGTATTATAGCCTTCGTATCTAACAGGTCCATTTGATTCTTTTTTCTATTCTTGGTTGAAATTGCTTTTCCCTTAACACTTTAAATATATGTTCCCATTCTTTCCTCGCTCACATTGTTTCTGATGAGAGGCACACTGTTAGCCTGATGGGATATCCTTTGTAGCTAACTTGACATTTCTCTCTTGACGATCTTAGTATCTTGTCTTTGTCTGTGATTTTGGTCAATCTGACTAAAATGTGTCTTGGAGAAGATCTTCTTGGGGTGATTCTATTTGGGTCCTTTTGTATTTCTTGAGACTGGATCTTTGAGTGCCTCTCTAGGTTTGGAAAGTTTTCTTCCAGGATTTCATGGAATAGATTATCACTGCCCTTCTGAGTCTCTACACCTTCTGGGATAACAATTATCTGATGTTTGGACGTTTGATGGTATCTAGTATTTCTTGTACATTATTCTCATTTTGGGGGGCCATTTTCTGAGTCTTCATGGTGGGTTTTTCTAGGCCAGTGATTCTATCTTATACATCTGAGATTCTATTTTCTATATGATCTAGTCTGCTTTTAATACTTTCAAGGGAGATTTTGACTTCCTGTATTATAGCCTTCATCTCTAACAAGGCCATTTGATTCTTTTTTTTAGAGTGTGTATTTCCTCTTTTAGATCTTGCAAGAATTTCTTTGCCTCCTGGAATTCACCAGCTCCTTTCTCCTGCCTCTTCTGCAGTTCACTGTCTCTTCTCTTCCAGCTCTGTTAGCTTTGTCATTATGAATATTCTAAAATACTTATCAGAAATTTCCATGAGTTTCATTATACTATCTTAAGATAAAGAGGTGTTATTCTTTTCCCTTAAAGGAGAGGTATTGTCTTGCTTTCCCATATTTCTTGTGATCCTGAGGTGATTTCTAGTCATCTGACGGATGGTGCATTTCTTCCTGATTCTTGAGGTTCAATCTGAGCGTTCAGAGGCAAGCAGGAGGAGGTGATCTGCAATCTTTCTTCTGTTCTGTTTTCACTCTTTGTGTATCAGATTCAAGGTGAAAAGAGGAATATTCTGACCTAGAAATGAGTCTGGAGAGGGAAGTCTCAGCAGAAAATCTTCATTTTTGGTCAAGGAAACCAATATTTCACAGCTGAAGTACAGTATCATATCAGGATAAGTCTGGCTTCAATAAACTCTTATGCTGTATTTAAAGCTAACAAGATGACAGATTATCATTTTAAAATTGCTTTGTAGCATACATCTACATAGAAGCATATCATACCTTACGTTTTATGTTTCTCTCTTTAAAAAAAAAAAAAAATTCCCAGAGAGCATATACTCTGGGAGAGTGGGGAGGAGAGGGCATGATCACAACACAATCTTTTTTCCTTCATTTCTCTTCTATTGTGATTTGGGGCAGGCACACACACATATTTGTTTTTCAAACCATCAGGGTCAGGATTTGAACTACAGTCTGCCACGTGAGATCTAGCTCCCAATGCACAGCACTTAATGACTATGCTATGGGCTAGCCTTGTCTTATGGTTCTGAATCCACAGAAAATGGCAGAGTTAGAGATGCAGATAACCTTTGCATTTCCAACTAAAACATTCCACCTTATAAGATTTTAAGTAGTTTTCAAAGTTCAGGAATTGGTGAGAAACAGCCAACCACGCCAAGTGGTCACAAAAATGCAAATGACTATATTTTAATCTGTCATTAATATTCATTCATCTTAACTATGTGTTTGCTTTTCTTTGATTGTTCTTTTGTTTTTGCCATACTTTTCATAGAGAGACAGAGAGGGATAGTGAAAGAAAAAGCAAGAAATCTCCCCCAGGGGTGACTAGCCACTCTGCAATCCCTTCTCCTCTATTTTCCTCCTGGAATTTTGGGTACATGCACACACATGCCCATTGTGATTTTCAAGTCACTAGGTCTGGAACTCAAACCATGGTCATCCACGCAGAAGTCCAGCACTTTAACCACTATGATACCCGCTGATTCCTTTCAATTGTTCTTAAAAATACTTCATCCTGGAGCCAGCAGGTGACATAGTGGCTGGACTCCCATGGTACTGGACTCCCATATAGACAACAGCGGTGTGAGTCCTGGACCTGGCAGCTTAAAACTCATGCCAGGCATGTGTGCCTGCATGCCCAAAGTCTCAAGAGGAGAATGAAGGAAAAGGGATCAGAACATGCCCATCCCCCCAGGGGATGATTTCTCACTTTCCATCTGTCTCTCTGGCAAGTGCAGGTTCCTAAACAGCAAAAATTAAAAACTTTATCCTGTACATCTAATCTAGTTCTCTGATAGCCAAGATCCAAGTTCTATTTTTCCACAGCTATGACAGTACTGTGTAGTCAGCCATAAAAAAATATAGCCACCTTAACCACCAGGCCATAGGCTAGCCCTATCATCGTACTTTTATTGTCTTATACAACACCTTACTGAAACACTAAATGACTGAATTACCTCTGCTGCTCACACTTTTAATTGACAAAAGTTACATTCATTTATCATGTACAAGTTTAAATGTACTCACTGTGGAATGGAAATTGACTTAATTAACATAAGCTTTAAGTATGAACTTTACATACTTTTTTGTGATGAGAACAGTTAAAATTCACTCTTAGCAATTTTCAAGAATAGAATACATTGTTATAAAGTATAGCCACTATGTTGTACATTGTTTCTTTTGAATTTATTCCTAACTAAAATTTTGTTTCTTTAGACCAACATCTTCCCAAATCTCTACTCTCACACACTTTAGCTAATCTGTACATGCTACAATATTAGTAGTAGAAATTGCTAGTACTCAATTTTCTCAAGTCACAAGGCAAATATACATAAAGCAAATATAGAAGTACATTGTTACACTGCCTATTACTTAGGTACTTGGATCTCATACTTTCCTTCTGGTTTCAATTTCTTCTTGAAGTACATCTTTCAGTAGCTTTTTAAGCAAAAAGTCTATAAATGATCAACTTTTCTTTATAATGTTTTTGTTTCACTCTTACTCTTGAATATTACTTTACAGGAACTAAAATTTTAGCGTGACAAATGTTTTCCTCTTCACCACTTTGAAGATATTATTCAATCATCTTCTGCTATGAGCCTGCCAGTGTAGACATCAGACTTTCCTCAGATTGTATTTGCCTTGTTTACCCAAATCTATGTATGAATTTATTTCTATTTATTTGGCTTGGGATTCACTGTGTTTCCTGAACCTAAGAACTCAATCCTTATATCAATTATAAAAATTTCTCAGCCAATATATCTTCTAATAGTACCTCTCCCACTCTATTTCCTCTTTCTGGAAGGTCACAGAAAGTAATATTGGATTAGACCATACAAAAGTTCATAAATCTTAACAACTCATATTTTCTCTCTCTCTATTCCTCAGTACTGTATTTCAAGCAATTTCCTCACATCTTCTTTAAAAAGAAAATCAAGTTTTCTTTTCAATTATATCTGCTTGGATATTTAGCTAGTCCACTAAGGTTACTTTTTTATTTAATGATCACATAATTTTCATTTCTAGAAGTTCTATTTTGTTCTTTTCCAAATCTGTGTGTTCTTTTCCTAATCTATGATATTTTTTATCATAGATTGGGGCCAGCAGGTGGCATGGTGGTTAAGGTACTGGACTTCCCCATGATCGACCATGATTTGAGTCCTGGACCTGGTGGCTTGAAAATCATACCAGGCATGTGTGTGCCTAAAATCTCGAAAGAAGAATGGAGGAGAAAGGACTGTAACATGGCCATCTCCCCTAGAGGGTGATTTCCTACTTTCCCTCTCTCTGCCTCTCACTAGCAAGCTCACACGCCTAATAGCAAAATCCTTAAATATATATATTATATATATATATATATATATATATATACACGTATATATATATATATATACGTGTATATATATGTGTGTGTGTGTGATTATGTGTGTGTGTGTGCATATATATATATATATATATATATATATATATATATATATATGAGCTTTCCTTCTATAGCTAATAATTTTCAACAAATAATCTATCATCTTCACCTTCTGAAGTACTAATTCTCCTACTTATAACATCTGCTGATTCTTTTTCATAGTGATTCATTTCCTTGTGTAGCTGGGCAATTTTTTTTTTTACTCATTATTATTATTTTATTGTAAGCTCAACTTTAACACGAGTTGTTTCTTCTGCAAGAGTCCTAGGTTTTAATTTGTTCTATAGGACAGTCTTGCACTTATTTTACTTCTGAGGGCTTTTAGTTTCCATAGCTCTGGATCAGAGTTTGTGGTAATTTCTCAGCTTAAGGGTTAGCTGCATTTTAAGAAATGTTCAATTTGAACCTGTCCCACTTTGAGGTGTAGTACTGGGATTTAGATGTCCTTTTTATTATTATTCCTAATTATCAGAGCCCCAAGAGGATAGCAAGTGTCTTTGTACTTCCCTAAACTAATAGGCAAACTTTTTCTAATCCCCTTTTCAAGATGGGACAGTCCTTCAAGATTTTATGCTAGAGAACCTCAACTCTATGTTCTTCCTTTAAACAGGCCTAATGCTATGACTTCTGCTCTTTCATGAAAGCTTCAGGACCAAACCCTTGGGAGATCTGTATCCAGATTTGAAACTACCAGAGCCCTTGAGCTTTTGATTACTGTCCTATCTTTAACTTTTAATTTCTGGCACATGAGTATTTCCTGGTCTTTCAAGTTCAGGAATGCTTTTGTTTGTTCTTATATTTTGTCCAGTTACTACATGCTTACAACAGGGTGATGATGGGAATCCCTTAAAACAGCTCTGGCAGCAACAATGCTGGAAGCCTCCAGTAGTTGCAAAATATGAAACTGTGGAATTATCACTTCACGGAATTGCAATGATTACTTATCATTTTGCCAAATGACAACAGCCTACATTTCTTTCAGCCTCAGGAAGTTTCAAATTTGAAAGGAATAAATATTGTTTCAAGGCATTTTAAGGTCATTTTGTCACTATGCATTTCAAATGCCCTCATAATTACCTTTCAGAAATTCAACAGAACCAGATGACACTTGACTCCATTTCCTCTCTACCCATTCATTCTATAATCAATTTCAGTCTATTTTATACTCCCAAAATGCTAGTGAAATTATACTAAAAGAGATCACTATTTTCCATTTAATCAAGAAATCCAATGGCCTTTTTTTGATCCTCATCTCATTCATCTTTCTGTGAGCAATACTGATCATTCCAATTTTCCCATCACAATCGTAACCAAGTTCAAAATCTATTACTCTTATATTATCACAACCATTCTCTACCTCATCCTTCATCATTCCACTCTTCTCCCTCTAAGTTACCCAGAAAGGTCACAGCCAGATTAATATTACTATAATATCTCTCTAGTCATGTCAACTGTCTGCACTCCCCACTCTGTACTACAATGGCTCATTAATTTCTAATACAACCAAAAAAGAAAAGATTTAAAAAGTATGACTTCTGAGCACAAATATAATAATATCAACAACCGACATTTACTGGGTACATGAAATCCTACCAACCCTTATCATCTAGCTATCCATAGTGACATGAAGTAGGTATGATTACTATACAATCCTTCAGGGAAAAGAAAATTAAGTTTTAAAGAATATTAAGTAGCCACGGGACTGGCAGATGGCATAATGGCTATGTCACTGGACTCCCATGTAGTCAACCATGGTTTGAGTCCTGGACCTGGTGGCTTAAACTCACACCAGGTGCATGTGCACATGTGTCCAAGATCCTGAGAGGAGAATGGAGGAGAAGGGATTGTGGCATGGCCCTTCCCCCTGGGGGATGATTTCTCACTTTCTGTCTCTCTCTGTCTTTCTGGCGAGTGCACGCACCCTATAGGAAAAACCTCTCCAAAAAATAAATAAAAAATTTTTAAAAAGAAGATTAAGTAGCCAAACCAAGGAAACACAACTATCAAGTGACTGAGTCAGTTTTATTTTATGACAAGCCCATCATCTTAAACAATATGCTATACTGTCTTCACAGATATTTATATTAAAAAGCCCAGACCGCTCCTCTGATTGCAAAATTCATCCAGCCCAACACTAATAGCTGTAAGTGTCTCAAACATACCTTGTACTAATACATTCAAAATCAAAATCATGATCACACTGCCAAACTGTCCAACCTCAGTGAATGACTGTGCTAACCAACCAATCTTGCTCGCCAGAAATATTTGACATTTTTTCACTCATCTTTTTTTATTTATTTTACATTTATTCACTGAACATCACCACAGCATACAAAATGTTATTTCCTATCCAGAATACACTATATAGTGGCTTAATCATATATGTTATCATCAATAACATGCCATTTCTTGTTTCATATATATATATATATGTATATATATTTTTTTTTTTTTTTTCCTATTTCTTACACTCTGCCATTTCCCACCCTCCTCCCACTCTGTCTCTGGTATCTACAGTTGCTTTCTATTTCTTTCTTTTTCCCCCACATTTTATTGATTCACATAATATCTTAATTAACTACTTTCAATAGCAAGTTCAGCTGATATATACATATCTGTGAACATGTTTGACTTTAGGCATGAAACTGTGAGTAGAATGAATATGCTATAAAATGAATATAACTGAGGCTATATAGCTTACTGTGGGGTCCTTAAATAGGTATTTTTTAATTTCAAGAAAGGCAGTTTTAGCTTGAATAAATCAAAATCAAAAAGTGTTAAGAGAACTTTGCTTAAGACTTAAAGCCAGGAAACAGGTTAAGATTCTGTTCAAATAGTAGGTACATGGACCTGTCAACAACTCAAGAAGACAAAAATCCTAAACTCTGGAAAATGAAGCATAGAAGATGATCAGTAATGTTTTAGTCAAAAGTCATAAAATTCTATTTCACAAGTTCAGTCTCATGTACTTCATCTTTTGTCAACCGTTCAATCTTTCCTTCTAAATTCTGGGAGATAACGTTCAACTCCGGACTTGTTCCTACCATTAAGTTAGCCATTTTCTTAGTTGTTTTTGAACTCTTGTTTCTGTGTGTCTGATTTTAATTTTCCTGATATAGCACTCCCTTCAGAACTTCTTGGAGAGCTGGTCTGGTGTTGGTATATTCAATGAGGTTTTATTTATCTGAGAATGTTTTTTGTCTTCTCTTCCCATATGAAGGAGAATCTTGGCTGAAATTGTTTTTCACTCAATACTCTGAGAATATTTTTCCATTCTTTCCTTGTTCACATTATTTCCAATGAGAGGTCCACTGCTAGCCTGATCGGATATCTTTTCTAGGTAATTTGATGTTGCTCTCTTGTCAATCTTAGTATCCTGTCTTTGTCTGTGGTTTTGGTCAATCTGGCTATACTGTGTCTTGGAGATCTTCCTGGGTTGATTCTATTAGGTTCCTTTGAATTTCTTGGGTCTGGATCTTTGAATGCTTCTCTAGGTTTGGAAAGTTTTCTTCCGGGATTTCATTGAATAGACTATCAATGCCCTTATGAGTCTCTTCACCTTCTGGAATACAAATTATCCAGATGTTGGGACGTTTAATGGCATCTAGTATTTCTCGTATATTATTCTCATTTTTTGGGCAATTTTCTCAGTCTTCATGGTGGATTGTCTAGTCCAGTGACTCTGTCTTCTACATCTGAGATTTGATTTTCTGTATGATCTAGTCTGCTTTTAATACTTTCAAGGGAAGTATTTTTTATTATTTTAATTATTTTATTTCATTATTTTAATTATCATAATATTTTATATTATATTTAACCACATATCTTTACAGTGTATTACATTTCTTTTTCCAGCACAATTACTCAAGAAAAAGACATTTCTATCCAGATCATCATCATCAAATAGCTTTTCATCATTTTTTTCAGATTATTATTTATTCTCATTTTTTTAAACATTCAATCACTATATATCATTTGGCTTATATGAAGAATTTACCCAACATGAAATACTTCTCAGACCAGTCCAGTTCAGAATACTATACATGTTATCATCAACAGTATACAATGTTAACATCAATGGTAATAAACCATTTCTGTGTCCCACTAATGTCATGACTATTTGTTCTCTTGCTATCCTTCTCTAGTCTTCCCTTTTCCCCCTGCCCCGTTCCACACTTTCTTCAGCAACCATAACTATTTTCACTGCTTTTAAGCCCTCCACTATTTCTATCTCTACCATAAAGTGCAGATAGTCAGTAATATATTAAGTGGATACATACAATATCTTTCTTTCATATCCTAGCTTGCTTCCCTTAGCAATAGATACTCCATATTTGACCACTTTCTACTGAATGCCATGGTTCAAGGGAGGTTTTGACCTCCTGTATTAAAGCCTCCATCTCTAACAGTTCCATTTGATTCTTTTTTATGGTGTGTATTTTTCCTCTTTCAGATCATGTAAGAACTTCCTCACCTCCTGAAACTTGTCAGCTCTTTTCTCCTGCCTCTTCTGGAGGTTAATTATTTCTCTTACATCTCTGTTAGAGTTGTCACTATGAATATTCTAAATTCTTTATCAGACATTTCCACGAGTTCCACTGTACTGTGTGTAGATGAAGATGAGATTCTTTTCCCTTGAGGGAGAGGTATTTTCTTGGTTACTCATATTTCTTGTGCCTCTGCGGTAATTTTTGATCATTTGGTAGGTTATACATTTCTTCCTAATTTCTAGAAATTCAATCTGAGCATTCAGAGGCATGCAGGAGGAGGTGATCTGCAATCTCTTTGTCATTCTGTTTTTCTCCTTTTAAAGTCCCACTAGTTCTCAGCTCCAATGAGGGAGTCATCTTCTGAAAGCCTGCACTTTTGCCTCTCCACTTGATAATGCAGTCTGGAGGGTGAAGTCTCAGCGGAAAATCTTCATTACTCTTAGTCCCTGAAAGCACTAGTTCTGAGCTCTAATACAGGAGGAGTCTTCTCCTCACTCATCTTTTACATCCAAACAAATCTTGTCCTTTTTTTTTTTTTTTTTTCTTTTGGTCTCCTAAATCTTTCTACTTCATCTACCTCTCTCCATCTCCAGAATCACCATTCTAGCCTAAGCTGCTAATTTCAATCACCTCAACTGCTTTTACAGTCTAACTCATCTACAGTCATTCACTCTCATTTCATCCAACAAAAATGTTTTCTCCCCTTAAGAAAGTGATATTGAAATACAAATCTGATCATTCTGCACTTTGGGGACTCAGGACCAGAGCTTTAAGTCCATCTTTATTTCTGGATCTGAAACTATAGGAAGGCAAAGATTGGTAACAGCTGGGTTTCAGCCTCAAAGAGAAGACAATTTTCAGTCAATCAAGAATGATACCAGCACATAAACTAATTGAGAGATGAAGGCAAAGAGGACAGCACCCGAGAAGTTTTGGGCACTTGGTTCGTTACTCCTGGGGCAGGGCTGAAACTTAAATTTGCCTGGTTTCAACGTATTCTTCCAGTTATACTGTGATACCCCAGGATCCCTCCAACAAAATCCTGTTTTTCTTAAGTAGTTTATACAGTTTCTAGTTTGCAAATAGGAGTCTTAGCTAAGAAACAGGCTTTCGAAGAGCCCAACAATACACTTAGAAAAGGAAATACACACACAAGACAACAATAAAACAAACGGTACATAAAGAAGAAATATCTCTGGCCAGCAAATATATAAATACAGTATACTCAAATGTTAGTAAACTCATGTATCTTCTCCTTTTAAAGGTGTTACATAAAAAGCTTTAGGTAGGAGCCACATTTTCTTTTATATTCTGCAAATCATCACAGCTTACTGTAAAAGCTGAATAAATGCTGAATTGAAAAAAAAAAAAAACAGAAGTAAAAGCATGACTATACAATATAAAGTTGCATCCCTGGAAACTCATCCACTTGGGAAATAGTTTATACATGTTCCCATGTAAAGAAAAATCTCTTCCCAGTGACACTTTACCAATAATCTGTTTCCTGATTGTAACTTTACATTGTCAGGTATTAAAAACTCACCTTGTTCTTAGCCAAAAACATTATATGAGCATACTAAACAGTGGTATACCATAGAAGAAAAAAACCTAGCTACAAAAACCACAGATTATATTTTATATAAATACTTTTTCTGTTGCCATCTGGTGGTTCATGTATAAAATAAATGTTGACATTCACTATATAGTAGGGCTTGGTTGCAAAAAATCAAAATCTCAATTTTCTTGCATCACACCTAACACCTCAGAAGTCAAGAAAGAATTGATCTTCACTTTGAAAACAGGTCCTCTGATGAGAAAACCACAAACACAAAATAAAGGATCACACTAAAAAGAAGAACCCATAAATATTACCACTTGTGGAGATGATCACCTTATCTCATTATGACAGATTATACCTATCTATATAGAATCACTCCTTCTCCCAAATCAAAAATATATTCCTAACTAATCTATTCCTAAAACTCTTGCCACCAATTATTCTTAACAAAGGTAACTTAATTTCTAGAGCTCTCCAAATATCTATACTTCTCCCTGAGTCATCACAGTCATTCTTTGGTTACTTTCCTATGTTTTTGTTTTGTTTTGTTTTTTCTTTTTCTTTTTTTTTTTTTTTTTTTCCCTGCTATAGGGCACGTGCGCTCGCCAGACAGACAGAGAGAGACAGAGAGATAGAAAGCGAGAAATCACCCCCCAGGGGGGATGGCCACGCCGCAATCCCTTCTCCATTCTCCTCTTGGGATCCTGGACACGCACGCACATGCGCCAGGCGTGAGTTTAAGCCACCGGGTCCGGTACACGAACCGTGGTCAACTACGTGGGAGTCCAGAGACATAGCCATTACGCTAACTGCTGGTCCCTTGTTTTGTTTTTTCTTGGGAAGATCATTTATCTTTGTAAAATCAAGTTTACATATTTGGGAGCTTCCAAACTCTCTATGGTAAGAATCAGGCCTAAATACTGAGTAGATAGTGTCTAGAAGAGATAAAAGACAACAAAATACTGCATCAAAGGCTAATTTTGTCTATGTAATAACATGAGCTTAGAGCCTAGCTCATTGTCTATGGTCCACATCTCCAATGCCTAGCCTTATCAATTTAAATAAAAGTTTTAAGAAGACAGCAAAGCCAAAAATAAAGCAGAAACTATAGCTTTAGCCCACATTCAATAAGCTGATCTCCAAAGATCAGTAAATTAATAGATTTACTTCACTGACATATTTGTTGTCAAGAAATTGGATTATTTAACGGATAGCTGTTATCTTCACTAGATACTGTATATCAACAAAGTGCCAGCTAAGCCTGTTAAAGTGAAAAATAATTCTTGCATTAATTTTAAGGACCTTTTGATTTACTAAAGGGCCCTAATAAAAATAAATAAACCAAAAGAGAATTAGGATGAACACAGAAACAACAACAGACACAATCTACTAATCTAATTACTGATGGTCACTGGTAAATATAAATATCCATCACAATTTCACATCTTTTTAAATTTCTCACTGCATTAATTACCTCCAATAGATTTCAATTAGTCTTGCCCTTTCTTCTTCTAGCCATTTAAATAAATAAGCATCTCACATTTTTTAGAAATTATTATTTATTTAACTTTATTTATTCATTCATTCATTTTAATTTGACCAGAGAGAGACACAGAGAAAGAGAGAGAGAGAGAGGGAAAGGGAGAAAGGAAGCAGCCAGGTCCGGGACTCGAACTGTGGTCGGCCATGTGGGAGTGTCCAGCACCCCAACCACCATGCCACCCGCTGGTCCCAAGCATCTCACATTTAAAGGAAACTTGTATCTCTAAACTTCAGGCTTACACTGATAAATTATGGCACTAATTTGTTCTACAGAATCTAAAATTTTGAGCATGAACCATTTTCAGACTAAATATATCATGTGTTAGACTGCAGCATCTAAGGCAAAATATTATATTTCATCTTAGTCATCTTCAATGCTGTAAATGCTCTGGCAAAAGTAAAATGAAAAGAACTAGGTTCTAGGGCCAGCAGAAGGCATAACAGTTATGTCACTGTATTCCCACACAGTCAACCACAGTTCAAGTCCCAGAACCAGCAGCTTGAAAATCACACCAATCGTGTGTGCATGTGTGCTCAAAAATCCCTAGAGAAAAGGGGATTGCAGTGTGGCCATCCCTCTTTGGAGTGATTTCTTACTTTTTGTCGGTCTCTGAGGCAATCACATACACCCTATAGCAAAACTCTCAAAAAAAAAAAAAAAAAAAAAAAAAAGAATTAGGTTCTAAGACCTAAGACATACAGTTACAGAATCCCCCCCAGAAGGAGACACACTTAGAGTCCAGTGAAGAGCAGAAAGGATATGAAAACATACTGAAAATCAGAACAGACCAATTAGAATATGTAGTCTTAAACCTCTCCTTTTATAACTTACAGGTTTCTCTGAGAAAAAATGACTCAGAGAGGCTACCAGGCTTTCTCATATTGCAAGGTAGTCACAGAATGAAACAAAAGCCAGGTCTGACACTTAGCCCAGTGCCTTTTTCACTCACAACATCTGTGTTTTCTAGGAAAGCTTTATTTAAAAAATATTCTCATTCCCACAATACCCAGGCAGATACAATGAGCAGCTTTAGAGTTGCCTGACAGGAGGTCTGACTACCTAAATACAAGATTATCAGATGCATAAATAAGATATTCCTAAAGCAATATTCCCTTAATATTTTTTTATACTTGTATTTAGATAGTGTTAATATAATGAAGTTGTGAGACTAATATTAACAAATTTCTCCAGTATGAGTCTCAGGTCAATAACTGGCAGGTAGATAGCTGTAACACTGACAGGTGTTTGCATTTTAAAAATTCACTGAAATAATTATAACTGTAATTTCTACATGCTACCATAGGATGGCAGAAGGTGTCATATTTGCAATACCAACTGACAAAACATATTCTCCCTCAGAATTGTGGGTACAAATGTTAATCTTTTTATTAAAATGTATGTATTTCCTTTTAAATTTCAACAAGAAAATACCTTATACAAATGTTGAAGTCAAACTAATTAAAATTAAAAACTAAAACCTAAGACCCAAACTATAACACTGCTACTGGGAAAACTTTGAGAGACATTGGGGTAGGCAAAGACTTCTTAAATAAGATCCCCCCAAAGCACAAGTCAGTGATCCCAAAAATAGACAAGTGGGATTACATCAGATTAAGAAGTTTCTGCATGGCAAAAGACACAGTAATTAGTGTGAATTGCCAGCCCTCAGAATGGGAAAGTACTTTTGTAAACTATGTGTCAGATAAGGGACTGATAACCAGAATATACAAGGAACTCAAGCAGCTGTCCGGAAAAAAAGATGATCGATCCTATTAGAAGATGGGAGAAAGAGTTGGAAAAACTACTTTCTAAGGAAGATATATGAATAGCCAAAAGGCATATAAAAAAACAGAATTAAAAATGATATGAATATAAATGCTCAGTTACGGTTGGTAGAAACAGTCATTGCTTACTGAGTTTTTAGTCAAATAATAAAACTTCAATAACATTTTTACTTTTTTCTTCAGTTCCTTAACTCTTGTTTATACAACACATTTCAATCTGATTTTCATTCTCCACTGTCAAGTTTTATTCAACTCATGCATTCAAATTCAAATGGTCTATGCTCATAACTACCACTTTCTTCACTGCTTGGAGAAATTTAAGCAATGACCTAGTCAAAGTTCAGTTTCTGTGTTGGCCTCCTCACTCTGTGTCCCTTCCAGCTCTAGTTTTTAATCAGCTGATGTTTCTGATTTCTGATATTTGGGATACCTTAAGGAATGTCAGGAGGTAGGCAAAAAGAAACTACATGCCATAAACTTCTACCACCTTAAATACCAAATTCCATATGTCCCAACAACACATTTTAGGATGGAAATAAAGGAAACTAGTAGACAGCATTTAACTGCACAGCCTTATTTGATATCATTTGATTACCCATTTAACTCTCAGCCTTTCACTTTATTTACCCCAGTATTTGGGGCACAGGAAACCACCTAGCTGGATATAATACCTGTAGGTGGTTAAACTTAACTGTGGTTAAATAAAATGCATGCTAAAGCAAATGAATAAATAAAATTCTACCTCTTTATTTTATTTAAGGGACTTACATTCACACACTCGAGTCCAGATAAAAAGAATTTTCTAAATGTCCCTTTGAGAGAAATGACTGGTTCCTCATAATAGTCAATTCTTCGGGTGATCAAATATCTGCCAACAAACTGACAGACCCACTCTTAGCTAGAATTAAATTTGTTATATTAAAAAAAAAATGGGTGAAGCAGAAATACACCAAAATGGCAACAATCATTAGGGAAGAGGGAAGGGTATGCAAAGGAGGTTAGGTATATTCCTTCTCTGTTTTCCAAATTATGTATATCTTTTCCACTCATACTGTAAATAATGTAACCTGAAGCTTGAGGACAGGTAACTCAATACAGTATTTAAAAAGCATCAACCAGGTGAGCAGATGGCATTGTGGTTAAGATGCTGGGCTCCCAAATAGCCAAGTGGTTTGAATCTTGGACCTGGTGTCATGAAAAATCACACCAAGCACGTGTGTGTGCATGTCCAAAATCACAGGAAGAAAATGGAGACAAAAGGACTATGGGGTGGCCATCCCCCTGGGGGATTGACTTCTCACTTTCCCTCTATCTTTCTGTCTCTCTCTGGCAAGTGCACATGCCCTATAGCAAAAACCTTTTTTAAAAAAAATAATAAAAAGCATCAACCACCATCTTCCCTTCAGTACGGATTGGACTGTTTCCCATGTCCTCTCTCCCCTTACAAAGGTAGAGAGGCTACATAAGAGACACTCCAACCAGGTGATTGTGAACTCAAACTATTAATTTTGGCCCCACTGATACTAGCCCAGGGACCTTAGGCAAAGCAGTGCCTTGGTTTCCTCAAAAACAAAAATAACAAAAATGCTACCTACATCTCAGAAATTGTGACAAATAAATGAGCACTTCATGCTTGGCACAGAAGGGCTCAACAGAGAATAAGTACAGATGGCTACACAGAAGACTTCATAGAAGGTGGTGATAACTTACTATTAAATTTAAAATACAATTACCAAGTGACCAGTTGCTGCCTGTTAAATATGCAGTGGTCTAATAAAATGTAACTAAATATCTGAACACTAATTAGGGCTCTAGTAAGCAAGGCAGTCTGGAACTCAAGTTCCAGTCAGAACTCAAATTACAAAATTGCAAGAAGGGAAAAAGAACTTCAGGTTTAATGGAAAGCAATATGTACCAAAAAGAAAGCTAGATTTATAGTGAACTCAATACTGGGTTATTTTTGTTTTGTTTTGTTTCTGTAGCAAACGAGGGCCAGAAAAGCCTTATTATATTTTACTCCAGGCTAGAAACTGACCTGAGAAAAGTGGCCCAGACTACAGCTCGGTTAAGTAAGGGTGAAGAGAACTGGGTGAGATTATGGGATTAGCCAACACAAATATATAAGACACACTTGTGGGGTGTTTTTAAATGCACCTTCTGAGAACCAGCAGGTCTAAGGTGAAAGCCAGGTAAACATGTCTTTAGAATTTCCCTGGTGATTCTTATGTACACCCCTAATAAGCACAAAGTAGAAAATCAACAGTTTATGTAGAAATAGAAAGTATAACTAAAAGGTTAATTAGCTCAGAGAGAAATTTCAAAGTATGAAATTATGAACCTGAAATAGGTACAAGTGAAAACATAATCAAAGTCCACAAAAGTCAATGGAATTTGGAGGTCAGGGCATGAAGAATGACTACAGGATCAGGACAAAGTTAAATGGGGAAATCAAAGCCCAGCTGCATGGAGTAGGCAGTGGGGCAGTGTTATGCCACTTTGGAGTCATAGGGAAGAGCCCTGGGTTTGGTTCCCAGGTAGACTTGAACATACCTGGCATACCTGCAAGTTCACATATGATCCTGGCTGGCTGAAGGGGTGGGAAGGGGAAGGTCCCAGATTCTGTTGGGAGTTCCTGTCTGTCTCATGAAACAAAACAAAACAAAACAAAACAACTTCAGAAAATGGTAGGGTGGATAGCCGGAGCAGGGGAGGAGGGGGAATCAAGTCATGAGACCTCATTTAAAAGGATTAGAGTATTGGAATAATCTAAGAAGTCTCACTATCCTAATGCCCAGGTCAAAAGTCAAGTCAATTAAAACAAATTCTGGGAATGAGATCCAGGCATCAGAATTGTTTAACACTCCCAGGTGATTCTGATGTGCAATGAGTTTGATCATTGTTGGGTTGAATAGGTTTCAGAAAGTCAGCAGGTGAATGGAACAAAGAAAAACCTAAGATAATGTAAGTTAGTGGGTCTAGAACTCTGATGTATACCAGAATCATCTGGAAAGTAATCTGGGTTCATGGAAGAAAAGGAGTTGGTTCTCTATAGTTTTACCAAATTTCCAAGGTGATTCTAATACTTATCAAAATTGGCAAACAACTGGCCTAAGTGACTGGAAATAACTCCAAATGAGAAACTGAGGACTGTGAGCAATCCCAAGGCAGTAACTGACAGGAACATTCCTATCTCTCTTGGTCTGATGAACACAAACTGAATCTATGAAGTTGTACTGAATATCACCAGGATCAATAAGCCTGTAAAAGGTTTAGCGGTAAAGCTAAAGGCGTCTCGGCCTTCATACGTACGACATATCTTTATGAGGTACTTATGATGCGTCCTTCCCCTCAGAACTCATCCTTCTAAACCACTCACATCTGGCTCCCTAGTAGACAGCATAAAGAAAGCATGCATTGCCACCTACCTTTCAAAATTAAAGCCTTGGCTTTTTAGGAACTCAGAAAAGGCACAATTACACACCAATACACAAAATTGCAATTTGTAAATTCTCATTGCCACCTAGGAAGAAACTCCGGGACATATTAAAACTACATCTGGAAGATTTGAATTTATTTCACATAATGAAATTCAGTTATATACCACCATGGCCTCCCAACTTTTTGTCTACACATGTGTAACATTTACTGGACAATATTACACTTATTTTCTCCCACGATACCATGACCAACCCTACTTACAGGGAGTACTATTAGAAGAAAACGCTTAAATTAGGATAGCTTCACCTAGTTACATAGTAATAATATGGTACTTCTGACCATTTCCAATTTAGTGGTAACTATTTCATTTAAAATGTTACAGTCCATCTGATACAATTCAAGAAGATACATTCCTGTGCATATGACCAACTCATCATCTCATGAGAAATCTCTATAGCAGCACCAGAATTTTCATTTTCAAGACACATGAGCTTTTGTCAAGTGGTGACATCTTCTCTGTAATATGAATTTTCAATATGATATAAAAAATGATGGATATATTACACATTTCACAGAGTACAGAGAACAGAAACCTGTCAGTGAATTTTAAATTTCTGACAACCTATTTGAAATTTTACACTAAAAGATCTGTACACTTTCATAAACTATATAAATGTAAAACAGGTACTAATGTTTTCACTGGAGATGAGGAATATTTCTCCCTAACGAAGTTTGCCTGTTGCCTTAGTACACTTTTTTTAAAAATTAATGTATTTTTATCAACATTACAGTTGTAAAATGGTAACACTTTATACAGCCTTCAAGGTGCAACAAATAAAACCTTGAAATCCATGTAATATAAATAAAGCCAGATTTTTGTTTCCCACCATTTAGACTTGTGCACAAATCTTCAAATATATAGGTCTTACTGCAAAGAGCCACCGTTTTTCTCATTTTTTAAAAAAAGTAAACTTAATAATAAACACCATTTCTATTTTAAAGGTCATCCTAAGAGATTTAGATTTCTTCACTTGAACCTGGCTTCCCTGGGGAATCTATAGATTCCCATTTTACAAAATGATTTAAATGCTTTTCCACAGACTAAGTCATTAAGCAAAAGGAAAAACAAGTAAGTGCAATTAAAATTTTCCAAGTAATGGAGGAGTTAAATTAACCAGAAATATGGCAACTTGTTTTCATTTGGTAAAACATGAAAGAGAGCATTTAGAAAGGGTAGGGAGAATTACAAATTTAGATAACATTAGATAAGCATTTTTTAAATTCTGAATTAAATACTAGGTAATATTTTTTAGTTCAAACCTTTAAAATGTTATCAAATTTAAATGTTACTACACAGAAATCATCTTCACAAGACACAAAACATATCTAAGTTAAGTTTTAAGTTTCTATCTTTCTTCAATCTCAGAGTACCCAGTTCCTTACTATGATGATAGTACTCCACAAAACAACTACTGAACACCAAAGTTAATTTTTCTATTGCTCCTAACAATACATGAGGTATTACAATGTTTCTGCCCTGTATTTATTTTTTTTTTAAGACCAGCAAACTTCGATTGAAAAGGATGCTAACTGGAAGGGATGTTACAGGTTTGGGAGGGGGAAATTCAGGTTTAGAAGAGAAAGCTTCTCACAAGAGAAGCCACCTCCCTTTTCAAAAGGTCATTTGGATCAGCAGATCCTTTTTCTCTATTTCACCACTGTATTCTAAACAGAGGGAAAGAAAAAAAAAGTGGAAAAGCTGTGAGCACTTAAAGTTTTGCTCCACTAACTTGTACAGCACCCACTTGAGGTTAGGCATCAGGACTTGCAGGATTCAGGAAACAGGGAGGACGTAGCATTGGAGAGAGCTGGAAAAGGCAGATCATCGTGACTGGCACTTAATATTTAGAAGTCTGTTATGGATGTCACTCCCGTTCACAAGACTACGGTGCAAAGATTCCGACGCAAATCAACCCATTTTTGGTCAGTGGAATAGGACAGAACTTGGGCATTCTTTTACGGAACGGATGAATGAGTCTCAACTTTGAAGGTTTTTGTTTGTGCTACTTCGCGTAAAAAAAAAGGGGGGGGGGGTGGCAACAAACGGTGCATTTTCTACCTAGCTCAGTTTCCCCTCTCCGATTCCGGCGCTGATGTAAAAGGCACACGACGTTAACCCCTTTGCTCCCTCCACGCCTACCGAGCTGCAGTCCTGGGCCAGTGATTCAGAGGTCAGGGGACCCTGAACACGCGCGCTCGTAAAGTTGGCGATTCTGTGCCCGAGCCGGCGCCCAGCCCTCCGCCCGCGCCCACCCCGCTCCCGCGCGCCCCGGCCCGCGCGCCCCTACCTTGTGCCAGCGCGGGGAGGAAGGGTAGCTGGAGCAGCAGCAGCGCCCACCATCCGCGGCGGCCCGGGCTGAACTTTGCCGCCTGCCGCCTGCTACGCCGCCCGGCGCTTGCTGCGTCCTCGCCGGGGGTGTCAGGAGCCGCGCAGGGTCCAGGGGGCGCGGGGTCCCGCCCGGGCTTGGGCCCGAGCCGTGGGACGGGCGGCGGGCAGGCACCGCGCGACTCCGACCCCCGCGGCCGCCCCGGACCCGCGCGCTCAGGGGGCGCCGCGCCGCCGCCCGCCGCTGAGGGCCGGGCGCCCCGAGCCATGCCGGGGAGCCGCCACCCCGAACGCCGCGCCCGACCGGCGGGGCGGACCGGACAACCCCAAGTGGACGCTGCCAGAGGCGGCCACTCGCGGAGAGCGCGGCGCCCACCAACCCGAGGGGAGCGGCAGCCTGGCGCTTAGGGGCGGCGTCCGGGTCCCCGCGTGAGGGGCGAGGCGCGGTCAGGGGCGAGCCGGACAAACGAGAAGTTGTCAGTGAGGGAAATTCCTGTCACGCCGCCCCGAGCCCCTCGCGGCCGCCTCCCCGCGGCCGGAGCGCTGGGCTCCGCAGTGCTCTCTCCGAGGGGTCCGCTGGGCGCTGAGAAGAAGCCGCCGCCGCCGCCCCCGCCAGGCTCTGTGGAGAAAGTGCGCCCGCCCGCGCGCCGGCTCTCGCCCTCCGCCGCCGCGGCCGCCTCTCCCCATTCACAGCCCCGCCGCACGCGCAGCCCGCGCCCGCCGCCCGCCGCTGATTGGCCGAGCGAGGTGGGACCCGCCCCCACAGTCCTCGCTTGTTTTCAAACTCGCCGCGCCCGCCCGCCTGCAATTTTGCGTCGGCCCCGTCGCTAGGCTCTAGCGGCTTCCCGCGCCGCCTGCGCCTCCTAGGGACCCACGGCGGGGACTGCAACCAGCGTTGTGTCTGTACGCACTTTCCAGGAGGGCTTGCTGGCCAGGGCGTGCGCCGGCAGGATCCGCGCCGCCTCACGCGGCCCGGTGGCGGTGCAGTCGCCTAGGTGGAACTAGCCCAAGTGGAGCTGACTCAGGTGCGCCGGACGCGCAAATTCTGCGGAAGCCGCGGACTGGGAGCGGGTGGGTGCGCATCTCCCAGCGCCCCGAAAGCAACCCTGCTCCTACTTGCGGGCTTTGTACTTGGGTGGTTACATACCAAGTTACCGTAATTTCAAACGAGAACGAGGCGTAATGGGGTTTTTAATTCCTCGTAACAAAAGGCACCATTGTGAGCAAATCTGCCTCCTGTTCAGGAGTGGACACTGTGTTGTAGAGACGTCCAAGGTCATGTTTGGCCTGGGGGAACCATAGCACCCGCCGCTTCTTTCTGTGGGGTGGGCAGGTCTAGGAGAAAGGTCTTCCCAGTGCCTGGTCTGGGGAGTCAGCAAGCTTGGCAGCATGTGATAAGCATTAACAGAGTTTATAGGGGTGAAATAAGCACTCTAGAGACTGGGAGGCCAGCATTTTTGTGGGAGGAGGGCTGGAAGGTGACAGTCTGATGCTGGCAAGGAGTTAGTTGGGAGGATCCTGGGGGCATGTGATGATGATTGAGTGAGGTCATGTAAGCGGAGGAGACCAGGGAAAGCCTGGGGACAGGGTGTGTGCCCAGCACGGTGCTGGCTCCCAGGAAGTGCTTGATATAGAGTTGCTCTTGTGGTTCTATTTGTGGTCCCAGCCAAGAAATACTCAGGCAAGAGAGCGACGAGCCTGTACCTGGAACTGGGGGTTGCAGATGGGAGCTAGTTACTGCTTCCAGAGTAGCATAGTGTGCTTGCTCAGAATTAGGCTCTCAACACTCACCCTTATCTATCATTTCTTAGTGATGAAAGAAAGATAGGGAAACTAAGGTCCAAGGACAGCAGCCAAATGAAGGAAGTAGATCTGGAACTATTAATTGATATGACCCAGAGCCTGCCCTCTGCTCCTTTCCCATACCATGCTAGTAAGAGGGGCAAAAATGTTCAGATTCAATCCAGAGGTGCCTCATTCTTTGAAAACATAGTGAGGACTCCTAAATAGACCCAAACTGGATGAGCTGGTCAGTGCCCTTCTTGTCTGGTGTCCTGAGCATATATAAACGAGACTTGTTTCAGGAGAGCTGCCTATTTTTATTTTCTGTTGCCAGCAACCCTGTGCTTCTTTCTAATTTGCAAGGTTCCGCGAAAGCCTAAGGAAATAAGGAATCCCTATTGTGCACTGAGTATGTACTGTAAGTAGGCAAGCCCTGTGAAGTAGCATTATCTCAGGTCTTCTCCATTCCAGTTAATGAGAGGTACTATCACTGGTACAGATGAGGAAACTGAGGCTTAAAGAGATAAAATAATTTTCCCAAAGTCAAGACCTCTGATCCTATCCTCTCCACCAAAACACCTCTGCTTTGTTCAAGGTGGGGGTGGTGATGTACAAGTGGAGCAGCATGGGCCTTTGAGTTCTTAGCTCCACTCTCTAGTTGTAAACTTTGGGAAAATTGCTGACTCTAAGATCCTGTTTGTCATAAGAAAATGAAACAATTCACACTCAAAAAACACTAATTTCCCTTTCCCTGGACCAATTGGGGCAAGGCTTGCTATGCCCACCAGTTGAGTTTGGGCCACATTTAACCTCTTCCTTTCAGATAGCAACATATGCCTATTACTCCCCTTTCAAATAGAAATATATGCCCATATATCCTTATAATATAGGCATGAATATGACTCTGGCAACTTCTTGAGTTTAGGACATTCCAAAAATGCCCAGAGCCTCTATTACTGCAATTTATTTTACAGTTAACAGAAAGCTTTATGAAAATTTGCTTGGAAATTGGAAAGCCAAGTCAGTATATGCTATAAGAGATTCGATGACATCACTGTTACTAGAGGCAGTCCAGACACCCTCTGGGAAATTTTTTATTTCAATATCATCCTGGGGAAGTAAGGCTCTATTATTGTCACCATTCTACAGTTGATGAAACCAAGCCAGGAAAGTTTAATGTATGCAAAGCAACTGTGTTAAAGCCAGAACAAGAACCCAGCTCTCTTGAGTCCAATTCTAAGATTTTTTCCCCCCACCAGACGACATTGCCTTTTATGAGACCCATTAGATGATCATCTTGAGGAGTGTGTTTAGAATACAGTTACTCTTTCTCAAAAAATAATACACAGAAACTCCTTTATAATGCTGGGGGGAGTGATAGCCAGAACAAGGCTGGAATTTTTTGCCCCAAACGCCAATTAATCTCTCTTGTTTTACCAAACTCAAGAAGTGAACACTTTATACTTGCACACTTGCCTTTAAAAATCTTGAGCCAGGGAACAGCAGATGACATAATGGTTATGTCACTGAACTCCCATGTGCACAGTTCAAGTCCCAGACCCGGCTTGAAACTCTGGGAGTGTGCGCATGCAAGACCAAAATCCCGAGGGGAGAATGGAGGAGAAGGGGTTGTGGTGTGGCTATCCCCCCAGGAGAGGGGGGTGATTTCTCGCTTTCTGTCTCTCTGTCTCTCCAGCGAGCACACACATACCAAAATCTCTCAAAAATAAAAAAATCTTGAGCCATATATTCTGAGAGGCCATGAGGTGGAGGGATGTTACTCCATGAAAGCTGACATTGTTCTATTTTTAAGAATGATCTCCTACTTGTGTGCAAGATGTTAGGAATCTCCCTGCTTCAGTATAGAGTTTTCAAAAGTAATCATTTCGGTGGAATCAGGATGATCACAGACCATGAATGTTTCCCCCTTGCTATAGTTTAAAGCCTACCTACTCCAGTTGTTGTCCATGGGCCTCACCTTTCAGCTGGTTTGAAAAGCAGAATCTCAGGCCTAGTCTGCATTTTCACATGATCTCCAAGTGATTCCTATGTAAGTTATAGTTTGAGAACCTCTAGCCTAACTAATCCCTTCATATCTCTTAGAAATGTAATAAGCATGATGAAAATAGCTCTTTTGAGTTCTCATCTTCCTCTTGCCTTTATTCCTCTTTTTTTTCGTTCATTCTTTTCTCTCTTCTTATGGGCAATGAGATAAAAGGAAACTTTTTTGAAATGATAGAATTTTTTTTTATCTTAAAAGGAAAATATGCAACTTCCTACAACATAAATAGATATGAATCAAAAACCTAAAATATCTTTATGGCGCTATAGGAAAAACTCAGCAAACTGAAGAAAATAATAATAGCTATATAAATAATTTTTATAAGTCAATAAGAAAAATAGATAAACAAGGCCTATAGGGAGATGAGTAAAGAACATGAACAGGCAAGTCTTAGAGAAACACAGAGGGAAAATAAACATTTGAAGAGATGCACAAAGAAATATATCCAAAAAATAAATTTAAAGCAATAGAGCTTATAAAAATGCTTAAGGACTGGGAACCAGCAGTTAGCGTAATGGCTGTGTCGCTGGACTCCCACGTAGTCGACCGCGGTTCACGTCCCGGACCCGGTGGCTTAAAACTCACGCCGGGCACGTGTGAGTGTGTGCCCAAGATCCCGAGAGGAGAATGGAGGAGAAGGGATTGCAACATGACCATCCCCCCCTGGGGGGTGATTTCTCGCTTTCTGTCTCTCTGTCTCTCTCTGTCTGTCTGGCGAGCGCACGCGCCCTATAGCAAAACCTCTCCAAAAAAAAAAAAAAAAAAATGCTAAAGGACTGATAATGACAAGTGTTGGTGAGGTTATATTCTTTGTGAAAGTGTAAATTAAACAGCCATTCAGGTAAGAAACCTGCAATTCATGGCTAAACTTTAAATATAAATTTTCTTTATCCTAGCCATTTCACTTCACATACACACAAAGATCTATGTATAAGGCTATTCATTACAGCATTGCTAATAATAGTGGGAAAAGGGGACCAGCGATGGGTACATCACTGGACTCCCACATGATTGATTGCAATTCAAGTCCTGACCTCACAGCTTAAAACTCATGCTAGGCACTTGTGCCCAAAATTCCAAGAGGAGAATGGAGGAGGGGATTGCGGCGTGGCCATCCCTGGAAGTGGGGTGGTGTGATTTCTCACTTTTTCTCTCTCTGGTGAGTGCACACACCCTATAGCAAAAAATCTCTTTTTCAAAAAAATAAAGAAATGATAGTGGGAAAAGGTACAATATGATACATCTACACAGTAAATTTCCACATGACTGTAAAAGAATTAATTAGGGGGCTGGCAGATGATGTGATGGCTAAGGTGCTGGACTCCCACATGGTCGACCATTGTTTGAGTCCCAGACCTGGAAGCTTGCTTTCTCACTTTCCCTCTGGCCAGTGTATGTGTACTATAGCAAATTTAAAATTAATAATAATAAAATAAAATTAACTAAATAATTATTTAAAAATTTAAAAAAAGAATTAGAGTTGGAAGTGATGTAGAAATATTCACTATATACAATTAAGTGTTTTCTCATAAAGTTACAAAACAAATATATCTAGATTAATCCTATTTATATTTTTTGTTTGTTTGTTTTCCCCTAAGAGGATGAATGTCAATCTCCTAATAGGGTTTTTCCTTCAGAGGACATAGAATTATATGTTTTTCTGTGTTTTCCAAATTTTCAAATGCAAATGTGCATTTTATACTGAAAAATAAATTAATAAAGCTCATTTTTTAAAAGCAGATGGTAAGGAGCCCTAGCTATTTCTTACTCATAACTCATTAAGAGAAGTCCCCTATGAATTCCCAGTGGTTCTTCTGAGAAAAATAATCCCCAATCCTATTAGAGGCCAAGTTATAACATAAACCTGTCCATATAAGAATATTGTTTCCTTCCGTGCACAAACCAAGGCCTCAATCCCCATCCTGGGGAACTCCTAGTGACTGCTTACTGTGTTCCTTTACTGGTGAGAACCCTACCATCTAGATGCCTCCATTCTCTCTCAGGTCCCTGCCAACTGTTATTCCTACCCTGGGTCTCACCTTTGTTCTGTTACCTGGCAACTCACTAATGAACAGGGCAAAGCTCCAGGTGTTGCCTTTGAGCCCAAATGGGACATGTATTTTGGTTATTTGAGAGCCAACTTAGCTGTCTGAGAATATTTTCAGCAGCTAAAATCTCATAAAGTGCTCTTATTAAGGAAGCTATAAAGAAGAGTTACCAGAAATTTACCAAGCCTCCAAGAATTTCTTCAAGCTTTCTCTTTAAAAGTATCCACTCCCCATTTAAGCCCCTTTAAATTGTATAAAGTAAAGGTTCTTAATGTGTAAACCCTAACCAGCATCAGCAGCATCACCTGGAAACTGTTAGAAATGCAAATTCTCAGGCATTACCCCTATCTACTGAATCACAAATCCTGATGGTAGGGCACAAGTATTTATCAAAAACTTGATTTGTTGTAACCCAGTGCTAGGCAAAAGAGAAATAAACAATTACAGTAATCTATGAAAAGCAAAAGTACTTAAGGGCATATCTGAAAGGGATCTAACAGCCTTGGGGAATAGGGAAAGATTTCCAGGAAAAATAACATCTAAACTGAGACCTGAAGCATAAATAAAAGTTGAATTAACTGCCAGAGGAAAAGGCATTCCAGGCAGAAGGAACACTGCATGAGAAAGCACAGAGTTTAAATCTTAGCATAAGAATAACAACAACAAAAAGAACAATGGTGAACTATGAAGGTTTTTACATAAGAAAATTAAGTAATTAGAAACATTTTTAGAAAAACCATTCAGACCATGGACTGGGTTGGAGATGGACAAGATTGGAAGAAGGAGACCTGCTAGAAGACTATTGCAGCAATTTAATAGGAAGGGACAGATTAAGGGGCTAATTTGGTGATAGAGTCCATAGTTAAGAAAAGGAAGTATCAAGGACTACACCTTGTTATCTTGCTGGAAAGCTGGAAAAATGTTTTTTTTCATTTCTGAAAGAAGACTGCAAGTAGATGGAATTGGAGGTAGGAGAGAGAGTGCTGGATGCAACTTTGAATCTTAAATTTGGTGTATCTGTGGAACACCCACATGCAGATATGATCATTAGATATGTAGCTATCTGGATGTAAAGTTGAGAAGGAAGCAGCACAGAAAGATGACTTTAAAGAGTCTACCACAGCAAAGGCCACAGTGTTGAGAAGTTAAGGACTAGGGAAAAGGCAATTGGAACAGCGAGACTAACCCACGTGGAAAGGTTCTGGGTTGGCATCCAGATACCTTCTTGAATATACAGGGCACATGAGTGCCCATGATCCAGGACTTTCTGAAGCTGGGGGATGACTGTGGCATCAAAACCCCATCGGAGGTATTCTCTCTGTCTCTCTGCCTCTCTGTGTCTCTCTCACCCAGTTGTGGAATAAATAAATAGATAAAACTTTAAAAAAGGAAATTAAAGACTGAAAAGTAACCTCTAGGTTTAATGATAAGTGTATCTTCATACGTCCTATGACATTAGTTTTGGTGAGAGTCTGAGAAAGAGTAAGGTAGTCGAGGAATACATAAAAGGTGAAGATGGCATTTTCTTTCTCTTTCTTTTTTTAAAATTTTGTTAGCGGGAACATGCATGGGTAGAGAAATACAGAGAGAAAGTGAGAAAGCAGCCCCTATGAAAAATAGTCAGGCCTTAATCCCTTCTACTCTTATTTCTCTTTTCAGGATTTCGGAAACACATGCACATGCACCCAGCAAATTTTTCAAGCCGCTGGTCTGGGTCTGGCCAGATGGGATCAAGTCACTTTAACCACCACACCACCAGCTTGCCTGATATTTTCAAGAGGTTCAGTGAAAAGGTGAGGTAGAAGATGTCAAGAAGGATATGTTCTTGATGAAAGCTTGCTTTTTATAGAAAGGGGAACCCAAGAGATGAATGTCAAAGTTCAGGTGCCTCAAGATCTCTGGGAACATCTTGTGAAATAAGATTTAGCCTTAGGCAGGGGAAGATTATTTCCCATTGTAAAGGGAGGACAGGGGAGAGGGCACAGCATAGTTGGAAGAGTTGTGGAGATAACTGAGTGAGGGAGACACATCTGATGTTTTTTTCTCTGTCTTTCTAAAATATTTTAATCACCTGCTGAATGTGAGGGGTAGAGGAAGAAGTAGCCTTTGAGGGTAGAACAGAACATCAAAGGTTTAATATATTTACTCTGGAAAAAAGGAGAGACTTTAGAAATGGATTCAATATACATCTCTCCATTTGATTTTCACATAAACACTTTAATCCTCACAACAATCACCGTATGACCGAAGTATATTTTTTCATTTTACTCAAACTTATTTAAATCAGTTGTCCAAGACCATCCAAGCAGTGAGAGGTAAAGTGAGATTTGAACATATGTCTTCTGATGTTTCACCTGCTTTTGGGGTAGGCAGGACAAATATTGAATAGATAGAATCATGAAAACTTAGTAAAAGGGATCTTAAAGGTATTTTGTTTAAAAGAAGTTTAAGTTAAACAAAAGAAAGCTGTCTTAAATCCCTTTGGGGGGACCAGCAGTTAGCGTAATGGCTATGTCACTAGACTCCCATGTAGTTGACCGCAGTTCGCGTCCCGGACCCGGTGGCTTAAAACTCACGCTGGGCATGTGTGCATGCATGCCCAAGATCCCGAGAGGAGAATGGAGGAGAAGGGATTGCGACGTGGCCATCCCCCGGGGGGGGGGGGGGGGTGATTTATTGCTTTCTGTCTCTCTGTCTCTCTCTGTCTGGTGAGCGCACGTGCCCTATAGCAAAAACCTCTCAAAAAAAAAAAAAAAAATCCCTTTGGGACCAAAGCCTGAAAGGAACTTCCAGAACTGGAAGGAAGAGGACTGATCTTAACACTCCTTAAGTCCATTCATCTGCCTGAGACATTCAGATCCTCTATGTCATCCCTCAAGGTCATTCCGTTCAGAGAAAGTTCTCCTCCTACCAAGGTCTCACTTAAACTGAATTGAAACCAGCCTTTTTGCGACATTCACCCACAGGTCCTTACTCTGTACTCTGAAGCTGTGTCCAAGTGCTGCTGCTATCTCTACAGTGCCCCAAACAGCATATGGAGTATGGTGGACCATAAATATTTGTTGAAAGAACAAATGATGGAAAGAGTTTGGATTGAACATTGTGAAGCCAGTGGGGTTTTTGTTTTGGTTTGGTTTGGTTTTTGTTTTTATCTTTTTGAGAGGTTTTTGCTATAGGGTGCATGCACTCGCCAGAAAGACAAAGACAGAGAGACAGAAAGCGAGAAATCACCCCCCAGGGGGGATTGGCCACGCCACAATCCCTTCTCCTCCATTCTCCTCTCGGGATCTTGGGCACGCAGGCACACGCGCCCAGCATGAGTTTAAGTCACCGGGTCCGGGACTCAAACCACAGTTGACTACATGGGAGTTCAGCGACATAGCCATTATGCTAACTGCTGGCCCCAAGGCCTGTGTTTTGATACAGCTCCATCATTAACCAGCTGAATAACTGAACAAACCACGATCTCTCTTTCAGCTTCAATTTCATCATTGAAAAATGTGATATAAGACAATCATGTTAGTTTACCCACAGGTTCTGAGGATCAGGAATTGAATCAGGGCATGGTAGTGAAATAACTGGGGGCTGGACTTATCTGAACCTTCACTCACTTTCTAGTGCCTGAGCTGGGAATAGTTGCAGGTTGGGCTCAGTTGGAGTTATTATGGTTTCAATAATGGTTTGTCCCCCAAAGCTTCAAGTTTTGGAATTTGGTCTTAGTAGATAGTGATTGGATGTCCCCTAAAAGTTTATGTATTGAGGGCCAGCCCCATAACCTGGTGGTTAATGGAACTAGATCTCACATGGCTCTCCACAGTTTGAGTCCCAGCCTTAGCAGCTTGAGGAATATACTAACCACATGTGAATGTGCGCCCAAGGTCCTGAAGGACAGAGAAAAGGAGAAGGGATTTGGCATGACCATGTTTCACTGAGGATTGCTTTCTCCCTCACCTTTACTTTTTTGCTTTCTCTTTCTTTCTCTATCTTTCTGTCTCTGGAAAGTCCAAGTGGCAAGTGTACTCCAGCAATTAAAAAGAAAAAGTTTACATGTTGAGACTTGGTTGTATTATAAAGGTGTTAAGCTCTGGAATGCTACAAACCATATGGAAGATTGAAGTTCAGTCCTTAGGTCACCTTCAGACACCGGATACGTACACTTGTCTATTTCTGTGATCCTGACTAGCTGAAAAAGTCTGGGACAGATCACAGCATGAGACTCATTGAGGGTGCTTCTTTCTGTCTCTGTCTGTGTGTCTCTCATGAAAGAAAGAAACTTGAAAAACAAAAAGAAGAGTTTAGGTCACTGACATACACAGAGGGACAACAATATAAAGCTATAGGGAGAGGGCCGGCAGGTGACATGGTGGTTAAGGATGCTGGACCCCCACATGGCTGACCATGGTTTGAGTCTTGGACCCGGCAGCTTGCTTTCTCACTTTCTCTCTCTCTCTCTTTCACTCTCTCTCTTTCTCTCTCTCTCTCTCTCTCTCCCTCTCTCTCTCTTTCTCTCTCTTTCTCTCTCTCTCTCACACATATACTCTGTCCCTCTCTGATCAAATTAAAAGAAATGAATAAATGAAATTAAATAAAATAATTCTTAAAAAAAAAAGATATAGGGAGAACACAACCATCTTCATGCCAAAGAAAGAGGCCTCAGAAGGAACCAGCCCTGCCATCACCTTGATCTTGTATATCCAACTGCCAAAACTGTGAGAAAATAAGTACTGTTTAAGCCATCCATTCTGTGGTATGGAAGTCCCCCCTTATCCACAGAGGCTGTGTTTCAAGATAACCAGTGGAGGGACCAGCAGTTAGTGTAATGGCTATGTCGCTGGACTCCCACATAGTCGACCGCGGTTCGCATCCCAGACCTGGTGGCTTAAACTCACGCTGGGCACGTGTGCGTGCATGCCCAAGATCCCGAGAGGAGAATGGAGGAGAAGGGATTGCGGAGTGGCCATCCCCCCTGGGGGGTGATTTCTCTCTTTCTGTCTCTCTGTCTGTCTCTGTCTGTCTGGCGAGCGCATGCGCCCTATAGCAAAAACCTCTTCAAAAAAAAAAGATAACCAGTGGATGTTTGAAACCATATAGAGTACTGAACCATATATGCTTTTTTTCCCAATCTGATGAGTGAGACATGCTACTAAGTGACTAACAGGCAGTTCATATATATAGCATGAATTCACTAGGCAAAGGGATGATTCAAAACTGAAGCAGGACAAAACAGGATGGCAAAAAATTTCATCATGCTACTCAGAACAGTGCACAATTTAAAACTTGAAAAATAATTTATTCCTGGACTTTTCCAGGATAATAATTTTAGACCTTGGCTGAAACTATCGAACAGGAAACTGCAGGTAAGGGAGGAGCTACTGTATTTAGTTATGGCAGCCCTGACAAACCGATACAAGTAACTGAAGTACCTGTAGCCCAGTGGGCACAATCCAAAGAATTACCATGCGCTAGTAGTACAGAACCTTTCATTCTTGTTTGATGGAGGTTTTTCTTTACATACCTGTACTTCTCAGCATTTTGACTTCAACTGGGACATTTATTATGTGTTTGTCTCAATTATGGCAGTTTACCTCCAATATTCTTTCTAACTGCTCATGTTTTTTTCCTACTTATGGGATTTAGGATACTTGGAAAGAAATTTAGGGTTTTGTGTATTGTTTTTACCTTCCATTCGTCTGTGTTATATTCAATTAGGATGTGAAACTGAAAGTCAATCTACTCCATCATACTGAAAACTTACTAGATGAAAGAGGCATATGACTGCAGATAGGGATTATGGAAAGTAATTTGGTAAAACCTACATATGAAAAGTCTTAAGAAAATTTAGTCCTTGGTCCAAAATTATATTCCAATAAATATATCTTTTGAATAACTGAAAATGTGCATGAATATTCACGTGCAAGCATGGAATTTCTGAATTGTTAGTAATAGGGAAAAATTAAAAGTAACCTGTCTAAGAGTAGAAATTATAATACATTATGGTTTATCAACTTGATGAAATATGATGAAATAATTACATTTATATTTTCAAAGGGAAGATAGTCAGGGTAGTGTTAAGTGGAAAAAGTTATTTATCCATATTTTTCTTATAAAATTTGAAGTACCTGGGTATATATTGGAGGGGTGGATGGATGGATGGATCTATAAATAGATAGACATTAATAATGGGCTGCAAGGGGGGCCAGTTTTGCATGCAGCAGTTAAGCACTATGCAAAGGGAGCCAGATCCCATATGACTGACCAGTGTTTGAATCCCAGCCCCAGCAGATTGAAAATAACTTGTCAGATGCCTATGTGTGCCCAGGATCATGAGGGAATGGAGAATTGTAGAAAAAGGATTTCGGTGTAGTCAAATCACACTGGCACACTGGAGGTCTCTCTCTCTCTCTTATGTGCTCTCTATCAAAAAAACAAAACCGGACTAGAAGGAATTATACCAAAATATTAATAGTGATCATTCCTATGTAATATTATAGGTATTTTTCTTGAAAAATTTCTTTAGTTTCTAAGAATTCTAAAACAAATACATTTCACTTTATCATAAGCAATAAGGAAACTATAATAACCTATATTTTAATGTGGAAGTGATGCTAGCAATTGTCTTCCCCCAGATGAGGTGAACTGACTTTGTCCAACTTAGTGCTGTTTGGCATTTTTTATAATGTTGCTTCCTCCTGCACTCTCCTTCCTTTCTTGTTCTTCTACCTTCTCCTTCTCTTAAAGAATACCACAACTAATTCAGCCTCTGCCAACTTGGCTTCCTTCTGGGGTTGACAGTAGCACCAAAGAACATTTGGTGAGAGGAAAAAGAATCACAAAATGTTAGAGCTGGTAGGAGCCTCAGATACTGTCTAGTCCAACATAGTTATTTACCCTGATGTCAGCCAGAAAGGCAAGAAATGAACAACAGAACATCCTAGTTTGCCATAATAAGCCATTATGGGTCTCTCAACCATAAAGTTGTCTGAATCATTTTTAAAGCTATTTGTATTTTCCAGCCTGTACCATTTCCATAAATCTGCTACCTGCTGTGTGAGGCACAGGATGGGGGGGGGACATGGTTTAATAGTAACGTATGCAGGAAGAGCTTCAAGGCCACTCTCCTGTGCCTATGAGCTCCGTGGGAGTCAGCAGTGTATGATGGTGGTCCTGGGCTAAAGTCAAGTGGGTCACTATAGTGTGCAGAAAGTAGGGAGAGCTAGTTAATACTGGGTTACCTGGCTATAGCTGCAGCTATGTGTTCAGTTCCTGGTGGTGCAACTTAGGAGGCATGCCACAAGCTAGACCAAATCCCAAGTGATATGGTTGGTAGAAGAAAGAAAGATATACAGACTGAAATAGGGAAGACTTTAGGTGAACCAGTGCTGTTTTTAAATATCTGACTGTGTGGAGAAATTATTGAAATTCATGGCAGCACTAGTAGATGAGCCCTGTTTGGTGGCCATTTGCAGTTCAGTGCCAGAGAGAATATTCTAGTAATTGAAGCATTCATGGGATAGATTACTTTGATAGATAGTGAGCTCCCTGTCAGGGGAAGTGGAGACCAAACTGCCACTTTTCAGAGATGTGATAGATGAGGAAAAACAGCAGGCAAAGGGTTGGATCTAGCAAGTCAAGATGTTTTTTAACTTTCCCTTCCAATTCTTTCCGTCTTTTTTATTTTAGTTTTAATACTACGTCTTCCCCTCAAAAAGATTTATACATAATTCTTCTGTCTTTTTCACAGCAGCTTTATTCATAATAGTTCAAACTGGAAGAAACTGAAATATTCTCAATAAATAGATAAACAAACTGTACCATTGTCCCACAATGAAATACTGTACAGCAATGAAGAAAGCTCAGCTACTAATATATGCAACACCAGGGATGACTCTGAGAAACACAATGCTGAGGGAAAGAAGCCACATACCAGAACTGTACGTATGGGACTCTAGAATAGGCAGACCAATCTATCATGAAGAAAAGCAGATCAGTGGTTGCCAAGGTGGGTGTACAGAGGTGACTGACTTTAATTGGACAAGGGAAATTTTCTGGGACATTGGACATAGTCTTTATACCTTGATAGTGATGATTACATCAGTGTATACATTTGCAAAACCTATTGAACTACACACTCTCACTAGGTGTAATTAATTGTATATAAATTTTACCAAAACAAAGTTGATTAATATGAACAACCATGCTTCATATGCAGAAAGATTCAAGGCAGCTTTCATTTATTTAAAAAAATGTTTTGGTGTATGTTCTTTTTTTTTTTTTTTTAGGTTTTTGCCATAGAGCATATGCACTTGCTAGAGAGAGAGAGAAGGAAAGTGAGAAATCGCCCGCTGGGAGAATGGCATGCCACAATCCCTTCTTCTCCATTCTCTTCTTGGGATTTAGGGCACACATGCATATGGGCCTGGAGTGATTTTCAAGCCTCCTGACCTGGGCCTCAAACCATGATCAGCCATGTGGGATTCTAGTGCCTTAACTACTATGCCAGTTGCTTCATTTTCCTGGTATTTTGTGATTTGGCGAACAGAGTCCTATTCTCGTTCTCTATGCTTTCAAGGATTTAGATGTGTCTAGATTTACTGTGTCCGTTTTAATAGGCCTTTCTCCAAACTGAAGAGAACTGCCTTCCTATAGAGGCTCCTCCCTCCCTAAAGTCATGTGGCTGACAGCATTTTTCCCATCTCATCTCTGTCTTAAAATACACAAAGATAGGAACGAGCAGATGGTGTAATGATTACATAGCTGGACTCCCACATAGTCAACTGGGGTGTGAGCCCTGGACCCGGCATCTTACAACTCACATAGGGCATGTGTGCTTGTGTGCCCCTGATCCTCAGAGGAGAATGGAGGAAAAGGAGTTGTTGCATGACTATTCCTTCTGAGGGGAGAGGGTGATTTCTTGCTTTCTGTCTCTCTCTGTCTCTCTGGCGAATGCATGTACTCTATAGCAAAAATCTCTCTCTCTTAAAAAAAGAATACACAAAGACGACCTGCTCAATTCATGCATCCCATAAATTGAGTACCAACTGTGTCAAACACATCTCTTGCTTTTGAGGCACTATAGTGCATGATGCAAACATTGAACAGAGCATTTTAACATGCTTTCCACGGAGATCCAAACAGAATTGGTGTTCTGAACAGCAATGGATGGATGCACGGCTGGGGGAGGTCTCCTCAAGAAAGAGGTCTTTGAGTTGGGATATAAAGGGTGCTTGAAATTTGCAAGATGGTGATAGTCACTATAGTGGGCAAGACAGTGTTCAAAATCATAGTTGCGAAAGAGTACAGGGAAAATTAAGAGGAACACTCAGTACAGGGCATAGGAAGAGTGACGAAGGAGGAGGCATTTCAAAAGGCAACGGGGTGATGATCTGCCTACTTTACTGACCTGATGCCCTTCTGCTAAGTTCCAGCATTCCATTCTCATCTTGGCTGATATGTTCTAGCCGTAGTGCACAGTGCCTCCTGAGGCCTTTCCTCAGGCTGACATTTCCGAATTATTTTTCCCTGGATGCATTTCCAGGGTTTGCCCCAGTGAAGCTCATTTGCCATGTCTCTGACCATGCACTCAGCCCTGAAGACCTCCTGACATTTGTCTCCATTGGTTTGACATTCTACCACCCAGGAAGGTCCAAGGTCACCTGCTAGTCGCTGACTTCACTGGGAACATTTTCTTCCAGATCATTTGCAAAACTAGCACAATGCACTGTTTCTAAAGCCCACCACTGGTACCTGCAGTTGATTCTGTTCCTGCCATGACTGCCTCTTCATGACTGTTCTTCACTCCTTGTCTCTAAGTCATTTTCTTATCCATTTAATAAATCCACACTGCCCACCCCATTGCTAACTAAAAGTTTAAAAATAGCTCTTGGTGCAGAACCTTGTCAAAGGCTCTTTGAAAATCTGAAACATTATTTTCATGTGTTTTCTCTTGTCCATAGACTGATTTACTCCCTAACAGAGCTGTCATCAGGTCCAATTTCCCCTACCAAAATAATAAAACTTTTCTCCCAGAGACTTGCATTTCCTTTGGTGTTGGAAGTCATGCTACTTATTCATAAGTCACCATTTCACCCACAGCAGATGAGACATTGACTTGGCTGTGCCCAGGGTCCCTGCTGGAAAACTTTCCTTGACTAACTTCTGATCCAGGAAACTCATTTTAATCAATGTCCTTTACCTCATAGTGGACACCCTGCAGGCACACACTGACCTCAATTTGAAGATGACCAAAGAGATCTAAACACAATGTTTGCAAATCCTTTTTTTTTTTTAATTTGCTATAGGTTATGTGTGCTTGCCAGAGAAAGACACACACACACACATACACACAGGGAAAGTGAGAAATCACTCTCCAGGCAGGATGGCCACGCTGCAATCCCTTCTCCTCCATTCTCTTGGGATTTTGGACATGCATACACATATGCCCAGCATGTTTTTCAAGTTATTGCGTCCAGAACTTGAACCATGTCATTAGTGATGTAGGATCCAGTTGCTTTAACCACCATGCCACCAGCTGGCCCACAAACTATTTTTTAATTGAGGAACTTTTGCCAACAAAATCTCATGTGGAAATGCATTCATTCAACAAGTATTTGATACCCACTCTTTGCCATGTCCTCTTCTAGGATCTCAGATATATCAAGGAACCAAAGTTCCTGGTCTATGGAGTTGCCAAGCAGTAATAAGGAGACAGGAGAGGAGAGACAAAGCAATAAGTAAATGATACTGTATATTCAAAGGGATTAGTGTTTTGAAATAAAGAAAAATCAACAAGGAATACAGGTTATTTCCATTGAAAAGGTGGCATTCAAGCTAAGATTTGAGAGAGGAAAATGGTTAAGCCATGAGAATTGTTGAGGGGTTGGGAGGGGCATATTCCAGCAGACAGAATGGCTCTAAGATGGGAGCCTGACTGGCAGCAAAGAGGCCACAATGGTGAAAGAGAATAAATGATAGAATGAGGTCAACAAGTGCATAAGGAGGAGGGCCTTCTAGGTCATAAGACCTTACAGTTTGGGCCAGTTATAGTTCTGTAGGTAAGGTGATGACATGATATGAATGTTAAAAGGACCACTATGGGGACCAGCAGTTGGCGTAATGACTATGTCACTGGACTCCCATGTAATCGACTGCGGTTCGAGTCCTCCTGGACCCGGTGACTTAAACTCATGCTGGGCGTGTGTGCGTGCATGCCCAAGATCCTGAAAGGAGAGTGGAGGAGTAGAGATTGTGGCATGGTATCTCCTCTGGGGAGTTATTTCTCGCTTTCTGTCTCTCTCTATCTTTCTGGCAAGTGCACATGCCCTATAGCAAAAACCTCTCCAAAAAAAAAAAAAGGTCCACTATGTAAACTAGATCATAGGAAACAGATAATAGAGAAACTGTTGTTTGAGGGGAAGAGAAAGAGGAAATATATCAATAGCCTGATCCCAAATTCCTGGGAATCTGTAAAGTATGGTTTTGCAAATCTCTCAGTGATTCTTTATATCACTGGGTTATATAAGTGTGCTTAAAATACAGACTTCATTATTAGAGATGGCAAGGCCAACAGGACAGGAGATAACTTCCATTGCAGAGATAGTTTGTTGTACTCACAGTTCCCCAAGAAGGGCACAGCACTCCATGCAGGGCCGCAAAAGCATCAGCATTGGTTAGGAGTCAAAGGGAGCGAGGAGAATATGAGCAAGAGCCTTTGTTGGGTTTTCTGTGGGAGAGAACAAGTAAGGCAGGACAGCCAGGCTTAGGACTGACTAGTTTGAATAATTTCCGTGGGCTTTTGGGCACGGAGCTATACCTGGCCTTGAGTGATTAGGACAGCTGGAGAGGGACCCAGAGTGTTAGGGCCCATAGAGGAGGTTGATGGGGATGTGGGCTCTAATTAGTTGCTTCATATTTAAAAAGCGTATTCATGGGTTTGCTGTCTCTAGAAACAGACTAACCCTTGCCGGTCAGGTCAGGAGGTGCAGTCCCTCCAAGATCAGCAAGACTCCCAGGTGGCAAAACATCAAAATTACAGAAAAAAATGTGATGACTACACAGTGGCTCTCATTAGTATCAGTCAGAGAACTTTAGAAACAGAGTGACCCCAGGCCAATTAAGTGAGGATTTGGGGGCCTTGAAGAGTTTAATGTTCAATGAGTACTGAGAACCAGTGCCTCATATCAGAGATGGTGACACCCAGTGGAGAGAAGGGGATGTGGGTCCCAGCATGGCCCCTGCCTGACTGTGACATCTAGCCAGGTCACTTTCTGTCTGCAAGTTTAGTTTCCTCCTCAATAAAATCAGTAATATGTTTTGTGCTTCTCAGGTGATGACTATCTACATCTTGTTAAAATACTTGGTGATTGAAACAAGCCCTGCAAATATCATTCTTACCATTTTTCGTATTTCTTCTCACAAGAGCTTTTGAGATCATGTCAAAAGTGGAATTCTGGATAACGTTTTCACTTCTAATGGCACTTATTTTTCTCATCTTTCCTGATTGTCATTGTGTACTTGAGTTATCCTCCCCTGAGATGCTGGAAGTTCCTTAAAAGCAATTGGTGGCCTTTCATCTTTTATTCTTGGAGCTCAAGGGTAATGTCTGGCTAGCTAACTTTCAATACAGTTTGTTGAATGTAAACAAGAGGGCTTGACCAGTAGTAACTCAGTAAGTACAGGTTGCATTGAATCCTTACTCCTTAATTCTGATGCCTAAAGCAAGGAATAACCCTGGCAAATACTTGCTTTGCATAACAATAGCATTGACTGCTTAAGAGGCTAGGGAGGTCTTTAAAAATTGTTAACCATCTGATGTCTCAGAGGAAATGGCTTGTTCCTTCCAAGGGTTTCCGTTTTAGCGACAAAGCGACAAGAGTTATGTGCTATATATCAGACACAGTTTAAGGGTCAGAGAATAAGAAAAAAATAAGTCCCGGGAACCAGCAGTTAGCATAATGGCTATGTCGCTGGACTCCCACGTAGTCGACCACGGTTCGCGTCCCGGACCCGGTGGCTTAAAATTCACGCCAGGCGCATGTGCGTGCGTGCCCAAGATCCCGAGAGGAGAATGGAGGAGAAGGGATTGCAGTGTGACCATCCCCCCTGGGGGGTGATTTCTTGCTTTCTGTCTCTATGTCTCTGTCTGTCTGGCGAGCGCACGCACCCTATAGCGAAAAGCTCTCCAAAAAAAAAAAAGAAAAAAGAAAAAAATAAGTCCCTATCCTCAGAAAACTTAGAGCTTTGAGGTGGCTGCATAGAGAAAAGATAAATTTTTATACAAATGAGTCTTCTATCACAGTTCAACTATTAAAAGTTATATTACAAGAGTTCAGAAAGATCCACCATTTATTACAATAGGTTTTCTAAAGTTATAATCAAATGGGAGAAAGCCAGCAAGAGTGAGTTAAGGCTGTGATAAAGATTGATGAAGCTTCTGTTATGGAGGTCTAGAAGAAAACCTTGTATCCTTCTTAGGAAAAAAAAAAAATCAGAATAGACAGAAACTGCCCCATTCAATAAGACATTAAGAAGGCAGTGAGCAGTCAAACAAACAGCCAGATTATTGCCAGAGACCCGAAAGTGGCATGGTGGTTAAGGGTACAGGACTTCCACAGGCTGGTCGCAGTTCCAGTCCAGAACCTGGTGGCTTGCTTTCTCGCTTTTCTTCTCTCTCTCTTTCTCTCTCACTCACTCAAATGAAATAAATAAAATAAAATAAATAAGTTTAAATAAAATAATTATAAAAAATATAAGATGACTTATATGAATATTTGGCAGCAAAGGGTGATCTTAATATAGCTGGCATCTCAGAGACCTGGTAGCAGGAGAACAATTGATGAGATGGGCTTCTAGGCCAAGATGAAGAAGGACAGAAGGGAAAACCCACTTGGAGAGGGACGACAAAAATAGCAGTGGGGTATATAAGCCTATCCAATGAAAGGATGCACTGGGGAATGTGGGAGTGGAAATTCCATCTATGTAATAAAAAGGCTTTGCTACATCATTACCCAAACCTCTATCCCCCACCCACTGCCATACCCTAGGTCAGGATGACAAAGAGCGGAGAGAAACATTAACCAGTATTAACAAAGTGGCCAAAAGAGTCCTGGTATTGAAAGAAATCTGGCCATTGAACAGAAAGTAAATGTCAAATGACTTTGAAGGTCAGTGACTTTTTTTTTAATTTTCAAGTTTACAGAAAAGTTGAAAGAATAATATAATGAACACACATATACCTTTTCCCTAGTATTAACAACTTAACATTAACAATATTGTCAATTCTACTAAACCATGTTAACTATCTGCATTCTCTCTCTCCCTCTGTCTTCTTTTTCCTTTTTGTTTTGAAGAGAGGTTTTTGCTATAGGGCTCATGCACTCACTGGAAAGACAGAGAGAGACAGAGAGACAGAAAGTGAGAAATCACCTCCCCGGGGGGATGACCATGCTACAGCCCCTTCTCCATTCTCCTCTCAGGATCTTAGGCATGTGCGCACACGTGCCTGGTGTGAGTTTAAGCTGTCAGGTTCAGGACTCAAACCATGGTCGACTAGGTGACAGTTCAGCAACGTAACCATTGCACCATCTGCTGGACCCTTTTCCTTGTCTTCAGACTGACCATATAATTTCACCCCTACTTCCTTCACCATTCATCTCCTAAAAATAAGGGCGTGCTTCTATTTTTTTTTTCCACCATGCCACCTACTAGCCCCATCTATTTTTTTTTCCAAGCAGTGGTATTACTGTTTATGTTTTATCAATAATGTCTATGATACCAACATCATACTTACAAGAATTAACATTAATTCAATGATCCAATGTATTTCCACATTTGTTCCCTGAATGTTTTATTTGCTTTGTTTTGTTCTACTTGTGCCAGGATCCAGTCAAGGTTTGCCTGGGTATTTGGCTGTTCTTTCTCTTTAGAGTCTTTTCACCTAGAATAGATCCCCACCTCTTTTTGCCTATTTCATGGTATTGAAATTTTTTTTAACTGAGTCTGGGACCAGTTGTCCTTTAGAACACCCCACTTTCTGAATTTGCTGTTTCCTCACAATCAAGTTAAATATCTTGACAAGAACATAGGTAATGGTCTTCTTGATGCAATACATGGGAGGGCACATGCAGTCCAGTTGTTCACTACTGATGAGGCCAAGTTTGACCACTTGGTTAAAGCAGAGTAAAGGTCAAGTTTTTATGATGTTTAGTGGACTGACTGACTCTTTCCTAGAACAGATGACTTAGGACCCTGGCCTTGACTAATGAGCAATTACTAGACCAGGAAGTCATAGAGGAAAGGCACACACACACACACACACACACACACACACAATAACAGTAATAACAATGATAATAATACCTACTGAGCACTTATTGTCTATAAGGCAGATGGCTAATTTTTACATGAAGTATCTCACTTAATCCTTATAACCACTGTGCACAGTAGGTACTCTTGTCCATAGTTTACTAAAGAGGTTGAGAAAGGGACAGCGATTTTCCCAGGGTCATGCAGTGAGGTAGTAGCAGTCAGGATTCAAAATCCAGGCATCTGACTGCAAATCCATGTGTAACATCAAGTTAGACCACGTCCTAACCACAGAACAAATTCAATGTCTCAAGGAAAAGCATACACCCAAGATTTAGCTTACCGACTTGTCTGTTCCATTTAGAAGGATGATATAGTCTAAAGTGGTTTTTAGAAAAATATAGAGAGGGCATTAAAAAGAGTAAATAACTATAAAAACAGAAGGATTACCTTAAAACAATTTACTGAACAAACAGTGCCTCATTACAGAAAAATATGCAGACAGAGTTTATTGATTTGCTTTAATCAAGTCATTTTTATGTCTTCAAGTCTCAGTTTTCTCATTTTTACAATGGGCTAGCTTGAGAAAGTCTTCAAAACATTCAAAACGATGTGTATTATGAAAAAACCATGCAATCATTTTGAAATCTTTTGTACCAAAGTAAAGTTGTACTTTAATTTAATTTTCCTACAAACTTCTAAAAATCCCCTATAGGACCCCAGAGAAGAGGTTTGTATCCGGACCACTAAAGGTCCAGTCCAGTGACCAAACCCAGGTTGGGCTGCTAACTGTTTGAAGGCCAGGACTGGAGAGGCAAATGCTGGCAGAAGGAGAGGTAACTTTATTCAGGAAATCCATCCCTGAACCAATTTCTGTGGCCAAGGGGATTGTGTACTGTGATTGGTTATCGCAAGCAGAACCTCGATGGAGTGTAGGGGAAGCATGACTGCAAAGAAAGAGAAAGTGGGCTGGCCAGATGAGCTCTATATATGGGAAGTAGTGGAACCAGGGATTCAGCCCAGGGCAGTCTGATTCTAAAGGTGATACTCTCAATCATTAAGGAACAGCTTCCTTTTCACAATACAAGATCAATATCCTACTAGAAAGGCACAAACCACCAATTCAGTTGTTTACTCCATTTTTGGAAAGGATAGGACTAATAGATGTCCTCTACAAGGAAAAGGATAAAAAGAAAACAGTCAATGGATTGAATGGACTTCTAGCTTTGGTCTAGAAAGGCTGTCTGAATAGCTTCTACAGCAGACAAGTACTAGATCAAACCATGGTCAATACCAGGATGTTCTAAGCCATATTGGAAAGAAGTAAGTGCAGATAAATCACTGTGAGCAGATGGCATCCACCTGAGAGAGCTACAGGAGCTCATGGATGAAATTGCGATTGTTGGTTGGCACTAGTGTGGGACCTGTCAGCGCAAATGGCCACTGTGCTGGAGAGGATGTCAGATCACAGATGTGACCCCAGCCATAAGAGTCCCTCAGCAGAGCCTGGGGAATAACAGCACAGATGAGTCAGCTCTCAATCTCCATCTGGACCAAGCTGGTAGCGGTTGGACTAAAGGAGAGAAGTCCATGTACTTAAAAATAACCTAGAGAGCAGTGAATGAATGGGGTCTAGGAGAAAGGGAGGCTACATATGTGCTGCTCAGAGACATTATCCTTGATTGTTACAGTAGAGTTTTCTGAGGCCCAAGAGGCTGAGTCAGTGTGTATAGAAAGGGAAACTGATGGCTCTAATTTCCATGTGGATAATGTACAGCAAGCAGCCAATATATCTGGAAAAAAGTAGGTTTTCTGAGTCATACTATCCTGGCTCAAATCCAGCTCTCCCGACAACTTAGACTATGTGAACTTGAGCTGGTTGCAAAGGTTGCCTGAGCCTCAATTTCCTCATCTGTAAAACTAGGAAAATCATATCTCACTGTAGTTCAGGAAGTTTTTGTTTTGTTTTGTTTTTGTTTTTGTTTTGTGTGTGTGTGTGTGTGTGTGTGTGTGTGTTTTGTGGTAGAGTGTGTGCATGCCCACATGAGAATAAGAGAGAAACAGAGAGACACAGAGAAGCACCCTCCACAGGGTATGGTCACACTGTGATCCCCTTTCTCCAGTCCTCCAGCCTATCATATTTTGATAACTTGCACACAGGCCCAGAATGTTTCAGGCAGACCAGGTTGGGATTTTCAAACTGCAGTTGCCACGTGGGATCTGGCTTCTCTTGAGCAGCATGCTACCTCTGTGCCATTGGGATGGCCCAGTTGAGGTAGTTTTGTGGACTAAGTTAATAAGAAAAATACTTGGCAATAAATGTATTATCTACCTTTGTTAGCAGGTAGGTAATAAATGATGGCTTTATTACCTACTACATCTGGAACCAGTGAATTTTCTAACTGAATTTTGCAGAGCCCTAGGGTTTCTTTCTTTTTTTTTTTTTAAGAGTGTTTTTTTTGTTTTGTTTTGTTTTGTTTTGTTTTGTTTTGTTTTTGCTATAGTGCACGTGTGCTCGCCAGACAGACAGAGAGAGACAGAGAGACAGAAAGTGAGAAATCACCCCCCGGGGGGATGGCCACACCACAATCTCTTCTCCTCCATTCTCCTCTCGGGATCTTGGGCACGCACACACACGCACCTGGAGCCCTAGGGTTTCTAGGAGCAGAGCCTGGGACCATGGTGAAAGGTCTTTATGGAAGTTAGGAAACAAGGCTCCAGGGCTTCTTCTCAATCTTCCCCAAATAGTTGTGCTTATAATTATTTTCTCCTTAAGATTCCTTTTGAGAAAAGGTGTAGCATGTTGGAATTCTCGATCCCTTCACCCTCCATGTCATTTTCATTGTTTGTGAGGATCATTAATGTAATTAATGATATGTCTATTTAAAAGTAATGCAAGTTCATTTGCTTCTAGACTTACCATCCCAATGACTTCGAAGCTCCTGTATCTTTGCTTCAGTGGCTGAGAGTATACACTCTGAAGCTAGACTGTCTTGATCTAAATCCTAGTTCTGCCTTTATAGACACATTAAACAAATTACTTAATGGTTCTATGCCTCGGTTTCCTTGTATGTAAAATAAAATTGATCATAATAATAATACTTAGCTTATAAGGGTATTCTGAGGATTGAATGGGTTACTATATACAAACCACTTATAACAATGACTAGTACTGCCTGAGTCAGTGTGTATAGAAAGGGAAACTGATGGCTCAAATCCAGCTCTCCCAACAACTTAGACTACCACCACCTATCCTATTGTTATCATCACAACCACTGTCATCATCACCACCACCATCTTAACCACCTTCATTATCATCACCACCACCACCACCGTTATCATCATCTTCATTATCATCACTATTAACGACCACTGATATTATCATCATCACCACCATCACTGATGTTGTCACCATTATCATCATTTTCACCATTAACACCATTGTCATCTTTATTATCACCATCATCAGTATCATCATTATTGCCACACCTACAGAAAACTGTGGTGACTTCCCTTTTCCTCTAGGCTAGAACAAAGAATAACGTCTCCCTGACTTTGCATAGGAAATCAGAAGCTGAAGACCAGGTGACCCTGGGTTGGGAGTGGGTAGCAAAGGGAAGATGAAGGTTGACCTATGGAAAATGGGCTCTCCTGTAGCCTATATCTGAGGCTAATTGTGAAAAGACTGAAAGGCAATCCAATCAGGAAAGGACTGTTCTCTGTGTTGTCAAATTCTCTGGGCTCTTGTTGATATTTACAATCAGCTATCAGAAAACTGAGTACCATTTTTTTTTTATTTATTTATTTATTTATTTATTTATTTATTTATTTATTTATTTTTAGGTGTTTGCCATAGGACATGCTGCTCTCACCAGAGTAAAACAGAGAGATATGGTGAGAGGGCAAGTGAGAAATCACCCCCCTGGGGGATGGTCATGTTGTGATCCTCCTTCATTCTGCTCTTGAGATTTTGGGTACTCATGCACACATGCCTGGTGTGAGTCTCAAGTCACTGGGTCTAGGGCTTGACTCCTGGTTGGCCATGTGGGACTCCAGTGCCTTAACCACCACACCACCTGCTGGCCCCAACTGAGTACCATTTCTGGTCTTGATCTATACATTCATACTCTTCTAGATGTTTGGTGGTGACACAAGAGCAGGGTAACTAAGAGGCGCTTCTACAAAAGGTTTGAAAAATGTCTAACTTTAAGACTTCACAGAATTTGGAAATAATCAGGCTGCTGACCAACTAAGATGAGGGCTATTTTAACACAATCAGAAAATGGTGTGTGTGTGGGGGTAGGATCCCAAGGATTAAGAGGAAGGGTTTTTTCAATATGTGTAGGCAAAGAACAAGACTCCTGAAAGATCAGTGCCAGCCTCAGTTGCATTTAATAATCTTTTACAAGAGCTGGAGGAGGTGGGGTTAGGGTGATCAGAGAAAGCTCTGAGTTTGCAGATGAAAGAACAAGGAATGGGGAATTGGTGACAGGAAAACTGGAAGATCATAAGACTGTGAAGGAGGGCAGGAAAGAAAAAGATGAGATCAAATGTGGGCAAGTTCAAGGTGATACACTTAATAAAGTGGGAGCTATTGGAAATTGTCCCTGAACATGCTGTCTTGGCAAAGTCACCAGGCTCCAGACATCACCAGAAAGAATATTAAAAATAAAATTGAAAGGTTGCCCATCTCTTACACATTAACTTTATTAGCACGCTTTATCCCCAATTTCCTATATTTAGGGGTGGGGTGACAATGTTCTGAGCCCTAATTCAGTGAGGCACAGTAACACCAAGCCTGAGAACAGATGAATTAGATGGGGTGGGGTCAAGCGGGGGAGCCAGCCATCAGCTGAGTGGAGCATCTGGCTTGTTCAAGTGCTAATAGCCTCACTACCTTTCAAAAGATGACCTACAGAGAGAATAAAAGCCATATTCATGCTATCAATTCCCAAGATGCCTTATCAACTCAAGTGGTAGATAACTGTTTTTCTCTCCAGAATGCTTGTATGCAATCAGTGGTCCTCCATGGCTGGTAGCAATATTTGTAATTCACAAATACTTAAGATGAGCTGGCTATAAGGCTACTTCCTATTTCTTATGCCTATAGTTCAGTACTCAGTGTCAGCTTCCCTGTCATTTAGATTTCCAGAGTGAGCTCATTGCATGAATGGCTTGAAAGGACTCTCCAACCAGCTGGCTCTCCCAAATGAGCTCATTCTGACTTTTACACTCCTTCATTTTCTTCCATAAGGCTGAGTTTAAGAGCAAAGCAGACTTGGCTTTTAAACAGTATTATGTGTCATCTAAATAAATACATTTCACTGGGGAAAACATGCTAAATATGATATTCCCGTGAGTCACAAAACAGCTGTGCTGGCTTCAGAGTATAAATCTGTTCCCCCATCAGTAATAACGATCAGAGAAGAACAGAATGAGATCACATTTCAGAATGGGTGATCCCAAGAGAAGCAGGAATGATCACCTCCTTGCATTCTGAGGGGTACTTCATAACTGTTTCAGAAAGCACAATAGTTGAAAAGAATAGCCCCCAAATAAAATCTGTTTAAGGTCCATGGAGCTCAGTTCAGATTTTGAGTTACTGGAGAGAAAGGGAGACAGGCAGAGAAAGTTCTACAAAGTGGGAAGATTAGCTCTCCCTTTGCTTTGATTCCTATTGTAATCTTAAAAGATAAATGAAACCTAACACGCTTCCCATATATCTATCACCACTGCTGCCAGGTGCTAGGGATCTTGGGTTCACAAACAAATGAACTAATATTTACAAAGCCTTTTTGTAAAATTCAGATTACTATTGGGTGAGCAGCATAATTGTCATCATTATCATATAAATGATTATTTAGAGTTGTGACTCTCTGTGGACCTGGTATGAAAGTTGTAGGGGACTAGAGAGAAAAGTTTTAGAATAAAGTCAAACCCCAGATTTATTTTTTAATTGAATTCATGATAGAGAATGTGTATGTGAAACAAAGAGAAAGAGAATCACCCCCCAGCATGCTCTGATCATGCTGTGATCCCTGTCCTTCCCTGTCCCATCCCCCAGCTCATCAGACTATCAGGCATGAGTGCATGCAGCCATCAAGTCTCAGATCTACTGGACCAGAAGATCTACTGGACCAAGGTTGGCTATGTGGCTTATAGTACTACAATGCAGCATACTACCTACTGTGCCATAGAGACTGGGTCAAATCCCAGATTTCTTACTATCAAATGCCAAAGGGTCTTAAAGGATGGTCTTTGGCTAAGACCATGTTCAATGCATTCAAAATTCAGGGGGACAGAAAAAAAATCATTTTACTTTTCCCAAATGTCAACTTAGTTTTGCATTTCCCTAATCTAATCAATGGGAAGCCACCTTTGTCAGTGTGCAGGTAGGCTTAGTGAACATTACTGTATCTTCCTTTGAGCTCCACTGAGGTGAGAGTTTAGGAAGGAATTTTTAAATCACACTAATATATTGTCTACATTTTTAAACCACTTCTAAAAGTAAGCCAACAGACAAAAGGTACAAGGATATTATTCTCAACTGTTAAAAAAGTTTTGAGGGAGATTATCCTAACACCTTTAAATCTTAATCCTTCTATACTTCAACAGTTTACCAGTTTCCCTTTTCATAAATCCAAAATGCCTCTGGTCAAGGTGGCCAATGGACATTTCAGAAGGAATGGGAAATCAAGAGAACAGGTTTAAAATGCTAAGATGCTTTCCTTGGTCCAACTGTTGCCATAACCCTGACTTTGTATTTTGATCTTTGTGTCAGCTGCTCATAAACCTCTGAAGCACGTAAGTTGCTGATCTTGCTCTTAGAATTATATGTGGAATGCCCTGTCTTTTAATTTAAAAATCTAAAATTAAATCCATGCACCACCACCACCCCCTTTTTATTTTGAGAGAGAGATTTTTGCTATAGGGTGCATATGCTCACCAGAGAGACAGAGAGAGACATGAAGTGAAAAATCACCCTCCAGGGGGGGATGACCATGCCACAATCTCTTTACCATTCTCCTCTTAAAATTTTGGGCAAATACACACATGTACCCAGAGTGAGTTTTAAGCCACTGAGTCTGGGACTCAAACCACAGTCAACTACGTGGGAGTCCAGCGATGTAACCATGACACCATCTGCTGGTTCCAAATCCTTATATCCTTTGATAACATCTTTCAAAAGCAAAATTGCCTGCTCAATTAGCCAGATAGCACATTTTGTCTATACAGAGAAAAATCACACACAACTGAGTTAATACACTTAAAATTATATTTTCAGAGGCATGTACCATAGAATATCTGTGCTAGTATAATTAATTTAATTGAGTTATGCCTACCAAGAAATTATTAATTCTATCTCTAGTTAAATAGATGATATGATTATAATAAACTAACGTTCTTTTAAAAAATCATATTTATTGCCAGGTGATAGGAAGAAAATGAGAGAGGGATGAAAATCATTACTGAGAAGGTTTGAACAACCACAATTTACTGCAAAGAGATAAAAACCAAACACCTCAGCCATATTATCGCCATAATTGTCTGCAGTTTACCCATCCTGTAAAATAAACGGATCATGAAATGTGAAAGCACGTTTCAAAACATACATAGAAGGTGTTAGAGTGATTATGCGTAGGCTGCCTGACTTAATTGTAAATTGTTTTTCTTTCAGTGAGAAGTGAAAGGTATTAATTAGTAGTGATGTCGACAAGATTGGAAGTCCATGAGCTTTGGCTTGGAAAGAACTCTATAGAGGTGCCTGCATGCTTCAGGTTTTTTGCTGATATTTTTTCCTTAGCTTTTAGTGGCATTTTGTTATTTGCCAATCCCTGGTGCAGGCACACACTCACAGATCTGAGAGTTGATAAATGTACAAGTGGCTCAAGTTTTAACAAGGCACTTTTCTCTCCTAACTCCAGGTGGCAAAGACAAAAGCTGGACTGCATTGTGCGGCCCCTGGGAGCTGCAGACAGAGGGTTAGGACAGCAGCCACTGTGCCAGCTGTCTCTTACAACTTCAGAGGTGCTGGCATCCAGTTGAAATTTGACTCAATGCTCCCTTTCCTCCCTTCCCAGGCACTCCTTTTCCACCAACAGGTCCTCATTCTCAGCAGCCAAAATAATTTATAGGTTTCCACTGTTCTCCTTGGCTGAATCCTCAAGTATGCCATCTCCCCCTTTTCTGGACAGACTCTCCATAATTCAGCTGGCATCTAATCAGCACCTCGCTGCTCTTCCATCCTTTCTTTCTCCAGAGTCATGATTCTTTCTTCCTTCTCAAGTCGAAGGGGAATCACAAACAAATAGGCACTATCCTTCAGTGCGGTTTGGGTTAAACAGAATGGAGAATGAGCTCTATCACATTTTGCTTCTTTGTTGAAATAAGCTTAGTATCTCCTTTGCACACAAAGAGAATCAGCTTCACTAAGGCAGCAAACATTGCTCCTTTTCTTCCCGTCAGTATCGTGTCTGCATTTCCACTTGCAGATGTGACTATTAATTGCATTCTTCCCAGGATCCTTCTGCGAGCTTCAGGGTGCCCTATTTTACCTGGATAATTAGTACCATCCTTTTGCAGTATGGAAAAACAAAGCCGTTGTGGTATAGCTTCTTTAGCTAATTGAGAATGGGGGTCTAAATGCGTGGGCAAATGGGTCTGGCAGTCAAATTCAGAATGTCATTTCTCATGATCCATCTTCCCAGGAAAGCTACTGAGAGTATATAAGACTCTGATCAACCTCACCAGCAACAGGAAATGTTCCTGCTACTGCAGATAAAATAAAATGATAATGTGGAAGTGAAAAACAAATAATTTAAAATGGAATTCTTCTAGGCTTCATGTAGTGTGTGTGTGCGTGTGTATATGTGTGTCTTATACTAGCCTCCGTTATTTTTGTAGTTTGGATCAAATTTTCAACTCTATTAATTTCACTGATGATTCTAGGGATCTGTGAGCAGTCAACATGAGCATTCGGCTGGGTATGATCGCTGACAAGGAGTAGTGGCCCACTGTATAGTCCTGTACTTGGGGGAGCAGGTAGATGGAGTACAGCCTGCTGATACTCAACACACGGGAAATGGATCACATGGCAGGAAACTTTTAAAGTGCTACATCCTTTCAATGTAGTTGATAGACCCCACCAGGATATGTCTGTAGCCTTTACCTTTTTAAATTTTTAAAAATTTATTTCATAAATGAGAGAGAGATAGCACCCCCAATACAGTCTTGATGCTACAATCTACCCCCAGTTTCAGATCATGTATGCACAGTGTACTGAGAGAGGTCTCTGGACATGAACTGATAATCTTCTCATGTGGGTCAGCCCTGTGGAGCACCACATTCTATTGCTATACCACAGTCTGGTCCCACATTTTACCTTTTATAATAATATACCTTGGAATTTTGCTTAGTAATTTTACACTTTTAACAAAAACAGTGTGAAGAATTTAATGGGTTTTTTAAAATTATTTTTATGCTGATAGGGAACACAGAATTTTTAGGATAGCAAAACCTCTCTGTAGGATACTGTAATGGTGTATTCAACACATATCATTATACATTCCTCCAAACCCATAAAATGTATAACACCAAGAGTGAATCTACCCTTATGTAAACTATAGATTCTGTGTGATAATGATGTGTCAATTTAGGTTCATCAGTTTTAACGAATGTACTTCTGTGGTTGGGGATGTTGATAGTGGGATAAGCTGTAAGGGTGGGGGAAAAGGGGCACATGGGAAATCTCATGTACCTTCCATTCAATTTTGCTGTGAACCAAAAATTGCTCTAGAAAATGAAATTTATTAAAAACACAAGCAAACAGAACATAACAGGTCATCCTGCCACAAATCCTTTATGAAATGAGGTCAACTTGAAATATTTTAAAAACTAGTCATGCCATAAAATTAAAGTGTATTTTGTTGTTACATTGAATTTTAAAAATGAGGAAGAAACTGAGGGACAAGAACGAAGGGCACTTAAAAGAGGCAAGCCCTGGGCACATTTCTAAAAATAACACCTACATTTCCCTTTCAGCTTTAATTATTTTAATATCCCTGGTGAGCTGTCTGAGAGATGAGATGGGGACACTTTCTGGAACCTCTCATGCAGCCCCTGACGCTTAGTTGTTACCTTATTTAAAACAGACATGAGGCAAGGGAGGGAAACAGGAAACCAAGGGACTGGAGGGAATTTAGGAACATTGTCAACTCCACCAAGACCTGTCCGCAGGACACCATCTTCCTTATCAGCCATGGGTACAAAAGAATTCTGAAAACTACCCCAAACTTAGAGCTTTCTCCTGACTGCTCTTTAGGGCTGGGGGAGAAAATGGTGGAAGTTCTTCTTTATGTTGAATACACAGCTCCTGTCTTCTGATTGGATCAGCACTGAAGAAGGTTGGAATATAGCTTCTTAGGATGAAATTCATAGACACAACACTGACAAAGTGAAGTCATCAGCCATTAGAAAGAATGTATTTAAATTTTTCCAAAAAAGTCTTTCATAGGAAAGTCAGAAAACAAGCACAATCCATGATGATAGAAGTCACGACAGTGGTTGTAACTGTTTTGGCGCTATCATTGCGAGAAACCTCCTAGAATGTTTCTGTGCTATGCTCTGGGTATGTTTATTTTATACAAATTCTTCAAGCTGTACCCCTGTGATGTGGGAATTCACAATCCATGAGTTACACTCATTAAATTATGCCTTTATATGATCTCCATCTCTCTTTTTCTGTACCTCTTAATGTTATGAAAAATGTCCAACATAGGAACATTTATAGGTAATGATGGGTTAAATGTTGTATACTCACACTTTGACTTTAACAGGTCTTACTTTGCTTTCTTGAGAGGGGTCATAGTGTGTATGCTCTTGGTGGGGAGAGAGAGAAAGTGAGAAATCACACTCCCAGGGGGATGGCCATGCTGCAATCCCTTCTCCTTTATTCTCCTCTCTGGATTTAGGGCACACATGCGCATATGCCCAACATGTTTTTCAAATTGCCAAGTTTGAGACTCAAACCACAGTCAGCCATGTGGGATCCTACTGCCTTAACCTTCACACTACTGGCTGGCTCCTTATTTTTCTATCTCCAAATCTTTTTCTTTTTGTTTTGAAGAAATAAAACATTACAGGTAGAATTGAATCCCTTGATGTATCTGTTTCTGATCACATTGCTCACCCTCTCTCTTCAGAGGTAACCACCATGCTCCCTTTAGTACTTTTTTTCACTCTCATTCATGTTTTTATATCTTCCCAACATATGTATTTTATGTATCATAAAAGATATATTGTGTTGTTTTGTAGGCTTTTAAACTTTATATAAATGGTTTTTTATAGTTAGCATCATTCAGCAACTTGCTTTTTTAAGGTAAGAGATTTTGTTTTGAGCATTATCCATATGGGTTTATGTAGCTGTATTTCCTTGGTTTTAACCACTATTACTCCATTGCACAAATAGACTGCAATTTATTTGTCCATTCTCCTAAAGATAGACATTTAAATCCAGTGGTGAAGATTGCTTGTTGCTTACCAAATACTCTCTCCCTTCTTTAAAAACAGGACCCAATATTTCTTCAATGCAATGTGCCCAGTTAAAAGGCATATACATTTCCCCACTTTTCTTTCTCCCAGATATGGCCACATTAACATTCTGGCAAGGACAATATAAGTAAAAATTTCTGAGCAAACCTTAAGAGAAGATATCTTTAAAGAGGGACAGACTATTCTTCCTCTCTTTCTGTTGAGTTTTTTGTCTCTTTTGTTATTTTCTTATTATCAAGTTGTAGGAATTCTTCATATATTCTGGAGACCACAACTTAAACAGTTATTGCTTCTCTTCATCTGTGTCTTATATTTTTACTACATCTTTTGTTGTATGAGGTTTTATTTTTTTGTATTCAAATTTATTCATCTTTTCTTTGACAGTTTGCACTTTTTATATTTTCTTTAAGAAATCTCTTGTGCATGGACCAAAAATATATTTTTCTATATTGTCTACTAAAAGTTTTCTAATTTGTTTTTGTTTGTTTGTTTGTTTATTTGTTTTGCCAGAGGGTTCATGTATGCATAGAAGAGAGAAAAAAAGGGGGCTGAGAAAAAGTACCCCCCAAATGGAAACTGGTCATGCTACAGTCTCTTTTCCTTCCATTTCTCTATCCTGCCAGGATCTTGACCTTGTGCACTCATGCCCAGCATATTTTTAAGCTAACAGGGCCAGGATTCAAACTATGATTGACTATACAGGATTTAGTTCCACCTGTGTAGCTCTTAACCACTGTGCTACAGTGCTGGCCCCCAATATCTGTTTTTACATTTAAGTCTCTAGTCCATTTGGAATTTATTGTTGCAAGCATTATAGAGCGGGAACAGGTTCTTAGATGAATTATCAGTTATCCCACGTCTTTTCCCCATAATTTCCTGATACATTGGCTTATTTCTGTTCTCTGTAGTCTATTCCAAAGCTCTGTTGATATCTAGTAGGGAAAGTTCTCCATTATTTGTTTCCTTTTATCAGCAATTCTTTTTTTTTTTTTTTTAGAGAGAGATTTTTGCTATAAGGTGCATATACACAGAGTGACAGAAAGCAAGAAATCACTCCCCCAGGGTGGATGGCCATGCCATAATCTCTTTTCTTCCATTCTCTTGAGATTTTGGGCATGCACATGCATGCACCGGTGTGAGTTTTAAGCCACTGGATCCAGGACTTGAACCACAGTCGACTATGTGGCTGTCCAGTGATGTAATCATTAAGTCATCTGCTGGTTCTGAAAAATTCTTAGACTATTTCTAGCCTTTTGTCCTACATATGACATTTTGAATAAGCTTAGGAAGTTCTATGACAAGCCATGTTTGGAATTCAACTTATGAATGAATTGGAAGAGAATTATGTTGCATTATTAAAATTATTATGTTATGGGGACCAGCAGTTAGCGTAATGGCTATGTCGCTGGACTCCCACATAGTCGACCACGGTTCGAGTCCCGGACCCGACGGCTTGAACTCACGCTGGGCGTGTGTGCGTGCGTGCATGCCCAGGATCCCGAGAGGAGAATGGAGGAGAAGGGATTGCGGCGTGGCCATCCCCCCTGGGGGATGATTTCTCACTTTCTGTCTCTCTGTCTCTCTCTGTCTTTCTGGTGAGCGCATGCACCCTATAGCAAAAACCTCTCAAAAAAAAAATTATTATGTTATGGGCCAGCTCCATAGCCTAGTGTTTAAGACAGCTGGATCTCACATGGCCAACTATGCAGTTTGTTTTAGACCATATGACTTGAGAATTTTATACCAGATGTGTGTGTGCATGCCCAAAATCTCAGAAGGATAGAGAGAGATGGAAGAGAAGGGATTGCATGTGATTGCTACTCATTGGGGAGTGCTTTTCCCTCTTCTCTCTGTCTCTTTATCTCTCTCTGGTAAGCCTACATGCCCTCTAGCCAAAAAAATTACATTACATATCAATATATATTATTGTTATAGTTATTTACACTATCATGGAAGAAAATTTATTATATTGTGAATCCCCACGCTTATATATAATTTATCCTTTTATAAACATTTTATAAACATTTTTATAAACAAATTTTATAAACATTTCTTCTGGGGGTCAGCAGGTGGCCTGATGGTTGAGACACTGGACTCCCACATGGTTGACTGCAGTTCAAGTCCAGACCTGGCAACTTGCTTTCTCACTCTCTCTCTCTCTCTCTCTCTCTCTCTCTCTCTCTGTCTTTCTCTGGTAAGTGCATTTACTCTGTAGCAAATTAAAAATAATTATAATAAATAAAATTAAATAAATAATTCTTTTAAAAAATTTCCTCTGATCATGATATGTACTTTTCTTGAGAAAGTTCTTTTGAAATTAATATATTCATAGTAAATACTTTCAGTGAATGTCCTGGGTTGTGATTATGTTTTGTGTGCACATTTTCTATCACACTTTCTGTTTTCTATTGCTATGAAGGAATGCTATTGGTTATTTTTATTTTATATCTGGTCTTTTGCTAACATATCTCGCTAGTGTGGTATCTCAACTTTCTGGTTGCTCAGGACAGTCCTGGTTTTTTACCTATTGTCCTGGCATCCCATTTAGTTTAGCACTTGTCCCAGATTCTTCATTTTTAATGAAATAATGTTGGCAATTGCCATTCAAATAAACCAGGATCGATTTGGTAGAGTTTCTATCTGTAATTCCAACTTCTTACTAGGTCTGGGGAAATTCATGTGAGAAAATTAAGCTCTCACTTTAACACATGATTTGATGCAAAAGACAACCAAGGAGAGCCCTCCTTTTACCCTGCCCTTTCCTACATGATGTTAACTGACACCTCCATTTCTAGGATAGCAAGCGTGTTATTAGCTGAGAGAAAAAAAGGTGCTTGGGCCTTCTCTCTGGGTGGCAACTGGTTTGGGCACCATTAGTATATAAACTTCATAAAATTATTTCAGCACCTTCTCTTTCTAGTCTCTGAAACAGTTTTTACGAGATGAGGGCTCTTTATTCATGGAAGTTTTGCTATAACTCACCTGTAAACAATCTGTATCTTTTGACCATGTGTGGGACTGGTGAGGTGAAGAGTGTGGGAGTGGTGATGGGAATATTTTTATTGCAATTCAATGTCTTTAATAATTGTCAGTTTATTTAGTACTTATATAACCTTCTTGAGTCCATTTTAGTAGTCTATACTTTTCTATAAAATTATTTATTTTGTTTAACCTTTCAAATTTGTTGCCATAAAGTTATTGTATCTTTCTAATAAAAAAGTTATTTCAAAATAATTGTATTCTCCTAATTTAAAAAAACAAGAAAGTGTGCTTTTTAATTTATTTATAGAAAGAATGAAAGAGAAGCAACCCTTACAATGTTGTGCCATGTCATGACCCTCTCCCCAGCCTTCCACTTACCCTGGATTACAGGAGAGCATAGGCCCACCCAGCGTGGTCAGGTTGATCCAGGAGCTGAACTTAGGCTTCTCCTATGTAGCTCCAGTATCTCTCACTAGCATCTCATCACCTGCACAATCACAACTGGGCCAGCATCTTCTTAATTAAAAAAAAAAAAACAAAAACTCAACTGTAACTGTTTATTTACTCTTCTATTCCTGCTATTGTTTATTTATGTCTTTTCATCCCCTTTTAAAAGTCAATCCTGGGGAACAGCAGTTAACGTAATGGCTATGTCACTGGACTCCTATGTAGTCAACTGCGGTTCAAGTCCCGGACCTGGTGGCTTAAACTCACGCTGGGTGTGTGTGCGTGTGTGCCCAAGCTCCTGAGAGGAGAATGGAGGAGACAGGATTGCAGCATGGCCATCCCCCGGGGGGGGGGGGTGATTTCTCGCTTTCTGTCTCTCTAGCAAATGCACATGCCCTATAGCAAAAATCTCTCCCCCATAAAAAAAAAAAAAGGCAACCTTGGTAGAGGCTTGTCTGTTTTGTTAAAAAGAGAGCTTTAAGATATTTTCCCCCTATATTTATTTTTGTTTCACTATTTTCATTCACTTCAGTTTATTTCTCTGTTAAAACACAAAAATATTATTTAAAAAATTTAAATGTAGTAGTTAACTGCTTTTCTCAATGCATTTCACAGATTTTTGTACCATCTCTTCTTCTTTTTCATACCTTTCTTCTTTGTTCACTTTCTTCTGACAATGAGCATTTACTGGTAATAAACTATTTTATTTGTTGTACATCTAAAAAAATCTCTGTTTTATCTTTTTTGTTGAATGATAGTTTAGCTAGATGTAGAATCCCCGGAAAGGCTTTACTTTATCTTATTTGCTGCAGAGTGCATGTGCTTGCTACAGAGATAGACACAGAGAAAGGGAAAAGTGAGAAAGCACCCACCCCTGGAGGAGGGACCATGCTGCAATCCCCTCTCCTCCATTCTCCTCTTGGGATTTTGGGCATACATGCACACACACCCAGTGTTTTCCAAGTCACCAGGTCCAGGACTTGAACTGCCCATTTGGCCATTAGGGATTAGCTGCCTTAACCACCACACCACCAGCTGGCCCAGGAAAGAAATTTTTAATAAATGTCTCTTCATCATGCATATCATATTTTATGATTAACATGTTATATGATTATCTGAAAAATGTTCATCTCCCACCCGAATGAATTTTGTTTGTTTGTTGTTCAGAGTTTCCAGTTCTAAGAATAATGCTAGGTATACAGTAGACACTCAATAAGAAGGTGTTGAACATGTGTTGTAGGAATAAATGAATTCACCCAACTTCTAAAACAAAAGTATAAGAATAGTAGTCTTAGAGTATTAGCCCTATTGCATAGTGCTTAAGTGCTTTGCATAGAAAGCTGGATCCCACATGGCCAACCACAGTTCAAATCCTGGCCTTGGAGGCTTGAAAAATCATGCCAGGGCCAGCATGTGGCATGATGGTTAAGGAGCTGGACTCTCACATGGCCAACTGTGGTTCAAGTCCTGGGTCTATTGGCTTACTTTCTCACTTTCTCTCTCTCACTTTCTGTCTCTCTCTGGTGAGCACATATCCCCTATACCAATTAAATAATAATAATAATAATACATTAAATAAAGAATTCTTTAAAAAAGTACCAAGAAGTATATGCATGCCCCAAATCTTGATGGGATAGAGAAATGGAGGAAAAAGGATTTTATGTGTGTGACCATCCCCATTGAGAGATGCTTTCTCTGTCTCTCTGGCAAATGCATGTGACCTCTGGCAATTAAAATAAGTGAGAAATGGGCCAGCAGGTGGTGTGGTGTTTAAGGTGCTGGACTTGTACATGGTCAACCATGGTCTAGGCAGCTTGGTTTCTCACTTTCCCTCTCTCTGGTGAAATGAAAAATAAAAGTAATAATAATAATAATAATAATAATAAATTAAAGTAATAATTCTTTAAAAAAGTAAGTGAAAAAATAAAACAGAATAATAGTCTTAGAAACTAGTGCATTTTGAAAAGGCAATCTTCTAATCCTCTAGGTTCAAATTTCCTTTAAAAATATTTTCTCCTGGGGAACCAGCAGTTAGCATAATGGCTATGTCGCTGGACTCCCACGTAGTCGACCGCGGTTCGCGTCCCAGACCCGGTGGCTTAAAACTCATGCCGGGCGCGTGTGCGTGCGTGCCCAAGATCCCGAGAGGAGAATGGAGGAGAAGGGATTGCAGCGTGACCATCCCCCCTGGGGGGGTGATTTCTCGCTTTCTGTCTCTATGTCTCTCTCTGTCTGTCTGGTGAGCGCACGCGCCCTATAGCAAAAAATCTCTCCAAAAAAAAAATTTTTTTTTTCTCCTGGAGTTAGGTACAAGGGAGTAAGAGCAGACCAGGAGCTTTCATAAGAGCAAAGTCCTCCTTGATACATTTCCATTTATTAGCATCTGCACAAACTTTCAAAGATCTGTTCACAGAAAGGATAATGTTTTCCAGTTTAACTGAGGTTCTGTCTGAGTCTTTGTTTCTAGACAGCCTACAGTACATCATTGCTGGTGACTCCTTTAAGGGAATAGGGTGTTGCCACACGCAGGATGACATCCAGATGTGTACTACATGGAGAAGCACAGTGAATGATAAAATACTCGGCAATGATAGCTGTGGTCTCACAGAGGTCCCATTCCGCACTGAGGATAGTGTAGCAGAGCCAGCGGATGCCTCAGTGTGAGGAAGTGCATTAGGATTTTGTAGGAAGGCCCATTTAAGAAGGAAGTAGGGGCCTCTGAGGCCCATTGTATAGGAGGCATTTAAAGAGTTAGGCCCTTGAGAGTACTAATGTGCTTCAACTTGGCCATTTATAAAATAGAAGGAACTATTAGGACTCAGAAAAATGTCTGGCCTACACTATTTAGAGGACATGGAGGTCACCTGTATGTCAACAGGGTAAAAGGGTGATTCATAAAGTCCTTAGTCTATGGGTCAGCCCTAAAACCCAACTCATCATTTCTATGTGGGATGCTATTTCTCCACTCTCTGGTCAAAAATAACTATTTCCATTGAATGTCTCATTTCACACCAACTCCAACCTGTTTTTATTGACATGGATGGCATTCTGTTCCACTCAAATTGCCCCTTAATTATTTTTTTAAGTTTATTTATTTATTTCATCTGTGAAAGAGACAGAGAGACAGAGAACGACAGAAACCCCCAACAGGGTTTTCATGCCATGATCCATGCCCAGTCTGGGCTGGTTCAGATCACAGGCATGTATGTGCACCTGGCATGCTCAGGGAAGTGCCAGGACATGAACTCAGAACCCTTCTCATATAGGTTCAATGTGCTAAGGGTGCCACCACCTGGCCCCAAATAACCTTTTTAGACTTTATAAGGTAAGTAATGCTATAACAGATACCCTTTGCCAGTTGATGATGGGGCTACAATGTACATCTCTGCCCCGGACACTATAGACTACCCAGTTCACTGACAGTAACATCAGAGAGGGATCAGAAAAAGAAGAGAAAAATTGGTTTTAAAGATGCCAAAGCTAATGTGTTAGCAAGATTTTAAAACCTGTTTCCCTTGGCTCTCAGAGAACAGCCTTTTCACAAATTGCATCTCCTTTAGCCATGACGTCTACTCTGAAACATGGAAGTATCAACAGAGAAAAACAGTCCTTCCAAATATTGGTTCAGATGCAGGCAGAACACAATTTCTGAAGGAAAAGAACAAAATCAGAATCAGAAAAGCAAATGATTTTTTGAAGCATCAAAGTTGGTTTTCCAAACAAAGGAGAATGCTATTTCTTTGTCGGGGAAAAGCCATTATAGTACATACTTTCTAGTTACTCTTTAATGTTGATATATGACAAAAATATTTCTGCCACTCAGTTGTTCACATCACACCTCTGATCAGCAGTCCAGTATTTAGTTTTGCTTTTCAGAGACACCTCAGCTTTGATGTCCTCAAGAAAGGGCCTTCCTGAGTGGCTTTAGTCATCTTTTCAAGTAAAGATTAACAACCATAATAATAAGTAACAAATTGGCCTTGAATCTTGGCAAAACTTAAACCCATATGTTCTGAGAGTTGCTTCATTCAATGGTAATTAAGTTTTTCTACCCCCACAAAATGAGACTTTTTTGGACCAAAACAAATAGCTTCAGGCCAGGGGATATCTTGACAGGGACTACTCTTCTTTTTTGAGGATCAAATCCTGGCCAACTTTGTTTGAAGTTCAGAGCTCTATGAGATCTAAGGCATGTTAATAAAACAGTAGTGCATATTTGGAGTTGTTCTACAACTCAAGACTTCATCCTGGGAAGGAACTTACTAACTTTAACCACACACACACACACAAACACACACACACACACACACACACACACACATACGCACACACACAAACAAAGCAAGAATGAATGATCTGCAAGTCACACTAACATTATAGAATCCAACACATGTCTGCCTTCCCCTTACTCCTCAAAGGATTCAATCATGTGTATGTCTAGCTTTCTTCTAATCAATGCCCAGTCCAGACAGTCACCAACCATCTCTGCAGCAAAAGTCACTGAGCATTTGATATATGCACAGCTTGTTTGCCTTGAGTTAGTACAGCCCAGCAAAGCACAGATGTTTTCCTTTTAATCCTGTTTGTACTTTGTGATGGTCACACTTGATGTCATTTGGCTGCAGGAAACCCTTCCAGGAATGATCCCACAATAGAAATAGCATGTGTGTGTGGCACCATCTGATTCAGGGTAGCTCCCTACCTCTCTGCATAGCTGAGCACAGTTAATTTATTTGAATGGAATGGGTTACAAGGGTGAGGATGAACATATAATTACCTTTCTTTACCTTTTCTTTTTTTTTTTTCTTGGAAGCAAACTCTACAGACTAATCATCTGACCCTTCGAGGTAAGTTTATGACTACTTAATGTACTCAACCAGGATTTGCCAAGAGCCTTTCTGGCTTCCTGAGAGAAGTAGCATGTCATAGAATTCAAGAACTCAGACTCATAGCAAACAACCTGAGTTCAAGCCTTAGATCTGCCATTTTCATGCTATGCAACTTGGGGCAAATCACTTTACCTCTCTGAGCTGTTTCTTCATCAGTAAAAAGGAGCAAATATGAGAAGCTACATCACAGAGCTGTGGTGAAGATCAAAGGGGATGCTGCACAGAGGCACACAGTAAATATGCAATAAGTGTTTGTTATTTTTAAATTTCATCTATATCCTTTGGCCTTTTGTTCCCCATTTTGAGCCTTTCACCACAATCTGCACAAAGAGCCACCTCAAGTTGTAGAGCCTTGGAATGAATCAAGCCATGTATAAATGTCTCCCCATGCCCACTGAAAAGTCTACCTTACTCCTTCCTTTGGATCAAGGAATGAAACACGATGTTATCATATTGCTCATGCCATTGTGATGCTGTGGTGTGAACTTTGATCAGCTCTAGAGAGGGCTGACTTTCAGTGAATTGGTCTGGGTAAACAAAGGAAGGTCAAGATTTAATATTTGTGCCAAGAAATCGATTAGGTCTATTCTCACATGTGGTTTTCGGTAATATTCAAAACAAGACCACAGGAAAGGCAACATTTTGATCTCCATTTTACAGAAAAAGCAACTGAGCTTTAGGGAAGCGAAATTTTCCTGAGACCCAAACAGTCCTGCCTGCCTATAGATAAAGTCTCAGACCCAAGAGAGTCCAAGGTGTGACACTCCATGTATTCATTGGCCTCATCGCCTCTATCCCTGTCTCTGACCTCAATGTAACCCAAAGAAAAAAGGGAATGTAACCCAAAGGAAATGGGCCTTTTTCCCTTTCTTAAGGGGAATTCGGCTTCCAACAGCCAGTAGCACAAACAATAGAAAATCATCCTAAAAAAGCACTGAACTATAATGAGTCTTACTGGCAATTTCTTACGGAAGGCCTTCCCATGTAGAGGGATGTCCTAAAAACCCACTTTTCACACCTCTCCCCTCAAACCCCCAGGCCTTATGGGAGCTGTTCATCTCATTTCCTTTCTCCCTTCATTAATTCGTAAATTCCAATCCCTTGTCCTTCTCTTCTCCCTGCGGCCCACCTCCTCTCTTTCCTCAAGTGGAGAAGCAGCCAGCTCTACCTCCTACTTTTCCCTCCCACTTTTGTCTGTTCTTGAGCTGTTGAGTATGGTGAAGTTCAATAGGAGGGTGGTCAGAAGATTGCAAATATGTATGTTAACATTTTTTTAATTGCATGAGGAAAAAAAGAAAAAGACTGGTTAGATGTTTCCTGCTTAGGCTATAAGGTTCCTGCATAGGCCACTTAAAGTCTCTCTTCTGGACCTTTTCTCTTACAGTCCTCTCTCTGCCCCAAGTGACCTTTTCTGTGAGCTCCTCTCCTCCTCACATCAGTGAAAGCCCTCCTCAGGCACTCAGAGGGGCTTTCACTGATTTAATGGCCCTTTCACCTGGGGAAGGGTCAGTTGCCCCTTGTTTGGGTTCCTGTATAGCTCTGGTGATATCTTATGCATTGTACTTACTGCAAAATTGCCATGGTTTGTTTCTAGATCCATCTACCACCATGTTCTAAGTCTCCTGAGGACCCCACAACAAGCTCTCCACAGATTATTTCTTCTTCTGTCGGTTTGTTTTCAGAATGACTTAAAGCAATATAAATGTATATTTTTCAATAACAAAAACTCAAGAGGTGAATTATTAGTGGCACTGAAATAGCAGCCCATGGAAACATGGTCATCCTGTCCATGGTCCTTGTGGCCTTTGGCTCATGATAGAAGCCCCATTATTACAGTTTCATTCTGCAACCTGCTGCTGTGCTTCTGCATTATAGGAAGGAAGAAATACAGAGCAGGTGGTAGAGCCAGCTATGTCTGAGCTTCTACCAAAAATACAATGGCTTGCCCAGAACCTGTCTAAGGTCAGTCACACTGACCATACTTGGATCTCAAAGTATTTCTCAATAAATGCTTGTTTAATGGAGTATTACAATGTGATTTGTCTTTGCTTTTTTTTGTTGTTGTTGTTGTTGGAACAAAATTCACATTTTTAAAGGGAATAATTTAGTAGCATTTAGTACATTACAATGTTGTGCACCTCTATCTGGTGCGAAAGCATTTTCTTCATCCTGAAAGGAAGCCCATCCCCCTTAAGCAGTTGCTCCTCATTGCCCTGGCAACTACCAATCTGCTTTCTATCTCTGCTGTTTTGCCTAACAATATATGGCTTTTATATCTAGCTTCTTTCACTTACCATGTTTTTAATATTCACCCTGAATGATATTCTATTATAAGGATATACCACATTTTGTTTATTCATTGATGGACATTTGGGAGTTGTTTATGATATGATGTGAACCCAGGCATCCTGGCTCCAAATACACCTTGAAAAATGCCAGGGTCAAGGTGTGAGGGTGAAGAAATCCTCAAAAAAGGCAACAGGATTTCCTGGAAGGAGTGAGGATACTCCTGGGGTTGGAGTGGGGCACTGGGGATCATCTTTGCTTACTGCCCTGTCCTGCTGTGACCTCTTGAGCATCTGTCTCTGGGGAACAGAGTTTTCTGCATCCACTAGAGCCACTGGGGAAAGGAGTAGCTGTCTTGACTTGGGCTCATACAACCCAGGTCTGTCTTGGCTGGAGCCCAACCAAGACATTCCTCAGCACTGGTGTCATTTTACGTCGTTCTTATTAGTAATCAGATAGAATTCATGGCTAGTGAGCTCTTTATTCTTGCCAGAGGCTGATATATTGGCCAAGCATGAGAATCATTCTTCAATAATTAAAAGACTTTATGGCTTGCAGGAAGAAGTGACATTGGGAATACCCACAGTGGATCTGTATGATACCCCTCTTGGTCAATGCCCATGTTTACCATTGGTCAAGTTAGTGCCCATCCTCTACTTGTTCTCTGGAGATCTCAGTTCAACCCTCCAAACGTGCTGCTCTCTGCAGAAGCCAGACCCTCTAAGATGTCTCCTGGGAGATGGAGTATAAACCAAATGGTCCAGAGAAGCACAAGGGTGTTGGGATGTTTTCTCAATGGGCTCAGCATCTATGGGGACTGCAGAGAGGCACAACTCCAGTCTGGAAGCATAGAGGGTGTCTTCACAGCAGGAAAGAAGCTCCAACACTCTGTCCTTGGCCTCCTAAGGAAGGATCCAGGATTGAAACTGATTTATGACAAGTAAGAGGAACTGCTGACTAGTGTTACACAAAGACCCCAAATCAGACAAACACAGCCCAGAACAGCTTCCTTTTCTCAGGAGCAGAGATTTTATTTCAGAGTGAGCCATCATAGCATCATGTTTGAGAGCTCTGGTTTTCAAGTCAAAAGCTTTCCTTTAAATCTAGTCTCTGCCATGTAGTAGCTGGGTGACCTTGTATAAGTTACTTAACCTCTCTGAACCTCAATTTCCTCATCTATGAAACAAAGATAGCATCAACTTCAGGAATAAATAGGATAATTATATTATTAATGGTGCCTGGTATGTGGCAAGAGTTCAGTAAACTGTTGCCATTACTATAATTTGTGTTTCCTCAGTTCCCCACTTACTTTACCCTCAGAGATCCAGATGGAGCTGCCAGGACCCCTACTCTCCCACCTCCCCTAGTCCAATCATTCCAATCCAAGATTTTATGGGCTCAAATCTAGCCGGGGCATTTTTCTTGGGGTTGGAGGCCCTCTTTTCCAGGATGGACTGAGGATTATAAAGTGTGGGTAAGAGTTTCAAGGTCAAGCCTAGTACTTCCTATGAAAATAAAAGATAGCAGTACATTACATTGTCAAGTTAACACAGTGTGATGGAGCATCTCCAGACTGCAGATCCTGGAAGACTGTAAAAGTCTAATAGATTTAGGGAAACTGTACCTCGGGGAGCATATTAGACAGCGCTCATCAATGGATCAAAACTGTCTTGGAGGCTCCCTTCCTAGGGAACAGCAGAACCCCTCTAAATGATTGCTTTCCCTTCAACAACCTGGAGATAAATTGTACTTCATATATTAGCTTTACACGAATGGGGCACTTATTCTGAGTAGAGTATGTACCTTATTTTACCCCAAATGAAAAAGTATATCCTTTGAAAGCCAAATTCCATTTTCTTTTAAATGATTGTAAAATGACATAATACCGTATTAATCCCCTTAGCTCCATCTGCTGATGCTGGATATATTCGGACACATTTTGCTTCATGCCCCTATTGGTGAAATTCATTTAATTATTTCAAAGGATGTTTTGACGCATTTAAGTTTTAATCGGATATAAAATTGGCAGAGTGTAAAGTGTGTACATATGCTCCTAGGAAGGCATCATTTCAATGAGTTTTTATCCTGGGAAGAAATGCCATTTTACAATGAAAATGTTAACAAGAATAACATAACTGGACCATATAGATATTTTAAAGAGTTTCCAGGTGCAGCCATCAATTTATTTCCCTCATTTCATATACTTCTAAAGTTGCATATGCTTTCACAATCTGAACCATTGCTCAGGAGCCACTCTTTCCATGAGCTGAGGTTTGATGAGAAATATTGTGCTGTTGACAGATTTTTGCCCTCTCGCTTCTCATGCATCTTTCTGTTAGTTGGGACTTAATCTCTTCCATGGGGAGGAAGGGTTCAAATTGAGTAATTAAATACTCTCAGTAGAAAGACAATGTGTCATGGCACCCCCTGGGGGATCAGGTTGTCAGTCAGAGCATTCATTATAAGAATCTTGATTCTGTAGGCTCAGGAACAAGTCACTGTGGGACAAGGGAGATCTAGCCTCCCATGTCCTTCTCTATGTGCTATTCTATCTGCACCACCCAATCGTTAAAACGATTCTGTTTCACATGGCTTATGTGTGTTTTACTGCTGGTCAAAGCAGGAAGAGACTTGGTAAGGAAGACAAGAAATAATTATGCTAATTCTGTTATCATATTTGCAAAATCTAGTGTTCCAGCCATTGCTACCTAATAGATTACCCCCAAATTTAGCAGCACCATTTATTCTACCTCATGTTATAGGTTTAGTATTTGAGCAAGGCTCCGATAACCAATTCTTCTGCTCCATGTGTTTTTGACTGAGGTCAGATGAACTGATCTCAAAGATCCAAGATTTCTCTCACATGTGTAGGACTTTGGGGGGTGCAGTTGGAAGGTGAGGACTACTGAACAGAGCACTGACATATACCTCTGTCTCAAGCACAGCAGTCTCAGGGTAGTTAGATCTTTTTCATGGTAGCTCAGGGCTTCCAGAAAGAGTGCTCCAAGAGGCCCAGGTAGAAGCTATAAGGCTTCTTAGGATCACACTTCAAAAATTGCAAGTATCATTGCTCCTATAAGTCATAAACCAGGCCAGACTAAAGGTAAAGAGAAATATGTTTTTTTTTTTTTTTTTTTTCTTTTTTTTTTTTTTTTTGGAGAGGTTTTTTTTTTTTTTTTTTGCTATAGGGCGCGTGCGCTCGCCAGACAGACAGAGAGAGACAGAGAGATAGAAAGCAGGAAATCACCCCCCAGGGGGGATGGCCACGCCGCAATCCCTTCTCCTCCATTCTCCTCTCGGGATCTTGGGCACGCATGCACACGCGCCCGGCGTGAGTTTAAGCCACCGGGTCCGGGACTCGAACCGCGGTCGACTACGTGGGAGTCCAGCGACATAGCCATTACGCTAACTGCTGGTCCCAAGAGAAATATGTTTTATTCTTTGATGAAGTATTGTTAAAGAATGTGAAGTTCTCTTTAATCCACCACAGCAATCGAGAACATGTGCCAGGTGGTGGTGGTAGCTATTGTTTGGAGATGAATGCTACTGTTTGAGGCATGTTGCTAAGCTGTACTATAGAAAGAAAGTCAATAAATATGTATGGATGTATAATTTAAGATACTAGACTTTTTACAAAATAAATTTGAATTGTCCTTGTTCCTTATCCTCCATTTCCAGGACTCACTAAATCTAGTTTCTTTGACTTTCTAAATATTGTGTATTTCTACTTCTTTCCATCACCATCACTTCTACTATCTTCATCATCACCCCATGTGCCCCACCACCATTACCTCCATCACCACTTCTACCATCACCACCACTTCCCATCACACTGCCACCACCTCTACAATTATCATCACCACCTCCATCATCTTCACCAAATCTACCATCACCCCCATCACTTCCACCTTCACATCATTGCCATCACCATGACTATCATCACCACTACTACCGTCCCATTTATCCAAGCTGCCTCCATTTCATTTGCATTAGCTTCCTGCTTGTTCTAGCTGCACCCACACAGACCCTGCCAGTTCAGTTGCTCTACTACAGACTGAGCAATCACTTTGAAGTCTGATCATGTTATCGAGCCCACTTCTAACTTTTCAATGGTTTTTCAGTGCTCTTATACTGAAAACTAAACTATTTATTATGGCATGCATGGCCCAGCATACCTCTCTATCTTCATTTCACATCAAGTTCTTTTCTTCCTTTTGTTCTATCCCAAATCTTTCCCTACCTGAAAAATCTCTTTAGGAAGCCCCTCCCCACCTTTTTCAGTTACTGTCATGTCAGGAAAGTCAAATATTCTCATTTGAAATTCTCAAAGTAGTGCCTTTATTATGTTTGTTGTGTGTGTACTTTCACATTTGCTTGTGTAATTATTGGATCAATATGAAGCCTTCACCCTAAATAGTAGCTCCATGGGAGCAGGGATATTACCAACATTGGCCCCAGAGTCTGGGGAGTGTGGTCTAGAGGAGCTGCTCAATAAACATTTCAGGAAGGAAAAAACATTATGTTCACCGTAAGCGTCTCATTTACCTCTTTCAAGTTGTAAGTGATTTGAGAGTTTAAAATTGGAATGAAGTAATGACTATTATAAACTGCATTTCAGGATTGAAAGAGTCATAGACTCTTATCTCACGCCCCTTACTTTATGATAGCTCCATTGACAGACCTGTTGTTTGTTAATACTCAACTAATTTGACCATGAAACATTTTATTTAAAATTGTGATCTATTTTTTAAAAAAAACTCATAAAAAGAGGATTTTTATCAACTAAACATGAAAATCTGATTGCATTTTTAAAACTCCTGTACACTTACTGATTACAGAAACTGAGCAGCAATCCATTCTTAACAATACTTTTATTGTTTTTCTTTCTTCAAAATTTGTATACGCAAATAAAGCACTACAAGTGAATGAAATTAGTTTACTCCCTCTCTTAGTTCCATTGTTTCTCTACTCTCCCTAGAGGCAGCCACCATCATAAATTTGGTGTGAATTTATTAAATTCTTAGTTTTATATTTTTATACATATATGTGTAATCATAAATAGTGTATGGCATTATTTTGAGTATTTAATTTTTTGCACAAATAGAATCATATTTTTCCATAAATCTCTGAAAAACTCGTCTTATGAGATAGGTTCATTCTGATACATAAGAATCTAGACTATTTTAAACTGTATATGATATTTTAACATATGCACATGCCACAATTTATTTATTTATTCTTGTACTCATAGTTGTTCAAGTTGTTTTGAAATTTTCATTAAGCAAAACCTGATGGAATAAACATGGACATAGGTACTAATGTTTCTAGAACATATATCTGGATTTAGAGTTGCTAGGTTTGTTTTTAGTTTTAATGTATATTGCTAAATTGTTCTCCAAAGTGTAACCAATTTCACCAATTTACCCTCTGCCAGTAGTGTGTGATTGTTCTACATCTTCATAAAAACTGATATTGTCAGACTTTTTCAAAATTTTTTACGCCAACCAGATTGATGTAAAATTTCTAAGCACATTTTAATTTTTATGTCCCAGATTATTTGCAAGGCTGATCATCATTTCAAATGTTAATTGGTAAGGTTTTTGTTTTATTTCCTTTGAATACCTGAATTTCTTCATATATATATGTATATACATATATATATGTATGTATATATGTATATATATATACATACATATATATATAGCAAATGCATTTTCTCAGACTGGTTTTTTGTCTATTGTATTGGTTTCTTACATATTAAAATTTTTATTTCTAGTATTTTGCCATACTAAAGGGCTATATTTTTAATGCTATCATGTGTGTCATTCTTTTGATTTATAATATAATTCAGCAACATATAAAAAGTAAGTATGACCAAGTGGGTTTTCTCAAGGGAAAATGTTTTATCCCTAAGGATGCAAGGCTGATTCAATATTCAAAGGTCAGTCATAACCCACCATATTAACAGGCTAAAGAAAAAAAAGAACATGGTCATATTAATTGATGCAGGAAAAACATGACAAAATCAACACAATTCATGATAAATAAAAAAACTATGAGTAGAGGGAAATTTCACTGATTAAACTAAATTGGTAAAGAATATCTACAGAAATCCTATAGTTATCGTCATACTTAACGGAGAAAGACTGAATGTTTTCCCCTGAAGATAGGTAGAAAAGCAAGAATGTTTATTATCACCCCTGATATTCAACATAGCATTGGAAGTCCTAACCAGCTCAATAAGACAAAAACAAAAAAGAAAGAAAACAAATAAAAGACATACAGATAATAAAAGAATGAATAAAATTGTCCTATTTGTAGAAGACATGATTGCCTATTTGGAAAACTCTTCAGAATTTATACAAAAATAATGATCCTAGAACTAGCTAGAACGAATAACCTAACAATGTCTCATGATAAAAACAAACAAACAAACAAACTTAACATACAAAACACACTGGGATTAAAAATCACAGCATCATTTACAATTGCTCAAAAAAAGAAATATTCATGTTTAAATCTAACAAAACATGTTCAGGACTTATATGCTGCAAAATATGAAACACTGATGAAAGAAGATAAAAAAATTGGGGACTACCATGTTCATAAATTTAAAGACTCAAATATATTAATTCTCCTGAAATTGATATATAAGCTTAGAACAATTTAATGCCATTAAAATTCTAGCAAATTTTCATGTATATAGATAATATTGCTCTAAAATTTATTTTGAAAAATAAAGGAACGAAAATGCCTAGTAACTGTTTTTAAAAAGAAGGGAATAAATTGGGAAATATTACTCTACCTGAGGTTATTGTTTTAATGTGTGTTCCCAAAAATTCATGTTGTGATGAGATTAAGAAAGTGAAAACTTAATTCAATTATGGAGTTAAGAGGTGGGCCCTTTGGGAGGTAATTAGGATTAAGGTAATCAGGGTGGGTTTTACCAGATTAAATCTTGGTGTTTTTATAAGAAGAGGAAATGAAACAGACATATAAACACAGGCTTATAGTCACTCTTGCCCTTGCCATTTGATGCCCTGCATGACTTCATAACTCTGCAGAAAGCCTCTAGTAGGAAGAAGACTCTCACTAGATGTGGCCCCTTGACTTTGGATCTCCAAAACTGTGAGCTAAATACACCACTATGCTTTATAAATTACCCAGAGTTAGCTATTTCTGTCATTAGCAAGACAATATACTGATATATCTGATTTAAGAACTTTATATTATATAGTTACCACAATAAAGATGTGTAAAATTGGCAGAAGGATTGACACATATCAATTAAACAGAAAGGAGAAGGCATAATAAAAAATATAATTTAAAACTTTGATGAGATACAATTATATACCTATTAAAATGGCTAAAATAAAACATAGTGACAATATCAAAGACTGGTGAGGATACAGAGATACTTTATCTTTCATCCACTGTGAATGAGACTATAAAATGGAACAGCTATGGGACTAGCAGTTAGTGTAATGACTATGTTGCTGGACTCCCATGTAATCGACCGCAGTTCGAGTCCCAGACCTAGTGGCTTAAACTCACACTGAGCGTGTGTGTGCCCAAGATCCTGAGAGGAGAATGGAGGAGAAGGGTTTGCGGCATGGCCATCCCCCCGGGGATTTCTCGCTTTCTCGCTTTCTGTCTCTCTGTCTGTCTGGCGAGTATGCACCCTGTTGCAAAAACCTCTCCAAAAAGAAAAAAAAAAAAAAAAAAGAAAGAAAAATGGTACAGCTACTCTGGAAAAGAGCATGATGGTTTCTTTAAAAACTAAGCATGCACTTACCATTATGACACAGCAATTTCAGTCCTGGGCACTTAAAACTAAACAGGTCCACACAAAAATCTTTATACTATCATGCATAAATTATTTATTCACATTAGCAAAAGATTGTAAAATGTCCTTTTTTTTAAATGAGTGAACTAATAAAGAAACTGTGAAGTAGCCATACAATGACATACTACTTAGCAATCAAAAGATACAAACTATTAGTGCATGAAAAACTTGGTGTATGTCAAGGGAACATTTATAAATGCAAAAATTCAATCACTAAAGATCACATACTGTATCATTCTATTTATGTAACATTCTTAAAAATAAAATTATAGCCATAGAAAACAGATCAGTGGTTATCAGGGGTTATGGTGAAGCTATAAAGGAGTAGCATAAGATAATTTGGGATAATGAAACAGTTCTATATTTTATGAGTGGTGATAATTATAAAAAGTACGAATTTGATAAAATTGCATAGAACTATATATACATACACAAATGAGTGACTGTATAACTGGTGAAATCTGAATAATTCTGTAGATTGTTCCACTGGCAGTTTTCTGGTCTTAATATTGTACTAAAGTTGCAAGATAACTTTTTGAATGGTATGGTGAATGATGTACAGGATCTCCCTGTACATTTTTATGCAATATTTTTATGAATATACAAAAAATAGTGACATGGGGTTAGGCTGGCTAGATCCTACATAGCTGGCTGCAAGGTTCGAGTCCCAGACCTGGCAGCTTGAAGAGCATGCTGAGTGCATATGCATGCATGTCTAAAATTCCAAGAGGATTTGGTGGAGAAGGGATTGCCCCTTATGGGAGGTGCTTTTTCATTTTCCCTCCCCTTCTCTCTCTGTCTTTGGTGAATATACATGCCCTCTGGCAAATTAAAAGGAAAGGGTCAGGGACCAGCAAATAGCATAATGTTTACGTCACTGGACTCCCACATAGTTGACCACAGTTCAAGTCCTGGACCTGACAGCTTTAAACTTACACCAGGCACATATGCTTGTGTGCCTCAATCCCTTCTCCTCCATTCTTCTCTCGGGATCTTGCATCTCTAGATGCGTATGAATTGTCAGTGTGATATAGTGAGTAAAACATTGCTGACCAGAACTCTGCTCAAAAATCAACAGGAATGAATTATTGATATATACTATGATAATGTATGTCTGAGAAAGATGTCTTGTGATCATGTTGTATTATTTAATTTATATACAATTGTGAAACAAGCAGAAAAAAGACAGTACAGTTGTTATTTCTAAAGGGATAGATTGGAGAGTGACTGGGAAGAAGCAGAAGAGAACTTTTCGGGGTTATATTTTTCTATATTTTGATAGGTGTTTGAGTTACACAGACGTATTCGTCAAAACTTAGGCAATGTACATTTAAGATGCATGCATTCCACTATAAGCAAATTTTACCTGAAAGAAAAATAAAAAATATAAACAGATATTGAGATAGAGTAATAAGAAGTTGAATTTGGGGGACCAGCAGTTAGCGTAATGGCTATGTCGCTGGACTCCCCCATGGTCGTCCGTGGTTCGTGTCCTGGACCTGGTGGCTTAAACTCACGCCGGGCGCGTGTGTGTGCGTGCACAAGATCCCGAGAGGAGAATGGAGGAGAAGGGATTGAGGCATGGCCATCCCCCCTTGGGGGTGATTTCTCGCTTTCTGTCTCTCTGTCTCTCTCTTTCTGTCTGGCGAGCGCACGCGCCCTATAGCAAAAACCTCTCCAAAAAAAGAAAAAGAAAAAAAGAAGTTGAATTTGGTATCTGTAATTTCCTTTAAAATGCATAAAAATAAGATAAATTAATAGATAGATGGAGGCATAGATAGATATGTGAGAAAGCAAATGTACTAAAACATTAATCATAGAATACAGGTTGTGAATATAAGGATGTTCATTGTGAAAGTCTCGAAATTTTAGGGACTAGCAGCTAGCGTAATGGCTATGTCGCTGAACTCCCATGTAGTTGACCACGGTTCAAGTCCCGGGCCCGGTGGCTTAAACTCACACTGGGCACGTGTGCATGTGTGTCCAAGATTCCAAGAAGAGAATGGAGGAGAGGGGATTGCGGCATGACCATCCCCACTAAGGGGTGATTTCTCACTTTCTATCTCTCTGTCTCTCTCTGTCTTTCTGGTGAGCACACGTGCCCTATAGCAAAACCTCTCAAAAAAAAAAAAAAAAGTCTTTAAATTTTAGCATATGCTTAAATTTTTTTAGTGAAAAATGTTGGGACAAAAATATATGATAGAATCCACCTTGCTCCTAATAATGTGGCTATGGGAGAGCCACCAGGAGGTTGAAGAGTGAAAAGCATATCATGTGGAGGATGACTGGCAGAAAAAAGGATGGACACTTCTCCACTTCCAAAAATATTTTCTGGGTTGCTTTAAAGGGCAGAGTTAGGAAACATGGGTGGAAATTATAAGCCAACCAATTTGTACTCAGTAAAGGTTTTCCAGTCATTAGAACTATCTAGACATAAGATGGGTTGCTTCATGAAGGTAAAATTCCAATGCCTGAGCAGAAGCTGGACAACAGATTATCAAAGATGTTTTAGGGGTTATATTTAGGGGTTATGTTATATTTATAGAGACTTAATGTATGAGAGAACTTCAGAAAGTTCACGGAAAAAATAGAACTAAAGTATGAGTTTATTTTGGTGCAAAATGTTTTTAAATTTGAGAATAATATAGGAGTTGTACTAGATACCATCAAACGTCCAAACATCCGGATAATTGGCATTGCAGAAGGTGAAGAGACCCATAAGGGCATTGATAACCTATTCCATGAAATCCTGCAAGAAAACTTTCCAAACCTAGAGAGGCCTTTGAAGGTCCAGTTGCGAGAAAAACAAAGGACCCCAATAGAATCAACCCAAGAAGATCTTCTTTTTTCACAATATGCATTTGTCATGAACTTTTTGAAGACCCCCCATGATTCTTCTCATTCTGATTCTCATTCTAATTCCCTACTATTGCAGTGTGATATTTAGGAACAGGGTTGGCAAACTACAGCTGGCAAGCAGAATTCAGCCTGATGCCTGTTTCTGTAAATAAAGTTTCACTGGAAAATAGCCACAGTCATTTGTTTACATATTGTGTATGCGTAGTTGTTTTTATGCCACAATAACAGGGTGGAATAATTGTAAAACCTAACATATTTACTGTCTGGTTCTTCAAATGTAAGTTCTGGAAGATTTTGGGCTTCACATCTAATTCTACCCTTGAACAAGTCACTCAGTTTCTGTGGTTTGGCAACACACTCTAGTTACAGAACTCAACTCAGTGCCTAGAACACAGACGGTGCTCAATAAATACTTGAATAACTGAGCCAGAGGGTGAATGAATGACTGGCAAGGTAGCATCTTTAAGCAATGACTTCAAAAAGTCTGTAGGCTCTGTGAGGGCAGGGACCCTCTCTGTTATGTTCCTGCTCTATCCCCTGGGGTCTGATGCACTGCCTACCACGTGGTAGGTTCGCATCAAATATTTGTTGGATTGAATAAACAGGGATACATTTATGGCATTTTATTTGTTAATGTTGGCCACCATTTGCTCTTGATTGGCTTTGAGAAGCTTCAAAAGGAGCTTCTTTCTTGCCTTCAGACAGATGTCCCTGTTCTCACCATTTGTACATCTCAAACTGGCCCAGCTCAGAAACAGCAACACGATGGACTAACCAGCTCACCTCATCGACTGAGCCATTATCTCTGTAAAAAGTTGGTGATTCTAAGAGGGATTTTCCATATTATTTCATTAGCACACACTGCTCTTGGAATTTACAAACCCTTGATGCTCAAGTCTCATCTAATAGTCACCCACGATTCCAAATTGCTTTAATTTGTTCCAATCTATAGATCATTTACACATGGATATCTACATCAAGGATCCAACAGGGCTAGGTATGACAGATCTACTCTGTGGGAATCAGGACTACCTTTTGTTTCTATACCTCCTTCTGCTTCATCACCCACTGAAAAGCATATCTTCTGTTATTACCCTTAAGAAGCCTTTCTGGAACTCATCTGTAAGACTAATACCCTCTCAAATGTATGATGAGACTACAAAGGGCTTCTAATAGTGGTCACAAAATTCTGAGCCATCTTTTAATCTAATGACAACCTAATACTAAGTCGAATAGAGAATAAAGATGAGGAACAAACTCTCTGGCTTTTCTTTTCTTTTCTTTCTTTCTTTTTTTTTTTTCTTTTTTTCTTTTTTTAGGAGAGAATCTCTATCTGCAAAAAGGAAGGCTTTCTGCCTCACTTTGAGTGGTAAGTAATTCAGAGTTTTCCCATCCCAAACAGCCTTCCTCAAAGATCCCCAGGCTCTCTCATATCATACCCTTATTTCACTCATACTCTGTTGGTTCCAGACCAACACACAGTATGGATTATACATTCCCTAATGAGTGCTCACTAATAATTTATTATATTTTTTATTTCTTCCCCTAGAGAGTTTAAAGCTTTCCTCAGAATAAAGACGGCATCTTTTACTTCTCTTATATAATAACAATGCAAGATAACCTTCTGGTGGGCTAGAAATATGCAATACCTTGGTTGAGGTAGTAATATAGGTGTACACATGTATAAACATTGACTGAGCTCTACACTTAAGATTTATGCTCTTTGAAATAAACCAGATACAGAAAAAGAAATACTACATGTTTTCCCTCATATAGAGAAATTGCAAAAAAATGACTCCATAGAAGTAGAGAGTTGTAGAATGACTATTGGATATTGGAAATGATGAGTGGGGAGATAAAGAGAAGTTGATTCACGCAAACAAAATTGTAAAGAGCTAGAAGAAACAATGTCTAGTGTTATAAAATATAGTGGGGAAAACGTGGTTAATATAATGTTACAAATGGTTAAGATAATGGTTATGCTAATTATCCTGATTTAATCATTGTACATTGTATTCATGTACTGAAAAACCACATTGTAACAGTTGTCATGTTAATAAAAAAATTATGAATTAAAAAAGATTTGTGTCTTTTGTTGTATTGTGTTATACTTTCATACAAACTAAAGATAATTAAAATGATCTGGTGATTTCTTAAACACTATGTATATCCCAAACAGGTTGGATGTACACTATGTACAAGTGCTAAGCTATAATCTTTATGTACATTATTCTTCTCTTTTTAATTGTCAGAGGGCCAGTGTGTTCACCAGAGAGAGAGAGAGACAAATCACCCTCAAGTGGGGTGTGGTCATGCTATGGTCCTTTCTCCTTCATTTCTCCACCCTTTCGGGACACATAAGCACATGTGCCCAGCATATTTTTCAAGGATTTGAATTGCCTGGTCAGCCATGTGAGATCGGCTCCAGAGCTGGCCCTATGTACATTATTTTTATCCTCATTACAACTAAATGAGGTTGCTATCATTATGCTCACTGAAGAGATGAGAAAACTCAGGCTTAAATACATGATGTAGTTTGCTGATTAGTTCTGGAGTCACAGGCCAAACTCAGGCAGATTCTACTTTGTCTTGTGTTTTTCTCAAATGAGCTCACCAAGGTCTCATGGAAAACATACACATACACACACACAAATGCCTGCACATATATGTACAAGTGCACACATACATGCATGCACACACACACATTTATTCAAGATGAGCTTTCAAACTAAAAATCCAAAGCACATCTTACTGGATAGGCCCAACAAATTCACCCCAAGAAAGTGCAAAAATAAGAGCAATCTGAGAAGGATTTGCCAAGAATACTCTTAGAACAAATCTTCCCCAAATTACCATGGATAGAATTACCTGAGTATCATGTCCAAATACAGATTCTGACTCTGGGTTGGACCCTAGGATCCAAATCTTCCACAAGTTCAAGATGACTGACGTCAATGGTGTTGGCGTACACTGCATAGTCAAACAGCAGAGCATATTGCAACATGCTTGTGATTAATCAAATCATTAGTGAAACATAAGAAATTGTTCAGAAAATGGCAGAAATTCCAACAAACATAAAATATTGGCATTCTTCCTGGTCAGGTTAAAAACTTAATTTTTATCGAAAGTGACACATTTGAAACATTTCTGAGGTGCCCAACCTGAAGCCTGCAGGTTTCAGAACCCACCTGGCTGCCAGGTGTCAAGTTCCCTCATTGCCTAGCCTGTCTTGACCCTAAGGGACACCGGAGGTGGTAACTTGTAATTTCTACAGGAGGGAGCTTGAGCTCTGCGATTGCAGTTCCTTGCAAGACTTTTATATTTACAGCTCCAGGTGTGATGTTACGGTCATAACCAAACCCTGTAAGTCTGTTTTTGAAGACAAGCAGGATTCACAATTCCTTGATCCTGCCATCTTTTTTCTCTTGCCCTACCTGTCCTCCAGTTTTTGACCAAAGCCAAGCTATGTGTTGGCTGTTGACAGCCAGCATAGGTATGCAAGCTGTCAATTTGCAAAGCCCAAGTCCTAAATTCAGATAGAGCATGGGGCTCAACTCCAGCTTTACCCACAGAGGCTGTCTTGTTTATTACCGAGAGATCAAAATAGCTGTTGGTAGGGAAACATCTAACTTTACTTGACATCCTTTGCAGGCCGTAACAAAGGCAGCTTCCCATACAGCCAGCTCTTGTGCCCTGATCAACAAATTTGCTCTGTGAAATCACATAGTAGCTCAGCAAAATGAGAGGAGAAAAAAATACATCTATCCACAAAGGTGTTTTGATTCTTGGCACTGGCATTGTGCTACCACATAATCTGAAGCACAGCCCTGAGACCTCATCAAGAATGTTGTTCCTTGATCTTTACTGCAATTTGGTGCAATCTATGCAGAGAAGGAGTTTTGTTGTGCATTTCTCTCTGTGTGCATTTTTTAATGTCCCAGGCAGGTAACAAGGGAATGACAGTCAGTCTTAAGATTGAGTGTATAGGAAGAATGTAGGAGAAATACGGGGTGCCGTGCTGCTCAGAAACACAGTGGTAGTAATCAGCTGCAAGTTTGATTTGGAGCTGCCAACACTCGTTCCTCCTGATAGCTGTCTCTTTTGTGAGATGCTGATGTACAGGGTCTGTATAGTGCTGCCAGCAGCTTTGTAGACAACCCTGTTATAAGCCCTCCACAAAGATCCAGTTATTTGGCTGTTGTTATGGGAACGGTACAATTATGGCCAAATTGAAGTGGTGATAGGGGACAAAAAAGGAAGTGGATTGGGGGTGGGCAAAATTGCTATTTTTGTCCACACATATTTTGGCTGATCACCTGGACTGAATGAGAATAACAATCATGACAAACAGGTAGCAGAAACCCTGCTCGGCACCAGGGATTACAGATCTGAGTTTATGCTGGGGGAAATAGGCCTTCAAGAGGGGGGAAAAATCGTATCCTCTTATTTTCTTTGTGATTTTACAAAAATACTATAATTGTACATCAGAGCAGGAAGTCCAACAATGTTCAAAGATTCTGTGTTGCCTCTTTACTTTTGTTGCTCAAGTTAATACACTTCTGAAATCCGTAGTTTTGCAATTTAAGGTTTTTGATTGAAAAAATATCAGGAAATAATCTTCCAAAGGATTGTTATCATTAAACTTAATATGGTTATAAAACAAATGTCTGACTCCAAATTAATTAAGATAGGGACTAAAAGCCAAGGCAATCCATGTTCCATGAAACTGAGCTGCTTTTTCAAAGCAAAAGGTATGTCCCATAAAAATGACACTATAAGTTCATATGATACTTTCCTTCTACCTCCAAAATAATAAGAATAATAAAGTTTAAAATTTAACTTCCCTTGAAACATGTAAATTCTTTGGGAGTTAAATTCTGCAAGGCGGAGGAGGGGGTGTATGTGTGTGATAGCAACAGAATTTTTTCCATGCATTCTGGGACCAAGTCCAGTCTGAGGACTTTTCTACCCATGAACAGAAACCAAAACATTACAATAGTGGCTTAGGGCAATTGCCCGAGATGGCAGGAACGAGCACAGGCACCTACGGAGCTGAGTTGGTGCCAAATCACACCCGATAAATATCCCGATGGGACAAAAAACCCTGAGCCTATAAGACCTAGTTACTTAGAAACTCATTGGGCCAGATAGAAGCAACTACAAAACTACTGGTCAAAGAGGAGTGATTCCAGACAAAGGAAATATGTGCATAAAAACACACACCTTCTATTCAAGAAGAGCTTCAAACTAAAATTTCAAAGCATATCCTATGATCAACAAATTCATTTCCCAAGGAAACATAAATGCTGGAGAAGTCTGAAAAAACCTGTAAATAAATTACTGTAATTCTCAGGGATAGAGGAGGGAAAAACACCCATAGAATAAGACCAAGTTAACAATAACAACAACAACAACAAGTTAGGCAGACAAGAAAGAAGAAGAAAGAATGATTTTTAAAAATTAAAAAATTGGGGGGTGGGGTGGGCTGGCAAGTGGCATGGTGGTTAGGGCACTGGACTTCCACATGGCTGACTGTGGTTTGAGTCCTGGACCTGGTGGCTTACTTTCTCATTTTCCCTTTCTCTCTGTGTGTGTCTCTCTGATCAAACTAAAAAATAATAATAACAAGTAAAATAAAATAAATAAATAATTCTTTTAAAAAGTCTGGAAACAGGAACTTCCAGTATGAAAAGATAATTGCCAGAGGCACCCAGAAGCTAGGAGGAAAACATGGGATGGATTGTCCCTCATAGCCTTCTGAAGGAATCAATGCCTCTGACACCTTGATCTCAGGCTTCCAGCATCCAGACTCTGGGAAAATAAAATTTGTGTTAAGTCACCCAGTATCTGTTAATTTGTTATGGCAGCCTTAGCAAACTAAGACAGATGCCAACACCAAGGTGACACAGATGTTTGAATTATATGGAAAAGATTTTAAAGCACCCATTATAAAATGCTTCAACAAACAATTATGAACACATTTTGAAGTGAATGAAAATATAGAAAGTCTCAGCACAAAAATAGAAGATACAAAAAAAAAGATCACATGAAAAATTTAAAACTGAAAAGTATAACAACCATACTAAAACCTGCATGGATAGAATTAACAGCAGAATGGAAAGGGAAAAAGAAAGAATTAGAGAATTTGAAGAAAACAGTAGAAATTAGTCAATCTGAATAACAGATAAACTAAACTAAATGAAACAAACAAAAAACAGAGCTTTGGAAATCTATGGAACTGTAATAAAAGATTTAACATTCATGTCATCTGAGTCTCAGAAGGAAAGGAGAAAGTAGGTGAAGCTAAAAAAGTATTCAAAGAAATAATGACTGACTAGCCCCCAAATCTGGTAAAAGATGTAAATTTACAGACTCAGGAAACTGAGTACACCCAAAACAAGATAAATTGAAAAAAATCCATTACATAGTTAAACTTATGAAAACTCTTTGGTTTAAAAAAATGAAAGAAAAAATAATCTTGAAAGCAATGAGGGAGAAATGACACATTACCTATAGGGGACAAATATTTCTTTTTTTGTTTGTTTATTTTTGTTTTGGAGAGATTTTTGCTGTAGGGCATTTGCCAGAGAGATAGAGACCAAAGGATGGCACACTGCAATCCTTTCTTCTCCAATCTCTTCTTGGGATTTCGGGCATGCAACCACACACACCTGGCATGTTTCAGCCCTCCAAGTCCAGGACTCGAACTGCAGTCAGCCGTGTGGGAGTCCAACAACATAACCATTATGTCATTTACTGCTCCAAGGAGACAAATAATTCTTATGACTGTGTATTTCCCATTAATATATAAGTGGAATATATAAGGAACCATTAATATATAAGTGACCAGTTGGTGTAGGCTAAGCATAAACTAGAGTTAAAAAAAATCTCCTAGGAGCTCAGTCTTAGGAGGCCCCATACTGGCATGAGTTTTACACCTAGGAGACTCACCAGGTTCTCCCCAGGATGACTGGAGAGAATTCCACTCATGCTTTAGGTAGGGGAAAGACAAAAAAAGTAATCATTTTGAAATATACACAGAGCATTCTGTTCTCAGAAACAAAGTCTTGCTCTCAGGCAAAATTTGTAGTACATTCTGTGATTGAGGGCAAGGGCAATTAGATAACTGATTCATACTTTGGCATCCCTCTGTCACATAAGAGAAGAAAGAAAAAAAAAAAAACCTGAGAAACTCTTCTAAAGGTCACAGCACAGGGACTCAGGCCCATTAAACAAGAGATTTAATTGCAAGATTACAAACTGCCTCCCCTTCTCTGTATCTTAACACCTCACCAACAAGGTTCCAGTAAAATAATAGTGGATTACAACTGAGAAAGCTGCAAAACACAGATTCTATTCTAAAATAAAATTTTCAGGGAAACTCTCTGATAATAACAGAAAAAAAATATCAAGAACAGTAGAGAAAATTGAAGTCTCTGACACAGCTATAGCAAATATTAAACACAGAATAACTCCTAGGTAGGGCCAGCAGGTGGTGTGGTGGTTAGAGGTACTGGATTCCCACGTGGCCAATGATGGTTCGAGTCCTGGAACTAGCAGCTTGCTTTCCCTTTCTCTGTTTCTCTGTCTCTGGTCAAATTTTAAAATGATAATCATAAATGGAATTTAAAAATAAATAATTATTTTTAAAAAGGAAAAAGAAAAAAGAATAATTCCCAGGTAGAAAACATAAAATCTCACATTAAAAGTCTATTTACCACAATTTCTATTACCTGATACATCATGTCTGATTTTTCTTTTTTTTGGAGAGGTTTTTGCTATAGGGCGTGTGCACTCATCAGGAAGACAGAGAGAGACAGAGAGACAGAAAGCAAGAAATCACCCCCCCCCCCCCCCCGGGGGGATGGCCACACCGCAATCCCTTCTCCTCCATTCTCCTCTCAGGATCCTGGGCACGCACGCACATGCATCCGGCATGAGTTTAAGCCACCAGGTCAGGGACTTGAACCATGGTCGACTATATGGGAGCCCAGCAACATAGCCATTACGCTAACTGCTGGTCCCTCATCATGTCTGATTTTTGACAGAAAAAAAAATTAGAAGGCAAGAAAATAGTCTAAATATTCAAAGCAAGCATTAGAAGTAAACTCAGTTTTGTCATGGGTGTTAAAACCATCAGGCTGGGAATTTAAAAAACAAAAAACAGAAACAACTATGATTAATGTGCCAAAGGATTTAATGGAAAAAGTGGACAATATTGCAAGAACATATGAGGAATGTAAACAGAGAGATGGAAACACAGATAAAGAATTTTAAAAATGTTGAAAATCAAAAACACTGTGACAGAATTTAAGAATGCTTTCAATTTGCTTATTAGTAGATTGGACATGGCTATGGAAAGAATTAGTGAGCTTGAAAAATGTCAATAGAAATTTCTCAAACTAAACTGTTAACAGAAAAAAAAAAAAACATAGAAAGAACAGAGTATCCAAAATGATAAGACAAATACAAAAAGCATAATAGATGTGTAACTGGGATTCCAAAAGGAGAAGAAATAGTGAAAGGAACAAAATAAATATTTAAAGTACTAATGCATAAGATTTTTTCAAAATTAGTGTCATCAAACCACAGTCCAGGAATCTCAGAAAACATCAAGGAAGATAAACAATAAAAAAATTAACATCTAAGTATATCATATTCAAATTGTAGAAAACAGAAGACTAAAGGAAATCTTGAAAGAAACCAGAAGAAGAAAATACCTCTATAGAGGAAGAAGGATAAGAATCACATCAGACTTCTCTTTAGAAACTATGCAAGAAAGAATAGAGTGGAGTGAAATATTTAAAGTGTTTAAGGAAAAAAATAAATTAAAGAACTATCAACTTAGAATTCTCTCCAGCAAAATTATCTTCTAAAAGAGATAAATAAAAACTGACAAAATCTGTTGCCAGTAGACCTGGGTTTTAAGAAATGTTAAAAGAGGGGCTGGTAAGTGGCATGGTGGCTAAGGGATCTGGACTCTCACATGGCTGACTGCAGTTCAAGTCCCAAATCTGGCGGCTTACTTTATCACTTTCCCTCTCTCTCTCGTGGGCACTTTTGCTCTCATTCTCATTCTTGCTCTCACTCTGTCCCTCTCTGGTCAAAAAAAAAAGAAAAAAAGTTGATAAGTAAAGTTAAATAAAAGAATTCTAAACAAAAAAAATTTAAAAAGAAAAAAGAAAGAAACATTAAAATAAGGCCAGCCTCTTTGGCATAGTTGGTAGTATACTGGACTACAGAGGTGGAAGTCATATGTTGACTGCAGTTTGAATCCCAAGCCTAGTGGGCCTGAAAATACACTGAGCATATGCACACATGTTCAGAATCCTGGTAGAGTAGAAGACTGGAGGACTGGAGGCGGTGATCACACACAACTAACTCCTGTGAAATGTGCATCTCCCATACTCTCTGTCTCCCTCTCTCATACATATTCAAGTATTATATCATAATTTTTTTTCAGGTTTTGCCAAAGGATGAATGTACTTGCCAGAAAGAAACAGAGAAACAGAGAAAGTGAAAAATCACTTCCCAGGGTAGATGGCCATGTCACAGTCTCTTTTCCATTATCCTCTCAGGATTTGGGGCATGCATACATTTATGTCTGGCATGATTTTCAAGTCACTAGGTCTGGGACTTGAACAGCAGTTGACTATGTGGGAGTCCAGCGCCTTAACCACCACACCACCTACTGGCCCTACTATCATAAATTTTCAAAAATTTAAGTATTGGGGCCAGCAGGTGTGTGGAGACTAAGGTGCTGGATCCCACATGGCCAACTGCATGGACTTATTCCTGGGCCAGTGGCTTGAAAATCATACTCTGTGTGTGTGTGCATGAATGCCCAAAATCTTGAGAAGAGACGAGAAGAAAGGATTGTGGCATGGCAATCTACCTTGGTGGTGGTGGTTGTTGGGGAGGGGTTGATTTCTCACTCTTACTCTCTCTCTTTCTCTTAGGCCAGCACATGTGTCCTAAACCAAATAGTAAAAAAAAAAAAAAAAAAAAAAAAAAAAAAGAGAAGAAGAAGAAAGAAAGAAAGGGCTCCAAAAAAAACAAAAAATAAATAAATAAGAAGAAAAGAACTAGAAATTTAATTATTAAAAAAATTCTTCAGGGCCAATAGGTGTCATGGTGGTTAAGGTGCTAGACACTCCCACCTGGTTGACTATGGTTCAAGTCCCAGACATGGTGGCTTACCTTCTCACTTTCCCTCTCTCTTTCTCTGATGAGTGCATTTGTCCTGTAGCAAATTTTAAAATAATAATAAAATTAAATAAATAATTATTTATAAAAAAATTCTTCAAAGAGAAGAAAAGTTATATAGATTAGAAACTCAGATCTACATAAAGGACAAGCAATAGAAAAATGAATAATTAAACATAACAATAAAGATTTTTTAACCTTAATTGATCTAATAGGCAATTGTTCAAAATAATAGAAATAGTGTATTAAGTGATTATCACTTATGGATAAGTAAAACACAAAACAGAAATGTAAAAAGAGATATGAAGGAGAAATTGGGAGTACTCAATTATAAAGTACCTGCACTACCCATGAAGCAGTATAGTATTATTAGAGAGTGGACTCAAATTAGTTGTAAATACCACACTAATAAATTTTTTTAAGTTTATTTCTTCCATGAGATACACGTGCACATACATGCACACACAGAGGCACCCCCGATGGGGTCTTCACACCATGTTCCACTCCCAGCCTCAGCCAGCTAGGATCACAGACCCAGGCATGCATGCCTCACGTGCATAGGGAGACCTCAGGATATGAACCTGGGACTTCCATATGGCCTCAACATCTCAGTGTGCTGTGTTACCATTGTACCACCACAACTGACCTAAAATATTTCTTAAGAGAAATATGAGTATGATTGACATGCTAACAAAAGAGAGAAATGACATCATACAAAATGATAAACTAAAACTAGAGAAACTAGAAAGAGTTAATAAGTCCAAGTGCAAAGAAAAAGAGAGGGAAAAAAAAAAACAGAAAGGAAAAAGGAAAGGGAGGTTTTTTTTTTTTATTTTCTTGGAAAAATTTACATTAACTTTGGAAAATAACAGTTGGCTCAATAGTCTGTGTTTGGTTGGTCTGATTCTGTCACCCAGTATAGTTATTGTTCCTGTAGTTTCATGGTATTTCTCCCTTTGATCATCCTCTAATGATTTCAGAAAGTGGACTAAGGGGGACCAGCAGTTGGCATAATGGCTATGTCGCTGGACTCCCACGTAGTCGACCACGGTTCGAGTCCCAGACCCGGTGGCTTGAAACTCATGCCGGGCGCGTGTGCGTGCATGCCCAAGATGCTGAGAGGAGAATGGAGGAGAAGCGATTGCGGCATGGCCATCCCCCCTGGGGGGTGATTTCTCGCTTTCTATCTCTCTGTCTCTCTCTGTCTGTCTGGCGAGTTCACGTGCCCTATAGCAAAAACCTCTCCAAAAAAAATAAAGAAAGAAAGTGGACTAAGGGAAGAACCACAAGGCCCTCTACCAGAGACCTCCAATTTCCTAGTAGTCCTTATTTGGACAATTGTGTTTAACAAATTGCAAAATTCACCTAGCCATTTCCTCATTCATTCTGCTATATTTCCTTCCTGTCCAGAAATTTTAAAATGGCAGGACTTTGGCCACCAAGATATAATGAAATTTCTGGCTAATAAGAGAAGGACCATGTTACAAACTGTTTTTCTGTAAAGCCCCAAACAGCCCGAACCTGTTTCTCAATTTGGAGAATGAAAACATCGTTGAAGAGGTACAGGTTGTATTCCTGCTACTTCGTTAGCACATCATGTGCCTCCTGTATTTCAAAAGGCCTTTGATGTCAGTCCTTTTGTTTCCTTCTTTGTTTGTTTGTTTGCAGTAATTTAGAAATGAAGATTTCAAGTCAAGAAATAATATAGGAACAAAAGCCATAGCTGTGCACCAGTCATTTGGTGAGTTGTAACTGTAGCCTTCTTAAGAAGTTCATCGAGAAGTCTGGCAAAGTGCACGGAGTGCACCTGTCTCTTTCAGCTGATAGAGAATAATTAATTACACAAAAATGACTTCCATTGGAGGTTAATTTATTTTGGCTGACAGTCATATACATACGCAGATATGTCTTACGCTGCAGTCAAGCAGAGCTTTATTTAGAACATTTTATTTATATCTTGGGTGATTTCATTCCTAAGAAATTGAGGAAAAGAAAGAGGAGACGGTGCAGGAATGCAAGAAGGGAACATTTCTCATCATTTTTTTTTTTTCAATAAAACAGAAGAAAGGCCGGCGACAAGGCTTAAGAACTTGGTTTTCTCCCCAGGATATAGTATACTTCAGCCACACTGAAGAGAGGTGTCAGGTGTATGTTGAGGAGAGGTAACAGGTGCAGGGCAAGGGCAGGTTTGGTAAAATTGGCCAGTTTTCTGTTGAGTCTTCATTTTTTCACTTCCTTCTAAAAGGCTGAGTATGAGGCAGGAGGTGGTTACCATGTAGACAAGATAACATGACTACAATGCCTCAGAATCTGCACACCCACCCCTGACAATGTTATTCAAGCCTCCCTGGGAGTCGAGTGGGAGTCATCTTTGCAAATAATGGCTAAAATATTGTGGGCTTTGCTTTGTTCCACGCACATTACAAGCCTCATCTTTCATTTTCAACCCACATCTGTAAAGTAGGTACTACTCTTGTCTCCATTTTATAAATGAGGAAACTGAGGCTCAAAGAGGTTAAGAAACATGCTCAAAGTTGAACAGCTTGCTAGTGGTAGAGTTAGGTTCCAATGTCAGGACTGAGGCTAACTCACTGACTTGATACTCTTTTTTTAAGAATTGCTTATTTGACTTTATTTATTATTATTATTATTATTATTTTTATTTGACCAGACACACACAGACACACACACACACACACACACACAGAGAGAGAGAGAGAGAGAGAGAGAGAGAGAGAGAGCAAAAAAGTGAGCCACCAGGTCTGGGACTCAAACCATGGTTGCCTGTATGGGAATTCAGCACCCTAACCACCATGCCACCTGCCAGCCCTTGACTTGATACTCTTAACCACCACACCCACTGTCTCTCTATAATCATTATTATTATTGAGACATGACATCCCTGGAAGATCTTTTAAATTCCTGATGTGGACTGAATATGTTTGCTGGGTTTTTTAAATTTCAGGCTGTAATGGCAATGTGGCCTCTGAACTAAGAGGAATTCTGAGAGCTCAGGCGAGCTTCTAGCCTACCCTCTGCTTCACCAGCACACAAAAAGGGGAAAAATCAAGTTGCGAGAGGAAATTGCTTTTGATAATCTTCTTGGAAGCTCCTCCTCATTAGTAGCATTCGAACAGCCAGTCTAAAGCCCAACTCTCACATAGTCTCCATAGAAATGTCAGCCATGGTAGGCTTCAGCTCAGGTTCCCCCACCTGAAGCCACCAGTCTGTCATACTAATACCTGTACTAGTCATTATCAGTATGTTTTACAGTGCTTCACTTTATTGTACTTCATGGGTACTGCTTTTTTCCCCCAAAAATTAAAGGTTTGTGGCAATCCTGCATTGAGCAAGTCTGTGGGCACCATTTTTCCAACAGCAAGAAATTCATTTCATAATGCTATGGCTGCCACAGATAGTGATTCCTCTGATGGAGCTGGGGAAAGTAAATTAAAACCTTTGGAAGGATTCACTATTATAAATATCTTTGAAAACATTCATGGTTCATGGATGGGGACCAAAATGTCAACATTAACAGGAGTTCAAAAGAAGTTGATTCCAATTCTCATGAATGATTTTGTGGACTTCAGTGGAGAAAGTAGCTGCATGGGGCCAGCAGTCAGCGTAATGGCTATGTCGCTGGACTCCCATGTAGTCGACTGTGGTTTGAGTCCCAGACCCGGTGGCTTATGGCCCAAACTCATGGCGGGCGCGTGTGTATGCATGTCCAAGATCCCCAGAGGAGAAAGGAGGAGAAGGGATTGCTGTGTGGCCATCCTCCCTGGGGGGTGATTTTTCACTTTCTGTCTCTCTGTCTCTCTCTTTCTGGAGAGCACACACGTCCTATAGCAAAAACCTCTCCCCCCCCCCCAAAAAAAAAAAAAAAAAAAAGAAAAAGAAAAAGAAAGAAAGTAGCTGCAGATATGGTGGAAATAGTAAGAGAACTAGAGTTAGAGGTTGAGGCTGAAGATGTGAGCTGCAATCTCAAGATAAAACTATAATGGAGGACTAGCTTGTAGCATGTTGGTTAAGGTGGCTATATCCCATGTAGCAAATTGCATGGTTTGAATCACAGACCCAGAGGCTTAAGAAACACACTGATGCATGTGTGTGCATGTTCAAAATCCTGAAAGGAAGAAGAAATGGAGGAGAATGAATTATGGTGTGACTATATCCCATATGGGGTTCTCTCTCTCTCTCTCCAAGAAGCACAAGTGCCCTCTGGCAAATTATAAAGAAAAAAAAAAACTTAAATGAATTGGAATTTGCTTCTTATGGGTGAACAGAGAAAGAAGTTTCTTGAGATGGAATGGTGAAGATGCTGTGAACATTATTGAAATGACAACAAAGGATTTAGAATATTATATACACTTAGTTGATAAAGCAGCACCAGGGTTTGAGGGGCTTGACTTCATTTTCATTAGAAGTTCTACTGTGAGTAAAATGCTATCAAACAACATCACATGCAACAGAGAAATCTTTCATGAAAAAAGGAGACAATTGCTGTGACAAATTTTATTGTTGCCTTATTTTAAGAAATCGTGGGACTAGCAGTTAGTGTAATGGCTATGTCTCTGGACTCCCATGTAGTAGACTGCAGTTCAAGTCCTGGACCTGGTGGCTTTAACTCATGCAGGGTGCATGCCTAAGATCCTGAGAGGAGAATGGAGGAGAAGGGATTGCAGTGTGGCCATCCCCCTGGGGGGTGATTTCTCGTTTTCTCTCTCTCTCTGTCTTCCTGGTGAACACACATGCCCTATAGCAAAAAAAAAAAAAACAAAAACAAACAAACAAACAAACAAACAAACAAAAACAAACAAGAAAAGACCTCTCCAAGAAATTGCCTGGACCACTCCAACCTTCAGCAACTACCACCCAGATTGATCAACAGCCATCAACATCAAGGGTGATTGACCCTACACCTGTAAAAAGATTATGACTTGTTGATGGCTCAAATGATTGTTAGCATTTTTTAGTAATAAAGTATTTTAAAATTAAGGTATATACGTTTTTTTAAGACATAATGTTATTGTATACTTAACAGGCTATAGTATAGTGTAAGCATAACTTTTATGTGCTCTGGGAAACACTTTATTGCATGGATCTGGAACTGAACCTGCAACGTCTCAGAGGTATGCCTGTATTAGAATGCCCACTCTTAGATGAAGAAACTAAAACCTGCAGAGGGGACCATGACCTACTAAAAGTCACAGTTATTAAGTTTAGAGTGGGGATCTAACCCAATTCTAGGCCACCCTAATGCCCAACCTTTTAGTTACCTCTAGGGTTATCATAAGAATTAGAAATGATGTACATTAAAGGTTTAACCCTGCTCAGCACCATAGTGGGACCAATTATCAGTAGGTGGCTATTGCTGCTGTGATTACTGTTCTCACACTGACTCTGTCCTATCTCCAGAGTGAACGCCCAGATCCCAGCTACTGCAGGTAATGGTCACGATTATGACCCCTCTTGCCAGGCTTAAAGGATCAGAGAGAAAGGTGAGTTGCCTGCAGAGAGATGGTAACCAAATTGATACTAATCTTATTTTAAAACAAATAATTCTTAAAAAACCAAAACCACTAAACCTGTTCAGCCAGACTGTCCAGTTTTCTTACACAATAGCTATCTTAATGAAATCTCAAGTTCATTTACTCTGTCTGAGGACCTCTTAAAAGGAAAAGCACCTGTGTTCCCATTACTGGTCTAGAAATAGTACACGGGGGTCACCTGACACTTTCTTCTGCAATGTTTCAGGGAGTAGATACACCCTCTCACCTCCACAGCAAAAACCACCACTAATTATAAGGGCCCTGCTTCTATTCCAGCTGCCAAGAAAAGGAAAATAATCATTTGTGGAAATTAAGAGGGCACTGCCTTACATAGGCTTGTGAGTAGTGGGATGTGGCAGAAAATAATCCAACTGCGGAGTCAGCCTGCTAGAGTTGAAACCCTGGCTCTGTGACCTTGGCTAGTAACAACTTCTATGTGCCTCAGTTTTCTTCTCTGGAAAATGGGAATAATAAGACTACCTATCTCCATGAATTGTTACATGGATTTGATAAAGCAATTCCTGTATGTAATATGTTTTGAGCAGCATTGAACAACAATACATATCATTTTTATTGTCATATGGAAGTGAGTTTGAATTCTCTACACCTATGGCAACCCAGCTCCTGTCAATATTTCCACAGGCTGATTTGCACAAATGAGAAACTAATGGGGTTTGCAACAGAACTTGGTGGTTTGGGTCAGTTTGTTGTTGGGGAAAGAACTAGTTGGAGGTTAGGGATGAGAGGCTAGGAAAAAGCTAGAAGCCACAGGGCTGGGATATCACTGGAGCCCTCCTGCAGAGAGGCCTGAAGCATGAGGTTCATATATAGGTGGATTTGAGAGAATCCTCCCTCAAACTTCAGGGCAGCCTAAGACAAGCCTCTTGGCTCAGCCCTTGCTTCTTACTGCTGAAACTTTCCATCATTTGAGGGACCAAACTGTTTTGGCAGGAGAGGATAGAGAGGAAATTTCTAGAAGGGATAGTCCTAGAGGATTAATCAGATGACTCCAGGAAAAGGTAGTAATATTCTAAAATACTCATAAGCCATAGAGTATTTTAGTGACCCTTATGAGGTGATAATGTTGAATTTTACCTGAACCTTGGGATCCTGGGAAACAGTCGGGGGAAGAAATTCCATTCTCTTTTGTGTTTCAGAAATGACTGGCAACAAAGAAACAGCCTTCCCCAGAGGGCTTAAATCAGACTCAAGGATGCTGCCTTATCTACCTATGACGAGGCTAGGCATGAACCCTCCAGATTCCCTTTTCCTGCCTCATAAATGATTAACCAACTGCTCGTCTCTACTGATAAATCAGCACAAAATGCTTCTTAACCCAACTTTGATCAAGCTTCTCTCTCTCCTCCAGGCTCCTGAACTTGGGCCCACCTTAGAGTGAGCTGGCAGACAGCCCATCCTAACAGTCCCCTCCTGAGAATCAGAAGGCTTCAGGTATAACTCTCTCTGATATACAGTCCAAAAGTGTTCACCCCACTTCCTCACACCAGTTCTTTCTAGGCCTGCTTATTCCTTCCCATAAAAGAAAGATCCTTTTTGCCTGGCCTTGAGTTGCTTGTACAGTGATCTTCCTGCTGAAATAGTCCCTCTCCTTCCACTACAGGAGCCACTCCCTCAATCTTACAATAAATAACTCTTTTGAATAAAGTATTTTTCTATGAAATCAGAATTTGTCTTTTTATTTGATAGGGTGGGGGGAGGTAGCAAGTTTTACAGATTTCTCAAGAATCGTGGTTTTCTAGAAGACTTGGGGGTTTTCATTGTTCCTGGTGTTTTTTTTCCAATTTATAAGACACAGAGGCTTCACCCCTACCTCAGTCTGACTCAAGAACATGTACTCTATGGATTAACCATGTTAAAAATGGGCTTTCTGGGGACCAACAGATGGTGTAATGGTTGCATTGCTGGACTCCCACATAGTTCACTGCACTTCGAGTCCCAAACCCAGTGGCTTAAAACTCATGCTGAGCACATGTGCATGCATACCTAAAATCCCAAGAGGAAAATGGAGAAGGGATTGTGGTGTAGCCATTCCCCCTGGGGGATGATTTCTTACTTTCTCTCTGTCTCTCCAGCAAATAGATGTTTCCTATAGCAAAAATCTCTATAAAAAGAGTGGGGGAGCCTTCTGGAGGGCTGGACGGTAGTGTGGGAGTAACAATGCTCTGTGAGGCTGACCCACATGGGAAGGCTCCAGGTTTACATCTGGAGATCTCCTTAAAACACCCAGGGTGAATGCGTGGGCCCATGACCTAGGGTCAGCTGATGCTGGAGGTGAAGAGTAGCAAGGGGACCCTGTTGGGGATGGCTCTCTCTCTATGTGTTTCTTGCTCATAGAAGAAATATATAAATAAATGTTTTTTTAAAGTGGATCTTCTGGGAGACAAACAGGGACTCTATTTATCCTAGAGCATTTCTGTTTGTTCATGCTAGGCTCCTCTATCTTATATTTTCTTTTTTATTGCCAGGGGGCATGTACAGTCAAGAGAGAGAGAGAGAGAGAGAGAAGAGAGAGAGTGCAAGCACCCTCCAATAGGGCATAGCCATGCTGCAATCACTTCTCCATTTTCCCATCCCATTAGGGTTTGGGGCATGCATACACAGGTACCCAGCCATGGTCACCCATGTGGCATCCAACTCCCTACATCCAGGGCTTCACTTTTGTGCTATGAGCTGGAGCTCCATATTCTTTTTTCTGTCTTACCCTGTCTCCGGGTCTTCCTAGTTTTTGCTGCTTAAGAACTTCAGCTCAAACATTACCATCGGACAGTCCAAACTTCACCTGGCCCTGCATCCATAGAGCCCAGGATTAGCTGACAACTTCTTGCCATTTTCTATTCAAGGGAATCTGACTGGCTCCTCATGTCCATTTATGCTACACTGAAGGTTGTTGGTCACCCTTTAAACTGGCTGCCCTCAAACAAACCCTCAACTCAAGTCCAATCTTCTGGGACAGGTGAGGCTGCAAAGTGAAAAATGTGTCTGCTTGGACAATAGTAGCAGCAGTGATCAGTTTCCCTTTCAAGGGGATGTACAAAAAATGATAGTTATTTTCAAAGTCCTTCAAGCAGGGTTCAAAACAGGTGACAATATCATAGCAACTAAAAATCAATTATTTGGAAGCAAGCGTGAACCCAACCCTACCTGATCAGTTTGTTCATTTCCTTACATTTATGGGCATCAATCTTATCTGAGTTTACATAGTATATTAAGAATAACTGAAAGTGTCTTTTCTTAGAAAAGTTCCCACTATAATATTGTCAAGTTCCAGCACAGCTCCAAAGAAAAGGAAATTTTTCATCTACCGCCTTGTCTAGTCTGACATAATTTTTTTCTTTTGGTGAAAAAAATTTTGCTTTATTTTTGTGCTGGTGCTGCAGCAAACTGAACCCCCTTTCTTTTCTTTTTAGTTTCAACAACTCAGGCTGCTACTCTGAGAGCACATTTGAAGAAGCTGTACTCACTGTGATGGTGTGGACTGTACATTGAATAAATAAGGGCAGCTGCCACAGTGAAATAATGAGAGTGAGCCCCGGTGAATGAGGGGGCCCTGGAGGGACTGAATCAGGGATTCCCAATTAGGGGTTCACAAACAACATGAAATCACATGTTCAGGTTGACTGCTGATAAGAATGTTCCAGCTAATTAAAATGTCAGGGTTTCCTGGTTTGCCAAGATTTATAATCAGTCGGGAGGTAACACTTGTCTGCTGGTCAGTTCCTGCTGATAAGAAGTTCTACTTGACAGTTACTGAGATCTTTGATAAATAAAATATGGGAAAACAGATGAATTATTACTTAATAAATGCAGGTTGTTTGAGTGGTTTCCAGAGTGCAGAGGTTGTAAACTGGTGGCCTGCAGGCCAGAGCTAATGCTTGGACATCGTCTGCCAGGACTGCATAGGATTTCTGGTTTTGTTTTATTAATTTGAACTGACACATAAAGAAAGAAGATATTTTACACATATACATATATGTGTATACACACACCAAATCTAGGTTTGTGGACCCTCTTAGAAACTGGCCACACTGGCTGTATGAGAGGGGCAATGGTTGGCTGTAGTTGAGTATTAGCTGCTGCTTGTTGATAGACCCTTGGGAACCACCCCTTTCCAACCTTCTGACATGTATCATGCACTTGTACCATGTCATCATGCCTATGTCAAATTGGGAAGAAGAGAAACCAGAATGTGAATTTTTTACGTGTAGCCTATTTTACTCATTGATTTTTATCTATTGTTCCCTCTAGCTGAGGAGTCAGCAAACTGGAGCCCATGGATCCAGTCTGGCCCCACATTTGCTTTTATAAATAAAATGTGTTAGAACACAGCTATAGTGATTTGTTTACATATGGTCCATGGTTGCTTTTGCTCTTTAGCTGTAGAACTGAGTAGCTACATGGAGACTGGCCCTGGAAGCCTTAAAGATCTATGATGTGACACTTCATAGACAAAATTTGCTAAACCCTCCTCTGGGTGGTTGCATCTGTGACCCTTGGGGTAGTGAGTAACCCCATTTGCTGTTTAACTTTGAACAGACTTAACTGCTCTGTGCTTCAAGTGCCTCAGCTCTAAAATGAGATATCATACAATTCTGTTCCATAGGATTATTGAGAGGATTACATGAGATGAAATATATACCTGACACATGATAAGACTTCAAAAAGTTTGTGGAAAAGTGGATTTTAAAATGGAATTAAAGTACAAGTACAAGTTTATTTTGTCACAAAAGATTTTGAAAGCCATGCATAATTTTTTCATAATATGCATTTCTATGAATTTTCTCAAGACCCCTCATAATGGGGATAATCGACCTATGTTATCTGCTGATATTAGTAAAAATATTCATTTCATAAGAAAAAAATAACATAAAACACTTCAGGTGTTGATTTAACATTAAGAGTATTCATTTAGAAACTTCAGGACCTCCAACGATTTCTTTTTCCACAAAAGCCAAAAGCAAAGGATTCTTGGCAGCTCTTTGCTGAATCCAAGATGAGGACACAATTTACAGTCAAATTAGTCCTAGAAGGAAAAATCCAGTTGAGGCACAAGGCATGGCTTGATGAGCCTTTGGTGCTACATGTCTGTAACCCTGTTCTGTTTGTGCAAAACTCTAGAGAAACCATTAAGAAAGGTGTCAGCATGTCAGTCCTCAGTCTGAGCTCATCTGGATCCCTTCACAGCTTCATCTGCACACACCAAGGGAGCCTATACAGGAGGAGACAAATGTAGTAAATGCTGGGGCTGATAGTAGGTTACAACTGTGAAGGAGTCAAAATTACTGAATAGAGTTCTACTACTATTTAAGAAAACTACTGACATGTATTTGTGCTATACTTTTCTATTGCATCACCACCTCTATTCCTAGCATTACTTCTTCTAGCACTCTGACTGTAATTAACCTTAGCATGATAGCATTGCCACCATCACTCAACAAACAAGTATTGAGCACATACTGTTAAAGTCAGCAGGAATGCTCCCAGAAAGGGAGATGACAACAAATCAACTAAGAACAATCAGCCACTGATATGTAGAGTACTGAGATGGGGTCGTCAGGCAAGTACTTTCTTTTTGAAGGGTAACATCTAGGCAGAGACTTGAATGATGCATGGAAGCAGAGCATGAGATGATTGGGAAGACCAGGTGAAGGTAGTAGCAAGTTCAAAGGCCACACAATTCTGACCTGGGCCTGTAGGAAGGTCAGTGTGGCTGATACCTTATCACTCTAAATGTGGTCCATGATCAACATTGATATCACCTAAGAGCTTGTTAGAAATAAAGAACCTCAGTCCCCACCATAAACCTGTTGGGTGAGAACCTGCATTTTAATAAGATCTCTAGATGATTTACATACATGTTATAGTTTAAGAAACCATAGTCCAAAGCACAATTGAACAAGGGTGAAAGAACCATAGGAAGAATGGGGAAGTCAGCACCTAAAACAAGCAGGCTACCACCGCTAAAGTAAAACGGGTGAGATGGTGCTTCATGTCTTTTGTAGCTTAGTTTTACTGATTCAGTCATCCAAAAAGAATATCCACCATTATTCTTTTTTGGTGTGTGTATGTGTGGGTGTGTGTGTGTGTAGTGACTTTAGACAGTGTCTATGTTGTGATCCTTCTTTCTCAGCCTCTCAAGTAGTTGGGATTACAGGCACACACCACCACACCTAGCTTTTTAGGGTGGACTGGAAATCGAACCTGGGCCTCCCATGGGTTCTTAGCTTGACATGCAGCAGCGTCCAGTGCATGCTACCATGGCTAGGCCCAGTGAGGTACTATTCTAATCATAAGATAGTGGTATACTGTTAAATGTTTAATACCTAGCTCTATGACAGTAATTCCACTATGAATGGTGATCATTATTTTCATTATGTTAAAAAGATGAAAATAAAACAGCAGAGATATATGGTGAAACTTCACTACTTTTCAATGACATGAGTGACTTCTTTGCTGAGTCTGATACTTGTTACCAACTACTGAAAGAACATTTCTTAAATTCTTTGTGCTATTTACAACTCAACAATGACATGCTTTTAAGTATCATCTACATTATTAACATTTTATATGTCACTTCTTGAATCTGAACCATTAACCAAACAATAAAACAAGTCCTAATTTGTAGCATTTGTTGATTCCTGTGGTGTAAATACTCTCACCACAGCCAATGTCAAGCTATAAAAGTGATGTCACTATCTGCAGTCTTGGAAAAAGATGCACAACAAATAGCACATACAGTACTTTTAGCATACAGATATAATAGGTACAAATAAACTCCAGAACAGAGGTAACAATAGGATAATTAGGAAGTGATGTATTTTGAGTATTGTTATCTTTGTTTTCAATAAAGTTTGTTTAATTACAAGCTGTTATAATTTTTTTTTTTTAATTTGCCAGAGATGCATGCACTCACTGGAGAGAGACTAAAAGGGAAAGTGAGAAAGCACCTACCATAGGGCTAGTTATGCAGCAATCCCTTCCCCTCCATTTTTCTTTCTTTTCAGGATTTCGGGCATGCATGCACACATGGCTGAAATTTTTCACAAGCTGCTGGATCTGGGACTTCAGATGTGTGTTTGGCCATGTGGGATCAAGTGTCCTTAACCACCAGGCCACAAGTTGGCCCTTTAATTTTTAATAATGGCTATTCTTTAAGCAACCAGCTTGCAAAATTCCTGATAATTTCATAGTTGGCTGTCCTGAGCTTGGTAGGAGTTGGGTCTAGCACAGCATGGTGGTGAAAACTCTAGAAATGAGGTATAGCACCCTATGAATAGGACCAACATAGCCCTGTCTTTTGAGTTTATAGCTTAGTAAAGCATGTCAAATTTCATTTAAAGCCAGCTTTCCCTAAACAAAGAGCACTGGGGATGGAACTTGCTCTATGGTTTGCTTCAGGTCCCCACTCTGATCTAGGAATATCCCTTCCTCAGGGACAGCCCCCAAGGACCAGGCTTCCAGAGCTCCCCACACAGTAAATTCAGTGGAGACCCAGTGGGACAAAGAGAGGAAAAGGAACAAGGAAATTGGAATAGAGAGTATTTAGGAGAGGAGACTAGGGCATGGTAACTTTGACTTGCCCTTCCAAACTATGGGGCACCAAATAGAAGAAGAAACAATAATAGAAAATGTAAGCTGTTGAAAGGGTGCCCCCAATTGCCAGAGCCCAGCCAAAACTGAGGTAAATATTCCTGGGCCTAAAATCAGGAAAGGAACTACCATATATACCAACTATCTGCTATGGGCAGGTTGTGATCCACATTTTCTCCCACCTTTGATCCTCAAATAACCTGGTGGAGTTGGCACATTTACGTTTCATCCTTTTATGAAAACAGAAGCTGAGGCTCTTAGGGGTTAAGACATTTACCCACATCTAATCCCAGAGTCCTTTGCCTATCTAGAATGGGAACTAAAAACACACAAAACCCATGTCATCTTGATTAGTAATATTGGGGTCACTCCAATTGGTAGTCTTGCCCTGTGTCCCCTAAGTAAGGTGGGGCCATTACTGACCTCTTTGGTAGGCTATTCCTATCAGCTCTGGGTTCCCTTTGCAACTTGTTCATCCCCTCTCAGAAAATAACAAAAATGTTATTTCCTTTTTTTTTTATCGCTTTCCTGGAAATGGTGTGCAGACACCCTCCTTGTCCCAGCCACAATCCTTACTACATTCAATTATCCTGGTTTATTAGGCTCTTTAAAGCTACTTTATTGCTCTCTCCTTGCCATGACCCTAAGCTTCGTCTTTCCTCTGGCTTTCTCCAGGGTTATTGCTCATCAAGAGAAAGGTCGCCACAGACTCAAAAGAAACAGGGAAATAGGCAATAGAAGCCGACTTCTGGCTGTCAACTTTGTTTTCACCAACATAAAATTGATAGATGAATATAGAGAGGCCCACCCACTAATCTCTTCTCAAGCTACATCTTGCCAGATCCTAGTCTCAGAAATAACAATCATTATAATAATAATCTCTACCAGCACATTTTGCAGTATACTTTCAAATATATGCACATTTTAGTATATTCTCAAAATAGCTCTGTAGTAAAGGTGAAATGGGTATTATTCTACCTGTTTTACAGATAAAGAAACAGAGAGAGGAAAGAAAGGTCATATCTAAATTTCCAGCTCTGAATAAAATGGAGTAACCCCTCCCAGGTCCTCCTTCTTACAATCACAAAAAATATTTCTGGACATGATACAATAAACAAGCATTAGAATAGTTTATCTTTCCTTTTTCAACAGGGCACAGTGGGAAGCTGAGCTTCTGACCCAGTGTGCAACAAACAATGGGAATCAGCTCTTTGCTTCCCCCATCTGCATGTCAGCAGAGCATAGCAGGGAATTTCAGATACAAGATGGTGGAAGTTGATGTTCTACTTTCATTAAGACGGTCTCAGCAAGGATGGGATGGGGGCTAACTACCACCCACCCTTCTGCAATGAAACAGTGTAAGTCAGTGCTCTGTTTTTGCCAAAATGGTGTTGGCAGGGCCCAGTGGGGAGCCAGTAACAACCACCTTATAGCATTCTTATGCTACATCTCGACAGTGAGCCAACCTGTTGAAAAGAAAAGTTAAATAGGATCCAGAGTCTTATAATACATGCCCAAAATGTCCAGGATTGAATAAAAAAGTTACTTATCTTATCACGGACCAAGAAAATCACAACCTGAATGATAGGGAAAAAACAATCAACAGATACCAATATGTAATGAAACCAAGGTCAGAAGTATCAAGGATTTAAAAGCAATGATCATAAAAACACACCTCAACAAGTAAAAAAAAAATAAAAGTTACGATAAAAAGAACTATACAGAAGTTAAAGAACTGAAAAATCTGATAATCAGAGTAGGAAAAAATCCTCACTGGATGAGCTTGGGAGTAGAGTTGAAAGAGGACTGAATCAGTAAACTTGAGGACAGATCAATGGAATTCATTCAGTTTGAAGTATAAAGAGAAAATAGACCAAAAATAAATAGAGAGTGTCAGAGACCTGTGAAACAATTACAGAAAGAGCTAACATTCATATCTTCTAAATCCCAAAAAGGAAAAAAGAGAGTAGGACTGGGAAAGCATTCAAAGAACCAATCTCCTCTCCTGTAAATTTCCAAAATTTGGGGAAAGATATAAAACTACAGATTGAAGAAGCTGAATGAATCCCAAATAGATTAAATGTTTAAAAAAGAAATTCACATAGTAATTAAAGTTTTGAAAACTAAAGACAAAGAAAAAATATAAAAAGCTGTCAAGAAAAAGCAACACATCACTGATGCCGGAACATTCATTTGGATAATAGCAATTTCTCATCTGAAACTATGGAGGCCAGAAGGGAGTGGCTCAACATGTTTCAAGGACTGAAAGAAAACTACTGTCAACTGTGAATTCCTTATCTGGTGAAAATAGCCTTCAGAAGTGAAGGGGACAGAAAAAACATTATCAGATGAGGGAAAACTGAGAGAATTTATAGTTGGCAATAAAGATGGGTAAAGGAAGTTTTCTAAACAGAAGTTTTTTGAAAACTAACACATTTCTATTTTTTAATTGAGATTTACATTTTTAATTTGTTTCAAGAAAGTTTGACTCTCACAAAGGAGAAAAGAACTTCAGAATGTGTAGAAAATATACATATGTAGGGATAACTATACTAGACTATACTTCTTATGAATATATAAGAAATATTTGATAATTGAAGCAAAATTATATCATCTGACATAGTGCTCAATGTACGTAAAGAATACACTAAAGACACACATAGTTTTGAAATGGGGAAGCTAAAGAGAAGTAAATGGAAAGTAAGGTTTCTACATTTTTTTTCAAAATAGCGAAGTGTCAATGCCAGTAGATTGTGATAAATTGTGTATGAATGTTGTAATCCCTATAGCAGCCAATAATTTTATATAATCTCTCCTAGAAAATAGAAGGGGAAAAAACACTTCTCACCTCATTTTATGAAGTTAATATTACCCCGATACCAAAACCAGAAAAAGACAATGGAAAGAAATAAAAAGAAAGAAAGATCTTTCATAAACTTAAGTGAATATTTTCAACAAAAATATTAGCAAACTGAATCCAGACTTAATGGATTTGATTTGACCAAATGGGATTTGTTCCTGGGATACAAGTCTGGTTCAATATCAAAAATTGATGAAATCCTTCATATTAACAAGCTAAGCGGGAAAAAAATCATCTTATCAATTTATGCAAAAAAATGACTAAATTCAATATCTATTCATTATTTAAAAAAAAAAAGCTCTCAGAAAATTAGGTAAGGAGGAAACTTCCTCGCCTTGATAAATAACATCTAACAAAAATCTTCATCTAACATTCTTTCTTTTTCCTTCAACATTTATTTATTTATCTATTGATACGTTGTAATTTTCTTTCTTTCTTTTTTTTTTTTTTTTAAGAGATTTTTTGCTAAAGGGCACATGCTGTTGCCGGAGAGACAGAGGGAGATAGAAAGTGAGAAATCACCCCCCAGGAGTGATGGCCACGCTGCAATCCTTTCTCCTCCATTCTCTTCTCGGGCATGCACGCACATTCTCCTGGTGTGAGTTTACCCCACCAGGTCTGGGACTCGAACCTCGGTTAACTACATGGGAGTCCAGCAACGTAGACATTACACCAACCGCTGGTCCCCCGGCATGAATTTTAAGCTACCTGGTCCAGGACTCAAGCTGCGGTCAACTATGTGGAAGTCCAGCGATGTAAACATTATGCCACCTGCTGGTCCCAATCTGTTGTGATCAAGCCACCCAATTTGGGAACCACAGTAGGCCATGTGGGAATCCAGTGCCTCCTTAACCATAATGCCACCTGCTGGCCCCTATCTAACATTCGTCCTTTTTCTTTTTCTTTTTCTTTCTCTTTCTTTCTTTCTCTTTCTCTTTTTCTTTTCCTTTCTTTCTTTCTTTCTTTCTTTCTTTCTTTCTTTCTTTCTTTCTTTCTTTCTTTCTTTCTTTTAGAAAGAGAGATTTTTGCTATATGGGGTGTGTGCTCACCAGAGAGACATAGAGAGACAGAGAGACATAAAGTGAGAAATAAACCCCCAAGGGGAATGGCCATGTCACAATCCCTTCTCTTCCATTCTCTTCTCGAGATCTTGGGCATGCATGCACACACGTGACTGCCATGAATTTTAAGCCACTGAGTCTGGGACTCATATTGGCCGACTGTGTGGGAGTCCAGTTACATAATAATTACACTATCTGCTGGTCCTTCATCTAACATTCTTAATGGTGAACCACCAAACAGTTCCCTCCAAGATCACATGCATATTCTCTCACCATTCTTTTTTTTTTTTTTTTTTTTTTTTTTAATTTCCAGAGGCACATGCGCTCTACAGAGAGAAAGTGTGAGAGAGAAAGCAACCCTCAATGGGGCATGGTCATGCCACCATACCTTCACCTCCATCTTGTCACGATTCGGAGGATGCACACACATGCACACGGCATATTTTTCAAGCTTCCATGGCAGGAATTCAAACTGCAGTCAGCCTTGTGGGATCCTACTCCCTTAACCACTAGGATATTGGGCCAGCCCTCTCACCACTCTTACTTAGCATAGTACTAGAAGTTCTAGCCACCATAATGAGGTTAAAAAAGGGAATAAAATGCATGTAGTTTGGAAGAGAAGGAATAAAACTGTCTTTATTTGAAGATGGCATAGTTTCATATATATAGAAAATCTCAAGGAGTCTGCCAAAAAACACTCTAGAACTAATAAGTGAATTCAGTCCAGGATATAAAATCAATACACAAAATCAGTCACATTTCTATATATCATAACAACAATAAACATGTAGAAACCAAAACTAAAAGTACATTTACAATTGCTCTGAAGAAAATTAAATACTTACGTACAAACCTAACAAAACATGTATTGGGTTTGTATTCTGAAAATTATAAAATTCTGATTAAATACATAGAAGAAGACCTTAAAAATGGAGCAATATGCCATATTCATGAATTGTAATAGTCAACAAAATAAAAATGTCAATTCTCCTAAACCAGTCCAGGTTTAACATAATTACCATAAAGATACCAGCAAGAATTTTTTATAGACAAAGACAATCTTATTCTAAATTTATTTTGTGGAAAAGCACAGGTTTGAGAAAGCCAGAATATTCTTGAAAAAGAAAATTAGATCAGGAAAGATTACTCTCTTTGATATTAAAACTTATTACATAGCTACAGTAGTCAAAACAGTATGGTGTTGCCAGAGGGATAGACATAAAGATCAGTGTCATGGCATAGAGAACTGAGAAATACATCCACACAAAGATCCAAATGATTTTTTGAAAAAAAGAGAAAAAGCAACTCAATGGAGGAAAGATAGCCTATACAACAAATGGTGCTAGAGCAATTAGACACCCATAAGTAAAAAAAAATGAACCTCTACCTAAGCCCCATGCCTTACAAAAGCTAATTAAAAATGAATTATATACTTTAATATAAAATAAAATTATGTAGTTTTAGGAAAAAAACATAGGAGAAAATCTTCAGTATCTGGGACAAATAGAGTTTATAGAATCAATGGTTAATTAAACCTCATTGGAATTTAAGAAAAAAACAAAAACTATGCTCTGTGAAAGACCCTGTCAAGAGGATGAAAGCATGAGGTATGAATTGGGAGAAAATATTTGTAAGCCATACATCTGACAAAAGACTAATACTTAGAATATATAAAGAACTCTCAAAAATCAACAGTAAATAAACAAACAACCCTATTAGAAAATTGGCAAAAGAAGTAAGTAGACATCTGACTGAAGAGGATGCACACATATTTATGAACATAAAGATATGCTCAAAATCATTAACTAGCAGGGACATGTGAACTAAAACTACCCAAAACTATCACCTACCTATCAGAACGTCTAAAGTAAAAAATGATGATAATACCAAATGCTGATGAAAATGTGGAGAAACTGAATCACTCATACACTGCTACTGGGAATGTAAAATAGTACAGTCACTCTGGAAAAGAGTACATCAATTTTTTATAGAACATCGATTTTTTATAAAACTAAGCATGTACTTACTACTTGATCCAGCAATTGTGTTCCTGAACATTTATCCCTGAGAAATGAAAATTTATGTTTGCAATAAAATCACACAAATGTTCACTGAAGGTTTATTCATAATAGTCCCAAACTCGAAACAACTCAAATGCCCTTCAAAGGGCAAGAGGTTAAACAAAGGTTAAATAAATGAGTATATTCATACCATAGAATACTACTAAGCAATGAAAAAGAATAAACTGTTGCTACACATAATAACTTGGATAAATCTCAAGGGAGTTATGCTGAGTAATAAAAAGGGAAACAGCCAGAAGTTCCACCAGACTCAGTACTGGAAACTCTAAGCCCAGTGGGTGAGAAGTGGCTATAGATATCCCTTCCAAGTGGTTGCAAAGACTCCTCCCCAAAGCCTCCATTTCCTTCTGCACATAAAATGAGCTTTTCATACACACACACACACACACACACACACACACACACATATATAGTTAGATCTTAATTGTAAAATCTGATCTGCTAAATTAGTGTTTTCCACCAACTCTGGGAGCAGAAACCTTCACAGGCTTTACAATCTTTGGCTTAGGAGCTGTCTTTGTGGGAGCCTTAGCAGCAGCCATTGCTGTCTTTTTAGATGCTTGCTTAGCCTTTTTTCTTCCGTGGCAGCCCTGGCAGCTTGTTCTTGCTGAGACTTCCTAACTTCAGGTTTTTGGTTCCTCTTGGCCATGGTATCAGCAAGAGCTGCACCAGTGATAGCCCTCTGGAATTTGCGCGGAGGGTCCTTTTTTTTTTTTGAACTTCTTCTGACGTCCCTTTTTGTGCTTTCTTCTGTAGAGAACAGTTCAGTTTATCTGCCAAGAATTCCTCTTGGAAAGGAATGCTGACTCGCATTTCACGTTAAGGAATTGTAAAACCTTCCTGTCCATCCTGGCATATTGCCGCTCATGTCGAGGGTAGATTTTGTACCTGCTGAAACTGCTCAGCTTGACCTTCATGGCGGTGGCTCCCCTAAAAGGTAAATTCTACACCCTCTATGGCTCCCCTAGCAGATAGAATAAAGCCCTTCAGCTCAGCCTGCTATCAAAGTCTCGTGAACTGGTCCCTGATGGCCACTCTATCCCAGTTTTCCTGAACCCTTTGCATAGTGTTGAGTATTTGTCTGTGTTATCCTACATCTGAATCCTTTCATCTATCCCATGCACACCTGATTTCCAAAGGCAGACAGAGGCCTGCCCTTGGGCTACTAGAAAATGACAGATCAGAATTACCTGGAAATTTGTATTTCCCCAGTGGCAGCCTTTTAACTCATGCAAGGGTACAAATACCTCAACTCCCTCACTTTATGCCTAGGCTCACCTGAGGGAGGGGTTTTATGCCATTTCTCAGAATTTCCCTTTGCCAATGTGATAGTTGGCTTAGCAATGCCCCCACTAGGGGCCGCCTTCCATTCCTGTGACACTTCTTGCCTTTGCCTGCAGCTTCAGATATATTGTTCCCACTGAAATCTTTGGTGGAGGAACCCAGACTGAGATGGTGTGGCTTTGCTCTTTCTACTTTAAGGCACCCACTGTCTCCTCCTGATTGGTTTTTCAAGACTCAACCTGGAGGTGTCCTCCTCTGAGATTCTCTCCCTGATCGCCTCACAACCTCTCACCTTTGATCCATCTGAGCCTGTTGGTCAGAATTGTGTGTACGTGTGAAGGTGGGAACAAGGGCAGGAGAAGATCTGTTGTCTTCCTCTCCAGGTACTGTCATCTTTCCAGGAGCAACATGGCAGACAGACCAAGTTGCAGGAAGGAGAACTAGGCTCCCAGCAGAAGTCTGCTTGGCTTACTCTCAGCACAAAAGATGGAAACATTCAGTCACTTTTCTATCTAAATGCGTAGCACCAAGGACTTCTGCCTTCTTTAGCCCCTTTGTCTCCAAACTGAGGGTTCCAGGGCTTATTCTCTGCCCCCAGCCCCATTTTCAGGAAGCATCATCATCTAGTTTTCTGGATCAGCTGCAACAGAATCTGGGCTCTGCAAGTTAATGTTTCTATATCCCAATACCCTGTCCTGGGTTGTTGCAAACACTCCAGGACTTGGACTAGATCTCAGTGTGGCCTAGAGAGAGAGTGAGTCCAGATCACACACTGGAGTAGGTTTGCAAAACTGCCAGAAGCTGTTAATTAAATTACAACCCAGGAACTGGATGTTGTAACCTAAGAAAGAAGTTATCAACAGGAGAAAATCTTCGGTTCTCTGGGCACTTGCTTTTGGTGGAGTTTCAGCAATTTTACCATGTCAGATGCAGCTATGAAAAGATAGTCCTGGGAGTCTTGGCTGGACAGTTCTGGCAAGCCACTGCCCAGCCTCTTGGTGGGGCCTCTAGGTGAAAAAGCACCTGATGTCCATATTTGGCACGCACTTCTGGGAGCCATCCCTTCTTGCTCCTCCTCACACACAGCTCGGGGCATATTATGGACTAAATTGTGCCCCTACCCCAGCCCTCAGTACTTCAAAATACGACTGAATTTGGAGACAAGACCTTTAAAGAGGTGATCAAGGTAAAACGAGGTCATGTGGGTGGGCCCCAATCGAGTCTGACTGGCGTCTTTATAAGAAACAGCGATCAGGACATAGACACACACAGAGGGGTGATCATGTGAGGACACAGGAGACAGATGGCCATCTACAAGCCAAGGAGAGAGGTCTCAGAAGAAACTAACCCTACTGATACCTGAATCTTACACTTACAGCTTCTAGAATGCAAAGAGAATACATCTGTGTTATTTAAGCCCCCCAGTTTATGGTACTTTGTTAAGGTAGCCGGAACAAAGTAGTACAGGGTCTCTGGTCTTCCTGCTATCAGCTATCTGCCTGGACAATGGAAAATCTGCTTCAAGTTTTTGCTCAAATCTCACCTTTTCAATTGATCCTCTTTGGCCACCACTACCCTAATCACTACCCGCTACTCTGGGCTTTCCTATGTCTCTAGCACTTCTCGTTCCCAATGTTCACCAAGTTGACCGGCTATGTCTACCTCCTGCATAAGTGTGCAGCTTCAGGAAGCAGGGAATCATGGTTTGTTCACCAGTTATCTCCAGCACCCTGTATAGTGCTTGGCACATAGTAGGTTCTCAAAAAATATTTGGTGAAGGAGTAAATTTCTTTCCTCCTTTCCTCCTCCCCTTCCCACTTCCTGTTTCTCTTTCTTTCTCTCTTATTTTCTTTCCTTCCTTCCTCTCTCTCCCTTTCTCTTTTTTTCTTTCTCTCTTTCTTCCTTCCTTTCTTTCCTTCTTTTTTCTCTCTCTCTTTTCCTCCCTTTCTTTTTCTTTCTCTCTTTCTCTCTCTCTTACTTTCTCCTTTCATTCATTCTTTTCTTTCTTTTTCTTTCATTTTTGCCAGATGGCATGTGTACTCAACAGAGAGAGAGAAAAAAAAGCGAGAAATCATTTACCATGGGAAATAGTCATACCACGATCCCTTCTGGAGAAGTGAATTTCTATAATAAATTCTCCCCATTCACCCTACTGAAAGTCTCTCCCCTGCCATGACTTTTTTCTTAGAACATTCTAATATATTTGGGTCTACCTTATCTATTAACCTTTGCCCTCATAAGAGAAAAGAAAGGAGGAAAGAAAGGAGGGAGGGTGGAGGGAAAGAAAAAAGAAAGAATTTTTCTGGGTCCTATTAACACATCCCTTTTATTGATAAACCTCTTGAGTCTTCTAGATTGCCTTCTCTTCTACTCTCTCATTCTTAAGTGCTGGCCAACAACACCCTCCTGCCTCTTAAATAAAACTGTCTTTCAGCAATCACCAGGTTCCCATCTCCCCAGGATATTCTGTTGTCTCTTTCTTTTGCGTTGCTCTGTGGCTTCTGAGGAGGGTCCCAGTCCCATGTTTCTGGAAGCCTTGCAGTCCTCTCGCAGCTCTTCTCCCACTCCTCTGCTCTTTCTTTGACTCTTCCTCTAGCTTAACTTCCTCCTTTCTGCCTCAAGAATCTGATTCTGGGGCCAGCAGATTGCATAATGGTTACATCACTGGACTTCCAAGTAGTTGACCATGGTTTGAGTCCTGGACCCAGTGGCTTAAAACTCAAGCTGGACGCGTGTGTGTGTGTGTGTGTGTGTGTGTGTGTGTGCCCAAAATCCCAAGAGGAGAATGGAGAAGGGATTGATGGGTATCCCCCTGAAAGGGTGATTTCTCACTTTCTGTCTCTCCAGTGAGCATATGCACCCTATAGCAAAGATATCTCTCAAAAAAAAAAAAAAATCTGAATTCCATCTTTCTCCTCTCTCATTACAATCTTTCCGTGGGTAGTCTTGCTTCCTTAAGGTACTATAGCTCTTAGCACAATGGCATGATTTCTGTCTCCATGTCCCTGCTCCTGCTTATTGCTGAGCTCACAAGCAGTTCCCACTAGCACATCACAGTCACTGGGTTTGGAATTGAACACATCATGCCCTGCTCCCATCATCCCTTCAAATGATTTTCTACTGCTCTTTCTGCCTCTACAAATGTTCCCCACCTACAAACATACCCTAGCTGCCCAGATGCTCTGTGATCCAGGGCAGAGGAGTAAAACCCCTCCAGCTTTTGTCTCTTCATGTGTCGTAGTTGTCTATATTTATGCCTTACCCTCATCCCAGGTTATGAGATTGGGAAGGAGGATAGGAATCATGTCTTACCCATCTTGCCATGCTCAGTAAATTGTGTTCATTCCGTCACAAGTACTGGTTGAGAGTTTTCATTGTATTGGGCCCAATACAATGAAAGCTAAGTTGTGAAAATGATCAAGTTAGTGATCTCACAGAGCTACATAGACAGTGTGCGAGTCACCCAGTGACCAAGGAGCTGTGTGATAGTGATTTATGTGGCGTCTGGGAAAAAAAAATGCATCTCCCTCATCTGGGCTGTCATAAGACATTGGTTTCTTGGTAATCAATGTGTTTCAGCAATATATGGGGGTGCATTTAGTTTCCAGCTGGCTTCCCTGAGGGTGTTAGATAAAATTGCAATTTAGATTCAATCAATAAACATTTATTGAGTGACTATTCTTTGCCTGAACTATTGTGGGTGTCTGGGGGATACAAAAGGGAGATGACATGGGAGGAGCTTACCATAGAAATGATTGTCTGCTTGGCATTACCTGGGCCTGGAAAATAAACAACCAAAACATGTTTGGTGACACTGATACAGGAAAGGGAGAATATTAAAACAACATCCTTGCATGCCTCCAGAGGACAAGCTTCTGAGTGTGTGAGGCAAGTATGAGTGAGGGCTCATGTTGACTTCCCTTCACAATTCCACCATTAGCTATTCATTTCTTTAATTAAACTTTGCCCTTTCCTTGGTGGTTCTTTTTGTCATTTATTTATGAGAGAAAAAGAGAGAGCATACGCAGGAGGGAAGAAGGGAGAGAGAGGTAATTTTTGACAGCGTCTTCCATGTCACAATCCTCCTGCCTCCAGCTCCCAGCCTCCCAGTCAGCTAGGATCACAAGTACATAGCCTATCTATGTTGGGCCAAGACTGAAACTCTTGGTTAACGATGTGGAATCCAGCTTCCTCTGAACATCACTTAACTTGTGTGCTATAGCCCCACCCCACCCCCTTTTTTAAAGATAAAACTACTTCTAGACAGAATCTTTAACCATCAATATAGAATAGACACATAATTTGACACACTTACCAATCTGGATCTGTGAGTAGTAGCTGTCTGAAGCTCCATATTGAAGGAGCCTCTGAAGTCAAACTGGCCTTTGATACAAAGAATCCTGATTGGATGGGTGATATTTGCCATGGGTGCAATAGGGAAGAGAGTATTTACTATCCCTGCCTTCAAGCAGATGAGCTTAGGAATTTTCCCTGTTGTAAGAAGAGTAGTTGGATGAACAGAGAATTTGATAGGAGAGGCCACTTGGGCAAGGGGGGAGTAATAAGAAGAAGCTATGAATGCCAATCTCATAATGTCACCTTCTCAAGGCTCTCATAACCTGCAGCAGAAGCTCTTATCACTGCACTAAAAGCCTTCTCAGATGTCAACCTATCAGGCTTTCCAGCCGTGTTTTTGACCATACCCAGAAGCTCCTCTGCTCCATCCCCATTGAACTCTTTGCCAGAGCCTATATGTGCCTTTATATGTGTCTTCCTAGACCCACTGTCTGCACAGGGAACTCTTACATCACCCCATTAATATCTGCCTCAGATATCACTTCCTCTGAGAAGTCTTCCCTGATTCCTCCGCCAGTCCTCACTCCCTCCTCTGTGTACTCACCATAGACTCATCTCTGCATGGTAGTGTTCAGTCTCTATCATCCTCACCTTTTGCTGTGTCTCACTTTCTAGTGAGACTGAGAGCTCTGTAGGGGCAGGGCTAGTGCCTGATCTGTGAATCTAGCCTTTAGCACTGAGCCTGACACACAGCTGGTGTGTAACCATCGCTGGCTGAATATGTAAGTGAATGAAGAAATGAACTTTTCAGATGTGGCAGAAGTTAGACTGGTGCTAAGACTCAGTTCCCTGTCCATGTATCCATTCCTCTCCTGGTTCCTACAGCAGAATACTGGTGTGGTAAATAAGCCATCAGTTCTTTTTTTTTGGGGGGGGGGGGTGGGTGCGTGGAGAGGTTTTTGCTCTAAGGCGTGTGTACTCACCAGACAGACAGAGAGAGACAGAGAGATGGAAAGCAAGAAATCAACCCCCCCCCCCCCCCAGGGGGAATGGCCATGTGGCAATCCCTTCTCCTCCATTCTCCTCTTGGGATCCTAGGCATGCACACACACACACACACACCCGGCATGAATTTTAAGCCACCGGGTCCGGGACTCAAACCAAGGTCGACTACATGGGAGTCCAGTGACACAGCCATTACACTAACTGCTGGTCCCAAGCCATCAGTTCTTCATGGCTTATGACAAAGGTTAATTTCCCCTCCCCCAAAGTCCAATGGAGTCGTGTAGTCCTCCCAAGTATTTATCTGTGTACTAACCATGTCTTTTATTTTCTATGTTCTGATGCTTTCACGTCTGGAGCTTTGCTGACCCAGTAGGGATGACTCCTCTCAAGGCTAGCCAGTTCTAGTTCCTAAAGATACTCTACAGCTTGTCCACCAGTGCACTTTTCAAATGCAAACCAACCAATCCAGAGTCCATATCTTCAACCACTTCTTTTAACATGCTTTCTTCCTCCAAACCACTATTTAGCTACCCTGATCACCTCAAGAGCAGGTATTAGATAAATAGGGACAGCCCCTCTGCCCCAGAGTCCGTCAGCATTGTTCAGACTGACCAGACTAAACCAGCTTGCTTTTCATTTCCTCCCGTGGGAACCACAATAAAGACTTACCCACAATTCCTCCCTCTCCTCTGGCTCTTGACTGACCCTGATGCTCCTCTCTGTGGCCCTGATTGGCACACTGGACCTTCTCCTCTTGGGAATGGTGAGTAATAAACTACCTTTTAAATAGCAATGGTCTCCTGATCTGTTAGACTCGCTGAGCCTCAAATTTTCTACTAATACACTATATTTTACTTTAGTCTCCCATGCAGTAACCCAGTGATCCAGACTGCTTTCATACATGGCTCTAATGCCTCAACATGTGGTCTCCACAATTGTTACAGCAAAAGAGAGAGAAGGAACATTTTGCCCAGATCTTTAAGCCTCCTACCCAAGAGTGGCATGTCCCACTTCTGCTCACTATTCATTGGCCTGCACCAATCACATGGTGCCACTTAGTGCAAGTGATGTGTCTGGGAAATATGGGGCAGAGTGGAATTCCTGACTCCACTTTGAGTCTTGACCTTCCCATTTGAATTTTTTAAAATTACCAAGGGTGGACCATGGTGTAGTGGTAAAACATGATGCTCTGTGAGACTGACCCACATGGGAAGGTTCTGAGATGTGTCTGGAGACCTCCCTGAGTACCCAGGCCACATTGTGCCCATGATTAACCCCTAGGGCTAGTTGAAGCTGGATCGGGAAAGCACCCTGTTGGGGGTTCTACATCTCTGTCTCATTCACTCATGAAAGAAGTAAATAAACTTAAAAAAAAAAGTGGGGAAAAAAGGATGAATCACCAATCTGAGATCAATATATGTTTAGCTTAATATAACAACAACATGATATGATTTCACATACCCTTTGCCATAGATATGACCTAGTTTGTCACCAGAAAATATGGAAGCTGAATGTTAACAAAGCAGAGACTCAAAGGAAAAGAGGCACAAGGGCTGAATGGCCCATAAACGTACTCCTACATTAGTCCAGTGAGTAAGATTAATGGGCCCAAGCTCAGCAAGCTAACCTCCTCTCCTGTCTGTGGGCCAGAAGCAGATGGGAACTATTTAGGGGTGGTTTTTTTAAGCAGGGATCTGGCTAAAGAGGAAATCTATGTCTATTGCCACTCTCTCCTGTGAATGTTCTCTTTGGGTGTGGTACCTCTGGGGTCTGTAAGACACTTTCCCCAGATGTTTGCTTTTAGTGGTTGCATTAACCAACTTGAGCATCTGTGGACTTGCAGTTGTTCATGACCAGGGAGATGTCAGTAAAGGACAGAAACATCAAGAATATATGAAAGCAGAGATCTAAGTGAGCTGATAATTCTAGTTTCTTTCTCTGAAAATATTTAAAAGATTGTGAAATCAACTAAGGTTTTAACTCCTTTTTTCTCCTACCCAATGGAGACATGAATACCAGTATTATTGACCAGAAGGTGAGTGCACTGGGAAGGAAAAAGAAAAACAGAACACACATATATCACACACAGGCTGGAGGATCAGACTTTGAAAAGAGGAAAGAGTTTTACTGGAGATAGTAGAGGAAGGAGGCATGTGGAGACCTGGGCAGGGAGTACATAATTTCACTTACTCCTCAGCTCCTCCCTGGAAGGAGATTCTAATGTTTGTTTACATTTTTATAGTGAGGATACCATGCTCAGAGAGGGTAAGACATTAGCCTAAAATCACACAGGATTTTTTTTTTAAGACAGATTTTTGCTATAGGGTGCATGCGCTTGCTGGAGAGAGAGACAAAGAAACAAAAAGCAAGAAATCCCCCCTGTGGGAGGGGGGGGGATGGCCATGCGGCAATCCCTTCTCCTCCATTCTCCTCTCAGGATTTGGGGCACACACACACACACACACACACAAACCCAGTGTAAGTCTTAAGCCTCTGGGCCCAGGACTCAAACCACGGTTGACAGTGTGGGAGCGCGGTGACACAGCCATTACACTATCTGCTGGTCCCCACGCAGGATTTTAATGGGTGATTTCAACCCAATGCCCATTCTCCTGCTGCTGCCTCAGTGGTGCCTAGCTTGCAGTACTCTGATTTCTAGATTAAAGATGTTGTTCCTGACCTATCACATCTTGGAAACAGTGATTAACCCAGAACAGGGGCCCTTAACCTCTTGGAGTAGATCTTTAAGAGGCTAATGAGAGCTGTGGATACTTTCTGCAGAAAATGCACATACTTGCCTGTGTGCTCACACAGTTATGCCTACAATTTTAAGCATTTGTAGATATTCCAAATGGAAGTAGAGCTGGTTGAGGGGTTAAGTGAAGCACCTTCTCCCAGCCTGGTACTTGTAAACAGATGTCAAGTAATATACATATACACCTGTGTTTGAAGTGCAGATAGATGTGGGAGAAAGTGATGGGACAGCAGGACTCCCAAATAAGGAATTAAAGAGTCAAATTTCTGTTTAATACTTGCTGCCCTCCAACCAATGGCATGAGTTTCCCTTCAGGCTTGACCTCCACTCCATGTTAAAAACTGGCTGTACCCCCACTCTATAATCATCTGTTTTGGTCTGTTTATGATGCTATGACAAAATATCTTAGATTGAGTAATTCGTAGATATTAGACATTTTTTCTCCAGAGTTCTTTTTTTTCTTTCTTTCTCTTTTTTAAAAAATTTTTTTTCTATAGGGCCCATACGCTCACTGGAGATACAGAGAGACAGAAAGCAAGAAATCAGCCCCCAGGAGGAATGGCCACGCTGCAGTCCCTTCTCCTCCATTCTCCTCTTGGGATCTTGGACATGCACACACACACACACACACACACACACACCACGTGTGAGATTTAAACCGCCAGGTCCGGAACTAGAACTGTAGTCAACTATGTGGAAGTCTGGTAACTTAACCATTTTGCCATCTGCTGGTTCCTGTTCTCCACGGTTCTAAAGGCTAAGAAATCCAAGATTATGGCTCTGACAGATTTCATGTGTCTACAGTGGGCTTGCTCTCTGCTTCCAAGCTTGCACCTGTTGCTATACCCTCTAGAGGGGACTGTGTCTTCACATGGCAAAAGGGATGGAAGGGCTGGACAACTCTCTGAAGTCTCTTTTGTAACTTTGCACTCACAACTTAACCACTTACCTAAAGGACCCACCTTTTAAAACTATCACGTTGGTATTAGGTTCCAACATATGAATATCAGTTGAACACACATTCAAACCATAGGTTCTATGTGTCACCTGTACCTTCTAGAGTGAACCTTTCTCCTCAGGATAGCACTATTCCTTCCTCTTTTCTTTCTGCAGACTTCTCTCATGTCTTCCTCTTAAAAGATCTGGACATCACAGTCCTTACTTCAGAGAACTGGTGCTCCAGACTGAAATAAGGAAGATAAGCCCCCAGCTGCAGAGGCCAGGACTCTGAAGATCCTCCTTAGGTTTTGGCCAAAGTGCATCTGCCTTCCACAAATAGGAGAGACCTGGAACTTATAAAGCAGCAGTAATGCTTGGTGGTTACTTGGGCTCACATCTCGGTTTTCCCATATTTGTAATGAGGGCAATGATAGTTCTAGCCTCATAGAGTCATCACACCTGCAAAACACAGAGAACAGAACCTGGAGCAGAAGAATCACAACATACATGTGACCTGTTATTATTGACTCCACTTTGACTGGCAGAGGGGAAGCTTCAGTATCCAGAGACATCAGGGAATTGGTGGGAGGGATATGGGGGTCACAGATGGAACTCTGGGTCAATGAAACATTTCTTGCTCAGCTGGGCTCTACACAAGTTGAGCAAGACCAATAAGAAATCAAAGTTTCCCTTCATTGTTCCATGTATCTGGCAGGTAAGTCTCTCCGTGTCCTAGAGTGTTCAGAGAGACCAGGAGCTCCAGGAGGGTATTGACTTTCCCTCAGTCACTTTCAGGTGTTGCACCCACTGCAAAGGCATCTTCTGCGCCCACCATGCCAACTTCAGGCCTGTGTGTCTCCTGAAGCACATTTGGTTTGAGATTTGTCCACATGTTTGTGATCACCGCCCCCCAGCATCTTCTTGTGAACCCTGTCATTGGAGCAGTAAGTACATTCATATTGTTTTTCAAACATCACTACCTCCAGAATCTTTCAGTGTGAGCCCCATGTTAAAACAGAAACTTAGAAGTGCTTGAAGGTCAAGGGGACACTTTCTTTTCCTGTGTGGGCCCCTCCTTATGTGGTTGCAATGGCTCAGTCACCTCAATATTCTTCCCGCCCTAGAATCTAGCAGGTGACCTAAGAGTCCTGAGCTACCTGTGACCTTACCTAATGATTCTGTGCAGCAGCTGCCTTTACAGATGGTACCTGACTTATAATGGTTCAGCTTACTATTTTTTTACTTCATGATGGTGCATAAGCAATATGCATTCAGTAGAAACTGTACTTCAAGTTCTCATATAATCATTCTGTTTTTCACTTTCAGTACAGTACTCAGTAAATGGCATAAGATAGTCAGCACTTTATTATAAAATAGGCTTTTATTAGATAATTTTGCCCAACTATAGGCTAATATAAATGTTCTGAGCACATTGAGGTAGGCTAGGCTAAGCTATGATGTTCCACAGATGAGGTATATTAAATCCATTTTCAACTTAATGATGTCATGTCAGTTTTGTCAAGACATAACCTCATTGCAAGTCAAGAAACATCTCTAGTCACAAAGAAACTTTTTACAGAAAGCTTGCAAACCAGTAATGATGACCTCACCTATCCTCAGCTATCACTGATTTTGTTTTTCAGCAAGAAAAAAGGATTTATTTGTGTTATTAATGAAGTCAAGATTTGAGGAGAAAAAGCATACTTCCAGCAAAGATCTGACCTTAATGCAAAAATTGACTCAAAGAAAATCAACAGACTAAGACAATATTGTTAACACCTATCACGGAAGAATTACTTTGGATAATATAGAAAGAGCTACTATAAATCAAAAAGAAAAAGATGAACTACTCAGTGGGAAATTGGGCAGTACACATCACAGTGAGCAGGGCTCATTGTCTACTGAAGTGACCATTCCTCTTTCCTTCTTCCTAGGGGAACCCAACTTTGCTTCACATGGGCATGTGCTCCAGGGGGGTACCTAGTCCCAGTCCCAGGAAGTCTGGATTCATTATGGCCACCACAGTGGGTCCATTCTCCTTATTTGTGGTCCACAGACAGGTTTTGGGGACCTGTCTGGTGATGTCATCTGCCCATCTGTTGGGTAGGGTAAGGAGTGGCAGAAAAGGCTTCTAGGAAAAGAAAGATGCTTTTTAATCTTGAAAAGAGACACTGAAAAGAAAAGACCCCTTTCCTGCCTCCAGGAAGTGGTAAGAAAGTGAGACCTGAAACCACTGAGGATGTCTTGGACCATGATGACTAAAGATGAGGACACTTCCCAGGAGAACAGAACGGAATATGGAAGCCTCTGGGGCCTTCCAGAGATTACTGGGGTGCCCAGTCCACCATCCTTGGGACCACTTAAGTTTGCACTATTTTTCCTCTTAAAGTTTTAAAAAATTGTGTTTAAATACACATAACATAAAATTTACTTTCTGCTGTGATTTAAGGGTGTCCCTTCAAAACTCATATACTAAAATTTGTTTGTAAGTCTAGATGGTGGCACATCATCAAAAAATGCTATGTTTGTAAGGCTGACCCACCTGGGAAGGTTCTGGGTTTGCATCCAGAGACTTCCCTGAGTATGCCAAACATGTACCTGCCCATGATCTGGGACTGGCTGAAGTTGAGGGTGGATCAAAGTGTGGAGACCCTATTGGGAATGCTATCTCATTGTCTGTCTCTCAGTCTCTATCATTTATGGAATAAATAAATAAGGGATTTTCTTGTGGCAGTATTAAGAAAGTAGAAACTTAACCTAACTATAGGATTAATAGGCGGGGTATTTGGGAGATGATTAGGATTAGATAAGGCCACAAAGGAGCCCCATAATTTAATATATAAATTCTTTCCCTCCTCTTATGTGATATCCTAGGCCTCCTCATGGCTCTGCAGAGGGTCCCCACCAACAAGGCCCTTATCAGGTATGAACCCTTGAACTTATACCTTCAAAACTGTAAGCTAAAGAAACCTCATTTTTTTAATAAGTTACCCAGATCAAGTGTTTCTGTTATTAGCAATAGAAAAACATACCAAAATACCATCTTCACTATTTTTTCTTGCCAAAGGGCATGTGCACTCACCAGAGAGAGAGAGAGAGAGAGAGAGAGAGAGAAAGATAGAGAGATAAAAGGAGAGAGTGAGAGGGAAGGAGAAAATCCCCAACGGAATGTGGCCATGCCCCAACCCTTTTTTTTCCCCTCCATTTCTCCATTCTGTCAAGATTTTGGGCATGCATGTACATGTACTGAGCATGTTTATCAAGCCACCAGGAATGGAATTAGGGCTGTGATCAGCCACGTGGAATTCAACTTTATATGCAGTGTCTAACCATTATGCTTCAGGGCTGGCCCCATCTTAACTATTTTTCAGTGTATAGTTCAGGAACAGTAAGTACATTCATATCATTTTTCAGCCATCACCACCATCCACCTCCAGAACCTTTTCGTCTTCCTAAACTAAAACTGCACCCAAATAAGTACTCCTCCCCTGGCCTTTGACAACCATTCCACTTTCTGGTGTTATGAATTTTACTACTTTAGGAACCTTGTGTAAGTAGAATTATACACTATTTGTCTTTTGTGGCTGGTTTGTTTCATTTAGCATAATATCCTCAAGTTTCATTCAGCATGTATCAGAATCCCCTGCTTTTTTAGGACCAAACGTATATACCACTGTAAGTATATACCGTTATTCCATTGTATGTAAATACCACATTTTACTTAAATGTACACATTTTCTATTGATGTACACGTGGGTTGTCTCCACCTTTGACCATTGAGAATAATGCTGCTATAAACATGGGTATATACAAATATTTCTTTGAATCTTTGGTTTCCTTTGGATATATACCCAGAAGTAGAATTGCTGGATTATATGATAATTACATTTTTAATATTCTGAGGATTCACCCTACTGTTGAGTGACAGAGACAAACAGCGAGTGAGAGAGCGAGAACTCCCAACAGGATCTTGACACTGAAATCCATCTCCAGCCTTAGCCAGCCTCGGGATCATCAGTATGTGTTTACTCAGGGTATTCAGGGAGGTCTCCAGACCCAAACCCAAAACCTTTCTCTTGGGTAAACCCCAAAGAGTGTCACATTATGACCACTGTACCACTGTCCAGCCTCTAAGTATCTCTAAAAGTTTAAGTGCATGTACTCAGTCTAGTGGTGCCAATTCAACTTGGTTTGTAGAAGCACTTGCAAAGAAGTAAGTAGAAAGAAGTTCATTTGAAGCAATAGTAATAACAAAAAAACTAGAAATAGATCAAACTGCTTCCAACAAGGACTTGGTTAAATAAATCATGGTGTGGACACATTATAGAAAACTGTACAAGGTAAAAGAAATGAGCTTTGTTGCTGTATGTGCAAACAAGGAAAATCCTTCAAGACCATAAATAAAAGTTCAGTAGGAAAAAAAAAACAAATAGTATTATTGGACTTCCATAAAAACCTTACATCCGAACATATGCACATATACATAGACATATGCAAATTTCTAGAAAAAGATTATAAATGTACAAATTAAAGTATTAACAATAGCTGTCTCTATAAGTAGGGAGGTGGGAATAAAGGGGGGCCCTTTAGCTTTTTATTCTATGTTGTTTGAAATTTTTTAGTGTATTACTCTATTGTTCGACTTTGAAAAAAATTGCAAGCCACTCATGATATTCCAAGTCAATATACAAAAGAGATGTGTTCAGAAAAAAACGGATTCATTGTGAGAGTGGTGACTCTACCCCCAGCTCCCATCCCCAGGCATGCCACCCTGATTCACAGACATGTGCATTTCCCGGGCAGAGAGGAATCTGCAGCAGTGCAGGCCTGAGCTTGCCAAAGCCAGGCCAGGGACTCCATTTCACCCCCCTGGTCCCCAAAGAACCAGAAGGCAGAGAGAATTGTCTCTCGAGATCCATCCAAGGGTCTTGGCAGTTCAACAGTCTCTAGGGCTCACACTTGCTCAAACTTGAGTCACAATGCACTCCCTGCTGCCTCCTCTCCCCCAAATTCATTCTTCTTTTGGAGCTCTGGCTTCAACCTGGAGCTACCAGCCCTGAGATGTTTCCAGACACCTCAGCCACTTGTCAGAGCCCGGTACCCAGTCTGCTGTGATGTGGCTGGAAACCTGCCTTCTGACTGTGTGGCCATTTGTAGAGGTCTTTGATGCTCCACATAAATTACTGCTTTATCTGGTTGACATCTGCAGGTCTGGTGGTGGGGTGGCTATCTAACTTTGTAGAAGGATGTCGAATTCAGGAGGTGCTGTAGGCTTTATATTTCTCTGTCAGAGGTTTTATGTGTGTGTGTGTGTGTGTGTGTGTGTGTGTGTGTGTGGTGTTATTTTAGACAGAGTCTCTCAGTGTCACAGTCCTCTTGCCTCAATCTCCTGAGTAGGTAGGACTACAGTGTCTGCTATCATGCCCTACTTTTTAGGGTGGGCCAATAATTGAACCCAGGCCTCCCATGTGTCTTCAGTCTGCCAAGCAGCACTCACCAGAGGGTGCCACTGCAGCTGGGCCACGTCAGGATTTTCAACCAAGAGTTCCAAAGGTAATAGTCAGAAGCCCCAGGAACCTGGCACCACATAATTTGATGTCTCTTACCTTATGCATGTTCCCATTTCTCACAGTCATGGCAACTGTGAGATGGGTCCTGCCATTTAGCAGCTATGAACCTAGAGAATCTCACTTGACCCTCTGAACTTGGATTTCCTCATCTGTAAAGTGAGGATAGTAAATAGCCAGCTCACAAAGTATGAGTGGGATTAAGCGAAGTAATGCACAGTGAAAAGGGCTATGACCCAAGGTTCCTGGGTTGAGGGGCATGGGGAAGCCATAGAACGAGGATATTTTGACCTAGCTTAGGCATCAGGGAGGGCTCCTTGAAGAAGGGAGTGAGGAGTTAAGTTTTTTTTTTTTTTAAAGACATTTTTGCCTTAGGGCGCTAGTGCTCACCAGAGAGAGACAGAGACATTGAGAGGGATGGTGAGAAATCACCCCTCAGGGGGTATGGTCATGCCACAATTCTTTCTCCTCCATTCTCCTCCTGAGATCTTGAGCATGCTCACACATGTACCTGTCAGGTTTCAAACCACTGGGTTTGGGACTCAAACTGTGGTCAGCCATGTGGGAGTCCAGTGATGTAACCACTATGCCATCTGCTGCCCCAAGAGCTGATTTTTAAAGGCTACCCTAATTCCTGTTGCTGTGTAATTTTTAAAAGCTCCAAACTTAGTGTCATAAAAGAACTATTATATTATTTTCATGGATCCCTGAGCCATAAATATGAACAAAGCATGGAGGGACTGGCATGCCTCTGTTCCATACTGTCTCAGTTGGATAAACTTAAGAGTGACCATGACTCTATGGCTGGGACTGGAAGCAGCTGGAGGTATCTTTGCTCACGTGTCTGGCAGTTGGTGTGGTGGTAGCTGTCAACAAGGACCTCAGCTGTCTGCTGCAGCACTGACATGGGGCCTCTCCCTGTGTTCTCAGCACAGGCTAGTTGGACTTCCTCACAGCATGGCACTGGGGTTCCGAGAGTGAGCATTCCAGTGAACCAAGTGAAAGCGTTATCACTTTTTATATCCTAGGCTCAGAAGTCATATAGCATCACTTCTAGCACAGCCGTACACCCATACAGATTCAAGAGAATGGGATTTAGACTCTACCTCCACATGAGAAAATTACCATCATGAGAATATCATATGAAATGGGAGATATTATTGCTACCATCTTTTGGAGAATATAATCTGTCACAAAGGCCAGTGGACTAAGTGTAAGGTAATGTGTTCCCTGGACCACCTTAGACTGTTGTGCAAATTGTACACTGTACAAAAGCAGCCAGCTGAGAGGATAAGTAGGAGCTAAAATCCAACTTGTCCACCATTCACTGGGCTCTGTGCTCATGCATGAAGCTGCACCTCTCAGAGGAAGGAGGGACTTTTTCTTAGCAAAAAAGCATTATCCACTTACTAAGCCGAGTATTCACAGAGTTGTGTCCACCCAGAGGAGTATCTTTCTCTAAGATCCATAAAATAACCTCATGGACTAGCTGTGGTCCTGGGAGCTCGGTCCTGGAGAAGATGAGGAAAACTAGAGGCTAGAACAGGAGGTTGGGAGATGGGGGGAAAGGTAAGACTGGTCCTGCTCTTCTGTCATTTCCTCCTTACTTCACACACACACACACACACACACACACACACACACACACACACCACTCAGACAGCCATTTTCTCTCTCATGCTGGCATCTTCAGGCCAGAACTCTAGTTTGTTCTAGTCTCTTAAAGCTGGTGTACTCCAAGTTGGTAGAAGAGGCTCTGATGTTACCTATGGGATCAATGTAGACATGGAGCAACCCAGCACAGCAGAGTACAGGGCAGGACGTGGCCAAGAAACCTAGAGTCCAGGAATCAGTAGAGTCATAGCCTCTCCCAGAGAAGAGGATGAAATAACCAGGACGAGCTACTGCTCCTTGGAAGATTCAGAAGAACATCCTTCAGAGGCCTGAGATGCATCTTGTTGAAATGAGAGGCGAGAACTCCCAGTTACATTCAGCTAAGATCATTTTGTTTAGCATTTAACTATTTTTTTTCCAATTTTTTCTTATAGAGATTGGGCTATTTTGAAGAATGTTCAATGCTATAAAATAAAGCTGAAATCGGGTTATCTGGACTTCCATCAAGCTCGCTGTAGGAAATATGGGATGCAGAAGCTATTTATACAGAGAAGGAACATTTCAGCAAGAAACTTACAACTGGCATTTAGAATTAATTTAGCACCTTGTCTGCTCTAAGGACATATGCTATGTGTCTGGAATTATGACGCCTTTAACACCATATGTGCATGCTGGATGTGGCCGAGAAGGATCGGAGCCTCCTGGCGCACAGACACTAGTATGCTCCTTGTGTCAGCGATGATCACACCTCCCTCTGTGTGTGAACACCACCAATGTGTGTAGAATCCTAGAGTCTTCGGATATAAGTGGGCATATGGTATGTGTCTTGTTTTTGGCACCAGACACAGAAAATAAACGGTGATGTGCAATCTGGAGTCAGGCAGGATGTGACCCACACTGTCTTTCCTCTACACTTTGCACAACGTGGGAATTTCCAGCTCAAGGTGCACAGGTTGCCCTCCCCAGGGCTTGCTTCTGAGCATACCAGAGCCTGCAATAGGGCCACAGCAGAGAATGAGATGTAGGAGCAGGCACCCACCTGTGCAGAAACCTGAAGTTCTCAGCAATGTTAACTTTAGAAGTACTTAAAAGGTAACTGGTTACATCTGGTGACAAGACCTACAAAATCTCAATTGATTTCAGAAACTCTGAGGCTGATTGTCCAAAGATGGGAGCAGGGAAACAAATCATCACAACAGAGCAGGGTCAGAGGCCAGGTCAACTAACACTGCTGGCGAAAGAAGCAGGAAAAGCAGTGACTGTTTTCAACCTACTATGAACTCATTATCCCCGAGTGCCCAGATATACTAAGAGGCCCCAAGACCCGTCCATACATGAGAGCCAACGCTCCGTTCAAGTAGGTACTCAACAGAAGTATACTGAGCACTCTTGCTGCTGTTAGTTGTACAAAAGAGAACAAAAGAACTCCCCAAAGCCTGTCTCCATGGGGCTGACTTGCTAATCAGGGTGATGGGGAAAAGACACAAACAGAATCACAAGTCTGTTACATGGAATAATAGAAGGAAACTACCAGGAAGAAAAATGAAACAAGAAAGGGAATGAGGAGTCCAAGGTGGGTTTGCAAATTTAACAAGAGCGTTTGGAGGGCCCACCTGAGAGGTGACATCATTCATTCATTTGTTCTGTGAGAAAGACAGACAGATGCAACTGCAACCCACCAGCCTCAGCCAGCCTGCATGTACAGGGAGACCTCAGGAGTCAAAGCTGGAACTTTCCATGTGGATCCAGCATCACAGAGCCGTGTGTTTCCACTGCACCACCAGCTGGCATTTGAGAAGCAATGTTTAAATGGAGAGAACCACGCAGGGTTTCAGGGATGGGGCACCAGGTACCAAGCATATTGAGGAGCAGCAGGGAAGTCAGCTGGCTAGGGAGGTGGGAATGACAGGCCAGTAAAGTTCAAAGAAGGCAGGCAAGGTCAGGCCAACAGTGGGGGACACTGAAGAGTAGATTCTGAAGAGTATGGTGAGGCCTTTGGTTTTGACTCTGGGTGAGATGAGGAGCCACTGTGGGGTTTAGAGCAGAGCAGTGACACAATCTGACCTCCACTTTAAAAGGACCACTCTGGGGTAAACAGGTGGTATGGTATGGAAGTTAAGGTGCTGGATCCCACATGACCAGTTCAAGTCCTGGCTCCAGTGGTTTGAAAATAATGCTAGGCACATTGTGTATGTGACCCAAATCCCAAGGAGACAGGAATGCAGCGGGGGGGGGGGGGGATTTCTCACTTTCCCTCTCTCTCTCTCTCTCTCTCTCTCTCTCTAGTAAGCACACATGCCCTATAGCGAAAAAAGAAAACAGTTTGCACATAAGTAAAAATTTCAGACAGTACAAAAAGGGTGTACGCAGTGAGGAGTAAGTCGCCCTCCCTATTCTACTCCTATTCTTCCTCCTCAGGTAAGAAGATACTGCTGTGAATGCTGCTTTATGTACTTTTTATGCACATATGCACATGTAGCCTGTCCTCCTAATTCATGGACTCTTTAGTAGGGAATTCACTTGCCTACTAGCATTTATTTGCAACCCCCAAATTAATACTCATGAGTCTTTTGAGGTCAATTGCAGACAGGCACAGAACAGTTAAGACTAGAATCACTCTCCATGTATCTAAGGTCACACAGGTGACACTTTGCCTTCTTGTTTCAGTTCTCACAATGTGAACAAGTGTCCTTTTCATGATCTATTTCGTGCCATGTTTTCTTATTTTTGTGCTTTCTCTTGGTGATTTTGCTGTTTACAATGGCCCCCAAGCTTAGTGCTAAAGTGCTGTCTGGTATTCTAAGCACAAGAAAGCTGTGAGTACCTTATGGAGAAAATCCATGTGTTCTAATAGTTTCCTCTAGACAGAGCCAATAGGAGACATGTAAGTGAACCAACAATATACATGAAATAAGATGTCATTAAAGAGAAACACACATAAAACAAGGTTATGTATGGATGGGTTAGTGAAGACGTGAGCAGAGGCTCACAGAATCCAACCCAGTATTGCCCCTACAAGCAATGGTTCAGAAATTGCTAATTCAATGTGCAAGGTGATTTTCTAGAACATAAGTACTATAAATAGAAAGAATAAATTGTATTTAATTCTTTTAACATATCATGCTCTTGTTTGTTACATTCATTTTTTCCACTTAACAATGTATCTTAGATATTGTTCCATATTAGCACATGAAGAATCTATTTTTTTAAATTCCAGAGAGCACATGAGCATGCCAGAGGGAGAGAGAGAAAGAAAGAGAGAGAGAGAGCGTGCAAGCAACCCCTACACGCAATGGGAGCCTGGCCACATCACAATCCTTTCTCCTCCATTTCTTCGTCCCATCAGGATCCTGGGCATGCATGCACATGCACCCATTGTGTTGCTGCCAGGGTGGGATCTGAAGGGCAGCCAGCCATGTGGAATCAGGCTCCCTTTGCACAGCACCTAATCACTGTTCAATGAGGGTGGCCCAGGAGCTTTCTTATTCTTTTTTATGACTGCATAATATTCCATGGGGGGTGAAAGATACCATTGTTATTTAAGCACATTCCTTTGGATTTGGGTTATTGTTTATTTTTTGCTAATTTATATAATGCTGGAAAGGATATGCTATGAAAATACTTCTGAGTGCATCTGTAGGAAAAATTCCTAGTAGAAGAATAGTTGTATCAAAATGTAAGGACACATGACATTTGGATAGGTCTCGCCAAATTGCCTCCCAAGAGGTTAGGTCTGTTTGCGCTCCAGTTCCCAATATATGTATGAGAGATGTGATTTCCCAAATGCAGGTGATATTAGTTTCCTGAGGCTGATGTATCAATAACAAATTATGCAAACTATGTCTCAGAACAGCAGAAACTTTTTTCTCCCACAGATCTGGTAACTAGAAGTCTAGGATAGTGGTAGTGGCAGGACTGAATCCTCTTGGGACTCTAAGAAAGAAACCTTTCCATGTCTTTCTCCCAGCTTCTTAGTTGCCAGAAATCCTTGGTGTTCTTTGGCTTGTTACATCATTCTAATCTCTGCCCTCACTTTTTCCCATGTGTCCAAATTGTCTTCTTCTCATAAGGATAATGGTCATTGGATTTGGGGTCACTCTAACCCAGTATGACCTCATATTAGCCTGATTACATCTACAAAGACACTATGCCCAGATAAGATCACATTCACAGGTATGGGAAGTTAAGAGTTCATCTTAATCATCCCCGGGTGAATGGCCATGCCGCAATCTCTTCTCCTCCATTCTCCTCTCAGGATCTTGGGCACGTATGCACACGCGTCCGGCATGAGTTTAAGCCACCGGGTCCGGGACTCGAACTGCAGTTGACTACCTGGGAGTTCAGCAACATAGCCATTACGCTAACTATTGATACCCTCCTCAGTCCCTTTTAATAGCAGAGTCTGGTAAGGTTTATGGTGGAAATCCTAGTATGTTGCCTGCTCCCATCAGACCCCACCAGAAGCTCCACAAACTATTGCTGACTACCTGAAGTTATTCATTGGCTCGGATTGGAAGCCTCAAAAACTCACTTGTGGGCAGGGTGGGAGATTAGGGAAGTGGGACATGGTTAAGACTAGGGATAGAACGAGGAGTGTAAGGTATTCTCCCACATTCCCAAACTCAAACACTAATTGCGATTTTGCCATAACCAGTGATTAGGACAGTATAGTCATATTTCACCGGCATTTAGAGTCTAAAGTTCTGCAATATAAAAACCATGTATAGTCAATATTCTGCTTGCAAAGGACCTTTAGAAGTTCAAAAGCCAGAAATCAATTTCTTTTGTTTTTCTTTGCATTTGGACAAGGTTTCCCAGGGGTGACAGGGGCCAAAGTCTGACTCAGAGTCTTTGTGTCATCCTGTGTGTGTGTCAGGGCTACAGGATACATTTCCCTTGTCCTTAAGAAAGAAAGGATGCCCCATTCAGGTAAAGCCCTACAGAACCTGGCTCTGCTTTGCAAGAGGAAGCTCAGTATCTGGCCTCCCTTCTCTAACTCAACCCCTCCTCTTTCCTATAGCAGAGTCTATAAGTGAACAAATCTGAAATGATGCAATTCCCTGGACGTGCAGGCTCAGCCTAAATGGAATCCCCAGCTGTGGTCTGTCAGCAAGATGAACGGTCTAGAGGTGACCATTGACCCCCAGGGACACAGAGAATGCCTCCAATTCTCTCAGAAGCCCCTCCAATCCTCTTTTCATTTATGGTCAATGGGAGCAAAGAGTTTCTCTGTGGGCCCGTCGCCCTCATGATGAGGCCTGTGTCCTCAGCCTTCACAGGGTGAGAAAAGGAGAGAACGGGGCTATCGGGAATCGTCCCTGGTTCCACCCTGCTTGCTAATCCAGAAAGATGATAATGATGACTTGAGGAAGTAGAAAAACAGGAAAAATGAGTCCCTCTTCAGGATTCTGACAGAGATATAGAGAACCCCTGGGTCCGATCGATGAAATATGTAATGGACTGAGGAGGTTTGCTTTGGGAAATTTCCCCGTCTGCTCCATTCAATTACCCTATCTCATGATGAGGATCCTAAGTGTTTCACCCCGTTTAAGTGATATTTAAAGACCCTCCTTTGTGTCAGAGGAGGTGGGGGGTGTGTGGAGTGGGCTCCCCAGTAAATATCCATTTAAGTGGAACAAACAAAAATGTTGTGCACCATTCTTGATTTATTGACTTACTTCTCCCAGTCAATTTCCCACCGGGGAGCAGCATGGGGCTCCAAAGCAAGAGGTGAACAGATTGGAAGCTGCGTGAAAATCTTCCAAATGATGCTCAGAAAACAGGGTGTCATCCCATGAATACATTGCCTGCTCCTGGATAAAAATCCCTGAGCGGAATTTACTGCTGGGTGTTTACAGTTAATCCAAAGCTCCGAACACAATCAGGGCGCACAATCAGCACTTGATAAAGGTAGCAGGTAAGGAACTGTGTTTGCCAGAAGTCTCCCATCAGGATTTTGAAGGGTGGGGAGGGTGAAGTGGTCAGAGTGACAGGAGAACCCTGTCCAGGAGGACTCCCAAGGATGAAAAGAGAGGAACAAGGAGCCTCATGTGAGTCCAGGCTTCCTAGAGCAGCCCACTCTGGTGGCGGGCAAGAGGATAGGTAAACCCTGGCAGCCATTGCTAGTGGGGAGGAAAGGCAGGTTCTGGTGAGAAGGAAGAGCTGTTGGCAGAACGCCAGGAAAGTCTGAGGAAACAGGTTGAGATGGGATCAGAAAAGAGAAGACTTCTTTTCAGTTGAAAAGGAAAATATAATTTTTGTTTATTGATTTTTTTAGGTTCATTTTTTAAAAGAAGGGCTGATATTGGTTATACTTTTATCTTCTTTAATATTTAAAAGGAAATATACAATATTGGAGTTATGTTTCATTAGTGTCATTTAATAGACTGTTTCCCTATACTGAATAGAGCCAGTTGGGGGATTTTGGATCCTTGAGCTGCATTTTGGGAGATGCATCAGGATTCCAGGGAAATGTATAGTACCAGGCATGGACCTGGGCAGAGAATGTTCTCACAATGACCTCCTGACTCCAGACTTGTAAAGTCTATGATCTAAGCTCAGCTGGTTGTTGAAATACAGTTGCAAGGTCTAGGAGGAGGCATGTTAGTTAGGTGGTTAAGGTGCTGGACTCCCAGATGGCCCACTACAGTTCGAGTCCCTGACCCGCAGGCTTGAAAATTATGCCAGACACGTGTGTGTGTGTGCCCAAAATCCCAGAAGGAGAATGGAGTAGAAGGGATTGTGGCATGGCTAACCCCCCAGATGGTGGTTTCTCACTTTCCCTCTCACTATCTCTGTCTCTGCTCTCTGTCTGTTTCCTCTGTGGTGAGCATAGGTGCCGTGCCTTATGGCAAAAAACTTCAAAAAAAAAAAAAAGAAAAGAAATACAGTGCAGAGTCACACCGATATTACAGAGGGGGCACTAAAATTGAAATTATGTTTTTTGTTTTGCTTCGTTTTTTAAAAATGCACATTGGGGGCAAGATATTTTGGGTAGAAAATCTCAGAGTAATATGTGAGCTCAATAAATTGAGAAAGCCTTAATAACCTTCTCTGGAAACTCTGACAGTTTAAATTCGAAATTAGATTATTTCCTTCACCTCCCAATTTCCACAGACAACAAGGTTTGTTTGTTTGTTTTCTTTTTTTTTTTTTTTTTTAGAAATTAGAGTCTTTTTCAGACATTGAGAGAAGCTTGCCATCAGTTTAGTTCATAATTGCTGCTCAGGTTTTAAACGAATTTAAAAGTTCTGTGCTAGTCATCCCATCCTTTGAAAAGTTGAAGACTTGGGACCAGCAGGGGGCATAATGGTTATGTTGCTGAACTCCCATGTAGTCGACTGTGGTTCGAATCCCAGACCTGGTGGTTTAAAAGTCACGCTGAGTGCATGTGCATGCATGCCCAAGAGCCTGAGAGGAGAATGGAGGATAAGGGATTGTGGCATGGCCATACCCCCAGAGGGGTGATTCCTCACTTTCTCTTCTGTGTGTCTCTCTGTCTCTCCAGCAAGCTCATGTGCCCCATACCAAAAATTTCTCTTAAGAAAAAGGTTGCAGACTTATGAAATACTAAATATTAATACTTAAATAATAAGTAAAGGAATGAACAACTGTCCTTGCATTCTATAGAATCTACAACCTAGAAAGATTAAGATAAATATCTGTAGACTGCTCAGACAGTTTGCCAGTGCAGTACTAGGACTGGCCATGAGAAGGATATCCCTGAGTCTTGCTCTCAAAGAATTAACAACCCAGTGCCTGGGAAGAGAAAAAACTGGTAAGAAAGAAAAAAGACAGAGAAATAGAACTGGCATTTTGTTAAAGGACCCATCCTTTGGTAAAAGACCCTCCCCTTCAAACTCCTATTTTTATACCCACTCCTCTTCCATTCGCCCATCATTATAGGCTGCATCACTCTCCTAAATTCTTTACCCTGCTTGTATCCATGCCTTTTGTCATGTGACTTTGCATTCTTCCCATTTAAGGGATGGAATATATTTATTTCCCCATACCTTGAACTTGGAATCACCCAACAGAATGAAGAGGGTATGATAATGTACATGCTCGAAATCTAGGTTTCAAGAGTGCTCGTATGTTTGTATTTCTTCTCACATCCTTTACCATCATTATGAACAGAACAAGCCTGGCTAACCCCCTCTCTCAAAAGGGAGAAGAGACCTGTGGATCAGAGCCACCTGGCTAAGTCCAATCTATATCATTTAATTCTCTGCTGACCCTTAGACCCATGAGAATAGATAACTGCTTTTTTAAGCCAGAGTTTGTTACACAGCGATTCTATAGCAATAGCTAACTGATACAACCCCTTCCCATAAATTGCTCAGTCTTCCCCATCTCATATGTTTGGCTCATCTGTACCCCTACAACACCTACACTGGTTGCCTCTCTGCTTGCTGTTCTAAATTGATTTTCTAAGATCCTTCAGCATCATCATTGATTTTTCAGTCCATCTATTTCCCTTATATTGATGTCTCCATCTCCTTAAATCTTTCCTGGGTTCGTATCACTTCTTGCATCTGAGTCCAGTTCATACTGCCCTCATCCCCTCTCCCCTGCACTTGGTGTTCATGCCCTCTCTTCCTTCCTCTTCTCCTTACCCCACCCTACTTCATAGAGTGGGCTGGTGCTTACCTTCCCCCCTCTGGGACCCCTGCTGCCTCCTTTGCAGAAAGAATTTAGAGATGCTCTGTGAAGGCATTATTCATACATGAGACATTGTCACTGTTGACGGAGTAGGTAGGTCCCACAGTGGGCCTCAGTGACCTCTGATGCCAAGATCTCCTGGCAGAAGCAGCCAGGCTTTTATGGAATAGACACAACCTTGTCTGGCAGCATGCAGACTCTGCCAACGGCAAATTCTGTCGACTGCGACTGTTATTTGACAGCATTTGTTAACATATTAATGACAGGAAAAGGCTTTTTGGCAGAAATATCTCCTCCCTCAGTCCGCCTCTCTGAAAGAAAGGAATGAAGCTGTGTTGGGAGGTAAAACAAACACAAAAGAGGCAATTTCTCCTGGAGGAAATCCCCAAATTCAATGCTGTCTTGGAGCGTGGGCTCTCATGGACAGATTCTCATTGTCTCTGTGGCAAGCCCCAAAGTCACATATTTGGTCGCAAGAAACACTGACCTACACAGGCTAACTCCGGTAAAAGGGATACCTTTGTCAGGATCCACCAGGGAAGATGGAATACTCAGAGAAGAACCTAAGAAGGGCTGAAGAAAAAGACTAGAAGAGATGAGGAGCCAGCCCATCACATGACAGTTAGAGCAGCTGGATCCCACCTCGCCAACTGTGAGGTTTGAGTCCGAGACTCAGTGGCTTAAGAAATACACCAGGTGCATAGGTGTGTGCACCTAAAATCCTGAAGGAAAAGAGGAATGGAGGAGAAGAGATTGCAGCACAACCATTCCCTATGGGGAATGCTTTTGCTCTCTTTCTCTCTCTTTGGTGAGCACATGCACCCTTTGGCAAAATTTTTAAAAAATAAAAATTAATAAATGAGGGACCAGCAGATGGCATAATGGCTATGTTGCTGGACTCCCATGTAGTCAACCACTGTTTGAGTCCTGGATCTCGTAGCTTAAACTCACGCTGGGTCTGTGTGCATACATGCCCAAGATCTCAAGAGGAGAATGGAAGAGAAGGGATTGTGGTGTGGCCATCCCCCCGTGAGTGATTTCTCACTTTCTGTCTCTCTTTCTCTGTCTTTCTGGTGAGTGCATGTGCCCTATAGCAAAAACTCTCCAAAAATAAATAAATAAGTAAATGAATAAAAAATAAATAGATAAAAAGTGATGAGACAGCTACTAGGAAATCTGTTGGGGAAATGCAGAACCCTGGGACTGGTAACAATGGAGTTGTGATAACTCTATGTCCAAAGGGGCAAAGGAGGATCTAATTACCAACACCGAGGAGAGAATCACTTGAGATGACCTTAACTTCAGTGGAGGCACACAACTGGCCAAAAGCAATCCCACAAGGAAGAAGCCACAGAATCAACACCTTAGCTTTACTCTCTTCTGTCCTCTGGACTCTTCCAGGTGATCCTCATTGTTGAGTTCAACAGAAAGTCAAAGACAATGCAGTTTATTGATGTCATCTACACCAATCAGTCTCCTGGGCTAAGGAGGAGATTAGAAAATAGAAGTGCATCTCAAGACAGCTGTTGAGAGCTAAGAAAGGGGTTATGGATCTAAGGCTTCTCCAGATGTCTCACAAGCAGCACACCATGAACATAGCTCAGCTGACCTCCAAGGCAGCTCCCCTGAAAATGCAACTCAGTTGGTCTCCAGTGCTCTGTTGCTTTCCGTCTCATCACTAAGTGGCAAATTCTTTGTTTGAGTTCTAAAAAAGAAAGAATCTAATTGACCTGGTTTGGGGTCTTGGAACCAATTCATATGATACAAGGAGATGCTGGCAAGTCTTTGAACCATTCTGCACCAACCTGGTTTAGTCTGAAGGGGTGGCTAGCTTCCCTTGATTGGGATACTTATGCGATAAACATCTGGGAATGACACATGTTGCTCATTCATTCTACCTTAGTGTGAATTTTCCTAGGAGCAGATCCTGAGAAGCAAATGCAGATAGTTTACTTGGGAGGTGATCTCAGGAAACAGATAGAAAAATAGAGAAGTGAAGCAAAGAATCTAATAAAAGATAGATTAACAAGCCGACTACCATTGTAGACAACAGGGACTTAATCCTGTATATAAAGACCCTTATCAAATGCAGGAATTTCAGGAAGTACCAGGGTCCCTGCCAGGCATACTCAGGATATAAATGAGTAGGTGGGGCTGCTGAGGGCAGGTGGAGTAGGAATCCTCACCCTAGCAGGCATTGTCCATGCAAGAAAGGGCAGTATTTCTGGTCTCCCATCCAGTCATTACCAGGAGCAGGCAGCAAGGGCTCTGCTTCTGGAGCCAATTCCCCAAGCAGTGGGGAGCACATCTCACTGCTCCCTGTGTCAGCAGACCAGGGGGTCACCACCCACTGATTTTCAGGACAGGATGTTTTCTGCTGAATGAACAATGTATGCTCTGCCTCTTCCAAACCGTTTGAGAAATTTGTGGATCTGCACAGAGCTTGTTGACAATAACAGAAAGGGGCACACAAAGGACCCTGATAGTGGAGTTAGGGGTAGGCAGGGAAGGATAATCTCCTCTGGAGAAAGGTGCTTCTACATGGGGCTCTCATGGCCAGTTTCTTTGTATTAAAAAAAAAATCCACTTTGAAAGATGGGAGCCTCCAGAGGCCATGGACACCAAAACTCTTCAAACAAGGCAATTAATTTTTCCATTCAAACCCCTTCCTCCCTGAAGCCATGAGAGCTTTCTTTTACTAAACTTTGAACATTAATGTGACTGGAAGTAAATCAGTTACCTATGATGAAAATGAGAGCCATACACCAAAGGATAATGGAAAAGTCATGAGGACATGTGAAAAAATGGACTAATTTCTAGAGTATCTTTTGGAAAACAGCATCAGATGCATTTGTTTGATTTCTGAGCTAATGGGCCTCCTTTCCAGGACTCCTCCTCCCATCACCCATGGAGATGTCCCTTTATGAAAGCCACCCTGCCTTGGAACAGCCCTCTCTCTACGGAAAGCGAGTGGGGTCTCCACTTTTGGGCAGTGTGGCAAAGAACATTGTAGGACTAGCCTCCTACACGCAAATGCAGCATTGCAAAGAAATGCTTAAAGCCCAGGACAGTTGCAAACTCCTTTCTTCATTATGATTTTTTTTTTATCCTAGAGCTTGCTAATTAAATCATTAAAATTTTATCTTCACTTAACCATGGATAAGAAGCATTTGAAACATTTAATTAGTATGCTGCAAGAGGTACATAGCCAGGAATCTCTGCAAGTTGGATCTGTTAGGCAGAGGAGGGGAATAAGGTGGGGGAGGGAAGAAGAAGAGACAGCAGAAGAGGGCGGAATGGTTTATTTACAAAGAATCTGTAACCACTCTCCTGGCATTGATAACAGCAGGGTAAGGGATCAGATCCACCTGCCTGGAACTGTCCTGTGCTGCTTCTCATGAGCTTTGGCTGTTAGCCATAACCAGGTTGTTATCAGATGACAACCTGTGTGTGTGTGTGTATGTGTGTGTGTGTATGTGTGTGTGTATGTGTGTGTGTGAGAGAGAGACAGACAGACAGACAGATAGAGGGAAAGACAGAGGAAGAGAGAGAGAGAGAGAGAGAGAGAGAGAGAGAGAGAGAGAGAGAGTGAGTTTCAGGGCTCTTGGCTCAACAGTCTAAATTGCATTTCAAATTTTACATACATTTACATGCAGGGTTGAGTTCCCTGCCCTTCTTCCTCTCCCAGCCAGCAAAATAAAATATCATGAAATAAAATTGAAGTAGTGCAACTCCAAGGTCAAGATAATATTCAGCAGGTTGGGAAAAGGGCCCCTGGGCCCCTGGGGAATAGAAGCTGTCAGTTCCATAGCCCATCCTCAGCAGCTAGCTGAACATTTTCTGTGCTCTCACATAATCCCACAGCAGCCTTCCAGTTAGTCTGATCATCTCTTTAGCTGTGATGAGTCTGTGGCTGCATTAATTTTCTAGAATTTAGCCATGATGAGTCTATGGCTATATTAGTCTCTTGTGGCTACCGTAACAAAGTACCATGCACTGGTGGCTCAGAACAATGAAATTCATTTTCTCACGGTTCTAGAGGCCAGAAGTTGGAAATCAAGTGTCATACTCCCTCGGAATCCTGTGGGGGAAGGATCCTTCCTTGTCCTTTCCAGATCTGGGCAACCCCAGACTTACCTTAGTTTGTGGGGACATCATGTCTTTGCTTTGTCTTCTCTTCCATATGTATCTCTAGGTATCCAAATTTCCCATTTGTCATAAGGGCAGAGTCATACTGAATGGGAACCCACTTGATAAGTTCACCTTCACCTAACCACCCCTGCAGAGACCTGGTCTCTAAATAAGGTCATAATCACAGGTGCTGGGGTTAGGACTCCAGTGTCTTGTTGAAGAACATGGTTTGACCCATAAAGTGGCAGTGAGAGACTCTGAAGGTGGTCTATGGTCATACAGCCGGTAGGACTGGGCACTGAGTTTCTAGCCCAGGCCTGACTTCAGCACCAGGCTCCTACCTGCTGTTGGAGGTATGTTCTAGGCCTCAAGCTCTGGCACTTCTGCCTTCTCCAGGACTGTTACTAGCAGGACATCAGGCAGGCCAGAGCCACCCAGACCAGGCATGGCAGGAACTTGAAGCAAGCCTCAGGCAATTCACTCACCAATGGAGACACTGCCACCTTGGTCTGTTGCCCTAGTTTTGTGGAATTTCAGGGCTCACTGTACATATGAATAAATCTCCACAAGCAAGAATTCCAGGGGGTTCTTTCTAGGGGAAGGCTAACTTGAGTCCACTGGCCATCTTGTTCACACAAGGCCCCAAGACTACTATGTTTGTGGAAAGGACAAGTCTGGGGCCAAAGTGAACCTCCTACAGGCTGTGCCCTGAAGATGTTTGGATCAGAGGGACTCCTCAGACCCTCCTTTGTGTCATGAGCCCTGGGAGCACATGCTCCAGTGTACTGACGTTACCCAAGGATTGACTGAAAGGAAGGGGCCTAACATGCCTTCTTGGTGCCTCCAGGGTCAGTCCCAATCTTCTGGGGCCTTCCCTGTCACTCTAACCCCATTGTACAGGAGATGAAGCTCCAGAAACTCAGCCAGAAAGTAGAAGCTGGAAGAGGACAGAGGCAGGGTGATCTCAGAGAGCCAGGCATACCCCCATCACCACCCCCATCCCTGCTCGCTTGGGTCAAGCCGATAGTCTCTTGGAATGACTCCACTTTGATTCTTGTTATAAATAAATACATCCGTGGCTGCCATGCTGAGATGCAGACAACCCCCAGGCACTCTGGCACATTCTCCAACTTTCCTGCAGGAGGGGATTAGAAGAGGGGAAGGATTTCCCATTAAACACAGTAATTATTAAAATCCTTTGAGGCAACATGCAGGAAAGAGTATGCAAAACATTTAAGGAAATTTCTGGTTCTGAACTATTATTATACTGTCAAGTTGCAGATATGGTGGAAGAAAGAACACACCAATGTCAGCATTAACAAAACACAATGATACACTACTGTATTTAAAGCGGCAATGACAGCTATTAACCTGATCCGTTTGTTATGAGATAATGAGAGTGTGCAATTCTTTGATTTTTGCTAACTACCCTGGGAGTTTAACCCTTCATTCTGGAACAGGCTCTAGGCTGGAATGTGTTATTTGACTGTATGCCTTCCTGGCAAGCTCCCCAGTGTGTAGGGAAGCAGGATTTCTGATATTCGGGTGATAGACTCCGATCTCAGTGAACTATTGAGATTTCTTCAAAGAACTTGGGGAGTGAGGGAGCTGAGAGAGGATGGAAGTGTCTGCTACTAGAGAGAGTAGGGGAATAAACCCTCCATCTGTGTAATCACCTGCCATAAGAAATCTGCCATTTCATCCTGGTCAGAGAGGGAGGACAGGTCTAGAGGGCCCCACACAGACCTTGACAGGAGCACACAGGCTCCAATCCCTGATCCTCTACCCATAGCAACTAGGAACTCATTTTACTCCTCTTAGAAGCAAGGCAGGTGAGTGTGCCCAAGAAAGTTCTGCTTAGATTCTAGGGCTGGGCAGAGGGAAGGCAAGTCATTTTTGTATTTTTGCTTCCTTATTAGAAGGGAACATTTCAAAGAACAGAAAGCAGAACGGTCTTTGTGAGGTGGTTCCTGAACTTTCTACTGTCCTCAGCACTCCCTGGGGCTTTACTGATGCCCTAGGCAATTCAAGTTGACTGCAATCAAGAAGAGCTCCTAATTGGTCTTGCAAGCTTCCATCAGTCACACACCAACTTCCTTGGTAAACACTCCACTCTCACCCTAAAACTAGCTTATGTGATTCACCCATACAGAGGGGTTTTTCCACTGACTAGTAGTTGTGACAAGGCTGAAAACATTCCATATTGGGTCCAATGAATGGTGTCTGGGGTGCAAGTCCACTTTTGTCTCTTCCTACCATACAAGCTTCACTGGACCATTGAAGTTACCCTTTAAGAGTCTTGGGCTTGCTCCTTGAGGTGTGGTCCAAGCACCAGCTGCATCAGCATCAACTGGAACCTGGTAGAAACCCATGCCTGCTGCATCAGCATCTGCATTTTATGGAGCTCTCCAGATAACCTGTGTGCACATCACACCTGGAGAACTTCTCAGAGATGCACCAACCTGGAACAAATAAATACAGCAGAAGGGAAGAAATCTCCAAATATGTCTACAAGGGGAAGGGTAGGAAGAGAAAGTCCCATCATGGGCATACCCACCTGCCCTTGCACATAGAAAAGAAAGAGCTACTTTCTGAGCTGGGCTTTTCTTTTCCCAGGGTAAAGTGAAGGGTGTACCCCCAATTCTTGGGTAAGAGATCATGACCTCCAGAAGAGAAACCAAGAGCGTTGAAAATACAAGACACAAAGAGATCCTCTCTTGACCCCGTACCATGCCCCCTCCCACATCCAATTTGTGAGGACTTTGAGTTATCGCCCTCTGCTGGGCTCCATGGGAAATACAGCTGGCTGGGTGGAGGGTGAGGGCTGCATTTTGATGTGTGGAGTTGAATCGGACCTGATAATAATCAGGGCTGGACTGATTTGGGCTCTTTGTGTATTAACCAATTTAATTCTCACAGCCCTACTATAAGGTAGGCTTTATGGTACCGCAGTGTTTGAGCAACTCTCAGCCCAAGGGCAGCAACATTAGGTTTGCTTTGTGTCCCCCTGTCTAATGTGAGGGACCTACTCATTTTGCAAACAGGGATCCTGTGACTAAATATGGATAACTCCAACCACCCAGCAGCCTTGGCAGCAGTGCTCTGAGGGTAGGGTCTGGCTAGTGGGTGAGGATGAAAAGTCTGACTTTGCCTGGTGAATGCTGTGAGTTCTGAGGGTCCCCGGAGAAGTTAAGGGGCAAAAGAGAGACAGGACTAGCTGGTGCAAATGTTTAGTTTGCAAAGAACATTTCAGCCCTTGCACTGGCTGCTGCCAAGATGAAAAAACTAAGCAAAACTTACCAAGAAAGTGGACCACAGATACCCTGTGAACTCTGGTTGCTTACCTCATAAGCCAAGAAAAATCTTTTTTTAAAAAATGATGCATTAGAGAACCCAATTTTCCCTCAAAATTAAAGAGTATGATAATAATAGACACTAAACGATCAATTATCAACTAACAGTGCACCATGCCAGTCACAATAAATGAAACAAAACATAGAACAATGACAGCAAAACAGACACATGTACATACCAGTTTCACAAAAGCTTAAATACACAGCATTTTAATAAAACACCATAATGCCTGTTGGTTGTTTGTGTGTGTTTTAATTGTAAAATGACAAAAATTGACGATTTTAACCATGTTTAAGTACACAGTTCAAGGGCATTAACACATCCACAAATGTGCAACCATCCTTAATCTTCCCAAACTTAAACTCTGGACCCATTAAATGCCAACTCACCATTCTCCCCTCCCTGGTCCCTGGTATTCATTTTTGTACTTTCTGTCTCTGTCAATTTGATGACTCTAAAGTGGTTTGTGTGTGTGTGTGTGTGTGTGTGTGTTTTAAAAATTAATCAAATTAAACTAAACTAAAGTTCTTCAGTGTTTTGTTAGGAGGAAACAAGCATGGTGATATAAAAAAAATTGCAATCTCTAATAATAAAAAATAAAGTTTGAAAAATGAGAAATGTGGCACATACATCCCTATTTTTATGCAAATTGACCTCAAACAAATTTAAAAATAAAACATTAAAAAAAAAAAAAAAGAGTAGCAATAGTAGCAGCCCTAGCAGCTGCTCCAGGAAAGTTCCAGAAATGGGGAGTGGAGCCACTCCCCCTCAGCCTTGACCTAGGAAGCCCCGTGCTCTGCTTTTCCGGGAGGCAGGAGGCCTGCTCACAGTGCGTTTATAAGCCAGGCTGAGCTGCTCTCCTGTCTAAGCTGTGGTCACAGCTCACTGGTCGCAGCTAGGAAGCCAGGCAGCCTGCGACTGAGACGGCCTGGTCATGTTTACATAAATACCCACCTGTACCTCCCCAGAATGGGTGAGCTCCAAGGAGGGCAGTCAGGGCTAAACCTGTCCCATCTGTGAACCTGGGAAGGAAAAGTCCAGAAAGGCCCTGGCCCAAAGACCCGTAACCCTTGAGGGAGGCTCCCCCACTCCTCAGTATTATTTAAAGCTCTCTCTGTAAAGGTGATCCGGTCAAATTCTTTTGCCTCCAGGGAGAGTTTAATTACCTCTCATTGCCAGTTAGAAATCAAATAGTCTATAGAAACTGGTCTAACTTCACCTAGATTCTTAAGTACTTGCAAAAACATTCCCAGACTGATCTATGACTATGTCTCTTATGGTTCCTTTAAGAGTTCTGATGATTTTGGAACCAGCAGTTAGCGTAATGGCTGTGTCGCTGGACTCCCACGTAGTCGACCGTGGTTCGCGTCTCGGACCCGGTGGCATAAAATTCACGCCGGGCGCGTGTGCGTGAGTGCCCAAGATCCCGAGAGGAGAATGGAGGAGAAGGGATTGCGGCGTGACCATCCCCCCGGGGGGTGATTTCTCGCTTTCTGTCTCTATGTCTCTCTCTGTCTGTCTGGCGAGCGCACGCGCCCTATAGTGAAAATCTCTCAAAAAAAAAGAGTTCTGATGATTTCTTGTTTAAATGACATGGATCACAGTAGAATGGTGAGATTTAGAATTCCCTTGCTTTTTATTTTATTTTTTTAAGGTTTTTGTCATAGAGTGTGTGTGCTTGCTGGAGAGAGAGAGAGAGACAGTGAGAGGGAAAGAAATCGCTTCCCAGGAGGAATGACCATACTGCAATCCCTTCTCCATTCCCCTCTTGAGATTTTGGGCATGCATACACATGCATCCAGCATGTTTTTCAAGCTGCCAGGTCTGGGACTTGAACCATGGTCAGCCATGTGAGAGTACAATGCCATAACCACCCTGCTACCTGTTGCTCAAGAGTTCCCTTCCTTTTAAATAAATGAAATATTTCAAGCACAGAACTTGACTGAACATAAATGGCACTGATTTGTTCCCATGGGCCTCGTTACTTCTGTTTTACAAGTCCCCTTTCCCTCTTCCCCCTAAAATCATCTTGATCGCTGAAGAAGAGTTGCACTTTGGGTCTTTGTGAAGACTTCTCAGGCCTGACTGCTGCCTGAGGAAGAAACTTAGCCAGAGGGTCTTGCTGAGAGTCTTAATCTCCTGTTGAGTTTAGGGACCTTAGCCTCTGCCAGTGCACCCCACTACCCCCTGACTTTCTCCTTTCCAAAGAGCATTCAGTTCAACATAAGTGGCACAGCCTCCCTGAGCTGCCCCCTTCTCCCTTCCACCACATCCTTCTCTGGGAATAAGAATAAGGCATGTGAATTACTTCCTTTCTCAGGGCTAAGCGGGCACTGATTTAATAAGCAAGACATCTTTCTCAGCCAGGGCTCAGCTGTAAGGGGTGTGGGTGGGGCAGGGGGGTTACGATGGCCATGCTGTATGGAGGAGGGGTACCGTCTGCGGAGCTGAAGCAGGGAGGGCTTGCAGAGCAAGGTGCCTAGACAGTTCCCAGGCAACTCCTGAGAGGCAGGTTTTGATGCCATCCCAGAATTTGGTTCAGAGTCAAAGCAAAGGGATGAATTTGTTAGCTGGAACGCAGCCCCGAATTCTCCCCAGGAAATTCACTGAAAGAGAGATTTAACCTGTGAGAGTTTCAGTGGAGCAATGAATCACCTGCCTCCCCTCCAGTTTTTCATACCCAACATTTCACTTTCCTACCTTGGGTTAGATAAATTAATGCATCACAGCCTTAAGCTCCTGGACTGCTTGGAAGTTTTTGAAGGGCTTTTACTTACACCATCTCATGTGATCCTCGGGACAGTCATGGCAAGTAATGGTGTCTGTCACAAGTATTCAGAGCTGCACCAGTAGCATGAATCCATTCATAGTAAATGGGTGAGGTACAGTAACAGGAAGTCGGGGTGATGGTCCCCATTGTTCAATTGGAAAACATCAAACGCTAAGGTCAATGACTTTTGCGAAATCCCACAGCCTGGAAGAGGTGGTTAGGAACAAACCCTGTCTCCTGTCTCATTGCTCTGTACTTCTTGGGCTCAGGCTGCTTCTCACCGAAGTGTAGGGAAAGGCATGGACCGAAGATTGGAGCCAGATCTTGGACAAATCACGTCTTTTCTCCTCTTCTTTTAATGGCAGAGCTGGGTTTTCTCGAACTGTGCTGTCTAACATGGTAATAACTAACTATATGGGATTTTTTTTAATGTAAAACAATTCAAATTAAATAAACATTAAAAATTGGTTTCATAGTCCAACTAGCCCCGTTTAAGGTATTCAATACCCACATGTGGCTAGTGGTTCTATATAGGACAGCACGGGAAGGGCAGAAGTTCTATGGAAGAGGAGCAGGACAGTAGAGGACAGGTTAGTCAAACTGGTGGCCCTTGGGTCAAATGCAGTCTGGTGCCTGCTTTTATAAATAAAACTGTTTCTGGAACATGGCCACACTTATTCCTCCATATATTGTCTATGAATGTTTTCATGCCACAAGTGCAGATCTGAGTACTTGTGACAGATGCCATATGGCCCACAAAGCATAAAATATTTAAATACTATCTGGTCCTTTACATGAAGTTTGCCAGTCCCTTCTCTAAAAGATACTAAATCCCTAAAATGCTATCCAGGACCGCTCACTATTATTCAGAGGCCTAGAACTACCTCACATGGAAGAAATCCCTCTTATCTCTACCTCTGGTTATTATGATTAATTGAACACATCTGCCTCTGTGTGTGTTTCCAGAAAGGAAATGTAGTTCTTTATTAATAAGGTGATTTGGGCCCTTCCGCTCCATTATAGCATCTTTCTTCTTCCTGTCACTTTTATGCATACCCCAACCCCTTGGCTGTTCTAGCAGCCGAGAGATGTCCCTTCCCCCAAAGATACAAGTGCTTCTTCCCAGGGGTCTCCAGGAGGTCTGAGTGCTGGGGAGCCTCAGGGTTGGAATCTGAGCCCCATTGATTGGGCTTACTTCACATTTCCTTCTCAGCCTTTAATGAGCTCTAATAGACCAACTCATAGGACCCATAGGAAGGAAAGAATCCAGAAATGATAATAGCCAATGTATTAATCCCTGTGCCAAACACCAAATGAGTATTATCTCATGGAATCTTCCCAACACAAACTATGAGACAGGCGTTGTTATCAACCCATTTTATGGCTGTAGATACTCAGATCTGCCTGAAGCCAAAATAAATAAATAAATAAATAAATAAATAAATAAATAAATAAATATCTTTCAACCACTGTGCTACACTGCCTCCTGGAGAGCCCTGGGTGAATGAAGTTATATGGTAGGGATGGTGTCCTTCCAAAGAGACACATTTTTATTACGGAAAATTCGAAATATCCACAAAGACAGAGAGAACAATATACAGAACCCCCATATGACCCTTACCCTCTTCAACAACTTTCCATTCATAACAAATTCTGTTTTCTCTATTCCTTCACTCATTTCCAGTGAGTCTTGGACTTTTCTGAAGCAAATCCTAGGCATTCCATCATTTAATTTCAGTACGTATAATGTCATTATCACAGCTAAAAGATTCACAATAATGCCTTAATATCATCAAATATCTGGTCAGTGTTCAAAGTTCCCTAATTGTCTCATAGATATTTTTATCTTGTTGTTTTAAAATGTGCATTGGGATCCAAAGAAGATTCATACATTACTGTTGGTTGATATCTTAGTTCTTTTCATTTATACCTCTTCTCTTCCTTACAATTTTTTAAAGAAAGAAATTGGTCATTTGTCCTACAGAGTTTGCCACCATCTGGATTCTCACAAGGTATCTCCATGGTGTGATTTAACATGTTCCTCTGTCTCCTGTATTTCCTGTATATTTTTGGTAAGGTCTCGAGTTTTGATAAGATTCAGGTTTCAGTGTTTGGCAAGAATTTTTCACTGTGTAGGTATCATGTCCTTCCTTTGGGGGACACAGAATGGTTGGTTTGTGTGTTTTGAGGAGACTATATTTGGCTTCTAATGGTTATTTCTTAGATCCATTAATTCATTAGAGAATGAAAAATGCTAGTATTTGAATTTTGCACTCCTCTTCATCAATTAGCTAGAATACTGATATAAAGAGGACCTTTCCCTCATTAACCATTGGTCATCTGGCCTGAGGATTTATTACTGAGGAAAAAGTAGGATAAAGGTTTAAACTTTTCCCCCTACTGACCAATTTTCAAAATAATGAGTTGGCATCCTAGTGTCTTCCAAAGGTTGTCAATGAAGGATTATTTCTTTATTCTATTTCACTTTATTGCTTTATGTATTTTTTAAGAGAAAATTTGCTATAGGGCACATGCATTCATTGGAGAGACAGAGAAACAAAAAGTGAGAAATCACCCTTCAGGGTGGATGGCCATGCCACAATCCCTTCTCCTCCATTCTCCTCTCGAGATTTTGGGCACGCACATACACACACCTGGCATGAGTTTTAAACCACTGGGCCTGGGACTTCATCTACAGTTGACTACATGGGAGTCTAGCATCTTAACCACTATGCCACCTGCAGTTAAGGCAGCAGAATGATCTAGAATCCAGTGAGGTGGCTGAAAGGGCCAGGCACCTCTCCTGGTCAAGAGTAGGATACCTGGACTTCGCTTCCTGCAGCAGAGATGTGCCTTACTGGACTTGGTTGACACAGGTGTTGATTTAAAGCCTTAAAATACACACATACATACACACATCACCCCAAAACTTGCACACACACACATACATGTGTACACATAATTGCTGTTCATGAGGAAAAATCATTTCCAGGCTCCTGTTCCCACCTGCTAAAAATGCAGGTGCTTCTGTATCTCATAACTGGCCAACTTATCTGGCTTGGTAAAGGAATAGATTCTGCTTTTTAAGAAGCAGCTACCTCTACCTCTATGTAAGTTTCTTTCTTTCTTTCTTTCTTTTTTTTTTTTCTTTCTTTCTTTCTTTCTTTCCATCTCAGAACTCACTTGGTCTGTTGCCACGCAGTGAAATCCTGGACTAACAAGTAGATGTCTAGTTTAAGAGAGATTTCTAATGCCATTTCCAAAGCCTGAAGATATCCACTGATATTCTGTTTATTTCATTTGCTCAGTCCCTGCTCAGGACAGGATATTGGAGGTGAATTATTTATACTCCAAGAAACCAAAAAAAGAGGGGAGAAAATTTTTTAAAAAGTAAAGAAACAATAATTTCTGTATGGCTGTTTTGCAGGTTTCTGCCGATCTCACTAAAAAATATTTTATTCTTATTTTATTTTTGTACAGAAAATTCCATTTGTGTATGCCACTGGGAGACAACGTTATTGATTTATTTAAAATATTTATACTGAATTACAACATTAAGATAGACACATGCATTAGCAGGAGAGATTTAGAACAATATGCCCATGAAGTTTATTTTTGAATAGAAAGTTGAGAAAGCTGTGTGTCTACAAACATCAAATGACTCATTCTTCCCTAATTACTGACACCTGCAGCCGAATTGCTCTCTGCTAAAACTCAGCATTTCAGTTAATTTCTGCTCTAATTAGTGTAGTAACAAATGCATCTCCTGCTTGATATAGAAATGCAGAAGACTCACAACGACTTTGGGTGCTTTCAACTTTCTTCCTAAAATTCTAGCAAAGAAATCTAGAAACACAATGGTTGGGCTTCACAGCCTGCCTCCGGTGGTCAGAGAGCCCTCAAGCTAAGAGCAGGGTCACTTGGAAACAGTCAGTTCAATCTCTTAAGACAGGATAATAGAGCTTTGGGAACCGGATAATCTTGCATTTGTATTTCTGCCCAGCCACTCATGTGCTGTGTGACCTTGGGCCAATTGCTAAGCCCCTCTGAACCTTGATATGAAGATAAATGGTTGGAATATTGTTGAGGCAAAGTCTTCAGAACGAGCATAGGAGATGTCCTGTCCACACTATTCCATGGTTACTGGTCAGGATCAGATCCATGGATCTGACTTCCCAGATCACCCCTGCCAATGTCACTCCCCATGTCAATCCCTTGGCTTGAGCTCCTGACTACTTACACTACTTATTCTAGGCCCTACTGTCAATGGCTTCTGTCTCCAACCAGCCTGTTCATCTTCATTTGGTCTTTTTCCTCCCCAAGCCCAATCCTCTGTATGGAAAGCACCAAAACCAATGATAAAAGTGGCCACCTATGTTTATAATACCCAGAATGTAATAATAATACTTTCTCTGTTACAAGGTGCTTTGTGAAGCTCATTATGTGCACTAATTTATTAAATCTTTACTACTTCCATGAGATACATACTATTGCCTCCTCATTTACAGACAAGAATAACCAAGACTTTAGAAAAAAATAGTTGAAGGGACCAGTAGATGGCATAATGGTTGTGTCACTGAACTCCGATGTAGTCAACTGCAGTTCAAGCCCTGGACCTGGTGGCTTGAAACTCACGCCAGGTGTGTATATGTGTGTACCCGGGATCCCAAGAGGAGAATGGAGTAGGGATTGCAGCATGGCCATCCACCCCAGGGGGTGATATCTCACTTTCTGTCTCTCTGTCTCTGTGTAATGAAAACAGGTGCCCTATACCAGAAAAAAGATCCCTGAAAAAGAAAGGAAAAGAAAGAAAGAAAGAAAGAAAGAAAGGGAAGAAGAAAGAAAAAAAGAAAGAAAAAGAAAGGAAGGAAGAAAGGAAGGAAGGAAAGGAAGGAAGGAAGAAAGGAAGGAAGGAAGGAAGGAAGGAAGGAAGGAAGGAAGGAAGGAAGGAAGGAAGAAAGACAAAAAATAGTTTAAAAAGACGATTTACAGAAGAGGAGATAAAAATTTTCTACCAAGCTTCTGAAGAGTTGCTCAACCTCACAAGCAGTCAAGGAAATGCAAATTAAATTAATCATGAGATTCCATTTTTCATCTATTAGATTAGCAAATGATTAAAAGAGCAGTAACTTCCAATGCTGGCAAGAGTATAGGAAACTGGGCACTCACATACCTTGTTCATGAGTGTGAATTGCTGTGACCTTTACACGAATTAACCTTACAGTGTCTATTAAAATTTTAAATGCGTGCCCTCTGAGCAAGCTACCCCACTTTGGGGAATCTATCCTACACAAGTAAAATCAATGATGTGTGGAGGACTAGGACACAAATGTTTATTGTACCATTGTTTAAGAGAGGAAAAATGAATGACTCTTGTAGCATTTTTTAGTAGCGGAGGAAAAAATGGAAACAAAAGTAGCATAGTGTTGTTTATAATGGAGAAAATGGAAAACAAACTAAATTTTCATCAATAGAGTAGCTGGATACATTGTGCCATATCCATGTTACAGAATACTATGCAGCAGTTTAAAAGAAGAAATGAAATCTTTACATGCTGTTGCTGAGTGAAAAACCAATCTAACCTGCTTCTTAAAACAAGTCATAGAGCAATGCTTTGGGTAATGGGCAACCATACCTCATTATTTTAAGTGTGAAAATATCATACTGCATTCCCAGTCCATTCAAAAACCCAGAGCAATTTTAGAAAATTACTAAAACTCTCTCCAATACCCCTGTAAACAATTCACAGTATTTTTGCATAACATCAAGCATTTAAAACACCAATAACCTAATTATTTAACACTTAATGAACTCACTAGAGGGTATGCATGTACACACTCAACAGTAATGTTTTCCTTCTCTGCTGCAATTAGCGTACCCTGTAATATAAGCAAATAGGGAAATAATATGTTAAAGATAAACAATGACTACAAATAAGATTTAGTAAAATAAAACAAACAAGGCAACATTTTAATAATGGCTATTTACAGGTTGAAGATTTATGCTGGAATGGGCACCTTGCACAGCTGGAAACCTCTCTGTGACAGACTTAATGAACCTGCTATGGGCAGTGTGGTGGGCACCCAACCTTCGCCTGTGAGCCCCTCAGGATCTGCTTCTGTGGAGACCACATCCTCCAAGGCCGTGTTCCTTCCTAGGCAGCCTTCATCCAACAACTGGTTGACTGACACATGTGGGTTACTGGCTTTCTGTTCTAATGGGCACAGTCCAAACGTCCTAGCTGCTCCCATTGCTGCCCTGTTTATCTTCACAGCCTTTTTTTCTTCCAAATTGCCATCCTTGAACAGGCTATGGTCTCCCAGCCTCAGTGCCTCCTTCTGCTTCCTGGTCTTCCTTTGTGTGTGCACTTGTCAGACACCTGCTCATTCCTCAAGATGCACTTCCAAACTCCCTTCTCCAAGAAGCCCTCTGCCCTCTCTCTGACCTGCAGCCATGGTGACTGTGCCTCCTCCAGCCACTCAGGCCTCCTGATGGAGCTGCAAAGGCTCAGCCATTTCAGCCCAACACGGGGCCCCTCTGGGGTCCATTCAAGCTCCTGAGCTCCCTGTGGGGCCAGATGAGGCTGTGGTTAGGCTGCATCACAGCTTGATTTCTCCTCTGCCCACTTCCTCCTTCCTTTCTCCTCCACAGGTGTTAGCCCCAAGGGCACTCCTTCGCAGACATCCTGCCTGCAGAACACTGCCCTCCATACCAGAGAACCCAACCTGAGACAGGCCGAGGTCACTGTTGCAGAGCAGTGAATGTGAGCTGGTAAGGAGTGGGGGAGTCAGTTTTGAGGAGCTTAGGCCATGTCCAAACCCGAGAAATTGATGTGCCATCTTCTTTGCTCCCTGTGGAGACCATGAGCCATCCTTTGAAGTGATAGATAAGTGATGGAATAGGAAAATGTGTGCCTTCCCTGTGCTAGCGATTGTGTAGCTCCTGTGAACACGATTTGCTAGCATCTCACCCACTCATTCATTTTACTGATGTCAAGTGTGTTAAACTATGTCATGCTTATTTCTTATATTCTGATGCTTTGATATCGTGGGGCCTTGGCGACAGTGGGACTGGCTCTTCCTGGGGCTGGCCAATTTTCGACGTCAGCAAACAACTCTTTCAAATGCAAACAGTCCAGCCCTCATTTCCTAATCACCACCTCTCCGGGACTTTTATATTTGGGGGCCACTGTCCACCTCTCCTAGTGACCCTGGAGCCAGGTTCCAGATAACTAGAGACAGCTCCTATGCTTCAGAGTCCACTGAGATGATTCGAACCAGCCAATCTGAAACTGCTCACCTCCTTGCCCTTTCTTCTCCCGGAAGCAACAGTGAGCTCTGTGGCTCTGCTTCTTGACTGACCCTGATGCTTCCCTGTGTGGTCCTGAGTGGCAGTCCCTGCCTCCTGTTTCTAGGAATGTGTGAGTATACATTCTTTCATGAAAGTCATTCCTATGACGGCAAGTCTACCGTATCTGGTTAAAGATAGTGTTATCACATCTGTTTGTCAGGCAGAGCACTGGCCCGTGGGAGAGGGAATGTGCACCTCTGTAGCTCAAGCTTCGGGAAGGAGAACAGATATGGAAAGGAGCAAGTAGAATGCAGTGAGGGGGGACTGTGCTGGGGCTGGGGGCTCCATCAGGAGCCCTGGCAGCTGGAGAAGGCTCAGCCACCCCTGGCTGCAGGTCAGACAGAGGTCAGAGGGCTTGTCGGATGGAGGAAGGTTGCAAGTGCATCTTGAGGAATGAGCAGATGTCTGTCATGTGCACACACAAAAAGTGTGACACTAAAAAAAGCACGGAGACTGGGAGACTGTGTCCTGCTCAGGGACGGGCAGTTTGGGGTGGGGTGGGGGGGGAGAGGCTGATGGAATAAGCAGGGCTTTGGTAATGAAGATCATTACGGGAGCTGCTAGGATGTTTGGATGCTGCCCATTAGGCAAGGCAGCTGCTAAAGAGGATTACATCAGGGTGGTGCTAGTCTCAGACGAATCTGCTCCATCGCTGAGGCTGGATTGGGGGGAATTAATCCCTCAGTCCCTTGTTGACTGAATCAAGGAACAGATGCAGGGCAGCTGTGGCAGTAGGGGATCAAGTGAAGGGGACGTTTGGAGACATTTGAGATGCATGTCAGGGGTTGGTGCTTCAAATATGTGTGTGCTGGCTGAGCTATGGGAAGAGGGAAACCAGCCAGGAAGCTCCTTGGTTCTAACTTCAAAGTTGGGTGGATGTTAGGACATCTAATTGAATCAGTATAGCAGGAACAACCTTGACTTTGGGAGTAAACTTCATGTAAGAAAAAGACTTTCTGGATCTAGTTAATTGGAACTTTGAAAGTACTGTCTTTTCATCCACACGGGCCAACTCATCAGCCAGCTTCTTTCCTCCATCTCTGTTTCTTTTTCCCTTCCTTCCTCCCCAAAATACAAGTGGGGCTCCAAAAAGTTTATGGAAGAATTGAATCAAAGTACAGGTTTATTTTGATCCCCTCCCTCAGTTGAAATCTATGCATAGTTTTTTCATAAAATTCTCTTTTAAAGACCCTCTCATATTTGTGCAATGAGGTACCGACGAGCCTACACACAGCATTATAAGGAAAACCTAGCAACAATTCTGTGTGGCATAAAATTTCTCAAAAGGTGCCCAGCTTTTTCTTCACTATTTAGAATATAGTATTCATTGATCTAAAACTAGACTGGGATGGTGAATAGAGACACATATGAAAATTAAAAGTCTGGTAATATGAGTTGAGTGATCTCCTAAAGATATTTTGTTCTTTTTTTGAGCCTGTTTCCTTGGCTCTAAAATACAATACAAACTATCCCAGGAGTTGCAGAGAGGACCCAATAAATTTGCTCTGCAAAAATTATCATTATCTTTGTTCTTACACCAGTTTTTTGTTTGTTTGTTTTTTTTGCCTCGGAGGTATTAAATGCCCAGTCCTTGGCAGAGTGAGAGTCTCATCTCATCTCCTCTCGTGATTGTGCCTTGAGTCTTTTCTTCACGGTGGGTGTAGACGAGGGACTCTCCCTGCAGAGCCCACAGCCTGGCATTTCAGTGCTGTCTGACCTCGGGATGGTTCCTATAGCCTGGATCCTCCTCCCCAATTTGCAATGACTTTCTTAGTAAATGATTACAAAGTAGAATGTAATCCCTTCCATGAGATATTACTCAGAATAAGTTATAGCCACAGTTTTTCTTCTCATTTCTCTCCTGTGTGGTGTATGTTCCATCATCTTAAAGATCTCTTTGTTTGACAGTTAAGTGCATTAGTGTAGACTCGTGTGATATTTCTTCTCTATTGTAATTACTATTTCCCCTTGTAATTTCTGAGTTGTAGCATAGCTTCTAACATCATTTTCCCCCAGCCCTTGAACACAGAGATTTCCCTAGCACTCTAATAGCAATGCTGCATGCAAAAAAGGATGACATCAGCGAAATATAACAGACTTATATAAAGATCATATAGGAACCGAGCAAATAGCGCTGATTAGCTGAGCAGGGCAACAAGCATTGCTTTGTAAGAAAAATACTGATGTGTTCATTTAGCAACAGTTCTAGACAAAGGCAGAGTGATCGTCAAGGTGTGCAGCAGTTTATATCATTTTTAATTATCATATAATTCTTTATGGTAATAACCTAATTATTACCTTCTAAATGTTTGCTTATCAAAAGGTCTGAGAGGCCACCAGCAAACTCTTTCAGACACCTCCACATCACTAATGAAGTTCTAAAGCTCCTGAAGGTAGAGAGGAAATAAAAAGCCCCAACAATAAAAAGCTTAACCTCACTAGACCCAGAGGTTTTGTTTACTTCATCCTGAGCCATCAGTATGTACTTTGCTCTAAGGCCATGAGGTGGAGTTAGTGACCTGTCGATCTTATAGAGGTGAGCCTGGAGGCCAGGAAGCCATTCACGGTGTCAACAGATGATGAGGAAACCCTGAATCAAAGTGTGGTCCCCAAATGTCACTTGGGGGTTAGTTAGAGATGCAGAACTTCAGGCCACCCCGGGACTTATGGCCTTAGAAACTGCAACAGAACAAGATGCACAAGCGAGTAATTTGCATGCCAAAGTTTCAGAAGCAAGCTTCAGAGAACAGCTTCTTCAAAGTAAAACCTAGAGACGGGTAAGAGCTGCCGTACAAAGGGCGGCCTGAACGTTAGGTTGGGGCCAGTACCTCATCTTACCTCATTTCATCTACAAAGACCCTATTTCTAAATAAGGTCACATTTGGAGGTCCTGGGGGGACATGAAATTTGGGAGGACACTGTTCAAACCCAGTACAGAGGAGCAGAGTGGCCAGAACCCCAGATGGAGTACTGATATGCCTGGGTGCTCCCAGCTGGGTGTGCTCCCTGGGCCTCAGCTCCCACGGGTATAAAAAAACAGGTACCATTCAAGGCATTACTGGAATTGGTTTTAATTCTAAGGTTGTGAAGAGCCCATCAAGGACAGATGAAAAGGAGGCCAATGAGGAGAAGGGGTTGAAATTTCTCTCTCCTTGGGTGCCCAGACTTCGGGGCAAGGACCTGAGTTTGGTGGACTCTCCAAATTAGTCTCTGAGACCCCTTGTGTGGTCCCTTACATCTCTGCTTCCATCTCCTTGCATTTAAAACTGAACTAACTTGGAACTCCCTCGCAGGAATATTGCAAAGAACTGGTGTTTAAAATAAAATGATTCTCAAGCATGCTGCAAATATGAGGTGCTGTAGGAATACTAACTAGGAGGTAACCTATCAAGGTTCCTCAGATTCTAAATCTGGCAAGAGAGAGAAAGAAGGGGTGGGGGTGAAAGTAGAAAATGAGCTATTTTTAATTTCTGGCCAAGAAATGATTTTTTTTAAATCCACACTAATATTATGAGCTCAGCCTATTCGAACAATGAATTCTGTTTCCATAATTGTCCTGTCCACAGTTATGCTGCTGGAGAGAACAAGAATCATGGTGATTTTTAATCTAAAGTAGCTGGTTTCTGGGTGACAGGGTGGTGTGGGGACGCTTTCAGAGCCTGAGGAGAAGTGAAAGGGAGGGGCATGGTGGCCTTTCTGGGGGTCAAGCTTTATGATTCATAATTAATATTTAACACTGGCTTTAAAAATAAGTGACAAGCCCCTGAATCAGTGCACATTATCTAAGGTCAAGAACAGAAGAAACACATTTATTGATTGATTTGCTTTTTACGCCCTCATCCCCATTTGTGCCTCTGTGCCTCTATTGTGTGCTGATCAATATTTCCTATGATGTCCGGATTTTTTTTTTTTGAAAGGTCTCCTGGATGCAACTGTGAACACAGCCAGCCCTCGCCTTCTGTGCCCAGGCTGCCAGAAAAAGCAGGTTGGCAAGGAATTTACTTGTTTAAGCAGCTGCTTCAGTCTCCTTCTGCCACCAGACCTGCTACAAAACGGATCACTTTTTTTTTTTTAGTTTATTTATTTCTTCCATGAGAGAGCAAGAGACAGAGAGAGAGGATGAGAGAGAAACAGCACCCCCAACAGGGTTCTGATACCATGATCCAACCCCAGCCTCAGCCAGCTAGGATCAGGGGCTCCAGGACCCGGCACGTACAGGGAGACGTCAGGATGTGAACCCAGGACCTTTCCACGGGGGTCAGCCTCACAGAGCATCGAGTTTTACCACTGTACCATGGTCTGGCCCCCAAACAGTTCACTAATAATTAAACAAGAAGACCATATAAATTCAGCATTTAGTTTCACAGTGGTTTTCAATTTTTGGAGATATATAAAACACAAAAAAAGAGCAGAGAAAAAAAAAAGAGCAGAGAATAACAGGATTAATCCCACGTTTCCACTCCTAAAATCAACAAAAGCCCACATTTTTTTTTTTTTTTTTTTTTTTTTTTTTTTTTTGAGAGGTTTTTTTCTTTAGGGCGCGTGCACTCGCCAGACAGAGAGAGACAGAGAGACAGAAAGCGAGAAATCACCCCCCAGAGGGGATGGCCATGCCTCAATCCCTTCTCCTCCATTCTCCTCTCGGGATCTTGGGCACGCACGCACACACACCCGGCGTGAGTTTAAGCCACCGGGTCCGGAACTCGAACCACGGTCAACTACGTGGGAGTCCAGTGACATAGCCATTACGCTAACTGCTGGTCCCCATTTTTGGTCTTTTTTTTAAAAAAAAATACAAAATGAACAACACATTACAGATCAAGTTAAAGCCCTTTCAGTCTCACTTATAGCACCATCCCCTCTCCCCTTTCTCTAATGAGGAATGCCTTCAGGCTACCATCAATGTCTTCACCCTCCTATAGGTGAGTCATGAATAATATATAATGTGTTTGTTTGGGGGCTTCAAGTTTCCTAGAACTAACTTTTTGTCACTCAACAATACATTTTTTTAAGTTTATTTATTTTATTTCTTCCATGAGAGACACACACACACACACACACACACAGGCACTCACAATGGGGTCATGTCATACTCCACCCATAACCTTAGCTAGCCAGGCTCACAGGTGTTCATCCCCACCACTACCACCACCACGTGTGTGTACAGGGAGACCTCAGGAAGTGAACCTAGGACCTCCCCATAAGGGTTCAGCAACACAGAGTGCTTTGTTACCACTGCACTACCACAGCTTGCTGTCTCAATTACCCATGTTGATCTGTATACATCTAGTTTGTTTCAGCTGCTTGTACAATAGAAATCTGCAGGATGAATACAATGTGCTTTGTGCAACTTTTCCCTGGTGATACACATTGAAGCTGCCGTGAAACTGCGAGCATCTTTTCCACGTCCCCCAGTGTACATGTACATGTGGATGGAATTCCTAGTTGTGGGTACCCACATTTTCAACTTCACTGGATACTGCCAAGCTGCTCTACAAACAGGCAGGAGATCAATTTATACTCCCATCAACAAGGCTGAGAACTCCTCCTCTTCACGTCCTCTTGGACATTTAACATGCTTAACTTTTCTTCCTTATTGCAAATAATCTGATGGGTGGGGAGGGGTAGGAAGACTCCATGGCTGTTTTCATATTGTTATTCTTTGGCTGTGTCTGTTGGGGCTACTAAAATGGAATAAAAGTGTAAAAGCTAGAGCAGAAAGCAGGATGGAAGAACTCTGAAGCTGGAGATGCTATCCAGTTACAAAGGGTGACTCTCTGGATGGCTCACCACCAATCTCACTACCTGGACACTGTCCCCTCTCCCCAACTACCATTGCAGCAAAGCAGAGTAACACAGGTTAAGTATTTTCGAAGTGAGCTGTGAATCTGAGAGATCTGGGGCCGTGTGGCTCTAAAACTTTCTTTAGATAATTGACTTCGCCTGAGCCCTAGGTTCCCCAGTTGTCAAAGGACAATAATCCCCACCTTGTAGCTCCTACTAGGAATAAAAACAGGAACATTTATGGAGGGCTTAGCACATGGTTTGGCATATCGTATTCAGAAAAGGCTAAATGTCATTATTAGTAATAAATATCATTGTCCTTCAGTATCAATGGGGATTAGTTCTAGGACTTCTGCAGATATTAAAATCCATGGATGCTCAAGGCCTTATATAAAAGAGTATAGTATTGGGACCAGCAGATGACATGATGGTTATGCCACTTGACTCCCATATAGTCAACTGCAGTTTCAGTCCCAGACCTGATGGCTTAAAAAAACACATGCTGGGGGGGAGGGACCAGCAGTTGGTTTAATGGCTATGTGGCTGGATTCTCATGTAGTTGACTGTGGTTAGCGTCCCAGACCCGGTGGCTTAAAACTCACGCCGGGTGCGTGTGCGTGCGTGCCCAAGATCCCGAGAGGAGAATGGAGGAAAATGGATTGCAGTGTGGCCATCCCCCCTGGGGGGTGATTTCTCATTTTCTATCTGTCTGGCGAGCACACATGCCCTATAGCAAAACCTCTCAAAAAAAAAAAAAAAAAAAACCTCACGCCAGGAGTGTGTGTGTGTGTGTGTGCCCCAAAATCCTGGGATGAGAGTGGAGGAGAAGAGATTGCAGCATGGCCATCCCCCCTTCCCCCTAGGGAGTGATTTCTCACTTTCTCTCTCTCCCTCTCTCTCTCTCTCTCTTCTTCTCTCTCTCTCTCTTCTTCTCTCTCTCTCTCTTCCTCTCTCTCCCCCCCCCCCGCCCCGCCCCCCGTCACTCTGGTAAGCACACACATCCTATAGCAAAAATCTCTCTTAAAAAAAGAAGAAGAAAAAGAAAATAATATAGTATTTGTATATAATATACACACATCGTCCTGTATACTTTAAATCATTTCTAGATTACTTATAGTACCTAATACAATGTAAATTTTATACAATCAGTTGTTACATTGTATTGGGCTTTTAAAATTTGTACAATTTTTTAAAATCCTTTTGTTGTTATTTTTCATGTTTTTGGGGAATATAGTTTTGATTCACAGTTGAATCCACAGATATAAAATCTGGAGATGTAGAAAGTTGACTGTTGTACATGAAAAATAGTTAAGAGTATAGGTGTTGGAATCAGACTTTGAATTTCATCTCTGGTTTGGCTACTTGCCTGCTCTGCACCTTGGTTTTCTCATCTGTAAGATGGAGGTGCTATTAATACCAATTGTTGTGGATGTCAAATGTGATCACGGATGTAAAAGACTAAGAATTGTGCATGGTATACAGTAAGTCATCAATAAAAAAATCACTCATATTCCTTAGAGAACAAATTCTTTTCTTTTTTTTTTTTTTTTTTTTTTTTTTTTGAGAGGTTTTTGCTATAGGGCACACGCGCTCGCCAGACAGACCGAGAGAGACATAGAGACAGAAAGCGAGAAATCACCCCCCAGGGGGGATGGCCATGCCGCAATCCCTTCTCCTCCATTCTCCTCTTGGGATCTTGGGCACACATGCACATGCGCCTGGCATGAGTTTTAAGCCACCGGGTCTGGGACTCAAACCACGGTCGACTACGTGGGAGTCCAGCGACATAGCCATTATGCTAACAGCTGGTCCCACAGAACAAATTCTTGAGAACAGAGATATCCTGTGATTTGAGCAAAATCTCTTCAGGGAGCTTGGCTTGGAAGCTCACCAACCTGCAAACATTTCATGTTGTAATACAGCTCACTTGAAGTCATTTAGAAGTGCTCCATTCTCTGGACTGTTGACTTTGTTGACTTGAGGGGAGACAAGTGTGCACAGTGGAGTTCCCTGAGGGCCAGCTCTCCTCCTACCCTCTTCCCACCTGGCTCTGCATCACAAAAGCAGTTTGGTCTCCAAGGGCCTGAGCAGACCAGGGGCAGAAGGAAGAGAGGAGGCATGAGGCAAGAGAGGTGAACATCTCATGCAAAAGCTGCCCCATGCATGGGCCCAGGAAGAAAGCAAATTGAACTGGCTCTGTAGCAGAAATGCTGGCAGGAAGCAACATCAATTCTCTCCTCTTCTGAGATTTTCCCTGCCAGCATTCTGAGTGATAATAAATCACTCATTTCTGACACGGTTTATTTTTCAAAGCATTTTTATAAGAAGCATCCAGCCATCTCATTTCAAACATAATTCAAATGGGAAAAAAATCCTGCAATGTTTATTATTAATTAAACAGGATTACAGGACCAAGTTGGTAGAAATGGGCTGAGGGAAGCAGGCATCATCCCAAATATTTTACACCCAGCCTGCCAGACCTTTCTGGGAGGGGCTTCCAGATGAGATTCCTTTTGTCATAAATCCAAATATCTGTTCATGCCTATCTGCATTTTGATGCTGGAATTAGATGCTCTGTGTGTGTGGATGTCAGAATATTTATTGATAGTTAAAATTTCATGTTCTCTGGATTGATGTTTGTGCATAAGGACAAATGACTAGTGTCTTGCAGGTAGTTTGAACAGGTGTAGAGTAAAGATTATTTAACACCGAGTTCTGCTTTCTGTCTTTAGATTCTCCACGAAACAAGAAATCAAATCTCTGGGGACTATCCAGGTGGGAAATGGAAATAAATGATAAACATATAAATAAGTCAGTTCTGCTTTCTATTGGTTGGGAGCAGGCTTTTTCTTTTATGATCTTGTTACTGTTCCAAATTTATGAATTCTAAAAAATTTAGAGACTATTTGAAATATTTAAATGCATTTTAAAGACTCTGCGTAGGAAATGGAGCTATAACCTGACAACATCCAAAGTGTCTTTCCCAAGCCCGAGCTCTGCTCCAGAAGAGCCTTTGCCGTTCGGAGCCCGAGCTCCATCAGTGTGATACATGGGCTGCATAAAGAGCTGCAGCTGGATGCAGAGGGGAGCAACACCCAGCATTGGGCTGTCGCTGGGGAACCCTCTGCCCAGCGCACTGTCTTAGGGAACAGCAAAGATCCTCAACGCACTGTCTGCAAGAATGCCACAAAAATCACTAGACACCAGCCTTGTTCTTTCAAACAAAGTACCCAGCACAGTGTCTTGCTCATAGCTCACAAGTGGATGAGTCTTTCCTTGGTTCTCTCAGGACTGGTGTAGCAAGGGTAGGACTTAACCTACCTCAAGGGCCTACAATAAAGGAGCACATCAATTGTAAAGAATCTTAAAACAATAATAAAATCAGGGGGCAGAGGGTAGCACAGTGGTAATACAACTGAACTCACAAGGGAAAAGTTCTGGGTTCATATCCTGACACCTCCCTGTGTATGTCAGGCACACACTCATGCATGTCTGTGAGCCATCAGCCAAGACTAGGAGTGGACAGTGGTGGGAAGGCCCTACTGGGGGTACCTCTCTCTCTCTTATGGAAGAAAAAAAAAACTTAAAAAAATAATAAAACCAATGAAAACACAGTCTGATTTTAAGTATCACTATGTGCAATTCTACACAAAGCTGGTGATAATATATGCCTCTCCCCAGCTCCCAGATCTTTTTGTTTGCTGCGTTCTAGACAATTGCTGCAGTTTCAGTTAAGGGTTTTTTTCTTTTGTTTTGTTTTGTTTTCTTAAGAGAGACTCTTACTATAGGGCACGTGTGCTCACTGGAGACACACAGAAAGAAAGTGAGAACTTACCTCACGGGGTAGGGGGTGGCCATACCACAATCCCTTCTCCTCCATTCTCCTCTTGGAATTTTGCCCACACATGCACATGTGCCTGTGCATGTTGGGTCTGGGACTTGAACCGTGCTTGACCATGTGGGAGTCCAGTGCCTTAACCACTACGTGATCTGCTGGCCCCTCAGTTGAATTTTAATAATACAGCTTCAGATTAGCACATTATAAGACTTGTCCTCCACATCAAATAAATGTTGTATTTGCTGTGGAGGTTAATTTGGATAAGACTATACAGTCATTTCCCAACACTGAGGAATTCAACTGTATGGATTCACATTAAGAGAAAGTTTACCAAAATCTAAATTGTTGGGGTACATTTGAGGTGTAGTTTAGGTCTCCAGTCTCTGGCATTATTTATTTTTATGTTTACAAAGTACATTCAGAATAAAAGATAACACAGTTATCATGAAAACAAAGAAACAGAATTTGAGTTAAATTCTACTGTTCATTGAAATCTCTTGGAGTTTCTATTTGTTTAACATTTAAAGCAATGAAACAGAAGGAGAACTGGGAAGTGTCATATGTTTGTTTGATATGTACAAATTTGACTGTGTACAAGAGATAGTTTACTGAATTCAAAAAATGTCTGTGGAATGATTATTTTAGAAAAGAATTTTGTCTTCTAGAGAAAGAGGGTATTGAAAATGATGAGCTTCATGTGTCTGTTTTGCTAGGCACATGACCGCCTCACAGCATGGACTCGACTGACCACCAGTTGAGTGCATGTGGTGGAGTTCATTTCTATAAGCATTTTCCCAGATCAGGGCTTAAGGCTTTCTCTGGGACTGCAATAGACATCGCCAAGCTATGAATTCCAGAATTAATTATTTAACTATAAATATGATAAGTGCTATGAGAAGAGCAGTGTAGAAAATTGCAATATTAATTGTCTACTACTGCGTAACAAATTACCACAAAACTTAGTGACTTAAAAAAAAGTAAACATGTATTTTCTCAGTTTCTGTGGATCAGGAAGTTGTGGGTGGCTTAGCTAAGTGGTTCTGGCTCAGGGTCTCTCCTGAGGGTGTGGTCATGATATTGGCTGGGGCGGCATCATCTTTGACTGGGGATGGAGGATTCACTTCACACTCACTAACATGGCTGTTGGCAGGAAGCCTCAGTTTCTTACCATTTGTACTTCTTCAGAGAGCTGTTTAAATGTTCTCACAACGTGGCAGTTGGCCTCTGTCAGACTAGGTGACCTAATAGAGAAAACAGAGAATAAGCCATAATGCTTGTCATGAACTAGAAATCACACATTATCACTTCCACCATGTTCTATTTATTTTAAACAAGTCACTAAGTCCAGTCCACACTCAAGGGGAGGTAAATGAAGTTCCATTTTGGAGGGAGGAATGCCATAAAATTCAGTTATTCACCCCCCCCCCCCCACCGCCCCCTTAGCCCTGAAGTGTGAAGTGGAGCTGAGTTGGTAAAGAATGAGGAAAGCACATTCTGGGCAGAGTAAACAATGTGTGTAAAGGCAATGGAGCAGGAGGGAGCAGAGTGGCTGAAGAGTCCAAAGAAAAGTGGTTGCAAGTGAGGAAGGGAGGTAGATTCATGACATGGCAAGGATTTGGGGTTTGCCCTATAGTGAAAGGAAAGGACCTGACAGGATCCATTTTTAAGCATATCTTAGGCAATTATATAGAGAATAGGTCAGAGGGATTCAGGAATAGATGGGAGAAGGATCCATACATAGATGATTACAGGGGGACAGAAGTAATGCCGTGCTCTGTGAGGCTGATCACAAGGAAATGTCTAGGGTTCAGACTCCATGGCCTCCGTGTAAATGCCAGGAATGCATGTACTCATGATTTGGGCTGGATGAGACTGTGAGTGGATTGCAGAGTGAGGACAAGAGAAGGATCATGAACTGAGTTGTAACATACTTAGGTTGACTGCCCAACCAGACAGTAGTATCAAGTATAGAGCTTGATATTAGAGGTGGGAGTTTACATTTGGCAATATTCATTTGGCCATGGATATAGAAGAAAATGGGAAGAGAATGATGGCAAATAATTTAGAGGCAATTAGAGACAGGATAGGAGATTTGTGGCCAGCCACAAGGCACAGTGGTAATGCCATCCTCTGTGATGCTGAGGCCGCATAAGAAGGTACTGGGTTCATATCCTGAAATCTCCCTGTATAGTGCCCTTCATCCTGGCTGGCTGAATCTGGGAGTAGATCATAGTGGAAAGGCCCTGTTGAGATTCTCTTTCTCTCTTAATAAATAAATAAACTTTTTAAATACAAAGAATGGCATTTTCATCCCTATTTTCAGCTAAAGTCTTGTCCACTTTTATGGTTTGATTAAAGTGATAAAAATAAAAAGTTAACCGATGTTGCTTAAACTACTTAGGGTCAGGGTTGAGTTTCTGTCACTTGCATCCAAAAGTTCTGACACATGTACAAGGCAACTTGAGAGGCATTTTCTGCTTCTTGGAACAATAAACCAACTCTTCTTCTCAGTTGGAAAGAAGATGAAAAAGTATTTAATTTGTATGCAAATGGAGATGGATGGTGACCTCCTGCTTATCAGCAGCAACTTCTCCTCTTTTCAGAAAACAGAAACTTATATTTCACTTTGTATAAATGATACAGTGCAGGATGGCAGCCTGAGGCAAATATTTCTCTTTTTTTCCCCCAATTGCTAAGCAAGACCTCACTTGCTGTGTAAATGCTTCTATAACCCTTGACACGATTGCTTTAGATCTTTCCTCCTGGGTGAAACTTTCCGTAGAAGGGGCCGGGCAGGGAACTCTAATTAGAAAACAGATCAGCCACCCACAAGTTATCAAAATTCAGAGTGTGCTGGTCCCTTCCGGCTGGCATTCTAGAAAGAGCAAGTGATGGAAGCTGAATGAGGGTGGCCTCTTGGGTCAACACCAAGTCCTAGTCAGCATGTCAGTCTTGGGTCAGGGATGGCTCCAGGTTCCTTTCTCAGAAGAGCACAAATTAATCAAAGATCTGACATGTTGGAAGAGAAGAAGGATGGTAGATAAGATGACTTTGGATAGCACATGATACATCTAATAGTAATAATGTATTTATGTTGTGTTTATCATCTATGAGGTGTTTTCGTGTATAATGTTCACCAAGCCTTTCTTCTTAGAGCAATTCCTCTTCCTTACGAATCTGACTTCTGCAGAGCCTCCAGGCCAGAAATCTTTTTTCCTTTAAACCAATTTTCATCATTTCTAGAGTTTAATATATTCTGAGACAGTGAGGTTATGTCTCTTGTATTTTTCTTTTTCTTTCTTCTTTTTCTCTTTTCTGAGAGATTTTTGCTATAGGGCATGTGCCCTTGCCAGAGAGACAGAGAGAATTAGAGAGACAGAAAGCAAGAAATCCCATCCAGGGGGCATGACCATGCTGCAATCCCTTCTCTTCTATTCTCCTTTTGGGATTTTGGGCACACATGCACATGCACCCAGCATGAGTTTCAAGCCACTGGGTCCAGGACTCAAACCACAGTTGAACACGTGGGAGTCCAGTACCTTAATCACTATGCTACCTGCTGTCCCCACTCTTATATTTTTCAGTCACTGCATAACAAGTCATTCCAGTACATAGTGGCTTAAAACAATAATCACCTATTATTTTCTAATTTGGGGGGAGGGGGTCAGGAATTATTTATTTGTTTGTTTGTTTATTTATTTTAGAGAGGTCTTTGCTATAGGGTGTGTGCACTCGCTGGAAAGACAGAGACAGAAAGCGAGAATCCATCCCCCAGGCAGGATAACCACGCAGCAATCACTTCTCTTCCATTCTCCTCTTGGGATCTTGGGCACGCACACACACATGCCCGGCGTGAGTTTAAGCCACCAGGTCCAGGACTCCAATCACAGTGGATAACATGGGAGTCCAGCAACATAGCCATTACACCATCTGCTGGTCCCCTGGGGGTCAGGATTTTAAGAGCAGCTTAACTTTGTGGTTCTGCCTCAGGGTGTCTTATGTTTGCAGTCAGATGTTGGCTAGGGCAACAGTTCTCTGAGGGCTCAAGGATCCCCTTCCAAAATGGCTGACTCACAGAGGTCTCACTCCATGGACTTCTCTGTAGAGCTATTTGAATGACCTCACAATGTGGTGGCTGGCTTTCTCTAAAATGACAGGTCTGAGAGAGCAAGGCAGAAGCCACGATGCCAATATGACCTCGTCCCAAAAACCACACACCATCATTTCTCCCATATTCTATTACTTGGAAGTGAGTCACTAAGTGCAGTTCACACTCAGAGTGAGGAACATTAGCATTTTTGAAAGAAGGAGTAACATATTATTTGTGGACATATTTTAAAATCAAATCTCAGGTCAACTGATGGTGTGCTAGTTAAGGGAAATGGATCCCACATGGCCGACTAAATGGGTTAAGTCCCAGACTTGGCAGCTTGAAAAACATGCTAAGCACATGTATGCTCAGGTCTGAAACCCCGAGAATGGAGAAAGGATTGTGGTGTGATGATTCCCTCTGGGGGGTGCTTTCTTACCTTCTCTCTCTTTCTCTGTCTCTCCAGCGAGCACATGTGTCCTTTAGCAAATTTTTAAAAAGAAGAAAAAGAAAAACATTAATAAAACCAAATCTCTTGAAACCAAAAATCTGGAAGAATGGGCACCAAGTCAATGCAATAATTCATTGAGTAGGGACTAGGAAACCCAACTCCATCACACACATTTCATTTTACATGAGCATTTTCATCAGTCAGGATCCTAGCTGGAAACAGATGGCACATTCAGATGGTGAATCATCTCAACAGACACACAAAAAAAGCAATTGACAAATTCCAACACTCATTCATGAAAACACCATTAACAAGCCAGGAATATAAGGGAAACTCCTCAGCCTGAGAGAGTATATTACAAAAAAAGAAACCCATGGCTAATATCATACTTCAGGGTGAAAGGCTGAAACTTTCCCCAAAGATTGTAAATGAAAGTTGCCCATTCTCACTAATTCTATTTAGCATTATGCTGAAGATTCTAGCCAGTAAAATAAGGGAAATAAACAAGTGAAATAAAGACATCCAGGTAGGAAAAGAAGAATAAAACTGTTTTTATTCATTTATGACACCCTATATATTAAAAGTCCTAAGGAATCCACACACACATACATACACAAACATATACTCTTCCTAGAACTAGTAAATTTAACAAGTTCATGGGATACAATATCAATATACAAAATCAATATACAATATCAATATACAAAAATCAATTAAATTTTTCTCTACTAGTAAGAAACAATTTGAGGATAAAAAAATTTTTTTTCAGTTTATTCACAATAACACCAAAAAGAATAAAACACTTGGGAGTGAATTTAAGAAGAAAAGTATGAGATTTGTAAACTGACAACTATAAATCACGGATTAGAGAAGTTAAAGAGAATGTAAATAAATAGATATTCCATGTTAATGGATTGAAAGATTTAATATTATTAAGATATAAATCTTGGGACCAGCAGGTGGCATGGTGGTTAAGGCGCTGGACATTCCCACATGGCCAACCACGGTTCGAGTCCCGGACCTGGTGGCTTGCTTTCTCACTTTCCCTCTCTCTCTCTGTGTCTCTCTCTGGTCACATTAAAATAAAATGAATGAATAAATAAAATAAAATAAATAATTATTTAAAAAAAAAGATATAAATCTTGCCAAATTGATCTACAGATCTAATGAAATCCCTATCAAAATTCTACTGTAGTAGGATCTTTTTGGAGAAAATAACAAGTTCGTCTACATTGCGTATGGGAATACAAAAGACATACAATTACTGAAACAATTTTGAAAAAGGAAAAAGGTCAGAGGACTTATATTACCTAATTTCAAAACTCAGTATAAAGCAGGGCCAGCAGGTGCTGTGGTGGTTAAGGGCGTTGGACTCCCACACGGCCGACCATGGTTATAGAGTCCTGGACCTGGTGACTGACTTTCTCACTTTCTCTCTCACTTTCTCTCTCTCTGTTCTTCTCTGGTCAAATTAAAATAAATAAGTAAATAAATAAAGTTAAATAAAATAATTCTTTTTTTAAAAAAATCTTAGCATAAAGCTACAGGAACCAAGACAGTGTGATAATGTATTGGATTGTCAGAGACGTCATGATGCATTTTGCATAGAAAAACAGAAAAAATATGTTGTGACTTTGCTGACAACCCAATAGTAAGAGTTGGTATATTGATAATGAAACAGAAGGAAGAGTCCAGAAATAAACCCTTACATCTATCTATAGTTAACTGATTTGTGACAAAAACAAAGACAATTCAATGAAGGGGTGGTGGGAGGAGGGCAGAAGACTTTTCAATAATGGTAACAATGGGACCAGCAGTTGGTGTAATGGCTATGTCGCTGGACTCCCATGTAGTCGACCACAGTTCAGGTCCCGGAGCCAGTGGCTTAAACTCACACCAGGTGCGTGTGTGTGCATGCACAAGATCCTGAGAGGAGAACGGAGGAGAAGGGATTGCAGCGTGGCCATCCCCTCGGAGGATGATTTCTCGCTTTCTCTCTCTCTGTCTTTCTGGTGAGTGCACACGCCCTTATAGCAAAAACCTCTCAAAAAAAAAATTATAATGGTAACAACTGGACATTTGTAAAGGAAAAAAAATTATTTTGGGGGCCAGCAAGTGGCATGGTGGTTAAGGTTTTAGACTTGCACATGGTTAACCACAGTTTGAAAACCACACCAGGCACATGTGTAAGTGTGCTCCAAGTCCCAGGAAGAGAGTGGAGGAGAAGGGGTTGCAGCATGGCCATCCCTTGAGGGGTGATTTCTCACTTTCCTTCTCACTCTATGTCTCTCCAGCGGGCTTATATGTCAAATGGGGTGAAAAATGAGATTAGACCCTTACCTCACTCCATAAATAAAAATTAATTCAAATTGGATTATCAACCTAAATATAAGAGCCACCATAAAACTTCTAGGAGGAAAGCCATAGGAGAAAATCTTTATGGCTTTGGGTTAAAAAAACAGTTCTTAAAACATGACAACAAAAGCATGAGTCAATTATAAATTGTACATCATTAAATCAAAAACTTTTGGACTTTAGAAGGTACCACTAGAAAAATGAAAGGACAAACTACTGGAAAAAAATATTTGCCAGTCACTTACCTGGTAAAGAACTTATCTCGAATATATATATATAAAACTCTTACAACTCAGTAATAAAAAGACAAACAACCCAAATAAAGTATGAGCAAAAAAACTTTAATGGACGTTTCACTAAAGATGTTTACAAATGACTGAGAAACACTCTACATCATCAGTCATTGGAGAAATGCAAATTAAAACCTTAAGATACCTTTGTGCACCTATTAAGTGGCTGTAATTTTTAATAATCAGACAATATTAAGTATAGGTGAGGATGTGAAGAAATTGAAACTCTCATTTATTGCTTATGAAAATGTAAAACAGTACAGTAGGTTTGGAGAACATTTTAGCAGTTTCTCAGGGGCCAGCAGGTGGCATGGTGGTTAAGGCTCTGGACTCCCACATGGCCCACCACAGTTCAAGTTCCAGACCTGGTGTCTTGAAAATTACACTGGGCGTGTGTGTGCATGCCCAAAATCCCAGGAGGAGAATGGAGGAGAAGGGATAGTGGCATGGCCACCCCCTCTGCAGGATGATTTCTCACTTTCCCTCTCTGGTGAAAGCACAACAAAAACCTTAAATTAATTAATTAACTAATTAAAATTACCAACAATCCCTGAATTTTACACTTGTAATGGATAAACCTTATGGTATGCAAATTATATCTTAATAAAGCTGTAATTAGAAAAGTATAAACATGTTATCCATAGAAACCAGCCTCAGGGTTGAGAAAACAGTGAAAGGAAGAGAGACAAACAGAATTGCTGTTTACCCTGCATTCTTTCCTGTTTTTTAGTAACAGTACTCCAGTATTCGTCAGGGGTATTGCCACTTCAACTCTCAAGCCATATGATTCCTCATTCTTTGCCTTTCAGGGAGAATTAGATGACCAGGTCTGACAAACCTTTTTCAATCCAGAAAGTTTTGGCAGAATTGTTGGGTTTGCAAGACTGCAAAGCAGACAAATATGAAGACTGACACTGTTAGAGACCATCTTTGCCACCATGGGGGAGCATTCAAGGAAAGAAGTCATCACAGAGGCAAGTAGAGATAAGAGATGAAGAGAGAGAGAGAGAGAGAGAGAGAGAGAGAGAGAGAGAGAGAGAGAGAGAGAAAGGCAACATGTCTTGAGGCCCAGCTACCCTTAGACATTTCAATGAACCAACAAATTCCTTTTTGTAATTACATTAGGGTGTGTTAAGTTCATGTCACCTGCAACCAAGAATCCTCACTGTCAGTTTCTCATTTATTTGAGCTCACTGTTCTGCACTCTCCCTCCTCCTCCTCTTTCCCCTCACTTCCTCTGCTATTATCTCTTCTTTATTCTCACCACTCTACCATCAGGCTCTAAGTACAGTGGGGGAACAAGCTGTGTGAACTTGTTGGACAAATGATTTTATTCTCTGATCCTCTGTTACCTCATCCGTAAGTCAGGAACAATAATATGGACATGTTCCCCAGGAAGAAGTGAGGCAATACATGTCAAGTGTCTGGCATGTAGTAGACTAGCAATCACTATAATTATTATTACTCATTTTTACCATTTTGATGTTAGCTGTCCCACCGGCAGCAACTGATGCTAGAATAGCTGTAAAGCTCTACGTACAACCAACCCTTCTGTGTCATGTAATGGTGAGGAAGTCAGGTTTGACCTCTGGGCACCATACCACCCCTGGGATGACCAATATCATACTCCCTGTCAGAGAGCAATTGACTAGTGTTGAGGGCAATGAAACTTGGAATTGTCAGTAATAATCAGGAGGTCTTCTGACAGTGATCTAATCTAATGCTTCCTAAACTCCAATGTGCACATGATCCACTGAGGTCTTATTGATATGCAGATTCTGATTCAGGTGATTTGCATGACCCAGGATGTCTAGAACAGAGCCCAAGATTCTGTCTTCATAACCAGTTCCCAGGTGATGCTGATGCTATGGGTCTTTGGACCACAAGTTGAGTAGCAAGGATTTCACAGTACTGGTTTTCCTGTTTACCTTCATATTGGAATCATGTGGGGAACTTTAAAAACTACTGATGCCTGAGTTCCACCACAGAAGTGATTAATTGCTCATGGGTATGGCCTAAGCATCAGTATTTGTCAGAGATCCCCAGGGCACTCCAAGAGCAGCCAGCACTAAGAACCACTGGCCTACGTGAAGCTTGGTCTCTTTCTCTAAATGTTTTCCTACCACAGAGATTTGCTTTCAACACCAGAGAGAAAAATTATCTGATTACCTTTCTACAAGTAACTCCCTTCACCCCAAGAAGGGAATAAAGGACTGCAGCTTGAACCCTCATACACTGAAACATCAACAGAGACAATGGATGAAAGTCCGGAAGGAAAGAGGTGCAAACCCTTTAACCTAATTAAGATGCTCAGTGATGCTGGGGCAGAGGAGATGTGAGCTGTACGCTTCGTTCAGGAAGCAGAGCAGTGACATTTTCACTTAGGGAAAGGGAAAGCCTCTCCAAAACTCAGGACCTTGGTGACACTTTGAATATTTTAGGGAAGTCTTGAATGTTAATGTATGCACTCTGGAAATTGGTCCTTTCTGGGGAAATGTTAGATCTGGTCCTTTCAGTCTGGGGTTGCCACTCGTCCCCGCTAGTGATGTTCTGACTCACGCCCCATGGCTCTAACTCCTGATACACTAGAAATTTTGCTTTTGTCTTCGTGCTATGAGCAGAAGGCCATACCTGTCCCTAGTTCCTGTTTAAAGCCAGCTTCAATAGCAGATGCCACTTCAGTTACACAAAGCCAGTCATCCAGGTGTTGACTGGCCACAGGGAACCTAGGATGAGAGGGCAGGGATGGAAATGAAAGTTTTGAATCCTTTGCAAGATGGAGTACAAAATGTTCACACTTTTTCTGAGGTAGGTATTGAAGGAAGCATTGGGCATTTTGGGTTTTTATTTGTTGTTTTTAGTAAAATTTCCCAACACTTAAAATTTTTTTATTGTGGTCATATATATATATATATATATATTTATATATGAAAATGCTTCACCTTATATATATATAACATAAATGTAAATACTACCATTTAGACTATTTTAAATACAGTTCAGTATGGCAAAGCATACATAACAACATTTTCCAGTTTAACCATGTTTAAGTGCATAGTTTGGGGCATACGCACATTCACATTGTTGCACAGCCATCCCTACCGCCCATTTCCAGAGCTTTTCCATCTTTTCAAACTGAAACTCTGCTCCCATTAAACATTAAATCCCCATGCTCCCTTCCCCAGCCCCTGGCACCCATCATTCTATTTTCTGTCACTATGAATTTGATTATTCTGGGACACTCATATAAATGGAATCACAGAATATTTTCCCTGTTGTGTCTAACTTATTTCACTTAACTTGAAGTCCTCAAGGTTCACCTATGTTATAGCATATGCCAGAGCTTTCCTCCCTAATATTTATTTATTTATTGGAGAAGAAGGGAATTTATTTCTGTAACCAGTTACAGGGAGACAGTCACCAAGCATTATCAAACTGTGAAAAAACTCAACACGGTCTCGATATTTACAGGCACAAAATACAATCAGGTGCAAATCATTCCTCAATACAATCTATCGAGGTCAATTGCTTTCCCCTGAGTAGTTATCCTGATTCCTTCAAATACCCACTCCTTGTTTCTTATCTGACCATGCCTCAAAGAGATCTCCCCATGACTCAGCACTTGGTCAGCTTATTCTCATTAGAAGCCTTTCTTAATTTCAAAATGGCTGCAACCCTGCTAAACCTCAAGCTGGCCTGCTTCACAATTAGATCTTCTTTGCACACACCTATTAATTTCACACAGATTCTAGAGTTAAATGTAAGAGAACAAATCCCAGTAAACCCCAGAGGGATGTTTAGATGGATGTTTGAAATGTGGATGGTCTTTCTTAGCAGTGGAAGATAAGGAACGGCTTGATAACTGTGACTACATATAATTTTGAGGCTATCAGATTATTCAAGATTTTTAAAAATGAAGATAATACATATTGGTGGGTGGGAAAATAAATAGAAGCAACCTCTTTCGGTAGAAAGTTGGCAATTTATTTTAAGAGCTTTAATATGTCCATATCTTTCCACTCAATAATTTCAGTCTTAGAACCTTCAGAATGTAATCAATGATAAGATCAGAGATTTATTTCCAAAGATACTCATTCCAGGTTATTTCATCATAATAAAAAAATTGGAACCACCTAAATGTCCAACAATAGGAGAATAATGAAATAAATTGGGGTGCCTCCATACTATAGGAATGTGTTATTTCAATTTAAAGTGGAGTTTTTGAACACTGTTCAATAGGATCATGCTTCAAATAAGAAAAAAAATGCAGAAAACAAAAATTAGTGTAGTATCTAATCATACTTGTGTAAAAATGTATTTTATTTTTAGAAAATACTGAAAGAAAAATTATTACCCATGTTATAGCACATGCCAGAGTTTTCCTTCTTTCCTAATTTATTTTTTTCTCTTATTTTTAAAAAAAAATTTGAGAGGTTTTTGTTATAGGGCATGTGCGCTCTCCAGAAAGGCAGAGAGAGACAGAGAGACAGAAAGCGAGAAATCACCCCCCAGGAGGGATGGCCACACCACAATTCCTTCTCCATTCTCCTATCGGGATCTTGGACACACACACACACACACACACACACAGGCCCGACATGAGTTTAAGCCACCAGGTCCAGGACTTGAATCGTAGTTGACTACATGGGAGTTCAGCGACCCAGGCATTACTCCATCTGCTGGTCCTCTTCCTAATTTTAAAGGTGAATGTATCAGTTTGAGAGCCTGTTTGAAATGCCGACTTGAGGGAAATGCTTCAGTTTATGTACCTTGGTTTCTTCACTTATTAAGGGGGTTCTATTGTCTAGCAATCTCCTTTATTCACTTATATGTTGCAGAAACCCAACTTCAGTGACTTAAGGAGGTGATTTTTCACCACTCAGCAAGCTATCTGGAGGCAACAGCTAGGGATAGTAAATTGTTTCACAGTATTCTCAGTGTCCCAAACTCTTTTTTTGTCTCATCCTTCTTGGTAGGTAACTTTCCTCTTTATGATCATAAGAGAGTTCTTCTTTCATAGCTCCTTGTCCATATTGCAGGCAGGAAGAAGAAAGAAGCACTTACGAGAAATGGTTGGTGCCTGCATCAGGGAAGGGAATTTTCCCAAGAAGTCTCTGGCAGATATCTTCTAATCTTATTGGCTAGAATACGTCATGTGACCAGAAAGGAAAGGAGGCTGGTAATGTTTGAGTTTTGATTATCTATCTCATTTTATGAGACATTTTACTTCTTTTTCTAATTGTTTCCCAATTTTGGGTGATTGTATCTAAAAGGAAGAGTGGGTTTTATTTGTTTTTATTAATATAGGTTTAAAAAAATCACTGGGACAGATGGCATAATGATTATGTTGCTGGACTCCCATGTAGTCAACCACGGTTTGAGTCCCAAACCTGGTAACTTAAAACTCACACCGGACACGTGTGCATGCATGCCCAGAACCCTGAGAGGAGAATGGAGAAGAAAGGACTGCAGCATGGCCACCCCTGCCCCAGGGGGTTGATTTCTGGTTTCCTGTGTCTCTGTCTCTCTCTGAGAGTGCATGTGCCCTATAGCAAACATTTCTTTAAAAAAAAAATGTGAGGGCCAGTTGGCAGTATGGTGGTTAAGGTGGATGAATCCTACATGGGATTGCATGGTTTGAGTCTTGGACCAGGCAGCTTCAAAAACATGCTGGGCATGTGTGTGTGCATGCCCAGAATACTGAAAGGAGACATGGAGGATAAGGAATTGTAGCATGACCATCCCCCATTAGGGGGGTGCTTTCTCACTTTCTCTGTCTTTCTCTTTATCTCTCTTTGTCTCTCTCCAGTAAGTGCATGTGCCCTCTAGCAAATTAAAGGCTAAGCTAAATTTCAAAGTTCTATATGGTAAAGAACAAGGGGGAGACTGCATTTGGGGTAGGCAACCACAGTTTTATGCTCCTTCACAAATTGGTCTAAGTCTAAAGCATAGCATCTGGAATGGCACTGGCACACATTAGACACTCAGACAGACATAGGGCCTATGATGATGGTGGTGGTATAGGGTGATGGACATCAACATTTATAGAAGAATATATTCATAATACAGCTCATTATTGGGTTTCACTGGGATTACAAATACAGTCAAAAACATTTATTGAGTACTCTGGGTATCTGGCACTTTTCAGGCATTGTCTCTCTGAATCCTTATGATTCTCCCGTGAACTTCCTGGTCTTTGTTCAGGTATGGCCTTTGGGGTTAACACTCTGGCTCTAGGGAAAAGGTAGGTAGCACTCATCTGATATGACCAATGTAGACTTATCCCCTTTACCTTGATTGGTTCAGATATAGTCATATGATCCAAATGGGACTTGTGAGCCCTGTGGAGACTTTTAATGGAAGCTTTTAGAAAGAAGTTTTCTCATCTTCTATGAGGGCTTCCAGAAGGGAGAGACACTTGCTTTCTTCATGAGGATGTTTCTAGCTCCAGGACCAGTTGGCAGCCATATTAAATTTTATACCACTCAGAAATGGAAAGAAACATGGCACTGCCTCAGTTTGAGTTGAGCTTTATGTTCATTGCATCCACAAGGATCCCAACTGGCTTGAGTTGCTACGGTTATCAGCTCTACTTTATAAGGGGAAACCCAAGCTCAGTGAGGTCAGGACTGCAGAACTAGTAAGTGTCAGATCTGAGATTTGAACTCAGGGAGTTGGATGTCAAACCTTAGAACATAAGTCACTGGGGGTTGTACTAAAATAATATGCTTATTGGTGAAAGTTTCAAGCCCCTTCCCACCTCCAAAGAACCAGATTACTGACTTTTCAGTCTTTCTTCCTGAGCCTCTTTCCTCCAGGGTCACTGACATCATCCATTTCAAGCTCTGCTCCACTAGCATCCACACGGACAATAATGGAGTCTTTGTCTTGCCTCTGTATTTTCAAATGCTTAGAGGAACCTCCTGCATGTTTACAAACCATGATACCACTTGGGTAAATTAAAATATGGAACACTGGGCTAGCCAGGGGTGTGGTGGTTAAGGTGGCTGGATAGCATGGGGCTGACCACATGGTTTGAGTCTCAGACCTGGCAGCTTGAAAAACACACCATCCTCCCTGGGAGGTGCTCTCTCACTTTCTCTCTCTCTCTCTCTCTCTCTCTCTCTCTCTCTCTCTCTCTCTCTCTCTTTCTCTCTAGTGAGTGCACACACCCTATAATAAATATATATATATATGTATGTGTATATATATATATATATATGGAACATCTTTGCCTTCAATTGGAATCATATCCACTCCATGGGAAATACTGGTTACCTGTGGCTAGTTAAGTGCTGATTGCCTTTTGTATATCTTTGATTACTAATAATAACTAAATAATTCATTATTCTTAATAATAAACACATCCTAGTAAACATAATATATTGAAGTACCAGATCCATGAGGAATCCAGCAAAGGAGGCCTTTGCCTCCCCGCTTCCTAGGTGGATCATCACCCCTGGTATTCCTCAGTTCTCTGTAGCTCCAGGCTGTGTGACTATTACAGATCTGGACATTTCTCTCTGTGCAGGTCACCCAAGAATGAGAGCTGAGTGAAAAGCATCTCTTATTTGGTATAAAATCAATGTCATTGGACCTTTTCCCCTTAAATGAAAACAGGGACAAGCCAGTGTGTGATGAAATCCTATTCATATGTTGTTTAGAAACTGCTGGGAGGGAAGCGCTGCTGACAGCTTTGGGAATAGACTGTCTGCAGATTCCTGTCAGGGCGGTGAGGTTGCTGGTGAACCTCTCGGTGCTAAGGCGATGGGAGGATGCTCATTACATGTAAATTCTAGTCAAATAGGATGGAGCAGAGTGAGCTCTCTCAAAAAAAGAAAATGCTAGAGAGGCAAGAAAGCAAATTGGCAGAGAAACTTCCTGATTGGAGAAAGGCAGAACTCACAAGGCTTTGTGCTTAGGGAACAATGTGCTAGGAAGCAATGCTCTCCCTCCCTTTTCCTCCCTTCTCCAGGGAAATAGTAAATCCTAATCTAAGCTTTCCTCTGATAAATCAGGGGTCCAGGTAAGGTTGCCAGATATAGGCAATGAAAGTATGCTAAGAAAGGGTTCTGTTTTTATCTGAAATTCACATTTAATCAGGCAACCCTTAGTTCGGGGGATCATGGCCCCTCAAGTTTCAGGGTCTGTTCTCCAAATCTCTATGGTGGTGAAAGTTGTGTGTGTGTGCGTGTGTGTGTGTGTGCATGCTAGGGACATGATAGAATGTGAAACCAAAAAGATAGGAAATCAACCTTGAAAATAGCATGGTGTGATTCTATTTATTCTTTGCCTCAGTAAAAATCACATTTAAAAAAAAAATCAAGATAGGCACTAAAGGATAAAGATAAGCCTTGAACACTATCACCTGCAGAGATTTACTGAGTCGATCTCATTGCAGTGATTTTAGCTACTGACACTCCCCATACAACTCCCTATGCACACAGGTGCAGCTTTTTCCACCTCAGCCTCTGGCTTAAAGTATCAGTCTTTCCTCTGGTAGTCCCTGCAACCCTGGCTGATTTCCTGCTAATGGCTGTCATTCATCTGAGGCTGTGTTCCCACAGCTGACCTCTCCTGCTCTACCCAGCAGAACTTGGAATGAGGGTAGAGTCTTGGGATGTTAAGAAAATGCCAGCTGGGGGGACCAACTGATGGTGTAATAGCTACATTGCTGGACTCCCATGTAGTCAACCCTGGCTCAAGTCCCAGACCCTGTGGCTTAAATTCATGCCAGCCACATGTGTGTGCGTGCCCAAGATCCCAATAGGAGAAGGGATTGCAGAATGGCCATCTCCCCTGGGGGGTGATTTCTCGCTTTCTGTCTCTCTCTTTCTGGCGAACGCACGTACCCTAGAGCTCACACCAGTACTTACATTCCTGCTGGCCAGTGACCAAGCTGAGGCTGCAAGGTACAGTGGAATTGGGGCCACACAGAAGATATGCCTCTGTACCTCACCTTTTCTTTTCTTTTTTTTTTTTTTTTTTTTGGAGAGGTTTTTGCTATAGGGCGCATGCGCTCGCCAGAAAGACAGAGAGACATAAAGACAGAAAGCGAGAAATCACTCCCCAGGGGGGATGGCCACGCCACAATCCCTTCTCCTCCATTCTCCTCTCGGGATCTTGGGCACGCACGCACACACGGCCGGCGTGAGTTTAAGCCACCGGGTCCGGGACTCGAACCGTGGTCGACTACGTGGGAGTCCAGTGACATAGCCATTACGCTAACTGCTGTCCCTGTACCTCACCTTTTCCACCTGGGAGTGATTCCTCTAGTCACTAAGTAGTCTTTGCAAACACAATTGTTAATTCCTTGATAGGACTAGGCCATTTCTTTACCTATCCGTATTGTTGAGCATTTAGATGTCACTATTGCATGAGATCTGGACATTTCTTTCTGTGTAGGTCACCCAAGAATGAAAGTTGAGTGAAAAGCATCTTACCGGTTTAAGACCAATGTCACTGAATCTTAAATGAAAAGCCAACATGTGATGAAATCTTATTCATACGTTTGAAGATTCAATTTTATAAGATCTTCAATCTTAAAATCTCAAAGAGAAAAAAGAATGGAGTCCTACTAGGTAAGAAGTATGAGCTATGTGCTTGTGTTTTACCCTTTATGTTCTATCATGGCTTGGCATGTTTCGTGATGGGCTAGACAATTTTAATCAAAAGATACATTTTAAGAGTCCACCAATGGAAAGTCCATGGTTCTGATCTGGGACTTAAAAAAAAAAGTGGGGACAGGATTTAGATCACAAACCATCTGAATGGGAACTGTTGCAATAGAAAAAGGGGATTATGGGAAAAATTAGTTCTCTAAAATGCTACATTTGTAAACTTAAAATTATTGAGGGACGACAGTAGAGGGATAACATCCTAGAAAACGAGATGAAAACCTGGGCCAAACGTGGTTCCAGTCTGTTCTGATTCTACCCTATCTTTCTATCCAGGTTCCATTTATGGTGCAGAGAAGGCAAGAGAATCCTTCCTGATGTCAGGGGTGGGAGTGGGGATTATAGAAGCTGGCTCTGAGGGGAGAAAGAGAGTGTGTGGATTATTTAAATGAAGAGTGAAGTTGATCTAAGTCCATAACAGTTCAAGACAAAAACTGGAGTCCTATCAAAGTATTGAGTCTAAGGACAAGACGAAGCTAGAAACAGAAAAATAATCAAAGGGAGATCAGTGAACTCAGATGCCAGAAGAGTCCAAAACAAAAATGGCAGTCAGGGCAATGAGTAAGTGAAGCTGATGGTTCAGAGTGAGTCAGGGAGAGCATTTCAGAGTTTCTTCAAAATGGAAGAAGAGGTGTCAGGATGCAGGAGGTGGATATGATGGGTTTAGGGAAGCTTTAGAGGCTGGCCACCTGTCATATTGCACTTACTCTGGCTGTTTTATCTATAGGTCTCCTTTCTTTGTACATTACCAATTTCACACCACACTTATATTATCCAACAGCTGTCAGCTACTGCCTTGTCCACATTCCTAACATCACCACCTTTAGCCTCACTCAGCTCTTTCTAATATAGAACTGAAGAATAATTTTCTTAAATTTAGAAAGGAATATCCTTTAGAGAAATGCTCCTCTTCCCTCTGCCTCTGTCCACTCTGAATAATAAATAAAGAAGGTAAAAATGAAAGACATTGAAATAAAGTCACTTTGCTGACAAAGTATGACTTGAGCACACGAAATGTTCATGGATTAGGCACAGGAAAATTCATTTGGGGAAAGCATTTCTAAATTTTGGTGTCTATGCATGGCCTTAAAAGTTTTAAGTTTTCCAAATTACAAGGGAAAGATCAATTGGGAAGAGATAAAAATTTCCTTCAAAAAAGTCGTGAATAATGTCTTTGCTCCAACACAAAGCAATAAAATTGTGTCTAATTTTTCTGGTGGCCAGGTCGAAGAAGATGGGCTAAAGATAAAGAGTGATGGTGATGGTGGTTTATGTTGCTAACACATAGTTTTAAAGATGATAATCAGCTCGCCTGGGAGAGCTCAAAGGAAGAAAGATACGAGGGTAGAATGAACACATATGATCTATAAATAGGATGCATGCTTGAGAAGCAGTGATCTTATCTGGAGACAGCATTGCCTCTGTTATTTCATTGATTCCCCCCATGTTAATGGTGTTCCTGGAGCTTACTATTAATCTAATGACTGTGCTTTGGAATGATAATGCTCTCTCCTGCCCTGTCTCTCCCATTTGACAGACAGCTTGGATTCATCAGAGAAAGGGCCCAAGAGCCGCATCAGTCATTATTAAATAGGAATCAATAGAGCACGTTACACGAAGGAAGCCGCAGGTCTGTGATATGAGGCAGAAGCGTTACCTCTAAATTCTGAAGTCGATTCCATTTCCTAAGCAACACAGTTCTAGGAGGCCATACTGGGATCAGAGCCCTGGAAATATATACATATACTTTGGAAATTAATACTGCTAAGAGGGCAGCCAGGGCAGGATGCAATGTTAGTGGCGCCTGCCAGAGCTGAGCAAATGGACAGCCCTGGTTCTGGGTTCTCCAACTGAGTGCATTTCAGTGAGAATCTGCATCTCCAAGCTGCCTAGCAGTATTCAGCAGACAGTCCTGCAGACTCTAAATCAGCAGGCTAGGAAGTGGCTATGTGGACCAGAGTGCCAGAATGGGCAGGCACTGAGGCATGTTCTAGGGTCTAAAGACCAGAGGCATCCAAAGTACCTGAAGCAGTAAGGAAATTCCAGCTGGGGTGGGCTCACTCCAGTTTTTCTATTCCTCACTTGGTTGTCAGAGCTCTGCTTTATTTGTAAGGAGTTAGGTCGAAATCTTTCAATATAATTGATGAGCAGGAGAGATAAGGAAGTCACCAAAGCTGCGTCTTGTCCCCTGTCCTTCAGGGAGCTCCACAAGAACAGGAAGAAGGTGTTGATTTCTGAAGGTGAAGGTGCAGGTGTCCCAGCTCTGTGCCAAGTCATTGACTCCAGCAGTAGGTACCAATGCTCTTGCACTGGCTCATCCCATTCCTATCCATTGTAGCAGTTACCATACCAGATTATGCCGGCTAACACTCTGAATGCTTACCATGGACTGAAAACAGGCCCAAGAGATGTCATGTTCACAGCAATTCCACTGGGATCTATTATCATCCCATTTTATAGATGAGATGCTTGAAGCCCAGAGAGGTCAACAAGGCCAGATTCAAACCTGGCCTTCCTGAAGTCATACCCATTCTCTTAACCACTGTGCTTTGCCACCATATCCTCACCAGTTGGTTAGATTTGGGTCCATCCTTGGGAGTATCACACCCTTATGTTCACAAAGCTGGCCTTGGTGGCAGACGTTGTCAGAGCTCCACCCATGCACCCTCAGAGCTTTTTGCTATGATGTTCACACAGATTCCAACCTCATCCCCACCACTGTGTTTTCAATCCTAACATCCAGCACCTGTCTTTATTTGTGGGTGACTGCTGAAGCCCTCTGCCCTGCCAGCATGGAGTGCCAGCTGATCTCTGTAGATGAGGTAAACTGCCTTTATCAATTCTCTATTACAATGCAACAAATTAACTCAAAACTCAGCCATTTAAAGTAACAATAAGCATTTATTATCATGAAGTTTCTGTGGGTCAGGAATTCATGGGTGGCTTAGCTGGTTAGTTCTGACAGCATCTCTCACAAGGCTGTAGTCAAGATGCCAGCAGGGGCTGCACCATCTGAAGACTCAGCTGGGACTGGAGGATTGGTTTCTAAGACAACTTCCTCACAGGACTAGCAAATTGGTGTGTTTATTGGCAGGAGGCTTCAGTTTTTCACCACATGGGCCTGTCCGCAGACTGCTTGAGCATCCTTACAACATGGTGGCTGGTTTTCCCCACAGTGAGTGATCCTAGAGAGCACAGGATAAACTGCAATTTCCCTTATGACCTACCCTTGGAAGTCATACTCCATTTGTTCCAAAAAAGCCTGTTGTTGAACAGGCCCATGGAAGCAGACTACACAGGGCATAAATAGCAGGAGGGGAGGATCATCAGGTACCATCTTAGAGCTGCCACTGTGGCACTCCGTGAGACTTTGCTTGAAATTACACCCTCCCTTGACTTCCTTCTCTTCCTGTTCCCACTCTCCTACATTCCAATTCACTTTTCCTGGAAGTACCTTCAATCAGGGGATTTCAGTTTCACATGAACTCTCCCTTAAGGATCTGCTTCTGAAACACAGATTCTAAGACATGCAACACCCATGGCCAGCTTCTGCTCCATTTTCTAATTAGCTCTCTGGCTTTCTGCTGGTGTTGGGCACTGCCATGAGCCTCACCTTCCATGACTGTGGCCGGCTCCCTACAGGATTCATTCTCTCTGTCTCAACAGTCACTGAAGGGGATGCTGTCAAAATAGAATCACACCCAGAACCAACCACACCCTTTACCAAGCACTTGGCATACATCATCTCATTTAACTTAATTCTCAAATAATCCTTTATAACAGCTATTATTGTCTCCACTCTTCAGGAGAGAAAACCAAGATTGAAAAAAATTGAGTAACTTGTACGAGTTTGCATTGCTAACATCAGAGCTACTACCTGAATCCATACCTGGAAAGTCCAAAGCTCATGTCCTTTGCCTCTGTCATGTCTCTCCTTGGCCATTCTTTTCACCTTCTGCTGTGTTCACAGGCCTAATTCTCCCAAAAAGGAAAGTAGAGAGGGATAAGCTGATGTTGACCACAGCTGCTTCTTTGTCAGCCACTTAGTCATGTGTTCTGGGACCTCTCCATTTACTGGACCTCTTCTGATTTCTTGTCCCTCCATACCCACAGCAGAAAACCCAAGCATAAGTATGGTCTTCCTGCCTGAACCAGCCCAGAGTTGTGGTCACTCTGCCAAAACATGGAGATCAGAGCGATTAACCCCCACTCTCTTTGTCACACAAAGAGATTCCCCTGCCACTCTCTAACCACCTCAGCCACATCACTTGTGGCTCAGGAAGTCCACGTTACTCATGCCACCGTATGCCCAGCCTGGCTGCCGCAGATGGAAAGACCTGTTCTCAGTCGAAATATTTTTCGTCCTCTAAAAATTGGGCTTGAGCCTAAGCATGTTGGCTCTGGAGTTTGTCTTTGAGGACAGGTCTCACAGTAGAGTGAAGGCAGGGCAATGTTGTGGGCTTCTTTAGGCGAAGTAAGCTGATCTAGTAGCAGAGCCAAGATCTTAGCTCTTTCAAAAAGGGCAAGTCCTCTTCCTCAGAGAGAGATTAGAGTCTAGAGAAACAAGTCCTGGGGCTCTTGAACCTTCTTGTTTGTAAAATACAAGGGCTCCCAGGGCTGCACACTAACTAATTAGCCCATTGTTCTGCATAAATTTGCCTTTAAGAGGCAAATCCTCCCCTCATTTTACCCTCCCAGTGATTGCTCTTTGGTGTATATTTTATACTTAATCACACATCTCAATTCAGATGCTAACTTTTAAACAGTTAAAGTGGATATAATCCCATCAAAACAATAGAGTTGTATTAATGCCAAAATGTATTACACTGCTTCAGTTTTTAAATTTAAATTAATTAGAATTAAACAAAATTTAAAATGTAGTTCCTCAGTTATACTAGTCCCAATTCAAGTCACATTTCCTGTGGTTAGTGGCCACTGTTGGACCATGAAGATCAGAGTATTTCCATGAAACCAGAAAGTTCCTTCTCCCCTCTTTCCGGTCCATTTCCTTCCTCTACACCCAGGTGATCACTTTTTTGTTTCTATCACCATAGATTTTCACTTGTTATTGAGTTATATTTAAATGGGATTATATAGTATATATCATTTTGTGTCCTGTTTCTTTAATTCAGTATGATTGTTTCTAAGAATCATTCATGTTGTTGGCCTAACCATAGGCAGAGGGATTGTAACATGGCAAGATTCTGCCAAAAATCTTTCTCCCTCCCCCATTCCCAATTTTTTTTCTTTCTCTCATAAAAATGAAAGAATTATATCCCCTACCTACAATGACCCTCTGTTCACCCCTCCATGCCTACATTCCTCTTCAGATAGGATGGAGGTCAACATCTCCAGTGCAAGGGTTCTCTCATCAGACAGAACAGGCTTAACACCAGCATGGAGCTGGTTTATTCATCAGTCAACTCAGTACTGTAGCTACAAGCTTCAACTTTTATAGCCCTTTGCCACACAAAGGGATCCCCTGCCACTCTCTAACCACATGAAGATGAAAAGGAAGCTCTGCCAAAACAAAAATTAGTTCAGATCTGTTTAGAGCCAAAGTGTTTTGCCTTTAAAAATGGGGTTCAAAAAGCCATTACTCCTAACAACCAAGCAGAAATATTTGCCTGTCATTTAAAAGTTCTGCAACTCTCCAGGGCTGCCTTACCTTAAAGTGCTTGATATGCAAAATGTTCTGAGATGAAATTTGACCTCCATGTTTGGGGAAAGGCTTTAGAAGAATATATTAACTGACTGTATATGTGTTGCCTCCCTCATATTCTGTACTTTATCTTCTTTTTGTTACCTTTTTTGCAAGACAAGGACTGGTCATTATTTTGCCTTTGTGAATTCTGTTTTCAATAGAAGCCTCACTTACACACACTAAGAAAACTCCTTAGGTATGCTTCTAGGCAGTGGGTACCGTGCCAGCCTTCCGCCTCCCTGCTCTGCAGAGAGTGCTAGCATGTAACTATCATAACATTCTGCATCCCCATCACACATCTCATCTGAGGTTCCAAAGAGTTACACAAACTTATATCATCTCCATTTTACAAGTGGAGAAACCAAGGCTAAAGACACTTGTGGCGTTTCATGTCTCTGAGTGCCTCCTGCCTTCCTGAGCTTACTCCAAACACAGCCCTCTGCTCAGATGGATTAGGAGACATCACCATTTATTGTTTTCACATTTACTGTGTGTCAGATGTTGCTCTCAGCACCTTTTGTACATGTACCAGGTGCATAAAATGAGTCATAGAAAGGCTAAGAAAACTGGCCAAGGACACAAAAGTCAGTGAGATGAAGAGCCTAGATCCAGATCTATGCAGGAGAGCAACAGAGACCCAGCTACACCTCACATGATAGATGGTGTCATCTAAGAAAATAGGCATAGGGGGGCCCGCGGCCAGCGCGCGGGCCCGCCGGCCTCTGGGCCCGCGCGGGACCGGGGCCGCCCGCCTCTGGGCCTGCGTGGGACCGGGGCCGGCGCGCTGGGCCTCTCGCCTCTGGGCCTGCGCGGGACCGGGGCCGCCCGCCTCTGGGCCCGCGCGGGACCGGGGCTGCCCGCCTCTGGGCGCACACGGGACCGGGGCCGGCGCGCTAGGCCGCCCGCCTCTGGGCCCGCGCGGGACCGGGGCCGCCCGCCTCTGGGCCCGCGGCCAGCGCGTGGGGCCGCCGGCCTCTGGGCCCGCGCGGGACCGGGGCCGCCCGCCTCTGGGCCTGCGTGGGACCGGGGCCGGCGCGCTGGGCCTCTCGCCTCTGGGCCTGCGCGGGACCGGGGCCGCCCGCCTCTGGGCCCGCGCGGGACCGGGGCTGCCCGCCTCTGGGCGCACGCAGGACCAGGGCCGGCGCGCTAGGCCGCCCGCCTCTGGGCCCGCGCGGGACCGGGGCCGCCTGCCTCTGGGCCTGCGCGGGACCGGGGCTGCCCGACTCTGGGCACTCGGCGCCTCTGCTTCGCGTTCCGCAGTCGAGGCCGCCCAGCCCCTGCTGCCCCTCCGGCGCTGGGTGTGTCCCGCGCTCGGCGCCGACGCTGCCTGGCAGCACTCTGACCAGGCAGGCGAACCGGAGGTGGCGCTGGGTCCCGCGCGCATTCGCGTGCTCGGGGGCTGGTGTGTGCCCGCTGGGCCCGCGCGTGGTCGCCGGGCCTGAGCGTGGTTGCGCGCGCTTGGGGCTGACGTGTGGCCGTCGGGCCTACACGTGACCGCCGGGTCAGCGCATGGCCGCTGGGTCTGCGAGTGGCCGCTGGGCACACGCATGGCCCCCAGACTGGCGAGTGGCTGCCGGGTCTGAGTGTGGCTGCCGGGCCCGCTCCTGTGCATGGCCGCCGGGCCTGCGCCTACACATGGCTCCCGGGCCGGAGCGTGGTCACTGGGCCGGCGCACGCCGGGCCTGCGTGTGGCTCCCGGGCCTGCGAGTGGCCACCGGGCCTGTGCATGACCTCCAGGTTGGCGAGTGGCCACCAGGTCTGAGCATGGCCGCCGGTCCTGTGTGTGGCCGCCGGGCCTGTGCCCGTGCGTGGCCGCCGGGCCTGTGTGTGATCGCCGGGCCTGTGCGTGGTCGCCGGGCATGCGCCCACGCGTGGCCGCCGGGCCCGCGCATGGCTGCCGGGCCTGCGCCCAGGCGTGGCCAACGAGCCTGCCCGTGACCGCCGGGCCTGCACGTGACCGGCGGTTGCAAGCAGCAAACTGAAGCCGAAAACAAGGATTAAGATCTTGCAAATATAAGCAGAAGAAGGAAACCTTGGATGTCTTAAACCAATTGAGAAATGTATGGTATAGGAGGATTTTCGCTGCCTATGGGCAGTGAGAAGGCGATGGTACCAGCCCTGCATTACCTCAGGGAAAAATAAGAACTATTCTACCATTCTTAAGGAAGCCAGATACTCGAGGATGACTCACGCTGCAGATCCCCACAACACCATCCTCGGTAATCACAGGATGGATGCTGTGCTGCATCAGCTGATAACCGTCTCTGCCTACCAGAACTGCGTTCCTGAAACTGTACTCCATAGAGACTCACCTACAACTGCGGAGCTGCACGAGACCCACCCTTGACCCAACCCTGAATAGAACCTATGTTTCCTATTGTGGAAAACTTTATGAGCTCATAATTGAAAAAGGAAAAAAAAAAAAAAAAAAAAAAAAAAAAAGGATGAAAGATCTGGAGGGTATGGTCGCAGGGATGGCAACTGCGGATGCTGGAGACAGCACGGGAGAGGTAATGGGAATGAATGATGGAGGGCGGTTCAGGGAACGATCATCACGTTTGATGGACACAGGGGTGAAGGGTGGTCTGTTGAAGATGATGTATGTGGGGGTATCATTGTCTTGGCTAATGTTAACTATACTCATGCTGGAAGGGACCATGCTGTACACTGTAAAGATGTCCAATGAAAAAAAAATAATGATAACATTATCGGCACTCTGGCAGAAGGAAAAAGATCCAATGATATGATAGCGGAAAGGATAAATGTGGATGCCGGAGCCTGTAAGGGAGGGGAGTGGGTGGTCAGGAGAGGGTGGTAGAAAGTGGGCGTGGGGGGCAAAAGGAGGAATCAGTTAACACCAAAAAAAGTAGAGTTCTCTGTTGAAAACTATATACATATATGTATATTGTATACATCATAATGGGAACTTTATGTAAAATGAATTTAATTAATCTGAGAAAAATAAAATAAAATAAAAAAAAAGAAAGAAAGAAAGAAAAGAAAAAAAGATTTAAAAAAAAAAAAAAAAAAAAAAAGAAAATAGGCATAGGTGACCACACACAGTGTGCATGGGAGCTCAAGGCTGGAGAAGGCCTGTAAGTGAGGGGCTTCAGATTGCCATCAGCTTGATCAAATTTCCAATGGATTTATTCACAAGGCAAAGGAAAATAAAAGAGCAGATTTTTAGCAGCTGTTATAAAGTCAAAAGTACACAAAAGGGCATTTAACCTAAAAGCAAGTGTGTGGCCAACTACGTAACTGATCATTTGTGACCAAAGAGCATCAGGAAGAAATACAATCGAATTAGATGGCTATAAAAGCTGGCTGCATATTTACTCCACTTTAAAAGTAAGTACACATTTCACATGTGTAACCTAAATCTGACTGCAAAGTGAAATAAACCCTCTTCTAAGCAATACGTAAATAAATAGTCTGGACTTCCTCCAGCATTAGAGCACACACCCTTCAAAGATTCTTCTGTAAGGCCAAGTAAAATGAAAAGGGTGGTTATTTTTGCAGTAAAGTCACAAAATTATAGTACCATAAAGGGCACATAAAAGGCCAATGATCATTGTCTCAAATTAACATTTGTTAGTACCAGCACAGCTTCCAACACAGGCCCACGGTGAGGAACATTTCCGCTATCTCATCACTGTCCAACTACAAAGAGAAGTGAGCTTCTGGTAACCTTGGGAACAGGAGGCTGAGACTGGGAGACATGCCTCAGCCCCTCCTCTGCAGATTCCTCAACCACGAAGTTGTCAGGCTGGAAATGTCTCAGAGAGTCTGCTTCTAACCATCCAGAAGACCCTCAATGCCCTTCATTTATCCTTCAAAAAATATCTGAGGACCTGCAATGTATCAGACTCAGGGCTAGGCCATAAGAATGAGGCAGCCATGGTCCCAGCCTTCACAGAGCATGTGGACCAGTGGGGAAGTAAACTCTGAGAAGACAAAGGAGCTCACCAATCAAGAACACAATCCCAGTTATAGAGGCTCAAGCCTAAAAGGGGTTATTTTTCCCACCTCAAAAAAGGTCCATACAATAGCTGCTTCTGTTGATTCAGCTGTTCAATAATATCAAAACTCATATTTGAGATACTAGCAAATCTCTTGGCCTTTTTTCAGGACCGCAAAGTGATTGCTATATCTCCAGCCATAGTGTTCTCATTCTAGACAGAAAAGGGAGGAAAAGAGGGTATAGTCTGAACTATTTGCCATAAACAGGAAAGAAAAAGTTTTCCCAGAGCCCTCCACTGTGTCACCTGGCCACCCCAGCTGCAAGTCAGGATGGGATAGCCAGCACTTAAGGTGGGCATATGGTCACCTCAAACAAAACCAGAATTTTTTTTAGTGAGGGTGAGGGAATGGGGCATGAGAATTTTGCAGCAAATCTACTGCTGTATTGCAAACCATCTCACATATGAAGACAAAACAACCAGCGCTTTATATGTTCAGGAAATTTGTAGGTCAGATATTTGGGCAGAGTACAGCGGGATGATGTATCTCTGATCCCTGATACCTGGGGTATTAGCTGGGAAGACGATTCAGGGTGACTCTGTGGTTCAGAGCTTGAATCATCTGGAGGCTTCCTTCATCATGTTTGGGCCCTGGGTTGGAATATCTTAAATCCTGGCCTCTCCATGTGGCTTGGGCATCCTTACAACATGGCAGCTTATTTCCCGGAGGGAGGCCACTGAGATGTGTATGCAGAGAGTGAACTTTCCAAGAGAACCAGGTGGGAGCCAGCTGACATAGACTAAGAATTATATAGCGCCACTTCTGCCATATTCTACTGGTTATGAGTCACTAATCAAATTCAAGGGGAGAGGAGTCAGATTCCATGTCTCACTCACGGAGTGGCAAATTGCATTGCAGAAGCACAGTGCAATGAGAGCTATTGTCAAGGTCATCTTTGGAAAGTAGAATCTAGCAGTATCATGCACCTGGACAGGATGTGGGGGTTCGGGAAAGCCTTGAGAGGAATTGTCATCTAAGCTGAAAATTGAAGGACAAATAGAAGTTAGCTGATGGAAGAGGGTGGTGTGGGAGGCAATGGAGGCAGAGCAATAATGTGCAAAGGCAGGAGGGCCACGAGAGCATGGCCACATGAAAATGAAGGCTCCAGAGTGGAAAGGGCCAGGAATGGTGAGATGGAAAACATAGGGGTAAGGTGAGCAGAAGCCAGACCACAGGAGACCCCTTGGTTGGGAAAGGAGCTTGGGATCTGTCCCAGGAACAGCAGGAGAGCATTGCTTGGTTTCCCACAGGGTAGCAAAGAGATAGATTTGCATGTTAGGAAGCCCACAGTCTACATGGGTGTTGGTGGAGGGGAATAGAGTAGGAATAAATAATCAGAGAAAGAAGGTAGATAAGGAGAAGGCTACTGCAGGAATTTAGGAGAAAGAAAAAGGGTGGCTAGGACTCAGGCAGAGGCAGAGGATGATGGAGAGATACAGGCATGGATTAGGATGCATTTTAGAGAGGAGCTCTCAGGACCTACCACTTCACTGGATTTCTATTGTACAGGAGGGAGAAGAAGGCACAATGAACCCTGCATTTTGAACCTGAGCACACTGGGGTCCAACGCCACCCTCCACCACTGCACATACACCAAGGTGTTGGCACAGGGTGGTTTCCTAATAAATGACACCTGTTGTGAAAGAGACATCTTTCTAAAGTTTGTAAAATGCAAACCCAACCAAGTGTCTCCTCTGCTCTGAATCCTCCAGATAAAGACTGATCAATTTCCAGGGTCTGAGCTATAAAAATGCCTTCCTAGTTCCCTCTGATCCCTTCTTCCCACTCCTCCAGCTCTATAAAATGACCCTAGAGCACCTAAAAATACCTTATTCTCTCAAATCTATGACTTTACCCAGGCAGCTTGTCTTGCCCCTCTCTCATGCCACCCAGTCACCTCCTTGCCAATATTAGGGCTCAGTTGAGATTTCCTTTCCTCTAATTCCAGAGCCTCTACTCTGTCTCACCACACCGTACAGTGGTGAGCCCCCAATCTCTCAGCCCCTCTGAGTGGCGAGCTCCACATCTTCCCTCCTGCTCACAGCTTTCTGCTAAGTCTTGGCCATGGCAGGAACCCTGTAAGAGGTTGAAATATCAGGTCAACAGTTACTCTTGGGGATGTGGAAGACATAGGAGGACCAGCGGAGATAAGAGGGGGATGAAGGTCAGGGTGGAGATGCCTGGTGCACGTAAGACATTTGAAAAGAAGTCATTGGATACACACAGCTCCTGATCTGTTGTTTACAGTTCCAGAAAGTCAAAAATTGCAAGTTCCTCCAATGCCACTGGTAGATCTCTGACTGGACCAATTTGATCATGACTTGACTTGAAAGTCAGGAGTACATAAACTTCCCACTTCCGTTAACAGCTCAGAAGGCATCCAGAAAGGCAGAAGTCAAACATAGGGATTGGGAAGTGAGTGTACAGCATTGATAGAAACAGAACTTGAACTGTTCCGTGTCATCATCTTAAGAAACAAAAAATGCTGAGAGAAAAAAAGGCATCCTGTATGGCTTCTTTCAGCTGATCTTCCAGTAAGGAGATGTAACTCTAATGTGGGAGCACAGGCTTTGGAATTGAGCTTGCTAGCTGTGATTTTCTACGTTAAGCCCCAGTGTCCTCATCTGAAAAATGGGAGCAGTATTGTTTTAGGATTGAATGAAGTATGCTCTCAGAGCTTGACATTCTACAGGCACCCAGCACATGTCACTTCTTTCCTTGGTGCATCTGAGTATGACATCAGCCACCTATACTATGTCATTTGTATAGTCCCAGGTGAATTCTGAGCAGCCAAATGGCACCATTTCATTTTCCTGTGCACTAATACCCTGCCATGGGAGGAGGGTACATTAATAGATGCAGTCAATAAACAAACACCCTGCACCTCATCCCTCCAGCACCAGCACACCCTGAGATGTAATGACAAGTGCTAGGCACTTACTGGATGCTAAATTAACACTTGGTGCTTTTAAAATTTCTCTTTCATTGGGAGAGAAAGTGGAAACCTGAGAGGCAAGATGGCGTGCTCAGGCTGGAAGATGAGGCTTCATATAACACGTTTACAAGTAAGGCCACTAATGTTGTTTCCTCTCATTAAAGATCATTCGTTCCCATTGGCGCACCGTTAAGCTGCATTAAATGTTAAGACCTAGTTAAGCTTGTATTTCTTCAGGCTAAGTGGAAACTCGGTAGATTATTTTTTTTCCAAATTAAAATAATAATAAAACTGATTTAGAAAAATTAAAGAAAACAAGCTCGAGGAGGCCCAAACGTATCTGCTTGTCAGTTTTATCATTACAAATAGAATTAGCCCAAACATTTAAGTGGCTTCCAGGAGCCTCACTCCTGTGGGTTCCTTCTGTGTATAGTCTCCATGCAGAATGTTATTAGGTATAATTTATCTCCTCTAATTTATTAGATTATGTTTATATACTGCTGTACTTATTTTAACAAAGAGGTTTTTAAACAAATAGAAGTAAATGTAGATTTAATTTATTTCACCAGGCAAAGAATTCTCAAGAAAATCAATTTTCATTTGCACAGGTATATTCTGGTAGCCTAGCACCCCCATTATTACACTTCTGCTCCTTCTTCGCAGGCGTTTACATGACAGATAGCTTCATTTCTCTGCCATGATTCTATTACTTACAGAAAAATATGTTTAAGGAGTATTAAAGGTCTTACTTAAACTGACAAAAGTCACCAAAGCTTGTGTTAAGGCTGACACCCTCTTAACTTACTCTGGTGAATGGGAACCACTGGAAAACCACATGCTGCCTGTAGTGGGGTGGCATGTCAGGTTTTATTTGTAACTCCTTTTGTTTTGTTAATTTACAGAAGACCTTTAATGCTATCTAAATGGAAGAATGGGTCTTGCCCAGCATAGAAAGATCTGATGCTGGATTTTCTCTCTCTTCTCTCTGAAACAGAGAATCTCAGAACCATGGTGTGCTGGGGATGCCCACTGCCAAAGTTCTACAGTGCTTAAGTCTTCTACTCCTAAATGCTCCAGTTTTACCTTTTTTTTTTTTTTTTTTCCTATCCTCAGGGCTCATTGACAAACATAAATTAGATCATAACTTCCGTCCTCTCCCTTCTAATGCCTTTCCATTTTCCTTTCTAAACTACTTCCCTTTGCTACATAAATGTGTGCTAGAGGTAGCTTGTTATAGGCTTACAAGAACTGAAAGAGAACACATTTCTTCCCAACTCTGTTCAGGGTTCAGGTTGGTAATGTAAGATCAGCTAGAATTTGAGTGTATTTATGCTATGGAAATTGACAAACACAACAAGTCAGGTTTTGATTTTTGTTTTCCCTGCCAGAGCTGGTTGTAGATATTTACCAGCACCCCATCCCTTCTGACCTACCACTCTGTCATTAGACTTATCAAACTCCTTCCTTCAGAGCTTTTAAGTCCCCTATGTGGAGCATCCTGCCCCATGGCAGATGCTGTCAGTTCCCTACTTATATCGCCTTGCCCTCCCTCTTCAGTACCCACAGGCTTCTGACGTCCACCTGCCAGCCAGGACCACACTTTGCACTGGAAGATGTCCTCTGGTCACCACTTGCTGCCAGCATGACAAGCCAGGGAGCCAGGGAATGAAGGCACTCTGCACACCCACATCTATACCCATAATCCCTTAAGAAGAACTCCCAGGAGCTGGTAGATGAACAGCCCCTCAAGTAGGATAAGTCTGAGATGCTACATGTCTCTCCTCAGTGGCTGCCTCCATTTTCTATCTCGTCCTACCCTCCATCAGTGTTTCCTGAGATCACCTCCCAAAAAAAACTCCTTATACTTTGATTTCCATCTCATAGACGGCTTCCAGAGAATCCAAATTAAGATGTCCCCAACCTTCTCTTGTCTGGCTCTTCCTTCCTATTTAGGTCTCACTCAGCTGTCTCCTTGAAGAAGCTTACCCTGATGACCAGCTGTCTAATGTTTCCCGTCTTAGCCCCAGTCCCTAATAAATGCAAGACCTTGGTTTTGAATTCAAATCTCTCTGGCTTTCAGACTAAGGACCCCTTAAGCACTGTCACTGGGGAAGGTTTTAAAAAGGCAGATTCTGATTCTGTATGTCTCTAGTGAGGTCTGAGGATCCATAACCTATATAGTTTTAGTAAGTTTCCCCAAAAGATTCTTTTCTTAAATTTATTTATTTATTTTACATTCTTTCACTGAACATCATCACAACATACAAAGTGTGATTTCCCATCCAGAATACACTGTATAGTGGTTTAATCATACATGTTATTGTCAACAAATAATTTTCCATTTCTTGTTTCTTGTATATGTATTTTCTCCCTATTTCTCACCCTCTGCCATTTCCCACCCTCCTCCTCTGATATCTGCAGTTGCATTCCATTCCTTTTCTATTTTTCCCCACATTTTATTGAGTCACAAAATACCTTAATGAATCTAACTACTATTAAGAGCAAGTTCAGCTGATATATACATATCTGTGAACACATGTTTTAGGTATGAAACTCTGTGGGTAGAATGAATATACCATAAAATAATACCTAGCTGAGACTATATAGATTACTGTGGTCATTAAATAAGTATTTTTTAATATTTTTTTAATTTCAAGAAAAGAGATTTTACTTTGAATAAATCAAAATAAAAAAAAAATGTTGAGAGAAACTTGCTTAAGACTTAAAGCCAGAAAACAGGTTAGGATTCTGTTCAAATAGTAGGTACATGGATCGTTCAAATAGTAGGTACATGGCCCTGTCAACAACTCAAGGGAAGACAAAAATCCTTAACTCTGGAAAATAAAGCATAGAAGATAGTAATATTTTAGTCAAAAGTCATAAAATTCTATTTCACAAGTTCAGATTTATATACTTAATCTGTCTTCTGTTGTGGTCTGAACTTTGCATTTAAGTTTTGGAAAATAATGTTCAACTCTGGATTTGTCCCTATTATTAAACTGGCCAATTTCTTAGTTGTTTTTGAACTCTTATTTCCGTGTATCTAACTTTAGTTTTCCTGATATAGTACTCCCTTCAGAACTTCTTGGAGAACTGGTCTGGTGTCAGTAAATTCTTTCAGGTTTTGTTTATCTGAGAATGTTCTTTTTCCATATGAAGGATAATCTTGCCAGATATAGTATTCTTGGTTAAAATGTTTTTTCACTCAACACTTTGGATATATTTCCCCATTCTTTCCTTGCTTACATTGTTTCCAATGATGGGTCCGCTGTTAGCCTGATGGGATATCCTTTGTAGGTAACTTGATGTTTCTCTCTTGCCAATCTTAGTATCCTGTCTTTGTCTGTGGTTTTGGTCAATCTGGTTATAACATATCTTGGAGAAGATCTTCTTGGGTTGATTCTATTTGGGGTCCTTTGTATTTTTTGGGTCTGGATCTTTGAATGCCTCTCTAGGTTTGGATAGTTTTTTCCAAGATTTCATGGAATACATTATCAATGCCCTTATGAGTCTCTTCACCTTCTGGGATACCAATTATCCAGATATTTGGACATTTAATGACATCTAATATTTCTCATACGTTATTCTCATTTTTGGGGAGCTATTTTCTCAGTCTTCGTGGTGGATTTTTCTAATCCGTTGATTCTGTCTTCTACATCTGAGATTTGATTTTCTGTATCATCTAGGCTGTTTTTAATACTGTCACAGGAGGTTTTGACTTCCTGTATTATAGCTTTCATCTCTAACAGTTCCATTTGATTCTTTTTTATGGCTTGTATTTCCTCTTTCAGATCTCGCAAGAACTTCCTCACCTCCTGGAACTCATCGGCTCTTTTCTCCTGCCTCTTCTGGAGTTCATTGTTTCTCTTCTCTTACATCTCTGTTAATTTTGTCACTATAAACATTCTAAATTCTTTATCAGATATTTCTGAGTTCCACTGTCCTGTGTGTGGATGAAGAGGAGTTATTCTTTTCCCTTGGGGAGAGGTATTTTCTTGGTTTCTCATATTTCTTGTGCCTGTGCAATGATTTCCAGTCATCTGATGGCTTATTTGTTTCTTCCCAATCTCTAAAAGTTCAATCTGAATGTTCAGAGGCATGCAGGAGAAGGTGATCTGCAATCTCTTTGCCATTCTGTTTTTCTCCCTTTGTGTGGCAGATTTAGTGGGAATTGAGGAATATGTTGACCCTAATAGTATTTGGTTGTTTGGCTACAGTTCACTTAGACCTGCCTAGACACTCAGTGCATGGAGGCTGAGCAGCAAAGAGATAAAAGAAAAAGGGTAAGAAAACAGAGAGAGGGGGGAGAAAAGAAAAAAAAAGAAAAAAGAAAAACGACAAAAAGAATTTATTTATTTATTTATTTATTTATTTATTTATTTATTTATTTTAAAAAGCACACACAAAAATGAAAAGATAGACAAAAAGAGACAGACAGAGAGGAGGATACAGGAGCTCTACCAGGGTAAATTCTCAACAGAAAATCATTTCTCTTATTCTCTGAAAGCACTAGTTCTCAGCTACCATGAAGGACCCCTCCCCCCGAGTGATTCTTATTCGTGGTAAATAATCACAGGTAAAAGTGCTTAGAGTGATTTAAAAGTAGAATGTGTTGTCTTTGTAATACTACTTTGCCATTTAATTTACTACATATTTATTCACTTATCAAAAATTTGTTGAACTGAGGTTATAGCACTTACCCAGGCCAGCATGGGGCTTTCATATACATTTGTTATTTTTATGATTGAAAAATAAATTGATAGTACTTTAAAATAAATAAAAACATTTGGCAATTGAGTGAAGAAATGATAACTTTCCTTGGGTCTGTCCAATACCCTGCCTTCTCTAAGGCTGGCTTGGATGTCCCTTGTAATTCAGTGGCCAATTAGGAAGGTTTCTCCAGGCGTTCCTTCCAGCTGGTCCATCAGAATGTCATGAAGTATCCCGGGAAGGAAAGGTTATGCAGTCAAGTGACTTCGAGGACCACCACACATTACAGTCCATCTTGAAAATGCACAATGCACAAAATGCGTTGTGTTCAACACAAATACAGCTTTTTTAAATTTGTCTTATCCAGTGGCATTTCGTGAATCTCAAAAAGAAAGACTTTTTATCTAGTTCCAAACTTGCTTGACCATTTCTTTTTAATCCTGAAAAAATAGAGAAGTCATACTCATTTTTTCATGGAGTATCTTCTTTTAATTTCAAAATATTTGTTATATACATACTTTGTACCAGGCAAGATGATGGATACTGGGATGATGATAATAAATGAAATGGACACAGATCTACCCTTAAAGATCTTGCATTGATTAATGAAGATAGTTACCAAAGGCATGCTTACAAGCTACATATTCAATTACAGGGTGTTCTGAGTGATGATGGAGAATTTTAGGGTCATGAGCCCAGGACAGCAGAAGCTAACCTACTGTATGCCACCACAGGGGCACAGACTCAATGGGCCTTGAGAAACTCTGGCCTTGGGCAATAGTTCTCGATCTTTTTTAGGAGCATTAGTTCTCAATCTTTTTTAGGAGACTTGTTCATTATCATGGAAGGACTAAAAATCTCATCTACTTCATCTTCTGCTATTTCCATGTTCTTCTAGAAGATGTTTCTGCTTCCATTAGACATGAAAAAAAAATGTTCAGATTTGTGTCACTTTTTTAAGCAAATCATTTCACATCATAAATGAGGTTGGCATTTTCAAATTATTACTGTCACAGAAGCCTGCTGGAAGATGTTTGTGGATTCTAAGGTCCAATGGTCCTTTCTGCTGTCCCTAGAATCCTGGGTTCAAATTCTAATACCACCAATGAGCTTTCTAAATTTCTCATTTGTCCTGATGCCTAATAGGAGTGATGATACTCCTCCTACTTCATTGTCGAGATATTTTGAGACATACTTTCTCAGTAGTCTAGGTTCTCCCTAGGTAATTGGCCTACCTTCTCCCTGGGTCTTTCCACTCTTTCAGGGAACTGAAATGGTTTTCTGGCTCTTTCCAACCTGTCGTTCTACCCCTGGAGCATATGGTAAATTGGGCATGGAGTAGGAACAGGAACTGTGAAAACATTCAGGAAAACCTGTTTCTGTTGCGGAGAGTATCTCTGACTCAGGAAACCAAAAACTGATCTTGTCACATTTAGATGTGTAATTAATGCCTGCTGCATTGTAAGAAGCATCTCCATGAGACAGAAAATAATTCACTTTTCTCTTCGGTAAAACTTTAACACCTTGGTGAGAAACATGTATTTTTTTTTTCTTTTTCTTTTACTTACAACACATTGAGAGGCTATTTTCCAGGCAGCCTCTTTTGGAGGGTAGGAGAGGGAAGGCCTTTTAAGGGATTGGCATTTTAAGGGAAAGGCATTGTCCTCTTACCAGGATGATCTGCTTAACTAATGAGGTCTTTCACAATGACATCCACATTTTGGGCTTTACTATGTCATCTGTCTCAAACTGAGGTGAAACCCTGTCTAGACCATGCTGCACTCTGATTATTCAATTACAATGAGATACCAAGGACTGAAAGTGGTTAAAAGCTCTTTCCTGGTATGTTTTTTGGTTTCCACTGACTGCCATACCCCAAAGCAAGCATTGTGCTGCAATTCTTTGTTTGTCAATTTTGTTTGTTGGTTTTTGCAAGTCTTTCTGCCCTCTGCTTGAGATGCTTTGAGCGTTTGAGGGGTCTGGACGCTAGGTTAGGGTTACTACCTGGCACCTGTAGTTTAGCCTCTGCGGGGATTTTTGAGTTTTTCTGATTCAGTAACTGAAAAGGAAACTCTGAGCCTGTTTTGTAACTCGGGTGGGTGAGGTGATGTCTTACTAATGAGATTTACTCACACTTTTCTGTAGTGTAACCCTATTGGTTCTTGGAGGACATAGCACAGCTCTTTGCACAGGTAGCCTAGACAGAACTTAACACAAGTCCTCTAAACACAGTGAGTTGGGAAGTTGGTGGAGAGGCAGAGAATCCAGGACCATTACCTGGAGGCCTAATCAGCTAATATTACTACACAAACTGTCCCTTTACAGAAAAGATTGTGGTAACCTTTTCACATACTGCTACAGCTTGGATGTTTCTGAGAATTCATGCACTGGAACCTGGTTGTGTTGAAAATGTGTTAAGTGAAAAGTTAATCCCTTCATAATGTTCTAGAGTGGGGCCTTTGAGTACGATAAGCTCATTAGGGTGGGACCCCTATGATTGCATTCTGATAGCTTCTGGGTTTTCTAAGAAGGGAAAGGAGACCATAATAGGCAGAAACTCATGAATAGTTACTCTGCTCAAGGTCCTTCCCTCTGCCATGTTATAGCCTCACCAGAAGCTGGCCCCTGGACCTGGAACCTCCAAATCAGCTGAATAAACCCTTATTCTTATGAATCACCCAGTTTCAGATATTTCTGTTGGTCACCCAATAGTGAACTGAGACACACACCTTGCTTATGAACAATACCACAGATTGATAAATATCATTTATTCCCAAAGGTAGGTGCCAGGACCAGCTCAGCATGAACACGTTTCTCTGAGTGGGGAAGGCTGTGGATTAGAAATAGACGCAATAACAAAACACACAAAGACACACAAGTATAGAAAAGTGAGGATCGGGTGGGCACAGCCTCTCTGACGGAGAAGTTGCGACCAGAACCAGCCTCAGGTTTATTCTTTTATAGGGCAGAAAATAGGGGAAGGGGAAAAAATAAGATGCAAAAGGAATAGGGAAGAAGGAAGTGGAATGCAAAGAGAATAAGGGAGGAGAAATTGGAATGCAAAGCCAGTTTTTGGATGTAAATCATCTTAAGATGTGAAAATGACTGGTGCCATATAATTTCTCTGATCTTTTTGGGGGACAATCTGATAAACGCATGTGACTTCCTTTAGCCCTATGCTGGGCAGTATCGAGGTATTTGGTATCAACAACAACAGGAAGACAACCATTGACAACAGGCAGATACTGCTTTCATAAGTAGATGCTTCTCAATAGCCCTGCTAGAGTAGCTTACGGAAGCACATATCTGCATATGTCTACAGGCCACATGTTTTAATCACATGTTTTCAGATTGGCAGCTCTCCACAGGTAGGGACTCTATCACATGGCAGCCTTCAGAGTTCAGGTTAGTACTGCAAACTTTAGGTGGGGGGGTATGCATGTGTGTGTGCATGTGTGTGTGTGTGCACGATTGTATGTATATACACATGTGTGCATATGTCCATAGACGAATGCATGTGTGGCTGGGGGGAAGGAGCAGGGAAAACCAGGATATATTGACACCCCAGAGTCTCCTTATCTGAAATGGTAAGAGGAGCATTCTGTACCCTGAATATTTTTTAAGCTATTATTGATGTGAAATTCACATTATCATCAACATATCATAAATTCACAGACCATAAACCTTTCTAAAGTGAACAACTTGGTGGCATTTGGTAATTTCACGACGTTTGCAGTGAGCACCACTTTCCTGTTCCAAAGCTTTTTAATTGCCCCTGAAGAACACCTGCACCCTGGATTCTTAAGAAATGTGTTGATGCCCACAAGGTGCCTCGTTCAACCTCCAAGAGCTCGGGGGGCAGGTATTCAAACCTCACTTTGCAGCTGAGGAAGCTGAGGCTCCTTCTTCTTCCCAGGTGACCAAGATTGCCCTTGGCCATCATTTCTGATACCTGGCTTCTGAGGCTAACACTAGAAACTTTTAAAATGCAGATTCCTGGGTTCACCCTCCAAAGATTCTAATCCCCTAGACCAAGGCTGGAGCTAAACAATTTGAATTAAAAAAAAAAAAAAATCTGCCAGAGGGTGTGTACACTTGCCAGAGAGAGAAAAAGTATCCCTTATGGGGCCTGGTCACACCACAATCCCTTCTCCTTCATCTCTCCCTCAGTTTAGGATTTGGGGCATGCATGCTCATATGCCCAGTGTGTTTTTCAAGCTGTTAGGTCTGGAACTCAAATGATGTAGTTAGCCATGTAGGACTCAGCCCCTTAACCACCACACCATGGGCTGGCCCACAATCTGAATTTTTAACACTTGTCCCAGGTGAGTCTACTACCACAGGGGCTAGGTGGTTCTCACCTGCACACACCATAGCTCTCCTCTGGGAAACAATCTTTCCTCCTAGGGACAGGACTTCCCCATTCCCTGCCCATACTGTGGCCCAGGTCAACTGGCCTACTCCTGGGTACCTACTTTGGAACCCTCTTCTCCCCTCCCACTGCCCTTTCTGCACACTAACCCTCACCTGAAAGAGGATTCAGATACCTTTGCCTGGTACTCTGGAGTCAGCTCTACATCAGATCTCGCTCCCTACCTCTAACTCCCAGCTACAGCCATATTAGGAGACCCAGGCTCCTTGCTATACCCCATGTCTATGCTGTTGAGTCTCATCTCTAACCTACTAGAACCTTTCTTTTAACAGATAGAATAAACAGATCTCAGGAATGTGATCTCCCTTCTCTTCAACATATAGCTCCAGTTTCCTTAACCAAAGACATGTGTTGATTTGGGAAAAGCTCAGAAGAAGAGCTCTCTCTGGGTTTTTTAGCTCTGCTGGTCAACTTTCACCCAGGCACATTTATCTAGTCCAAGATGGACTCTTTCCTTTGCCTTCCTCACAGAACAGGTTTTTCTCATTTTACGCTTCTGTGGGCTCCCAAGTTAAGTTGAACCCCTTTATCTTGTCATTAGAACGTTTCCTTCTTTGGGCACTGACTGAGGCACAGATTCCATGACTTCCTCTTTGGAGAAACCATAAACGAACCTGCAGCCACCACCCTCTCATGTTTCAAATGATGCGAAGCTTCTCTGCACTGTGTCTTTCGCAGCCTTCTGCCCTGCAGCCTCTTAACTTCTTGACATTAAACAAAAACGAAACCAAGGTTTCCCTAATTGGGAATCATAATCAAGAATCTGTCACGGGGTCTTTTAGAAATTAATTCAGCTTGATTGTTCTTCAGACCTTCGCTAAGGAGCCAGAGTGTTACTCTTGACACCAACTTGTCCCATTTTTATCCCATATTAGTTCCTTAACAAGACTGCACGATCAGCTCTTAGTTCGCAAATTAGAAAAACCAGGCGATGATTCTAGCAGCTACATCCGGCATTCTCACACGGATGACTGTGATGGTCTCAGTGCAAGGCTTCCAGATCTTTCCATGTGAGTTGAAATTGCTTCCAAATGTGCCTTCATGTTTGATTTTTCTCCCTTACCCCTCTTTATTGTCCTAATGCTACTTTATTTATTTATTTATTTATTTATTTATTTATTTATTTATTTATTTATTTTGGAGAGGTTTTCGTTATAGGGCGCGTGTGCTCGCCAGACAGACAGAGAGAGACATAGAGACAGAAAGCGAGAAATCACCCCCCAGGGGGGATGGCCACGCCGCAATCCCTTCTCCTCCATTCTCCTCTTGGGATCTTGGGCACGCACACACACGCGCCCGGCGTGAGTTTTAAGCCACTGGGTCCGGGACGCGAACCGCGGTCGACTACGTGGGAGTCCAGCGACATAGCCATTACGCTAACTGCTGGTTCCCTTATTTTTTTTTAAGAAGAGCTTCAACTAGTTGCCCATTTCATGGAAATGGGAATAGGATATTGAGTTATACAATTAACAAAATTTTCAAAAAAAGTGTTCCTGTATACACCATCTACACTCATCTCTGGCAACTGAAATTATTCATATAATTCATTCTATTGAGGATTCCTGAATCTCCACCGAGGGAACACATGAGTATCGTGAGAGGACTCACCCTGGAATATGACATACATTCTGCCCCCTGAAATTTTTAGCTCCAGTCCCAGGTTGTAGCTAGTATCAGTCCACATGGATGGAACCAAGTGACATGAGCAATGTAGCAGGGCCAACACTGTGCCTGCTCAGAGTGAACACCAGCCAGAAAATGGCCGTGCTGCTCTTCTAGCCCTTCATTCACATGTAAAATGGTTTACCTTTTGGTTTGGTGTCTAAGGCCTCTGTATTTCTGAAGGGAGTGATTTAAATCAAATCACAGTTATAATTAAAAACATCCAACTTGCAGTTCAGTTGCTTGATCTGCTTCAGCAACCTCCTATTCTTATCTGTGGGAAATCACAGGGCATTATTGGAGAAATAATTGTGGTGTCAAAATCTTGCACTACACCCTGATGCAAGGCGGTAGTTGTTGAAGTAGGAGACGTACATCTGGACTGTAAGACTTAAATTGCCAGCAAAAGCCAAAATGAGAGGTTAAAAAAAAAAGTATGAGAGCTAAATGAATTGATTTTTATAAAATTAACATTATACTGTATAACATTTCCCAGCATAAATATTTTATATTAATATTTATAATGCTGTAAGGATTAAATCGTACCTTTATGATTATTTTAATCTTTTTTATCCTTATTCTTTTTTTTGTGGGTTTTTTTTTTTTGGCTTTTATCTTTAGAATGTTCTAGTGACATTTCAAATTCTTCCAACAAAGAGGTAGTATAACTTTAATAATGATTGTACACAGCACGTATGAGAGGGTCTTCAAAAAGTAATGGCAAATGCATATTATGAAAAAACTACACATAGATTTCAAAAAATTTTGAACCAAAATAAACTAGGATGAGCAGGGCTTCAACAAGTTCATGAAAAATGGAATTAAAGTACAAGTTTATTTTGGTGCAAAAAAGTTTGAAATCCATTTGTAGTTTTTTTCTAATATGTGTTTTTTATGAGCATTTTGAAATCCCCTCATACAAGAATCTGTCATGGAGCTGGTGGGATTGGGAAATCTACTCAAACACCCAGTTTGAGAAAGCTTTTATGTTTCATTGCAACAATCCACTTCCTTTGCACACAACATTAAGCTTTACTGAAATAGGAGATCACCAAATGTAGCTCCTGTTGCCTCCTACATCCCTGCTATGAGGATTCTGGGCTGTACAGTGTCTACCTCCTAGGACATGGGCCCATGGCAGGCGCTGGGGACAAGTATAAGAGGCAGAATGGGCAAGCAGGACTGTGGCCTCCAATTGTACATCAGTGCTGTCCCTGGCCAGCTCCCACAGACTCCCAGTGCTTCAGGGTGATAGGACTCTCAAGCTAGGTGCACAGAAATGATATACAAAACCTAGACTGTGCAGTAATGAGACCAGCAGCTGCAACACAAGCCTCAATTTTGCAGGCTGGTAGAGGCAGGGAAACCCTACTCTTCTTCCTTTAGCAGCAACAATTTTTTTTTCCTCAGAGGACATATGTGCTCGCTGGAGAGTTCTCCTCTCAGGATTTTGGACATGCATGCACACACACCTAGTGTATTTTTCAAGTCTCTGTGTCTGGGACTTAAACTGTGAACTCAACCATGTGGGATCCAGCTGCCTTAACAACTATGCCACCAGATGGCCCCAAATTTGGTTTTTTTTTTTTTTTTTAGATAAGTTTCCATTATCACAATCCTCCTGCCTCAGTCTTCCAGCTATAGGTGCAGCCAACATGCCTGACTCTTTGGGGCAGCATCTCACTGTGTTTCCCAGGCCAGCCTTGACATTGTGATCCTCCTGCCTTAGCCTCCTGAGTCACTGGGATTATGGGCCTGTGCCACCATGCCCGACCTTTAGTTTAGACCTGAGCTTCTCATGTGGTCTCAGCCTGTGGAGCACAGTGTCTTAGCAATACATTACCAGCATGGCTGACCCAGTAACAGATTTTTTTTAAAGCATCACTTTTTTGTTTCATACTTAACAATATTTTAAGTTGGGCTTCTTTTTGAGCATTTGAGCTGAGTAATGGTGCAATGCACACAGCCCGCCCAATCTTTCACCAACTATCTCTTGGGCCCTATATTAGTTCTCTAGGTCTGTCATGACAAAGTATCACTGGGTGGCTTAAACAACAAAAATTTATTGTCTGACAGTTCTGGAGGCTGGAAGTCTGAGATCAAGGTGTCAGTAGGGCTGCTTCCTTCTGAGGACTGTGAGGGAGAATCTGTTCCAGGCTTCTCCCCAGCTCCTGGTCATTTCTTGTCCATCTTGACTTATAGCTAGCGCTGTCTGATCTCTGCATTCTAATGTGCACCTGTCTCTATGTCCAAATTTCCCTTCTTTTATGAAGACATCAGTCCTGTTGGATCAGGGCCCACCCTTAGTACTATGTCTTTACCATTGCAATGGACTTATTTTCAAATACAGTCACATTCATAGACACTGGGGTCAGGAATTTAACATCTTTTAGGGAACATGATTGAACCCACAGCATGTCCCCTTTTCTTGTCTCTTCCCTTGCCACTCCAGTGCAAACTACCAGTTCCCCTCCCCCGACTTAGAAGACCCATCTCCTCACTAGTCCCCTCCTCCACATTGCACTCTCTCTGACCCCTTCTCCTGCTAGAGGGTAGAGAGTTGGGTGCCCCCAGGAAGCTGATCAGAGAGGGAGGTGATTGTGTAGGAGGGCTTTAGGACCATCATCTGTGGAAAGGAAGGGAGGTGGGCAGTTTCCATTATCATGCACAAGATGCTGAGTTTCCTGGAAAGAAGGGTGACTTGGGCCAGCACCCTGTCCAGCAGACACCATCCTTCTAGGTCTGGGAGCCAACGGCTTCCTGCCAGCATCTATTCTAGCATCTGGAGAAATAGGCATTATTCCTACAGGGCCATCTGATAGGGGCATTCCAGTGCCTGCCACAAGTAGCCAGAGTATTTTTTTAAATGGCACATTTGGCCAGTTATCCCCTCCACATTCTCCAGTAGTTTGTATTGCTATTAGGATAGACTAAAACTTATTGGCTTGGCCCTTCAAGGTCTAGCCATCTCCACAGTCTGCCTTCCAAGTGTGTCCTCGTGCGTGCATATGTTCTTCTGCCATGGGGTCTTTGCAAATGCTCTCCCCTCTCTCTGGAGCACTCTTTACTCTTTTCACCTAATTGACCCTATCTCATCTGTCAAGGGCCACTTCCTTAGAGAAAATCCCCCATTTTCCCTGCATTGGACCAAGTAAATCCTCCAACTATGTCGGAACACTCAATTCTTCATTGCAGAATTCAAAATATGAAATGTTACATTTGTTTATGTGGTTATTTGATTGTTGTCTGGTTTTACACAGTCTTGTATGCTCCTTGGGGACAACAGGGCCCACATCTGCTTTTTCTTCATCATTGTTCTCCCAGAGCCTAACATTGGCCTGACACATAGTAGGTACTGCGTATTTGCTGAATAAATAAATGAATGAATGAGTTTTTTTTATCAGTTAGTAAGTGCCTCACAATGGAGAACTTCCCAGGAAACATGTAAAGCATTCACGTTCACTATTTTTTATAAAAAAAGAGAAAAGGAAAGAGCTTGATGTGTTTCAGTCCCCTGAAAGCTGTGAAAGATTGGCCATCCAGCAGGTTAACAAACAGCAGTGGGTCTTGAAAGACGCAAGGGAACCATTTTTCCAAGCGAGGACACAATTCACCAGTTGTAAGGATTTAGTAAATGGCCCCCTAGTGGACTGAAAAGAATGTGCTCTCCCAAGCTGGGCCTGACCCAGCCACCTCCTGTGGGGTCTCCTGATGGAGGTGGGGAGGGAGTAGCAGTACTGTCTGCCTGGGCTGCATCCCAGAGAGCTTTCCAAGAGGTTTGCATTCCTGCCATGTATGTCCCAGGTTCATAGCCGAAGAGTCTGAATGAGGGAAGGCAGGAGTTAGGGATCACACTGGCCTTAGAATATTCACATGGTGAGTGACCCTCATGAAGTCCCATTCATGTCTAGCAATTGGAATTGGCTGTGATCTCTGTCAAGTCACCAAAGAGGTGCTCTTTTGTTTTTTCCCCCTTTCAGCAATGTCATTTCCATTATTCCTGTTTCCTCTTGGTCCTCAAACTTTTCACTACTACTAACATCCCCTGTTGTTTGCCCTTGCATACCAGACACTGGGCTCCCACATTCATCATCTCCTGATGTTTACAGCAACCCAGAAAAGCAGGCTCTGTCATTCCCATTGTACAGAGGGGAACATTGAGGTGGTCCAATTTGCCAGAACTCGAATTCTACCCAATCTATGGCCTTTCCTCAAGTCTCCCATGGGGACTGGCCTCCAATACAGAAGCTGCTGAGGACAGGTGGCTTGTGAGAACAAGAAGGGCCAGGAAGGAGGTCTAGTGTGCAGTTGGGACAGGGTGGGTATCAGAGCCTAACAGCTGCCCTAACAACCAGTCAGCAACCAGGACCCTGATGGGGTTGAAGTGACACTCTGCACTAGTCTTTCTACAGAGCTAGGGGATGAAAGGCCAAGGAGGTGACATATCAAGCCATTGGTGACTCATGCCTGTGTCTCACTGTCTCTGCCTGAAACCTTTGCAGTTTAGTTGCATTGACAGTAACTACTAATTCCCCTTCTTTTTTCATTCATGGTTGCTATTGCATCAAGATGAAGACTTCACCAACCCAGAAGAGAAAGTTCACTCCACACCAGGGTTTGGGTAACAGTGAAGCCAGCCCCCGCCCCCAGCTGACCATCTTGTTGCTGGTCCTGGCCGGGGGCACAGTTGTGAACAAGAGCCAGGCCTTCGAAGCCTCCAAGTGTTTTCTTTGTATCTGAGCCTTGAATGGCAGGTCAAGCTAAGAGCCACCTGACAGGGAGAAGAAACACCCTCACCTCCCATGGCCTTCTGTTCCCAGCCCTTCGCTGGAAAGTAAATGTTATGCAGTAAATTCTTTCCCAACACATCAGCAGTGCATGACCAGAGCATTTTCCCCCAACCGATAGGATCATCCATCAATGCCAGCAAGTAGGGATGCAGGTTCCTGGAGTTTCTGGCAAAATGCAGTAGCTAAAAGCATACACCTGTTTCTGGGTAGCTCTGCCAGAGCAGAAGGATGACAGCATTGGCTGAGATAATTCTATGGAGGAAGGTTTGGGTCTGTGTAGCAATTCCTCAAGGTGAAAGGAGAGAGTCACACCTCCCTCACACTGGCACCCCTGCTGGGTGGCACCCCAACAGCACAATGGCTGCTCCTGTTGGGTTTGGAGTATAGGTTTTCTCCCCTAGGTACAAAGAACCCACCTGGCCACTGCAATGCAAGAAACCTGGACTTTTCTCGGGCAGACAGGCAGCCAAGCTAATGAGAAGGAGAGGACGTGAGCTTCTAAAACACTAAAATGAAAAATGACACTCTTCGGCTCAGCAAAATATAAAAGAAAGACCATTCCTGGATCTCTCTGAATGCTTGCTTTGTAGCCTCCAGGCAAAGCTGTCATTCCAGACTAAACTCAGCCAAGGAGGAACTAATGCTGATGGCTCATAGTTAGCTTCCACTCCTCCTGACTTTTTGCCTTGTTAATACATCATAACTAATTCTTCCCCATGTTAACAATGGCCTTGTTTCAAGCCTGGGCATTTTGCAAGCATGACATTGAGTTCCTTAAGAGAAGGTCCCACTGTCATACTTAAATAAATTAGTAAGACCAGATCATCCACTCTTTTCTGGCCTGACACCCCATCTCAAAATATGAAGTTCCCGCTTTTCAAATATATGGCCAGCATCTCTGCCTGTGTTTTGTAAGGACAAAATAGTAAATATTTTCTTCCTCTTCTCTGGCCATCAGCTGAGGACACCAGGGAAAAGAGCATCGTAATTCTTCTCTTTATGAAGGTGAGACACATTACCTTGAGGATATTATCTAACTCTGACCTTGACTCTCAAGTGTTTTTGGCTCTTTCAGCCATTTCAAAGAGAAGCTTTGAAGTGTTAGAGTAGGAGCCTGCTTCCTCCCTCCACAGGTCTGCAGGTTAGTATCCCTAGCTTTGCATCTGTGGGTCTCCCCATTTTCTAAAATGAAAATGAACTAAACTTACATTAGTTAGAACGATGCACTCCTGACAATGGGCTCTAAAAAAAAAAATTAATAACAACAAAACAGCAGACACAAAAGAAAAAATATCAGTCTATTTATTGGATTTCTGTTTTGTGTTTCTTTTTTTTTTTTTCTTTTTGATCTGTAAGATGCCAACAACTGATTTGAGTGATTTCCTCTATTATTTCCAGATTGCTTAGCATTTGGGTTTTTATACATTAGTTTCTACTTTTGCTTTTTAAAAAATTTATTCATTTCTTTCATGAGAGAGAAAGAGAAACAGAGAAACAAAAACTCCCTACAGGGCTCTCACATGGGGCTCCAGCCCTAGTCTCAGCCAGCCCAGACCACTGGCACATGCATGCATGCCTGGTGTGCAAGGAGGTCCCAGAACGAGAGTCTAGGACCTTTCCCATGTAGGCCTAGTTGTACTACCACTGCACCACTGCCCAGCTGCTCTGTTTTTGCTTTTGGTGGGATCGTTTCAGACTGATTTATCAGACTTACACTAAAAGTTACTTTTATCTCAAGAACCCTAGATTTAGAATCTGGGACCTAGATCTTGGAGCAGACTTGTAATTGTCTTTCCAACAAACCCGCTTGTTCTCAGCATTACTGTTCTTATATGAAAATCTGGGACAATAGCCCCTTTGTACCTGCCTGATCCTCAATGAGTGAAAGTCCTTTGTAAACTATGAAGGTCCATTAGCTGTTACCACCTATCACTTGGTGACTTCAAGATCCAACCAATGTCATGTGTGGTAAGTAAATGAACTCTTGTCAACTAAAATTGCTCACCTCAACCCTCATCTTTCTCTCCAATATCATATATTTCTCTGATGTCCAGAACATAAATGGGGGGTTTGACTGGACTGGCATTCTTAAATTTGACTGTCCAATATCCACCTGTCACTAATTCCACCTCCCGGAGTTCTCTTTGCCACATCTCTTGGGCTTGCCTTTGTCTCCTCTCCTTGTAATCCCCTGCTTTGTTTTCAATTTATTCCCCAGAAATTCATGTGTTAGAAACTCAATCCCCAAAGCAACAGCAATGGAAGGTAGGACCTAATCAAAGGTGATTAGGGGTCATGAGGGTGGAGCCCTCATGAATAGATAAATGTCATAATGGAACAAGTTACTTATCACAAGAGTGGGCTGTTATAATGTGAGTCTAGCCCTGGTGACTTTCTCTTCTGTGCGCTCTCACTTACCCTTTTTTGTCCTTCCACAGTGAGATGATGTAGTCCTCGCCAGATGCCAGCACCTTGTTCTTGGTCTTCCCAAGCCTCCAGAACTCTAAGAAATAAGCTTCTTTTCTTTATTAATTGTCCAGTCTGTTTTCTGTTTGTTTGTTTGAGATATTTTTGCTGTAGGGTATGTGTACTCACCAGAGACAGAGAGAAACAGAGAGAGAGAAAGTAAGAAATCACCCTCTGGGAGGATGGCCACACCACAATCCCTTCTCAACCATTCTTCTCTCAGGATTTTGGGCACACACACCTGACATGAGTTTCAAGCCACTGGGTCCAGGAATTGAACCACAGTCAGCCATGTGGGAATCCAGTGCCTTACCCACCTCAGTCAGCCATGTGGGAATCCAACACCTTAAACACTATGCCACCTGTTGGCCCCTAATTATCCATTCTGTGGTATTCTGTTATAGCAACAGAAAGCAGACAAAGATTTCTCCCATCCTGGAATACCCATACCCACTAACCCCCATCTTCAGCCAGACACATGTGTGGACCATCTTTTATCCCCACAAACCTTTATGACTTCTTGTCCACATCAGAATTTCAGTCACAATATCCCCTCCAGGAACTGTCTAGAGTCCCACATATCCCCAAATGGGACTGGCATCTCTTCCTCTCTTCTGATCAGTTCCCTATGTCCATGTAATGTCTGGTTTCCGGTTCTCTCCAGAGCATTCTGGCATGTCTGTGTTCAGCTTCCTGGTAACTCCCAGACCCCTGTGTCCCTACATCCTCCTTGCAAGTGGCCATCCAGGTTGAAGGCATCATCAACAATGGTCTCCTTGGAGGTTTTCCTGGATCCCTATCTCTGGATCCCCATCCACATCCACATCTCCTAGGATGTGTTCTGTCTCAATCCATTTGATGAATTGTGAACGACATAGTCCATTTGTATTTGCACAGGAAGTCTGTAATTAGTTGTGGAGCATTGCTTTAAACTTCTATGTGAAAGATGCTAGAGAAAAATAAATTGCATCGTATTGTATTGTACTCCTAAGAGAGTCGCACTCTCTGGCCCAGCTCCTATTTGCCCGCTGCATTACCATCCTGAAAATTGCTATTCTTGTCATGATTACTGGGTCTTTTCAGCCTCAGAATTAGTTTTCAGGGTACAGAGCAGTTTCTACCAACTTGAGCTTTTTTTTTTTTTTTTAAGGAGGGTCTTATTTACCAAAGTTAATTTTGCTCATATTGTAACGTGCTTGAAAATAAGTATGAATCTTGTTTATTTTCATTTGCAGTGTTCCACCAGCAAGCAGCAATTGGAGCTAAATTACAAGTGTTCAAGGAATGTACTCACATATTTCAGAGCTGTTGAGAAACATCTTGCCGGACAAAGCCAGGCTCAAACAAAGCTATAAACCAAACCATTGTTAGCTTTCAGACACTCCCCCCCCCCCCCCCCCCCCCCCAGAGAATGAGCCCTTGGTGTTGCAACAGGATTTGGGTAGTAAGGGTGTGTGTTTGTTTTAGCTTCCAAAGCTGGTCACGGTTTGCCATCTGCCTCACTCACATCCCTGGCAGGCAGGCTGAGGATGGCATCATCCTAATGGTTCCTAGCCCGTTAGAAATGCAAACCTTTTTATTTCCTTGTAAATAAATCTCTGCTTCTTTCAAAGTCTGCCTGAAAGGAATAGGGCTGCCAAGGAAGGACTTTGTACTTTGCTCAACAAGGTTATTTTCAGTTTCTTCCCAGAAAGTAATAATGCTCTGTACCCTGGGGTCAGGTCCAGGGAAGTCGATTGACAGAGCTTTATGGTGGGCTTACCGGGCCTGCCGGGAAAAATATGGAGGCAAGATCCCTGCCCTCATGTAGTTTGCAATTTAGCAAACAATGAGGACCACAGATGGACATACAGTGACCAGCTGTGAGAAACCTACTTTGGAAAAAAGTTCAAAAGTCTCCAAGAAACAACAGCAGAGACATCCACTTTAGCCTAAGGGCTTTTTCAGGAAGTGAGCTTTCCAATGTGGCTTGAAATCTCAGCTTGAGTAGCTGAGGTAGGGCTTTTTCTGTTGGACCCAAACCAGGTATTATCACCACCTTTAATATTTAACACGTATAGATTTCCTGGGATGCACTATAAACCTTAAGAATACTGTCACTAGAAATTTTGTGAATCAATTCTGAGTTTTTCTTGGACTTAATTTTAGGGAGCCTTATCTTCACCTCTGATGAATTGATCACTGCTAGGCAAGACCTCCTAACTCTTTGTTTTTAAGCATTTCTGTCTGTCTTAAGTACTTTCAATCTCCTCTTGCCCAGCCAAGAGTGAATGACCTGCCAGTAGTTCCTTAGACTCATGGTTGGTTTTGGAATTGAAGGATCCTAAGATGGTGAATACTTCTTTTTCTTCTTTTCTTTTTTTTTTTTTTTTAAGAGATTTTTGCTATAGGGTGCATCCACTCATCAGAGAGAGACAGAGAAAGGAAAAGCAACAAATTACCCACCCAGGAGGGATGGTCATGCTGCAATCCTTTCTCCTCCTCCTCTTAGGATTTTGAGCATATATGTACATGTGCCTGGCACGAGGTTTTTTGAAGCCACCAGGTTCAGGACTTGAACTGTGATCAACTACATAGGAGTCCAACAACATAACCATTATGCCATCTGCTGGTTCTTAGATAGTGAATACTTCTATAAAGAGAATAATTATTTTTTAATATCAATAATTGGCTTTCAAATTACTCAGACTTTAAATTCAGATTTTTATGTTCAAAGTAAAATGTTTATTAATCCTCTAGATTGATTGCAAATACGACCCCATATCTCTACCCCTCTCCATGTACTTTTCCTCTGTATGGTCTCCCACCAAGAGGTGGGATTTGTTTTCTTTTTTTTTTTTTTCTTTTTCTTTTTTTGAAGAGGTTATTTTTTTTGTTTTTTGTTTGTTTGTTTGTTTGTTTTGTTTGTTTGTTTGTTTGCTATAGGGCGTGTGTGCTCACCAGACAGACAGACAGAGACAGAGAGATAGAAAGCGAGAAATCACCCCCCGGGGGGGGGTGGCCACGCCACAATCCCTTCTCCTCCATTCTCCTCTCGGGATCTTGGGCACGCACGCACATGCGCTCGGCGTGAGTTTAAGCCACCAGATCTGGGACTCGAACCGCGGTTGACTATGTGGGAGTTCAGCAACATAGCCATTATGCTAACTGCTGGTCCCGAGGTGGGATTTGTTTTCTATCCCTTAAATCTGGGCAAATCATTTGATTTGCTTTGGCCAATAGGATACAGCAGAAGTGATGGCATACCAGTTGGGAGCCTAAGTCTTAAGAGGTCTGTACACAGATGTCTTAGAACTCTGTTGTCAACAACAAGCCCAGATTCCCTCCTGGAGCATAAGAGACCACCTAACCCCCAACATAGGTGAGCTCAGCGAGAGTCAACAGAGCCACCAAGCTCACCTGTCGACCTTTAGCAATAATAAATTGTTGGGGTGTGTACTAATCTGCTTGAGCTGCCATGATTAACTAACACAGACTAGGCAACTCTAACTACAGAAATGTATTATCTCACAATTGTGGAGGCTAGAAGTCCAAGATAAAATGGACAGCAGGATTGACTTCTTCTGAGATCTCTCTCCTTGGCTTCTATGATGCTGTTTTCTCCTCATGTCTTCACAAGGTCATCCCTCTGTATGTGTCTCTGACCTCATCTTCTTTTCTTCTAAGGAAAAAGTCATATTAGATTAATGCCTACCCTCATGGCCTCATTTTGCCTTAATTATCTTTGTAAAGACTCTGTCTCCAAACACAGTCAGATTGAGTTACTGGAGGTTAAGATGGCAATGTATCAGGCCAGCAAGTAGCATGGAGGTTAAGGTGCTTGATTCCACATGGCCAGATGCAGGGTTCAAGTCCCAAACCCAGAAGCTTGAAAATCATGCTGGGCATATGTGTGTGCATGCCTAAAATCCCAAGAGGAGACTAGAGGAGAAAGGACTGTGGTACGGCCATCCTCTCAGAGGGTACTTTCTCACTTTTCCCCTCTCTCTCTCTCACTCTCTTTAGTGAACACACACATGGTATAGCAAATAACAAAAACTTTGCATTTACACTGGAATTAAAAGCAAGGACAACCAGGACTTCTGGCTCATCAAGGACCTCCCAGTCTATGTTTTGGTTTTTGGTTTTTTTTTTTTCATATGTGACCCTGTACCCAGGGCTATTCACACACATGTGCACAACACATACTTATCTCGCTCATCCCAGCCTTCAAACTAATGATCTGTCTTTGCCAAACAAACCCCAAAGAAACAGGAAAAAAGAGAAAACATTATATTCCCCTTGTATCTTAATACTCAGTCACATAATAAGCAGTTACATTTTGCTGCCCCAGGCAACAGCTTGTTCTGTTTTAATTAACTTGCCTTTTATTGAATTTCCATATTCGTCACCAAACACCAACGCACCTTTACATGTGTCTATAAAGTCAGCGATCACACTGTGCAGTGCTCTGGAACACGTGTGACCTCTGATCATGGGAGGAACAGTGTGGCTCACATTGGGAGCTTATTCATGTTTGGCTCCTCCTACTGCAGGGCAGGATAGAGACGGGGTCTACAGAAAGAAGGTGTGACAGGCCCAGGAGAGTTTGGTCAAGTAGGAGGCCAAGATTTGGCCCTAATGAGTAGTATGAGGGGCACAGACTTTGCCTTCACTGCTGGGCTCTGCTGCATAAAGGATGAGACCCATGTCACACGTGCAGCTGTGTGTACTTTGTTTCTTTATTTGGAAGAGCAAGAAACTGAAAAGATAACAGGAGATACAATATACACAGGTCATATTGAAACTGAGGGTCTTCTTCTATGTGTATACCCAAGCCTGTGGGGATAAGGCTGGACTGACAAGAACAAAGTAGGGGCCAGTATTCTCAGGACAGACTTATAAATTCTAACCGTAGCCTGGGAAAGCCTCAGATACCAGCCAAATAGAGGAACATGAGCTCCACGGGGTCAGAAGTTTCCATCGGTTGGTTCACTGCTCTATCTTCAGTGCCTAGAAATGATGCTTGGCACAAAGTAGGTGCTCAATAACTTTGTTGTTGTTTTTCCATGAATGCATGTAGCATGCCTTACTCCTGCACTTTTGAGACTCTCTTAGGTTGGGCTCTTTACATGTAGATTCTGAGATGAGAATTCAGGCGTCCTGAGAGAAACTGGGGAGAGAATAGGGGTGAGTAGGGAATGGGGAAAGAAGGGAACCAGGGAGGCTGTGAGACCCAGGGAAAAATCATGGGGGTTGGCTTCAACCTGGTCAGCCTCAGAGTCACTCTAATCCAAGGAGAGAGGGCTGACTTCTCACTCTGGTCTTCTTTACTCACTGGCCAAAGGTCACTCTGGGGAATTTAAACCCCCAGAAGTTCCTGCAATCTGTACTTTAGGCACAGCAGCCCCAGAGTCCAAGGGTGGTCCCACAAGAAAGAAGTGAGGTGCAAGCCTGTTGGAGACAAAAGCATGATGAAATGTAAAAAGGATTCAAGGAATCTTGGCAGAACTTTAATTTGGGAGTCTGTGTGCCAAAGGAGAGCCACTCTAGTTGGTTCATTTTCCCTGGTATTGTTAGTTTTTTTCTAAGTTTATTTATTTATTATTTCCATGGGCAGAAGGGGGCAGGAGGAGACACACATATGATCCTAACAAGGTCTTTTTTTTTAAAGAATTAATTGTTTACCTTTATTTATTATTATTTTTAAATTTGCTATGAGGCATGTGTGCTCACCAGAGAGAGATGGGGTTAGGAGCTGAGGAGTGAGAAAGCAAGCCATTAGGTCTGAGACTTGAACCACAGTCAGCCATGTGGGAGTTCACCACCTTAACCACCACATCACCTGCTGTCCCCCCATCCCATAGGGTCTTAAAGCCACAATCCACCTCCCAACATTCAGCCAGCCCCAGATCATGGGGCTCCAAATGTAAACCAAGAACCTTCCCACATGAAGTAGCCTGGAAGAACATTATGTTGTGCTGCTGCACTACCATCTGACCCTTGTCTTCTGTCTCCATGGATTTATATGTTGTGGATATTTCATGTGAATGGAATCAGACAATATGTGACTTTTATGCCTGGCTCCTTTCTCTGAGCATGATGTCTTCAAGGCTCATCTACGGAGTAGCAAGTATCAGTACTTTCTTCTTTTTTATGGCTGAGTAATAGTCCATTGCATGGCTATTCCACAATTCATCCACTCAACTGCTGGTGGACTTTTAATTTATTCCCACCTTTTAGCTATTGTGATTGATGCTGCCATGAACATTGTGTGCATGTTTGAATAATAATTTATTTCTGAGCTCATGCAGGCAATTCGAGGCAGATCCTAAAAGGAAATATAGGTTCTCTGGCTTCTAAGCAAATGCACATTCCTAGACTGTGTTAGAACTAGATGCAGCCAAGATTTAGAAGAGATGGAGGTGGGCAATATGCCAGGTCCTGGCTATTTCTCAGGTGATTTTAACAATGAATCAGAACCAGAAAATTGCTGCTGCCTCGAATCCTTCCCAGATGTTCAGACAAGTCTAATATCATACAAATAAAGCCACCTGGCAATGAGGATTTAAAGACTTGAAGAGAGTTTGATCTTATTTTTTCCTCTTAAAGGCAAGCGCACGCGCACATACCATCTTACCATTAGCTAAGCTCTGAAACAGAGCCAAAAACTTAGCATTCTTGGGACTGGTTCTCAAAAGATTCCTCCCAGCAAAGCCCCTCCAGGATGCTCATTTGGGCCTAAGGGCTTCTTTCATCTTCCCCAACCCAGGAGAGCTCCTATGGTAAATGACAGCTGCTGAGAAAATATGAGGATTGTGGTCAGAACAGAAAGAACATTTCCAGCTTTAAAACCTCCACATTTCATGGGTCCCCAGAACTGTCTTTGTTGCTGTATTTTGAAAGAAACATTATCACCCTCAAGGGCCCCTGCAGGTTGCAGGCTTTGAGTTATAGCTCTGGATCTTGCTATATGTTAGTTGTTATGCAAAATTAATTATCTTGGTCATTTGAATGTTTCCCCCCCCCAACATAATATAATCTCATTACAGACTACTCCATACCAGAGTGAATCTCGAGCCAAATTCCATTTAGGAAATTGAAGGTAATTTAGAGTTATATGATTTGCAAAAAAAGAAGCCCCTTTCTCTGCTAAATGCTAATTTGGTCTGCCTCTATAATGTAAAAGTGACATTCATTTGGTTGGGGAATTGTTGTAAGTGTGCAGGAGACTTGGGGCAGCAGAAGGGGCAGGTCAGAATTTTTGAGTGAGTTTGTCTAGAAGGAGCCTGTGCATAATAATTCTGGGGTGCAGGCAGCAGAGGACAGAAGGCCACCCACTCTGCAGAGGACAAGACTTGTGAGTTGGTAGGGAGGACACACTGGCAAGCAAGGTCATGGGGATGTAGTCTCCGTAGCTAAGAGACAGCTGTACACGACAGAGTAAAGGCAGGGCATGGAGAACACAGAGGAAAATGGGGCTGGCCCACTGTGTGCTTATAGTGTGGATGAATTTGGCTCGGGCTGCCAGAACAAACTGCCACAGACTTGGTGGGTTAAAAAGGAGAAATTTATTTTTTCTTAGTTCTGGAGGCTGAGGGTCCAAGAATAAGGGGACTACAGGTAGGTTTGATTCCTTCTGAGGTCTCTCTCCTTGGCTTACAGACACCATTTTCTCCCTGCATCCTCACATGCTCATCCCTCCGTACATGACTGTTTCTTAACCTCCTCTTATAAGGACAGTAGTTGTTTTGACCTCACTTCACCTTAATCACCTCTGCAAAGATCCTGTTTCCAAATATATCATATTCTGAGGATCTAGCGGTTAGGACTTCACCATGTGAATTTGGGGTTGGGGGGAGGAACGCAGATGAGAACACAACACAGTATGGGCCACAGTACCATCCACCCATTGTGTCACACCTAGACATCCAAAGTAGCTTCACCTGGACTCCCTCTTCCTGCCCTCACTCTTTTCTGGTGCTTTCTGAACACAATGGCCAAAGCAAGTGATTATCTTCAAGTACCCCTCACACTATGTCTCTTCTAGGCTTCTGGACTTTCCACTGGGTTCTGAATAGATGCAAACTCCTCACAGGTCACTAGTACTTCTCTGCCTGGCTCTCTAGTCATCCTGCAGAGGTCTTCAAAAAGATCATGGAAAAATGCATATTATTAAAAAAAGGCATAAATTTCCATTTTTTTAATACCAAAATAAACTTGTGTTTTTAGTCTATTTTTTAATGAACTTTTTGAAGTGCTGTTGTATTTTTACCTTGAGCCCTCTGAGATCTTTTTCTTCTGCCTCTAGGTGTTCCATGGACTGTTCCTTTTGCTGGAGATACCCTCTCCTGGCCCTCCTGCTTGCTGTCTGGCTAAGTCATTCTTACTCAACCCAAAGTTGCTACTGAAATACCATTTCCACAAATACCCCTTCCCTGGATCTCGCTACTCCTGCTCCAGAGAAGGCAACTACCTAGGGCATGTAGGAGGCTTGCAATGAATACTTGTTCAACAGAAATGAATGACTGAATGGGTAGATGAACAACTGAGTGAACAGCAAACATCTCCACATACAATAACTTCCAGTCCCTCCAAAGAAAGTTGAGAAGATTAAAAAGGTATCATGATTTCAGCATTGGTGCAGAGTTCCTGCAGAACTCCTGGAAATTGAGCATGCTTTCACTGTTACCCACTCATAAAAGGCTCCTAGAAAAAGCTCACCCATGTCACTACCTACCTTCCACATTTCACTGTAAGTGGCCATCCACAGCCTCAAGGTTTTGGACTCTATTGCTTATGATTCTCCCCCAATAAACTTTGTTCTCATTGGACATATCAAGAGATTGGAGAAATTGGAGCTGACACATGTTTCATCTGGCAATGAGGTTACCCATTAGGCTTTTCCCTGATTGCCTTTTCTTGGATTGTTATTCAAAAACCTGCTTAAGCCAACCACTCCCTCCACTTTGAAATTACAATTGTGAGTTAGTAAACAATCCTTATAAAATTGAACAACTTTGTTCAGACTCATATAAGTTCATTTGTTACTGAAATGTGACTATACTAGATTAATAAGTAATTCCTTGAAAAATTGAATCTCTTTCTCTATGAAACAATACTGTCAGAGGTGAGGTCTCTCTAGGAACAGATAATGAGGCAAGGAATTGAGTGTGGAGAGTTTATGGGGAAATTGATGTTGGAAAGCATGATAGGCAAGGGGAAAATAAGGCAAAGAGGGAAAGTGTGGTAAGCTGAATAATGCTACCCCTCCAAAAGATGTCCACATCCTAATCCTTGAAACCTATGTTATTTATATCCCCCCCCCCCCCAAAAAGGAACTTCTAAGATGTGGTTAAGGTGAGGATCTTGAAATAGAAGCTATTATCCTGGATTGTTGGGTAGCCCCCTAATTAAGTGATCACGTGTGTCCTCATAAAAGGGAGATGGAACAACCAGCAGGTGGCATGGAGGTTAAGGTGCTGGATCCCATATGACTGACTGTGAGTGTGCATGCATGATCAAAATCCTGAGAGGAGACTGGAGGAGAAGGGATTTTAGAGTGGCCATCCTCCCGGGGGGTGATATATCTCACTTTCCTTCTCTCTGGTCAGTGCATGTGTGCTATAGGGGAAAAAAAGCGGGGGAGGGGAGACAAGAGAGATTTGATTACAGAAGCAAGGGCCTTGTGAAGACAGAGGCAGAGATCTGAATAATGGAGCCACAAGCAAAGGAACCCCGAGATTGTTCACAGTCATTGAAAGTTGGAAGAAGTAAGAAATGGATTTTCCCCTAGGGCCTCTTGAGTGAACATGGCCTGCTGACACTTGATTTCAGCTCAGTGATTCTGATTGGGACTTCTGGTCTCCAGAACTGTTAAGAGAATAATGTGTGTTGTTTTAAGCCATTGAGTTTGTGGTCATTGATTATGGCAGCCACAGGGAACTACTATAGAAAGAAAGTTAGTAACATGCATGTTAGCAAATAACTTATCACTGTGGGCAACTGGGGCCCAGTCCTGCTAGAGGATTTTGAGAGACAGTGTGGAACATGCCTCAGAGTCACCCCAGTTAAGAGTGAGAGGACTGGGGAATTATTCACTGACTCTCAAAGGTCTTTGATTGAAGGGTATTCCTAGGGGTGGGAAGTCTCCAATTTGCCATCCCATGTGTGAGGCAAGAGGTACCAAGTAACCAGACAGAGCTTAGAAAGCTATAGCTGCTTCAGTTGCAAGCCACTGGGTGAGTCAATTACATCTGCAAATGGCCTACTTCCAAATAAGTTCACATTCTGAGATTCCAGTAGACATGAATTTTGGGAGGATACTATTTAACCCCTAAAACCAATTTTTTTAAAATAATTATTTTATTGGGACCAGCAGATGGCATAATGGCTATGTCGCTGGACTCCCACGTAGTCGACTATGGTTCGAGTCCCAGACCCAGTGTCTTAAACTCACACTGGGCGCATGTGCATGCGTGCCCAAGATCCCAAGAGGAGAATGGAGGAGAAGGGATTGTGGCATGGCCATTCCCCCTTGGGGGTGATTTATTGCTTTCTGTTTCTCTGTCTCTGTATTTCTGGTGAGCACATGTGCCTTATAGCAAAAACCTCTCCAATAAATAAATAAATAATTATTTTATTTAACTTTATTTATTTATTTAACTTTGACCAGAATGAAAGAAAGAGAGAGAGAGAAGGAAAGTGAGAAAGTAAGCCGCCAGGTCCAGGATCCAAACCATGGTCAGGCATGTGAGAGTCCAGCACCCCTAACCACAAAACAACCTTTCAGCCCCCCAAAACCAATTTTTACAAACTAGGAAGCTGAGCTTGCCCAAGGTCACAGAGCTTATGAATGGAGGATGGATGGCTTCAGCTCACATTTGTAGGATGTCAAAGTGCTTGAGTTTTCCCCATTAGAAATGAGGAATGCTAAGGGCATTTGGGCAGGGCACCAATAATGTCTGTTACACATATGAAAATAAATGAAAAAGCTCAAAAGTGATTACCCAAACTGGGGCAAAAATGTTGAATCTATATTAATATCTTTGTCAGTGAATAAATCAAGAAGATGAAAGATGTAGCTGAATACTAACCCATAGCTCCAAAGTTACCTATTAAATTAGCCTAGAATGGGAAAAAGAATTAGCACCTGTGAGCATCTATATCGGTCAAATACTTGCATCCATTGTTTCATTTAGTATGTTATAAATCTCCTTAGAATAGTGTATTAGCTTCCTAGGGCTACTGTAACAAATTACCACAAACTAGGGACCTTAAAACAACAGAAATATATTTCCTCACAGATATGAATGCCAGAAGTCTGAGAGCAAGGTGTCGGCATAATTGGTTCTTTCTAGTTCTGAGAGAAAATAGGCTCTATGCCCCTCTTGTAGCTTCTGGTGGTTATTGGCAATTCTTAATGTTCTTATAGATGCATCACTCCAGTCTCTGCCTTTTTTTTTTTTTTCACATCCTTTCCTATTTTTATATGGAAACCCATCATTGGATTTAGAGTCTATACGAAATCCAAGATGACTTCATCTTAAGTCTTTAACTAGTTGCATCTACAAAGACCTTATTTCCAAATAAAGTCACATTATCATATCAGGTTTCAGTGGATATGGATTATGGAAAGATATTACTTAATCCACTACAATCTGTATTTACAGATGAGAAAACAAGAGTGCCCAAGATCACAGAGGTGGAGGATACACAACATCAGCCCAGTTGATAGGACTTCAGAGTGCTTAAGTTTTGCCCCACCTTCTGTCTGGGTGCTGGAGGGGTATTTGAAATTTCTGAAAGAAGGCTCCTAGCAAAAGTGGCTCAAGGTAGGACAGGCATAATCCAAGCCCCGTAAGCACTGGTGTGTAACTAAAATGAATATTTCCAAAGGACCCCAAAGTCCAGGCTCTAGCCCCCAAATAATACATTTCTCTTTCATCTCTACATAATGAGACTTTTTGCCCTGGAAATTTGGGAGAACGGCATGACTTGGCCAAGGTCAATTGCCCACAGTTTGTGCTTCTATTCACTGCTGTTGTCCTTGGCAGTAGAAAAACCCTTAGCCATAATAAATTTTATATTTTATTGCCTTTTTACCTGTTTTTCAAACAGTTTCAAGTACCCTGGAGCATCTTTTATCCTTAATGGTCTGTTTTCCCAAAATTTATTTTTGGAAACAAATGAGTAAACAAAAGAAATAAAACCCAGCTTGATCCCAATAACTCTAAACCAAGAAAATTGGGTCTTCTTTTTAGTTTCTTTGCTGCTTACAAACCTTTAAAAGGTCTTATGAGTCATTAATTTGTTGGCTCTTGTGGAAGTATTTATGCAGAGCCATTAAGTGGCACAAACTGTGGAGGAAAATTGAGATTCTTTATAAATGTGGCCTCTGACCCCAACTGCCAATCTCCTCTTAAGAGGGAAACACAGGTCCGGTTGCAGTGGTGTACACTGCAAAGACACTGGTTGGTGTGGACTGCTAAGATTCCAAACTGGGACTGTGTGGGAGGCCTCAGTTCCCAGTCCAACCTAAAGGCCAGGCATGGTACCATGTGCCTGTAGTCTCAGTTGGGAGGCTGAGGCAAGAGAATAAAGACAGGGCAAGATTATTCTCTCTCTAAAAAAAAAAAAAAAAAAAAAAAAAGAAGGAAGTCCGGACAAGAACTTAGGCTTGGGGTTTCACTTCATTGTGGCCTGATTTTCAGTGCCCAGATAATAATTTTCCACTCTAATTCTCATCTCTAGTGAAAAACAGAAAATAAAACACAAGGAGAAAAGTCAATTCTAAGTGGGAAATCTGGGTTGCAGAGTACAAATGAGTCACACCCCAAAAAAGTGATTTCTCCAAGTTGAAATGACAAACTGTCATTTCTATCATATCTGAGCCACAGCATATGGAGGAAGCACGTTGCAACATAATTCTGGCACCAGTTACCTGGCATTAGGTCACATTTCACAGGTTAAGGGCATAGTCTTTCATAAGAGTGCACAAGCCTCAGCCTCCCAGGCTACCCACATTCTGACCAATTGACTACAATTTGGGGGCTCCAGTTATTCCCTCAGGTTTGTTAGTTCATAGAATAGTTCACAGCATTTAGGAAAGTGCTATACTCTCTATTATTTTAAAAATCAAAGTCAGGGCCAGACAAAAGAAGACACTCGTAGGTTGATGGGCAGGCCGTAAATGTAAGACTTCCATCTTAGTTCATTATTGCATTGTTAAACAGAAATACCCTAGACTGGGTAATTTATATTAAAAAAAAAAATAGAAGTTTGGGGTTACCAGATGGCATAGCAGTTACTTTGCTAGACTCTTGCATGGCCGTCCAAGGTCTGAGTCCCAGACCCAGTGGCTTGAAACTCATGCCAGGCATTTATGCATGCATGCCCAAGATCCTGGGAGGAGAATGGAGAAGAAGGGACTTTGGCATAACCATCCCCCCTTGGGAGGTGGTTTGTCAGTTTCTCTCTCAGTGTCTCTGTACCTCTCTCTCCAGTGAGCACACACAACCTAAGGCAAAACCTCTGCAAAAATAAACGAATAAACAAACAAACAAATGAAGAATAGAAGTTTATTTGGCTCGTGATTCTGATGGTTAGAAAGTCTGAAGGAATGAGGGTTGCATCAGGCTAACCTCAGGTGGTGCATCACAACATGGCGAACAGAAGCAGAGAGGAAGATTGGGCAAGTGCAAAGAGAGAAAAAGACAGATCAAACCTCTTCTTTTTGTCCCTTCTATACCCCTAGCTGATTGGATGCTGCTCTCCAATAAGGCTCTACCTCTGAAAGGTCTTACCACCTCCCAAAGTCATTATACCAGGGATCAAACTTCCAGAACATGAACCTTTGGAAGACAAACTACTATCCAATCATAGCAGTTTCTTTATCCTCCAGATATGTCACCCTTCAAGCACATAGATGTTTGATTAACCAGGGAAGCTCAAGTGAACTTCAGTGACCAAAGATTTTATTATGGTTTCATTACATAGGCAGGATTAATCCAAACATTGGCCACATGACTGAATTCAATCTTCAGCCCTCCTCCACTCCCCAAAGTTTGGGCTTACATTACCTGACTCAAAGTCCCAATTCTCTAATCACAGAATAAGTCTTTCTGGTGGGGGTAGTTCCTATCCTGAGTCATCTTGTCAGCATAAAATCAAGTGTAGTCTGAGGGGTCCACCATGAATAAAAAGACAAGCCTGTCACTTGAGAGATTTTAAGGATTTGGAATCTCTCTCCCAGGAACCAGAGACAAAGGTCAGCTGTATTCTTGATTGTATAACACATACATTTGCAATTGATGGAGGCCATATTAATGAAGTATTCTCTTTATTCTCCTGCTAATAAAAATCTTTTGTCACTAGGTCAATTTTCCAACTTCTAACAAGACAGGGTACTTGCTTGTTGAAATATGACTCATAGGACAGACTAAAAAGAATGAAAAAGGAGACCGAGAGCTAAGGCATGAGGGTCTTGGGAGCAACTGGGGTTAAGAATGGAAAGGAAGGGCTTCAAGAAATATTCATGAGGATTTTAAGTTAGACTCCTTCTAATGTGTTTGGTGAGATATAACCTAAGAATGAGATTCATTTTAATTTCTTTTGACTGTGGACCTGTCAGATTCTACGTAAAAGGCTCAACATAGGCATATAGGAAGGCTTCTTAAATATCAGGTGCAATTGTGCAATTGCAACTTCAGATGAGTGATTTGGAAGGGCTTTGTGGAAGAGACATTTGAGATTGGCCTGGGGGGAAGAGTTGGAAGTCACCCAGGTAGAAGGGAAGGTTAGGCCATGGTAGTAAAGTCAGTAAGAGGACAAAGAAAGAAGGAGGAAAGAGTACCGCCTGGGAATTAGAGGAAGATGAGGCAGAAGATTTTAAGAAATGTTGGCTGAGGTCATCCATAGAGAAAAGAGGTCTTTACTATCCTCAACTCCTTATCCCCAACAGAAATGGACTTACTTTCTCAAACTCTACCCATGGATCCCTAGCTCTGTGGTCTTCTCCCATAAAGATCTACCCTCCTGTGGGTCTATTATTTACCCAGAGTCCACAGTTCGTGTAGGAAAGGTAAATTTATTCACCTGGTCTATAATTCTTTTTTTTTCTTTATTGTTGTCTCTGTTATTTACATCACTTTGAGCAAAAGCTTTTTTTTTTGTAATCATAGCAGCATTTTATATTTATAAACCACCTTTCATCTGACACTTGTCTAACATGCACCAAAGACTCTGGAAACTTTAAAGAAGCCACACAAAGCTCTACTTAGCTCCACCCTAATTTCAAAGGAAAGCGTGGGGGATTACACACGTACTTACTACCCACAGGGCCAGACCCTGAGTTAAGCATGTTATGAATATTGTTTCATCGATTTCTCACAACAAACCAGTGAGGTAAGAACTACTATTCCCATTTTACAGAAATAGAAAAGCATTTTTCCAGAGTTTACTGGCCTCTCAACTCAAGATCATTTGACCCAGATCTCACATCCCAAAAGGTTTCCCACATAAATTTGTGATGTTACCTCCAAATGAGGTCATGTACATGATCAGAGAGAAACCCTAATATGCCTGAAAGGACATGACTTTCTTTTTTTTAAAGACTTATTTTATTTAACTTTACTTATTTACTTATTTAATTTGACCAGAGAGGGACAGAGCAAGAGAGAGAGAGAGAGAGAGAGAGAGAGAGAGAGAGAGAGAGAGAGAGAGAGAGAAAGTGAGAAAGCAAATTGCCAGGTCTGGGACTCGAACTGCAGTCAGCCATGTGGAAGTCCAGCACCCTTAACCACCACACCACCTGCCTGCACCAGGGCATGACTTTCTTTACACAGTTGTAAATGGTGTCCTCTTATCAACCCACACCAGCCATACAGCACAATGAATCAAAATATTTTATAAATAAATCCTCTAGTCAACTTATGCAAAGTACAATTTATTGCATTGTGTGTTAAAAGAGTTATTTCAGGAGAATTTCAGGAGAACATTTTAAATATATATAACTATTTTAGGCACATTGTCACATGTTAAGAACTGTGGGACCCACAGGCACAGGATGGTAAGGCACAACACTCTACAAGGCTGACCCACATGAGAAGTTTCCAGGTTCATGTCCAGAGACTAGATGCATGTGCGCCAATGATCTGGGGCTGGCTGAGGCTAGGTGTGACTCATGGCCTCAAAGTTCTGACTCTGTCTCTCTTGCTCATGGAAGAAATAAATAAACTGAAAACAAAACAAAACAAAAAAAAGAATTGTGGGAATCTTAACAGAGGTGCCCCTGGTCTTTCCAGATTCCTGAGAGTCCTTCCCTCAGATCTCTTCCCTTTGCTTTTTATTCTGTCTTGAGTTGGAAAAACAAGAAGCAGAACCTGAAACAAAGATTCAAGGGCAAGTTGTTTATGTGAGAAATGGTCCCAGAAATGCCTAGAAAGGGAACGAGGGGGTGAGACAGGAAAGGAAAGCAATGAATGAAGGGTTTATTATTCATTCACTTACCGTGGTGGGCAGCCAGAGCTCAGTCCTGCTGTGGACTACAAGTAGAACACATTGGAGTTGGTCCACAGAGGCGAGAGAAGTAGAGTGAGAGTATTTATCCTCTAACTTCCACCGGTATTGGAGTGGTTCACATAAACCAAAGAAAGCCTTTAGGCAGAGTTCCAGGTGGTTGCAACTGGTGAAGGGAGGGCCATTTTACCCAGAAGTGGTGAGCCACAGGGGACTTGGGTGGAACCCTGATAGCACCCTCCCCTTACAGCTTCTTCGGGCACCACTTGCTTATTCAGAACAGTTTACTACCTCTTTCTTTCTTAGAAATAGCTGATTTCAATTAGTGAGTGAGCTCATGTAAAGAAATCATACCCTCTCCATTGCTTCCTAATCCATATGAAAAATGAAACATATTTTAAGACATACATTTGACAAGCTCAAGAATGTGAGCCCCTGGAGGGAGTAAATGATATAGCAAGTTGTTTCTTCCCTTTTTCATTCACAGCACCTCACTCTTTCCAAAGATTCAGTAATGAAGCCTCATTAACAAAACTTTCCACTCTGTGATAGACAAAGAAAGAGAGGGAGGAGAAAGGGAAGAGGCTAAGGTGGAGGCAGCAGGTCTAGACTATATCACTATCTCCATTTTACAGAAGAGAAACTGAAAGAGATGCAGCTCAGAGTCACGTGATGAGTTGACAGTAGAACTAGAGAATCAGCTTATGTCATTCGCATATAGGTTTGCTCCACCCAAGGGTTTTTTTGACTCAAACACTATAATATTGTTGTTGTCCTGTGCTCTCTGAACACGGGTCTTCAACAGCAGCGCTGAGGCAGGACACAGAGGCACAGGGAGTCCCCAGACCACCTCAGACTCCGAAAGCATGTATTAAGAGTCTTCTGTGCACAGTATTATGAGGGCGGCAGGAATGGGGGAGACATGTCCATGCCCAGGGCTGAGCTGGTGTGCACATCACAGAAAAATGTGTATCAAAGCGGGCTTCAGATAGAGCTAGAAGAGTGGAACATGCATTGGTCACCAAGGGTGGGAACCATTTAAAAGCAACTATAAAACCAACTGAAACTCAGTCTGTGTCTATTATCACCAGGTACCAGCAATTTTGCACAATGTCAGTAATTGACTACTTTCTGAAAAGAAAGATTTGGTTGGTCTAAATTCTAAACAATTGATGTGGTTACATTTGAGTTTTAATAATATATATACATATATATATATATATATATATGAGATTCAGCTTAGCATCTTTTTTATTATTTGAACTTTAATAAATATTGTATTCTACACGGGAGTTAATTCAGAGAACTCCCAGCTCAACAGTCTGTACCCAACACACGCTCTCATTTCAAAAGTAAGTTTCTATGATAATCGAATGAAACCCTGCTGACTTTCATTGTAGAAACTGACAAGCTGACCCTAAAATCATAGGAAAATTCAAAGGACCCAGAATACTCAAGATCATCTTGAAAAATAAAAAATAAAGTTGAAGAACTCACACGTCCCAATTTCAAAACTTACTACAAAATGATAGCAATCAAGATAGCATAACCCAGCTGTGGTGGAGCACACTGCTTAGATGTTGTGTTCCACAGACTGAGACCATATGGGAGGCTCAGGTTTGACTCCTGGATCAAAATAGAGACTGGGCAAGATTGTATTCACCAGTAATCCCAACAACTTGGAAGGCTAAGGCAGTAGGATCATGAGACTCTGTCAAGCAAACAAAAAAATAAAATTATGGAGCTAGCATAAAGATAGACATATAGATAATGGGATAAAATTGAGAGTCCAAATATAGTAAATTTTTGGCAAGATTTCAATAAGGAAAATAGATTTTTCAATGTTAATACTGGAACAACTAGATATCCACATGCAAAATAGTAAATTTGAACCTCTACATCACTCCATAAATGAATTTACATCAAAGTAGATTATAAACCTAAATGTAAGAGTTAAGAATATAACAGTCTCAGAAGACAATATGGGAATAAATATTTATAACCTTAGGTTAATCAATAATATCTTAGCTAGTTCATCAAATGCACAAACAATAGAAGAAAAACCTAATTACGTTGCATCAAAAATAAACAATATCATTAAGAAAGTGAGAAGACAACTCATAGAATGGGAGAAAATATATTTAAATCATAAATCTGGGGGCCAGCATGTGGCATGGAGGTTAAGGAGACTGGATCACACGTGGCCAACTGCATAGTTCAAGTCCCAGACCCAGTGGATTGAAAAATCACTCTAGGCACATGTGCATGCCTGCCCAAAGTTTCAGAAGAAAAATGGAACAGAGAGATTGTGGTATGGCCAGCAACCCGCCCCCCCCCCCCCCCCACAGCGGGTGCTTTCTCACTTTCTCTCTTTGTCTCTCTCCAACAAGTGCACATGCTGTATAGCAAAAACAAATAAATAAAAGCTAAAAGCTCATAAATGTGATAAGGGTCTTGATTCAGAATATAAAAAGAACTCTTACAACTCAATAATAGAAAGGCAACCCATTTTTGCAATGAGCAAAGGATCTGAATAGAACTTTCTCAAAAAAAAAAAAAAAAAAGATACACAGAGACCAGGGGTTCGCATAACGGCTAAGTCACTGGACTCCCATGTAGTCGACCATGGTTCAAGTCCCGGACCTGGTGGCTTAAACTCACGCTGGGCGCGTGTGCGTGTGTGCCCAAGATCCCGAGAGGAGAATGGAGAAGGGATTGTGGAGTGGCCATCCCCCTGGGGGTTGATTTCTCGCTTTCTGTCTCTCTGTATCTCTCTGTCTTTCTGGCGAGCACACGCACCCTATAGCAAAAACCTCTCCAAAAAAAAAAGATATACAAATGGCCAATAAACATATGGAAGATTCTCAATACTGTTAGTCACTTGGTAAATGTGAATCAAAACCAAAACAATATATCACTTTATACCCATTAAGATGACTATAATAAAAAAGGCAGTAACAAGGGGTGGTAAAGATATGGAGAAAATAGAACCCTCATGCACTGCTAGCAGGACTGTAAAATAGTGCAGCTGCTATGAAAGACAATCTGGCCATTCTTCAAAATGTTAAAATAGAGTAACTATATGACCCAGATATTTCACTCCTAGGTATCTACCCAAGAGAAATTAAAACATATGTCAACAGAAAAGGTTGTACACAAATATTTATCACATTGTTTGTAATAGTCAATAAGTAGAAACAATGCAAATGTCCATCAACTGATAAATAGATAAATAAAATGTGATATATTTATAGAAAGAAATAACATTTGGCACTTAAAGGAATGAAGTACTGATACGTACTACCATATAGGTGAACCTTGAAAACATTATGCCAAGTAAAAGAAGTCAAACACATAAGGTCCACATATGGTATGATCCCATTTATAGACAGTGTTTAGGACAGGCAAAGATTGGTGCTTGGCTATGGGTGGGAGGAGTGATAGAAGAGGAGATTTGAAGGGAAGAGAATGAGAATGCTCATGGGTATAAGGTTTGTTTGGGGGTGATAAATATGTTCAAAAATTAGGTAATAGTGTGATTACACAACTTTGTAGATATACTAAAAACCACTGTATTGCACACTTTAAGCGTATGAGCTTTATATCTCAATAAAGATATTTAGAATAAAAGAGTATGTTTCTACAGGTTCAGAATCTGGGCTCATTGCAGGCTGATTCTTGTCTCCAGCCCCTATGGTACCACATTTCCCAGAGTTTCAACAGTAGATTCCAAATGAGTGCTAATAGCACAGTGATTGTAAAGGCAACAAAACAGAGCATGAATTACTTCATTTCTGCCATTTTGGTGACAACTTGAAGTTGTCAACACAAAAGGTTGACAACTTTTTTATTTATGTTTAAAGTGGAAAACATCAAGGGCAGCCGCAGTGGTGCAGCAGTAACACCAACACTCCATAGTTCTGAGGTCATATGGGAGGGTCTCAGGTTTGTGTCCCAAGGTCTCCCTGTCCATGCTGGGCACACTCTTGTGCCTGTGATCCTGGCTCGTTAAGTCTAGAAGTGAATCACCATGTGAAGACCCTGTCAGGGTGCCTCTCTCTCCTTCTTGCTTTCTCTTTCTCATAGAATAAATAGAAAAAATAAACTTTAAAAAAATTATAAATAGAAGGTGAATCACAAATTATAATATTTTTATTTATTGGGTACAAATTTCAGTGTATATTTGGGATTTTTCTGAATTTAAATATTATCTTTGAAATGGAAAAATTCATTCTTTTTAAAACCAATAATTATTTTAAAACCATAGACTAAATATAAAATAATGAGTATTACTGATTATTATATAATCGTTACTGAAATTTTGAAATATAGAGAAAGTTGCTCAGAATTATCTGCTCTAGGTGGGGACAGGCTATGTCACAAAGGGCTGACATGCCATGCTCGAAAGAAACTAGCTGCATCCAGAGTAATATATGCAGGCCCAGTGGATCTTAAGCGTTATTAATAAAATATTGATATATTTCATTTCTCCATCAAGTACTTTAAAATTGTATGGGCCATTTCCACACAGTAATTTAATCTCAGCATCCCCTGATACAAAATTCAGTGCTGAAAAATAATGTGTATATACAGAATACATAACTGGCACATGTGTGCATACATGCATGTGTGTGTTTGGTTGTCTGGTTGGTTTTGTTTTGTTTCTATTTGGTTTTGCTCTGTGTGTGGTCCCTGTTGGCCATACTCAAGAGGGATTTCTCAGAATGTATACCAGATGAAACCCTTTCACCTCTACAGTGTTCAGTGTATTCATTCAGAGTGTTTGCCTTTGGCCTCAGTATTAGGAGACTTCAAACATTTTGTAAAAAAAAAAAAAAAAAAAAAAAAAGGAATTTAATTATTTTGGTGCAGAATTTTTTTAAAATTCATGCATGGATTTTTCAAAATATGCATTTCTCATACACTTTTTGAAGATCCCTCTCATATTTTGTTCTGATATTTTAAAAAAATTTGCTATAGGACACGTGTGCTTGCTGAAGACACACACACACATACACATACACATACACATACACATACACATACACATACACATACACACAGAATGAGAAAGCATCCCTTGGGGGGATAGCCATGCCACAATTCCTTTTCCATTCTCCTCTCAGGATTTTGGACACACATGTACACCCACCGGTATGTTTCTCAAGCTGCTGTGTCTGAGTCTCAAAATACACTTGCCCATGTGGGGTCTAGCTATCCCAACTACCAGGCCACCAGCTGGCTCATGCTAAATATTTTTTTCAGTTTATTTCTTCCATGAGAAAGAGAGAGACAGTCACTCCCAAAGGGTCTTCATGCCATAATCCACCCTCAGCTTCAGCCAGTCCTCGTCATAGGCACATGAGCACCTACCATGTTCAGGAGGTCTTGGGATGTGAACCATAGACCTTACCATGTATCCAGTTGCATTGTTGCCACACCACCATCTGCTGAAGATTATCAAACTATGGATCATTCCCAGCATTTGCTGTCCTGTCCGACTGATTCATTCTTCCTCTCACATCCAATCTTTCTATCCTTTCTCCAGTGCTCCCTGACTTCTTCCTTGTAAAGTTGCCAACCCTCTTGTTTGCAGTCAGTTAATCCCTTATTAGCAGTTGTACAGTTTCTCTGTGTTCTTACAGACTGAGCTCAGCCATTTTAGCATAAGCATTTCAAGTGGTTACAATTCTTTGATTGTGAAAACCAAAGGTCAGAAACACAGCCATTTCTAAATACTCTATGAATGGTTAAGTTCAAAGTAGATAACAGTGCACTTGATTTTTCTAAGACTTACATCAAAAAGATCAAGTAAGTGTATGCTTAAAAATGCATAAAATTCTTCTAAACGGTTGCAACATAACCATCACACGTTGGTGTCAACATTGATAAAGTGACAGGTGGTTTTCACGTTAATCACGGTACGCTTACTTCTTTGTTGGCTGGAGGGATCTTATGAATACCATGCCCAGACGAACCTTAGGGAAATACACTGGAGTGTGTTATGCACACAGATACTGAGAGATGCCTCATAAACACCCAGACTACTATAAAACAGTTTGAGAACCACTGGTGTGTAGACGACTGTGTTTAAAGTGGCCAATTCTATAAGCTTACAACATTCGTATTTTTAATGAGCCCTGACTTTCGTACTCAAACACTGTGTGCTAAAAACGGGCATAACTCAGAGCCATTTATATTGCTCGGGTGTTTCCAGTTGCTTTCTCTAAAAGCAAAGGGAGGGGAAAAAAGCAATTGGCAAGCATGGTGATTGATGAGCAGGGCTAAATATTTTCCATTTTTAAACAGGGGGACCAAACACAGGCATTGGGCCTCCCTGAAGTTCTGTTTAGACAGGAACAGATTCAAACGTGATGGAGCACCTTTCAGGCCTCAGGTAACCCAGAGCGTTTTAGAGTCTAATCAGTTACACACTGGTAATACAGTCCCCAAAGACAAACAAAGCATTCATTATGTGCTCGCCACAAAAGCTCGCACACATTTCTGGTCATTACTGTGATTATTCATTATTTATATAGACCTGCAAGCACATCCACCACACTGTAAAATGGATGTAACATGCCAATTACCCTAATGTTAATTAACCAGGAAAGAAAATGGTGGTCAAGTTTCAGGGACTATCTTCTATCCCCTTGGACAGGAAAAATGGACAGAGCAGAGCAATCTGCAGTAAATGAGATGATTCTATGTTTTCCCGACATCTGCCTTATGTGGAAGATGGTGCCTCTATGGGCCAACATGGAGCTGTCCTCCAGGGCTTATGCCAAAGAGTCCTAAGTTCATTTCAGCCGTGGTAGTGTCGGGAGCCTGCAATCATTTTGCACATTTTGTGCAGAAATGCCTCCACGCCAGTACTGTGGCAGAGCGAATTTCAAGGAATCTTTTCCCCCATGAGATATATAGACGGCTATCACCATATTTCATAGCTCAAGCAATTGAAAACTGTTGAATGTATATTACCAGCCTACAGATGGGAACATTTTCCTCCTGGATTTAAGCCATGCTTTCTGTAAGAATTAAAAAAAGAAAAAACTCAAGGGTCATTTAAGGTGTTCAGCATACAGGAAAGTAAATGGACCTTTCAGGGGGTTGTTTTTTATCAGTGCGGGGAAATGTAGACACATTGATGCCTTTCTGGAATCATCTCTGTATAGGGAGATGGCATGGAAACAATATGAAATTAAGAGACATGAGCTTGCAGGGGCAGAGAGAGCAATAACAGCATAAAAGTATGAAGTACGTAAAACATAATTAAAGGCCTGGAAGGTTCTGTTTTGCTCTTGATGCTATTTTGGGGGGTATTAATATATACAATGGCAGTGAGGTATGGCATCTGGGAAAAAAGCAATATATTAATTCTCAGATCAATAGTTTGTGAAATGCCTTTTTGCTGTCCCAAGCGTGTGACTGTTTCACTGATAAGGAATGATTTTCTTGGAGTTAAAGGCAGCCGCCACAGGACGAGATTGCTCTCTGGAGAGGAGGGGGAAGAGAGGGGGCACCAGCAAAGGAGGGGTCATGTAAGAGACAGAAGCACATCCTCCCCAGGGTTCCCTCTCTCATTCCATTTTGCTCTCAATGCAATACAGAAATGTCTCGAAACAGCACTATGACCGAGGTTTGGCTCTAGGTAAAGGCACTGCCTCTAATTTTCCCCCTTCCTGACCTTATTTTCTTTTGGCGGGGGGGAGTGGGGCCAATGTTTAGGCAACTCTTAAGCCATTGGATATAGCTAAATTTGTCAGGAGAGGAAGATTGAAGATGAGAACTGTTGCTGACACATTGAGACAATAGTGAAAAGTAGAATAAAGCAGACCCAGCTGACAATTTTGAAAATGGAACTAATTTAATGATTCTGATTCTACAGCTACGACATGGATCCTGCTGTTGATGTCTTTTCCATTTCTAAAGTGATCTCAACTCAGGGTGACCCTGTCATTAAAAAAGACACCTGAGCACATCTCCTCTCGGGAGCCCTCTGCCAGGGGAGCCCATTGCCCCAACAGGGAGCTACTTCTGCGGTAGCTGATATCACCTCTCAGGGGCTATTCTGGTCATCTCTGTTCAGATGGAAAAAGACCGTGCAGACATCTGTCCATACCTAGATGTGTATACTAGGGGTACCTAGATGTGTATACTAGGGGTAGAGACCACTTTCCTTTCTCAATGTGGCCAGGAGGGATGGGTCTACCCTTGCTGCCCTTGCAAAACCTGATGGCCACCTTATGTCCTGGCCAAAGCCTGAACCTTGGGTTTTCTAGAGCTTCCCTTAAATCCCCAGTACTGTGGACAATGAGGTAAGAGTGTGCTATGCACACAAGGTGACCCCTCCGCAGAGGCTGCAGGTGTACTCCCAGAATGGTAAGAGTAGGCAGATCCTGAACCAAGCTGAGAGGCAGCTGGCTGTGAGTTTGCAGGAGCTAGGTGTCAGCCATGAATTCAGCAAGCGAGTGGTAGCCAGGTGAGGAAGGGGCACTGGGCTGAGAACTGGAGAGCAGAGGCTGGAGATCCCAGGCCTTCCTCTTAGCTCTCCAGGTTCTCTGAGCCTCCCACAGACTCCCACACCAGCTAAGGGGGAAAGCAGAGACAGGGGACAGCTATGGGAAAAGCTACATATTTCTATTCTGAAAAGGCTGAGTATTCTGAGAAAAGACTGGATTTAGCTAAATTTTAAACCAGAGAAAACTCAAGTTTTATTTTTCCTACTAACATGGAAGAAGGGCCCAGAAGAAAGACAAGATTAATTTCAAATAAAAATTAAGGTTTTGAATTACCGTGTGACTCTCTTACCCACGCCATGCTAACTTGAATGTTTAAATGCAAGGAAATAAGGGACTAAACAGGTTGGTTCCCTCCGTAGGTCTTGTTCAGTGGTGCTGCGTGCACACACACACACACCTTATAGAGATGACTTGTTTTTATAATGATAGAATGACATAGATATGGAAATAGACATTTGCCAAGATAAAGGACATACGGTGAAGAATAAATATACCAATTTGACTGTTTTTTGACCTGCTAAGGCTTCTAGATAGATCTGGTTTAAAACTTAATCCAACTAGATTCTTTAACAGTCCTTTTCTTTCTTTTGGTAGTGAAGACCTCTCCACTAATTAGCTAAGGTCTTTTCTGAACACTTAGACATACAGTACTTTTTTCCCTAGGACTCTTGCACAACTACTACTTTTTAATTATCCCTTTTATTATACTCTTGGATTTATTTCAGTCTTTCTTAGATCCTATGTCTTTCTCTTTCCTCAATTTCTTTCTCATTTTACTATAGTACATTCTCATGTAACTTCTTTACTTGGGAGTGCTTGAGAAGTAAATGCTCGAAGTCCCCAGCATGTCTAGGAAATGTTTATTTTGTTCTCCCATTGGATGGATAATGTGGTCGAATACAGAACTCTAAGAGTAAAGTAAATTTATCCAAGAACGTTGAAGCATTACTTCATTGTCTTTTAGCATCTGACGTTGCTGACAAGAACTCTGAATCCCCTTTGATCCTTGGCATCAGTATCTGTGTTTGTTTCTCTAAAAGATTTTGGAATCTTGTTATCCAATTTTTTTCTTTGCTGAAATTTCATGAGATTCTATCTTGGTGCAGATCTTCTCTGTTTCTCAGTGAACCCTCTCAAGGTAGAGAATTATGCAATTCTTCAGCTCTGACAAATACAATCATCAAAATTTTGTGATTAAGTCTATTTTCTTTCTTTTTGTTAGAAATCTTCTTGAGTTTCCACTTTGGTCTTTCCAAAGTGATCTTTTTTTTTTTTTTTTTTGGAGAGGTTTTTGCTATAGGGTGCGTTCACTCGCCAGATAGACAGAGAGAGACAGAGAGACAGAAAGTGAGAAATCACCCCCCAGGGGGATGGCCACTCCGCAATCCCTTCTCCTCCACTCTCCTCGGGATCTTGGGCACACACGCACACGCACACACACCTGGCATGAGTCCAAGCCACCAGGTCCAGGATTTGAACCGTGGTCGACTACATCAGAGTTCAGTGACATAGCCATTACGCTCACTGCTGGTCCCCTGAATTGATCCTTTTCATCTCAACATTGCTCTCAAACTTTTCATTACTTTAAGAGTTCCGTTTTGTTTTGGCTTTCCAGTTTAGGAGACAGATGAGTAAACTTCAAAAAGTTCATGGAAAAGGAAATTTAGATATGGGTTTATTTTGTTGCAAAAAAAGTTTTTAAATTTTATTCCTTTTCTTCATAATATACATATTATATTAATTTTTTGAAGGCTCTTCATACTTGACAGATGACTTCTTCCAGCTCATCCATTGAATTTTTAATGTAATTATATTATTTGGCTATAGTGTTTTTAATTTCCATGAGCTCTGTCTTTGTTCAGGCAGCTCATTCTATCATAGCTTGTTATTTTAATGGGTTTTGTTTGTTTGTTTTCCCAGAGGCTTTAAACAGATGAAATGGAGGCAGAGAAAGCGAGAACCCCAAGACAAGGCCCAGTCTTACCACCATCTTTTTACTCTCTGTTTCTCTACTCTGTCAGGCTCCTAGGCATGTGTATATAAGCCCAGTGTGTTTTTCAAGCTGTCAGGGCTGGGGTTCCAACTGCAGTCAGCCACGTGGATCCAGCTCGCTTACACAGCACTTGACTACTGCATTACAGGGCTGGCCCTATAACTTACTCACTTTTTTTAGGTTTTTACCATAGGGTATGTGTATTTGCCAGAGAGAGACAGTGAGAGGGAAAGTGAGAAATCACCTCCCAAGGGGAAATGGCCCTGCTACAATCCCTTCTCTTCTGTTCTCCTTCTGGGATTTTGGAAATGCACATACACCACACACATACCTGGCATGATTTCCAAACCACCAGGTGTAAGACTTAAGCCTCCATTGACCAGTGCCTAAACCACCATGCCACTTGCTCACCCCAACTTGTTCTTTTACGGATGTGATCTCTGCTTGAATCTCTCAGGATACTCATTAAAGGACTTTTTTTTGATGAATGTTATGTTCCTTCCCCAGCATTATTTATTCCCTTCCTGCCCTAGGGAGACAGTTGTCTTCTTTGTTTATCCAAGTCCTACTCTTTCAAGCTGTTGATCTCTATTCATGCTTGCAAAGGCCCAGGTAGACCAAAATGAAGTTTCTCTTGCCTTTTCCAACCTCTTTATTGAGGAGAGGCTAGCTGAAGTCTCTGGGCACAGATGTGGTGTATCAACCAGCTGCCTTCACTACAGGGCAGTGCCCCATATAATCTGGCCCAGGGATCCGTATCCTTCCACGCACCAATCTGTGACGAGACAAGAACGGAAACTGAGACTAAGCATTTAGAAACTTTTATAGCACTTTTGACTTTGCCACAATAACCAAGTGCGATCAGCCAGTTTGTGTCTTGACTATCTTTTTAAAAATTTCATTTTCTAGTAATTAATTTTTATTATATTTTACAAAAGTATCAGTCCGTAACGAATTAGATTTTTTTTTAAGTGAAGAGCTGCGTTTCACTACAGATAGTTCTGTAGGTATTGCTTTAGGGAGATCAGGCAGGGAGAAGTCTCCTCAGGCTGCCTCTCTGCCAAATGTCAGATGAGGAAGGGTCTCCTTGGACCACTCCCACCTATTCCAAGAGCATATGCTCCTCTGAACAAGTTTCCTTAGAAATATTTCTCTGACTTCAGCCTCAGGGAAAGCTGAGCCCCATGGGAGATTGGAAGAGGGAAGCAGGAGCTCTGTCCCTGCAATTCTACAAACAGCTCTTTCTTCAATCACTCAGTTTCTGCTTTTCTTTCCACGCCTGCCTTATGTTGCAGCCTGACAGATCTGGGGGCTTCGGTAGTGGAAGAATGGTCCCCATCTTTGCTGCTGCCTTACCCCTGCAAGCTCTGAGCTGGGGCTCTGGTCCTCCCCTTCTGCTTCCCAGAATTGCATCACACCTCTGGTCTGGGCTCTTTCTCACTTAGCACATTTATTAACAGATCCCCCAGTGTTCTTGACTGTCATTTCAGTGGGTTTTTAAAAGAGAAGGTATATTTTATGTTTAGTCTTGAACCCTATTAAAGAACTTTGGAATCACCTTCTCTCTGGGGTCACAAAGGAATCAATTTATGAAAAGGGCATGTCTTCACATAACAAAGCTCAATGGGGTGATGGTAAAGTTCTGTATCATACAATACTGCCCAAAAAAATACAAGATATAATTTTAAATCTCTTAGTGGCAACACTAAAAAAAGAAACAGATGAAATTCTCCTTAATAGAATATTTTATTTAATCCAGCTTATCCAAAATCTTATTTCAACAAGCAATAAGTATATGTTTTGCATTCTTTTTTTGCATACAAAGCCTTCAAAATACACTGTTTTTTATACTTCTAGCACAATTCAGACAGTGAATTTTCCTTGGAAATATTTGACCTGTATTTAGATTTCAGAAAATTTACAATTGAAAAAGTAGATCAATACACTCAAATTGCTCCAGACATACTTAAAACTTTTCCCAAAACAGAATCAAGTATTAATTTTTAGACTTAGATTAAATTTCATTCAAATGAAATAGAATTAAAAATTCAGTTCCTATTCACATCAGCCGCTTTTCTAGTGCTCAGTGTGGCCAATGGCTGTCAGAATGGACCACATGGTTCTGTATCTTTATGGCAATTTGGGTTACACAGCCTATGCATTTGTCAAAACTCATTTCACTAGCCACAAGATGATGTAGCAGTAAAGCATGACCCTGCAAGACTCACCCACATGGGAAGGTTCTGAGTTCAAATCCAGAAACTTCTCTGAGTATACTGAGTGAGCACACCCATAATCTGGGACTGTTCTGAGATTGGTGTCGGTTTGCAGTATCAAGACCCTGTTGAGGGTCCTATTTCTCTCTCTCTCTCTCTCTCTCTCTCTCTCTCTCTCTCTCTCTCTCTCATAGAATAAATAAAATAAACTTAAAAAAAAAAAAAAAAAAAAAAAAAAAACCACTTCATTGGAGCCAGTAGGTGGCATAGTGATTGGGGTGCTGGATTCCCACATAGTTGACTGCAGTTTAAGTCCCAGACCAGGTGGCTTGAAACTCACACTGAACGTGTGTGTGTGTGTGTGTGTGTGTGTGTGTGTGTGTGCCCCAGATCCTGAGAGGAGAATGGAGGGGAAGGAATTGCAGCATGGCCATCCTCTCCTGTGGGGGGTGGGGCAGTGATTTCTCACTTTCTGTCTCTCTGTCTCTTTCTATCTCCATGGTAAGTGTACATGCCCTATGGTAAACATCTTTAAAAAAAAAAATTCACTTCATCATATAGTTCAAATCTGCATGTAAATCTTACCTATAAACCTCTCTATTATATACATGATAGACAAAATGTTTAAAGGTGATGTATCATGATGTCTGCAACTTTGCTTTGAAATACATCAACATTTTAAAAAAGAAAGATGGAAGAACAGACAGATGTGTGATAAGGCATATGCAAATACATGTATCGAAATGTTAACTGTAGAATCAGAGGGTCACGTATTTGAGTATTCAATGTACAGTTTCTCTAACTGTTCTGTATGTTTAAAATGTTTAATAATATGTTGGGGGCAGGGAAGAGCCATGCCTTAGTGAACTGTACCTGCATGGCAGACCCACCATCCCATTGATAAATCCCAAAAACATAATGTTGAGTGCATGAGGCCAGACTCAAAAGAGAAGTTGTGTGTGCTTCCATTTATATAAGGTTCAGGAACAGGCAAAACTAAACTATGCTCTCAGAGCTCAGAATGTGGTAGCACTTGGGACCAGCAGTTAACATAATGGCTATGTTGCTGGACTCCCATGTAGTCGACCGCAGTTCGAGTCCCGGACCCGGTGGCTTAAACTCATGCTGGGCACGTGTGCATACGTGCCCAAGATCCCGAGAGGAGAATGGAGGAGAAGGGATTGTGACATGGCCATCCCCTTGGGGGATGATTTCTCACTTTCTGTCTCTCTGTCTCTCTCTGGAGAGCGCACACGCCCTATAGCAAAAACCTCTCAAAAAAAAAAAAAAAAAAAAAGAATGTGGTAGCACTTGACGGGAGTGACTGGAAGGTGGTCGGTGGTCACAGGGAGCAGATAAACGTCTATGTTTTCATGGTTGTGGTTGTGGGTTACATGGTTGTGTTCACCTTGTGAAAATCCATAAAACCGTATGCAGAATGAGCGCGCTTTACTATATGTATATCTCAATAAACAGTTTTGATTGCTTTAAGGCATGACTATCTTTCATGCCTTGCATGAAGGAAATCAGAGCTCTCCTTTAAAATGGCACTTCCTGGTTTAAAGATTTTCACTGAGTGCAGGTGGTATACTTCTCTCGTCCCTGGCAGGCAGTGAGATGTGTTGTTGGGGACTGAAGCCTTGGATGCTGTGGGTCTTGGTATTTATTTTAGGAACTTTCTCTTTCATGGTTCTTTTTCTTTTCCTTTATGGAGAGGTTTTGCTATAGGGCACCTGTGCTTGCCCTATAGAAAGACAGAGAGAAACAGAGAGACAAACAGGAGAGAGAGACAGAGAGACAGAAAGCAAGAAATCACCCCCTGGGGGTAGGGGAGGATGGCCATGCTGCAAGTCCGGGACTCGAACAGCAGTTAACTACATGGGAGTCCAGCAAGATAACCATTATGCTATCTGCTGGTTCCTCTTTCTGTGATTCTTGATTAGGTTTTTGAACATGTTTTACAGAAGGCAAACTCGTGTCTTCCTTAGTCCCTGCCCCCTGTACAGTCACACTCCTCAAAATTACCAAGGTTTCCAAATCTTCTGTGCTTGGACCAATCTCATTTTTTATTTATCTTCTTGCTTTGTTGTTCAATTTCTTCTTTTTTTTTTTTTTTCTTTTTTTGGAGAGGTTTTTGCTATAGGGAGCGTGCGCTCGCCAGAAAGGCAGAGAGAGACAGAGAGACAGAAAGCGAGAAATTATCCCCCAGGGAGGATGGCCACACCACAATCCCTTCTCCTCCATTCTCCTCTAGGGATCTTGGGCACACACGCACACGCACCCGACGTGAATTTAAGCCACAAGGTCCGGGACTCGAACCGTTGTCGACTACATGGGAGTCCAGCAACATAGCCATTATGCTAACTGCTGGTCCCTGAAATTTCTTCAGAATGTGGCTGGTCTCTCTAGGATAATGGCCTAAAGCCCTGAGGTCAGCACCCTGAAGAGCCTGCAAAGAGGCATTCCCCATTCCAGGCAACTTTGCCTGGACTCTCAAGGGAGTTCTCTGAGCAGGGTGGGTAGAACTGGGTAGGGGCTAACAACCTAGGTTGGGTCCAGCCTCATGGCACCTGGGGCAGATGACGAGCCCCCTGAGGTTTGTCCTGGTTTCCCCACCCCTGGTCCACAGAGCTGTCCTCCCCTCAGCACTTCCAGGGTAGGGCCACCCCTCACCACCCTCCACCCAAAGCTTGGACCAGAACTCAGCCCCTCCCCCTCTTCCTTATCTCTTTTTCTAACCTTTTGCATTTTTTTAGTCTCATTTCCTGTCGGGTTTTGCATTTCCCTCCTCCGCCCCTCCCAGCCTATGACACACTTTCTCTCCTTTTTTTCTCTCTTTTGCTTGCTCTGGCCTCCGAACTCTGGCCCGGGCCTTGTGCAGCCCCCTACTGGCCCTGCAGCCCTTGGGCGGGCAGTGCCCCTAGCACGGGTCGGGGCTGCGGGGACCGAGGGCTGGGCCGCCAGGAGGAAGCCGGCAGCCTGCGTGGAGGAGGCGCCCAGCGCTGCTGTTGGAGCATGAGCGCCCCAGGTAGGGTGCGGCAGGGAGGGGGGGTGGTGGTGCTGGTGGAGGAAGCTGGAGGGGGACTTGTTCAGGGGGAAACATGGGGGAGGAGATGCGTTGGGGGACTTGAGGGGACACCGTGGCGGTGACGCGATGGGGCTGTGGGGGATGGGAGTAGTCTATTCGCCCCTGTAATCCTGGGGCCTCATCTTTCTCCCACAGCTCTCTCTCACCCCTCCGTTCTTTCCCCTTCGGAAGCTTTTTTACTTTCTACCTCCCTGTGTCTCTCCTCCGTGTCTCTGACCATCTCTGAAAGTCTCCACGTGGCAAGTCCACACATTCCATGGAAAGGAAGAGGGGAAATGGGTGGTCAGGAGGCAGCAGCGGCCAGGCAGGGCAGCCCTCACGCACCTGCCTCCGAGGGAGGAAGAGAACCTTTTCTGGTACCTGAAAGGCCCGGAAGTTTGCAGACCACAGCCCAGCCTGACTCAGAGGCTCCCAGAAGTGGGGCCCCGCTCTGGCAGGGGGGGACAAGCCCACCAAAATGGGGTGAGGAGGGGGAAAAGACAACCCCCTGAGGAGAGTAAAGGAGGAGGCTTGTCAGGATCATGCAGGTGCCCTGTTCCCAGACAAGCCAGGAGCAGGCCCCAGTGGCTCCCCAAGCAGACTCCCAGCCTGGACGGGGCCACCCGGCGCTCTGCCATGCCCTCACTGCTGAAAGAGGTGGAAAGTCTTTCCTGTTCCTCGTGGGTCCTGAGCACAGGTGGAGGAGTCTGTTGCATCACACAAATCTGTGCAGCCGGCAGCAGCCTGCAGCTGAGTCAGTCCCAGCGTTCACAGGACTGTGCCTATGCTGTAAGCCTCTGTTCCCTGGCTGGCTGGTCTCAGCAGAGAGCCACCACACACTTGGTCTGGGACCACATTGACCCCGGGTGCAGGTCTGCTCTCAAACCCTTTGATGGTGTAGCTCAAAAAATAAGTATCTTATACTTCTTTCAGAAGGGCTAATGTTAACGACCTGTGACCTACCAGACTAGGAACAATGCTGGTCAGTCATCCCGTTTGTCGAGAGCCTAAAATGTGCATCAGAAACCCCAGGTGCTGGGAATTAATGCAAGGAAAGAAATTTAGCTCAAATTCTCCACTCCTGTGCTTGCCCTGAAACTCTAGTTCTCTCCACCCACAAGGCATCTGCTGTGGACAAAACGAGTCCAGGATGAAACCTTGTCACATCCCAGTGAAATGGTTTGGACCTGTGTCAATTTTACTAGCACAGGTCCCAGAAAGGCAGGATGCTGGCCTCAAGGTCCCAGCAGTCTTACATCTGCACGTGAGTGGTCTTCATAAAGTTACGGTAATTCATATATAACGTAAAATTAACCATTTTAACCGCTTTAAAGTAAACAGTTCAATGACATTAAGCACCTCCACGATGTAGTCCAGAGCTCACCATCGATCTGCAGAGCTTTTCCATCTTCCCAAACTGCAACTGTACCCATTAGCACTAATCCCCATTCTTCCCTCTGGTAGTCCCTGGCACCCACCATCCTACTTTCTGTTTCTGTGAGTGTGACTACTCTAAGTACCTCAGATGAGTGGAATCCTACAGTATTTGTCCTCTTGTGTCTGACTTATTTCACTGAATATAATGTTCCCAAGGTTCATCCCTATTGTAGCAGGCATCAGAATGTCTGCCTTTTTTAAGGCTGAATAATATTCCATTATCTGGATATACCACATGTTGTTTATCCATTCTTTCTTTATGTCATTTTAGAAAATGACTTCTAAACCTAACTCTTCTAAAGAGGGTATTGTTTGTTGGACTCAATCAGTGGCCACTGTGCAAGTGGCTTTGTACTTGGTGCCCTGATGCCACAAAAGGAATGCAAGTCATAGTCCTTTGCCCTAAGTAGGTCTTGCCGGACAATCTGTGTGTGCCATGATCAGAGTGTGGCTGGGACGTAAGCTAGATGGAAAGGGGCAATGTGGGAGATAGATGGTGAGCCTCAGAGGGCACAGGGATTAATAGAAGATTCCAGACTGAGATTGCATTGGAAAGGTCTAGACTTCTTTCTTCACTTTCCTATGTAGTGTTTCTCACCCTTCTGATAAAAGACTTGCTTCCTGGGGTTGATGGGATGCGTGTCTGTGGTTTGGTAGTGGCAGGGAGGTGCGGAGTGGGGGTGATAGAGATGAAGAGGCTCCTGTGATTATAGCTCCTCATGGCATGTCATGCATGAAAGGCCAAACTGAGTCCCAATTTTCAGATGATTATGATGAAAAGGAATGTCAAATGCTGAAAAATTGGGCCTCCTCAAATCCTTTTTGAAAACTGCCTTCAATTCTCTTGCTTTGCCTCTGCACTCCCTGCTTGGAAGAGAGTGTCTGGTCATCAAGACAAGGGATTAAGTCCCATGTGGGCCAGAATTCTCAGATGACCACCCTGACTCCAGCACAGCTCATGCTGGGTTGTTTTTTGCAGAGCCAGATCTGTGAATCTTGTGTTTTTTTTAAAAATAAGATCAAGAGAAGAAGGCAATAGGGGGTCAGCATGCCATCTTTTATGTCTAAGGCCATGAAAATGTGGGTTCCAGGCGTGACCGCTCATCTGCACGAGCTGTGTGACCTTGGACAGGCTTGGTCACTTAAGCTTGCTGAGAGTCATTTCTCTAATGAAATCAGGATATTAATACAGATCATTTTCAGTATTGTCAGTTACATCAAGCATAAAATGAGAAAATACGACATAATATTATTACCTGTGCCGCTATTATCCAGATTTGGACTCTCGCCAGAACTGGCCTTGGGAGTCCAGACCCAGGGTGGGTGCCGCTTCCTCACACTGACCAGCTGGGTGGCCTTTGTTATTTATTCTGGTTCAGCTTCGGTTTCCTTGTCTACAATCCTGATTTTGCAGGGGGATTGTGAGGATCTGAGGAAATCACAGAGCAGAAGCTCAGTAAATCTACCTTGTAGGTTACGTTATCCAGTTTGTCTGGAAAATATTTGGATTGGTTGAAATACTGAAACAGGAAGAAAAGAAAAAGACAACTTAAAAAAATTGTTTTTTGCCAGAGAGCACATGCACTCACCAGAGATAGAGGGAGGGGGAGAAAGCACCCCCACCCCCAACTGGGCCACGGTCACATTACAGTCCCTTCTTTTCCATTTTTTTTAATCCTGTTGGGATTTTGACCACACACAAACATATGCCCTGTATGTTTCATAAACTGTTGGGTCTAGGATTTAAACAGTCCAGTTGTCCATGTGGGATCCAGCTGCCTTAACCACTAAGCCATGGACTGGCATGGAAAAGACAACTTTTAAGGAAGCTCCTTAAGAATGTTTTTCTGGGGACTAGCAAGTGGTGTGATGATCAAGGTGCTGGACTCCCACATGGCCAATCACAGTTGGAATCATGAACCTGGCCATTTGAAAATCATGCTGGGTACGCATGTGTGTGCATGCTCAACATCCCAGGTGTGTGGCCATACTCCCTGGTGTGTGTGTGTGTGTAAGGGAGATTTCTCACTTTCCCTTTCACGGTCTCTCTCTCTGGTGAGTGCACACACACACACACACACACATACACACACCCTTTTTTTTTTTAATAGATAAATGAAGATTCCCAGATGCCAGCCTCTTCATCTATATGGGGCTACACAGGAAGAACATGACTAGAGCATGTTACATACAAGGAACATGTCCCAGGCTTCATCCTCACACTCTCCTTGAGGAGTTCCAGCCCTCTGGGTCAGCTGTTTTAATGGAGTAACTATTTTCAGGAGAGTAACCTTTTAGGGTTGTGATTTGTCAAGCGCCTCTTCAGAGAGAGATTCTAATGGTCACTATCAAATTTGAGTAATGGGTGTCCATGGCCCAGTGCCAGAGGATGATAAAAGTTCTCCTCCTGGTCCTGCCTGCTGAGTTCTCACTCCCTCTTCCTCTCATAAGCTCCCCCAAGTGCATCTGCTCTCTATCCAAGGGCTCAGCCTGGGCTATTCCACACATTTGTGCAAGCCAGAGAGGGGGAGGTGCAAAATCCATAGACGACAGCGTCCTATCCCTTGTGGTTTCTGTTTCATGTTCCTCTCCACTTTGGGAGCATGCAGTCTTTACACCTAAGTACAACAACTTCAGAGTAGGGGTTCCTTCATGCCCTGTGCTATGTATCTCATAGACCTTGGCAGTGTCAGAGGCAATACCTGCCAGGACCCTGCTTTTTACAGTCTCTGCCTTCGCTCTGGTACTGGCCTAACCCATCAAGAGGCAAAATGCTCTACTAGAAAGATAAAGGAGCTTGGAGATAGGCAGAGGGGGTGTCTATCCTACTAGCTCTGTGACCTCAGCGACGTCAGCCAAGAATAGGTTTAGCCTCAGTCACCGCATTTGTAAAATGGGTATAAAAATACCACTCCTAAATTAACATTGATCAAAGTGTTTCAAATGCTGTGTTAACGTGCTCAGAGGACTTCTGCTTTTAAGTTTTACTTCCAACTTGGTTATTTTGAGGGTAAGAGGTAGAAGAGTCATGAGTTCAATGCAAAACAGAATATGTATGATGAAGAGTTATTTTCTTATTGCATCAACTCATAAATCAATTAAATGCAGGAACTGGTAAACGTTTACTCGAAAGGTCCAAGCAGTAAATATTTCAGGTTTCTGTTGTAGCTACTCAGCTGTGTCATAGAGTGAAAGCAAACACAGACAGGAATGAGTTTGGCTGCATCAGTCCGGTGGCACAGGCGGAACACGGTACCAGATTTGGCCCTCACCAAAGTTTGCAATTCCAGAATCGGAATTAGAGTTCAACCCAATGAAAAAATGATTAAGGAACACAAACAAACAGAATGTCAATCAACATGCTTCACTTATAATTATACCAACATGAAGGAATACAGCAAAGACACACCATTTTTCACCTGTCAGGCTGGCAAAGATCAAAACGTTTGATAAAACCTAACATTGGCAAGGGAAAGGGGAAGCAAGCATTGTTATATACTGTGAATTTGACAGTATTTACCAACAGTGTAAATGAATAAACCCTCTGGTATAGGAACTTGGCTTCTAAGAAATTATCTCATGGATATACTGGACAAGTATGCAAAGAATTTTTGCATGCAGGTGTTCGCTGGAGGTTTTTTTCAGTTTTTGTTTGTTTGTTTGTTTGTTTGTTTGTTTTAGGTTTTTGTCATAGGACACGTGCACTCACTAGAGAGAGACAGGGAGCAAGAAAGTGAGAAATCACCACCCTAGGTGTGATGGCCATGCTGCAGTCCCTTCCCCTCCATCCTCCTTCTGGGATTTTGGGCATGCACACACATGCACCCAGCATGATTTTCAAGCCACCAGGTTCGGGATTTGAACCACGGTTGACCTTGTGAGAGTCCAGTGCCTTAATCACCACACCACCTGCTAGCCGCCTGTATATTTGTTTGTTATAAGAAAAACGCTTGAAAGGGCATGAACACTCTTCTAGAGTAAGGTCCATCCATACAGTGGAATTCTGTGAGGCCATTAATGAGAGTGAGGTGAGTCTGTGGGGCTCTGTAGAGTGTTTCTAGAAGGAAGCAACAGTATAAGCAACTGTTATAGTAGGGACCTCTGGGGAGGGGAGCTCAGTGGTTAAAGGGGGAGGAATTTGTATTTATTCAGTATCCTTGTTGGTTTGAAAAAAAAAACATATGTGTGTGTGTGTGTGTGTGTGTATACACACACACACACACACACACACACACTTTTTTTTGAAGAGAGATTTTTGCTATAGGGTATGTGCACTCACCAGAGACAAAAAGCAAGAAATCATCCCCCGGGGGATATCCACTCCACAGTCCCTTTTCTATTCTCCTCTCAGGACCTTGGGCGTGCACACACACACACACAGCTGGTGTAAGTTTTAAGCCACCGGGTCTGGAACTCGAACCACAGTCGACTACTTTGGAGTACAACAACATAACCATTATGCCATCTGCTGGTTCCAATATATACATTTTTTAAAAGTGTATTTCTTCCAAGTGTGATAGAGACAGTACCCACCCCTCCCTGCTGTCAGCAGTTATTCTATGAAACATTCCTGTGCATGTCTTGTAGGTGCTCCCTCCCCCTCCCCCACCGTTTTTAATCTGAGGGCAAACAGAAACCCTGTGCCAGCATTACTTGAGGTTTAGTAAATTGTTATTTCAGTGAACAAATGTTGGTATGAAGTAGAACTGCATTTTACTGACATTAGTGCTTTGTTCCCTGCCTGTGAGCAAGGACTATGTGATTCATTGAAATCTTCCACGAAGAAATGGCCTTTTTAAAAGGGATTTGAATGTAGTTGGTTCAGGAGGAAATGTTCGGTTGAATAATGATACCTCACACTGCTTTCCAAGCCCTCTGTCTTCAACCTCAGATGCTTCTGAAAAACCAACTTGTTAACCTTCATAGCCTTTCTGGGAGCTAACATGGTCATCCCTGTTTGTGGATAAATAGAGTGAGACGCGAAGGGATTCTTCATTCCTTATGAGAGTTCGTGATCTTTGAACATCCTTAAGGGGTATTCTGTTCCAAGGTTCTGGGAATGCATGTGTTCTGAGTCTAAGAAAGTATCAAACTGGTGGAGAATGTGACCTAATAGGGAAAGATGGTTTTTCTAGCTGTTCCAAGTAGGGAGGACCACAGAGCTACAGCAAAAGCAGAAAGCCCTTCATAGGAAATAGATCAATCTGTTTCTCACTTAATTTTGTATAGAAATTGTTTTAAAAAGTCTATTCTGATCTTCATGTTGTGGTCCACCCACAGTCTCCGCTGGCCTGGATCCTGGGCATGTGCATGTGCCTGGTGTGGAGAGGAAGTTCCCAGGACGCGAACCCAGGACATTTCCCTGTGGGTTCAGTTGCATTACTGCTATGCTACCTCATTGCACTGTTGAAATCTTATATAATTTTGTATCTTTCTTAAATTTAAAATACATTTTTTAAATTGCCAGAGGGTATGTATACTTGCCAGAGAGAGACAGAAAGAGAGACAGAGGGAGAAAACAGCCCCAGAGGGGCATGTTTGTGTTGTAATCCCTCCATCCTCTCAGAATTTGGAGCATGCATGCACATGCTCCTGTTGTGTTTTTGAAGCCACCTGGCTATGTGGGATCCCACTCCCTTAACCACTAGGCTAGAGGGCTGGCTCTTAAAATACATTTTTTTCCACCCAACCTGTTATGTCATGTGGCAGAGTCAGAATTAGACCTGTGAGGCCCTTCTCATCTAGATCCAGTGGTGTGTATCTGGGCCCAGACCCCTGCCCTGCCCCACTCTGTTTCTGAGATGATTCTTTGTCCACCTGCCAAGGCCCACTTCTGTGCCAGGCATCACAACCCACCTTGCCGCTCTAGTCACAGATACTTCTCTAGTAATTGTCTCCTTTTCCTCCTACCTCATCAGTGTCACCCCCATCTATGGGGATCATTCCCTTCCGAGTACTGATATACTGCAATTTCACCTTTCTTTAAACAAACAAACCTGTTCTGATTTCGTAATCCTTCCAGCTATCACTGCATTTCTCTACACCCCTTTGGTATTAATTTGCTAGGACTGCCACTGCCTGGAGAGCATTTATAGCAGACATTTATTATCTCACTGATCTGGAGGCTAGAAGTCCAAGATCAAGGTGTCAGAGCTAGTCTTTTCTGAGGCCTCTCCCCTTGGTTTGCAGATGGCCTTCTCGCTGTGCGTTCACCTAGCCTTTCCTCTGTATGAGTGCATTCTAGGTGCCTCTTTGTGTGTCCAGTTTCCTCTTCGTTTAATAAAACCAGTCCTGTTAGATAAAGGCCCACACCAACTGCCACATTTAACTTAATCATATCTTCAAAGCTCCCCCCCATCTCCAAATATAATCACATTCTAGGGTACTGGGGCTTAGGACTTTAGCACATGGATGTAGGGGACAGGATTCAATCATAATTCTTTAACAGCACATCTGTTTGAAAATATTATCTACACCCACTGTCTCCAGTTCATCTCCTTCCCTTCCATCTGGGTACCTGGGTTCTCTGGACCCTCTTCAGTCAGGCATTTTGCCTCAGTACTCAATTTAAACATGTTTATCAAGGTCACAGATACTCTTGGCTGACAATTTTTTCTTGGTCCTGCAGGACTTGGCCTCTCAGCAGCATTTGATACAACATATTCTTCTCTTCTCCTTGAAGCGTTTGTTCATTCAGCCTTGGGGCCCCATTTCTCTTGGCTTCTCCACCTTACTGGCCACTCCTTCCCAGCCTCTCCTTTCTGACTCCTCATCTCCTGACCTCTTAAGAGCAAACTGACAGCATCATAGTCCTTGGGTCTCTCTCCTCTGAGCAGTCTCAGCCAGCCTCATTGCTTTAGAGGTCTTCTACACTGGGCCAACTCAGTAGCACAGGGGGTAGCCCTTGTGTGTATAGTGCCAACCACAGTTCAAGTCCTGGCCTGGCAGCTTGAAAACCATGTTGGGCACATATGCATATATATCCCAAATCCTGACAAGATGTAGTAAAGAAGAAGGGATTGCAGCATGACCGTGCCCCTTTGAGGGTTCTCTCTCTCTCTCTCTTTCTCTCTCTCAAGTGCATATGCCCTCTGATAATTAAAAAAAAGGAAAGAAGAAAAAAGCCACCTATAAATTGAATATCTCTTATTCAAAATGCTTGGGACCAGAAATGTTTCAGATTTTAGATTTGTTCAAATTTTGGAACATTTGTATACATATAGTGAGATATCTTGAGGATGGGACCCAAGTGTAAACACGAATTTCATTTATGTTTCACATAAACTTTATACACATAGCTTGAAAGTGATCTTAAATAATATTTTCATATTGCAAGGTCTTGATTGTGGCCTGTCACACGAGATCAAGTTTGGAATTTTCCACTGACAATATCTTGGTGCTCAAGAAGTTTCGGAGTTTGGAATATTTTGGAGTTTGGGTTTTTGGATTAAAGATGTTCAACTTGTATATGCTAATAGCTGCCAAGTTTATGTGTCCTTCCCAGACTCCCCTCTTGAACTCTATGTCCACCTATGTTGATCTGACCACCTGGACATGGAGTGGATTTGAACTCACACTTGTGATTTTTTTTGTTGTTGTTGTTGTTCTAAACTCTCTCTTTCATCCTGCTAGTTGCTTAGGCTTAAGATCCTTAGCATTGTCGTTGACTCTTCTCTTAGTAAATAGTTTGTCTACTTGCCCGTTTGCTCTGGCTACGTCATGAAGAATATCAGTCTCATGATGTATTAGTGGTGGAGAATTCCTTTTACCGCAGATAGAGCATAGCACACTGCACTAGAGAGACTCCTCTGCTCAGAAAAGGTGGATTTGAGTTTTGGACCACTGTGTCATTGGGCAGTCTGGCCAAGTTCCTTCTCCCCTCGGCTCAGTTTCTTCAGATATCAAGTGATAAGATTAGACAGGGCTTGAGGTGGTAAATCCGTTTCATCTTGCAGGCCAATTTTGATGACCTAGTTATGGCTTGCTGGAGCACTGTGTAGAGGATCGAAGGTCTGGAAAAGAGAATTCTGTGATCAATTGCCAGAGTCTCCTGTGGGTGTGAAACTGAACATTGAAGCATGGCTGCTGCCATGAGTCTTCTCTGTACTTGCTTGTCATGATTGAGAGTTCTTCCAGCTCTAAAAATCCATGATGACCTCATGACCTCAAGCAAATCACTTCACTGCCCCTAGATTTTGTTTCTTCATGAATAAGGTGGAGATAAAATATCTCTGTCTTCTTGTAACATACAATGACTCCAAAGAGCATATGAGATAAGGGGATGAATATGGCACTGGAGACATTAAAACATTCAATAAAGGGGAGGTTTTATTTTTATTAATTGATCTCTCTATGAATTCATGTCAGTGGTGCCCTCTTCTGAACCATTTTACTGGGTTAGGTAAAAGCCATCTTTCACCTGTACTGTATTCCTTTGTCTGACAAGACAATGCCATTTGGATCTCTGGGAATGATGAGAAAGGGGATTAATATGGATGTGGGATGGGACAGCAGGTGGCATGGTAGTTAAGGTGCTGGACTCCCACAGGGCCAACTGCCAGTCAAGCCCTAGACCTGGCAGCTTGCTTTCTTGCTTCTCTTTTCTGTCTCTCTGGTGTGCATACATGCTCTATAGCGAATTAAAAAAAAAAAAAAAGGAATAATCAAAAAAATTAAATAAACAATTCTTAAAAAAAGTATGGATAATGGGTGTGGGATGTGATCATTCTGTGCTCGGCAGATCTCAGTATCTTTCACAACCTCTGAGTAGGTGAAAGCCAGGAGGTTTTCTGTGAGGTCACTCAGCTAATCACAATAGAACCCCAGAGCTCCTGAGTCCCCACACATTTAATGAAGCTTCTGCACAATGGGTAGAAAAAAAAAATCTTCCCAAAGTAAATTTTTATCTCCCTTAGGGGTTCATCCTGATTATCCAAATATCTGGGGTTAAATTAATTCTCCAGCTGGGCAGTTAGGAGCAGTGCGTCTCCCTGGAGTGCTGCTGAGCACAACTCTGGTTAATTTCTGGAGAGGGCCATGCCCTGCAGCTTGTGAGAATCCAGTGATGTTCAGATATATCTATTTTTGTGACCTGATGAAAATGTCCCTGTCCCTAAATGTACAAGCCCCCTTTCTTTCACCTTGAATGTTGTTAATGCTCTGTGTTTTCTGCCAAAATCCAAACAGAGCCTCCTTTTGCAGCCTCCTGTATGTATTAACTTTTCCGAGAGACTCAGGGGAGCCATCTGTTCTTCTATTATTTGGTTTAAGCAAAGCTTTGGGGCATTTCTTCTTGCCAGTGGTATATTCTGAGTCGGATTCATCGCCCCAGCTCTTATTTATTAGCGTGTGTGTTTTATTGTAATGCGTTTCATTTCCTTCTGTCTTTTACTTTGGGCTTCCTTCTGCAGCCTCTGTCATGAACAATGTTTGGTGCTGTGTGAAATGAGATGCATTCAAAAACTCTTCTAAGACATAAAGGGTTTTTTTTTTTTCTGGTTTGATATTTTTTTCTTTTCTTTTTTTTTTCTTTTCTTAGCAGCAGATAAATAAAGGACTTGAGTTTCCTGTAGAACTGGAAACAGTGAATCAGATTTTTGTTTTGTTTAAAACCTGAAAATCTCAGACAGGAGTTGAGAGTCTCTGGACAGAGTCGAATGCTGTGTTTAGGTGTTTGAAGTGTCGCCTCTTCCCAATGGGCCATTCCATGGGAGAGGGGGTGGCCACCCACAGCGACTGATTTGAGAGGTATCAGAAAGGTTGCCTGAGTCAAAATGCTGCCTGGGGCAGAGTGGGCACCTGACACTTCCTCTGTTGACTTGACTGTTCCATGGGGCATTTCAGTGATTCAAGGCCTGTGTTGTTTACAGAATAATGAGTGTAATGAGTGTGCGCTCTGCGTGTACCAGCCTTAGGACCTTGAACAAGTCACTGAACTTCTCTGCACCTCTCTTATTATCTGTGACATAGGGATAGGACCAGTGCCTTCTCCCAGGAAATTAAATGAGATGCCATCTACCAGTTTCCAGCACAGTGCAGCAAGCACCTCACTCAGGGGAGGCATGCCTAAGTACCAACTAAGCACCCAATTGTGATGTGGCTCATTAGCAGGGAATTCAGAACAAGCTCTCAAGGGACCCTTCCAAGTCTAAAATGTAGTGGGAAATCTTTGCAAAGCCTTTCCTTGTATTCTTTTGCCTAATCCCCATCCATTAACACCCATCACTAGCATTACCCACGTATTCATCCACTTAACACATATGAAGCATCTACCATGCACAGACACTCTGCTGGATGCTAGGAATAAAAAGATGAAAGATGGGGCTTTTTGCTAGATGACAAGCCCCCAAAAGCCTGTCTTCTGGAAAGGAGACAGACGTACAGTCAGTCAGTTGCAAGTTAACACAGGTGCTATAAATGACGCACAAAATAAAGATAGTTCTCCCTGTTCTTAGGGAGAAGAACAGACAAGTCTGCTTGAAGGCGTCAGAAATGACCTCCTAGAGCAGATAGGAGCTGAAATGAGACTAGGAAAATAAATAGGCTTTTGCTAGGCAGAGAAGTAGAGAAACTAGCTCATACAAAGGTGTGTTTAGGGTTAATGCTGAAAAAAAGGGTGTGAGGAAGGAAAGCCACCAAGAGCCCTAGGATGCTGTGCCAAGCAGTGCAGATGCTGTCCTGTGGACAGGAGGGTGGGGGAGTGGGGCAAAGCTGCTGGGATGTTCTGAGCAGGGACTGTGAACCAGGGTGACTGTACAAGTTATGAAGACCACAGGCAGCAGCAAGGAAAATAGACAGGACATTTGAGGCAAGAGGCAGGCCCCCATTTAATGGGACATGAGCCAGGGATAGTTTGTCATTTTAGAAAAATTTTGTATTGAAGTATAGCGGTCACACAAGAGCCACGAACAAGTCTTAAACATGCATGCAGCTCAGTGGATTCTCACAAGTGAACACCCCTAAGTCACTCAGCAACACCCAGGTCAAGAAATACTGGATTGTCGGAAAAGTCATGAGGTATTTTTTCTATGCAAAAATGCATCATGACTTTCTGATGACCGAATAGAACATGACCAGCCAAAAAGTAATACTGTAATATAATAATAACTTCTAATATAGTAAGGATCTTTTTAGGGCCAGCCTTGTAGTCTAGTGATTAAGGGAGCTGGAACATGCATGTTCAACCATGGTTCAATTCCTGGCCCAGAGCCTTGAAAAAACATGCCTGGCACATGTGAATGCCCCAAATCCTGACAGGATGGAGAAATGTAGTGAAGGGATTGTGGCATGACCAGGCACCTTTGAGGGGATACTTTCTCCCCTCCTCTCTCTCTCTGTGTCTCTCTCCAGTGAGTGCATGAACCCTCTATCAATTAAAAACTTTTTAAATTTATTTTTAGCATATGTCCCAAATATTTCATTGGACATGCTTGCACTGGAAATTTTTTGTGGTTTATTCAAAATATAAGTTTAACTAGGTGTTCTGTATTTTATCTGGTAAACCTAGCTTCATCCATATTGTTGCATGCAGCAGTAGTTTATTCATTTTTTAAACTGCCAATGATATTCCATTTTGTAAATATTCCCTATTTTATGTATATGATCAATACTATTGGTAGATATTTAGCTGTTTCCAATTTCTGGTTATTATGAATATTCTTATACATATTTTCAGGAAACATGTGTCTGTTCCCTCAAAAGAAGATTGGCTGGATCCTAGAATATGTTTATAGTGTGCTCTAATAAGTACTGCCAAATGGTTTCCCAAGGCTGTTGTTCTAATCCACACTCCCGTCTGTAAATAGATGAACATTCCAATTGCTCGACATCCTGGCTCATACTCACTGTTTTTCTGTTTCTTAGCCGTTCTGCTGGATGTGTATTCAAACAAATAATTTTGTGTCTTTAATTTGCATTTTATTTGTGAATAATTAAGTTTAGTACTTATTTGTGTGTTTATTGCCTATCTTGGGTATCCTCCTTTGTAAAGTGTCTGTTCCAGTGCTTTGCCCATTTTTATATTGTACTCTTTTTCTTACTGAACTGTAGTGATTCTTCATATATGACAGACATAAATTCTTTATCAGATACATGTATTACAAATATCTTTCTTCAGTTTGTGACTTGCCTTTTCACTCCCCTAATAATCTACTGACAAACAGAAATTTAAATTTATTTATTTATTTGTTTATTTGTTTATTTATTTAGGTTTTTGACATAAGATGCATGTGCTCACCAGAGACAGACAGAGGGAGGGGAAGTGAGAAGTTACCCCCCAGGGGGATGGCGACACCATAATCACTTCTCCATTCTCCTCTAGGAATTTTGGGCACACGTGCATACATGCCTGGCGTGATTTAGAAGCCACCAGGTCTAGGGTTCAAACTGTGGTCAATAATATGGGAATTCAGCACCTTAGCCACTATACCACCTGCTGGTCCTAGAAGTTTTAAATTTTAATTTAGTCTCATTCATGTGTGCATGCGTTTTCTTATTTTTTTTTCTGAATCCTATTTAAGAAAGATTTGCCTGCCTTAAGGTTTATATTTGTTTGTGTTTAGTTGTCAGAGGATGCCTGTCTTGCCAGAGAGAGACAAAGCAACAGAGAGAGGAAAATAGCAACCCCCCATGGGGTGCGATCATGCTGCAGTCCCTTCTCCATTTCTCCATCCTGTCTGGATTTCAGGCACACACATGCATACCTAGCATGGGTTTTTTTAGCTGCTAGGGCCAAGATTTGAAACATTGGACTTGTGGGATCTGGCTCCTTTAACCACTAGGTTATAGGGTTGGCCCAAGGTTTATGTTTCTTTCTACAATAAAAGCCTTATTGTGTTAGCTTTCACATTTATAATTATAATCTATCTAGAATGGATTTTTTTCTTTAAAATCAGCTTTATTGAAACCTACTTATTCTATAATAAAGTGGTCATTTTAAGTATACAAGGGATCTTCAAAACATTCATGGAAAATGCATGTTATGAAAAATGATGCATAGATTTCAAAAATGGTTTGCCCCAGTTAAACTCATACTGTAATTGCACTTTCCATGAACCTCTTGAAGTCTTCTTGTGTAGTTCAGAGTTTTGATAAATGTATATACCCATGGAATCACAATCTCAATCAAGACATAAAATGTTCCATCACCCCCAAAATTTGCCTCATGTCCCTTTGCTACTCAGAGAGTGGTCCATGGGCCAGCATTGGCCTCATCTGGGAGCTGATAGGAATGCTGACTTCCCAGCCCCACTTCAGGGATACTGAATTGAATTTGCATCTTAACAAGGTCCCTAGGTACTTTATATGCACAGAAAAGGTTTACAGACATTCTGAGTTCCTTTGGAGAAAGGTGACAAGCCAAAAATGCTGTTTCTATTGTTATAAATAGCATAGCCTGAAGCAAGGCCAAGGTACATGATAGATTATTGAGTTTGGAGAAAAAAAAAAAAGAGAGAGAGAGAAGGACTAAGTTGGGAAGAAATTGTGAAGTCATTACAAGAACAGCCTCTAGTGCCTGGACCAAGGCCCACTGATGTTATAGCAGAGTAGAGACCTGTGAATTTGAGGGGCAAGATTCGTCACTGGGGAGACTGAACTCCTGTGGAAGAATGAGAAAGCTATTCCAGTGACCACATCCAGAAGAGACCTTAACTTTGGGGTTTTTCTGTTTTTGTTTTTTTTTTAAGTTTAATTTTTATTTTTATCTAAATGATACATGTACTTGGTTTTAAAAAGTCAGATCCTAGGTCCTGCAGGTGGTGTGGTGGTTAAGACGCCAGACTTCCCCATGACTGACTGCAGGCCATGATTTTCAAGCTGCCAGGTGTGTGTATGTGCCTGCCCAAAATCCTGAGAGGGGAGTGGAGAAGGGATTGCATGGCCATTCCCCCAGAGGGTATTTTCTCACTTTCCTTCTCTGCTCCCAGCTCCGCCAGTGGCCCTATGGTAAAAACCTTAAAAAAAAAAAAAAAAAAAAAAAGTCAAATCCTACCACATGGCTTGTAATAAAAAAAATAGCAACCCCCACTGCACCCCTCCCCACTTCTGAATCCCAGACTCTCACCATTTACATCACCTGCCTTTCTGGATAGCCCCTTATCCCTCATACTTCATGCCCCCAGGCCACAGCCTCCCAGGTCCAATTTTCCAGTGAGTGAAACTTTCTTCTCCTGCCAGGGTCAGGGAGAGGGATCTGGCAATTTAACTCCTTTTATAGATCCTGTACTGATCCTCTTGTGTTAGCCCTTTGCTGCATGCTCACTCCCACAGTACAAAGAGCTTCTATTTTCCTAGCCTTCCTGAGGTTCTGCAGAACAAACCAGAATTCTTGCCAGCTCATCTACTGTTAGGCGCTTAGGTTTCATCCTTCTATTTATTTATTTTTTAAATTGCCAGGAGGGCATGTGTGCTTATCAGAGAGAGAAAGACAGAGAAACACAGAAAAAAAGAGGGAGAAAGTACCCCCTCAAATCCCTTCTCCTCCATTTTTTCCAAACTGTTGGCATTTGAGTATGCACATGCCCGCGTCTGGCATATTTCTGAAGCCACTGGGGTCAGGACTCAAACCATGGGTTTGGTCATGTGGAATGTAGTTTGCATCACCACAAGACCACAGGGATGGCCCATCCTCTATTCTTAAGTCTACAGATTTTTTTTATAAGTTTTTTTGCTTTAGGGCATGTACGCTGGGGGTGGGGGGTTGGGGGGGAGGAGGGGAGTGTAGAAAAAGTGATAAATCATACTCCAGGAGAAGCGGACATGCCACAATCCCTTCTCCTCCAGTCTTCTCTGGGGATTTTGGGCATGCTCACACACACGTGGCATGATTTTCAAACCACCTGGCATAATTTTCAAGCTGCCTGGTCCAGGACTCAACTCACACAGCCAGCCATGTGGGATCCAGCTTCTTAACCTTCACACCACCTGCTGGCCCAAGTCTATAAAGATTTTTTAATTATAAATTATGTTTCTTAAAATTTTTCAAAAAGAATCTATACATATATCATACAGAATGCTAGCAATAAGATATCACATTGAAGTATATGGAACTTATTTATGTGAATAGTTTGTGGGAGAAATCCAATTAACTTTATTTCTGAAGATATATACAGCTGTCCTTGGTTCACCCTTTCTCTGTTGGCTGTTCATACATCAAATTTCCATATAATCATGGCTCTACATCTGAACTCTCTGTTCTATATCTTAGACCTACTTATCTTTCTCTGAACAAATACCAGACTATCTTACCCCCTTCCCTTGTTTTCAACCTTCTTGGGTTTTAACTGAGCATTTTAGGATTCTGTTTTATGTTCTCTTTTAGCATATCAATTATATTTCCTTTTGAATTGTTTTAGTGGTTGCCCTGAAGTTTACAAAATACTCTCTTTTTTGGGGTGTGGGGGGAAGAAGGCATGTGTGCTCACCAGAGAAAGGCAGAGAGACGAGAGGAGAAAGCACTGCTTATGGTGAATGGTCACATCCTTCTCAATCTCTCACTCCTTTCAGGACTTGAGATACACATGCACACAAGCCTGGCGTGTTTCTCAAGCTGCCGGGTCCAGGACTCAAACCATGTGTTCAGATGTGGGGCCCAGCTTCCATAACCATCAGGCTATGAAGCCAGGTCCCCAAAAATACATTTTTAACTAATCAACATCCACCTTCAAATTGCACTTTCCTCTCTTTCCTGCAGTGAGGGTACCTGCCAACAGAATATCTCCAATTTCCTCCTTTCTACCCCTGTGAGATTACTGTCAACTATTTCTCTTGCTCATTGCTATCAATATCTGAAATATGGTTACTATTAATAATTTTAAAACAGCTATCTTTTAGATTAATTAAGAATAAGAAAAGCAGGAAATCTTACTTTTCTTTTATTTATTCCTTCTCTTATGTTCTTTTCTTTACATCATTTTTGTTCTGCCTGAGGACCTTCTTTGAGTTTTTTTTTTTTTTTTTTTTTTTTTTGCTACAGGGTGCATGCACTCACCAGACAGACAGAGAGAGACAGAGAGACAGAGAGACAGAAAGCGAGAAATCACCCCCCAGGGGGGATGGCCACACCGCAATATCCCTTCTCCTCTCAGGATCTTGGGCATGCACGCACACACGCCCGGCGTGAGTTTTAAACCACCAGTTCCGGGACGCAAACTGCGGTTGACTGCATGGGAGTCCAGCAACTTAGCCATTATGCCAGCTGCTGGTCCCTCTGCCGGAGGACCTTCTTTTTAGCATTTCTTGTGAGGCACATCCACCAGCCATAAAGTCTCTTAATTTTTATTTATCTAAGAAAGTCTTTATTTCTCCTTCACTTATAAGAACAATTTCTCCAAATTCTAAGTGTGTTTTTTCTTAATGCTATCAACATTTTGCTCTACTTCCTTCTTGCTTGTATGGTTTCTGATAAGAAATCTGCTGTGATTCTTATCATTATTCTTCATAGGTAAGGTGTGTTGCAGAGTGATCACCTTGAGGTGGTTAATGAGTATATATCAGAGTGAGAAAACAGAACACTGTGCTCACTCTGTCCCAAAAACAGGAACATGTGCCCACATTGGCTGGATCAAGAGGTCCACCTGTTCCCTAACAGCTGCAAAAACTTTAGCAAATGCTTACCGCCTCTTTGGCACCCTTTTCCTCAATAAATAGATGGGAGAATCAGGCAGTCTGGGCCACAGTCTCCTTTAAGACTGCGGGCCGTCTGGCCTTCCGGTTAAAGATCATTGCTTGGGACCAGCAGATGGCATAATGGTTTTGTCACTGGATGCCCATGTAGTTGAGCTGCAAGACACGTTTAGGGGACAAGGTTCCCTAAACCATCTCAAGGTTCAACCATTCAAAAGGTGTTTTTCTTCCTTCTGGCTTCTTTCAAGGTTTTCTCTTTACTTTCAGTTTTCTACAGCTTGGACGCTACATGCACAGATGTATTTTAGTTGCTATTTTTCCTGCTTGGTATTTTCTGAACTTCCTAGATATGCATCATTTATTTTGGAAAGTTCTTAGCCATTATTACTTCAAGTATTTCTTTCACTTCCTCCTCTTTTTCTTTTCCTTCTGTTTGTCCAATAATGCATATACTACACTTGATTTTACCTGATATTTCATGTATGTTCCTTCATTCTTTTTTTCTCATGCTGTTTTCGTTTGGGAAATTATATTGACCTACATTCAAGCTCAATTAACTCTTTCCTTGGCTATGCCCAGTCTACTGATGAACTTGTTGAAGATGTTATTGATTTCTAGCATGTATTTTTTATTCTTTCTTAGAGTTTTAGTTTTCTGCTTACCTTACCCATCTGTTCTTATATATTTTCTATTTTTTCCAATTAGACCCCCTCAACATAGTTGTAAAAATTATTTTAAATTCTCTATCTGATAAATTTCAGCATTTGTGTCTTATCAGGGTCTAGTTCTGATAATTACTTTGTCTTTCCAGAGTGTGTTTTTTCTTGCCTTTGGCACACTTTGTACTTTTTTGTTCAACACCATACAAAAGTATGATGGCCCCTTGGTTCTTTGTTTCTCTATATATACTTTAAAAAGTCTATACATATAGATCCAACTTTTCATGTTTTATAAAGACTTTTTTTTTTTAGAGAGGTTTTTGCTATAGGGCACGTGCACTCGCCAGACAGACAGAGAGAGACATAGAGACAGAAAGCGAGAAATCACCTCCCAGGGGGGATGGTCATGCCGCAATCCCTTCTCCTCCATTCTCATCTCGAGATCTTGGGCATGCACGCACACGCGCCCAGCATGAGTTTTAAGCCACCGGGTCTGGGACGCAAACCGCGGTCTACTACTTGGGAGTCCAGCAACATAGCCATTACACTAACTGCTGATTCCCTATAAAGACCTGTGTTAGGATATTTGTTATATTACTTTGGGGATAACTGGCATCTATACGGTACTTAGTGTTTTCATCTACAAACTTGTTTATCTTTCCATTTATTTAGGTCTTTAATGTCTCTCAATAGTTTTTAAATCTTCCCTATAAAGATCTTGCTTAGTTTTTGTTCAATTTCCATCTTTTGGTTTTTACTACTATAACAAAGAGTATCCTTTTAAATTTTGCATTTTATGCTTGTAGTTTGTGTAGACAAATGTAGTTAGTATATATTTTTTTTTTTTTTGGAGAGGTTTTTTGCTATAGGGCGCATGCGCTCGCCAGACAGACAGAGAGAGACATAGAGACAGAAAGCGTGAAATCACCCCCCAGGGGGGATGGTCACGCCGCAATCCCTTCTCCTCCATTCTCCTCTCGGGATCTTGGGCACGCACGCACACACGCCCGGCGTGAGTTGTAAGCCACCGGGTCCGAGACGCGAACCGCGGTCGACTACGTGGGAGTCCAGCGACATAGCCACTACGCCAACTGCTGGTTCCCTAGTTAGTATATTTAATCTTGAATTCAGTAACTTTACTAGACTATTTAAAAAATTCTAATAAACACTAAATATCTTTTCCCTAGTTAGTAATAATATCCTCTGTGAATTGTGACAGCCTTTTTTTCTTTTCACATTCTTTTATCTTCCCTTTCCTATTCTTTTTCTTTTTGTTCCTATGCTGGGTAGCATCTCCAATAAAGCACTGAACATCAGCATAGCAGTGAACATCCACATTTTGGTTCCAATCTTGAAGGAAAGTCTTTTTGGGTTCATCTGTTAAGTATCATGTGTGCTAGAGGACTTTTGTGGATATCCTTAATTAAGTTAAGAAAATGTATTTTCTTTTTATTCTTAGTACATCAATATATGAGATTTCAAAATATTTGTAGTAAAATGAAATTAATTATGAGTTTGGTGCAAAAAAATTGAAATTCATGGGAACCAGCAGTTAGCGTAATGGCTATGTCGCTGGACTCCCACGTAGTCGACCACGGTTCGCGTCTCGGACCCGGTGGCTTACAACTCACGCCGGGCGCGTGTGCGTGCGTGCCCAAGATCCCGAGAGGAGAATGGAAGAGAAGGGATTGCGGCGTGACCATCCTCCCTGGGGGGTGATTTCTCGCTTTCTGTCTCTATGTCTCTCTCTGTCTGTCTGGCGAGCGCACGCGCCCTATAGCGAAAAACCTCTCCAAAAAAAGAAAAAAAAAATTGAAATTCATGCATATTTTTATATAATGTGCATTTTCCATAACACTTTTGAAGACCTCCTAGTACATTACCATGAATATATATCGACTTTTATCAAGTGCTTGCTTTCTTTATAGTTACTGAAATACAACTCTTTGCCTTAATCTGTTAATGAGTCGAATTTCATCATCAGATTTTCTAAAGTAGAATCAATCTTATATTTCTGGGACAAATCAAATTTATTCATATTTTATTTATTGTGGCTAGAATTGGTATACTTGAATTTTATTTAAAATTTGTTTCAATTAGACTCAAGAATGAAAATGCCTTGTAATTTTCCTTCCTCATATTATGCTTATCTGTTTATACTTATCAAGGTTATACTAGAATAATAATAATTCATTTGGGAAGTTTTCTTATTTTTCCACCCTTTCCAAGAGTTTGTGTGAGATTGTAATTATTTTTCTGTCTAAGTTTTGGCAGAATGGATGTAAAACTATCTGGGTCTGATGCTTTTTCCATAAGATTTAAAAATATGGATTCAATTTTTTTAATGGTTATTGATGTTTTCTATTTCTTCTTGAATCAGTTTTAGTACATTTTATATTTCTAGGAATTTGTCCATTTCATCCAAGTTTCCTAAAGTTTTGATAAAAAGATGTTTATAGCATTTTATTTTAAGATCTGCTACATATATAGTTATGTCTATTTTCTATTCATTTGTAGAAAGATTTTTATAATGGAAAATTTTAAATATATACAAAAGCAGAGAAACTAATGTAAAACATATCACAAGTGGGTTCCCTAGCCAACTATGTTATAGAGCTTGACATAAGTATGTTTATTAAAGAGAAAAGAATCAGGATTGGGCAAAGGAAGAATGCAAACTGTAATGCAGACCCAGCAGTGACTATGACCAATCCCAAGAGAAGCGCTGGAGCTAATGATTGTCTTGTTTTAGATGGAGATGATCAGGTCTTTAATAATCTCACATTAATCAGTCATCAGATATGACCTATTCTGGGAAGTATGTGATTTTTGTCAGCTTTGTAGGACCTGACAGCTAGAGTCTATCTGCTGAGTATTCTCTCAACAGCTCAGGCAATAGGCCTTCACCGAAGGAGAATTTGAATGGTACATGTCGACCACAGGGAATTCCTATGTTCTAATACCCAACTTCAACAATTAGCAACACATGACTGATCTAGTTCATCTGCATTCCCCACTCTCCTGCCCACCCTAGGACTACTTTGAAGCAAATGCCAGATATAATAGTTTATTTGTAAATCCTTCCATTAGAGGGGTCTTTGACAATTTCACACAAAATATAATTATAAAAAAAACTATGCATGGATTTCAAAACTTTTTGGTACCAAGATAAATTCCACTTTCAAAGAGCTTTTTGGAGTATCTTCATATGTATCTTTGAAAGATAGCATTGATACAGAATCATAGTATCATGGACTATTTGGTTAGTATTCAAAAGTCCTTGATTGGTTTGCTGGATTAGGATGAAAATAAGGTCCATACATTGCATTTGGTTCATATCTGTTAAGTCTCTTTCTATCTATTGGTTCTTCTTCTCTCTTTTTAACTTTTTCTTATAATTTGCTTTTTGAAGAAAAGTAATTTGTCATACAGAATTTCCCACAAATGGATTTTGTCAAGCAACACCAATGTGGCTCTGTTTCCTAGATTCCTACTACCCAATATGGTAGCCACTAGTCCCATGTGACTATTGAGATGTACTCTGACTATAAAAGATACAATGAATTTCAAAGACTTAGTACATTAAAAAGAATGTTAAGTACCTTGTTAAAATTATTAATGTCAAAATGACTATTTTGATGTATTGAGCTATAAAATGTATTATTAAAATTAATTTTATCCTTTTCTTTTTACTTTAATATGGCTGTTAGATCATTTCAGATTACATATGTGGCTTACATTATATTTTTATTGGACACTGTTGCTGCAGATCATTATTTCTGCTCTTATCTTTACCATTCTTTTCTCAACAAGTATGTGCCTAGAATCATTTGATCATTTTTATCATACACACACACACACACACACACACACACACACACACATATATTTCAGATTGATTTCACATTTTACATTAAGTCTCCATCGTGATGTATACTATATATATATATTTTTTTTTTTTTTTAAACAGAGAACTTTACATTTTTTGTCTGTTCAAAGTTTCTTCCCTTTGCACTTCACACCTACCCTCTACCACCTACTCTCCACCATCCACTTCTCTTCCAGTCTCTGGTATCTACACTTACCCTCTTTACTTTCGTATCTTCAGATCTTTCCATTTCTGCCATAGATTTTTTTTGACGTTCTATCTTTCAGTGAATTTATGGGAGGCATGTTTCTTATAAACAATATATTATTAGATTGTTTAAGTTTGTTTATTTCTTCCATGAGAGAGAGATACACAGAGGAAGGGAGAGTACCATCAACAAGATCTCCACACCACAGACCACCCCCAGTTTCAGCCAGTTTCATACTAGATCATGAACCCAGCACCCTTCCTACCAGCACACTGTGTCACCACCTGTCCCCTAGATTGTTTTTTCTAGTTGCACAATCTTCTTATTACAGCTAGACGGTTATATTTGATACATTTAGACTTATTTTTACCCTTCCTTTTGTACTTTCACTATCCCTCACTTTCTAAGACTTTTAAAAAATTTCTTCAGGTTGATTGAAATTTATGTTTTATTTTGATCCTGATTCTGTCTCACCTGCCCAGCTTCTGGTTTGAAAGGTTTATAGATTCTAATTTTTATTTGCTTTCATGGATACTCTAGAAATATTACCATTCACACTTAATAAGTAATCAATTTAATTAATATGTTTGTCCTCCTGTCCCAAAATACAAGGACTTTAGTGTTCATTTCTAAATACCGAGCATGTCAATGCATGTGCTCTTGTTCAGTATTTCATTTTTATTACTTTTAAACCTTACAAAGCAAACATTGTTTGTTTTGTTTTATACAGTTAATGTTCGCCTAGATTTATCTATGTATTTACCATTTTCTTTGCTCATTGTTCCTTCCTGAATCTAGACCTTCCTCCTGAAAGTATTTTTTTTCCTTTCTAAAATTATACCTTTAGAAATCTCTTTAATGAGAGTTCGCTAGAAGCAAATTCTGTACTTTTTGTTTACCTGAAATGCCTTAACTTTTCTGTTTTTTTTTTTTTTAAATTATGGTTTCTAGTTTACATATAATTGATGTATGTCTTTGCAAACTACAGTATGGTTTTTAAAGGCATGCATACAGTGTGTGATTATCAAATCAAGGATATACACATATTCATCTTCTTCAGCATTGAATAATACACTATGTTGTGCACATTTTAATAGTTCTACTAGTGTTTTTTGAAATACACATTAAATTGTCTATATTTTTTTACTCTGCTGTGATACACCATCCCTTAGCCTCTTGAAATAAAATTTCATAGAGTATTCAGTTCTAGGTTGACTGATGTATTTTTTAAGCACATTGATGTATCATTCTGCTACTGTAAGTTTCCATTGTTGTTGATATGTTAGTCATTTGTGAGTCTAATTCTTGTTCCTTTGAAGGTAGTCTTTTTCTCTCTGGCTTCTCTTACAATTGCTTCTTGTTTTATGTTCTTCATGATATGGCTTTGCTGTAAAATATACAAGGGTGGATTGATATTTTATTTCTCCTTCTTGGAACTCATGTGCACTCAGTTACATTTTTATCAGCTGTAAAAAAAAAATTTAAGAATTATTTACTTAATTTTATTTGTTATTATTAGTTTGTCATTTGACCAGAGAGAGACAGAGAGAGAGAAGCAAAGTGAGAAAGAAAGAACCAGGTCTGGGAATCAAACCATAGTCAATTATGTGGAAGTCTAGCACCTTAACCACCACGCCACCTGCTGGCCTCCAGTTGTATAAAATTTTGAGCTATGCATTTTTCAAGTATTGTCTGCTTTCTTGGCTCTCTCTGAACTCAGGTGCCATTGCTTCTTCCGCATAACTTAACTTTGCCAATATTTTCCATCTTTTTACCTTGTTTTACAATATCCTTGGTAATATCTGGGTGTGAAATATCTTGGTAACTTTATATGTATTTCTTTGTTAACCGATTCTTTGGGTGGATCTATTTTCCCATCTTTAAAGGGCTTTTAAAATATTATTAAGGAAATTTTTAAACATAAGCAAAATTGTTAGTGAGGTTTATAGACTGAGGATTTCTCTTCTGAATTCCCATCTCTATTGGGAATGGTCTTCAGGGTAGCCTGCAGCAACAGTGTTTGCCCCTAACTTTTCTACAGACAATTATGGGATCCTGCTCCAGTTTCACTTTTGGCCTCCTTAGGCATCCCTTGGTGCCCTTCTGGGTCAGTCATGCACCTGAAAGTATTTTATCTGTCATTTCAGATATATGATGGTTGGAGTGTTTTTAGACAATAATTCGTCTTAGTCTGTTCAGGCTTCTATAACAAAATTCCACAGACTGAGTAGCTTATGAAACACAGATTTATTTCTCCCAGTTCTGGAGGCTGGGAGGTCCAAAATACAGGTGCTGAGTAGAAATATCATTAGTGTTTGATAGGAGCCTACTTTCCAGATGGCTGTGCTTTCACAGTCCTCTCACATGATGGAGGGATGAGAGTGCTCTCTAGAGCCTTTTCTAAAGGAACTCATCTTTTATAAGGGCTCCACCTTCATGGCCTAATCACCTCTCAAAGGCCTCATCTCCTACTACAATTACCTCAGGAGATAGGTAGATATAGTCTTCCTAGAAATGGTGCTGTATCAGCTTACACTCTTCCAAAATTTTGTTGCCATCTCCCATCTTCTGTAGTCTTCCTCTCCATTCTCTATGTCCATGTGGAAACATACACACATTTTGTTCTTTACTGTTGAATTGGTCCGGTTTCATGTCGGAGTAGATAGAAAATGTATATACATTTAACTGGAAATTCAGCTAGAAGCATTTAAAACATATGCTCTTTTCTGTCCATATTTGCAACCCCTTGTTTTTCTGGCATCCTTTTCTCTCTTACCCCTTAAATTGTGGTCCTCAGATCAGCAGGACAGATGTCTCTCAGGCCCTACCCTAGACCTCTGGATTACTTCAACAGGAGCCCAAGGGATTCCTGTGCATGGTCACCCTGTAGAAGCTGTGCTCAGCACGTGAGCATCACCCCTTTCTCCTTCCCCAGCGTCTCCTCTTGCCCTTGCTCCTGTTTGCTTTTTTAATTGGTCCCTGATAGAGCTGAGAGCTCTGGTGTGAGGTTTTCAGCACTAGCTGCAGGTTAGAATCATTTCTAAATTGCCACCACTTGGGCCCCATCACAGTAAATTGCTTCATTATTTGAGGCAGGACCCTGAGTTTGCCACCACCACCCCCCCTTAAAAGTCCCACAAGTGATTCTAATATGGGACCCAGACGATTGATGCAAAGATAGTACAAAACAGCCCATGTTCTTGAGAAGTTCCCAGTCTGGATCTGGGAGAACATTCTGGAGAATCTGAAGCAGCCTTTGAGAGCAAAGTGGATCTCTGCGCATTTAATGCAATTTATATGTAGTTACAAGAACACTATATTATTTTGGAGTCAAATACTTGAACTTCTGGAAAGAGTTCCTGAACTTGGTCTTAATGAGGTCTTGGATTTAGTGGAAGCTTTTAATGCTCTGGGTGACCTGATGTCTTTGTTGGAAGTTTCAAGGTTTGACTTGACTTCATGTAGCTTATAAAAGAACGGGTCACCCTGACTTGCCCCTTGCATTTCATTTGCATATGAGTCAGGGTGTTCCAGTCTGACAGTGACCTGTGCTGGTCACACATGTCCATTCCCTGGGAAATCCCAAGCAGCTGCCCTCAGTGGTAATCTATAGCCCTGTTTCCTGGGGAATTCCAAGCGGCTGCCCTCACTGGCAATCTCCAGTCCAACCACACACAGTCATTCGGTCCAGGAACCACAATAGGGCCCAGGACTGAGATGAGAAAAACACAAGACAAGGGTCTCATCAAACTCTATTTCTTCCTGATGTTTCTCCTGGGCCCTTGTGTCTCAGCACATCCAATTCTTGTTTGACTACAGGGTTGAGATAATCCAGCCTCTTCCACCTTCCTGGGGCAGCCCTGCCCATTTAGAGGTAAGGCAGGGACCTCGCTGCCTGATGTGACATGTTCTGCAAATTCTGCATCCTGTTTTTATCTTTTTCTAAGAAGCAGGCCTTAGAATGTCCTCTAGTTAATAAATGGGAGATGGATACTCTCTGAGTTTGGGTCTCCAGAACCATCAAATGGATCTTTCACTTAGATTCACACTGGGATGCTGGGAGCTATCATTCAGGGCACTGGGAGGGTGGTTGAAATTTCTAGATACAGCCCAGGTGGGCAGGTGTTTGCTTCTGCTCTTTTCTGTAAGAGCCTCAGCACATTACTGCTCATCTGGGTTGGTTCTGGAATCAGTCTGGAAGGACCACTAGCCAGAGTCACCTGAAAGTCAGGTAAGGAGAAGGCAGGCACGGGGGCCTCTCCAAGGCCAAAGCTCTGTGGATTTGGGGGTATATGGGCTAAAGTCTATCTCCCCAAATTCCTATGTTCAAGTCCTAACTTTACATCAGACTGTGACTATATTTGAGGATAGGCTCTTTAAAGAGGTAATTAAGTTTAAGTGAGGCTATGTGGGAAGGTTCTAATTCAACATAACCGGTATCCTTATAAGAAAAGGAGATTAGGAAACAGGCATGCACAGAGGGATGATCACGTGAAGGTGGGGAGAGCATCTGCAAGCCAAGGAGAGAGGCCTTAGAAGGAGCCAACCCTGCAGACACCTTGGCCTCAGACCTCCAGCCTCTAGAATGGTGAGACAATAAATGTCTATTGTTTAAGCCACCACATCTGTGGTGATTCACTATGGCAGCCACAGGAAGCTAATATAGGGTCTTGCTGAATCCCTCCCTTCTCGAGATGACTCCTGACTCCATATCTGTGCAAATCCACTCTCGCCCTGGCCGCCAGAATCCCTGGTATGACATGCACTATTGCAGCTCCCTGCAATGTGGGCTTCTGGGGCTTGGCAAGATCTTGCTTGTACACACGGCCAGCCCTTAGATCTCCAGAGCAGCACTAGAGAGCTTGCAGTCAAGTTCTGTGCCCTCCCTACCATCATTGTCATCCCCACGATTATTGAGCACTTCTGTGGGCCCAGAGCTGAGTTAATTTTTTTTTAAATTGGCTCTGCCTGACCCACCATGGGAGCTTTCGGGAGTTCATTTTAAAGTCAGAGAGAAAAGAAGCAGAAGCAGGCTGATTCCTGGTTCAATTGCATGTTAAATCTAGTTTGGTATCTTCCCTGTGTGGCACGTCTCTTTTATGACAGTTGGAAGCAGAGGGATGACAGCTCCATGTGCCCTGCCTCTGCACTTGAAGGTCAGGGCAGTGGATGGCCTCATTACTAGGATCACGGCTCCCTTCCTCCCTAGCTGCCTTTTATAGTAGACTTCCCATCACACACACTGAAAGGTGAAGGGGCATGGGGTCTTCATGCAGGGATGGAGCAATGGATTGGCCCCTGAGGCCAACCTCTGCATAAAGAGCTTTGAACCACATTTCCTATGACCTAATATATGCATTGAAGTCCAGCTCCTTGTCAGACACAGGCCAGACTGACCCCCCGTCTGACCCTCTGCCCACTCAGGTCCCTCCCTGTAAGCCTACCCGCCCACCTGCCTATCTTGCAGCCTGTGCAAATTCCACTCTTCTACATGCTCACTCAAGCCCTGTGAAACCTTTTCTGGCTGCTTTCTCCACCACTACTGCCTTCCTTTTCTGACTTATATTGCATTTTGTGATTAAAAAAGAAATCATGGTGTGAACATAAAATGGTGCAGCTGCTGTAGAAAACAGTTTGGCGGCTCCTCAAAAAGTTAAACATAGAATTACCATATGACCCAGCAATTGTACTCCTAGGGGTATATCCAAAAGGATCAAAAACAGGTACTCAGACAAATCCTTGTACATGGATGTGCACTGCAGCACTATCCACAATAATGGAAAGGAGGAAATAACCCAAACACATAGCATCAGATGGATGGATAGACAAACTGTGTAAATCCACACAGTGAATAGCCAGCCATGAAAAGGAATGAAGTACTGATACATACTACAAGGGGAACCCTGCAAACATGCTCAGTAAAAGAAGCTAGACACAGAAGTCCACATACTGCATTCTTCCGTTTTCTTTTTTGGCTGATCTATTTCTTATGAGAAAAACAACCTCCCACCATCACCATCAAGTTCATGCCATTCTGTGGTTCTTCCTCCAGCCTTCCAGTGAGCCATGAGCATCCTAGGTTGACCGAGGATCTGAACCCTGGGGTCTTTCCATATGTTCTAATATTGGGCAGTGGCATCCTACCACCTGCGTTTATATAAAATAGGCAAATCCATAGAGACAGAAAGCAGATTAGTAGTTTCCAAGAGTTGGGGGAAGAAAAGATTAGGGATTGTTTAATGGGCCCTAGCCTCCTCTGGGGATGGTGAAAATGTTCTGAGTAAAGGTGATAGTTCTACAACATTATGAATGTACTAAATAGCATTAAACTGTACATTTTAAGTGGATAATTTTATGTTATGTGACTTTCACCACAATAAAAAGAAAAAAATCAGGAGTTCTTAGAGCTAGAAGGGAGTTTAATCCAAGGCCAACCGTGTAGATGTTGCAAATTCCCTCTGTAGGGTGTCCCCAACTGTCCCCCTACCTGAGGACCTCTGATGTATGAGAGATGCCATCTGATGAGGAAAAGGGGCCCAGCAGATGAACTCTATTGCCACGTGACAGCCATTCAAATGTTGGAGGTTGGCCCCCTGCCTCCTCCTTCCCTCCCTGTTCAACACTCATATGGAACAAAGTCATTTCTTCTTGTAGCCTTGTATTTTGCAGCATAACTCAGTGCTTAGGTCTTTGGACTTTGGCAATGGAGAGCTCGAGTTTAATTCTGGCCTCTACCAAAAGGAGCTGTGGTGGAAGGCATATTCCCAGCTTTTCTAAGCTCAGTTCCTCATCTGTGAAGTGAAAAGAATGTGGGTATCTCTCAGATATGGTTCAGTAAGATATTAGTTGTGAGCTGCTTGGGACCATGTTTGGCACAGAATTAGCTGACAAGGTCAGTCATTCTTAGTATTTATGATCCCTGTTCCCTCTACTGTCCTTGCTTGAGTTTTCGTATTAATCACCAACTTGGCCTTCTCCCTGGATAGTTGGGGCAACTATATAATTTACTGTCCAAACTAGGATACTTTTTGTTTTAAGTAATGTATGGAAGATTGACTCCCTTTGACATGTAGTTCTATTAATTTAAACACATAGATGGATTCATATAACCACTATCATAATCTGGATTTTCAGAAAAGCTCCAGTACCCTAAAATAATTTTCACAAGCTATTCTTTTGTAGTACACCCACCCCTTACCCCAAACCTGGCAATCACTGTGGAGCTCTGACGCTATAGATTTCTATTTCCGAGAATATTTTATCAATGGAATCACACAGTGTGCAGCCTTTTGAGATCAGTTTCAATCATTTGCAATGCCTTCGAGATTCACCCACACTACTGTGTGGGTCAGTAGTTTGTTCCTCTTGTGGCCAAGTAATCTATTGTATGGATGTACCATGTTTGCTTACCCTTTGATGGACATTTAGGGTTTCTTCTCATTTTAGGTAATTGTTCATAGAGCTGTTCTATTAGTATACAGCTTTCTGTGTGAACCTGTTTTCATTTCTCTAGAGAATCATTCTGTTTTTCACTTTCAGTACCATATCCAATGAGTTACATGAGATATTTACATTTTTTATAAAATGGGTTTTTGTGTTAGATGATTTTGCCCAACTATAGTCTAATGTAATGTTCTGAGCACATTTAAAGTAGGCTACGCTAAGTTATGATATTTGGTAGGTGTTTTAATGCATTTTCAACTTAATGATATTTTCAACTCAGGATGGGCTAATTGTGACATAATCTCATCATAAGTTGAGCATCTGTATTCATATTGATTTATTTAGTTCTACACGGTGAGTTTATCTTGCTTTTCTTACCAGAAGGCATATATACTCATCAGAGAGAGACAGAGAGACAGGAAGCGAGAAATCACCCCCTAGGGGGGATAGCCACACTGCAATCCCTTTTCCTCCATTCTCCTCTCGGGATCTTGAGCACGCATGCACAGGTGCCCAGTGTGAGTTTAAGACACTGGGTCCAGGACTTGAACCACGGTCAACTACATAGGAGTCCAGCGACATAGCCATTACACCAACTGCTGGTCCCGCCTTGGGTTATTTTATTATCCCTGTTATATAGCTGAGGAAACTTAAGTACAGGATGGAATCTCATTGTTTCAACTCATTTCTTTCATTATAGGTGCACTTAATTATTATTTCATGTTTATTGGTCACATAAACATCTATAACTTCCTGTCTCATTATTCTTTTATACTTTTCTACCATTGTTTTAGTTCATTGTGTGTCTAAGAACTAAATACTATAGATTGGGTACAAAATAAAGGCTTATTCATCTCAAGGGTTTGGAGGTCCAACGTCAAGGGGCTATATCTGTAGAGGGCTATCTTCTTGGTGGGGTCTCCCTACAGAGTCCCAGACCACCACAGGGCATGAAATGGCATGGCATGAGTACAAGAACTTGTGCCTGTGTCCATGTCTCTACTGGCCTCTCCCTCTCCTTATAAACCTACCAATATTCATTCATGGAGGCCCCCCCACCTTGATGACTTTATCTAATCCTAATCACCTCTGAAAAGTTCTTAACTCCACAGTGGATTAAGTTTCCACCTTTTTAATGTCAAAATCAACTCACAAATCTTGTTGCCGGTTGGAGGGGGCCACACATTTACCATAGCAACCATGTTCTTTGTCGTTTTTTAATTGTTTTTCTCCACGTTAATCTCTTAAATTTTATGCCTATGGGTATGTGCATGCATGTATGTTTGAAAGAAGATGAAAGAGAAAAAGAACCCCCTGAATGGGTATGGCCTGGTCATGCCACAATCTTTTTTCCTTTATTTCTCCATCCCATCAGGATCCCGGTCATGTGTGCACATGCACTGGGCATGTTGCCATCAGGCTACTATTCAAACTGCAATCAGTCATAAAGGATCTGGCTTCCCCTGCACAGTACTTAACCACTGTGCTATGGGGCCTGCCCCTGCATATTAATCTTTATTTCATATATCGCAGATGGTTTTGTGGTATGTAACTTACACTTTAATTTTATGCTGTTTTCATCATGTAGAAATTTTAAATTATGATATGCTCAAATATATCAATCTTTTTCTAATTGGCATTAGCATATTATGCCTTGTTTAGGTGAGCCTTTCCTATTCCAAGGTTATAAGCATATTTAAACTTTTTTCTTCTACTACCTTTGGAGTTTATTAATTTCTAAGTAATTCATCTATCTGCAAATTATTTGTGCAAAGGGGCAGGTAGGAATATAATTTTTTCCAAATTATTAACAAATTATCCTATAGTTAGTGAATACTCCTTTTATTTTATGCATTGGCTTAAAATGTTATCATGACCATGCACTAAATTTTTGTATATGTAGGTTGACTAGACCTTTGTTCATTGATCTAATTATCTGTTTTTATACCCCTTTGGCCTATTGTTTAATAATATGTTTTAATATTTGGAAATATATAGGTTGCTCTTGTATTTAGCCAGCTTACTGAACTTTGATGTTGGTTCTAGCAGTTTATGCTCTCGTTACTGCTCACTTAAAAATTATTTTTAATTTGTGTTTTTAAATTTCCTGGTATATGGATTAGATGGGGTCTTTTGTAATTTAAAAGTTTTTATTGTGTTTCTGCCAGCAAATGTACCATACGTTATTTCTACTTTTCATTATTGTTTGAAATTTCTTTTATGGCTAATACATGGTGAATTTTTGTAAGCTTTCTGTGTACATTTGGAAAAAATTAGTCTTTTTTATTTGCTAGGTACAGAGATCTATAGATCTAGTAGAGGAACAAATAGTTGGCACAGAGGTGAAATATGATACCCCTAGAGGCTGACCTGCATGAAAAAGTTCTGAGTTCATGTCTAAGTACCTCACTGAGTTCACTGGACACGTGTGTGCCCATCACATGGGGCTGGCTGAGACTGAGGGTGGATCATGGCATCAAGATGCTATTGGGGGTGTTATCTTTCTGTCTCTCTCTGTCTCAGTCCCTCTTGCTCACAGAAGAAATAAATAAACTTAAAGAGACGTATTACAGAAAACCTATTAGTTATTTTTAATCATCAGTAACCATAGTTGTTTTTCCCTTTCTCAGAGGGCTTTATGAAGTCTCTTACTTCTTTACCATTTCTCTTTTATCTATCAATTTTGTTTTATGTGTCTCAAATATTTGAGGATTACAAATCTTTGTAGTAGTTGATAATTTCTCTTAATAACTAAAAATCTTTTTCGCCCCTTTTAATGTCTTTTTTTTTTTCCTTTAAATTCTATTTTCTCACATAAGGACAGTAGCTTTATTGGATTAGGGCCCCATTTTAATTTAATCACCTCTCCTTTTTTTGGAGAAGTTTTTGCTATAGGGCTTGTGCGCTGCCAGAAAGACAGAGAGACAGAAAGCGAGAAGTCACCCCCCAGGGGGGATAGCCACACCACAATCCCTTCTCCTCCATTCTCCTCTTGGGATCTTGGGCATGCACACACATGCGCCCAGCGTAAGTTTAAGCCACCGGGTCTGGGACTCAAACCTCAGTCAGCTTCGTGGGAGTCTAGCGACATAGCCATTATGCCAACTGCTGGTCCCAATTTAATCACCTCTTTAAAGTCCTTATCTTCAAATAGAGTCACATTCTGAGACACTGCTGTGGGTTCGAACTTCAACATGAATTTGGGAGAAACAATTCAGCCTATAATAAACAAACCCCATTGTTCTTTCTTTGTTTTTTGTTTTGTTTTGTTTTAATTGCTAGAGGGCACATATATTCATGGTACCAGGCAAGGAGGGCTACAGAGAAGTTCTCCACCAGTGTGCTCTTCTTCCCCACTTCTCTCTCCTGTCAGAATTCGGGGTATGTATACACACATTTGGTGTGCTTTCAAACCACTAAACCCAGGATTTGAGCCATGGTCAGCCATATGCGATCCGGCCCCCTTAACCACTAGGCGACGGGGCTGGGCCCCATAGTTCCTTATACCATATTTCTTTTTTTAAGACTCTCTTCTTTTCTCCTTGTTGATGTACTTCTTTTGGCAATTGTTTCATTGAATATCTGTGGATGGTATGTTTTTTTAAGTACTTGTATGTGTGAAAATATTTTCCCCTTATTTTACACTTCTGTCATTGTTTGGGTGAACATAGAATGTTAGTTTTAAAATTATTTTTCCTTAGAATTTTAAAGATATTGCCCCATTATCTTCTTGTATCTGGTATTGCCAGTTAATCAGTCTAATCCTGTTTCTCTGTAGGCAATGTACCTCTGCAAGCTTTCAGGAGTTTCCCTTGCAATCCAGGTGTTCTGAGATTTCATCAGAGTGTAAATTGATAAGTCTTTTCTCTTCCATCCTTCCTGGCTGTCTGTGTGGCCTTTCAAACTCAGAACTCATTTTTTTTTTTTCAATTCTGGGAACTTTGCTCCTAGAATTTCTTTGTATTTATCGTCTTCATTTTAATTTTCTCCTTCTGGATTACCCATAATACAAATGTTGTAACTAATGGATCAGTCTTCCATTTCTCTTCTTTTATTCTGACCAGTACATCCCTATCCCCTCTTTTTCTGGATTCTGAGAAAATTCCTCAATTCAACCTTCTAGCTCAGTAATTTTGTCATGAGCTGTGTCCATTGTGCAAATTCAGACCATCTGCTGTTTTTGTTTGTTTCAGTGATGTTTTATATTTCTATTCGTTGAGCCAATATTCTCTTGCCTTTTCCTGAGGTTATTAAGTATAAATAGCCTAATTACCCATTCTGCTGGCCCTGTGAACACTCCCCTTGGTGGAGTTTCCATTTGTTGCACTTGGTTGTTTCCCTTTTATGCTATTGACTTCCCTCAGATATTCAGTGTTTCCTGGTGAGGACACCATATTCACATTGGGCATTCCCTATGGATGAGGGTGAGATGATACCAGCTATATTGTGTGGACAGATGCTTAAGAACTCATTTTCTTGAGCAGTTCAGCAGGTGGTATGGTGGTTAAAGCACTGGATTCCCACATGGCCTACCACACAGTTTGAGTCTCAGACCTGATGGCTTAAAAATCACACCGGGCTTGTGTATGTGCACAGATTCGTGCTTGTCCAAAATCTCAGGAGGAGAATGGAAGAGAACGGACTGAGACTGAGGCGTAGTAATCTCCCCTGGAGAGTGATTTCTCTTCCCTCTCTGTCTCTCTTTCTGGCAAGCGCATATACCCTAAGGCTAAAACCTAAAAAAAAAAAACAAAGAGAGCTGGACTCCCACATGGCTGACTGCAGTTTGAGTCCTGGACTGGGAGGCTTGCTTTCTCACTCTCGCTCTGCCTCTCTCTGGTGCAAATAAAATAAATAAATAAATAAATAAAGCTTTAAAAAAAAAAAAAAAAAAACCTCCTTTTCTTGGATCCTGGGCTTCTTGTTCCTCTTGGGTTTTGCCTGCACACCCCATCCCTTTCCCAAGCATTGCCCTGCCTCTCTGACCACCAGGCCCACAGTCTGCCTGCCCATGGGAAAACACTCCCTTGGTTTACTGCCTGGCCATGGGGTGGGCAAGGGGAGTTTGAAGAAATGCTAACCAGCTTGACTGTTCTGTATTAAACAGGTCTCACTTGTCATCCTAGAGCCATACTTTGTGTCTGGCACCTCTGGTCTTAGAGCCATTTGGATGTGGATTTTCTTTCAGGCTGGTCCTGATCTTGCTGCTAACCATTAAAATATTTCTCAAAATTTCCTGTCTACTGGGTCAGGAGTGGAAGAGAGAGATTGCAGCATATAGGTGTTCATATAATCTCACTCTATTGTTTAATTACCTGTGTTACTTTATTGGATCACATTGAACATTTAGTTAATTAAAAGTCCACTACAGTTTTCTTTCTTTTTTTTTCTTTATTTTTCCAAGCCATGCCAGTTCTCCCCTCCCTACCCTGTCCTGTCCTTGTACACATTTTTGAGGCAAAATTCAGCACTTTACATTCATTTCTATCGAATTTCATCTTGTGGTTTGGGCCCTATGTTCTTGCCTGTCAAGCCTTTTTGAATATTGATGAATTCATTTATCATATTAACTATCCTTTCTAACTTTGTGTGACCTGCAGATCTGATAAGAGTCTCCTTTATCTTGTCACTCACATCACTGCCAAAAATGTTTAACAAAACAGGGCTTAGAAATGAACTCTTTGTTCTCAACACTTGAGACCTTTTCCAAGTTTTAAAAAATGTATTCCACAAACATAAAGATGGAGATATCATCAATACTCTTTAAATAATGCCATTGAACACCCTGAGTTCACCTATCAGGAAAACCAGTCAATCCAAATTTCATTATCTTAATCTCAAGATTATCCTAGACAACTGAACAGAAACTAAAATCAGAATGTACTATTTGTTCATCTCAGCAGATTAGCATAAAATTGTTTTCTGATTGCTGTGGTATACTGGTTTATCTTCCTAGCTGGAGTATGAGTTTCTTAAGAGGACAGTATTGATATCCTCTCTTTGGGGGATGCATAGTTTAACACAAGAACTCTCTGACATGGAGGCCATTGTGTTCAATGCTTTATAAATATTAGCTCACCATACCACAATGGAGGAGAGTTTTGATTTCAATTTTTTAACTATGTGTAAGTCACCGAGCTCATCGTGTTAAAGTTTATCTGACTGTCCAATCCCAAGCCCTGGTCCTTCACATTGCACACATTCCTTTGCCATTCTACAATTTAGAAATAGGCTCAGAAAATGCTATCCTCTTGAATTCTACCTCATAGAATTGAAAAGAAATGGATGAGGCAATCCCTCATCCACCCTAAAAGATTAATTGAACTGAGTTGCTGGAGTAATTAGGTCTTTCCCACACTCAGTTATAGACAGTGGGCCAGAACATGACCGAATGCAAAGTGATCTCATTCACTGAGTTTGTCTATCATGGATACTGGTACCATGACTGAAGGGGGGATTTTCTTATCTGAGAGAAAGAATTGTAATTGGCTTTTTTCCTCCACTGTCCTGGGACAGCATGTCCTGATGCTACTGACCAGTCCTCATTTTCTGAACAGATGCATCCCTGAAGCAGACATGAATTCATCAGGTTTTTCCAGACTGATGGACATATGACCAAATGGTATTTCTCAAGGCATATGCCACAGAACACTGGTCTTGTGAGTTGCTCCAGGAAGCAAGGATTCCATGGTCAGATGAACTGGAAAATGCTACATGGCTGCATGCTAAACCTCCCTCAGGGAAACACATATGCTAATGCTCTGAGAAGTTCTGCAATAACCCCGGCTTACCAATCGGTTTGGCCACATCACACGCCCCACTCCTCACCTTTTATTGGCTAACTACACTGTCTCCTGGGGTGGAATTCTGTGCAATAACAAGAAATATTTTTTGAGTTTTCATATGCCTGGCTCTGAGCTGAGTTTTTCCTACACATTATTTCACTCATTGCTGGAAGTAATCCTATAAAGTATATATATTATCATCATTCTCATTTTACAGGTCAAGCATGCAAGTCTCAAGGTGTTTAAGCCATTTCCCCAACTCATTCAGCTAGTAAGTGGCAGAGCCAGGTCCAAACTCAGGCCTGCTTCACTCCAGAGTCCACTTTATTCTCCACCAGAGGTCAGTGACCACTTAAAATGATAATAAAAATAAACTAACATTCTGTCTATGAGTCAGCCTCTTAGCAGTCAATAAGTGGAAATGACCCAGAATTAAGGGAGGATGTTAAATTCCTTCAGCTTGCAAAACTGAGTCTCATATCCTGAGTGTAGGGTGAACCCACCAAAGTGTAGCCATGTTCCTAGTCCCTTTTCTAGACACTTCATTTACCTTTCTGTGGCCATCCTCTGTTGCCAAAAGAAATCTAGTATGGGGCCAGCAGGTAGTGCAGAGGTTAGGTGGCTGGATCCCACATGACTAACTATGTTGGTCAAGTCCTGGACCTGGTAGTTTGAAAAAACATGCCAGGTGTGTGTGCAAGTGTGCCCAAAATCCTGAGAGGAGAATGGAGGAGAAGGGATTGTGGTGTGACCATCCCCACTGAAGGATGCTTTCTCTCTCATGTACTCTCTTTCTGTCTCTGGTGAATGTATGTGTTTTATAGCAGAAACTTACAAAAAAAAAAAAAAAATCTAGTGTGCTGCCAGGTCCACTAAAGGTATACCTTCAACAGGTGCAGAAGTGACCACTGAGATTAGCTGGGTTGTGTCCCTACTCAGGAAGGCATGTTGGCCTTCCTGGTGGGCTTTGGATTTGGGGGCTGCTGACTGCTCTCTTACTCTAAGCTTGTGCTTTGCAGTCAAGTCTCATTTCCTGAGCTTATGGGAGTCTTACTGCCGATTATCCTTCACACCCTAAGATCACTGCCCTTAGTTCCACACACTTTTATCAGTTGCTCTCAGCTACTTCCTCCTCATTTGCCCTCTCTTGTACTTTCCTTCCCAGCCTGCTAGGAGCTCTGAAATCCCCAGTTTGACTGCTCCCAGGCCTTGCAGCCTTCTTCAGTTCATTAACACTCATTCACCCAGGGACTCTGTGTAAGTTCCATCCCAGTGGGGACCTGACATCCCATCTCCATAGTAACCTGTGGGAAACTCATAATGGATTGGGGCCTGGCAAGGAACATATTGTAGTCCTTGCATGTAGGCTGTTCCCACAGAATGAGTCCAGGTGGGGCAGCAGTGATCTGAGGAAGTGGGGAAGAAGACCTAGCACTTTCTGGGCCTGACCTTACACTGAGATATTCATTTTCATGCCTCTTACTGACTTTGAGTTCTTGTCAAAACATGTCTCTAAGCAAATACAACAATGGATTAAGGCTAGTGAGAAGCCTTCCTGGCTAGAAATCATTATCATTATTCTTTTCAGCTTATTTCTTACATGAAGGTGGGGCATCCTCATAGATTCCTTCCACCACAATCCTCCCCTAGTCTCAGCTGACCTGGGTCCTGGGTGTGGATGTGCACACCTGCCATGCTCAGGGAGGTCCTATGTCCAGTCATGTTACTGCCGTGCCACCCACTGGCCCCAATAAATCACCATCAATAAGCCAGGCTGTGATGACTAGTTCAACACGATAGCAGATCACTGAAGGAAACGTGTGCCATCTGCTGCAACATTCAGGGCCTCAAACAACTCTGGGCAGTTCCCTTCCTATAAGGGCCCAGAATCAGGCAGGACTCAGTCATCCACAGGTGATTATTTTTTGAGTTCTGGAACAGGCACTAAAGATATGGGGGTGAATAAGACAGACATGGTTCCTAAGATCAAGAAATATCCAAGGTGGCGATCAAAAATATATCTTGCCTACAACATACCATATGGTGTCTTAATAAGGTCCTTTAGCTTCATGGTTGTGCTTTGAGATAGAAATGGTCATTTTCCTTTTTTTTTTTTTAATTTACTATAGGGCATGTGTGCTCACTGGAGAGGGACAGACATGGGAGCAGAGGAGAGAGACAAACATGGGGGGGTAGGGAGTGTGAGGGTGGAGGAAGTGGGGGGGGGTGAGAAAGCATCCCCTAGAGGGGAATGGCCACATTGCAATTGTGGCAATTTCTTCTCCATTGTCTCAGGATTTGGGGCACACACGCACACACCTCTAGTATATTTTCTAAGATGCTGGGTCCAAGACTCAAACTTTGTAGTCAGGTACATGGGGTCCAGTTGCCTTAACCACCATGCCACCAGCTGGCCCTCGGTTTCCGTTTCTACTGTCAGAGTCCAACATCCAAAGTCACCAACCTTCAAGGTCATCAGTATCCCCTGCCTAGCCAATGCTTTTGCCTCCAGTTCCCTACTTCCACTCTTGTCTCCCTTGTTCTCACAGAGCAACCTCCCCAATCTGTTTAAAATACTAACTTCATGTATCACACTGTCAGACCCCAAACTCCTCCAATCTCCCTCTCAAGACCCGCAAGGATCCAAGGAGATCTGGCCCTGCCACCCTGTTTGGTGTTACATCATGCCTTCTCTCCCCTTAGTCCTTAAACTCTAACCTCACACACTTTCAGTTCCTCTATCTGTACTGTCCAATTTGATAGACACTCATACCCTAAGAGGTAGCTGTTTCCCAGTTTTATAGATGAGAAGCTAAAGGATTCCATCCCAGGTGTCTGGCTTCATACCCTGATCCTTGAGGGCAAGGACCCTGCTTCCTTGTGTTTTCATTTGGCATGTGTTAGTGCTTGTCTTGGTCTGTTACTACATTGCTAACAGAAATACCTGAGACTGGGTGATTTATAAAGAATAGAGGTTTATTTGACTCAATTTTCTGATGGTTGAAAAGTCCAAAAGCATGAGGCTGGCATTAGGCCAGTCACAACATACCCAACAGAAGCAGAGAAGATGTAGATGTGTGCAGAAAGAAGGAGACCTAGAAATAGTTGTCTTTGTTTTATAACAGCCCATTCATGATAACTAACCCCTTCTCTAGAGCCCACTGGTCTCATAAGACATTATTAATCTATTCATGAGAACAATCCCCCATGATCCAATCACCACCTACTAGGCCTCACCTCTTAAATACCATTACATTTGGACCAAATTCCAAAACATGAACCTTTGGGGATTAGATCATTACCTGAGCCATAGCAGTGTTAAATAAGTGTTTATAGACACCTAAATACCCCTCAGCAGATGAACAGCTGAAACAACTGTGATGTAGCCATTCTCGAAATAGTATTCAGTCATAAAAAGAAGTAAAACACTATTAAAGCCACCCTCTGAATGAGCCTTGAAAACATTATGCTAAATAAAAGAAGCCACAGGGACCAGGTGGTATCACAGTGGTAATGTAATTGGATCCACGTGGGAAAGGTCCTGGCTTTATCTCCTGGAGCATCTTCGAGCATGCCAGGCATACACCTGCCTATAACCTGGGCTCTCTGAGACTGTGGGTAGATAAAGGCAGGAAGTCTCTGTTTGGGGTAGGTCTTTCTCTCTAATGGAAAAAATAAGTAAATAAACTTCTTTTTAAAAATTAAAAGAAGCCAATCACAAAATGTTACATATTGTCTGATTTCATTTATATGAAATATCCAAATAGAGAAATCCATAGTGATAAAAAATAAGTTACTAGTTGTCTGAGGTTAGTGAAGAAGGAAAATGAGGAGTGACTACTAGCAGGTATGGGGTTTCTTTTGGGACTAATGCAAATGTTCTGGAATTAGATAGTGTCACTAGTTGCATTGCAATGTGAACATCCTAAAAACCACTAACGGGGTTCACTTTAAAATGGTGAACTTTATAGATGTGAATTACATCCCTAAATAAATATATAGATACTGTGTAGCTTGAATAAGTTAGCACAGAGGCAGACACAAAGACCCAGGATTCAGCAGCTTTCTCAAAGAACCATATAGAAATATATGTTCAGATACAAAGTAAAGTTGCACCCTTATCATTCATCAAATATTTCTCATGAATCTGCAGATATGCCAGGCACTCTGCCAGGTACCATGCTGCAGCCATGAATAAGACAGACGGGTCCCAGTCCTCTGAAGTCCAGCAGGGAAGACAGGTGGTTCTGCAAGTGCTTGCAGGGAGATGTGACCCCAGGACAGTGGTTCTTAAGCTGGAGCCCAGAGGCGTACCAGGGGATCCATCAGTAGATTTCAGGAGACCTGTGAACTTGGATGGAAGAAATTACATCTCTATTTTCCCTAACACTAATTGAAATTTAGCATTTCCTTTCATTATGAATATATGTGACAAGCCACAGTGGTATCAACAGTACCTGTAATTTTATCACCAACAAAAATCAAAGCCATTTTCATATCTATATGATTATTTGCAGACACCTCAAAGTATTGTTCACAGATCTCTATTTCAAAATTAGGGTGATAGGGTCAATAGGTGGTATGGAGATTAAGGCACTGGATCTCACATGGCCAACTGTGCAGTTTGAGTCCTGGACCCAGCAGTTTGAAAACCATACCAAATATGTGTGCATGCATGCCCAAAATCCTGAATGGAGAGAAAGAGATTGTAGGGTAGGTGTCCCCCTGGGAGTGAATTTTCAATTTCTCTCTCTGTTTCTCTCTCTCTCTCTCTCTCTCTCTGGTGCACATGTACCATATAGCAAAAAAAAAAAAAAAAAAAAAAAAAAAAAAAAAGAGGGGGGGAGGGTGGTTTGTAGACCCTAGTGCTAGATATTATTTGATTCATTAATAAGAGGCACACAATAGAACATCACAGTTTTTAAAAATATTTGATAATTATATTGCAATATATAATAATTGTTTTTCTTTGTAAATATATATATATACACATATATATATTTGTATTTAAAGACATTATTCTGGAAGTGGTCCTGGATAGTAAATAGGTCCAATAAAGTTGAGTACTGTCACCTGGGGAAGAGTTCTTTATACCTGAAACATCTCAAGTGGCTCCTGCAATGGAGGGAGTAGCCAGGCCTGAGGAACAGAAGACTGACAGACGAGTGCCCAGGGAGTTACCAAGTAAGGTGGCTGACCAGAAGCCACAGGGTTATGCTCCTGTTCTTGGAGAAGCCACAGAGCAGAGTGGGAATTGTCCTGTTCAGTCCTCAACAATCCCAGAAGAATCTGAGTTGCCATATATTAAATGGAGAGCAGGAGGGACAGAAGGTTCTGGGCTCATAGGAGAACAAACAATGTCTCTAGAAGGAAGCAACTCTATTAACCAGCGTTTCTCATAGGGTTGGCCTTCTTTGCTTGGAAAACACTTTGCTGAAGTTAAGAAAGTTCCACATTAACTTTCTGAAATACACAATGGGGGCTGATGAGCCATTCTTAACGCATTCCAGCATGAGAGGGAAGCTTTCGATGTCAGGAAGGTGATTAAATGAATCCGCACATTTCTGTTGCAGAAACAGGCAAAGGAGGCGCATTAAAGATGGCATGTCAGCCTTAACTGTGAGTTTCCTGGTTTTATTGGTCTGTGTCATAACCTTATCGTTACTTAAATGTAGTTTGCTGGTGGTTTTTATTACGGTTTCCCTTTCTTTTCCCCATGGCTGCCAATATTTCGTGTTGTAACTCCCCACTCACTCCTGTCACCCATTATCCATTACTGTCACTGCCTTGCCAGGATGTCCTTGCTGGGACTCTTAATGGAGCTGTCCTGGTTAAAGAAATTCAATGTGATTGAACTGCAGCGAAGAATCAAAATCCAAATATCTGAAAGGGATGAATAATAACTAGGTATTAAAGCATATTGGTTATTTATTACTGGCAGAAGGCAGGAAAACATTAGCATGTAAAAAGCTGTAAATTAATCATGGCTGGTGTTAGGAAACCTGAAAAAGTCACCTCTATCTTTGTTAACTCTGTTTTGTTATTCCTGATGTGTTACTAAGCCCTCACTTCTGTCCTTCTATGATAGATTTTTACCCCCAGCTGCCTAGTCACAGGCATGAAGGGGTGAGATTTTTAAGAAATGGTTAATTTCATAGCATCTGGCACTCGGAAGCAGGTGGCAGAGAAATGAGCTTCAGTGAACTAACCTCAATTCAAATCCTGGCCATCTCACTCACTCTCTGTCACCTGGTACCAGTCACCCAACCTCTTCAGGTGGGACTCCAATCTGCAAAATGTAAACAATTCTAGAACCGTCCTTGTTGTTATAATAATTAAATGTGATATTGCCTTTGTGTGATTAGTCCCACGGATAGCAGCAGCTATTGGTAACAGTGGATCCTTCAAATCAAAACGCCATCAATGAGTCAGCATCACCATAAAATGCAGATTCCCAGGCCACGCATTTGGCTTCCTGTATTAGAATCTGCATTTAACAAGATCCCCAGTGAGTCCTTCTAGGTATCAATGTTTAAGAAGCTCTGACATAAACTGTTCTTGTAATTTCAGGGAATTTTTTAGTGAATTGAAGAAAGGACCTTATGATAAAACCAGGAGAAAGATTGATTAATATTAAAAGAATTCCTTAAGGTGATGGGACCACCAGATGGCGTAATGGTTACATTGTTAGGCTCCCATATAGTTGACTGCAGTTCAAGTCCCGAACCTAGTGGCTTAAAATTCATGCCAGATGTGTGTGTGTGTGTGTGTGTGTGTGTGTGCCCAAAGTCCCAAGAGAAGAATGGAGAAGGAATTGTGGTGTGGCCATCCCACAGGGGAGTGATTTCTCACTTTCTGTATCTCTGTCTCTGCCTATCCAGCAAGTACATGTCCCCTATAGCAAAAATCTCTTTAAAAAAAGGAAAGAATTTAAGCTGAAATGTACCTTGGAAGTCTTTGAATCCTACTCTCTCTGCAGGTGAGGAAACTGAGGTCAAGAGAGGTTAAGCATTTTCCCAAGGCCACAGAGATAGTATTACAATTGTGTGTTCTTGTGTAAAAACCACCCAAAACTTTGTGGCTTAAAACAAAAACAATTTATTTAGTTCATGAATCTGCAACTTGGGTTGAGCTTGGCAGGGACATTTTGTCTCTGCCCGTTGTGGCATCAACTAGGGCAATTCAACTGGAAGCCACTCTTTCCAGGATAGCACACTCACGTGGCTGGCAAGTTGCTGCCAGCGATTGGCTGAGAGCTCACCTGAGGCTGAGGATTGGGAACCTTGGTTCCTCTCCATGTGGGTCTCTTTGCAGGCTGTTTGAGCTTCCTCACAGCATGGTGGCTGAGTTTCAAAAGTGAGTGTCCCAAGAGACAGGTAGTGGGAGCTGCCAGTTTCTTAGGGCCTGGGTCCAGATACAAGCACATCAATTCTAGCTTTTCCTACAAGCCAAGCAGTTACAGAACCCAGATTCAAGGCGAGGGGATATATGCCCCACCTATAGATGGGAAGAATGACTGAAATTTGAGGGATTGTGCTTTAAAACTGCCATAGGTAACATTTCAGAAACTGTGATTGAAACAGATTTTCCAACACAGGGCTCTTTCTACTATTCCAGCTCAAACTTCCCTCTTGACCTTTCCTTGGGGAAAAATTAGACCCTGTCAGCTTGATTATGCATAAAAATAAAAATAACTCATCTTTTCACTTTATAGTGTGAGCTGAGAGCCCTGGGCCCCAACCATCATCCTGTTTCCAGAGCCCCCGGGAGCTGCCGAGTGGAATGTCTCAGCTTTGGGCAGCTTGCCTTTTCACAGCACAGGGGATGTGGCAGCTGCTGCTGACCCTGCCTCAGGCTCAAGGATCTCAGGACTGTCTCACAGCTAGCACATGCCTACGAGAAGACCTGGGGCCGACATTGCTCAGGTCCTGTAGCCAGCCAATAACCACCAGTCCAGATCCTTATCTACTCAGCAATTTGGGGGCAGGGGCCGGGGGAGCTTCTGAGCCGACCCCTGCTTTCCTTCCTACTGAGAAAAGTAGCACACCCCACACTCTGGTTTGAGATTTTTAAGTCAGACTTTTTTGCTTGTTAGATTTGAATCCAAGTATTTCCAACAAGCCCTTAGAAGACCTGGGATTTGAACTCAGCTTTACCTGTACAAAGCTGTCTCTAGGCTGTGGCTTAGTTTGGGTCCCACAAAGCAGTTGATGTGACAAGGATGTGAATGCAAGTAGTTCATCTGGAAGTTGCAGAGATCAAGGATCATGGGGCAGGGATACAGACCGGGAAGAGAAGGCAGCTGACGGAGGGTGCATGCCTGACATGGGCAACAGGAACTTTGTCCTGTAGGGAAACTCAGCAAATGGGTGAAGACACACCCTAGAGCTGCCCTCCTGAGAATCAAGGGTCCTGTCAGCAATTCCAGCTTTCCACACACCCAGACCCAGTGTGTAGTACAGGGACATAAATGGTTCCAGAAGCAAGTATTAGGCACAGGAAGGAAAATAGTTACAGTAGGTCTGATAGGGTCTACTATACTCCTTATTTGTCTCTGGGACAAAATATGGTGGTGACAGCTTTGAGTTTGGGTGGGGTGGAGAGGAGGCAGCTACAAAGGCACTTCTAAACAGGTTTTCACAAACATCCGCAGCACTTCTGCTATGACCAAGGCCCTGGTTCTGCTGGTGACAAGATAAGTCTCCTGCATTCAAGGACAAATCATTGCATGGAGGAAATGCCTGGGAAAATAGAGAAGCACATTTCAGTGTAATAATTGCTATTCTGAAAGTTAGGGCCTGAGAGACAAGGAGGAAGGAGCCACAGAGCTCAGGCAGTCATGGCACTGAGTGAGCGCTGAGGGGTGTGTAGGAGCTTGACAAAGTGGATGTGGTGTGGAAGGGCATTTCAGGCACAGGGAATGGGCAAATGGTCTGAGCCATAGAAAATATAGTTTGGCATGGCTAATTGGGTACTATACCTTTTTTTTTAAAGAGAGATTTTTGCTACAGAGCACATGCACTTGCCAGAAAGACAGAAAGCAAAAAATCACCCCCCTGGGGGGGGGGGCACGCCTCAATCTCTTCTCCTCCATTCTCCTCTCAGGATTTTGGGCACACACGCACACACGTCCAGCATGAGTTTCAAATCGCCAGGTCCAGGACTCAAACTGCGGTCGACTACCTGGGAGTCCACAACGTAATCATTACACCGTATGCTGGTCTCTGGGTGCTATACCTATTTGCATGATAGTGTCACAGTGTGTGGAAGGTTGGGAATCCTCATCCTTTGCAATTGTTTTCAAACTTTAGGAATGTAGTAATCCAGAGGAAGAAGTTTCATAAAATACATGAAGCAAGAGCAGCATTGTCAGAAAGACTCTTACAGGACTGTTCATTTGGGTGTTATCAGGTAAAGTCTTCTTTTAAAAAAATTAATCTTGGGGGCCAACCTCATAGCCTTGTGGTTAAGGGAGCTGGGTCTCACATGGATGACTGGAGTTCGACTCCTGGCCCTAGCAGCTTGTAAAATATGATGAGCGCATGTGCATGAGTGCCCCAAACCCCAAAAGGATGGGAAAATGGAGGAGAAGGGATTGCAGCATGACTACACCTTACTAGGAGGTGTTTTCTCCCTCTCCTTGTCTGGCGCAACCATGTACCCTCTGGTAATTAAAAAACAAAAAAAAAATCCATTTTTATTCCTATGCCCCCTCACAAGGGAAGGAAGCCGTTTTATTAGTTACCATGAAGGACTGAACTGTATTTCCCCAGAATTCATATATTAAAGCCCTCCTGATTGAATTTAGAGATTCCTCCTTTAACAAGGTCACTTTAAATAAGATCTTAAGCATGGGGTCCAATCCCTTGGAAGAAAAGTCACCAGAGTTCACATGCACGGAGAAAAGGACATGAGAGGACACAGCAATTCAGTGGCTGTCTGCAAGGCAGATAAGAGCCTCTCTGCTGGCATCTTGATTTTGGACTTCCCGCCTCCAGAGCTGTGAGAAAATTAATTGTCTTGTTTAAGCCACCCAGCCTGTGGTGTTCCATTATGGCATCCTGGGCACACTGCTACAGTACCAGCAGATAACTGAGCCTTCTTAACGGGGCATCTTTAACATCGTGTGGATTTCTGAGCTTCAGTCTGACAAGGCATTCACATGTAGAATCGATTGCAGTTCTGCCCTCTAAACATATCTTTTCTCATCTATAAACAGCACTGTGTGTTTGAAGCCTCCTTTCCAGAAATGTTCTGTGCCTCAGCAAGCACACATGCATGCACACATGCACACACACTGTCAGATCCCTGGTGCATGGAATTCCTGTTATGAATAGCTATTTTCACTGTGGAGAACAGGTGTTCATAGAGGAGGTGACACATTAAACACAGCCGGATACTGAAACCTTGGGCCTAACTTGGAGTCAGACATACCCGAGTGTGAACGGCACTTGGCCATCCCTTGCTGTGTGACCTTGGCAGGGAAGTCTGGCCCCTGAGCCTTATTATGATAGGAGCACCTACATCCAGGTGAGCTGTGTGTGCTCCACACAGAGAAGGCAGCTGGTTGCTCTGAGTTTCTGCTCTTCCTAGGAGCAGAGTTTAATGGGACAAGATTAAAAAGACCTTAATAAGGACTCTGAGCATTTGTCAGGGTAGAATGGGGCATCTCCAGACAAGAGAAAGGGGGAGGCATTTGGCAAGGTGTACCAGGGACAGATTTATAAGAGCCAGCCCTGTGTTAGAACCTGCAGGAGGTCTCTCTCCCCAGCTGAGGATCAGTGATCCTGCTAAAGGTTAATTCCTCTATAGAGAAAGTTGAATGGCCTTAACTTCTTCATGTAGTAAAGGGCAAAGGCAATGAAAAGCAACTCTGACCCACAGCCAAGTGCCTTTTCGTGGACTTGAGCTCATCCCTGGGATGTCTCCTTGCCTCTCTTACCTGTGGACTTAACAAATGTCACAGGCATGACAGTTTCTCAGGGCCACAAATTTTAGTGAAGTCTCAGGGTCCGTCCTGTCAGAATCCATGAATCCAGGATGACCACCAGAAACACGCTTACCTTCCAAGAACCTCAAGAAGTGCCTGCTATGGTCTTGCATCTATGGGGTAGTGGCCTGCATGTGTGCATATTTTGTTCTTTTGGATTTTAATTCATTATCTGCACTGCCTGGGCAACTCAATTGCCTGGGCCTACATATTCCAAATCCACACATGGGCTGCTCAAGGTTCCTTTGAAGACTCAGGCTCCCTGCTGCTCCCTGAAGATTCTCTGCCTATTTTCACCTCCACAGAAATGTACCTAAATTTTGGAGAGTGAGAGGATGGACTATAGCAGGTTGAAAAGCATCCCTGTTTCCTGGCATCAAAGGCCAGTCCTACAGAAGACAATCCCTCCACGGAAGAGAGGCAGGGAGGTGGTGGTCTGGGATGACCTAAGTACTCCACATCCACCATAGACCCCTTTTCCAACACGATCACAGTGCAATTTCCAATGAAGCAATTACACAACATGATTCGCACTCCCAATGAGAATCTAATATAGCCACTGATCTGATAGGAGGCGAGCCCCAGTGACAGTGCAAGCAATGGGGAGTGGCTGCAAACAGATGAATCCTCGCTTGCTCTCCACCCACCCCCCTGCTGTGTGGCTCTGTGGACTGGCACCAGTCTGCAGCCTATGATTTGAGGACCCTTGCTCTATAATTCATGTTTACCTGTAACCTTAGAATGTGACCTTTTTTGAAAATGGGCTCTTTGCAGATACAATTAGTTAAGTTAAAATTAGGTCATACTTGGTAAATGTGGGTCTCTTATAAAAAGAAGAGAGGACATAGACAAATGCACAGGGAAGACAGCTGTGTGACGGAGGCAGAAAGTGAAGTGAAGCATCTCCAAGACAACACCAAGGGCTGTCAGACATCACTAAAAGAAAGGCATGAAACAAGTCTCCCTCTGAGCTTCCAGAAGCAGCTAATCTGGCCAACACCTTGGTTTCAGACTTCTAGCCCCCTGAAGTGTGAGATGATATGTTTCTTTTCTTAAGCCTCCCAGTTTGTGCTAATTTGTTACTGCAGCTCTAAGAAACCAATACAGATATTGTCTAATTCAGCAGTGTTCAATCTTTTTCTATTGATAGGTGATGTTCATGTACGTAGGCAATGCTGAGGGCAGGAGTGAAACTGAATTCATTTCCAAAGTGTTTGTGAAACTCTATTTTTCTCCCCCTACCCACTGAGCTATTTCAGGTTTCAGGTGTGTGAGAGCACAATATTAATATTCTAATTTCTTTTCTAAATTGAGATATAAAATGTACACCATGGAATGTACAGAACTTAAGTGTACAGTTTCATCCTTTTTTGGCAAATGTAACCCATACCTCATCCCGTTAGAACATTTTCAGCACTCCAGAAAGTTCCTTCATTCCCTCCAGTTGGTTTCCATCTTTCTCACCACAGCAAGTACTATTATTCCCTCCTCTTGCCTATTTGAGGGTTCCATGTGACTGGAGTCATGCATTGTAATTTTTTTGTGTGTCTGGCTCCCTTTGTTCAGCATATTTTTGAGATTCACTGAGGTTGTCGTTGCATGTATTACAGTTCTTTTTTAAAATTTTATTTTTATTACTACCATGTATCCATTCTCCTGTTCATGGATATTAGGACTGTTTCCAATTTGAGACTATTGTGAGTAAAGCTATTATAAATATTCATGTACAATTCTTCTCCTGGACATATTTTCGTTTTTCTTGAATAAATAAGTAAAGTCATAGGTTACAGAACCTTGGATATTTGCTGAATCATAGGGAAGGGGATATGTTTAATTTGCCAAACCATTTTCTAAAGTGGTTGTACTATTTGACTTCTCCACCAGCTATGGGTGAGAGTTTCTAATGTTACATCCTCGCCATGGTTGGTTTGTTGTTTGTTTTTTAAGTCATTCTTCTGGATATGAGCTGATATCTCATTATGGTTTTAATTTGTATTGCCTTAATGATTTATGATGTCAAATGCTTTTTCATGTGTTTCTTGGTCATTTCTTAATTGCCTGTTTAAGTCTTTTGCCTATTGGGCTCATCTTTGTAGTTTTTGTTTCAGGAGTCCTTTGTCAGATATATATATATTGCAAATATTTTCTCCAGGTCTGTGGCTTATCTATTCATTTTCTTATTAGTGTTTTGGGTAAAGTACAACTTATAATTTTTTTTTCAGTTTTGTGGTTGAGTGATTTCTGGATTCTTTCTGGGAAATCTTTGCCTACTCCAAGGTTATAAAAGTTGCCTTAAGGGACCAGCAGTTAGTGTAATGGCTATGTCGCTGGACTCCCATGTAGTTGATGGCTGTTCGAGTTCCGGACCCGGTGGCTTAAAACTCACGCCGTGCGCATGTGTGTGCATGCCCAAGATCTGAGAGGAGAATGGAGAAGAAGGGATTGCAGCATGGCCATCCCCCCGAGGGGTGATCGCTTTCTATCTCTCTGTCTTTCTCTGTCTGGCAAGTGCACACGCCCTATAGCAAAAATCTCTCCAAAAAAAAAAAAAAAAAAAAGTTGCCTTAAGGCCCAGCCACAGTGGTGCAAGTAGTATGGCACTACTGGACAATGCTGAGCTACTTAGAAGGCCCAGGTTTGGTTTCTAGACCAATCGAAATGTGTCGAGCATGGTGACACAGACCTGTAGCTAGCTCACTAGGAGGTTGAGTCAGGAGGATTGCGGCATGGCAAGACTCAAAAGTTACCTCTCTCCCTTCTCCCACACCTCCCGCCCCATTAAAAAAATAGTGAAGAGGGACCAGCAGATGGTGTAATGGCTATGTCCCTGGACCTTGTAGTCGACCGTGGTTCAAGTCCAGGACCCAGTGGCTTACACTCACGCCGAGCATGTGTGTGTGCGCGTGCCCAAGATCCTGAGAGGAGAATGGAGGAGAAGGGATTGTGATGTGGTCATCCCCCCGGGGAGTGATTTCTCGCTTTCTGTCTCTGTCTTTCTAGCAAGCGCATGCGCCCTATAGCAAAAACTTCTCAAAAAAAAAGAAAGAAAAGAAAAAAAAGTAAAGAAAGAAGAAAAGAGTTGTCTTTCATTTTTCTTCTGCAAACCTTATAGTTTGGATTTTTATATTGAAACCTATCTTGAATAACTCTTTTCTTTCTTTTTTAATGGAATGCTTCACAAATTTATATGTCATCCTTGTACATGGGCCATGCTAATCATCTCTGTATCATTCCAATTTTAGCATATATGCTTATGCTGACAAAGTGAGCACATGAATAAATTTTTATGTCCAGTATGAGGTAGGAGTTGAGATTCATTTTTTCCCCACATAGATATCCAGTTATTTCAGCACTCATTGTTCAGAAGACTTTTCTTTCACTATTGATTTGTCTTGGGGTTTTTGTCAAAAGTTAATTGACTAGGGACCAGCAGTTAGCGTAATGGCTATGTCGCTGGACTCCCACGTAGTCGACCGTGGTTCGAGTCCCGGACCCGGCGGCTTAAACTCACGCCGGGCGCGTGTGCGTACGTGCCCAAGATCCTGAGAGGAGAATGGAGGAGAAGGGATTGCGGCGTGGCCATCCCCCCTGGGGGGGTGATTTCCTGCTTTCTGTCTCTCTGTCTCTGTCTGTCTGGCGAGCGCACGCGCCCTATAGCAAAAACCTCTCCAAAAAAAAAAAAAAAAAAAAAAAAAAAGTTAATTGACTACATAAATGTAGGTCTATTTTTTTACTCACTGTTCTATATGATTTATTTACTGTTTTTCTGTATACAAAAACTACAGTCTTGACTATCATAGCCCTAAAGTAAGCCTTAAAATCTGGTAGTATGAATCTGTTGTTCTTTTCTTTTTCCAAAAATGTTCTAGCTATTCAAAGTCTCTTGTCATTCCATGCTAATTTTTGAATTGGCTTTTACATATTCTGCCTTAAAAATTTGTTGGAATTTGATTAGAACTTACTGAAACTACAGATCAATTTGAAATATCTTAATACTGAAGAATATTCCAATCCATGAACATAATATACATCTCCCTTTGACTTGTGGCTTTATTTTTCCTTAGTAATGCTGCCATCTTACACATCTTTCATATGTATACATGTCCTAAGTATTTTATTATTTATTTATTTAGAGACAATCATATAGTCTGAAAATAATGATAGCTTTATCTCTTTTTTCTGATCTTAATTCCTCTTATCTTTTTTTTTCCTTGCCTTGTTTGACTGGCTAAAACTCCAACACAGTATCAAATAGAAGTGGTTAGTGTAAATATCCTTGTCTTGATCCCAATCTTAGAGTGAAAGCATTCAGCTTTCATCACAAAATATAGTAATGGATGTTACCAGGTTGAGTATAATTAGTCTACTGTAATTTGCTGGTTTTTTAATATAAATGTGTGTTGAATTTTACTAAATTATTTTTTTGTATCTATTTCTCACTCCTCTTTTCTAACATGATTATTTAAGTCTCTCTATGCCATTGCTTTACCTGCATGCTACAAATTTTGATGTTTTATTTTCTTTCCATTCAGTTCAAAATATTGTAAAATTTTTCTTTTGGTTTCTTTTTTAATGAGACTTGTTTCATGGACCAACACAAAATATTGGTGAATGTCCTATGCACACTTGAAAAAGTATGTGTATTTCACAGGTGTTTTGCAGTTGTCAGCTGTAATGTTTTGTAAATGCCAATTAGGTCAAGCTGGTTGATAGTGTTGTTTAAATTTTCTATATACTTGGTTACTAGCTGTGGGGGTCTAACAACTAGTGAGAGAAGACTGTTGAAATCTACCACTATCCATAATTGTGGATTAACCTAATTTTCCTTTCAGTTTTATCCATTTTTGCCTCATATGTTTTTTTTTTATAATTATTTATTTTATTTTATTTATTCATTCATTTTATTATTTTAGTTTGACCAGAGAGAGAGAGACAGAGGGTGAGAGTGAGAGAGAGAGGAAGTGAGAAAGCAAGCCACTAGATTCAGGACTTGAACCCTGGTTGGCCATGTGGGAGTGTCCAGCGCCTTAACCACAACATCACCTGCTGGTCCCCATTTTTGCGTCATATGTTTTGAAGCTTTAGAATTGGTGCATACACAATTTAGGATTGTTATGTCTTGCTGATGAATTGACTTTATTACTGTTATAAAATGTTTATCCTTTTCCTGAAACCTACTTTTCTCTATTAATATAACAAGTTATGTTGTTAGAGTATTTTCATCTTTTTACATTTACCTTATCTATGTCTTTATATTTAACGTGTGTCTATTATAAACAACATGCAATTGAGTCACTTTTAAATACACTCTGACAATCTCTGCCTTTTCATTGAAGTGTTTAGTCTGTTAACATTTGCCATCTAAGTGTTTGTTTTCCTGTTCATGCATCTGTTCTTCATTTCATTTTTCTTTCTTTGGATCAATCAAGGGCTTTTTTGATATTCCATTTTTATCTCTTTCCTGACTTATTAGCTGGCCTCTTTGTTTTATTTAAATGTGTGTGGTTGCTCTTGGCTTATAAAATGAATCTATAACATAACAGACCACTTTCTATTAATACATAATTTCAAATATACTATATGAAACTTAAAGCTGTATATTTTCATTCAACTTTCTCTCATCTCTTGTGATATTGTTACATATTTTATTTTTACATACATATCAACTTCACAATAGATTATTTTTGCTTTAGGAAATTATATTTGAAAGAAATTAATAAGAGTGAGAAAAATGTGTTGTATTTACTTATATATCTACCATTTTGGTCACTCTTCAGTACCTCATGCAGATCAAACTTTCCAAATATAATTTTTCTTCAGTTTGAAAAATGTCCTTTAACATTCCTTATATTGCAGGTGGTAATTTTTTTTCAGCTTTTTGTTTATTTTTTAAAAAGGGGGAAGAGAATTTTACCTCATCTTATTTTTAAAACATTTCAGTAAATAAATAATCCCAAATTTTTTGTTGGTCTATTTTAGCACATTAAATATCTTGTTTTGTTATTTTCTTCCTTCCATTGTTTCTTATTATGAGTAAATTTATGTAGAATTTATCACTGTTCTATTGCATGTAATATGCCTTTTTTCTATCTCTTTGCTTTTAAGATTTTTCTCTATTTGGTTTTCAGCAGTTTGATGAAGATGTGATAATGTATGATTTTGTGTTTATTTTGCTTAGGATTAATTGTTTCTTAGATCCATGGATTAATTTGTTAGATCAAATTTAGAAAACATTTCGGTTATTACTCTTTGAAGTTTTGTCATTATTGTTTAAAGCAGTTTCTCTTCCAAAGTTTCTATCTTTTTCTTCTGCAACTCTAATTACATGTAAATTAGACCACTGGATAATGTCCCATAATTCATTGGTTCTCTGTTTATTCTTTTCAGCTTTTTTCCCCCCATTCCTGCTTTAGTTATATCATTTCTGTTGCCCTATTGTCATGCTCATTGATACTTTCTTCTGAAATGGTCAAATGTTTAAATTTATCCATTGAATTATTATTCAGATATGCAAGTTTTTACTTCTAGAATTTCCATTTAATAAATTTTATATCATCTCTGTTCCTTTATTATGTTCATGCTTTTATTAAATCTTTGGCACATTTATGATAGCCACTTTAAACTCTTAGTATGCAAATTCTAACATTTCTGTCACTTCTGGATCTGTTTCTATTGACCTTTTTTTCTTGATAATGAGTCAAATTTGCTAGCTTGTGCATATGTCACATACAAATTTTTATTGATTCTGGCCATTGTGAATGCCAAATAGTTCAGTTTCTGAATTTTGTTATCTGTATTTAAGTTGTAATGAGTCTTAGTCTGGCAAAAAGTTATATATGAGCAGCCTTGATCCTTTTAAAATTTTTGTTTAAGCTTTGTTAGGTACCTCTAGAGTAGCCCTTTTTCTAGGGTTAGAGTAACCTTACTCAAAGGTGTAAACATTTTGGGGTTTTAGAACTTCCAGAAAATTCAATAAGGTCTCTTGTGTCTGGCTAGTTGGAACTCCAGAATCTCTCAGTTCTGTGTGTCTTCTGCAGTCTCCTCAGTTCAGGCCTTTCCTGGTGGCACAATTGGCATCAGGCTAAACTATAGAGCTGGAAGCCACTTGGCCTATTGTGGGTTCAGATCCTGGTTTGTCTTGAAAACACACTGGGCACGTGCACTCTTGCTCAAGATTCACTCAAGGTAGAAGGCCTGGGAAGGGGATCACCACATAACATGACTCCATCTAGGGTGCTTTTCTCACTCTCTCATGCATATATATAAACAAAATAAATAAACTTAAAAATACAGAGTGAAAAATTTAAAAACAAACAAAAAAGAAATCTCCTTGGGCTAGCCAGTGGCATGGTGGTTAAGGCAGCTGGATCCCACATGACTGACCATATGGTTTCAGTCCCAGACATGGGGGATTGAAAAATATGCCAGGCATGTGTGCATACATGTCCAAAGTCCTCAAAGGAAGAAAAATGGGGGAGAAGGGATTATGGCATGAGCATTCCTCATAGGGTGTGTGGGAGGGGGTTCTCATTTCCCCTCTCTGTCTTTGTGTCTCTTTCTGGCAAGTACACAAGCCCTGTGGCAAAATTTAAAAAGAAAAAAAGAAATCTCAGTTCATAGCCCCTCAATAGTTGTTCTCTGTCAGGCTTATGGAGTCCTGCCTGTATGTTGTGTTTAGTTTCATATTTAGCCAGTCTTTCTCTGTTTAGTTTCCAAATCCCAGTTACCTCAGCAGCCCTGAACCAAAGTTCCCTGAGAAATTTGTTTCCTTGGTTCAATGAGGCTACTATGCTCCATATGGACTCCACCTCTCTGCTCCATAATATGTAAAGATAATATGTAATATGTATCCAGGTGAAAAACTGAAGTGATAGCCTGGCTTATCACATGTACATGCCTTCCATCAGGGTCTATCCTGAGCTACCTGTTTGTTGTCCAGTGACTGCAGTTGTTTCAAATGTCTCATCCCATTTTATAATTGTTGAATATAGAACTTTCACTGTTACTAGTAATGTGTTACTTGCCACACACCTCACAACTGATCTGAATTCACTAAGCTAGGTAAGAGGATATTATAAGGATTGGCCATGAAGTAGGGTTTTTTTGTAGATAGGACTCACTGGACTCCTTGTCCCCAAACAAGACTTCAACAAAGCCGAAAAATCTTACTGTATGAAAAATTATTGGATTTTTATAAAAAATATTGTAGGGCTTACTTTGCACTTTACAAAAGGACTACCTGTAAACAAATAGTGTTCTTTCTTAATCCACTTAAAAGATTAGAAGATGGGGCCAGTTGGTGGCTCAATGATAACATAAAACTCTGTGATGATGGCCCCAGTGAGAATGTCCTGGATTTATGTCCTGAGGGCACCCTATCATATTGGGTTTACATACATGTGTCCATGATCTGGGCTGACTGAGGCTGGGGGTGGGTTACTGTGTGAAGACCCTGTTGGCAGTGCCTATCTCTCTAATGGAAGAAATATACTTCAAGAAGGTTTGGAAGATGACTGTCTGGGGGAGAGGTCAGCAATAGGCAGCAGAACTCCAAGTTCTGGAAGTTGTTTCCAGGTAGAACTGTGCATCAGGAATGCAATTAATGTCCCACTGACATTTCATAGCATGTCCAAGTATCGAGGCCACTAGCAAGGCCAGAACAAGGGAAGGGCCACTCCAGGACAAAGGGCAAAGACTTAATCCAGCTTAGGCTCAATTACCCAGAAGAATGGGGCCAAGATGGTAAGTCAGAAGCACCATCCAATACCAGGCAGGGGTGCAGCCAGAAGAGACTAGCACATATTTCAAACCAAAGTCCTAAAACATGCAGACAGGGAATAAAAAGGGAAGTCAGCAACCTGCGTCTCTGTGAACAGTGAGACGTGAGTTAGAGCAGCGCTTATCAATGTGTATGTGAATCACCTGGGGAACTTGTTAAAATGCAAACTTCTGTTTGGAAGGCCTGAGATGAGGTCTGAAATGCTGCAGGGCTAACAAACGCCAGGTGATGCTGATGCTGTGGGCCGACAGACAGCACTTTGATTAGTGAGGAATTGGAGGCTGTGAGCAAGAGCTTCCTAGTGCATTTCCTCACGTGGGGAGGCAGCTGTGCAGAACCCAGTAAATGGTGAGAAAAAGATTTGATTTACACAAATTTTGTTTACCCAAAACATTTAATCCTTGGAGCCAGCTGTACCTGGTGGGGCTGGCAATTATAACGGAGGGGGTTCAGGCCCCAGCATCCCAGAAATCTCATTGGTAACCTTTCAGAAGTCCCTGCAGAGCCACAACATGTCGAAACATGAGCTGTTCTTACTTGTTCAGGAGCTGGAACCCAAATGCCTGCAGAATTGCAATATGCTTCAGTTAAAAAAAAAAAAAAAGGGACCTAAAAAATTTTTTTCAAGAAAAATCCCCAAAAACTCTATTGCCTTCTCTCATAAACTTTTCCCTAGAATATAATCCTGTATGCCTTGACTACAGAACAAGTCTAAAGTTTTATACTACAGACTCTGTCAAGAGAGAAACTGGCTCGCTCTCTCACATCTAAGAGTATTTATGTTTGAGGAGCCCAAGCACCTGCTCCCATGTGCACATGGCAGGGGATGCATAGGCATGACCTCTGCATAAGGAAGAGAAACAGCCTCTGCTCATGCTCAGATTTTAGACACTGTAATACTCTAGACCCTGTGTGTAGACATGCATATGCTTTGGTGGATGATCGTATGGATTGGGTTATCCCTAGCATATTTGGGAAGTTAACAGTCACGTTTTAACTTCATCTTCTTAGATAATGCCTGGATTATTCCATGTCTTTTTGATAGGGATTCAGATTTTGGTGAATTCTGGTCTTTGGATTTAACTAACGAACTCATACAAGGAGAATAATGACAGCCCCCATTTACTGACACCTACTATAGTCTAGGCATGTGTTTTAGAAATGTAAGTAGTCATCACTAAAATTCTGCAAACCGCAGTCATTATTATTCCCATTTTATAGATAAAGAAATAGGCCAGGAGTAGTTGATGGAACAGGGTAGTGTTGGATTTCGCATGTTTCATGAATTATGAAAAAGAGACTGCACAGTCCCTCTGAGTGTTTGGTTTGTGAGCAGAAGAGTTTAGAAAGTTACCACCAAGAAGTCTGACCTGGCAGTAGGTGCCTCTCGCTGTGCCACCATCCATCCTTCCATCCACGTGAGGCAGAGTGGACCAAGCTGTTTGCTCACCCTCTCACGTTTTGCATCAGACAGAGTAGCTGGACTCTTTATATGCTCTAGTGGCTTTTCCTTAAGCTCCTTTACAGAGAGCCCATATTATTTTGTTCCTTCCCTTCTGCCATGAACAATGCTCCAACAGAGAAGTTTTTAGAGAGAGAAAATAGAAGCTGAGCCTCTGGCTGGGGGCAGAATGTATTAGCGAAATGACTAGCGGGATATACAGAGACATATACAAAAGTGGATTTAATATGGTAACTGGCTCATGCAAACCTGGAAACCAAGAAGTCTTATAATCTACTGTCCGTATGCTGGAGAACCAGGAAAGCTGGTGGCATAATTCAGTCAAAGTCCAGAGAGCTACAGTGCCAAGAGGCAGGAAAAGACAGACGTTCAAGCTCAAGAGAGAGAATTTGTCTTTCCTCCACCTCCTTGTCCTAGCAGGGCCCTCAACCGATTGCCTACCTTGTTGGGTCTTTACTCAGTCGTCTGATTCAAATGCTAGTCTTTCCCAGAATCATCTTCACAAACACCCAGAAATGTTATTATACTGGCTAACCAAGCATCCCTTAGGCCAGTCAAGCTCATGCACATACTTAACCATGATTTCCATGCCCAGGTGCTGCCCAGAGACCTGAGGACAAGACTCCTGAGCCAAAATTCACGTCCTGTTCTCAGCCTGTGTCCCTAGGCTCACTGCAGCTATGTGGCCATGGAAAGGACCCAGCGAGGGGCAGCAGGCACGGGAGAGGAAGAGTTAACAGGGCAACTGGTTCTTTCTGTGCGGATGTTCTCTTTCTCTCTCTGCATCCCAGGCTGGCTTCTGCGGCGACTTCATTAGCAGCAAGCTGCTAATTAAATTTCATATTTATGATCAGAAAATAAAATCATTGGACCTTTTTGAAATAGGGTTTTATGAGTTTGGGCTCATGCAGCTGAGTCAGCAGTCAGGGGCCCGCACTGTTTAGAACTACAGTTTCAAAGCGGAGATAAATAAAACAAATACCGCTAGTAAAGAGATTGAATCCTAAGACCTTGGACAGGCCTGGTTCTGGACTGGTTAGGGGCCTCCATAGGACAGACCTGGGTCCACTCTGAGGACAGCATTGGGACCTGGAATTCCTTTACAGCCCCATTGAGGTTTGGAAAGCCTAGAATTTGGGGCTCTGAGCTTGGGTTTACACAAATTCAGGTGTATTGCCTCTGGGGTCCCTAAGTTCCTACGAGGTTGTTTTATTGCAGAGCCAGCTGTTTTGTATTTTATTTTGCTTGCCATATTAGAAAAACCATTCATTACCCACAAGCCCAGACTCATACCTCACTGGGTGTGTATGCCGGAAGTTCTCAGATGCCACTTCCTTTCCATGTGTGACTTGGCTCCTGTGCCTTCTCCAAGGGCTCTCCAATTTACCCTCTCCTCTTTGGCCTTAAGTAACCCATCTTCCCTTAGGCTGCCTGAGAATCAGCTCCTGTGTCCCTTGCACTCCCTGGGATGAGCCTGGTGGGAATCTCCTCCTCACCCTGTCATGGAGAAAAGGGAACTAAACCTTAATTCCACCATTTACATTTTGGTCTTTCCAACAAGGGCGTTTTAGAATTCCAGAGTTGGAAGGGATTTCCAAGGGTCTGACCCCACCTTTAAATGTGATTGAGCGTCCTTCCTCTTGAAATTTCCAGCCCCATGATGAGCAACTTCTTGAGCATCATTTTGGTGAATTTATGTTTCCTTGGTATCCTAAATGGTGATCCCTCTTACCTTAAAAGTGTGGGTGCTAGAAAGATTAGGATGTAGAGGTGTGAGAAGATCAGGATCAGTCCCTGACTCCCCTCGAGTTTTATGCGGGGGATCTTAGACACAGTGCTCAATGCTTCCCTCCTCTGGACCTGCAGTGGGGGACAACCCTATTCCATAGGGCAGCTATAGGAAAGATGACCTGAGAAAATGCGAATCAAGGACCCAACTGAATGTGCACATAGTAGATATGGTTTGAATTCACCCAAATGTCTGTTTTACCTTTTGGTATTTTCATGTCCTCAGTTTTAAAATAGTGGTTCAGTGGCTACAATGGTCCTGAACACACACACACACACACCATCTCTGAGATCCCATTCTCTTACACTGTGATCTGTAGAATTGAACTTTACACTGTTCTTCCTGTCACTTAATTCCTTCTGGGAGTCATTCCTCAGTTGATAATGTTCCTGCAATGTCTATACAACAGAGGGTGGTCCCAGCCCTGCACATCCCAGACAGAGCTGAACCATAAACCTGCCACTGCCAAGAGACCACGCACAAATCCTACAACTTCCCTGAGCCCCAGTTTCCTGGCCACAATGGCATCTGCCACACAGGACTGCTCCAATGATTAGAAGGGATGCAATCAAGCAGGGCTTCCCCAACATGTCACCCCTATAGACAATGGGTCCCAGAATCAGAGGCCCTGAGAATAAGGAAAAATAAAGACCCTCCAATCTCCTAAGAAATGAAGCCTTTGCCCCGACCCAGAGAGGGGCAAGCTTGCCTTCTTCCTTACTCCTTCTGTCAGTCCAAGGTGACAGGTGTGCTCCAAGCCCCTAGAACATGTGGATATGGGGAGGAGATGACATAGTCTCTTACTGTCCTCTAGAAGAAGGCTGTGACACCGAGCAGAGCAAAACCAAGGCCAACTCTGAGGGGAGAACATACAGTTCCTGGGCCTAGAGCACTTATCACGTGCAGTTGCTGAACTTGCCTTTTCTGAGCATCGTTTCTGCATCTTCACTCTCACTGGGAAGTTAGCACAGTCATTGTTGGACCTGCCGACAGTGAACAGCTCCTGAGTTGGGGGGTGAGGATTAAAGAAAGACAAGAAGACAGGATAGAAACAGGAGGACTGCCAGTCAATACTGGTCAGCCCCGAATGTACTTTATTGCTAGTATTTATACACACTCCAGAGACGTTTGTGATATAAGGTTTTAAGTCCTTACTGAATTTATCAGGTTGTTATAACAATCCTTTGGAATATTCAGTTCAAAACAATCCCAAGACATTCTGCTCATTACAATCCAGTCACCCAAGGCAATGTCCGGATAAAGACCCTGGTCTTATTCTGATGGTCACGTCCTGCACATTCCTCACATCTCCTCTTTGGCTCCCCACAAGTCATTGTCCCCAGGAGACTAAATTAAAAACCCAGGACTCAGAGCTCCCAGCCCTCCATCTGCACCATGGATGTACCCCACCTGCTGGATCCAGACCCTGGCCTGTATAAGCCCATCCAAGGCTCCCTGTCCTGTGGCTTCTGCTAGTTTGGTCAATGGGAGAGGAAAGGGAGGGCAGAGGTCTGGAATGGAGTTCCCTGGGCCCCTCTCTAGGGATAGCCATGTCCTGCCAGCCACTCCTCGCCATACCATGACTCCTGGCAGGTGGCTGCACCTTTCAGCCCCTGGCTACTGTTGCTGGCCTGGAGTGACGCACAATCCCATTGGCTCCCTGCTTACATCTCTGTGAATTTTCCCTCTGTTAAACTCTCCTCCAGGCCCAGCTTATACAACATCTGTTTCCTTCCAGCCCTGATTAAATCAGAGGGAAACATCTTGCCCTAGGTCACCCTACCGCTCAGAGCCATGGCCACTGTCTAGCAGTATCTGGAGACGGGAGGAGCATGCATGGTAAGGGCAGTCAGGGAAAGCTTCATGAAGGAGGGGGTGTTGATGAAGGAGGACCTTGAGGCTGGATAGGAGTTTGACTGGCAAAGAGAGAAACTATGAGCTATGTGAGTTTCCGAAAGCTGCTATAACAAATTACCATAATCTGGGTGACTAAAAAAATACTAGAAATGTATTCTGTCAGAGAAACCGAAAGTCTGAAACCTAGGTTCAGCAGGACAGCACTCCCTCTGAAGGCCCCAGGTTGCCTCCCTCAGCTTCGGTAGTTGCTAGTATCCTTGACATTCCTTAGCCTGTGGCTCCTTCACCTCCATCTCTGCCTCTGTTTTCTCTTCACTTCTCTGTATCTGCATGTGCTATGTTGTCTCCTCGTCTTGTAGACACCAACATTGAATTTAAGGCTGATCCTAATCCAGGAAGACCTCTTCTTGACGGCATCTGCAAAGGCCCTATTTCCAAAGAAAGTCACATTCTGAGGTTCTGAGAGGACATGACATTTGGGAGACACTCTTCAGCACCCAGATAGGATTTTCTACCCTCTCCCTGGGTAGAAGACCTAAGATTACAAAACCTGATGCCCCAAAGGCTGAGGGTGTGGAGGAACTGGAACTCTGGTCTTCTGCTGGCAGGAAGGCAAGACAACAGGTCCACTGGGAAAGTAGTGGGGCACTTCCTTATAAAGTTAGGCATATACCTACTTTATGAGTCACAGTCATATTCCAGAGCAATTACCCCCAAAAAAAGAGAACAGATAAGAGGGGGAAAGTTTCAAAAAGTTCATGAAAAATGTATATTATGGAAACATTGTATGGATTTCACATTTTTTTGGACCAAAATAAACTCATCTTTTAATTCCATTGTCCCATAAACTTTTTGAAGTCCCTCATATGTCCACAAGAAGATTGATATAAGAACACCCCAATTATACAAGAAACAATCCAAATGTCCACCAAAAGGTGAACAGATAAACCACAGAACACTCACAAGTAGGGTACCGTTTTGTGCTGAGAAAAGTGCTGAGAGAGGCTGGACCCTAAAGAGTATTTACTGTGCTATTCTTGCATTTTCCTGGGGTTCAAGGAAAGACAAAACATAGAAATCACAATTGCAGTGGCCTCTGGGAGCAGGGGAACAGGATGGGAAGGGCCATGGGAACTTTTCTAGGGGCCTCACCATGCTGTTTCTTGAGTGAAATCTTAATTTCATGGTATCTTCTCTTCATAACTCACCAGATTCTGAACTTTAAATCCACACAGCTTACTGATTAGACCTCAATTCTTTTGGGGAATAAAAAAAAAGAAAGGAAATGGCAGGTAATCTTGTGATCGGTACAGGCTGAGAAATGGAGAGGAATTGGGCTAACATGGTGGATTTGGGCCCTCTTGTGCAGAGCTGAGAATCAAGGTGAGAAGCTGGTGTTGGGTTGTATAGGCATGGGGGGCAGGGGGAACCTCGACAGCTTTTAGGAAGGAAAAGGGGCTGTTGATCACCAAAACGTGCAGAACACTTGGACAGGTGGTTTACAGGCATCACTTCAACCCATCCCAACTCTCCATGCTCCTATTCCCCGCAAAAGATGCAGCGAGCTAACCTATCTGCTCCCCTCTCCAGACGTCTATACCATAAGGCCTCCCAGGGGAATGAAGTGCTCTGTGGCAGCCTGCAGCCTAAAGGGATGTGTTGGGACACGCAGAGATGAAACACAGATTATCATAGAAGGTGAGGAATCCCAGGTGTTAACAGTGGAAGGGGGAGGATAAGGCAATTTGGGTTCCAAACCCACCGACAAGCATCAGAGTCAAGAGGAGGAAAGGATAGAGTTTGAAATGTGCTCATTGTAGCAGCATCTTCCCTGGAATGTTCTAGGCCCTGCATTTCTTGTTGGCTGATATTCGTTTTCAGTGGAGACCAAAGGTAAGATCTCCGGACGAGGTAGGGGCTGCTGAAAGGGTGGAGGCAGCTGGCCACACTGGACTGCCTGTTCCTCCCTCCTCTTCTGCCCCTGATGGCAGACCACCGTCAGTTCTCTGCAGCACCCAGCCTACCAGACAGAGCTTGTGTCCCTTCGGTCCTCCCAGCTTCCCCTCCCCACTGAGTGGAAAGTCACTTATAGACTCTGCTCAGAAAAAAAAGGGGAAGTATGGCAGCCCACCCCCTGCCCCCACTTCTGCCCTGCTAAAAATAGAGGCAGCCTCTGAATGGGGAGCCATGTGGGCTTCCGGGGAGCTGCTGCTCCCTTGCAACATCAGCATTTTCTGGGGGCTTCACAGGCACAGAAGGGATTTGAGAGAGACATCGAGAGATCCCGAGCCAGACCCAGGACATAGCTTGTTTGTAAACACGTGAGTATATTTTTCCTCTGGCCATGGTTAGTATCTGGGCTTTGACCTTAAGGCCCATGTGTGGGGCCCGTGTCTGGAGTTGGGGAAGCCACATCCTGGAGGGCTACCGTGTCGCATGACCCCTCTCCCCCACCCAGCACATCTCGCCCTCCTCTTGCTCTCTTCCATCCAGTGTCCTCTGATGACTTCTTATATGTTCCTTTCCATTTCTTAATTTCTAAAGATGTGGACTCAGCAGCGGGTGCTCGGGCTGCATGCCATAGCTTGGATTGTACCGAGCATAGACTTGAGCCGCAGAAGGCTCTCTCAACATCGGAGATTTGAGGTGGACCAGGACACTTCTTTGTCATATGTTTGTCATGTTCTTTTCTCTTCTGAGACAGTGCCAAGGGCTGAGGAGCAGGGATGGAACACGGCTTGGGGAAGGACTGAGATGCCGTGGCTCCAGCTCAGAAGAGGAAACGTGTGTAGTGTCTGTTTACAGAAGCGGGAGCCTTGCCTTTATCAGGAGTGCGGCTCCACAGTCTGACTCACTCTGAGTCTGGAAAGGATTCTTGCCCTACCCCACCCCAACCGTTGGCGTACCCATCAGTCAGTCTGTTCTTCTGGGGTTTCTGGAGACTCTGAATGCCAAGAAATGAGCCCGTTGGCCAAGGCCCAGCCCTGCCCACAAGCTTACCAAGGAGGCAGTAGGATTAGGGACTCCAAAAGGGGAAGGTCACCTCCTCCTGGGTCTCTTGAAGTTAGCCAGGAAGGTTCCTCAGGAATCTGTTAGGTTCTGTGGGTTTGAAGAGACTCTGGAACCCCCTGGAATCTTTTTCTTGTGAAAGACTACAAGTCTTCTATGAGATTAAATAGATTTTATTGGTCTGAAAAAGTCATCCAGGTCTCAGAGGCCTCCTTTGAAAAGGAGAAATGGGGCCAGGCAGTGGTATAGCAGTAATGTAGCTCAGCCTACATGGAAAAAGTCATAGGTTGGCGTCTGCCCTGAGACCTCCCTGAGCAAGCCAGGCTTACACCTGTGTGCCCATTGCCGAGGCTGGCAAAGACTCTGGGTGAATCATGGTGTAAAGATCCTTTTTGGAGTACTTATCCCTCTCTCAATCTCTGTCTCCCTCATGGAAGTAGTAAATGAATATTGTTAAAAAATAAGAAATACCGGGTCTAGTAGGTAGTTAAGGCACTGAACTCCCACATGACCAACTATGGTTCGAGTCCCAGACCCAGCAGCTTGAAAATCATGCCAGGCGTGTGCACATGCATGCCTAAAATCCTGAGAGGAGACTGGAAGAGAAGGAATTGTGGCAAGGCCATCTCCCTGGATTTCTCACTTTTCCCCTCCTCTGTCTCTCTCTCTCTCTCGCTCTCTCCAGCAAGCACATTGCCCTATGACAAAAACCATTTTTTTAAAAAATGAGGAATAGAATAATACATTCATGATGTCTCAAAGTCACACAGTGAATAACATCCCTTGATGCAGAAATTTCCTGGTGATTCCTCCACTGTCACTGCCTGCTGGGTAGAGCCCCAGCCTATAACACACTGGCGTAACCTTCAAGCCTGGCTTCCTAAATGGAATCATTCAGAGCTCCTTGCACACAGGCAAGAAGAGACGAATGATCACAGGACAGCTCAGTTTACCCCCCCCCCCACACACACACACACACACACACTCCACTGTAACGAAACAAATTTCTAACAACTTACAATCCATACTGATCGACAGTTCCTGGGTGCTGTTTTGACATGGGTCTTATTTCATTATTGGTGATTATATCATTTGGAGCACACATAGCTTCCCAGCCTACATCTGATTTATCATAGTTCGCATTCATGGGAGAAGCTAGAGATGGTCTCTGAGCCTAAAGACTCCGAAATCCTCTCCCTGTTGCTTTCAGAGACTGGGCCACATTTTTCCATCACAACTGTGGGGGAGAAAACATGAAGCGTTGGGGAAACATGTCCTCATGTTTGCGGGTCAGTAGGAAAAGTGGAAAATGCCCACCAGCCTCCAACTCAAACAAATTCATTTAAGGACCTTTTACACGATAGACCATTAAGAAAAACAGGCATGCTGCAGCATCTGTCCCCTTAGAAGGAAAACTGGGTGTTTTGAGATGTTTTGTGCAATCTGCTGGCTCTCCTCTTGCACAGGTATGTGGAAAGTATGAGTCTAAGTATTTTTAAGTTTCAAGATCACCAGTAGCTTTAAATCAGGTGAACCAGCCTACAGGAAATTACTCAAGTTCATGTGTGAGTTGCTTGTGGTCTCGGGAACTCTCAGGAGGAGGGATGTGACCCGAGGTGGTTACAGTCCCTGGGACCAGCCCCGCCCACCACTTTCTTGCGCCGGCCCAGTGCTCATGCCGCCCCACTGACTCCTCTCTGTGCTGCCTTCCTTCATCTCTCTTTCCTCTTCTCAGCTCTGCACCTGTGGGTACTAAATAAAACTCTGAATTCTTGTTCTCTTTTCTCTGTCACCAGCCTCAGGTCCTTGTCCTCTTTTCTAACACTCACCCCTTCTCCACTTCTACTTCCATCTTATCTCTTTTCTTCCTTGTCCCAGCATCCCCCAGAGGTCATTTCTGTGACTCACTCATGTACTGCCATTGCTTCTAGAAACCTGGGTTTGAAAACCCACTGAATCCTCCAAGGAGATGCATAAACTTACCTCCCGGGACACAAAGCCCAACACCTACCCCCTCACTCCATGATGTCCCTTCTGCCCCCACCCCTCTGGAAACTAATAATCTGCTTTCTGCTCCTTTGGATTTGCCTATTATATAGGCAAATATGTAAGAAGTCTTCAAAAAACTCATGGAAAATGTGCATTATGAAAAAAATGACATGAATTTCAAAAATTTTGTACCAGAATGAACTCATTATTTAATTCCATTGTTTGAAGTCCCCACATAAACGAAGTTTATAATATGTGACTGACTTATTTTACTTAACATTATGTCTTGAAGGCTTATCTATGTTGCAGTATATATTTGAACAGCATTCCTTTTCATGGCTATGTAATATTCCATTGTGTGCATAAGATGTCTTTATTTTAAATGTTGCTGGCATTATGAGTTCAGGGTTCTGGGACTATAAAGGGAGTCGGCAGAAGAAATGAGAGAAAGAAAAGCTTGCTCAGCACCAGATGCAGCAGAGAACCAGACACAAGCTCTGAGTATTTCTGCCCACCTCCCTCAATCATCCCACGGGGCAATTCTGTCTTGTTTGTGAAAGCTGAACTCTGAGCTGCCCCTTCCAAGAGGCATGTTGGAGAAATAAGCAGCTACAGCCAGCCTTTCCAGGCTGCAGTTTGGCTCTGCTCCTGAGCACATTATAACAATTAATTACAGGCAGCCCTTGATTATCTGAAGTAATAGGGGACCAGAATAACACAGAGCTAATTGAAATGTGAGGCTGTGGGGGTAGCAGGAACGGAGGGTCCCTGTTCCATGAGAGTTATTTATTTTGTAGTTAGTTATAAGTAAAGAGACCCTTTCTGAGCCTCCCCCCCAATCCCTCTCAGAAGCTCAGCATTTAATTGGATGTACAAATCTATTTTGTTCTCAACATAGTGGATGCTCAATTAATGCATTTTAACTAACGGACTCCCTTGGCATCTCTTTGGCAAAGCACTCCAGGATAGGAAATCTGACTGGTTTGAATTTTGCTTCTGTGCCCGCCTAATCTCAGATGGAAACGCTCATTGTTATAATAATCATGTTAATAAGCATGCTGGACGTAGGCATCATGCTTTGTTCTAAAACGCCTCTCATAAACAGTGAAGCTGCGACAAGACACACAGAAGAAGGGGAAATGGGACAAATGTGGAGTCCGAAACCTTCCCAGATGGGGCTGTCAACCCCTGGGGATTGAGAGATGGTACTTGTTGCCCTTTTAGGTTTCTTGGGAGCCCTTTCCTGAATGAGTGGATATACTAAATACTAAGACGGTTCTCTTATTTTCTTGTTGAGTTAAAAACGCAAAAGAAGCCCAGCCACAGTCTAGAATAATCCTAGCCCAGGTAACAGACAGCCTAAGCACGATCATATAGAATTGAGGAGGGTAGTTTTTCCAATACTTCTGCGCTTACAACAGTTTTTTTCTTAGCTATTGTTTGCCTCCCCCTTCACATCTGTTGTGGGTTTGGTGACTGAGTCATTCTGCCCTCCTCTGAGATTGAATGAGTGCCCACTGCATGTCAGACAGCCTCAGCACAAAGGCGCCATGCTCTGGTCATCCAGAAATGTCACCTCTGAAAGTTACCTGGGGAAGAAGTTACTGCTAACTTTCTGTGAAGTGTTATGTGTAGTCCCCCAAATGCTGACTAGGATGGTTTATCAGTTTCCAAAGTTTAGAATTCCCCAGTGAACAGAACAGGCTCTTTCCTTGGGCTGCAGAAGGTCCTTCAGATTCGGGTCGTGGACCCCGGTCAGGAGCGCATTGCACATATCAGCTGTTGCCTAAAGTGATGTGGGGTTTGGGCTGTCCCTGGTGGACTGTAGGACCAGCTGGCTCTTCTGCATTTCACCCAGTAAAGATGGTTTGTAACAAGAAGGCTGTGTCCCTGCAGGCAGAAATCGGAGGGACACCTATTTAGACTTCTAACCCATGACTGATTGAGAGTGCAAGATAGATGGGTGCTTAGCTCCAAACTGCAGGCACAGCAAAACAACGCGGGTACAGATGAAGGGCACATGAGCCCATCACAGCCTGTCGTGGTAAAAACGCTCAACACACGTAGGGAGATAAAGGTCTTATCCGCTGAAGGGAGGAAGCTGTAACAAGCAAAAGAAAGCCAGCACTTATCCATTGGAAATCAATCACTTCATAAATATTAAACCCCTGTTTATGTAAGACACTTGCTAGGCCATGGGGTAGACAAGGAAATATGAGGTAGGTCCCTGTCCAGAGATCATAAGGAATATGGTAGACATAAATAAAACAGATGCTAACACCACTAGGTGGGTGAACTTTAAATCGGAAGCCCAGGCCAAAGGATTAAGAATAAATAATTTTCTTGCAAGTTTCTTTCTTTTTTCCATGAGCAAGAGAAATAGACAGAGACAGGCACCCCCAACAGGATCCTCATGCCACGATCCAACCCAGCTTCAGGCAGCTCCAGATCATGGACATGCACAAGCACTCTGTGTACTCAGGGAGGTCTCTGACATAGACCAAGAACGTTCCCGAGTAGGTCAACCTCGCAGAGTGTCGTGGTCCCACCAGGCCCAGGATAAATCTGTTAACCTTTGTAAATTCTATTTGGTATGCAGGTGATTATACAGGACAAATAAGTAGGGGCTTTCGGTTTTTTTTTTTTTTTTTAAGAATTATTTTATTTAACTTTATTTATTTTAATTTGACCAGAAAGTGAGAGAGAGAGAGAGAGAAAGTGAGAAAGTAAGCCAGCAGGTCTGGGACTTGAACTGCATTCAGCCATGTGGGAGTCCAGCGCCCTTAACCACACACCAACTGCCAGCCCCAGGACTTTTGTTTTATCTCTAGTTTGCTGCTGGCTTCTGAGGAGGGTAGATTAAGTGGCACTGATTAAGTGCCCACCTGGTGTGCGATGACAGCCTTAAGATGTTACTGCTACTTGTGTAACTTTACAAATCAATACAAGGGGGCTCAGAGAAGTTAAGCAATGTGCCCAAGGCCACATAGTACTGCGGGCGTCCAAACCCAAGGCTCTCCTACCTTGGGCCCATATTTTAGCTCTCCGCAGATTATTTTGGTTTGACTTTTTGTTCAATTAGAGTAGAACTCTCGAAACCATTCCCCCATACCTTGGGGAGGGGAGAGTTGGGGGAGGGGACAAAGTCACTTCACATCTACAAACAACCCATTTTAGCCTCTCAAGGGCAGGTGCCATGTCTTCCTTATTTGTGGAACCTCAGTCACCGGACTCTGCATCTACAATAGAAAGGACCCTCAGTGGCTACTCATGTTAAATCACTAGAGCCTCAGCCCTCAAAAACCCATCCCTTCTTTTCTTGTGCTGCCTGGAAACCTGCCCACTGAACCGATGTAGGAGAAAGTACAGCTTTGACCTCAAGACTTGGACATTTTGGGGTAAAAAAGGAAGTTCCTAAATATAACCCAGGTCTGTGCTTCCTACACCCACATGTTGGCCGGACCTGATGGCCTTTCAAGAAAGAGTTGCTGGGAGCCCAGGGCAGCCTCAAGGGAAGCCAATCTGCCTTGAGCATCCTCCTCAGGCTTTGCTGCCATGATAGAGGGTCTTCCTCTGATCTCATATTTGGGTGAGTCCTGGGATGGTAATGGGAAATTAGAAAGCTAGAGGCAGAATCCACCACCACTATCACCACTCTTCCAATATTAGAAAACCTGAAATTTGTACTTTCCTGGATACTAAGCTCTAAGTTGATTGAAAAAGTTGGCAGAGTTATTTTCCAACACATGAAAATGTGTTTAGAAGTGTTACTGCATTTACCTGTCCCCACTATATTTCATAAAATAGATGGCCCCACAGCTGGAAACGCATTTTAAATTGATTGCCGCATCGATTCTAAGTATATTTTCAGTGTGTCTCATAAATGCAGGAGGGAGCGACTGCTGCTTGGTCTCTGTGCTGCCAGCTGCTGAGGCCTCAAAGGAAGCTCCTGACGCGTCGGGGCCAGCTCTGGGCCCAGAGATAACTTCCTTTGAGCTGCAGGTAGTGACCCGATGATCCGCTCCGCATTTCCTTGGTACATCAGTGTGCCGCGTTCCCGATTTGCATTCTCTGAGCTAAAGCTCACCTTTAACTATGGCCCAGCCACAGCTGAGCTCCAGGTGCCTTTCCTCCTTTCTCTCGTTCTCCTCACTTGTCAGCCTCTGCCTTTCTCATCACATCCTTCTTCCAGTGAGTCTGTGAGCATTTTGTTGTTGTTATGCCATCAATTTTCTCTTTTCCTGCCTTCTTTACCCATCTCTGAACATTCCCATATTTGTCAGTGTGTCTTTTTTTTTAAGAGGTTTTTGCTATAGAGCGCATGCGCTTGCCGGAAAGACAGAGAGAGACAGACAGAAAGTGCAAAATCACCTCCCAGGGGGGATGGCCACACTGCAATCCCTTCTCCTCCATTCTCCTCTCGGGATCTTGGGCACACGTGCACATGCACCCAGTGTGACTTTAAGCCACTGGGTCCGGGACTCAAACTGCGGTTGACTATACGGGAGTCCAGCGACATAGCCATTACGCTAACTGCTGGTCCCTGTGTCTTTTCTTTTATAAGTTTCTTTATTCTATAAGCATCTGAGACAGAGTGAGTGAGAGAGAACCTCTAACAGGGTTTTGATGCCACAATCCATCCCTGCCAGCCATGGATTGTGGGCATACATGTGCCTGGAGTACTCAGGGAGGTCTCTGGACATGAACTTAGAACCCTCCCATATGGGTCATCCTTGCAGAGCATTATGTTTTACCTCTGCCACTGTCTGGTTCCTGTCACTTGAGTCTTATTCTCTCTTGCCCTTTTTTTTTTTCTTCTCTCTGAATCTTGTCATAATCAAAGTTTCTCCCCTTTTCTTATTCTTCAATTTAGTTCTTCTTCTGCCTTATTCTCTGCATCTAGTAGTGCTTACTCAATCAAATGAGTGAATAACGAATAAGTTAATGAATGAGTGGGACTTTCACTCCCCAACTCTGAGTCTACTCTGGAATATCATCACTCTCAAACTTGGCACATGTGCCTTGGGTAGACGTCCAAAGACATCCAGGTTGCCTGCCCGGTCTATTGCTTTTAACCTTGTTTCATAGTTCCCTGAGACTCCAGGCCCAGCCAAATAAGATGAGAAGAAAATAAAAGAGGAAGATTTAAAGTCTGACTGTGGCTCCCACGGACTCTTCTAGTTCTCTTTCTTGGCTGCTCTCCGAGGGGGCCTCTTACTTGATGACACTGGTGACCTTTTCTGTGAAACCTAAGGGGCCAACCTTTTCCCTGAGAAGATTCTTCAAACTGCTGGGTCCTCCCCACACTGTCCACACACAGTCCAAAGGCTCCCAAGAGCAGGATCCCACTTGCTCATTCTCAGGTGTAGGGCAGTGCCTTCCCATGTATGATTTCGTTTCTTTCACATTTCTTCCACAGTCCCCAAGTCAGAAAGTCACTTGCCGGGACCAGCTCAGCATGAACACGTTTCTCTGAGTGGGAAAGGCTGTGGATTAGAAATAAATGCAATAACAAGCACACAAAGACACACAAGTATAGAAAAGCAAGGATTGGGTGGGCACAGCTTCTCTGATGGAGAAGGTATGACCGGAACAGCCTCAGGTTTATTCTTTTAAAGGACAGAAAATGGGGGAAGGGGAAAATGGGATGCAAAAGGAATGGGGAAGAAGGAAGTGGAATGCAAAGAGAATAAGGGAGGAGAAATCAGAATGCAAAGCCAGTTGTTTTTGGATGTAAATCGTCTGAAGATGTGAAAATGACTGGCGCCATATAATTTCTCTGATCTTTTTTGGGGAGACAATCTGATAAACACATGTGACTTCTTTTAGCCAGGATACTGGGCAGTATCCAGGTATTGGGTATTAACAACAACAGGAAGACAACCTTTGACAACAGGCAGATAGGGCTTTCATATGTAAATACTTTTCAATAGTCCTGCTAAAGTAGCTTACAAAAGCACGTTTTTTGCATGTGTCTACATGCCACATTTTTTTTTTTTTTTGAGAGTTTTTTGCTATAGGGCGCGTGCGCTCACCAGACAGAGGAGCGAGACAGAGAGACAGAAAGCGAGAAATCACCCCCCAGGGGGGACGACCATGCCGCCTCTCAGGATCTTGGTCATGCATGCACTCGCGCCCGGCGTGAGTTTTAAGCCACCGGGTCCGGGACGCAAACCGCGGTCAACTACGTGGGAGTCCAGCGACATAGCCATTACGCTAACTGCTGGTCCCTACACGCCACATGTTTTAATCACACGTTTTCAGATTGGCTGCTTTCCACGGTCACTCATGATTTCCTCCCATCTCTCTTCTTCCAAAGTTTAAAATAATTTATGCACAGAAATACACGGTCTGTGTCACACGTTGGAGTTGCTTTTGTATCTGCTCTAGAAAGAGACTTGCTGATTAACTCATTCTATGGAAGTATGGCTCGCAGGATACTAGCAAGACACAAATGGGTGCAACACAGGCCTCCTCCCAAGGAACTCACAGCTGGAATGGGCACACAAAGTAACGAAATAGGGTACAAAGCACAAAAGTGTAAGTTGTGCTCAACATCCTGACTCCAAGAAAGGGGAGTTGTGATTTCACTTGGGATTGTCGGGCAAGACTCCTTGGTCAGCCAGCCTGAGCTAAGCATGGCACTGGGGTTCACCAAGTTTTGTTTCGTTTTGAGAGATTTTTACAACAGGGTGTGTATACTCATCAGAGAGACAGACAGAAAGCAAGAAATCACCCCCCAGGAGGGATGACCATGCTGCAATCTCTTCTCCTCCATTCTCCTCTAAAATTTTAGGCATGCACACACACACATGCCCACCGTGAGTTTCAAGCCACCAGGTCCAGGACTCAAACCACTGTGGGCTACTCAAGTCCAGCTCGCTCCTTAACCACTATGCCACCTGCTGGCCCCTCACTAAACTCTTGGTTGACTGATACTGAATATGACTCTGTGTTAATGGAGTTTTTTAAAGAATTATTTATTTAATTTTATGTGGTGTTGTTTTTTTTGTTTTGTTTTGTTTTTTGGTTTTTTTTTTAATTTGCTACTTGGCATGTGCACTCACCAGAAAGAGACAGCAAGAAATAGAAGAAAATTGAAAAAGCAAGCCACCAGATCCAGGACTTGAACTATGGTCAGCCATATGGGAGTCCAGCACCTTAACCACCACACTACCTGCTGTCCCGATAATGGAATGTTTTTTATCATAAAACCTTAGATCGTTAGCGCATTCGATTAAGCAAGCACATAGTGAAAACTACCTACAGATAGCATAGTTCCAAACTGAAACTTACATGAAGAATTCAAAGGAGGACATCAACTTCCCCAAGTTTGTCCCAACGAAATGATAAAATAATAGCCAATATATTGAAGAATATACCAGTGAAAAAGAATGTCATCAGTCCTGCAGATGAAACAAAGGGCCGTCTTTGAAAGCCCGGGGAGGTCTAGAATTGGAATCAGCTGGTGGTCTCAGTTACGTACTGGTCTCCTGTGGTGAAGACAGATTTGTTGACCAGTCTTCAAAGGCCACAGCAGGAGAGAACAGTCTTTCATTATCATCAAGGTCAGTATTTTACCCTGTTTGGTACTGTAGCACAGCTGCACTTGATGGGAGACCAAGAGGGTGACCTCACTCTGGGATGTAGGTTTGGCATTGTGGTCCAGCCATGGCTCACAACAGCCATAAGAGCTGTCAATCGACTGTGTGCACAGCCCTGGAATTCAGGCAGGGTAACTGCTCATAAAACACCAATGTGATAAATTGATATGCATTTCAGTACAATTTAAATCTGTCACTCTTAATTGTGGTTTTTTCAAAAGCTTTTCTGCAGTACTGTTAGAAAAATGAGAGCTGGGGGTGGAAACAGCAATATCCTTTGGTAATGAAAGCATTGTATGCCCTTCCAAAATTCATTCTACAAGTCCAGAGTTACTACAGAATAAGTTTGAACATGTTGTAGGGCCTGGGCAAGTAGAGGAGTTGATGTTTGGTCAGACCCTTGGACTGTGGGTGTAGCAGATGTGCCAAAGCTGCCTATTCTTACATTCTATTGATACTTCTTCCTTTCCTAAAAGGTATCAAGTAGAGACATTTTTAACCACAGAAGCCATTAGCCTTTGGCCCAGGTCATGTGAAAATAGATGTAGTCACTTGAGGAGTTTCAGGTATAAATATCACAGGAAGTCTGGTACTCAAGAAGATGCCTGGGAGTAGTAGGAAGTACTCTGGGCAGAGGGGCCAGCCGGGCCTAGGATGATGCATGAGAAGCTTGGCTGTCATAGGGGATGAGGAGGTTGGGTGCCTATGAAAGAAGGAGTGTTTACAAAAGTAAAGATGGAATCTGCTGGGTGTCATAGAGGTTCAAGAAGTGACTACATTGACCAAAGTATGAGTGGGCATGGTTGAGAAGTTGAGGCAGGACCACAGCAGGCAGGTGGCATACATTGCTCTGATTATGCACCAGAAGCCAAGAATGACTATGCAAATGGACAATGGTGTGGTCTGTTAGTTACCATTTCCTACGTGGTCCTTATTTCCTTACAGTATTGGCAATCCCTCGGACTCACACCGTTTGTTTCTCTCTCCCACAGCACTTTATACACAGGCAGTACCTAGTTCTTATTGATTGCTTGACTCTGTTTTTATATCTAGAAGAAAGGAATGAAAACAGATAAGGCAGTTTCTCAGATTTTAGTGTCCCTGTGGCTGGGACCAATATAACTTAGAAGGTGAGGATCGTATTTGTCACCTACATCAGTTAGAATTGTTTTCAGCTGGCGAAAATACAGATTTGATACATACTAGGGATTTTGTTCTTCTCATGGACCAAGAACTGAAAGGTTAGCTCTCCAGGGCTACCATCAAGTCACCCATGGTTCTTATAGCATCCTATTCAATCATCCTTAGGACACAGCCTTGTCTTCCTGATTATAAAATAGCTGCTTGTTTTCTATCATTACATCAATATTCCAAGTAGCAAGACAAGGACAAGTAAAAGGTTCTTCCCATCTTATTTATTTATTTATTTATTTATTTTTAGTACCAAGTCTCACTTCATCCCCTCCTCCTTTCTCAGCCTCCCAGCTGGAACCTTAGTTGTGTGCTACCATGCCCACCTCTGTTTCAGACGGGATCTTGCTATATTCCCAGGCCATCTTTGAGCTCTTGGTCCTCCTGCCTCTTGTGTCACTGGGATTACAGGTACTCATCACCATGCCTGGTCTTTAAGTTGGACCAGAAATTGAACCCAGGTCTCTCTTTTGGTCCCAGCCTGCAGAGCAAATCATGGCTGTGCTTTCTGCTCTCTTTAAGGAACCTGCCTAGGCATCTCACTCAGAAACTTCCACTTACATCTCATCCACCAAAATTATGTCATATGGCTACCTCTAGCTGCAAGAGAGGCTGAAGTACAGTATTTTAGATGAGCTCAGTCATGCCTCAAATAAAATTAGGAATCTGTTAATAAGTAAGAGAGAACAGATATTGGACCAGCAGCTGGCAGTGTCTGCCACTCCAACATGAATTTTGAATGATAATTGCTGCTTTCAAAATATGTATCAGTGAAGCTCTACTGAGTGCTGTACACATGTTAATTGATGAGAAAGATTATCATCTCAGTATTTCGTTTGAATGAACTGAGGAAGAGGTTAAAAAGTTAACTGGGATGCCAGAAAAGAGTCTAGAAAAGCTGCTCTATGACTGCCCTTTTTGTGAGAATGAAAGGGAGGAGAAGGGGGGAGGGGATGCACAGAGGGATGGTTCTAGTCCTCTAACATAAAGCTTTCACTTCAGAGCTGAAAATGCTGTGGATGACTGAAGTCTGGGTGTGTACCAGCGTCTCTTCAGTTCTTTCTCATGAGTAGTAGTAGATCATCATTTTAAATAACCTTTTCCCTTTTTTTTTTTTTTTTTTTTTTTTTTTTTTTTTTTTTTTGCCAGAAGTCCTTTCGATTAAGTGGAGGTTTCATTGGAATAATTAAATGCTACATACTAAGCTGCTCACTCCAATCATCTAGGCAGATCAATTACCCAGAGATGCATTTATCTGATTGACCATTGACTGTCTTTTGTATCCCAAGCTTTTACACTGGAGCAACTGTTGGAAAGAAGTGTCTATCCCTCAAAGGCAGCTCATTTCCACAGGGCTTAGTGATTTCTGGATTTGAAGTAAAAACAACCTCGCTGTTTATTTTAGTCAAGATCTCATAGTTTTTTTTTTTCTTTATTCACTCAACAAATATACATTGACCACCTACTAAGAATAAGGCCCCATGCTAATATCTACCAGGGATGAGACAGAAATGTGGCAAGTTGCTTGACAACCTCTCTGACCTTCTGTTTCCTCTTCTATAAAATGATGACAGTAGTATCTACCCCATAGGGTTGGTCCATGTAGAACACTTAGTACTAGATCTGGCATATGGAAGATATCACATACCTTTTCAGAAGCAGCTATTAGAGTATATGTTCTAGCAAAGTGAGGGAGGAAAGTAATAAAGAGGAAGATATGGAGTCCAGGAAGCAAGTAATCTTTTTACTACCCTACTCCAAATCTGTGTTTCTACTCTAAGAACTTCCCCTTCATCCATTCTCTCATCACAGAAGGTCGTAAGTTTTTGCATTAAATCATTGGTGGGATTTACCATTATTGTGACTCAGTAAATAATGCTGCTATTGAGGCAAGTTGTGTATTATGATTGTCTAGACTTTTCTCATAGAGTTAATATTGCCTTTTAAAAAAAAATTTGTTCAGTTTTTTTTTTTTTTTTTTAATGAATCTATTGTTGATTTTTTCCCCTATCTGGCCCTCAGATTGTTATCTGCATAACAATATTAATTCCCAAATTATCAAATATATCAGTTCATTACTTTTACCCTGGCAACACTCTCCCCATCCTCACCCTCTGGAACCTCCATGATCTTGTTGTAATCTTGACAAGTTGCTCCTCGTTGCTTGGCTTCCATTCTTGGACTTTCCTTGTTGCTTTCTTCAGTCAGATTCCATACTCCTTAGCTCTATACCTTCCTCTTTATTGCCTTATTCCTTCATTTTGCTGGAGCATATCCTTTGTTTTTCCTAAGGAATGGTACATAAGAGATAAATATGTAGAACACTTGCCTTTCTAAAAATAGCTCCATTTTATTTTCACACATAGTAGTTTGAGTAGCTTTAAAATTCTGGGTAAAAGGCATTTTCTGTCAAAAAATGAGAAGGTATAGCCTCACCATCTCCCAGCTTCAGTATTGCTATGGAGAGATCTGATGCCACTCTTGCTTCCAATCCTCTGCGTGCAACCTGAAATTTTTGCCCCTATAGGCTTCTAAAGTCTTCTCTTAGTCCCCGGAAGCCTGAAAACTCAGTGATATACTCTGAGAAGGTTCTTTTTCACTAATTGTGTTGAGCATGTGAATGGCTCTATAAATCTAAAGACTCGTGTTCTTACATTCAGAGAATTCTCTAATATGCTTCTGGTAATTTTCTCTCTTAACTTACATTATATTCCAAAAAGATAGACAAGAAAAGAAACACAATCTCTGTCATCTTTTTTAAGGATTTTTATTTATTATATATTTGATCTTCTAAATTGACCTCATTTTCTCTTTCTTTCTTTTTTTTTTCTTTTTCTTTTTTTTTTTTTTTTTTTTTGAGAGGTTTTTCACTATAGGGCGCATGCACTCGCCAGACAGACAGCGACAGACAGAGAGACAGAAAGCGAGAAATCACCCCTCAGGGGGGATGGCCACGCCGCAATCCCTTCTCTTCCATTCTCCTCTCGGGATCTTGGGCACGCACGCACACGCGCCCGGCGTGGGTTTTAAGCCACCGGGTCCGGGACAAGAACCACGGTCGACTACGTGGGAGTCCAGCGACATAGCCATTACGCTAACTGCTGGTTCCCATTCTCTTTCTTTTTTCTCTTTCACTTTTTCTGTAACTTTTTGGAAGATATCCTCAAGTTTATCTTCCAAACCTTCTATTGATTTTAAATTTCTACTGCCTTATTATTAGTTGCTGATAACCCTTTCTTGTTCTTTGATTGATCTCTTTTCATAGCATCCTACTATTGTTTCATGGATGTAATGTCTTATCTTTTATTGGATATTAATTATCAGTTGTGTTCTTTTAGGTTTTCTCTTATTCCATTGTCTGCTTCCTGCAGGTTCCCGGTGTCAGTTTGTCTTTTTTTGATCTCTGCCTTTCACGTGGAGACTTTCCTCAAATATCAAGTGATCCTTGGCTTCCCATTTATTCTTAAGTGAGAGGCAACAAAAATCTACATTCTGCTTGTCAACTAATAGGCGTCACTGTAGGGTGAATGGGCATTGATTGCATTTGAATATCACTGATGATAAGGAATTTATAATCCACTAAGCAACTGATTCCCTTTTGGAGATGCAATAGTTGTTCTTTTTAACCTTGAACCAACATCTGCCATCTTCGAACTTGGCTTCCGTTCTTTTTCTTTTTCTTTTTCTTTTCTCCAAGAGAAAAAGGAAAGTTTATTGAGAGAAAGAGCACCCTGGGGGTCTGAAGCAGGAGTTTTATATGTTAAAGGGATAAGTCAGGAATCTTTTGTACACATGCTTTCTTTTAAAAAGTAAACTTTAAAAAGTATAATAATAATCTGGGCCAGCAGGTGGCATGGAGGTGAAGGCAGCTGGATCCCACATGGCTGACTGTGAGGTTCAAGCTGTGGTGGCTTGAAAAACACACTGGATGCATGTGCTTGTGTACCCAAAATCCCAAGAGGAGAATGGAGGAGAAGAGACTGTGGCATGGCCATCCCCCTGAGGGACTTTCTGACTAGCACACATGCCCAATAGCAAACTCAAATAAATAAATATAAAGCCCATTAGAGGTTGTATGGTGGTAACTAAGGGCAAGTCAGAGAACCTTGGATCCAAATCCTACCTTTTATGCTCGTTATAAGACCTTGAAGCTCTCTGGGCTTATATTTTCTTGGCTAAAATATGATGGTGATGGTGATGGTGATGATGATACCATCTACCTCAAAAAAATTCCTGAGGTTTATTAATTATGCTTAATAAAGTGCCTGACACACAGTGAATAGTTAATCAGCATAAGGGGTGATGTTTTTGTCAGTTCAATGTGATACCTATAAATCAGTCTCTCAAATGATTACGAGATTAATTTATCCAAACAAAATCCTAGGACTTTTCCCTTAACTTAGGACCAAATTCTCAAAGACTGTAGTAAAAATGCCAAGGGTAGAAACAGAAAGTTCATTGTCTTTAATGTTTGTCTTGAACCTCCATTTTCCTGACCTATGTTGACATACATGGTGGGAAAGTAAAACATCAAGGGCATTTGTACACACCTATTTTTTCTTTCTTACAATTAAAACCTTGGTTTTTATCATTAAAAAATGCCTTACATGGGGTCAGCAGGTGGCATGATGATTAGGCACTGGACTCCCACGGGCTGACAACAGTTTGAGTCCTGGTCCAGGCTGCTCGCTCTCTCTCTCTCTCTCTCTCTCTCTCGTGAATCCATGTGCCCTATAGAAAATTTAAAATAATAATAATAAAAGCGTCGGCAGGTGGCATGGTGGGTAAGAGCACTGGATTCCCACACGACTGTCTGAGGTTTGAGTCTCAGACCTGGCAGGTTGCTTTCTTACTTTCTCTCTCTCGCTCGCTCGCTCTCTCTTGCTCTCACTCTGTCCCTCTCTGGTCAAATTAAAATAAATAAATAAATAACGTTAAATAAATAATTCAAAAAATAAATAAATAAAATTAAAGGATTCCTTGTTTTAAGTGCCTTTTATTCTGATAGTAAAAGAAACAGTGTTTTCTTAAAAAGAAAAAAGAAAGAAAAAGCATGTAAATGCAAAAGAGTATAATTTCCCTCACATTCACTCACTGGCCTGTGAACTGCCCCGCTGATCTTTGCTGGGGCACTCCGCAACACGCCTCCTCCCCTGCCCTGGCCATAGCCTTGGGCAGCCATGTGACTGTTCCTGTTCCAGCCATGGAGCAGGGTGGCCACAAGGACACCAAGGAGATGGTGTCCTCCAAAGATGCACATCGCTGCCACCTCCCCGGGGCCAAGGGCCTCTGACAGCTCACTCTGACCCAAGCTGACACTCGACAAGAACAGCTTCTGTCAGCCCTGGGATATCTGATGTCACCTGTGATTAATCCTCAGAGCCAAAACCTAGCAAGTTTCTGATTAAACAGCGGCACCCCATGGTCCCTGTCACTCTCCAGTGGAACGGCCTTGGGGCAGCTGCTCTGACACCCCACACAGTGTCCCAGGCAGCTTTCAGGACAGGTGTGAGGTTTCAGGGTTGAAACCTCACCTTTCCCCTCTCCCTGGCCTTATTTCTCCAAAAGGAAAACTGGCCCTTCCCCCAAAACCCACAACTACAACTGGGCTCCAGGAGCAGCTGAGTGGGTATTAACAACGGCCTGTCAGTCACCATAAGGAACGCCACCTTTGGGAAATTACAGCGTGTGTGCAGCATGGTGTGTTCCTGCCCAGACCCACAGCGAGCTGGAGGCTGAAGACATAACTCACAGTGAAGGGAACTCTTCTGGGCTCGGGAACGTGGTTTGCTGCTTTTGACCTGCTGAATTAGTAGCTGATGAGAGTGTCCGCACCCTGCAGATGTTGTTATCAAAGCCCAGTAGAGCTCTCCCACACTGCCCTTGAGTAACTCCAAGGCTACCACCTGCCCTTCTCTCTGTTCCTAGAAGCTGTAAGACTAGTGTTTGGTGGCCTTCTAGGCTGTCCACTCCCCTGGGTAAGCACAAGCCCCTCTACCCTAGTAGCTCCTCCTGAGTCCACATGGTCCATGTCACCTAGAGAAACACCCCCATATTTTCTTTTATTTTTTAGAGATTTTTGTAACAAGATGCATGTGCTCACCAGAGAGACAGACAATGAGAAATCATCCCCCAAGGAGCTGTCCATACCACAGTCCCTTCTCCTCTAGTCTCCTCTCGTGATTTTAGGCATGCACACACTCATGAGCTCAGCGTGAGTTTGAAGTCTCCGAGTCCAGGATTTGAACCAGAGTTGACCATGTGGGAATCCAGTGATGTAACCATTATGCCATCTGCTGGTCCCCACCTCCCTACTTTCTGACCTTTTCTTCCAAAGCAGACATCCCTTTGATTCTTAGATGGTTCCCTTTCTCCCCAAGCTCTGTCTGATTATCTTTTCTTTTTCAGGTCCAGGTCATCCCAACTCCAGATCCAGCAGGAGACTGGCTGAAAGGAGGACAAGATCCAGCCAGAAAGTGTACAAGTCAGATCGTAGTAACAGGAGAGCGGCTCCTGTTCATTGAGCACCTACTCCATGCCAGGTATTTCACGTATATTCTTTCTTTTATACCAAGAAAATAGAGAGTAGGGGTTACCTGAGACTTGGCAAGAGGTGGGAGCAACAGGGAGCAGGCTCTGACACACACCAGGGTTTGATGGGTGATCAGAAAAAAGGCCAACAGGCCTGGGTTACACTATGTTGAGACAATGGAGGCCAGCAGAAGGCAAATCACTTGTGGCCTTGGAGCTCAGGATCAAGATTTTTTGAGCTTTAATGTAACAGCAAGAGGGAGATGCTGGATGAATGGGTGAGGGAAGTGAGCCCAGCAGCTGCTGCGGAATTCGTGCAGGAGTGGTCTCTTTGTCCTGTGCTTCCCAAGTAAAGGTGAGCAAAACAGCCATGCCTGTGGAGCCCGGCCCAGGAGTCTTGAACTTACTTTTCAGCTGTCTGTCGAGAAACCAGCATGGTCTAGGATTGGACTCAAACCCCGCTGAGGGTTGGGTCAGAGCTGCCAAAGCTCTGGTGAAGACTGAGGGTAGGAAGGGACCATCTAGCCCAGCAGGCTGTTAAAATTCAGAACCTCAGCTCTGTCCAAGAGTGCATTTCTGGGCAAATTGTTTTCAAAGAAACTGCCCAGAGCTTGACACCAGCCGCTAGGCTTGTCCCAGGTGATGAAGCTGAGTCTGGCTGAGTTATAGTGAAATGTTTCGAGTGGAAAATACATTTGAAATTGCGTCTGAGATGGCTTTTTTTTTTTCCTTCTCAAGCTAGCTATACTATTCTTAGGTTTTGCCCATGAAATATTTTACACATATAGAAATAAATATATAATAATTATACACACATATTTATACAGAAACACGAATATTTATATAGTGTCTCTATGAGAGAGAGAACAATAAAATAGACCCTGTGTCCTCAGCTGAAGCAAAATCCCCAATATCACTAACATCCCCTGGGTTTCCTTCCAAGGTCACCTCCAGCTGGCTGTCCCTCGCCAGGGGAAACCACCATCCTGATTTTTACCAGTCCCTTGTTTCTCAGTCTAGTTTTTACAGTCTAAACACCCTTAACAGTGGAGTTTTGTATTGTATGTTCTAGCAATTTATGTAGGCAGTCCCATTTTGAATGTTTTCTGTGTCTTGCTTCTTGTTTTTTGTTGTTGTTGTTGTTTTGGAGAGATTTTTTGCTGTAAGGCGCATGCACTCACCAGAAAGACAAGAGAGAGGCAGACAGAAAGTGAGAAATCACCCCCCAGGGGGGATGGCCACACCGCCATCCGTTTTGCTCCATTCTCCTCTCGGGATTTTGGGCAGGCACGCACATGCACCCAGCGTGAGTATAGACCACCGGGTCCGGGATCTGCAGTTGACTACATGGGAGTCCAGTGACATAGCCACTATGCCAACTGCTGGTCCCATGTCTTGCTTCTTCACTGAACATTGTGTTCATGGAGTTCACCCATGCTAATACACGTGGCTATGTTTCTTTTCATTTTCACTGCTGTTGAGCACCCCATTGTCAAATACACAGATTATTTCTCCACCACACTGCATTAGGGTATTTGTGTGGTTTCCAGGTTGTTGGATACATGAGGCCACTGTTGGACACTCTTGTACTGGTCTCCTGATACACACACACGTGTATTATACCTAAGAGGAAACCTGTGTTGTGGGGTGTGCGTTTTCAACCCTACTTGACAAAGCCAACTTGCTTTCCAGTCCTCAAGCTTTTATCAGCCACTAGCCAACATCTGCAGGTTGTTAGGGAGCCATCCACTGCTAGAGAAAGAGATACAATACCGTCCTTGTTCTTCATCACCCCAGGTGGGAGCAGATGGGCCCAGAACATCCTTCCTCAGGTTTATTGCTCTATGAACTCTAATCCTCCACTTGGCTACTGTATTTTACCTTTCTGTCTGCCCAGAAAACTCACATTCAAAATACTACCTGCTCTCTAAAGAAAGGAATGCTAAGGAAGCTTAGCGGTGGGAGGTCTGGGCAAGAATTCCAGCTGAGATTCATTGTATGACCTCAAGCAAGTTGTTTAGGATCTCAATTTCTTGGTCTTTGTCCACACCCACCTCTCAGTCACTGTGATAGTTAAGTGAGGTGCTTTCTGGGAAGGGTCAGAAACAGTGCCTGGCACATGGTGGCAGCCCCCGGCACGAGCACTTCCTGCTCCCCTGGCAGGGATTGAGACTCTTCTGCAGCCTCCAGAGGATGCTGCTCCTCATGCCACACCGCATTGGTCTGTGTCGGCACCCAGCCCCAGGCACCTCACGGAGGCAGCTGTGTCAGAAACATCTTCATTTCAATGTTCCTGGCCTAGCACTTAGTGAGGAGCCGGCACTCACTCAGGTTGGCTAAAGATTAAGAGGCCCTTTCATTGCGCACACTCACGGGTTGGTCAGCCCTCCCCCATCCTATTTGGTCCCTGGTTGCTAAGCAGCTGTGCCACACAGGGGTGTTAAGAATGGGACAGGTTTCATCGAGATTGAGGATCTCTGATTTTGTTGCTTCTGAGGTAGTGGGTGCCTTTCATCTCTGTTTTGGAAAAAAGGTTTTGCCCTCGTCATTTCCTGCTTCACTGACAGGCTGCTGAGGCGGTTGCCCAGGTCCCTGGTGGAGGCGTTTCTATGGCACCAAGTACTCCTGTAACTGAGGTTTCACACATGCCAGCTGTAGCCACCTGGTCCATGCAGGGCAGAGAAAAATGCATATTAGTCTATCCAGACCTGCCTATCTTCCTGCCATCTGCAGCCATTTAACCAGTCCCTAGGCACCTGTCTTCTGACCCCCAAAAGATGTAAACTAAACACCCGACTTTCGGTTCTCTCATGTGTATGTGGTGCCGAGCAAGTCTTTCTACAAAGTGGAGGCTCTGGTCTGTAAATCATAGTAGGCCCAACCTCACTTGGCTTAGAGCAAAGGGCACTGATTATCTTACAGATGGAGGAGTCCAGAGGTGGGAGAGGTTCCATGTTGGTTAGTTTGATGTTCGGGGGTGACATCATCAAGGATGCAGGGTCTTTCCAGTTCCCTGCTCTGCCATCCTGAGGGTATTAGCTGTTGTCCTCCAGTGAGTTCTCAGGTCACAGGTTGAGTGCTGTGATCCCAAGCATCACGGACATCTTCATACACTAACATCCTAAAGCCCAATGACAGCATGAGCCTTCCCTGTGTTCCTGTGAAAATTAAGGAAAGCCATCAGAGTCGCCCCCAGTGGCTTTTCCCGTGTGTTACATGGGCTATAAGGTGCTTCACTTGCTTCTACTCCCTGCAGTTCAGAAGGTGGCTGGCCTTTCTAAAGCCTGAAGCCACTCAATTCCTGGAAGAGTTGGGATTCTGTTAACAGGAAGCGTAGGGGAATGGTGTATAAACAACAGAAGTGTCTGACACATGCTCAATAAATAATTTGTTGAATCGAATTCTTAGGATATCGAATCCTTGGAAATAATAAAGGTAAGTACATTTTTCTTGGTGAGTGAGAATGATCATACTGATGCATTGTTGGAATGAGTCGTGGTCACAGGCATATTTATATCATGATGGACTAGAGCCTCTCACCAAGCAACCTAGGTAGCCAGAGCCATATATTAGCCAAAAAGAACTCAGAGACGTTAGGATTCAAGTCTGTGAGGCAAAGTTGTAGCTCTCTATATTTTCTCATTGGATTGAGTAGGGACAGAGTTCTCATTTTTAATCACTTTAAATCCAACTCTTACTCATGACAGCAAATAAATATTTTCACTTGAGCCCCTTTGAGTGTATGATTCAAAACCCCTCCTAAAGTAGCTCAAGTTAATAGGGAGGTTATGGAAGGTCTGCAATAAGGACCAGATACCACACATGACCAAGGCTCACAGAAACTGAGTTATGCACCAAAAGAGGCGACCCCTGCCGTCCATTGCTTATGGAACCTTGTGGTGTCACTGCAGCTTCTCTCAGCAGACTAGCCTCCTTTGCTTAGTTATACCTTCTCTGCCCCCAACCCTTGACCTGCCAGCATTTCTGATTTATTGTGGCCCAGCCCAGCCCAGCCCCAATGGCCACCTCAATGCCTCCTTCCAGCCCAAGTCTCCACAGCACCCTTGCCCATCCCACCATCTTTCTTTGGCCACATATGAAATCCTCAGGTCTAGGATTTGTTGCTGCTCAGCCTGGGGACTCATCCTCCTTGAAGCAGCACAGTGGCAGTGGCCAAAAGGTTTATTTGGTACTAACAGGCTGTCATGGCTATGGACGTCAGAGAGGATGTGGTAGGAAGGTATTTTAGCTTGTTCTATTGCTAATAACAGGAAGTACTTGAAGCTGGGTGACTTACACAAGCAGAGGGTGATTTTATTTATTTATTTTTTTAAGCTCATAGTTTGGCAGTCCAAGGTCCAGGGCCCTAACTGTGGAGAGTCCTGCAGAATCTGAAGGCATAACATTATGAGGGTGAAAGCAGAGCACATCATCTCAGTCCATGCTTCTCTATCTCATTTCTTCTTATAAACTCACCAGGAGTCCATAATGGGGGCCCTACCCGAATGACCCTAATCCTAATCTCTTCTCAAATGTCCCGCCTTTCAACATCATAGTCTGTTAAATTTTACTCTCTTAATCCCGCCACAGTGTCTCAACACATGAACTTTTGGAGGACATATTCAAACCATAACAGAAGGCAATATTGGATATTGGCGTATCTTCTGCCCTAGACTGGGCTTTCATCTTTTTTAACTTTTTTTTCCCAAATACACAATATAGTCATGTATTGCTATAGTGGGGATATGTCCTGAGAAACCTGTCATCATGCAATTTCACTGCATGAACATCATTGTACTTACACAACCCTAAATGGTATAGCCTAGCAGATACCTAGTTATTTGGTATAGTCTATTATTCCTGGGCTATAAACCTGTGCAGCATGTTATTATACTGAATGCTGTGGGTGACTACAATACAATGGTAAGTATTTGTGTATCTAAACATATCCAAACAAGAAACAGTACAGTACAAATAATGGTATAAAAGTTTTTTTTTTTTAATGGTACATTGGTATGAGACACTTGCCATGAATGGAGCTTGCAGGACTGAAAGTTGCTCTAGGTGAGTCAGTGAATGAGTGGTGAATGAACATGAAGGCCTAGGATGTTATGTACATGACTGTAGGCTTTATAAACATTGTACAATTAGGTTATGCTACATTTATAAAAATATTTTCTCTTCAATAGTAAATTAGCCATAGTTATGTGTGTGTGTGTACCCAAAATCCCAAAGTAAAAGCAAGATGGAGGAGACAGGATTGCAGCATGGCCATCCCCATAGGGCGGGGGTGCTTTCTTCTCTCTGTTTCTCTCTGATGAGTGCACATGCCCTCTAGAAAACCAAGGTTACCTATACACTGTCTACTGTAAACATGCTTTAGATTCTACTGTCTATAGTAGATATACTTTAGATTCGAAGACACAAAAAGATTAAAAGTAAATAGATATATCATGCTAACAACAGTCATAAGAAACCTAGCATGGCTATACTAATATCAGACAAAATAGACTTGAAAATAAAATTATCAGACATGAAGAATATTTCATAATGATAAACGGCTAATCCACCAGACTAGAAAAGGAGTAGAGAAAATCAATGAAACCAAAGCTCAGTTCTCACAAATATCAACAAAACCAACAAACCTTTAGTTAGACTGACCAAGAAAAAAGGAAAGCAGATTCATATTACTAAAATCAGAGGAAAGAAAGGAAAAGAAAAAGGAGGGGACATTATAACTGAACTTCCAGAGATAAAATGGGTTATGAAGGAAACTATGAGCACTTGCCAGTATGTTAGATAAGCTAAATAATGGATAAACTCCTAGAAACACACAAACTACTAAAACCGGCTCAAGCAAACAGAAAATATTAACAGACTTATGACAAGTAAAGAGACTGAATTCAAATATACTAATAATGACAACCCACAAAGAAAATTCCATGTCTAGAAAATTTCTGAATACTTAGAATTTCTACCAAACAAAAGAAAAAAATACCAACTTAAAAAAAAAAAAAAAAAAAAAAAAAAAAAAACTCTTTCAAAAAGTAGAAGACGTACTTCTCAACTCATTCCATGAGGGCAATATTACCCTGATATCGACAAGACGTTGACATCATAGAAGAAGAAAACTAAAGACCAATATCTCTTATAAATATAGATGTAAAAAGCCTTAGGGAAAAAAAAAGAACTAGAAAATCAAAGGGCTGGCTCCACGGCCTGATGGTTAAGGTAGCAGATCCCAGATGGCCAACCACATGGTTCAAGTTCCAGACCCAGAAGCTTGAGGAACATATCAGGCACATGCATGTGTGTGCCCAAAATCCCAAAAGGAGAGAGACATAAAGAAAATGGAGGGATCATGGTTTGACCATTACCCATGGAAGGTCATTTTTCTTCTTTTTCTGTCTCTCTCTGGCAATTACATGCAACTTCTTGCAAAAAAAAATTTTTTTAAATAGAAAATTGAATCCAACATATGAAAAGAATTATACATAGTGACTAAGTGAGATTTATCCCAGGAATACGAGGTTTGTTTAACATCTGACCATCAGTTAATGTAAGACACTGTTTCAACAGGATAAAACAAAAATAAAAATCATGTGATAATTTCAAAAGATGCTGAAAGAGTATTTGACAAAATCAAGCACACTTTTATGAGAAAAACATTCAACAAGCCAGGAACATAGGGAACTCCAGAACTGATAAAGGACATCTATTAAGAAGAAGAAAAAAAGGCAAACAAACAAAAATCACACAGCTGACATCATAATTTGGGTGAAAGATTGAATGTTTCCCACTAAGATCAAGAAAAACATAAGGATGTCCATTCTCAGTACTTCTGCTTAATGTTGTACTATAGGTTCTATTCACAGCAATTAGGCAAGAAAGAAAATTAAATGGCAGGTTAGCAAGACTGAAGTAAAATTATGGCATGATTTTATGGATAGACTCTCATAAGGCATCTACTTTCAAACCGTTAGAACTAATAAATGATTTCAACAAAATCACAAAATATAAGATCAAAGTAGAAAAATCAATTGTATATCTATACCAGCAATGAATATACCACAAATGAAATTAAGAAAACAGTGCCCATTTACAATGTCATCAAAAATAATAAAATACTGGGACCAGCAGACAGCATAGTGGTTACATTGCTAGACTCCCACATGACCAACCACAGTTCAAGTCTCAGGCCTAGAAGTTTGAAACTCACACTGGGCATGAGTGTGTGTGTGTGTGTGTGTGCTCAAAATCCCAAGAGGAAAATGGAGGAGAAGGGATTGCAGTGTGGCCATCCCACCTAGGGAGTGATAACAATAAAAACTCATTTGACAATTTCGAAAAAAGAAGTACTAATATATGCTAGGACATGAATGAACCTTGAAAACATTATGTGAGGTAAAAGAAGCTAGTCATGGGACCAGCAGATGGCATAATGGTTATGTCCCTGGTCTCCCAGATGGCCAGCCATGGTTCCAGTCCCAGACCTGACGGCTTGAAACTAACACTGGGCACTTGTGCGTTTGTGCCCAAGATCCCGAGAGGAGAATGTAGAAAGGATTGCAGCATGGTCATCCCCCCACCAGGGGTGACTTCTTGCTTTGTCTCTGTCTCTCCAGTGAGTCCATGTACCCCATAGGAAAAATCTCTCTCTCTAAAAAAAGAAAAGAAGCTAGTCACAAAAAGACCACTTATTTTAGTAAACGTCCAGAATAGGCTGATCTATAGAGATAGAAAGTACATTAGTGATTGTTAAAGAGAAAGGTGGTGAGGGAAATCAAGAGTAACTGCTGGGATGAGCAGATGGCATAATGGTTACATTGTTGAACTCCAACATAGTCAACCACGTTTCGAGTCCTGGACCTGGTGAGTCCTGGACCTGGCAACTTAAAAGTCACGCTGGGAGTGTGTGTGCACCTGTGCCCAAGGTCCCGAGAGGAAAATGGAGGAGAAGGGTTGGCAACATGGCCATCCTTCCTGGGGGATGATTCCTCACTTTCTGTCTCTGTCTCTCACTTTCTGGTGAGTACATGTACCCTATGGCAAAAATCTCTGAAAAAAAAAGAAAGAAAGAAAGAAAGAAAGAAAGGAAGGAAGGAAGGAAGGAAGGAAGGAAGGAAGGAAGGAAGGAAGAAAAAAGTAACTGCTAAGGGACATGGAGTATCCTTTAGGAAGGATAAAAATAACCTAAAATATTATATTGTAGTGATAACTGCCCAACCCTGTGACCGTGTGTGTGTGTGTGTGTGTGTATACGTATATATATGTATGCATATATGTGTGTGTGTGTGTGTGTGTGTGTGTGTGTGTGTGTGTGTGTGTATACTTTTTCTTAGGGAGATTTTGCTATAGGGTGCATGCCCTCACCAGAGAGACAGAGAGAGAGAGAGGTGGCCATGCTGCAATCCATTCTCCTCTTGGAATTTTGAACACACACACACACACACACACACACACACACACACACACACCTGGCATGAGTTTTAAGCTTTCAGGTCTGGGACTCAAACCACAGTTGACTGCATGGTAGTCCAATGATGTAACCACTATGAAACCTGCTGGTTTCCCCTGTGAGTATGTTAAAAAGAAGAAAGAAAGAAAGAAAGAAAGAAAGAAAGAAAGAAAGAAAGAAAGAAAGAAAGAAAGAAAGAAAGAAGAAGAAAGAAAGAAAGAAAGAAAGAAAGAAAGAAAGAAAGAAAGAAAGAAAGAAAGAAAGAAAGAAAGAAAGAAAGAGAGGGAAAGGAAAGGAAAGGAAAGGAAAGGAAAGGAAAGGAAAGGAAAGGAAAGGAAAGGAAGGAAGAAAGAAAGAAAAAGAGAGAGAAAGAAAGAGAGAAAGAAAGAGAGAGAGAGAAAGAAAGAAGAAAGAGAGAGAGAGAAAGAAGAAAGAAAGAAAGAAAGAAAGAGAGAGAGAGAGAGAGAGAGAGAGAGAGAGAAAGAAAGAAAGAAAGAAAGAAAGAAAGAAAGAAAGAAAGAAAAAAGAAAGAAAGAAAAAAAGAAAGAAAGAGAAAGAAAGAAAGAGAGAAAGGAAGAAAAGGAGGGAGGGACGAAGGAAGGGGGAGAGAGAGAGAGAGAGAAGGAAAGAAAGAGAGAGAGAGAGAAGGAAAAGAAGAGAAAAGAAGAGAAGGGAAAGGAAGGGAAGGGAAGGGAAGGGAAAAGAAAAGAAAAAAGAAAAGAAAGGAAAGGAAAGGAAAGGAAAGGAAAGGAAAGGAAGGGAAGGGAAGGGAAGGGAAGGGAAGGGAAGGGAAGGGAAGGGAAGGGAAGGGAGGGAAGGGAATGAATGAATTAGGGGACCAGTAGTTAGCGTAATGGCTATGTCGCTGGACTCCCACATAGTCGACTGCGGTTCGAGTCCCGGACCCGGTGGCTCAAACTCATGCTGGGCACGTGTGCATGCGTGCCCAAGATCCTGAGGGGAGAATGGAGGAGAAGAGATTGCGGCGTGGCCATCCCCCCTGGGGGGTGATTTCTCACTTTCTGTCTCTCTGTCTCTCTCTGTCTGTCTGGTGAGGGCACATGCCCTATAGCAAAAAAAAAAAAAAAAAAAAAAAAAAAAGAATGAATTAGATCTATATGTATCTACCCAGATAAATCTCAAAACCATGTAGAGGGGAGAAAAGCAAGTTGAAAAAGGAGACATACAGTATAACATCATTTATGTGAAAATTTGAAACTAAAAGCAATGGTATATATTGTTTAGGAAAAGATACATTCTTGGTAAGATATAAAATGTGGATGGAAAGGATATATTCCAACCACAATATTTTCTTTCTCCTCTCCTATAAATAGTCTTTTAAATTTTTTATGGCTTATCCTAACATCATTTATGTTCAATATACTAGGAGATATATATATTTATATTCGTATCCCCTTCCTTTTTTAGATAAAAGGTAAAATGTCATCTATACTTTTCCCTCCTTTTTTTTTTTTGTAAACTTATAAAACCATAGTCTAGAGATCACTCCAAAGAAGTTTATAGAGCTGTTTCAATGAGTCTCTTTTATTAACCTTTTGGAGTTTATGTCTAAAAGGAGGAGGGCCGGAGATGGATGACTATATGGAGACGCTGAAGGATGAGGAGGATGCCTTGTGGGAGAATGTGGAGTGCAACCGACACATGCTGAGCCGTTACATCAACCCAGCCAAGCTCACCCCTTACCTGCGCCAGTGTAAAGTCATTGATGAGCAAGATGAAGATGAAGTGCTTAATGCTCCCATGCTGCCATCCAAGATCAACCGGGCAGGTAACCTTAGCAGGGCTTTGGGAGAAAGGGTGGGCTACCACTCTTGGCAGCTTCAGGACAAAACCTTCAGTTAGCTGTACCAAAATGAGATTCTTCTAGATAAGGGATTTTTACATTATTGTTGAAATTATTTATTTATTTAATTTCATGTGTTGTTATTATTATTTTTAATTTGACCGGAGAGAGAGAGAGAGAAAGGGAAAGTGAGAAAGCAAGTCACAGGTCTGGAACTCAAACCACGTCAGCCATATGGGAGTTCAGCACCGTAAGTACCATGCCCCCTGCTGGCTCCAATAAGGGATTGATTGATTGATTGATTGATCGATTAGAGATTTTTACTATAGGGAGCATGCAATCCCTTCTCACAATCCCTTCTCCAATCTCCTCTTGGGATCTTGGGCACACGTGCACATGCACCCAGCATGAGTTTTAAGCACTGGGTCCAGGACTCGAACTGCGATCAACTACGTGGGAGTCCAGCAATGTAACCATTACACTATCTACTGGTCTCCAATAAAGGATTTTTAAACTGGGGTCCATAGAACAGTGCCCACCCCATTGCTCCTGCCAAGCTATCTGTTTATAGAATTCAGAGGATCCGGGACCAGCAGTTAGTGTAATGGCTATGTCGCTGGACTCCCACGTAGTCGACCGCGGTTCACATCCCGGATCCGGTGGCTTAAAACTCACGCCAGGTGCGTGTGCGTGCATGCCCAAGATCCCGAGAGGAGAATGGAGGAGAAGGGATTGCGGCGTGGCCATCCCCCGTGGGGGGTGATTTCTCACTTTCCATCTCTCTGTCTTTCTCTGTCTGTCTGGCGAGTGCACGCACCCTATAGCAAAAAAAAAAAAAAAAAAAAAAAAAAAAAACCTCTAAAAAAAAAAAAAAAAGGATTCAGAGGATCCATCAGCTTGGGAATTGAGGGCTTACATCTTTATTTTGTCAGCCTAAAGAAAGTTAGCATTGCCTTCAAATATAAATATTGGTAGGCGACAAATCACAGTAGTCATTTGTAATACCTGCAACTTTGTCAACAATAAAAATTACAGATATCTTAATATTACTTTACAGCTGTTACAGATCTCATAAAATACCATTTATACTCATCTATCCTTTGAAATTACAGTATTAATTTAGAATTGCCAAGAGATCTTGTTATTTAATACATTAATAAAGAAGTGGATTTATTACTGAGTCACAAACCTACTTAATATTTGATAAAGGTATTTTATTATACATAATTGTTTTCCTTTGTAATCTGATGTATTTAATCTGTTTAAAAATATTATGCTGAGCCACGCTGTGGTATGGTGGTTAAGGTGACTGGATCATACATGGCTGACTGTGCAGTTTGAGTGCTAGACTCAGCAGCTTGAGAAACACACCAGGTGCATGTACACGCGTGCCCAAAATCACTAGAAGAGAATGGAAGAGAAGGGGTTATGGCATGGCCATTCCCTGAGAGGGTGCGTTCTCATTTTCTCTCTCTCACTCTCTTTCTCACATACATAAATGCACATATCCTGCAGCAAATTAAAAAAAAAAAAAAATGCCGAGGAGTCCATAGTCTTTTCTAAACTGGTTGGAGAGCCATGGCACCATATTATATTGTAAATGTAGAAAGTGTGGTTTGTGAAGCTTGTTTTAGTTTTATATGTGTACATGTCTATACATGTATATGCTTGCTTACATACATTTTCTGTGTAGACACTAGGACAACATAAAATGTATTTTTCTGTGGCTCACATTTTAAAAGTTTTCTTCCTGTGGATCACAGTTTAAAAGCATGCCTGGTGATAAGTAACTCATGCTAGGACTCTCTTTTGCATCCAGGACAGACCTCACTAATTAATCACAGCACGCTTTTCCACTGCGCTTGGATGTAACTTTGGCATCCTCAACACATTGCTCCAGGCAGCTTCACCAAACAATCAGCATTGACATAAGAGACTTATTTATTTAGTCTGTCCTAGGAAAAAGGTAGAACTCTAGGACCTCAAGGGAAGGATACCTAAAAATAAAATGTTTAAGGAAGGGCCAAGAATGTAAACAATAATTAGAATCTGTGTAGAAAGTGGAAACTGCTGGGCAAATTACACTTAGGCTAAAGATCTTTCCTGACTATGTAATAATCCCAAAGAAGAACATAGACCTAGGCCTGCTTACTATGACTTTTCCTAGCTTCCCACTCAAATATTTATCATCCTGTTCTGAATCCTAGAGAGCCATATATTATTCCATAACTGTTACTGCACTTTCAAACCCCTACAATCACAGAAAGTCGGAGCCTGTATGGTTCATTTTAGCCTTGGTCAATTGGGGACTTTTTGAAACTGTTGGTTTCCTGTGGCTGCAATTCCATTTATTCTGGTTCTACCAATTTATTAGAGAAAGGAAATGAACACTCACTGAATCCCTGCTGAGGGTCTGGCACTTTGATTTACATTATCTGGACTCTAAGATACAATCAAGAGCGATAGACTGTAGTGAGACTGTCCTCTACGAGTTTATTGAGGAATATAAGAACAGACATGGAGACTTGCACCCAATCAGACATGTATTTTTCTTCTCATGGAGTGATTGGGCCTTTTCCCTAGGCCGATTATTGGACATTCTACATACCAAGGGGCAAAGAGGCTATGTGGTTTTCTTGGAAAGCCTGGAATTTTACTACCCAGAACTATACAAACTGGTGACTGGAAAGGAACCCACCCGGAGATTTTCCACAATTGTGGGTAAGTGGCTTTGCCATCAGGAACATTTGGACTCTACTGGAAGGTATGTGTATGTGTGGGTGCATATCCAGGGGTAGGACGATTCTAAAGATGTGAGTCTGTGACTTGTAGGCCTTGTGGACATCTTTGCCCAATGATGAAAAGTAAATGACAGGAAGGACAAACTGAGACAGAAGCCAAGAGAACTGGGTATTTGTGGAATGTGTCCCATGAATGGTGCTGGGTGGACAGAAGTTCATTCTACCCTCTGTAGCTCATGCTTGCCTGATTTCTTGACAGTGTTCAATAGCCAGAGCCCATAGCCTTCTTGTCTTCTTAATTTTCTTTCCTAAATATTCTTGAATCAGCCTTGTCTCTATCTCCACCATTATCCTGGGTCCAAACCCCTAAAGCCCTATCAACTCCTTACATTCATTTCTGATCTGCTCCCATGCTTTCTCCATTCTTATATTAACACTATTCTGCTTGACCCTCTTCGGTGGCTTTTCTGTTGCTTCTATCCAAGGCAGGTCTTTAATGTAGCCCACAAGAGCCCTGCAGGTACAGTCTCTACCTCTCACTCATTCTGTGGGCTCCAATCACTTTGACCTTCCTTCAGTTCCTGAAACGCGTCAGGTTCCTTCCTCCTCCTCCTATGGCCTTGGCAATTACACCATCACAAGCATGCTTCTTCCCTGAGGAAATTAACATTTTAGCTCAACCATTAGGAGCTTTTTCTAACCCTTCTGTTCACAAGACTAGACCTGGTCCTTCACTACACATTCTCGTGGTCCTCCTGTACTTTTACTCTGTGAAAGCTTCATAGTCTGAAGCTGTGATCATTTTATTTTTTAATGTCTGTCTCTCTCTTACTAAAGCAGAAGCTCTACTCGGAACTAGGCTATTTTGCTCACCTTAAACCCCCAGTGCCTAATGAATAGTAAGAGTTCAGTAAAATGTTGAGCAAAAAAATGATACCTGCCCCACATGTGGAACGTCCCCTTCCCTCCCCAGTCCTCAGGCCTGACTGAGTGCCCCTTCTCCACAGTGGAGGAGGGCCACGAGGGCCTCACGCACTTCCTGATGAACGAGGTCATCAAACTGCAGCAGCAAATGAAGGCCAAGGACCTGCAGCGGTGCGAGCTGCTGGCCAAGTCACGGCAGCTGGAGGATGAGAAGAAGCAGCTGACGCTGACACGAGTGGAGCTGCTGACTTTCCAGGAGCGGTACTATAAGATGAAGGAAGAACGGGACAGCTACAATGACGAGCTGGTTAAGGTGAAGGATGACAACTACAACTTAGCCATGCGCTATGCTCAGCTCAGTGAAGAAAAGAACATGGCAGTGATGAGGAGCAGAGACCTCCAACTTGAGGTAAAGGCACTTCAGGGCCACTTGGCCAAGTTCAGCAAGGGGTAAACAGATGCCCCTGGCGCTCGAACCCCCACTCAGGCACTTGCAGGCATGCACTCACTAGTCCACCAGTGAGCTTCAAATCCAACCAAGTGAGGGGAAATGGAGGACACAAAGACTCTGGGTACCTAGATCCATCATGTGCATGCATGTATGCATGAACCTAGTAGAGTTAAACATCTCCCGTTCAGCTGTCTAGGTCCATGGAGTTCACGTACATGTATAAACGTGAGCACGCACAGACCCAGTGTGGCCTTTCTCTACTGACCAGTTCAGGGCCTAGATCCACCTTACACATGGGCATTTCAGGAGGGTGGTGGGCATGTTTAACCTGTAATCTAGATCCACTATGTCCAAGTGCAGACATGCGCACACAGACCCTGCACCTGGCAGAGTAAAAGGGGAAATGCGAGAGCCGGGGTCTAGGGGCCTAGACGGTGGGCCTCAGGAAAATTAGCTAGGAAATAGAGAGAGCACCTGTTCCATGAGAGCATAAACTCCTTGAAGCCTGGACTCTGTCCTTCACAACTGTACCCACAGCTCAGCATGGTGCCTGGCACAGTGGGATAGTCAACACACTCACCAGTGAACGACCTACCTGCCAAAGGATTGATGTCATTAATAATTTAATCTCTGACACAAAGAAGGGAATTTACTTCATTTGTTCATTCTTTCTATTAACTGAGTGCCATCATGTGCCAGGCTCTCTTCCAGGGATATATAACTTAAGACCATGGAGCTCACAATGTAATCAGAAAACATAAATACCTGGTAGTAATAAATGCTATCAGAGAGAGAAGACAGGATGTGAGGATAGAGAGTAAAGAGTGCAATTTTAAATAGAGTGGTCAGAAAAGGTCTCGGAAGGGAACACGTGAGTAGAGATCTGAAGAAAGGGAGGGAGCCAGCCAGGCAAGTCTCAGGGGAAAAGCAAATGCAATTGGGGACCTGCTTGCTTTTTTATTTGTTTGTCTGGGGTTGGGAAGGGAGCTGAGAAACATCAAGAGAGCTGGTAGGATTGGAGCCAAATGAGCAAAGAGTATAAAAGGAGGTGGGAGAGATGGCCAGGGTCCAGATTATGGGGGCATGGTGAGAATTTTGGAATTTATTCTAGTCGTGATGGGAAGCCACTGAAGGATTGAGGGCTGGGGAGTGACAACTGATTTATATCTTAGAAGGATCACTCTGGCTGCTGGGTGGAAAATAGACTCACAGAATATTTATGAAGCACCTGCCATGTGGAAGGCACTGTGCTAAGCACTGCGGGGGACACATGGATAAATAACCTGAGCTCTGCTCAGGTCACTTACGATTTAGTGAAGCCGACAGATCGGTAAACAATCCACTAGAATTCAGGTGGATTGAGTCAGTGGCATAGTGGGCAGTAGAGTGTTTCACTTAAGAACAGGAGATTTTGGGACCAAACACAGTGGTAAAATGCAATGTTCTGCAAGGCTGGCCCATGTGGGACAGTTCTGGGTTCATGTCCAGAGACCTCCCTGAGTATGTGGGTCACTCACATGCCCATGGTGCAGGACTGACTGAAGCCAGGGGTAGATTATGGTGTCGAGATTCTGTCAGAGGTGGTTTTTTTCTCTCTCTCTTTCTGTCATGGAAGAAGTAAATAAATAAGAGGGGGAAAAAAAGGAAACCATGAGGTTTTTAAGTCCTGTAGGGTTGAATTCAATTTCTGGCTTCTGGCTTTATCATTTGCTTGGCTGTTGGTTTGGGTTTCCTCATTTGCAAATGGCAATAATTAAAATAATACCTATGCCCTAGGATTGCTGAGATACTGTACAGTGAATCTCCAGCAAAGTGAGTGATCCGGGAAGCACCCCACAGTGCTAGCACTCCATGACCAGATGTGAGGGAGTGGGAATCTGGGTTCAACACAGAACACCTGGGTTGATCTTCAAAGATGACAGGGGAGATTTTTTTCATGACAGGAAAAGAGATTGCTGTGCCATTTTATCTAGGATTTGGGGATGTTAACCTGTGGCAGAGACTTAAGTTTCTCTTTCCTAGAAGCTTCTTCTGCATTTTCTCCTAAAGGTAAATTAATAGTCAGAAAACATGGAGAGAACTTGAGAGAAGATCTGGCCAGCCGAGTACTTGGGGGTTTTCTCAGCCCCAGGCTGCTTTCCTTCATGTCTCTTCTTCACTGTCTCAGGCCACAGGGGGACAGTAGCAAGGCTTGCCTTGCTAAAGCCACCACTCTGTCAGATTTCTTTTTTTTTTTAATTCATGATTGTGTGTGTGTGTATGTGTGAGAGAAAAAGAGAGAGAGAGGAGAGAGAGAGAACCCTTGACAGGGTCTTGTCATAGCTACAATCCCCTTTCTCCAGCCCTCCAGCTCCTCAGGATCTTGGGCACGTGTCCAGACTGTTTTGTGTTGACTGGGCAAGGGATCCAAACTGGCTGTCAGTCAAGTGGCTTCCAGCACGGTCACCTGGTACACTACCAGTGGTGCCACTTAGACTCCTGAATGCATGCATGAGCCAAGCAGAGCAGCACCTCTGGTTCTGGCACCTAAGTCCACTCTGCACATGTGTTGGCCTACGTACATGGACAGAGTGGAGCTTTCTCTCACCGAGTCACTCGGGTCTGAATTCACCTTGCACATGTACATGCAGACCAGCAGGTACATGCTGGTGCGGGGGTTAGCCTGGTGGTCTAGATCCACTGCGCACATGTGCAGACATTGCATACAAACCCTGCACCAGGCAGAGTGAGAGGGGAGGTGGGAGACCCTGGGGCCCAGACTCAAGAGAGTTCTAGATTTGAACAACACCTCTTTTGTTCCTTCCTTCCCTGCAGCCCTTGAGCACGATCTTCTTGTCTGGAGTGTTTTTTCCAAGTCTAGTCAGTTCAGGGAAACAGACGGGCTTAGGTACAAAAATTCAAGAAGTCTTCAGCTGGTGTCAGTTCATGCCATTAAACTCTTGAGGATAAAGCTTGGTATATCTTCCGTTGTCCCTTTCCAGAGGTAGCAGCTGCTTCCTCCAGGTACCCACTTGTTCTGGCACTAAACCTCAGCAGGTCTTTTAGGCCAGATATCCTGTGAACTTATAGTCCAGTGGATTCCAGTTATTTTGTTTAGCAGCAGTGCCATTTGTTCAAAGAAAATCTGTATGAAACCCAAGAGGACAAAATCTATGAGCAGAGCTGATCCAGGAGATGAGGTGAGAGTGGGGGCCCAGAACCCTCACTTCTCCACCATCTCCATTCCCTTTGGTAAATTTAGGATTCTTTAGGGGAATCCTTGAGTTCCAAGGATCAGGTTTTGAAGCCTATCATTTAAAAAGGCATTTGGGTATATTATTCCTATCTGTAGTCTGTCCTACCCCACGTTATCTGGGGGAATTTTCTAAGATACATACAGCCCCTTTAGAACTGTTCTAAATTAATCAGGAACTCTCCATCAACATCTCCATCAAGGAGACAGTGATTCATTTTACTGGAGAAGGTTTATTGAGCCATTCTCTGCCACCAACTGGAAGCAAGAGGAAGGAGGTATGACGACGCAAGCTGTGCAGGCAGGCCAGGAGGATCTGGGAAACATGGCCTGTTCTGAGTGTTTCTTGCTAATTACACTCTTTCTTCTGCACCCTTGGGGTGGCTCAGATTGACCAACTAAAGCACCGATTGAATAAAATGGAGGAAGAATGTAAGCTAGAGAGAAATCAGTCACTAAAATTGAAGAATGACATAGAAAATCGGCCCAAGAAGGAGCAGGTTCTGGAACTGGAGCGGGAGAATGAGATGCTGAAGACCAAAATCCAGGAGCTGCAGTCCATCATACAGGTGAGGGCCTGGAGCAGGGGCCATGTAGACAGAGAGGAGGGTGAGGGTTTGTAAGTGAGGGGACAGACACGCCTGCCTGTGTATGGCTGACTGCAGGACCACAGACAATGCATGTCACCCTTAGCACCTACTTACATCCTCTGTAAAGTGAAGGTGACCACACCATGAACTTGTCAGGGACATGACATTATATGAGCTAATACTTGTGAAAATGTTGCCTTAATTGAAGTGGTTCATGAAAATCTTTTCACATGAAAAGCAATGCCCTGGGCACTGTGAGAAGAGACAAGTGCATCCAGGAAACCTACTTGTCCTTAAGATTCCAGGAAACACAACTATCCACACTCTGCCATTTGTTCAAACCTCAAATGCCTCCCTGCATTTGTCATCACAGAATCATTTCTGAGTTTGGAGGAGAAGGTTACTGAAGAATAACATCCCAAAATACATCTGCAGAGAAAGAAAAAAATGTATCTCCTCTACTTCCTCCAAAAGTATCCCTCCCAGGCTTGGCTGACTGGTGTTTAAGGCTCTGTTTCAGAGCAGAGGATGAATCCTGTTTAATCAGAGCAGATTAATTGATATTTCGGGGAAGCATCTGGAAGGCAGATCAGCCTTCCCTTTGTTGTCGCCTGTGAAATGTTTTGAGGAGCAGCAACTGCTTCTCTCGGCTCTGATAAGAGCTGGGGCACAACAATAGGCTCAGGATATTCCTGAGCAGAAGTGAGTTTTGTGCTTCTTTCCAGGTGATAAACTTCTTAAGCGATAAGCTGCTTAAAGACCCCAAGAGACAACTCTTCTTGCCTCTGCTTTCCTAGCACAAAACCTTCTGCTCTGTCAGTGTCTGTCGCTGGCTCTTTTGTCCCCCGTCTTCCGGGTCCACCTTTTTCCTGGCTTCCCACCCCAACACCATTAAACCTTCCCATCTGACCACCAGGCTGGCAAGCGCAGCCTACCTGACTCAGACAAGGCCATCCTGGACATTCTGGAGCATGATCGGAAGGAGGCGTTGGAGGACCGGCAGGAGCTTGTCAACAAGATCTACAATCTGCAGGAGGAGGTCCGCCAGGCAGAGGAGCTGCGGGACAAGGTGAGAGCCCTGATGGACAGTGGGATATAGCATCTGCCCAGGATGTACCATGTGTATTAACAGGACCGCCTCACACACACACACACACACACACACACACACACCTGATCCCACACCCATTTCCAGGGACGGGTCTAACCCCTGGTACAAATTTCCTATATCTCCCAACATCCAGCTCCTGGCAGTTATTTATAAGTTATTGTATTAGCTTACCAAAAGCCACAGGATGGCAGTATCATTCCTTGCATTACCTGACACATAGTAGGTCTACAGCAATCTTTGGTTGATTGACTGGCCTCCTACTATGGTCCTTTCCAGTCAGATAGCTCGCTTTCAAAAGAAGAGGCCATGTCATGATCATAGTGGCTTAGGGAGGGGGACAAACCAGCCTCAGCCAGCCAGCAGAAACAGCTGACCAGAAAACAGCTGTCAACCCTGACCTATTGATTGCTTGATGCATGTATTGATTTTTCCCCGTCGCTCACAGTACCTGGAGGAGAAGGAAGATCTAGAGCTCAAGTGCTCGACCCTGGGGAAGGACTGTGAAATGTACAAGCACCGCATGAACACAGTTATGCTGCAGCTGGAGGAGGTGGAGCGGGAGCGGGATCAGGTATGAGTGCCACCTGGAGTGTGTGGACCGTGAGGCTGCACACTGGGGCCACACCTCAGGCCACTGAGGTCTGTCACAGTGTTTTGCTCAGTGTAGCATCACTGGCTAGGCAGGGATTACTAGGAATTCATCTTTCCTGTTACTGCTCCAATGATGAATTCCATCCCAAAGGTTTACAGAATTCATAGGTGTTTGGATATCATGGGGGTCCGGGCTGGGTTCCAATGGCTCCCACAACCAAGCATGGTTCTTACATGCCCAGTCTCTCAAATGAGATGGGCAGGTTCAGATCCCAGCCTAGCACTCATGATGTGTGCCCACAGGCAAGCTGCTACCCCTGCGTACTCAGTGACCTCATTTGTGGACTGGGAATAGCTCTAGTAGCACTACCTTCTAGAGGCAGAATATGGACTTGAAGAGATGCTGCATTGAAGCAAAGGCTGGAACAACAGTTCTGTGATAGTATTGATGAAGGTAGCCGTTGAAATACCCAAGAGTCAGGGCCAAGAATAGAGCAGTAGATGACATGGCATGTGGGTTGGAGGTAGTGTATGTCCCTGAATCAGATTTGGTTTGGTCAAGGTGAAGAACCAAAGTGGTCTTTGTTCTCCTTCTCCCTGGCAGGCCTTCCATTCCAGAGATGAAGCACAGACCCAGTATTCACAGTGCTTAATTGAAAAGGACAAATATAGAAAACAGATCCGTGAGCTGGAAGAGAAAAATGATGAGATGAGGATCGAGATGGTACGGCGGGAAGCCTGCATTGTCAACCTGGAGAGCAAGCTTCGACGCCTCTCCAAGGACAGTGGAAGCCTTGACCAGGTAGACCTGAAGCTGGGTACCCCCCGACCCCAGCTGAAGGCTGACTGAGTCACCACCTTTCCATGCAATGGCTCTTTGCATACTGTGAGCCAGAAGTTCAGCCTTCCCTCCCACACCCAGGGTGATGCAATTACTTTAACCTGGATCTGTGTAGTGATGAATAGAAACCACTAATTTTGAAGTTAGAATATGGCAGAGTAAACCCTGCTTGGCTACTTCCAAGATGAGTGTCTTCTCTGTTAGGAGACTGAGCTCCCTCTCAGTTGACCACAGCCTAGCCATGACCTCCCAACAGGTGCCCCTCATCATCTGAAAGGTCATTGAGTTTAAATACCCTGCTCTGTCCAAAAGTGCTAGCACCCAGAAGTAACTCTCATGGCAGAGTGCATTTCATAGCAGAGCTGGAGGTGCTCAGAAATGAACGAATGCTGCTATCTAGGTAGATGATGATATCATTAATGTAGCTGTAGGTTTACTGAGTGCCTGTCACATCCAGGTACCCTGCTAGGTGCATTCTGTGCAATATCTTATTTAATCCGCAGAACTGTCCTATAGGGAAGGTAGGCTCACTAGCCTCATTTACAAAGGAAGGACCCAGATACACACAGCTGAGTAACTTGCCAGAGGGCACAGCTTATCAGTGGCTTGTGGAGACTGAAATAAGATCCTTCTCTCCCCTCAAAGAACTCAGAATCCAGCATAAAGGCAAATACAGGAACCTGACATTTCAACAAAACGTTGTGAATTCCAAGTTAAAAAGGAGTGCCACAAGGGCTCAGGGAAGAGGCCTTCTGGGTTTCAAGAGAGGATTCCTGCAGGAGGAGCTCTTGATGGTCTCAGGGGCCCACCAAGAGTACTCTTACCCACTTCACCTGGCCAGGTCTGCCTACCTCTAATCTTAGTTGAAGTATCATTTCCTCACAGAGACTTTTACTGCCTGGCATAAGAGAAACGGGCAAGATATGATCACACCTCTTCTCTTTAAGTATTTACCCCAGCTTATAATTAGGCATACGCTCCATGAAGGTCTCTCTGTTTCCAACACCCAGCATGGTGTCAGACACGGTGTAGACCCTCAGTGAGTATCTGCTCAATACATACATAAGCCTGTGATAGAGCCTAATTAGGTGAGGAGAGACAGGACCATTCCAGACCAAGCATGCAAGCGTGAAGGTGTGGACATGTAACACACCATGCTGTCAGGAGGCCACAACTGACAGCTGTCTGTCAGGATGGCGGGACATGATAAGAAGCTGGAGGAGATAACAGGGAGGTATGGATGCTAGTGACCTTTGCTGCTCTTCTGGGACCAGAAGTCCTGCAGAAAACTTCAGGTAAGGAGGCAGCATAGTCAGCATGGCTTTAGGGGGACCTTCACACTTCAGTCATTTATTGCCCCCATATTTTAGTTTCTTATTTTGTGAAATGTGATTATTAACAAGATACCCATGTCAGGTAGAATTAAATGAGATAATGAGTATAATGTACTCAGGACAGTACCTGACACTGTTTTATTCATTATCCAGTCATTTGGCAATACTTTCGGTCTTCAGTTTAGGCACATGACTAGAAAGTGGATATATAATGATGGCATGTCAGATTGAAGGGCCCAGGACCAGCTACCAGCTGGAAGGTAGTCTCTTTCCTATCATATAAGAAAACAAGGACTGGGACCAGCAGTTAGTGTAATGGCTGTTGCCGGACTCCCATGTAGTTGACCGTGGTTCGCGTCCCGGACCCAGTGGCTTAAAACTCACGCCGGGCACGTGTGTGTGCATGCCCAAGATCCCGAGAGGAGAATGGAGGAGAAGGGATTGTGGCGTGGCCATCCCCCCTGGGGGGGTGATTTCTCGCTTTCTGTCTCTCAGTCTCTCTCTCTCTGGCTGGTGAGCACATGCACCCTACAGCAAAAACCTCTAAAAAAAGAAAACAAGGACTTTGTCCAGGCCCCCAGTAGGAGGGAGCTAGGCCCAGAGGCTTGTGAGGAGGAGAGATAGTTGAGCTAGAATGATAGGCCTTGGCATCCGGGCAGACACTAGGGTCACAAAAAAAGAACGGCCATCTTATGTGTCAAGCTTGGGTGCCTACGGGAATGATGGTGCCATTAACCAAGCTGTGCTACTGGCTGCTGTCTGCTCATCAAGCTCTGTCCCCAGCTCCGGCTTCTCTTTGTCTCCAGAGTCTGCCCCGGAACCTGCCAGTGACTATCATCTCTCAGAGCTTTGGGGACGCCAGCCCCAGGGCCAATGGCCAAGAAGCTGATGATTCTTCCACCTCAGAGGAATCGCCCGAGGACAGCAAGTACTTCCTGCCCTACCACCCGCCTCGGCGCAGGATGAACCTGAAGGGCATCCAGGTGCTCAGAGGTGGAGGCTGGTGACACAGGGCACCAAGGGGCAGGAGGGACTGGAGGAGCTGGAGCTCCTATGGGAGGTGACGGTGCAGCACTGCCACACCTGGTTCTGCTTGGGTCTTGGGTACCCACATATGATTTGACATATTTCAGCCCTAGAAGCAGACATCAGGCCAACTTATGCTTTCTACTTATTTGTTTATTTTTACTGATTCTCTTTCTCTTAGAAATGTAATGGACATTTAAAATGGAGAAAGAATGAAATGAGCCTTATTTCCAAATTCATGTGTTTACTCACCGAGTAAGTGTTGAGTGCCTATCACAGACCAGTTAGGGCTCTGGAGCCAGAGTCACTGCTGTAATCCTCAGGCTCTGCTCAATGTGATCCATGGCACATGGCTGACTTTCAATAAGAAATGAGTGAGTGAGCTGGGAAGGAAGCGAGGGAGCAAATGAGACCATCTCACAGGGCCTCATGTCCTCTGCCTCACCCAGCCTTGCATGCACTGAGCCAGAAGGCCAAAGGCAGCATGGCATCTTACCAGGGGCTGGTTAGTGCTTTGTGCTGTTGCCTGAGAGCCTTGTCCTTCTCCGAAAATTCCCTTGTGCCCATGCCCAGCCCTGTTCAGCCTCACGCTCCCGTGCGTTGCCCTTCCCCCTGCTGTTCTTGGCTCATGCACTGGTTTCTGCTGAGAGCTGTGTTGCACAGACTCCCTGGGAAGAGTGCTTGTCTGTACCAGCAGCTGCCTGAGCCAGGCCCAGGGGAGCCACCGTGTCTTGTAGTCCCAGCACAGGGACGGGCATCGGGCATGGTGTGCATTCCGTGTCGACACAGGCAGCCGCGTGACGAGAGGCAGGATGGGCCGCCTCGTCTTAATTTTTTTCTTAGCTCGGTGACATGTGTCCAGGGCCTTGTTTGATTTGTGTCCTGTGTCTTGTTTCTTCCCCTCCCCTCTCTTTCAGCTGCAGAGAGCCAAATCCCCCATCAGCCTGAAGCGAGCATCAGATTTTCAAGGTTAGTGAGACGCCCGGATCCCTCTCGCCCTGTCTCATCTGTCACTCCAACTCTCTTGGTCCATCTGTTTCTCTCACTGTAGCAACCAGTCCTGCAAGGCAAACCTTGGGGGCCTCAGGGTGGTGGGGGTCCATCTAGATAATAAATAACATGCATACTCACCCAAAGCCAGCAGGAGCCCAGACCACCAAAACGTCACCCTGTGGGTCTGTCCGCTCCATCCCCCACCTCTCTCAGGGGATCTGTCCAGAGCCCTCAATACTGGAGCCAAATTGTACCTTTTCCTTGCCACTTATCAGCTGAAGGATAGCTTGACCTTCCTCCCAGGCTTTGACCAGGCAGTCCCAGGCATAGGAGGCCGTTGGTTCACACATAAGGTCTTGGCTCTCCAAGAAACACTGCCTTCAAAAAGTCAGTGTTGTAGTCTTACTGTGACTCTGGGAATGATGTATTGGCTGGTGAGGGCCCTGACAAATCAAGTGCCTACCATGTGCTAGATGCTAGAAGGTCCAGGACAATGTTTCACAGCACACACACTCAGGCATGACCATAGTGAGGAGAAGGATCTGTCAGAAAGGGGACATTTAAAATGGACCTGGAAAAGGGACAGCATGGGGAGCAGAAACCCTCCAAATCAGTGGTGGAGACCAGGAAGTACATGACGCTGCTCTGTCATCTTGGAGCCTGGGGCAGGAGAGCCCTGGGAATGGGCTGGGCTGGGCAGCTGGGCAGGCTGGAAGGCTGTGCTGCAGATGCTCAGCCTGCCCCTATGAGGGCTTTGAGGATGGCAGGATGCGGTGCGTAGACCTGAGCTATAGGCAATTCTCTTCAGACATGGAGGGCAGGGAAGGGACCCCAGAGCTGGGGCCGGTCTTTCTTCCTCATATCCCAATGACTTTCTTTATCAGAATGGAAGGGCAAAGGGCCCAAGACCTGTGGGAAGTAGAGAGGATATTTGCCCCAAAAGGGAAGGAAAGAATACAGCAGGGCTGCTTCACTCACCAGCCTTGACGGGCCATCTAGTGTGAGGTGCTGGGAGCACAGGAAGTGCACCATACAATCCCTCCCCATCAGGTACCCACAGACTGAGGGGTGTATGTGTACATGTGCACACACCCGTGCATGCACACACACACAGCAAAGCAGGTGGGGGGCAGGGGCATGGACGTCAAAGCCGTTCAAAGAGGGCTGACAGGAGTGTGCACAGAACCCAAAGGCAGACACTGGTAGAGCTGGGGGAGACAACAGAAAAGCTTTGCTTAGGAGGGGACAGATTTGCCCCCAATTTGTGCCAGTCTCTTTCACTGCCGGTGTTCATTGCTCCAGAGAGAATGCCATGCAGGCCTGTCTCAGTCCTCAGAAACAAATGATGTTGCTCAACTCTGACTGCAGCTGCCCTGGGCCCAGCCTCAGTTGGGGGCAGGGGTATGTAGGTGAAAAGACTGGCCTCCCTTGTAGGAACCTACAGCTGGGTAGGGGAATAGGAGAGAAGTTTTTTTTTTTTTTTTAGAGGTTTTTCACTATAGGTCACGTGCGCTCGCCAGACAGACAGAGAGAGACAGAGAGACAGAAAGCGAGAAATCAACCCCAGGGGGGATGGCCACGCCGCAATCCCTTCTCCTCCATTCTCCTCTCAGGATCTTGGGCACACACGCACATGCGCCCAGCGTGGATTTTAAGCCACCGGGTCCGGGACGCCAACCGCGGTCGACTAGGTGGGAGTCCAGCGACATAGCCATTACACTAACTGCTAGTTCCCTAGGAGAGAAGATTTTGAAGACTCCTCCTTTAGCAGATGCTAGAGAGGGCGAGCAAGCTCCCAAGGGAGAGAGAGGGTCCTTGTCTTACCATCGGAAGAATATCAGGGAGGCCCACCAGTCGGGAAAGGCCACACACACGTTGGCCTCAGGGACTCTCATTCCCTTCTCCCTCTCTTTTCTCCCTCTCCTCTGTCTTCCTTACCTCTAATCCTCCCTGTCCCTTTCCCCTTTCTCTGTCTCCCATGAGGACAGTCAAGGGACACGAAGAAGAAGGCACAGATGCCAGCCCCAGCCCCTCCACCTCTCTGCCCATCACCAACTCCTTCTCCAAGATGGTAAGTGTGGCCTCTCACTCAACCTGCTTATCCCCAACACCCACTCCCCCTTAAGAATGCTGTCCCCAGGGCCACCAGCTCTGTCCACCCCCTCCCCCTTCCTCACCTTCCCCAGCCCAGGCCCGTGAGCAGTGTCACTCTTCCTTTTGGGGCTGCAACCCAGGCCTTCCTTGTGTTTATTTAAAGATGTTTCCACAGCATCACACTGTATTTACACCTTCTCACTGCCTCCTTTCCCAATTTAACACTTGGTAGGAGGAGGAGATGGGCCTCTGAGGGGCTGTTGCAAATTGCACAGAGGGCTGAAAATTCTGCTGCAACTTCGCAGCCCCTGGCAACTCCAGCAGCCTGGGGAGATGCACTGAGACCAGGGTAAGGGGCTGTGAGCAGCTGGTGCCACCCAAGCTATAGAGCTAGGACTTTGTCTCCTTCCCTAACCCGGAACCCCCCTCATTGGGCTCCAGCCCACCTGGACAGAGCCAAGGCAGGGTCCCAGCTGCCAGATCCAGTGTCACTCACCCCCAGCCAGGCAGCAGAAGGCACAGGATTCAAAATTCTGACCCCGAGGGGAAGCCTCAGGAAGCTTGTCAGCTCAGCTTCCAAATTTAGGCCCTGAGGGAAGCAGAAATTTCATAATGAGTGATTCCTGTCTGATGGCAACTCTGGGTGGCAAAAGCCAAGGCTCTTATTTAAGACTGGTCTTGCCAGGAGCTAGCAGGCCTGGTGTCAAAGGTCATCCTCTTGCAGCTGCTGTCTTGGGAGACCATTGGTGCCACATTTTTCAGGGTGTCCAGAACAAGTGCCCATAGCAGGCACAGCCCAGCCTGTGCAGGACAGCAAGGCACTGCCTTGGCCAGTTTCTGCCTGCACCCTCTCTGTGAACAGATGTGTGAACAGATGTGCTCCAGGCTCACGGCTGTGGCTGCCCCAGGCTGAACGTGAGCTTTCTCTGGCCAAGGTCGCCGCTGAGAACCAGCTTGCTGCGCCCACGCTGCCTGAGTCAGAGGCGGAGATGAATCTAAGTTAAATTTAGTCCCTGTGTATATAATATTTATGCCTGTGGAGGCATCGTGTATAAATATCTGGCTCCCGTAACACATCTGTGCGTGTGTGTTTGAAGCAGCCCCATCGGAGCCGCAGCAGCATCATGTCAATCACTGCAGAACCCCCAGGAAACGACTCCATTGTCAGACGCTATAAGGAAGATGCACCTCATCGCAGGTGGGCTGAAGGTGGAGGGAGGAAGTGGGGGTGTTCGCCTGATCTGCCGTGTGCCACTTTACTTACACTGTCTTCAGCCACTCCACACTTACTAATTTAGACAGGTGGTGCCAGTTGTACAGATGAGTAAGTTGAGGCTCAGAGAAGGGAAGAAGCCTTAAAAGGGTCACCCAGCTAGCTATCAGATGACTGAGCCTGTGTCACTTGGTCCTGGGCCCCTTTGGCTTTTTCTGCCTAAGAGTAAGTCCCCCAGATGTCTTCCCCATCCTTTCCCCTATCTTCCTCACCTCCCCAAAACCACATTAGAGGTACACCTGGCATCCAGATGTTTCCAGTCAGCCAGATATCTGGCACATCATAGTCGGTCAGACAGCTGGGTAGTTTCCAGAAGGGCCAAGAGCAAGGAGGGGCCAAGGTCACTGGATCATTTCCCCAGTCCTGCTGCAGGCTCGGATGGGAGCCTTTCAGCATGACCTGCCCCAGCCAGTTCCAGAAACAGGCTCAAGGATCAGCAGCCAGAGCCCACCCGAATCCCTCATCAGCCCTACCATGCTGCCTGTAGGATTACCCTTCACAGTCTTCCTTGGTGGCCTGCTCCCCTCTGGCCAGCTTGAGGAGGTGTCCAAAGTGGCTTTCGGAAGCACATGTGGCAGCTGTGCTGAGGCTGCCTCCTCCACCTGATCTATTGAGGATGCCTGGAACCCACAAAGGCTCACCTATCCCCTCCTGTATGAAGGGCACTCAGCTCACACGCATCACACGGCACAGCCCATCCAGTTCCAAGGGATATTAAGTACACGCAGTGTCCGGGAGAACTGCGAGAAGAAGTAGCAGGCAGGGCTGTCGGGCCTCTGCTCACCCCTGCTCGTGTTCCCAACTCCCCCACTGGCAGATGCAGCCTCTGCAGCCTGCCGGGCCCCCACCCTCCCAGCAGAGCTATCCTGTCTATGCACGCCAGTCTCTTCTGCCCTTCTCCCCCAGATCCCTCTCCACTTACCTGCTGACTTTCCTCTCCTGCCCGCAGTCCTTTCAGAATCAAGGCCTCTCTGGAAGCCAGAACATTCTGGAAGCTTCCTCCTCCCTTGCTCATCTGCACACACACACATGAGTGACCTCCCGGTCCCCCCCTTGTGTCTTACAGCACAGTTGAAGAAGACAATGACAGCGGCGGGTTTGACGCCTTAGACCTGGATGGTATGTGACTATCAGATCTGAGCGGTTGCACCGACCTCTGCCTTCCAGCAGGGCCAGCCCTGAAAGGAACCTTGCACGTAGGAGGTCCTCAGGAAGTATGTGTGGAGTGGACTTAGAGTAGCACTTGGGCAGGGATGAAAACCTTGTCTCAGGTGCATTTGGGTCTGTCTTGTGGCCAGGAGATGCCCTGCAAGCTTATTTTTTATTCCGTAGGCAATGGTAACGTGTGTGTGTGGGGGGGGGGGGGGGCATCCTGCTATTACAAAAGGGTCAGAACACGGCCTGACTTTTTAACAAAAAATAGCTCTTGTATGTTGTGAAGGTACTCACCCTGTATACTTCATCCAGTTTAATCTCAACAACTGCTTTCAGAAATGCCAATGTTATCCTCACATAACAGATGAAGAAATGGAGTCTTAGAGACAGTAAAGAACACTAGTGTGGAGGATGGACTGGAAACGGGGTTCTGTGACATGCATGTGTTACGCTGTTAACCAGCCTGCACACCATGAGGAGTCAGAATAGGATGAGGGGGCTGGGATTGAAGGGGGGAGGAACTGAAGTCACTTTTCATCCTCTATCAGTGGAGGTGTAAGGCAGGCAGATACTGGGGGATAGGCTATGTGATAGTCCTAAACTGGCCCCATGGGCAGAGCTGGCATTATGGGGGGCTATCCCCTTGGCCGAGAGTAGGCCATGAGAGAGCTAGGAATGAGGACTTGGCCTCTAGGGGCAGATAGCATGTGTGTGCAGCACCAGGCACCTTCCCCTGCTAGCCAGGAGGTCCAGGTCAGCCCGACAACCTTTCAAGCCCTGTGCCAGGCACACAAGACATTGAAACTCATGCCTTGGCAGAGATTATGGTGTTATAGCCTTAAACCATTGGGGAAGATTATAAACCCACAGAGCACCTGGTTGGATTAGCAGGAGGAGAGATGGTAGGAAGAGTTGAGACAGTTTGTCATGAGATGATTCAGCATCTTGGGAGGGTAGCAGCATCCTCTGGTCCCTGCAGGGTTGACAGCGTAGGAGACTGTGTCTCAGAATCTTCTGGGTGTGCCCTGCCAGCCCCCATAGTTCAGGGCTCCCCTGACCCTGCCTCTACCCCTTGCCAGCTAAAGCTGCCAGCAGATAAAAGGAAAGATTAGTGGTCCTCATAATTGGGGACCATCAGAAACTATCAAGTGTTAAGGAGAGGTTAGCACCTAATGGAGGCTGGGTAATGAGAAGAATTGAAAGAGTTTTGGAAAAGGGAGAGCTGGAAAGAGAATCCTGGGCAGCCATCCAAAGTATTTTGCAGTGTCGGGAAAAATTCCCTTTGCAGAGAAGCCTTTGTTATCAGCCCTGAGCAGGATTTGCAGATCCCTCCATTTCGGTGGCCCAGAGTTGTGTGGAGTGGGTGTCTTTCCCGCAGGGTCCTTGGTGTTGGGCTGAAGTGGGAAGACATGGGAGTGGGGATGGGGAGAGGTTCAGACTCTTCCTGCCCTGCTCCAGTCCCCTGGTCTGGGAAGCTGTGAGGAGGGTGGTGACACCCAAGGTGGGAGCAAAATGAAAATCCAGGGACCTAATACTAAAACAGATCTAGCAACAGATAACAGAAAGCTCCCCTTTCCAAATGAAGGGGGACAAAAGAATTCTTAGCCAGATAGCTTCCCAATAAGAGGGGACTCCTGGAGACAGCGGGGAATGGCGATGTTGGAGACAATGCAAGGACCCAACCATGTGCCTCAGGGGTCAGCCCCCTGGGAGGCAGGCAGGAAGGAGCAGGGGTTGCAGGACACCACGCTCACTTCTCAGTGACCTCCCCTTGGTCATCACCACCAGTCGTCCCCCTGGCCATTTCTGGGTCTGGATGGAACCTCATTTCTTTGCAGATGACAGTCATGAACGCTACTCCTTTGGACCCTCCTCTATCCACTCCTCTTCTTCCTCCCACCAGTCTGAGGGCCTGGACGCCTATGACCTGGAGCAGGTCAACCTCATGTTCAGAAAGTTCTCTCTAGAAAGGTATTGTGGCGGTCATAGCAAACGGAAAGTCAGTGCTGGAGCAGGGATGGGATAAAGGCCCCTCACTCCTTCACTGCCCTGAAGAAAAGGACCATCCTAACCTCCCTGGGTTCTCCTAGACGCAGCCCCAGAATCAGCATCACCAAGTCAGAAATCATTTCCTTTGACCCACTAATCGTCCAGGCAAAGAAAACAAGGCCTAGAGAGGAAGAGGCTTGCCTAGGACTACTCCCCCCACCCCCAAACAACCCCTATCCAACCCCTGGCATGTCCCAGATAGAGCTTCTCTCTTTAGCCCAGCTGCCTAACTGCTGTCTTATTTCCTGATCCAGACCCTTCCGGCCCTCGGTAACGTCTGTGGGGCACGTGCGGGGTCCTGGGCCCTCGGTGCTGCACACGACACTGAACGGCGACGGCCTCATCACGCAGCTCACCCTGCTGGGGGGCAACGCACGTGGGAGCTTCATCCACTCAGTCAAGCCAGGCTCCCTGGCTGAGAAGGCTGGCCTCCATGAAGGCCACCAGCTGCTGCTGGTAAGGTACCGGGGTCCCCAGGGGGGCGGTGGTAGCACAACTAGATGCCATGATTTTTCCTCCATGTGTTCTGCACACCTGTTGCTGATAGAGGGATCCCCTAAGCCTCATGTTAAGCTATAGATTCCTGGCCAAGAAGAGAAAATTCAGACCCCTCTCTCCCCAACTTCTTGCTTGTGTTTCTAGACTCTGTGCACACACACACACACACATGCACACACACACACATGCACACACATGCTCCCAGGAAGTAGACGGGAGGCAAATGTGTCCCACCTAAGCAGAGTGCTGTTTCTCTCTCAGCAGCACTGAGCTAGTCGTTTGTTCAGAGAGAGAAGCTTTCATTTCCTATGTGGCGCAGTCTCACCCTGCAGCTCTGCTTGCCTGCGGAGCCGGGGAGGAACAATGTGTCTTTGATATCCAGCTAGAAGGCTACATCAAAGGCGAGCGGCAGAGCGTCCCCCTGGATACGTGCACGAAGGAGGAGGCCCACTGGACCATCCAGAGGTGCAGCGGCCCTGTCACACTGCACTACAAGGTCAACCACGAAGGTGAGGCCACAGCCAGCAGGACACCAACTCCAGTGATGGGGATAAGTCTCTGACCTTAGACAAGTGACCTCGCTGCCCAGTGCCTCCTTGCTCATCTGATCACTGGGAGGAATGAGCCCCTGGGCACCTCAGAAGGATCAAGGGGCCAGATCTGGGAGGGCAAGCAGGGACAGCAGACAACCCTGCAGGGCTGTTCTGTCTCAAGCTGGGCTCTTGCCAAGTCTACATGCACCAGCCCTGGGTTGCCTTGGGCTGCCCACTGGTCATGGTGAGCACAGCATCCCCAGCCCCAAGTATATGTGCTGGCGCTCTGGCCTGCCCCGGCTCACCCCTGAAGTTTGCTTCATCCCTTGGGTTTTCCTGCCCCGATGTAGGCACTGCTCTGGAGTGGCCTCGCCAGGCTTAGCAGGGCCACTGAGCCACATCACAGACCCCATGGCTTTTGCTCTATGGTCCCCCAACTCCAGAGCAGGCAGGCCTCCTACTCCCTTCTCATCAGGCCCTCAGCAGTTTTTTAATCCTATCTCCTCTTTCTCGGCCAAGACCCCTGGGCAGTGAGCACTGAGCTTTGTTTTCTATTTCCCAGAGTCTGAGTTCTCATTCTCACCTCTGGGTTTTCCTGCATGATTATCTCTGCAGCTGGATCTTATTTTTAACCACCGGGGCTCATGAATGTTTCAACAGAGCATAAATAGCCAGCTTCTCTCTAGCCGCTCTCCCGTGCTGCCTGCTCGAGCTCCTGCCCAGCAGTGCCCTGCTTGTGTGGAAGACGATAAAGACGCTCTGTCCCCAAACACAGGGCCAGATCGACCCTACACACAGGGCAACCTCCTCCCAGCTCCTGCAGCCTAATTCTCCAGTCTAGAAGAAAAATCTCTGGACAATGCCCTGCCTGCCCACTGGCCTGCAGTGCTTCAAATGTGATGTGAGCAGCGCCCCCTGGAGCTCCGCAGCAGCATAGCCCTGCAGCCTGGCGTTCCAGGGGGGAGAGTGCACTCTGGCTAGGTCTTATATGTTGGCCCTTTATCTTCAGAAGCAGAGAACTCAGCTATTGATCAGGGTTAGGCCTGACCAGGGTGTTGGAAAGGATCCTAAGATGCACTGGGGAAAGCCAAGTTTCCCCAGGAGGACCTGATGGAGAGTCCCTATCTCTCCATGCCCAGGCAATGGGAACCCAGCTGGCTAAAATGTCCCAGGAATGTACAACACAAACCTTGCTAGAACTGTTAGAGCTCCCACTGCGTTAGGAAGCAGTCTGCATGGTGCGTCTGACTTAGGAATTTATATTATAGATTTAATTCATGGATATTCACATAGAACTTTGTACATTTATTATGTTCATAGTTTATGCCCTGCTTCCTTCCAAGGTATTTGCAAAAATTGTCTTGAAAGGATGATGTTTAAATAAGGTTAAAATGTGTGCCATAGTGCTACCACTTGGGAAAACCATTTGGTGAAAGCTAAAAATATCTGTTTTCAATGACCTTGTGATTTCACTTCTGTGTGCATCCAAGAGCAATGAGTACCTAAGTCCACCGAAAACAGTGTGTGAATATATCTCATAGCAGAGTTATTCATAATGACCCAAAGCTGCAAACAATGCAAATATGCACATAAGAGAATAGATAAATCCACGTGGTGTGGATTACTATACAGCGCTGAAAAAGAACACACTACGGCTTCATTGCAGCACAGGTGACTCTCAGACACAATGCTGAGCAATAGAAGCAGGAGCAAAAGAGCATGTCCGTTTGGTTCTGTTCATATGAAGGGAGGGACAGCTTCTCTATGGTAAGAGTAGTCAGGATAGAGGTTACCCTTGGGAAGAGGGGCCTGGGCAGTAGCTACCTACAAGTATATATTTGTGAAAACTCATGAAGCTGAACACTTAAGAATGTATACAACTTACTGTATGTAAGTTACACATCAACTGAAAAGTAAAAAGTGCTGTGTGATGAGGAGGAAGTCATGTAATTATACCAGAAAAGCGAATAAAAGGATAGCAAAAGGAATCATTGCAATGTGGCACAAATTTTATCTCTGAGCTTCCTGGCGTCCAAAACAGAAAAGAAAACATGTACATGAAATGGCTACCCTTTGATCAGGGGGAGAAAACTTTTTCCCTAGCCATAAACTCTAAGAGTAATATACCGCCTAGTCACATTATCCGAGGCTGTGGTGAGTGAATTGCTCGCGGAGGTGCCCTGACTGTGTGTTGAGACCCTGCGCTGACAGATGCCTAGTGTGCGTCTGGGATATTTTTCCCTCCACAGGGTACCGGAAGCTGCTGAAGGACATGGAGGAGGGCCTGATCACATCAGGTGACTCGTTCTATATTCGGCTGAACCTGAACATCTCCAGTCAGCTGGACGCCTGTTCTATGTCCCTGAAGTGTGACGATGTTGTACACATCCGTGACACCATGTACCAGGACAGGCATGAGTGGCTGTGTGCACGGGTCGACCCTTTCACAGACCAGGACCTGGACATGGGCACCATCCCTAGCTATAGCCGGTGAGGCCATAACCTGGGGTGGGGAGCCTCAGTTTCTCTGGCCCACTGGACCCTGGAAGGAGGCAGCTGAGAATCACCAGCAGAGAACCTTATGGGAGAATTCAAGTTAAAGGAGGCCACCCCTTTGTTTAACAGCCAGGTTCACCCAGGCCCTCCTCCTCCAGGTAGCCTTTCTTGCCTCCACAGGGGTGTTTCAGTGAAGGGTACTGCACTAAAATCTCAGCCCCTTCTTTCAGTCTGATTGGCGCTCGATTTTATGCCCTCTTGCCGTGTTCACTAGTCAGTTCTTTTCCATGGCCACATTCCAACATCTGTAATTCTAACAAGCCCAGCTGCCAAGGACTGAGCACAAGCAGTGTCAGACACAGCAGGCAGCTAGCAAGCTCCTACAGGACTGTAACACTGCATCTATGTCATCATTTCCATGACTGGATTACTGCGTCTCAGTCCAGTCCTGCCAGGAAGGCATTATCAAACTAGATTTACAGATGAGGAAACTGAGGCTAAGGGAAGAGAAGCCACTGTGCACAACCCCAAGTGAGTCAGCGCCGGAAATAGGATTCACACACAATGCAAACCACCATGTTCTCCCCGGGGTGCCCCTTGGGCTCAGCGCTCACACCACCCGCAGGTCCATCCCTGCAAAAGACCAAGCACATGTCCCACCCACACAGGCATGTTGCCCGTGGCCCCACTGGCTTCCTCATGCTCAGCTCCGGGTTCTGTTCTAGCCCTGAGGCTCCTCCCCTCTTGCTCCCCAGGGCCCAGCAACTCCTCCTGGTCAAGCTACAGCGCCTGATGCACAGAGGCAGCCGGGAAGAGCCGGACACCGCCCACCACACCCTGAAGACATTCCGTGTATGTCTACCAAGCTTGTTGCCAGGGTGGCAGGGACAGGGACCTTGCCGCTTCAAACCTACCTTCTCATGTCTTTTTTGGAGGAAATAACAAATGGGATCCATTAGTGTTATTGGAATGATGAATTACAGGGAACTTGGTTCTTTACAACTGGGACAGCCCCTCCAGAAGAGCCCCACTCTCTCGAGCCCCCCTCCAGGCTCTGACTTTGAAGACGAGAGTGGTGGCTGGGCCAAGGTTTTTGGTCCCAGCTGGAATGCAGGCTTTTACCATCTCTGGTCTCTGTTGGAACAAGCCGCTTTCCCCAAGTCTCGGGACTCCTCCTACCGTCCCTGTCTGCTCCCTGTCTGCTCTGCGTCTGAAACTCTTTGATTCCATGACTGAAGCTGTAGAACAGAGGGGGCTTGAGCACAAGTTTCTGGTTCTTAACAGCATTATTGTGCTCATGAATCCTGCCAAGCCCAGCTTGGTCTGACAGATTGATAAACTCGTTTTAGAACACTCTGCAGCCTGAAGAACCGCTTTCAACGAGTGACCCCCGGGTGAGCCCCCGCCTCTCACGAGCAAGTTTCCTTTTTGGCCAACTCCTTCAGGTAAAGTCCTCCAGAGTGCCTACTGACTTTTCAATCACATTTTGCTGCAGCTCCACCCTCTCCCTACTGAGAGGAGAAGCTTGGATCAAAATAACAATGCTTTGTGTTTGTACACTACTTGCAACTTTTCACAGTGCCTCACATCTGTCCCATTTTATCCTCTCAGTGACAGGTCGGTAGACAGTCTCTGTGCCTGTTGGAGGCAAATCCCACTTCTGTGAACTTATGGCTAAAAGAAACTTAAACAACTTGGCTCTAAAATATTAATAGAAAAATCAGAAGCAGTATATCAGGAGAAGAAAATAAACATTCCAAATATCTAGGCCAGCTTGTTTAATTCCTCAGCTAGAGTATTAAATCTATCTGAGCATCCTGGCAGACAAGGGAAAAAGGGAAACCCAGCAAGTTATCTAAATTTTACCTATCTACAGAAGTATGTTAGTTCTTCAGGACCAGAAAAGATTTTTGCCTTGTATTTAATTCTAAAAAGAATTTTTGTTTGTTTTACATGGATCATTCTATAAGGAACATTGACTAACATAGTATATATCTTCAGAAGTGATGGAGCCAGCGGGTAGCATAGTGGTTAAGGCACTGGACTCCCACATGGCTGACTGCAGTTTGCATCCCAGACCTGAAGGGATTGTGGCCTAGCTGTCTCTCGGGGGCGGGGGCAAGGGGGAGAGCGGGGAGTGATTTCTTACTTTCCCTCTGATTGTCTCTCTCTGCCTCCCTCTGGCAAGTATATGTACCCTATGGCAAAGACCTAAAAAAAAAAAAAAAAAAAAAAAGGTGATTTCACATATATGCAGAATACAGATGCATTCTCTGTGGCCATTTCTTAGGTCACAAGGGAGTAATACTAAAATGTAGCCCCATGAGCGTGTTCTCCTATAGCTGCTGCTCTAATTAGACTCCAGCGGGCCAGTGTGACGCTTCCCTGCTTTGTCCTGATGTTGACATAGAGGAATCCAAAGACATGGCCGCGGTGCAACCCTCACACCAGGCAGACACAAACAGGTGCAGAGAGATGGCCAGGTGGAGGGGACCCTGGCAAAGACTGAGGTACCCTGAAAGAGGGACCATGAGTTATGCACACACGTGAGGTAAGAGTCTGAAACCTTGAGAGTCCCATCTAGAGGCCCCTGACTGGAATTTCCTCCTGCAGAATGGAGAGTGTGGAAAGACTCGAAACTGCCCACCTCTGGGACATCCCCTTCTGCCCTCAAGGCCTCAGCTCTGTGAATTGAGGGAACAGGGGCTCCCTCGGAAGTCAGTTGTGGTGGGGAGTACAGAGTCGAGGGAGAAGAAATGCCCAGCACACGCCCTCCAGGTGGGCAGTCTCTGGGCTGTCCCAGCCAATGGGGACTCCCAGGCAGAGGCCTTCCCAGCTGGACACGTCAGGTCATGAGCACCATCAGAAGCTGCTCCTAGAGTTCTCTCAGCGTCACAGCAGAGATGGGACTGACCGAGACTCATCCTGGCCTGATTAGGGAAGAAGGTGTAAGCAGTTTGTCACTTATTTACCTACTGATGACATCTACCCAATAGCTAAGGAACTAAGGCACCCACTAGGGACCTCCCACTTGTACCAGGGAGGAGGCTGGCCTAGGGCCCCCAGGGGCACAGACATTAGAACCAAGGTCTGACTTTGTCCAGATGGAGGTAGCTCGAGCTAGTTAGAAGCAAAAACAGGGAGAACACTCTTCCCCTGTCCTGTTCTCTGTCCCTCCAGTTCGTCAGCAGGTCGGAAAACAAGTACAAGCGGATGAACAGCAATGAGCGGGTCCGCATCATCTCAGGGAGCCCTCTGGGGAGCCTGACCCGGTCCTCACTGGATGCCGCGAAGCTCCTGACTGAGAAACAGGATGGTACGCAGTGACCGCCTGGCCTCGGGGACCTGGGTGGGCCACACAGGCACACACCCCTGACCCCAACCTGGAGACATTCAATCCCCACGAAGGGCTGGAAAGTCTACCCCTTCGAAAAGTAGAGAAAAGCCCAAAGGATGGGAAACAAGGGCAGACCCACTCGGCCTTGGCTAGCAGGATCACACGGCCTCCTGCAGTGAAGTCCCGCCAAGCTCACCCCTAACTGACACTCGGCGCAGTTGCTTTGAGCCCAAATGCCCATGTTAATTGGAGCTGTTTGCTGTGAAGTGTTTGTTTATTGATTTCTCTCCCTACTGAGTGCCTCTTGCCATTTGTCAAGCCGTCAAGGGGCTGCCTGGTACATGGTCCCTGGTGACAAAGCCCAGCCCTACTCAGGTCCCCCACTACCACCACACCAGGGCCAGGCTTCTTTCCTTGGGCTGCCTGAGACTGGCCTTAAAGACACCCCCTTCCACCCAGGCCTCTACAATCTCCATACACCAGCCAGAAAGGGCTTGAAAAAGTGGGACTGAGGCCATGTTGTCACTACTGCCCCCAACCTAGTGGCTTCCCAGTGCTCCTGAAGGACACCCAGGCCTTGCCCTGTGCCTGTTGGCTTCCACCACTCCTTGCTCTCCTCACATTCACTTTCCCTCTACCGGGACTACTCCCGCCCCAGCTCAGGTCCCAGCCATGGCCCGCTTCCAAGAAGCCAACTTTGATTGTCTGCTTAAGCGATCCCTTCCTTTAGAGCTCAGTTGTGTCCTAATGGTTTATGTCCAATCAGGCATTGCTTAATGATGGACAGATTCGAGAACGTGTCATTAGAAGTTGCATTGCGCAGACACTGCAGTGTACTGCACAGACTGGATGGCACAGCTGGCTACACACAAGGCCATGCGACAGAGCCTATTGTTAAACGTCACTAGGTGGTGCGTGACTGCACTCGCCACGTGCTCTTTGTCTGCCTCCACCACTCCCCTCCCTGGCGTGCGAGCACTGAGGGTGAGACCAGCTGCCCAGCTCCCAGAGTGAGCCCAGTTGGCCCACCATCACCTCAGAGACATTCCACAATATCCAGAGCAGCATCTCTGGTCACCACTGGCTTGCAGTCACCAAGGGCAGAGTTTGAGTGTCATTCCATATAGCTGCCGCTGATAATCAGCCCCAGGTGTCCCATCCTCCCCAGAAAGGCCGTCAAGCTCCATGGGGCCCAGAGGGTGCCCAGAACCTCCCTGTCCATGCTAGTGGTGGTGCAGGGCACTGACAGCCAGCCTTCTCCTGTCCCTGCCAGAGCTGGACCCTGAGAACGAGCTCAGCAAGAACCTCAGCCTCATCCCCTACAGCCTGGTGCGTGCCTTCTACTGCGAGCGCCGCCGGCCTGTCCTCTTCACGCCCACCATGCTGGCCAAGACACTGGTCCAAAAGCTGCTCAACTCAGGGGGTGCCATGGAGTTCACCATCTGCAAATCAGGTGAGCACAGCCAGGGTTGTGCCAGCGTGTCCCTCTCTGGGTTACAGCAGCCCAGGGAGCAGAGCAGACGGGCCTCACCGCCTCTTCCCACTTTTCACAGGGTGACAGGGAAAAGGTCACAGGTTAGCCAGGAGTGTGGGTTCCTACTCAGGGACAAAAGGCAAGACACCCATCACTCTGGGCCTCAGTGCCTGTGTAGCAGGGGACAGTGATAGTGCCCACCGGCCAGCTAGTCTGAGATGAGCCAGAGCACTGAGCTCCTGTCCCAGCTGCCTGCGAGGATCTTCATAAGAGTCATCTGTCCTTAAAAATATGGGCATCCAGGCCACCCTGGGCCAACGAAATGTCAGGCATCACATCCAGGGTTTTGTTGTCGTCGTTTTTACTGTGGTAAATTAAACATAACACAAAATTGACTGTTTTAGCCATTTTTAAGTGGCCAGTTAAGTGGACTCCTCCTCCTGCAAAACTGAAAACCACACTCATTGAACATCAACTCCCCCATTCCTCCGTCTTGCCAGCCCCTGTCTCTGTGACTTGAGTTAAATTTTCAGCCTTTCTGTATCCCATCTGTGAGACCAGGATAATGGCGACCGCTTCTCAGGGAGATCAGAGTGAGGGAGGAGGGTCCTCAGGCAGCATTTGGGCCCTCATCACCCCCTGGCAGAGCAGACAGCACAAACACAGGCCCCATGCCTCTCTTCGACAGGAACTGTGGTCCACATCCTTTCCAAAGGGCCCTGAGTGCCTCCACAGCCTTGAGGCCCAGTTGTTGGGGCACAGGAGACTTTTGAGGGTGTACACCCCAGAGCCATTTTGCCTGAACGCTGAGAGCCCCAGGCCCCACTGGAACAAGTTTGGGGAGGAAGCTTCCTCCCGAAGCCCCAAACACTTGGTAAAAAGCCTTCTTTGAAGATCCTTCTTAGCCCCCACTGAACTCTGTAGACATGTCCTGTCCCCTCCTGGTGTCCTCAGTTCTGTGTGCCTGTGGACGTTGTCAGGGCAGAGGCTCAAGGTTGTTCTCCCTCCGCTGGCTGCCTGACTCCCTCCAGACCCCTCCACCTCCCTTCTCTGCACACTCTGAGTTTACATTCTGCACCTGGGGACTGGTGTGTGCTGCCCCCAGGCCAGCCTGGACCTATACAGAGAATTTCAGGCCTGGACTTACTCTACCGTCCTCCTTTCATAAATGGAGGGCCTGAGACCCAGAGGCTAAAAACGTGTCCAGAGTCACCCAGCAAGTGAGTGAGACCTCTAATATGCAACTCCTCCAGGAAGCCTACCTACATACCTCACCCTCTCCTCGACACTCCTACAATAAGTAACCCATCACTGCACCCACTAAATCATTTTATAATGATCTATGAGGAGGTCTTCAAAGTATTTGTGCAAATGTGTGTGATAAAAAACAGGTCATGGGTTTTAAAAATGTCTTATACCAAAATAAACTCATTTAAAAAAAATTTTTTTTTATTTGGAGAGGTTTTCGCTATAGGGCGCATGTGCTCACCAGGTAGACAGAGACAGAGAGATAGAAAGCGAGAAGTCACCCCCCAGGGGGAATAGCCACACTGCATCACTTCTCCTCCATTCTCCTCTCAGGATCTTGGGCACGCATGCACACATGCCCGGCGTGAGTTTAAGCCACTGGGTCCAGGACTCGAATCATGGTCGGCTACATGGGAGTCCAGCAACATAGTCATCATGCTAACTGCTGAGTCCCAATAAGCTCATATTTTAATTCCTTCTTTTTTCCATGAACCTTTGGAAGTCCCCTCCAAAAAAAAGAAAAAAATTCTCCCCAGCTAAATTGTAGTTCCCTGAATACAATAGCTTTATTTTATCATATTTTTACTTCTAATACCTGGCCTTTAGTTGGGTCGACTGAGTAGGTGGATAAGTGAACAAATGGGTGGGTGGGTGGATGATGGGGAGATGGCTGGTAGGTAAATGAATGGGTGAATGGGTAGATGGATAAACAGATTGATGGATGATATGTGAATGGCTAGGTGGGTGGGTGGCTGGATGGATGGGTGGACAGACAGACGGATAGGGAGGTGAAGAAATGGGCGAATGGATGTGTAGGTGGGTGGACAGATGGATAAGTAGCTAAGAGGCAGGATGGATGAACAGACAGATGGATAAGTGAATGGATGGGGAGATGGACTGATGGATGAGAGGGGCAGGAGATTCTTCATGATTGCTGACTAGTGGTCAGATTTGCACCAGAGCAACTTTGTCCAGTGAAACTTACTGCTGAGAAGCCAAACCATGAGCATTTACTAAACACCTGCTTTGGGCACTGCCTCGAGGAGTGTGAAGAAGTGTGACCTCAGTCTTGCCTTTGAGGAGCCTCACAGACCAGTGGGGATGAGATTGATTTCAACATGTCCAGGAAGGGATCAGACATAGAGTTGCAAAGGACCAGGACCATTTTGTGTCATTCTCAGGACTGTCACCTCTCTCTATAGATATTGTCACCAGAGATGAGTTCCTCAGAAAGCAGAAGACAGAGACCATCATCTACTCCCGAGAGAAGAACCCCAACACTTTTGAATGCATTGTTCCTGCCAACATCGAAGCTGTGGCGGCCAAGGTGAAGGGGACTGGGGGGCCAGACAGAGCCTGTGACACTGGCTGATTGTCTTTGTGAGGCCACCTGAACCACAGACAAGGAAGGGATAAAGAGTCATTCTCACATCCCTAGGGCTAAACCTTTTTAATTCCCTTTTCCCTCTTCATCTGCCCCATAGAACTTTCTCCACACCCCTGTCCTCTGGGTTCTGACGTGATTTTGTATTTTGGAACCTCCTTCTATTTTTGATGGCTGCCTGGTGCTGGTGAGCTAGTTCATATTGTTCAGGGATGTGTGTGTCTGGTTGTGATAACAAGGGACTGAGATAGAGAGCAAGCGTGTCAGGGCGAGAGACAGGACGAGCGAGCAGATGACAGGCATCGTGTCCGCTAAACGAGGGGAAAATAGGACATCAGGAGGGTTACTGGCAGCCATGCAGAAAAGGTGTCTGCGGTAATTTAGAGTCTTCGGAGCCAGGAGATGTGACCCTTGTCACCCTCAGCACCAAGTTGTATCTTGTACTAGTGCATGATGAAAGGAACGCACTCAGCCCGTGGCACAGACGGGCTGCCCAGAGGCCCAGAGGGTGGCTCCATAGTGGACAGTGCTCTTGGGGTTGCAGGAGCAGGTGCCCAGCCAGGAACTTCGCACCTGCCATCTGGTTGACGGTTACCCCAGCAACCCCCTCCCCCACTTTGTCACACAGATAAAAGCTCAGGCAGCATTATCAGCCTGCCCGGAGCAGTTTATTGTTTTGTTTTGTTTGTTTTGGAAGTCTGGGCCATAGCAGTTTAGGAAATTCTGACAGCCAGAGTAGATAGGGAATGAGTGGGTGGGGTTGGAGCCCAGATTGCCTTAGCTGAAAAGGTGATGCTATCTGACAAGTCTGTGCTGTTAGAAGTCCCGGTAGTAACTACACTGGTGGGAGATGGAGAGCAGTGACCAGGAGGAAGCCAAGGGGTACAAGGCCACACTCATGGCCACCTGGGCTCTGGTGCCATGGATACACCCAGTCTGTGAGATTTGGGGAGCTGTACCTGTGTTCTATTTTGATGCAAAGTTTGGTATGATTTTTATTTAAGTTATGCTTTCAAGGAAGGTGGGATTGTCCTTTTGCAAGAATGACGAACTTATGGTAAAGAGCCCTTGCAGACACTCCCAGCACCTCCCAGTTCATCCCCTTCCCTGTGTTTCTACCATCTTGCCTAGTACCAAGGTACCTAGTACCTTTGAAGGCGGGCTGGTCTAGCATGCATTTTGTTCAAACTCATTCACACCACCTGATTGGCCTCTGCCAGTGCATGCCATGGTGCTCAGCGGAGTCCTAGGAGGTGCCCTGAGGTATGGGTGTCTTGTCTCCATGGGATTCCCCTCAGCTTATTCCCTGGTTCAGCTGGGGATATCCCCCCATGGAGCCTGAGCCTGCGTCCAGTGGGTCCACTGCTGACCACTGGCCTGTGTGCACACAGAACAAGCACTGCCTGCTGGAGGCCAGCATCAGCTGTGCGAGAGACCTGATCAAGTCCGAGATCTACCCCATCGTGCTCTTCATCCGGGTGTCCGAGAAGAACATCAAGAGGTTCAGGTAGAGCTACGAGACCATCTGGGGACTCCATCACACTGCCTCCTCCTCTCCGTAGCACCCCGCCTAGGCTCCGTGGTTCCCCTGGATCCCTCTGTCGCCCCACTCATCCCTTTGGTATATCCTCTTCGAGGGCAGGACCCAGCGCAGGGCAGATGCAGCCCTGACCTGGCAGAACTGATGCCAAGTACAGCAGTGGGGGTAGTAATTCACACATGTAAGACCTAGCAAGTAGGAAAAAGTGCTAGGAGGGACAGGGTAGGGTACCATATCGCCTAGGTAATCAGGGAAGGCCTCAGGGATAAACCAAAAAGGCCCACCACAGTGAGCAGACACTTGGGGAAGGAACAGCTGGTACCCAAACCCCAAGGCACAACACAGCCTGACATGATCTGGACCTGCAGGGATGACCCCAAGAGGCCACTGTTTGGACCAAGTGGTGAGAGGAAACAGGCCCAGACCATGTAAGATTGTCAGCCACAGGAAGGATGCAACGTCTTATTCCTGCTGAGACAAGAAGCCACTGAAGGTTTGAGCAGGAGTGGCACAGTCTGACTTAGGATATAAAAGGCTCGCACTTACACCTGTTGAGACAGACAGTGCAATAACACAGGAGGATGACAGGAAGGGCTGGGATCCTGCCTGGGATGCGTGAGAAACGGTCTGTCTCTGGCTATGCATTCAAGGTCCAGCCTGCAGGGTTTGCAGAAGGCTAACTGTGGGATCTGAAGAAAAGAGAGGGTAGCACTGAGGTTTGGGGCTAAGCAGTGAAGACAGACTTGCCCTCGAGTGGCGTTATCCCTGTCTCCTCCCACATGACTGCAAAATAACCCCCTGTAGCAGGTGGGGTAACTGAGATTAAGAGAGGTCAGACAGGATAACTGAGACTAAGAGAGGTTAGACCACTGTTCTTTTTCATCAAATATTTATTGGATGCCTGTTACATGTGAAGTACTGGGGAATCCATCATGAACAAAAGAGGCAAAAATCTCCACCTCACTATCTCACACTCAGTAGGATGGCACTGCTAAAAAGAAAAAGAAAAAAGAAAAAAGTAGAGTAACAAGTGTTAGCAAGGAGGTGGAGAAACTGGAACCTTGGATAGTGCTGGTGGAAATGTGAAACAGTGCAGCCACTGTGGAAGACAGTAGGGTGATTTCTCAAAAACATAAAAATAGTCTATCTTATGCTCCAGCAATTCTACTTCTGGATGTATACTGTAAAGAGATATTTACACACCCACGTTTATAGCAGTGTTCGTTATTCACGATAGCCAAAGGTGGAAGGAACCCACAAGTTCATCAGTGGATGAGCAGATAAGTAAATTGCAGTCTACCTATACAGTGGAACATTACGGGGCCTTAACAGGACAGATGTTCTGACACTCTACAACAGGGAAGAATCTTGAGGACATGATGCTAAGTGAGATAAGCCATTCACAAAAGGACAAATACCTTGCGAGTCTATTTACATGAGGTCCTTAGAGTAGTCAAAGCCATAGAGACAGAAAGTAGAATGGGGGCTGCCAGGACCTGGGGAGGGGAAGAGTGGGGACTTACGGGACAGTGTTTCAGTGTCGAAAGATGACCAGGTTCTAGAGATGGATGGTGCTGACGGTCGCACAACAGCGTGCATCTACTTAATGCTACACTTACAAATGATTAAGATAGTAAATTTCATGAGCATTTTATCATAATTACAAATAGATTTTGTTAGGAATTCCTGCCTCTTGGGATTTTCCTAGAAAGGCCACAGAGGGCAAAGCACATAGCATGTTAGAAGGTGGTAGGTGCTATGGGGGGAATGAGTCAGGGAAGGGGTGGGGTGGTCAGGGATAGCCAGGGAGGAGTGGGAGGGCTCTGCTACTATAGTGACTGGGCAGATGGATGCCACACCAGCGCCACTTCCAGAGGCTCTCAGGGAGGTCAGGTCAGGCTGGCCTTGGCCCCCCACCATAATGACCTAGCCTCAGCCATGACCCATAGCCTCCACATGGCCCTTGTGTAACTCCCACACCAGGAAGCTGCTGCCCCGGCCTGAGACGGAGGAAGAATTTCTGCGCGTGTGCCGCCTGAAGGAGAAGGAGCTGGAGGCGCTGCCCTGCCTGTACGCCACGGTGGAGGCTGACATGTGGGGCAGCGTGGAGGAGCTGCTCCGTGTCATCAAAGACAAGATCGCTGAGGAGCAGCGCAAGACCATCTGGGTCGACGAGGACCAGCTCGTGAGGCAGGGACACTCTTGAGTCTGAAACAAGTCCTAGGGGGCGAGAGGGCATCCAGCCACCCAGACGTGGGGGCTCTGTCCCAGTCCGTGGTGGAGCCCCTCCAGGGACCCCCGGGGAGGGAGCTTGTTTGACACATGAGGCTGACCAGGCCCAAATGTTAAGCCCCTCTGGCATTAGCAGGGAGACAGGGTCTAGTAAAGAACACAGAGCCAGAGGTCTGAGGCCAGCCAACCCCTCACACCAGAGCAGCAGTTGAATGTAATGCGTGAGACAGGTGTGCCACCTGCAGAGCAGGGACCCAGACGGCCAAGGTGCACACCAGCCTGGGGACGCACGATCAGCACATTCCCAGGCAAGGCAGGTTGTGGGAGAACTGTGCCAGGCTATTATTTTTCTTGCATTAAAATTTCTCCATTTCTTTGTTTTCAAACTTTTTTAAAAATTCTAATAGTTTGCAGAGGTTTTCAACTCTTGCCACGTTTCTACCCTGAAAAACACTCCCAGCAAGCTTATTTTAGGCCCAGAGAGGGGCCAGATCCCACATCCCGGTTTTCCCAGAACAGGCCTAGTTTATACCTGCATTTGAGGCATTACTGATAGCACCTCTTTTGACTCAGATGCATCCTGATTTGGGATTTGGATGATATATTACATGGCTACCCAGGGAAAAGCCAACCCTTCAGCAGCTGCTTGGGAAGTCTGGCTGGTGATGGCCCTGCATCCCCTAACTGCAGCCAAGGCCAGGCCCCTCCCACCCAGCACACTCCATGTTTTTCTCTCCTGTGCAATTATTGTTCCTGAAATGCAGCTCACTTTGTCCTCCAGACCAGGAAAGACCACGTGGGGTATGGCCCTCCAGTGGGTTTGCTCCCCTCTGCACAGGAGCTAGAGGAGTGCAGAAAAACTGAGCTGCCCTCCACAGCAGGTAGCAGAGGGTTCCAGAGCCATCCTTATCACTGACCCCTCCTTGATGAGTGTGGACCCAGTGACCTTTGGCCAGGCACCATGCTGCATATTCAGGAAGCTGGTAGGGACTATGGGAGCAACTGCTAGTTGACAACCCAATAGCCACAATCCCTTTCTTCCTAACAGAATCCTGATTTTATTCTGGGAATCTGTATATACAGTTAAAGGTTATTTCCTAACCTCCTTTGCAGCTAGGGTAATCAAAGAAATGTAAGGGAAGATCTGGGGGAGAGACAACGCAGTCAGTTCCCTTTGCAGATCCCTTCTTGGGGGATCTGCATGATGGCAATAGCTCCAGCAATCATCAGGGATCTTGAGGTGACAGTGAGGATGGAAACCCTGCACAGAAGATAGTGGGAAAGAAGGTGATGATACTTGGAAGTCCAGGATTGCTGCTTGAGTTTCTTTTACAAGATACAGAAATAAATGTTTATCTTGTGTTTTAAGAGGTTGTTAACTCAGTTCTGTTACTTGCAGCCTAGAGCAATTTCTAACATATACAAGTATAGGAGCAACCATTTCCTTTATTTCAGGTTATCAGAAAAGTCATGACTTACTTTCCTGTGTTTTTCTGTGCAAAAATTCATCATGACTTTTTCTGACGACCCAATAGTTTCAAATACCCTAGACTGATCCTCCACTGTTTTTGCCGCATAGTCAAGGCATGAGTTATTAATAAAAAAAAAAATGCTGGGAACCAGCAGTTAGCGTAATGGCTATGTCGCTGGACTCCCACGTAGTCGACCGCGGTTCGCGTCCCGGACCCAGTGGCTTAAAACTCACGCTGGGCGCGTGTGCGTGCGTGCCCAAGATCCCGAGAGGAGAATGGAGGAGAAGGGATTGCGGCATGACCATCCCCCCTGGGGGGTGATTTCTCGCTTTCTGTCTCTATGTCTCTCTCTGTCTGGCGAGCGCACACGCCCTATACCAAAAATCTCTCCAAAAAAAAAAAAAAAAAATGCTCTCTCTCTCTCTCTCTCTCTCTCTCTATATATATATATATATATATACACACACCTACATACATATATATATATATATATATATGTTTATATAGACACACCTACATACATACATATGCACTATGTGGCCTGCAGATTTTCTGCTATTTCAACCTTTAGAATACAGGTTAGCACCACAAAGCCCCCAGAGAGGGGAGTGAATGGATTGGGGGTAACAGAGGTTGGCTATTTCAGTGGACTCCCATGTAGTCAACTGTGGTTCGAGTCCCGGACCCAGTGACTTAAACTTACACCGGGCACGTGTGCATGCGTGCCCAAGATCCTGAGAGGAAAATAGAGGAGAAGGGATTGTGGTGTGGTCATCCCCCCGGGGGGTGATTTCTCGCTTTCTGTCTGTCTCTCTCTTGTCTTTCTGGCGAGCGCACGTGCCCTGTAGGAAAAATCTCTCAAAAAAAAAAAAAAAAAAAAAAAGAGGAGTTTCTAGGAGGGCACATTTTTCTCTCCTCCCTCCTTGATGGTTCATCTAACCCCCACTGGGTCCAAGTTTGCAGGGAATGGGACTTCTTTAAAAACAAGAAGCATCCCTTCAAGAGCCAGTTAACAATGCTTCTCCCCATGGGACCCAGCAGTTAGCATAATGGTTGTGTCGCTGGACTCCCACGTAGTCGACCGCAGTTCGCGTCCCGGACCCGGTGGCTTAAAACTCATGCCGGGCACGTGTGCGTGCGTGCCCAAGATCCCGAGAGGAGAATGGAGGAGAAGGGATTGCGGCATGACCATCCCCCCTGGGGGGTGATTTCCTGCTTTCTGTCTCTCTGTCTCTCTCTGTCTGTCTGGTGAGCGCACGCGCCCTATAGCAAAAACCTCTCCAAAAAAAAAAAAAAAAAAAACAATGCTTCTTCCCCCAAGTCAGCTTCCAGAAACAAGCTAGAGGTACGGGGCCTGGCAAAGCCATGATTCTGAAGTCCAGCTGCAGTTATTTAGGGCCAGATAAACTGCCACATGAGAAGATGCAAGGGCTGGAAGGACTCCTACTTCTACCTCGTTAAAGCCTTAAGTTAAACAGTAAATTTCCCTGAGCCGAGGCCATTGCGTTTCCACTTAGAAGCCGTACTTCCTTGTAAGTACTTAGTGCCAAGGGGACAGACATGACTGGAAAAGAGTCCCAGATCGAAGCTTGTTGATTTATTTATATTTATTTCTTTAACTTCAGAATTCTCGGATTTACTGTGCGAAATAACCAAACCCTCAGCTTGCATGTAATTTGTGGGGACAAGGGGGTGAGCCAGACTATGCATGGGAAAAGATATCTGAAAAGAATGTGTCCGTTTTTTCTTTCCCAAATGATTTCATGCAGGCTCCAGAATGCAGGGGTGTGGAGTGGACACATGCTAATAAGGGCGAGGGGTCTTAAAGACAAGGGCTGAGGGTAGGAATGAGGTCCCTGCTATCAGAGGAGGCGAGATTGACACTGTGGGGAGTCAGTTCATAGGAGGATTTCAAAGGAAACCCCTGACACCATCAACTCTAGTTCCAGGCTATTTGTCATCTGCCAACAACCCCTATGGCTTCCTGGAGAAGGGCTTGGGGAGAGCTGGGGGGACCACACAGAGGTGCTACACAGCTGGCTGCAGCTCCAATTATAGCATATGCGTCTGACAGCTGAATTTTACTTTAGAGCCTGCCCACGGTGCATCTTGAGAGGCGCAGTGGGGCTTGCAGCCTGTACAGTGAGCCTGGAGCCTGAGGCTCTGGAAAGGAGGCTGCACCAGGCTGATAATACCAGATGGTGCTTGGTCCACCTCTACAGACGCCAGAAACACAGCCCAGAGTCACTGTGAGAGGTGAGCCCCAGAAATTGTATCATACAAGTAAATGCATATTTTTCTGAGAAGAAAGTCCAGACTTTGAGATTCCCAATGGATCCTATAATCCCAAAAAGGTAGGCAAATATGAGCACCTATTTTTTTCTAAAAAGGCCAAGCACCTTATAAATGTTATTTTACTTGCCTACCTCACAACTCCTCCATTTTATATAAAAGACAGCTGAGGCTCAGAGAGGTTAAGTAACTTGACCAAGGTCACACATCATGTCTGGCTGATTTCCGAGCTTCCGTTTGGATCTTCTAATTCACAGGTGCCGTTTGGTGCCACTGGATTGTGCCTCTCTGCTCTGCTGTGACTGGAAAGTAGTGAGTGTTCCGGGCAGTGGCTGGACTGGGGCTGAAGTCTCTCAGGACGGTGGGATTGACAAGATGAGGCTCTCTTAAATGAGGCAGCCTGCTTATGCCCCAGCATCACCACCCTAGCAGCCTTGGCCTAAGGAAACAATGATTCTGAGAAACGCTATTTTTCTCACTCAACCCAGAAAGGGGCTAATTTGGGGAGCGGAGCCCTGGCGTCGTGCCACCATGCTGCCCTCAAAGCCGCTGCATCTGCTGGCCTCGTTTTCCTGTAAGTGCCTCTATCTGACTTGGTGTCCTGCTCAGCCCTGCCTCGCTGCCTCTCCTAAAGTTTTCTTTGGCAGATCTGCCAAGGTCAAGGATGCCGTGGCGGTTTGGTCAGGAGACAGTTCCCAACACCTGCCCTATGCCATCTGTTGTGTATTCATTTTTTTTTTTAAGGGGAATTCTTGCTATAGGATGTATGCTGGCGTGACACAGAGAGAGTGAGCAAAAAAATCACCCCCGGGGGATGGCCATGCCGCAATCCCTTCTCCTCCAATCTCCTCTTGGGAGTTTGGGCACGCACAGACATGTGCCCAGCCTGAGTGTCAAACTGGAATCCAGGACTTGAACCACAGTTGATCACATGGGAGTCTAGCATCTAACCAGTACGCCACCTGCTGGCCCCACTGTGTATACATTTTTAATAAGTGACGCATTCATGAGTTCAAAGCCATACTATAACAGGCTGCATATTTAAAATACCCCATCTCTCAATGCCCTCCTCCTTCAGTACATACCAGAAACCATGGTAGGCCTTCTGGGGTTCTTCACGCACATACTAGCCATATGTGTTTTCATTTCCCCCTTTGTTACACAGCGCATAGTATGGCATACACACCACTCTCTTCTTTTTTTAGGTTTTTGCCATAGAGCGCCTGTGCTCACTGAGAAGAGTCAGAGAAAGGGAAAAAGAAATAATTCCCCATGTTGGAGGTGGCCATGCCACAATCCCTCCTCCTCCTCCATTATCATCTCAGGATTTTGGACATGCATACACATGCACCAGGCTTTATCGCTGGATCTGGGACTCGAACTGCAGTTGGCCACGTGGGAGACCAGTGCCTCAACCACCACACCACTTACTGGCCCCTACACCACTCTCTTACCTGTTTTTTTTATTATTATTATTCTAAACGCATATCTGAGAGCTCTTTCCTTATGCACATTTCTAAGTGTTCATTCTTTGGCTATCGTGTGGTATTCCACAGATGGCTATTGCTCTTTACTTCGCCAACCGTTGTGGATGAAGATCCAACTGTTTCTAGGAAGTAACTGCCTGGCAGCATTTTGCACAGAGGCTCTCTGCAGGCTAACTCCTCCAAGAGGGTCAATGCACTGGTTTTCCTGGAGGGGCCACATAGCCCCCATTGAGCAATGCTCGTGTCCACAGGCTGGGGCTCTGGTAGCCCATGGCCCAGGCACGCTTGCAGTTCTGGTCCAGGGTTCTTCCGTTTCAGCTTGTCTGACCCATAGGGGATGTTTGTGTGTAGGTGGTGAATGTGCCTGTCACCCTCCAGGCCTTGATTACCCTCCAGGCCTCGGTTATACTCAGAATTCTAAAACCTGCTCCAGGGACTGCTCTTCTCTGCTACGAAATGATGTGTGTGATTTGTGAGCCAGGGTTCCTCCTATGGGGTCTAGGGAGACACTTGGACCCCAACCCCATCCCTAGAAGATGCAGACTAATCCCCTCCTCTTCCGATCTTTTGGGGAATACTAGTTCACACAAGCCAAAAATGCAACTCACTCACCTCCTCAACCCACAACCCTGACCCTGCCCAGTTCTAACTCACTCAGCCAGGAACTGGGTAACACCATCGGCACATGCGCGCTCTCTCCCTGCCCTTTCTGTGTCTGTTTCTCTCCTATTTCTCCCTGTCCTCTCTCTCCTCTGTCTGTATCACTCTCTCCTCTGTCCATCTCTCTCTCTCTCTCTCTCACATACATAAGCACGCACACACATACATACACACACTCCAGTCACCTCATCCTGTTGATTAAACTCTTAACTCTCTCCTGAATCCATTCTCTTCTCCCTCTCTCATGGTTACCACCTTGTCCATCCCAGGCTGACCTTGTCCATCATTGGAAGACCAAGACTCCCTCCCACCCCATACATACCACATTGGCCATCTTGCTCTTCCTCTGGCTCATAAGGCTTCATACACACTGTTCCTCTTAGAAATGCTATTCCCTTCACTCGGCCTGGTTAACTCGTACTCATACTTCTAGTGTCAGCTGGAATGTCACTTCCTGGCAAGGTGGGGTAGGTGGCTTTCCTGAGTGCACAAAGTCTTCACAACTCTTGTCACCCCATTCTAGGTGACTTTCTTGGTTGTCTTTTCCTTTCAAACATGAGCTCACAAGGGTGCAGAGCATGTCAGCCTAGTTCCCCCTCCACCTGATGTGCTTAGCATGTAACTGATGTTCAAAGCTTATTGACTAAGTACACCCGCCTCTACTACCTGGTGGAGAAAACTTGGACAGTCCACATTCCTTCTCAGTATTTCAATGTCCTTGGGAAAAACTCATCATACTCTTGTAAGACTTCCAACAAATTTGTCACTAGGATAAAGGCCAAGGTAAGATGGAAGGATGATGGAAGGATCCAGACCCTCAACACTGGAGAGGTAGGCAAGATTGGTCCCTCTTCTGAGCCATGAAGGCTATGCTGCAGAGAGCATTCCTCTCTGACTCCTCAACCCAGCAGAGATACAGGTTGTACAAGTCATGCACTGCTCAGTAACAGTGTCTATGTGAATTGTGCTTCTTAGGGTTGTGCAATGCACAATCTAAACTGTATGTCGTGACCCTGCTAGCTGATCCCTGACCCACAGGAGAGGTCTATGGGGCTGAAAGGCATGAATTTCTCTGTTTCTAGTAACAACTGGTGGTCCAAAGACATTGATGCTCACATTTATTGAGCCTTGCCACATGCCAGGTACAGTGCTGCATATGTGCAATTTTCCTTGTGTTTGCCACGGGAGACTTTGCTTAGATGACATGGTTTCTTGGGGGGTGACATCTGAGCAGAGGCCTATGGGGAATAGAAACGATGCAAAGATGTGGGGTAAGAGCCTTTCGAGCATTAGAAACAGCAAATGCAAAAGTCCTGGGGCAGACACAAAGCCTATCCAATCAAACTCAAGTGGAAAAGGGAAAGGGCTTGTCATGGGATGGGATAATCTTTCCCTTCCACTGTTGGCATTCTGACTTGGCCTTCTCTATTTTCCCCTCCCTCTTCTCATGAAGAGGGTCTACCAGTCCCATATTCAGGGCAACAAAGGGACTGGGCAAGAACTAGAGTAGATGTTTGAAGGAAATTTTCCATGAGAAGAGAAGTAACTCAGTGTGAGAAACGTCTATGGAAAGGCAAAAGAAAATATTTTAAAGTGTTACTATGAACCATGTGTTTGCTTCATAATACTCAAGAAAAACAAGTCTTGGAATTCCCTTTTCCATTGCTGGACTGTGTTTCTTGGCCTTCAACATCTCTGAGAGACTACCCTTGGATCACATCTTCAGAGGGGCTGAAATTACCCATAGCTAGAAGCTCTTGAGCATGGCCAGAAGGTGGGCCCTGTGGGGTGAAAAAAACATCAGAAATCCTTTGGCCTGCTGGCATTAGCCTGTACCAGTGAGAGTCGACTGTGGGTGTCCCTTCCCAATTCTATTCAGTGACTGCATTGGAAATTTGATATTGTTGTGTTGGGAGTGTTTACACCATTAGAATTGACAAAAGCTACAGTTCAAAATTTTTCCCCCTGGAAAGCAGGTTGTTGGATATTTACTGGCAAATAGATCTATACCTCTCCCCCAGATGGAAATCACATGGATTCTCTCATCTGCCTTTTCACACACCAGCTCCTTTCTCAATCTGCCTTTTCGAGCCACTTACCTTATTCTTGGCCCCACATCTACATCTCCTCCAGCTCAGTACCCCAGCTCCTAATCCCTGCAGGAGGAATCTGACTAGACCAGTCCTGCAGGCTTGACCACCCGCAGGCATGGGCAGGCACATGAGGAGGGATGGCAGCCAGCTAGGCCTGAGCTATCAGCTGGGCTGGGTAACTGGCCATTTTCCGTGGTAGGGAAGGAGCATCCCAGGCTATGCCCACTCCCACAAGCCTGCAAGGCCCTCCCTATGCTGTGACCCAGGCTTCTCAAGGCAAGACTCCTTCCCCAAAGCCTTTGCCGACCAATATGCTGAAGAGAAGACAGAAATCCAAGAACTACACCAGAGGGATAATATTACATGTTGGCAGTTCAGGAAGAGAAAGGGGGCCAAAGAGGCACACAAACAGCTCCCTTGGTGACCTTTCCTTGGCTCACACCTAAATTTTCTCCAGATCCAAATATTTCGTTGAATTTTTATGCATTAAAAAAAAAAAATCAGAAACTAAAGGCAGAGGTCACTTTCACCCATGGCTAGCTCATCGGCCTCAGCAGAGCAGGGCCCAGCTGTGCTCCCCCTAAGGGGCTCAAGGGACTCCCCTCCTCACAGTCCTGGGTCCCTGTCCCTGGGGCAGCCCCTCACCCCACACTGGCACTGCTCCTGGCCTCTTGTCACTAGATCTCTGTTTATGAATCGGAGTAGCAACAAGGCGAGTGAGGCTGCAGCCCTGGCAGGCAGCCCTGCCTATGTCCCTTGATTCTCCGTGTTCCTTAACAGTCAGCTCTCAGTGCCTCTGAGCACCCATGTCAGACGAGAGGAGCAGAGATTGCCCACTCCCTCTGCATGGGGTTTCTGGGACTTCTGGTCTCAAGGAAGATCCTCCAAACTGCCAAAGAGTTCAGATTCCTCCAGTAGACCAGTATGCCCGCTGCACACCGGCTTCGTTTGCATACCTTCTTTCCAAACTAGAACCTCATCTTCCCAGGTTGATTATCACCCCTGTTTTACAGATGAGGAAACTGAGGCTCAGAGAAGTCTCACAAATGGGCAAAGACAGAGCTGAAATTTGAAAGGAGTCTTGGGAAACTTTTCACAAGATGTCTCAGGCTTCCTTAGTGCAAGTGGGACTGAAGCATCAATACAGGAAGACTGAAATGTCCAGATCTTCAGGAAGGGGTGTTGATAAAGAGGGATGGGCCACCTGGTTCTGAGAGGCCACAGGTATTTGGTGCTGAGGTGGGGACTTGGCTTGACCTCTCTGTGTCCCTTCACTGGCCACTTCTCCATGCTGACCCCTAGCACTGAGAGGTTGGCCCCTGCTGAGAGTCCCCTAGTCCCCTCACTCTGTATTGCCCTTGGTGCCAACAAGGTGCCTGGGCTCCTGGGCCTTGTCCTCCCCCAGAAGTGGCACTGCAAGCTGCCACAGACAACCACAGGAAGCCAGGGGCTCAGGGCCACAGGCAGGAGCCACAGCTGCTCAGGAGGAGTGGGTAAGGCAGAGGCGGGGAGAAGAAAAAGAGATTTTTGGTTTTCTGGCTTGTTTGGATACTAAAATTAGCCATTCATGAATGAGGGGGCCAAGGACTCGCACCCCTCCTCTCGGCACAGGCTACTTTGAAACCCCAGGTGCTCAGCTAAAAATTGTATTGAAAGTTTCCACACTGGCTGGGGTGACTGGAAATGAATCTCTAATACAGGAATTTCTTTCTTGTTGCATGTCATGTTCGGTTCTGATCTTGTTTTGACCGATGCTTCATGCCTCCCCCAGCTTGTCTGGTGGGTGGGGATATGAACGTGGGTATGTGGCTGTGAAACTGAGTTGCTACTGTGTGTGTTTGTGTGTGTGTGTGTGAGAGAGAGAGAGAGAGAGAGAGAGAGCGGGAGAGAGATAGAGAGGGAGAGGAAGAGGAAGGAGGGAGAGAGAGAGAAGGAGGGGAAGAAAACAGAGAGGAGAAAACAGAGACACATCAGGCCAGCGGGTAGTGTGGAGGTTAAGGCAGCTGGATCCCATATGGCTGACTGCATGGCTCTAGTCCTAGACCTGGCAGCTCAACAAACACTCTGGGTTTGTGTGCATGCATGCCCAAAATCCCGAGAGGAAAATGAAGAAGGGATTGTGGCATGGTCATTGCCCCTGGGAGTGATTTCTCACTTTCCCTTTCTCTCTAACTCTCTCTGGTGAATACATGTGCCCTATAGCAAAAAATAAAAAAAAAATTTAAAAGAGCGAGAGAGAGATACACACACAGAAACAAGTGCGCAGACAGACCATTAGCTCCTTGAAAACAAGCCTGACTCTTGCTATTCCATGTCTCCAGACTGAGGCCTGGCATCTTGGTGATCTTGGTGTCAGGAAACTGAGCCCCAGCCGTGCTCAGCTATGTGTGACTTTACAGTGAAGGGTTCTGAGAGGGCTGGGAGACGCTTGTGGCATAGATGATGGGGGATCCCAGGGATAAGAGTAGGATAGCTGAGTACTAACAGCTTCTGGTAACCCCTGGGAGGTCTCCAATTCCTCATCCATAAAATGAGACCAGATAACAGGAGTGACCATGCCACAGAGGGTCACTGTGAGAACCAAGTAAGATCATACAAGTGAACCCCAAATTGGACTTTCCATCCTGGCTGTGGTTTAACTGATAATAGCCCAGGGAAGCCAGGGCCCCTTAACTTCTGCTCTTAGATCTCCCCAAATTAAATGTCCAAAACCAAACAGATTCCATATTATTCCCCAAAACCTCTTCTCCTTCCCCCTTATAGATGATGTAGTCACTCAAGCTGGAAGCCCAAGATCCAGCCTCAATTCTGAGCTTCATCCTGACACATACTTCTCTCCAACCTCACCACCTGCCCCCTTCGAGCTATTCGACACATCATCCCCCAACTGGTCTTCTGGCTCCCACTCCCCCAGTGTCAAACCAGCCAGCAGCTGTTCTAATCCTTATTATTTTTTTGTCAAAAGAGAAATTTTTGCTATAGGGCCCATGTGCTCTCCAAAAAGCCCTAGGATTCTCTTCTCAAAACAATATTTTTACATGTATAAAGTAAAGCATATCATATTGCAAAGGAAACCAAGTTCATTGAAACACAGTTATCAAAATATTTAAAGAGCAAACTCATAACCTGGTCATTTACATGCTTTTTGTGAGTGCATTAAATAACAAAATTCAATGACAAGTTCTACTGATGGGCCAACAACTGTCATTATTTCAAAGTCGTGGCATGCATAAATGATACTTGTAGTTACCTGCGACAGCTGCAGCAAGATCGGAAGAGACCGCGTTTCTATCGGCGAACACATCCCAAGGGCTGTGCAGGTGCCCCTGTGGTCTGTTACCTCCACTCATAATGGAAGGAAACACGAACTTTCAATTAGGGCTTAGGGAAAATAAAGAGGTCATTTTTTCCACTCAGAATTCACAGGACCCTCCCCCAGCCAGTTCTCTATTCACAATTCAAGTTAAAACCCCCAGATCAAGAGATCTTTGTGGGTCACAAATGGGAATGTCAGTGCTTGGTTTGGATTTTTCCATTGGATGCTGCTGGAACTAAATGGAACTTAATCTTCCTGCCTATCCCAGCACATACGGCCCCTCCTGGCAACTGTTTCTCCTCTTCTCCACATTCTGACACACTGGCCCCAAGTGGTTCCCAAAACTGTCACAGGCCTCTGCACCTTCTGTTCCCTTCCCCCCTCCTTCCTCTCCCCCTCCTGTTTAGCCTTCTCTTCCTATCCTCTCCCCCTGTTCTACAGCTCAGCCCCTGCAGTCTCTTTTCCTCCTTACTTACTACATTGTTTTACTTCTCACCCTGTAACTGATTGAACTATGATCCCCAAAAATATGCTCAAATCCTAATCCCCAGGACCTGTGAGCATGACCATATTTGGAAATAGGGTCTTTGCGGGTGTAATGAAGTGATGAGGTCACACTGGATTAGGGTGTGTCTAATCTAAGGATAGTGTGATGGTTAGTGTTGGGTGTCAATTCAGCTGGATTAAGAAATACCTAGAAAAAGTGTTACTCTGGATAAGTTTGTGGAGGTGTTTCCAGAAGAGAGTCACCTGGAGTGAGTAGGCTAGCTGTGGAAGATCACCCTCCTTGTAAGTGGGCATGATCCAATCACCAAGGGGCCCAGAGAGAATAAATACAGAACACGAATGGGTCTCTCTTGAGACAGAGCAGTATAGACTTCTATTGCCTTGAACATCAGAACTAAAGGCTCATCTGCTTTCAGACTGCAGGATTTACACCAATGGTCCCCCAGGTTCTTGGGCTTTAGCTTCATTAGCTTCTCTGCCCCTGAGGCCTTCAGACTTGAACCGATCCATATTGCCGGAATCCAGTGAGCTCCAGCTTACAGACAGCCTGTTCTGGGATTTCTCAGCTGCCATAATTGCATGAGTTGATTCCCAACATATCTCCTAATAAAGTCTCTATATGCACATGTAAGTACGCACATGTGCACACACACGCACGCGCGCGCACACACACACACACACACACACACAAAACCCATTGGTTCTGTCTCCCTAGAGAACCCTGACTAATGTAAATGATGTCCACATAAGATAGAAGAGAGGGAGACTTGGATACAGAGACCGAGAAGATCAGGTGAAGAGGGAAATGGAGATCAGAGTGATGGCAACAAGCCAAGGATCCCCAGCTCCAGAAGCTAGAAGAGACAAGGAAGGACCTTCCCCTTAGAGTGTGCTCTTCTGATGCTTCAATTTTGTTCTGGCGTCCAGAACTGCAAGAGAATGCATTTCTGTTGTTTAAACCATCTGATCTATAGTAATTTGATGGAGCAACCGCAAGCAACTGTACACACCCAAACTAGAATTTAAACTCCAGGGGAGCAGTGACCCTACCTTCTTAATCACTGCTATCCACAGGCCTGGCACACAGAGGATGCTCAGTAAGCGTTTGTTAAAAGAATGAATGCACTCTTGGGGCCCGATGGTGCCATAGCAGCAGCACAACTGGACCTACATGGGAATGTCCTGGTTTGCAGCCCAGGGCCACCCTCTGCATGTCAGGTGTGCACGCATGTGCCCACGAGGGCTGGCTGATGCTGAGGGTGGACTACGGCATAAGGACTGTGCTTGAGAGTGCTTGTCTCTCTTTAGTGGTAAAAAAATAAGTAAATAAACTTTCTAAAAATAAATGTGTTCTCCATAATGTCACCTTCTTTCAAGTGTGAGGCAATCCTATTCTTTTCCTGGGTCTCAGTGCCAACCATCCCTCAAGGCTCTGTCCACCTCAGCGCCCCTGTCTGTAGCCAACATTGACTCAGCTACTCCCCATTCCACCACAGCTCCTCCTGAACCCCCTTCATCCTCATCTCCCAAACCCAGCAAGCCTGGAGCATGTAGGAAGAAGTTAATCAAGGAATGTAGTGGAGACCAGATCCAGGATCCAGGGCCAGGGAACCCATCCTGCCTCCACAGTACTGAGGAGAGGTAATGAGGTCTGGTGTCAGGAAAAGTTCTGAGCAGAGAGCCAAGGCCCATGGCAGAGGCCTGTTGGCCATTTCACAGTGGCCTGGAGCAAGGCTGGGGACTGTCTCCCCAGGCATCCTGAAGGCATCCAGGAATACACACCTTCAAATAAAACCAGAGTCTGGGAGGCCTGGCCCAGAACTCACCTCTAAAATAGCCCATCTGCCCTTGGAGACCCTGACAGCTTAAAATAAACAACTTCACAGACACGCACATTTGCCAATAGCCCTGGACAAGAGCAAGGGAAGTGATGCTGCAAACAAGAACCAACTGCGAACAGCTCCTGCTGGTCTTGGTTTTCCCTGAGCAAAGGCACTGGGCACAGGGTGGGGATCCTTTGCTGCCTGCCTCGTCCCTGCTGGGGCTAAACAGGAAGCCCAGAGCAGGGGAGGAAGGTGGCCCAGCCAGTTAGGACCTTGATAGGTCTCCGGCCCAGCAGAAAGGGAAAGGACTGACCGCAGAGATGATTGCAGAGTGAGTATCCCGCTGCAGTTCAGGTCATGGTTAGGGATGGAATGGCCAGTTCAGATCTAGGGACTTCATCATCAGAAGTGTGAATTCCTATCCACTACTCCCCACCAATGCAGCTTTTAATGGTGCATAGAGACGTCAGAAGGGAGGTTGGGAAGGAGCACAGATGATGCCCACAGACTTAGATAAAGGGCCAGTGCTGGGAATGCATGTTGGGAACAATCTCAGTGTAGCTTATTGATCTGAGAGGGAAAGCACTGAAAATCCCTGTTAATCCAGCACTGTTCCGTTCATTCTTTATTATTATTGTTATCAGTCTCCAGGATTTACGGGTGTCACTGGCTTGAATTATCAACTACTGTATTTTTCAAGGGGTTTCTCTCTCTTTTTCTTTCTCTTTGGCTCTGTGTCTGTGTGTAGGGGGGTTGTACATCAGTTTCAGGAAATGAATTTTTGCTGGGAAGACTTCTAGTACCCTCTAGTGGTGGAAAGGGCTTCACTGAGCTCTGTGTGTGCCTATGCATGTGTGTGTTTGGATGTGTGTGTGTGTTCATGTGTGTGTGTTTGGCTCATGCTGAAGTGAGGGCAGCAGGTCTACAATGAAGAACACATGGGTGCAGGCTACAGTCCCACACACATGCATGGAGACCCCATCCCTGGCATTCCTCCCTCACCAACCACGACCCTATCGGTGGCCTTTTCCCCTTTGTTTTTTCTGTGACAGCCCACTACCCCCCAGTGCATCCCACCCTATTCACACAGGCCACTGCCTGCTAAGCAAACCCAGCCTCCTGGCTGATCCTCCCCATCAGGTCCACAAACTAGCTTATCAGCCAGAGTGACAAGGAGGGGCAACTGGGACCTTTTTCTCCTGACCCTCTGTGACATAAATCTCCCAGGATTAAGCTGTTCCCTACTTTGCAGAGATGTGGCCTTGCCTGGGTCATGTCTCAGGTCATAACTTCATGCACCAGCTTGCTGGAACGAGGTATTGATTTTCCTTCTACAAAATAACATGGAGTAGAAAGGGCAGGCTCTTCTTGGCTCATTCCCTCCCCCAAGTGACCTGGGAGCCCTGAGGCCTAGCACCACCAGGGAGGTCTCTAGGCCCTAAAAGTCATTCCGGTAAATCCAAGGGTCCTCATCCCTGACCCAGGGCAGCCCATATGGAGGACAAATTTCTCTTCAGCGTTCCCTTTGATCGCTGAATGTCCTCATGAGTGGGACCTTGGGTGAGACACCCAGGATCTGAGCCTGGCTCTGCCTCTTCTGACTCGGTGCCCTTAAGCAAATGGCTCAGTCCACTGGGCCTCAAAATTCCCAACTGTAATGTGGGCACAGACCTGAGAAACTGGAAAATACGTAAGTAAAATACTGCACATTTTACTTGTGGTTACATGCCTATGCAATAACGGCATAAATTCATGCAATGAGCAACAAATAATCAAGAGAATGTGGCTCTTAGGAGGGAAAAAGGGGAAAAGACTGGAGGAGAGCACGTGGGAATGGGGCTTCCATAACATCCATCATGGTCAATTTCTCCTTAAATCTAAAGAAAGTGCCTACATAGGAAATATTAGAATTCAGTGGAGCTAGACAGCAGGTACATGGCAGGTTCAGTCTACCACTCTGTAGTTTTCTATACATCGAATTATTTTTTAAGAAGATAGTAAAACAGAATGGACATATTAAGGGTCATGGGCTGCTGGGAGGACGGGTGCAAAACACCAAGCCCAGCGCCTGGTGTTCAGCCAATGCTCATTCCACTCCATCCCTGCCACCTGTCACGGCACCTGCCCACCTCTGACCCAGGGCCACCATTCCCATCAAAACTCAGTTATCCTCTGACCCTCCTCCAAACCTTCGGAGAGCAGCCTAAGTGGGTTTGCTGTCACTTGAAGTATGTACATTTCAACAACAGCCCATTGCAGAACTTAACCCAGAGGAACTCGGTCACAGGCTCAGGATAGCAGCACTTCTCAAGCAAGCAGGAAGCCAGCTGATTTTAGGAGGTATACAAACTTTCAAAATTAATATATAAAATAACACATGTATGAGGATCAGCAGGTGACATAATGGTTATGCCACTGGACTCCCACGTAGTCAACCCCGGTGTGAGTCCCAGATCCAACAGCTTAAAACTCACACCAGGCGCGTGTGCGTGTGTACCCAAAATCCCAAAGAAGAATGGAGGAGAAGCAGCGTGGAAATGCAGCAGCGTGGCCAACCCCCCTGGGGGGTGATTTCTTGCTTTCTGTTTCTTTCTGTCTCTCTGGCACAAGCACAGCCCTATAGCAAATATCTCTCTCCAAAAAAAAAAAATGTACATAATATGTAAATAGAATATATACATATATTTATACAATATATGGTATAGAATGTAAACTGTATTAGAGACATTTATTTTTGTGTTATCTATTTTTAGCAAGCAATGCTGATTTCTCATAAATCACAGCTATAATGTTTCCTTTTATAATCAGTTTGTTTATATTGAAAAAAAAAGTGATTTGGCTTAAAGAACTATGAAGGTGGTATTGAGGACAGTACGTCAGGGCCAATCAAGGCCTTTTGCACCCAGCCAGGTGACTGAGTGGGGCTGAAGCCCAACCTGTGCCCACTCACCAGGATACCTCGGCACTGGGCTATGCTAGCCCAGAGAATGGAGTGGCTTTTTCTATACACAAAGAGATCATCTGCGGGACCAGCAGTTAGCGTAATGGCTATGTCGCTGGACTCCCACGTAGTCGACCACGGTTCGCGTCCCGGACCCGGTGGCTTAAAACTCACGCCGGGCACGTGTGCATGCGTGCCCAAGATCCCGAGAGGAGAATGGAGGAGAAGGGATTGCGGCATGGCCATCCCCCCTGGGGGGTGATTTCTCGCTTTCTGTCTCCCTGTCTCTCTCTGTCTGTCTGGCGAGCACACGTGCCCTATAGCAAAAACCTCTCCAAAAAAAAAAAAAAAAAAAAAAAAAGAGATCATCTGCTCTCCAGAAAACTGGGAGGGTAGAACTTGCCTGGAAAACAAAGGGAGAGCCGGCATCTTCCCCATGTCACTCAATCCACAGAGACCACAGGTCTGATCACACCTCACCATATCCATGCCTCTGGGCTGGCCTCAACTCATTCATATGCTGTGTGACCTCAAGCAAGTACCTGTCCCTCTGGGCTGGAGTCTCTCGTCTGTAGAATCAGAAGGTAGGAGCTGGGGCTGGCAGGTGGCTTGGTGGTTAAGGATGCTGGACTCCCACATAGCCAACTGTGGTTCAAGTCCCAGACCTGGCGGCTTGCTTTCTCGTTCTCCCTTTCTCTTTAGTCAAATTTTTAAACATATAAATAAGTAAATGGACAAATAAAGTTAAATAAAATAATTCTTTAAAAAAAAATGGTAGGAGCTGAAGATTTCTAGTGGTTTCTAAAGGCGCCTCCAGTGTAGCTGTCTAGATTCTCTCCCCAGTCTCTCTCCCGGGCACATATCTTACATCTAAACCAATGGCTTCGCTTGACAGATCCAGCCAACGGAAAGCACTTTCCACCTGAAGCTGATGGATTTATGTCTCACTCATCAGCAGCAGCCTAATCAGCCTGTCCTAACTTACTGACAGAGGGAGCCCCTCCCCCAGGCTGGTGCCTGCAGGCTGGGCTGAAAGTGAGACCAGCCCAAAGGCCCCAAGAGCCATCCCCCTGCACTTGGTCCTCAAGGTGCGTGGGTCCTCACGGGTACCAAGACAGGCAGGGCATGGGGGAGGGGCCCAAGGCTCTCTGGAGCCAAGTCAACACCTCTCTTTACTAACGGAGGGGCAACCATGGACTGTAGCTGAAGCAACTTGTCCAGAGTCACACAGGAAGACACAGGCTGGACCCTGATGAAGCCACTGCTGTGGGGGAGGCAGAGAATAAGTCCCAGGTGTTGCTCCCAGCCTCCAGGTGAGTCAGGGAGGCCTACAACTTCCCTTTGTCTCCCCTTCTGCCCCTCAACCTCAGGGAAGGCCCAGGCCATTCTAGCTCCTACAGGGCAGGTATAACCTTCACCCTGTTCTCCTGTTCAGGGGTGCCCATATGCCTCTGATCCCTCTGTGAGGTCTTCTCTTCTCACTGGGCCCGAAGGAGACTATTGTTCCACCTTGGCCATGGGGGTGGGATCTAGGTGTCACTTGTCACCCAACCTATTGCATGATGAGATCTGAGCAGGCGCTGGAAAGTTCCACAGTTGGACCATAGCTCCTGCAAACTCTGTCTCCACAGGCCCAGAGGCTTATAAACCTGAGTCATTTAAGTCTTAAAACACTCGTAAGGGGCCAGCTGGTATCGTGGTAGTTAAGGTGACTGGACCCCACATGACTGACAGCATAGTTCAAGTCCTGGACCCAGCAGCTTAAAAAACATATGGCGAGGGGGCAGGGGAGAGAAGAGACCAGCAGGTGGCATGGTGGTTAAGACGCTGTACACTCCCACATGGCTGACCATGGTTTGAGTCCCAGACCTGATGGCTTGCTTTCTCAGATTCTCTCTCTCTCTCTCTCTCTCTCTCTCTCTCTCTCTCTGTGTGTGTGTGTGTGTGTGTGTGTGTGTGTGTGTGTGTGTATTTCGGTCAAATTAAAATAAATGATTAAATAAATAAAATTAAAGAAATAATTCTTTAAAAAAAGTGTCAGGAGGCCTGGCAGGTGGTGTGGTGGTGAAGGTGCTAGATTTCCACATTGCAGACCACAGTTCAAGGCCCAAACCTGGTGGCTTGCTTTCTCACTTTCTTTCTCTCTGTCTCTCTCTGGTCAAATTAAAATAATAATAACAAATAAATAATTCTAAAAACAAAAAAGCAAACACCAGGCATGTGTATGTACCTAAAATCCCAAAAGGAGGGGAAGATGAAGGAGAAGGGATTGCAGTGTGACCATCCTACATGGGGGGGGGGGGGGGGGGGGGGGGGCGTTTGCTTTCCCTTTCTCTCTCTTTCTCTCTCCAGTGAGCACACATATTTTGTGGCAAATTAAAAAACAAACACTCTGCTAAGGTATAGGTACATCCCCAAATTACAGAAGAGAAAACTGAAGCTCAGAGACGGAAAGTGGCATTCCAGGAAATGTACAGCTGAGACTCAGAGCCAGGCCAACCTGACCCTGAGAGGTTGACCCTACACAACCACCCATAGCACGTGCACGCCAATGAGGTGAAGGCTGCACAGAGACCCACATGTTGCAATATGCAATTTGCGGCAGAGGCTTTAAGGTGTCATTTTTGGGACACCTAGAGAGGATGAAGCTGAGGACTCCCAAGAAACCTGAAGAATTGTTAACTCCCCTCCATCTCCCTCATTACACCAGGCGGAACCAGCGTCTGGTGGAACTTCTAGTTCCCACACAAGGGAGGGATAGGACTTGCCTTCCCTGAGCCTCCTAGAGGTTGACCTCTGAGCAAGGCAGGAAAGGCCAGATGAGCATGCACTTTGCCCATGGCCCACAGCTGACGAGACATTGAAACTTAGGGGGACAGACGCCAGATGGCAGAAGTGGCCATCACTCCCTCCTGTAGAATTCAGGGCCCTTTCAGAAGAAGCACCCAAGCGCTGAGCCCACCTCTGCCCAGGCACGCCCTTGCCCCCCACCATGGGCTGGGATATAAATTAAAATTCAATTTCATTAAAGCCAGTGAGCAATCAATCCCTGGATCCGGCTAACAATGCTGGGCAGGGGGCCTCTGCTTCCTCCTGTGGCTGTAATTCACTCGGCCTCCCCCGCTCTTGTTCACAAACTGCTAGAGCTGCACTTTCCGCCCAAATTTATGGCGCTGGCAGCGTCTGGGGCCTGAGTTACAGCTGCAAGTTTGATCCGGGACTGCATTATTCTGCATCTAATCCTCACGCCTTGACAGCCAGGGAAAGGCCCGTTGTTCACCCAAGCTAGGCATTGTCCTCTGGTCACCCAGGCTCAGGTGGAGGCCAAGGTTCCTGGGCCCAAGCCCTGAGCCCTCCAGTCCAGGCAGGACACTTGCCATCAGAGAGTTCAACCCACATTGGCTCTGAAAATAGCCATACAATCTCTTCTTTAATCCTATGAAGGAGGGAGTGCTGGAATCCCATTTCACAGATCAGCAAACTGAGGCACAGAGAGGTTACCTTCTAGCCAGCAAGCTGACTCTAAGCCTCTGCACCACAGAACTGTTTACCCAAGGGCACCAATTGTGTCTGTGGGTGTTCACTGTAGCATTGCTTGTAATAGCCCAAAATTGGAAAGAAAAAGAAAAAAGAAAAAAAAGAAAAACTATCAATAGGTCACAGAGTAAATTGATACAGAAACCAATGAAATTCTGGTTCTTGACAGAGCAAGCCGCTCTGTGGGTCTTGCGTGCAAAACTGTCCAAGAGATACTGGCACATGGAAGAAGCTAACTGCAAAACAATATGTACGGTGCATGCCTGGAGCACATATAGTATATGTAAATATGCGAGTTTGTGTACACACAGAAAAGTCTGGCGATGTAGATTCCATGCTATTCCCTCTATAAAGATTCTTTTCAAGACCCATGTTACCCCACAGGCTATCGGGCTGCATCTGGAAGCTGCCACTCACCCATCTGGGTGTCAGATGTTCACTTCTGATCCAGAGGAGGAAGCTCAGCTGCCCAGGCCCCAAAATCCCACCTGCATGCAAGGTCTGACCCGCGGAGGCCTGGGTACCTTCCCCAAGGACTGGGGCACCCAGCTCAGGCTTCCTGGCCCCTTACTTCTTTGACTAGTTTCTAGGGAGGGGTTCCTGAGTCAGGCAGCGCAGCCTCAGGCAAAAAATGGGGACAGACCAGAGCAGGAGGCTTGAGAAAGGGAGAAAAGGAAGACAAGGCCAAGAGGATCAGGGACATGCCCAAAGGCAGCACCTGCCAGCTGCTGTCAGAGCCAAGTCATTTCTGGTGCCAGCTGTCTAGGCTGGGCCCCACTTCTCCCCACAATTCTTACCATCCAAGGGAGTTCCCACAGGAATTCCCAGGACGGGGGGAACAAATTACCTGCCCCCACTGCAGGGATCAATAAAAGGCAGCTTCCTCCCCATTTAGCATTCATCTTTTCTGAGCATCAGTATTGATTAAAGCCTTTTTTGTATCCCTGAGGGCTACAGGCAATTTTCAGGCTCATCTCTGCCTCCCAGGGACATGAGGCCCAGAAGAGAATACGGAACCAATCTGCATGGGAGAGTCAGCTGTGAACTCAGGGCCAGCCTGGGCCAGCCCTGGCAGCAGCATAGCTTAGAAGCCCATGGAGCAAGGGCTGCTCAGGAGACAGCCCTGTCCAGCCTCTGCCTAGACATGTCTCACTGTCACTTCCTCTACAGCATCACCTTCATCCACCATGAGCCACGATCACCTCTCACGGAAGACAGCAATGCTCTCCACTCTGGTTTCCTCCTATCCACTCTCCTCCCTGTACCCAGAGGGATCTTTCTATATGCAAATGTCACCTGGCCACTCTCTAGCTTAAACCCTCCAGGGCTCCCCACTATCCTGGAGACAGAATTTACTCCTTGTAGTCCAGCCAGCCCTCTGGTCTCCAATGCTCTGCACCATCTGATCTCTGCTTCCTACACAGACTTTATCACCTTACCCCTATACACATGCACATACACACACATATGCTTGTGCATGCAAACGTGCACACATGCAAACACACAAACCATTCACATATGCACATGCATACATAATCACAGCTGAACACGGTCCCTCTCCTGGATACATGAGTGTATGCAGTGTGTAAACATACTTCCTGCTTCCAGGGAGCCCCCAGAAGCCCTAGGCACTCAGACTTCGCCATGTCACCAGCAGCACCGACGGAGTATATCATATCCCGGACTGATCACAGAATTGACCTCACATGTGAGACTCTCAGTTTCTCTCCCCTTCACAGACTAACACAGGCTGAGGAAAGGGGACACTGAAAAACTGAAGGACAATTGCCTTGGAGAGATGTAGGGACCCACAGTCTACTGTGTGATCAAGAAACGAAGCTTCACCAAACTAAGCGACTGAGACTGCAGGGTGTTCGTTACTGTGGCATAACTAGCCTGCACTATTACATACAGCCCTCTAAGTGGTGCTTCGTCCTAGAAGCATCCAGAATGGCCATCTTCCCCATTCCCTCCACAAAAAAAAAAAAAAAAAAAAAAAAAAAGTTTAAAATAACCTCTCTGACACTCGCCACCCCACATTGCCTCCATTAACACCCTCAGCACACTACGCTAGGGCTGCTATTCATGCATCTGTGCCTTTCACTAGACAGCACTAAGCCATGAACTCATGAAGGGTATAGCTGTGGTCCTACTGGATCTAGATCCTACTGTAAGGCCCAGCAGAGAGTAGGGGTTCCATTCATGATGATTAAACAAGTGCATTAATTAAGAATTTGAACTAGAGCTGGGCTTTGGACAATAAGCAGGCATCAGATAGGGAAATAAAGCAAGGAGAGCATTTCAGACAGGGACATGGGAGAATCAAAGGCACAGAGGCAGCACGGAGCCCAAAGGAGGCAGGTGCTGGCAGACAGCGAGAGGTCCTCCCTGGCTGAGTGGGATGTAGCAAGAGGCAAGCATGGGCAATGCAGGGTCAACTGTCCCATTGGTGTATTACTGAGCACGAGTTCATTGTGACTCTCAGTGCCTACCCCTGCTCCAGGCTAATCCCTGTGACCCGATCCCCAGCATAGAAGCCCAGGTCCCAGCTAAAACACACACCTGCAAACACGCAGCCATGTACACACTCACAGGCACACATTGTGCACACACACACACACACACACACATGCTGGCAGATCATAGGTTGAGACCAGAGGAGCACAGGCCAGGCTTAGCCTCATGGGGCCCTTGGCATCTCATTGTCTCCCACTAGGCCTTGGCTCTTCAAAGATGACATCTTTTTTTTCCAGATCCTGTGTGTGTCCTTTGCTGGGAGGGGGACAGTGGGCTGAGACAGTCTTTGCTTGCTCACTAGGCTTCTTTGTGAGTTGAAATGTATTTTTTTTTCTTTTTCCTAATTAACTCCCTGCCACCCTGCTTGCAGTAAAGCCTGATTTATTTCTGCCTTTCTGCATTCAAGGGACGGGCTATTTAATCTCAGCTGCGTGGACTCCAGCACACCGTCTCAATGAAATGCAGATCCCTCATCCTGTTAGCATCCTGCCAGCACTCTTCCATCTTTCTGCTGTCCACAGGCTCAGCCAGCCTGGGTTGCTGCTGCTGTAAATCACACAGTCTCTCTTTTATAATAATACCCTGTGCCCTTTGGTCACACCTGTCAGTATGGCAGGGACTCCTCCAAGCCACAGTTGGCTGTTCATTTCTATGGGCTAGGCCTTAGGCAGGGCCTACTGACTAAGCCACAGGGAAGCAGGAAATTGGGCCCAGGGATCCACCTAGCCAGCCCCTTATGACTGACCCTCTGGATGCTATGCCCACATACCCTCGGTCAAGCCAAGAGGTCACCTGCAGATAGCCCCCCCATACATGCCTTTCAGGGGTGTCCTTTCCTGGGGACACACTCAATCTATTTGCAGGGAAGGCCAGAATGCCAAGAATGAGCTAAAGTTGTGTAATGAGCTGATAAATCTCATGTGGCAAAAGCTAAAAGGAGTAAAGATGAAAAAAGATAAATGATTTTTCTAATTCCATACGTCATGAATCTGACTCCTGATGTTACCCAATTTAGACCCTTTACATCAGTCAGCTTTGCTGTATAACAAACAGCCACAGAAACCTCAGCAGCATAATACATATTTCTTGTAACCTGCTGACCTAGACTGGGTTCCATGGCTTGGTTCCAAGCCATAAGTGGGGTTCAGGCCCATGGCCCAGCAGGCTGCCAGGGGATATTCTTCTCATAGTGGAAGAGACCAGCACAGGACAAGCCAGCCAGCAAGTACATTTCAGGTCTATGCCCACATTATATCTGCCCACAGACCATTGACCAAAGCAAGTATCTTGGCAGAGCCCAAAGTCGAAGTGTACAATAATAGTTGTGAGCAACAATATCTTCTACCACGCTTGCATGACATACGCAAATCCAAGAATTTGGTGTTCTAATTCTCATCAAAGCATAAACTTGCTCACTGAGTTTGTGACAGTTGAGACCAGACATGATCAGCTTTGCAGGAAGAAGTTCCTGACTTCTCTCTCCTGAGGCCATTGCTCCAGCCAGGCCTCTTGCAAAGCTTGAGGTCATTCCAATGCAGCCTGTGAGAAGCATCTCTCAGCCTGAATCTTCCCTGGATTATCTTTCCATTTAATCCAAGACATTCCCTAAAAACCTCACTGTGCCAGCTCTCCACTGGCAATGCATAACCAGATCTCCCCGTAGTCATTGCCTAATGAGGGAGAGGAATGAGCCTGATCTCCATACAGGAACAAAATTAGCTCTGGAATAAAGACAAAGGTCATGTGTCTTGTGCACTTGAGGTTGGGGCAAAGAAGTCAATGGAAGCAGGTGGGAAGGAAGGGACCTTTGGACTAGGTATCAGAGACTGACTGAGTGGAAGCCTGACAGGCAGGCGGGGAAGGGAACACCAAGGCACATTCTGGGAGAGTAGGAATAAGGACGGAAGCACAAACTTAGATGGCAAATTTTTGTGTTTGTCTATTTCAAAAATTGTGTGCAGGGCAGGACAATTTTGACCAAAGCGTGCTGTTACCATGGCACCCAGCATTACATTTGGCATCTGTGAACATCCTCCTCTGACTGCAAACAGATGGATGAACTTCTTTTCCAGAAGAATGAGCGAATGAACTCTATTTCATGGTGACAATTACCCAGGTGTTTTTTGACAAGTCATAAGTTGGGTCCTCCAGATGCATTTTTTGCTGATAACTCCAGACACATTCTTTATAACCCAAAGGCCTATCTATCTATCCACATTCAGCCACCCTATTCTAGGTATAGGACTGAGAGCAAGCTTCACCCTGAGTTCCCAAACATGTGGAACAAGGAGATTGCACTAAACCAGTGGCATTTTTCAAACTTGCGCACTTATAGCCCAATTGTAGTGGTCTACTTTGCTAAGACACTGTGCTCCACGTATTGAGACCACATGGGAGGCCTTGATTCAATTCCTGGCCCAATCTATAGGCTGGGTACTGTGGCATGCACCCAGCAACCCAGGAAGCCAAAGCAGGAGGATCAAGAGCTCAAGACTGACCCGGGCAACAGACTCTTTAAAAAAAGCCAGGTATGGGGAACCAGCAGTTAGCGTAATGGCTGTGTCGCTGGACTCCCACGTAGTCGACCGCGGTTCGCATCCCGGACCCGGTGGCTTAGAACTCACGCCAGGCGCGTGTGCGTGCGTGCCCAAGATCCCGAGAGGAGAATGGAGGAGAAGGGATTGCGGCGTGACCATCCCCTCTGGGGGGTGATTTCTCGCTTTCTGTCTCTATGTCTCTCTCTGTCTGTCTGGCGAGCTCACGTGCCCTATAGCGAAAAACCTCTCCAAAAAAAAAAAAAAAAAAAGCCAGGTATGGTAGTATTTGTCTGTAGTCCCAGCTGGGAGGCTGAGGCAGGAGAATCATGACACAGTAAGTCCCTGTCTTAAAAAGCAAGCAAACAAAAAAACCTAATCAGGCATTAAGAATCATGGGGAATGCTTGTAAAATGTGTATCTGTGGACTCCATCCCCAGATTTCAGATTCTGCAGGTCTGGGCTTGGGACTGAATATCTGCATGTCTAACAAGCTCTCAGGTGAGGCTGCTGGCCCTCAGATCACATTTTGAGTAGCTCTGGACTCTAACCCCAGACCTCTTCTTGCTTGGATATTCTCCAAACCCTGACCTAGAGAGAAGATTCTTCCACCTTATCCTAGGGCATCAAGCCAGCTGGATCGGGCAGAAATAGTGGGAATGCCAGAGGGAACTTGGGCAGCATTCCCGGGGCTTGTTGGTGGCCTAGACCAGGGTCTGGCCCAGCCAGGGGTACGGTTTGCTTTAAGCTGCTCTGCCCACTGAGAGCACAGTGAATTGGTAGACAAGACCAAAATCCTAAGTATGACCCTCAGGCTCTTGCCACCTTTAAGTCCTCAGCTTAGACCAGGACTGCTACCCTCAGCTTGCTCCTGAGAGCATACCCTTTGAAGCACACACCCTGTCCCCTTCTCCCTGCTTAACATCTCAGTGGTCACTTACTGCACCAGGGAGTCTTCCCTGACCCCAGGCCTGTAGTCAGTGCGCTGATGCACGCGTCACATCAGCCTGTACGGAGTCCCTGTGGCAGAAACACCACAGTACTGTGGCAGCCATGGAGCTGCACCCCTCAGCTCTCCTTTCAGGTGTCAAATGCCACAGGAGCTTGGTGAGCTAATAGACCCTGGCAACAGCCCTGGGGCCTGGCCCTTGCTGCCTTACCCAGACAACCAGAGCTCCCTGATGGCCAGGCTAAGAAGTGCTCAGAGCTGCCTTACAGGCTGAGGTTTCTTCTGCCTAAAGCTTCTTCTTTCCATCTCTCCTTCCATGGGTACCAGACCCGTATCATGGTCTGAAGGTGTTCACTGCTCACCTGTACAATCTCCCCTTGTATCTCGTGCAGTTGCTCTGCATTCTTGCCAGTAGTTGGGATTACCCATTCTTTAATGTAATCATTCTAACTATCGATACTGATTATTTTGTCCTAATGACCAATGTGCTATATAAATATTGCTTCTGGTGAAGTGTCTTTTCCTATCTTTTGTCCTTTTTTTTATTGGGTTGTTTGTTTTATTGAGTTTTCAAAGCACTTTATATTTGGGACACAAGTCCTTTGTCATATGTGTTTTGCTGCGGCTTCATTTTAAGGCCCATCTCCCTCTAAGGTGAATCTCCATGTATCTCAAAGTCACTTATTGTCATTTATTTGTAAAACCAGTCCATACCACTCCCTGAAGCCAGGGACTCCAGGAGTCTGAAGGAGGCAGCCTGGGAGCATTTTGCAAACTTGGGAAAAGTGAGAGCTGGTAGGTGAGGAGGTGCTAGCCAAAGAAAGGTAGATGACAAGTAGTGTCAGGAACAGGGGAAGAAGAGAACATTCTAGACCTGCTCTATCCAATATGGCAACCATGAGCCAAGGTGGCTACTGAATACAAGAAATGTGGCTTGCGAGACTGAGAAATCGAATATTTTATTTTATTTCATTTTTCATTTGAAAACTCATATTTGATTCAGTTCCTGGGAAACTTTAAGTAGGTTAGAAACAACTTGAGTTTTTTTAATTTACTTTTTCCAACTGTTTTTGTGTGAAATTTTAATACAGATCAAATTTTTTTAAAAAGCCAGCATCTGACTTGAGATGTGTCATATGTGTAAAATATACCCCAGATTCCAAAAACTTAATGCAAAAAGAACTTCAGCTATCTCATTAACAATTGTATATTAATTACATGTGGAAAAGACAACATTGTGGACATACTGGGTTAAATAAACTATGTTTTGTTTTTTTATTTTGAGAAAGAGATTTTTGCTATAGGGTGCATGCGCTTGCCAGAGAGACAGACAAAAAGAATGCAAGAAATTACTCCCAAGAGGGAGTGGCCATGCCACAATCCCTTCTCTTCCATTCTCCTCTCTAGAGCTTAGGTGCACATGCACACGCTCCCAGCATGAGTTTCAAGCCTCTGGGTCTGGGACTCTAACCACCAGGTCTGGGACTCGAACTGCTATATACCATGTAGAAGTTCGGCCATGTAACCACTACACCCTCTGCTGGTCCCAAATAAAATGTTATTAAAATTCATTCCATCTGTTTCTTGTTTATTTTGTTAACAAGGCTATGAGAACATCTTGAGGGGCTCAAATGATTGCATTTGTGGCTCGCGTTGTATCTCTAACAATTGGCAGCCCGGCGCAGACAGTGAGCACGATATGCACAGCTCACTGTCAGCCCATGCTAACCAGCCTGGCCACACCTGAAGTGTCCTGCAGGGCCTGGGCAGGCCCTCAACTATAGGGACACAGCCCAGAGGCCATCCAGGCAAATAAGCCGTGTCAGAGCTTAGGGTGGCCATCCCGGCATTCACCTGAAGCAGTCATGTACACTCCAGGATGGAGATTCGGAAGTGGAAGCCTGATGGATTTCTGCTTCTGGTGAGAGAGGGGTCTTGAGCCTCCTCCAGCAGACCACCCCTAGGTAAGGTGCCACCAGCCTGTAAGAGGCTCAGCTCAGCAGCCAGATGGGAGACTCCTGGCCTGAGAGGCCCAAGGTAAGCACCACAGAGTGGGGAGGGCAGAGGCCCACAGGCTACAGTGCCCCCAGCATCTGGCCCTTTTTTCTTTTGAACTTTCTATCGTTGTACATCTCCATTACACACAAAGCAGTGTTTCAAAGTATACATGTAGTGCATGACAATCGAATCAAGAATATCATCCTATACATCAAGAGAGAATTTTATGTTCTTTTGTCTGTTGAGTGTTTCTTCCCTTTGCCCATCCCATGCACCCTAGCTCTGGTTCTGATGGGTGCAGGGTGGACCAAGGAAGGCAGTCTCTGAATCTCCCACAGTCCCCAGAGGGACACGGGAATATGTAAAGCACAAAGTTAGTGAGGGACACCTAGAAGGCTGACATGGAGGAAATACCCTCCTCAGAGAACCACATACCTTGGGACAATGGCCAGGGGGATGAGACACGACAATGTCTCTCCCAGAAAGGCAGTATCAGTGGGTGAGCAGGGGCCGCCCCAATCCTGTAATTCTGTACAGCCCCCTGGAGCACAGCATGCACTCCAGGCCCAAAAAAGGGCAAAAGAACACTCAGAATTATTGGAGTTTAAGTGACCAAGTTTACCTGGAATTGGCCAAGATGAAACAGCAATTAGTTCACGTTAATAGAAAAATACTGTCCTGGTTTTGCCTCACCTGAGTACATGGAGTGAGAAATGTATACCTACTAGCTGTGTGATGTGACCACATCCTTCCCACAGTCGGGAAGCTTCCAGAACTCAGCTATAAAGGCTGAAGGCAGGAACAACCGACTCAGCCTCAGTGTGACATTGAAAGGAACCCTGAAGCATGCACCTGAACTAAGACTGGCACAGAGAGCAGGCAGATCAAGCCAGAGTGGCGCAGGAGGCTGAATCTGCTCCGTGACCTGCTGAGCATTCCTGTAGAAGGGGCAGCCTAGGATAAGGGTGGCTGACATTTGATGAATAGCCTTTCACAGACGGCCAAGACCAGGGCTGGTGGGCAGGAGAAGTGGGCAGTGGCAGGGCTAGTGGCTGATGGAAAGGACAACTCAGGCCTCAGCCCCAGCACCCCTTTTCCGGACACTGTTTCTCACCTACATCTGCCCAGAGCCAGAGAAGGGACACTGGTCCTTAGCCCACGATGGTGGTCACACCTGTCTTGTTCTGAGTAAGAAAATCCAGGTGTTAATGAGAACAAATGGCAGCCTCAAAAACTCATTCCTGGTTCTCAGATGAGAGTTCCCCAGCCCCCTGCACCATAATTAAGCAGAGCCCATCAATGGGTTTCCTTGTGTGACATTAGCGACACCTGGTGGCCACATGCAGATATTTCAAGCCATGTTCTCCAGGAAGTCAGAAAGCCAACCCAGCCCCACTCCTCTCTGGGCAAAGTTGGACCTCCCAGTGAGCTTAGCAGCGGCTCAGCATGGTGCTCAAAGAGCTGGTGGCAGCAAGGAGGTGTAGATACAGAGACCACATCTCCTAGTCAAAAGGAATTTCACTCATTCATTCATTTGTTCCCCCAAGCATTCATTAAGTACCCACTGCCGGCTGAGCATTGGGGATGAAGAGAGGACCAAAACTTCATGAGTTCACACCTTAATGAGAGAGTCAGGTAACAAACATGCAAATAATATAATTTCAAAATGTGTTAATATAATCCAAAATTTTTCTCAGCACCTTCCGTAAACCGTATCTCAGCTTCATTTCCCAATACTCACCTTAACACAAGCCCTGGGTCCCAACCTTAAGGAACTCCCAGCAAGACCTGATCTGCAGGTGCCATCCAGACCTCAGGGCCTTTTCACATGCTATCCTCTCTCGCTACAGTGCCTTCCCTACCCTGACTCTTAACAAATCCCACTTCTCCATTACAACGAAACTCAAGGGTCACCTCTTCTAAGAAGCCTTCCCTGATACTCCATGGGCAGAATTGGTACCTTCTCTGCCCATATTAGTCATGATATTCATATGAACTCATAGAAGGTCAGAATGGAGCAACTCTGAGCAGTGGATTTGGAGTCAGGAAGACCTTGGGTTCCAAGCCTGACTCTGCTGCCTCCTACTGTGTGGCCTTGGGCACATTTCTTCACCTTGCTTGGCCCTGATTTCTTCAACAGAGAAAAATGGGAATCAGAACAGGACTTATAACAGGACCAGTCTCCTAGTTGCAAAATTTAAACTCTGTAATGTCAGAAAGTGCTCAGAGTTCAAGTAAAAGCCAGCAGCTACTGTTATTGATGTCATTGCAGTGCTGATGCTTCGGACCAGCACCCCTTGGCTATCTGGCTCCCCCTCTAGGATGTGAGGGTCTAGTCCTATTGAGTGGGCCCTTGCCTGTTGCCCAGAATTGATGTCTAGGGTTCCAAGCTGGATGCAGAGTGGCACTGAGCGACCCCCACCAGCAGCAACAGGGGAAGAGGTGACTAACGTGTTACCCCACAGTCTCCCCACTTCCACAGCGGCCAGTTCAGCAAGAGACTGTGGAGAAAGCCCCGGGAGAAAGGAGGCATCATGGACCAGGCCCAGGGGGAGAGTGGCTGTGGTCCTGAGAGCTCACCCTCACCCCCTCCTCGGAAGATGACCACAAAGAAGCTGCCTTAGAGACAGTGGCGGCCAGAGACAGGCCATGTGGCACCAGGCAAGCAAAAACACTTGTTACTCCTCCGCTGCCGCCTCCTCTCCCTCTGCTCCTACCCTCAGAAGAGAGGGAGAAGGACGAAGGGCAGTCAGCTCCCCACCTCCCTCCCAGGGCTCTTAGGGCAAAGCCCGCTGCTCTACCAGAGGGGGGACAAGATGAGCGTGAAATTGGATTTGAGATAGAAGTTTTCGACTCAACCAAACCGGCCTTTTTATTGCCCAAAAGCACCCGAGCCGTGGCAAAGGACAGGAAGCAGAGATTGGAAAGGGCAAGGCTGAGGGAGTGAGTCACCAGTGGAGAGAAAATGGACTGTTTCCTGTATGTCCCCACCAGGGTCAGAGGCTCCGGCAAACATCCACGCTTGTCCCCTGCGGCTGGAGGGGGTCTCTGCACCAGCCAGCATCCCTGAGGACTGGCTATTCCCTCTGCAGGACTCTTCGAACCCCAGACATCATCCCACAGAGAGATCTCTTTCCCCAGACCCACCCTAGCCCAGGCTCTCAGGAGACACAGGCCCGGAGCTTGGAAGACCTCATGCTTGGTGTGATGCTCTGCAACTGTAATACTTTCTGAAAGAGACCTCATGTTTTCATTTTGCCGTGTTTTCTATCAGCTCTAGGGCTCCTGTACATTCACACTCCAGGGGTACCTTTTAGGTACAGGGGTCTTGGGTACCTTCTGAGGGAGTCCCTGACCCCAGGCAGACAGCAATCTTCCCCCAACCCCAACTGCCAGGAAATCTTGGTCTCTGCAGACCATCAGGAAGGGGGCTCCCAGCAGCCAGTGTGCACTGCTCCTGTCCACCCATGGGAGGAAAGTGGGGTGCACTTTTCGGACAGTCACATGGGATGAAAAGGCCAAAGCAAGGAGGGAGACAGCCCCAGAACAGGACAATGATAAGCGAAAGCCTTCCCATGTGCCTCCACTGCTCCAAGTTCCTTACATGCATTAACCCATCTAATTTCACACAAGTTCTTGGCTCAGTTGGTGCATCTTCTTTTAGAGAACAGGAGGAACGGAGTAGTAAATAACTTATCCAAGACCACATAGCTCATAAGTGGCAGAGCTGGAGTATAGCCAGGTACACTTGGCACCCTGGGTGTTTTTCACACATTATCTCGAATCTTTCCAATAATTCCATAGTAGTTTCAGTACTAACCAAGTATTTTGAATGTCTTCAGGGTATGGGGTAGGATTGTACTTCCTGGCTCCTTGGTTGGGAGAGGGGCTACTAGTACCATATTAGCTTGGGGGTTCTCCAGAGAAATCAATCCAAAAGGAGATTTTCTGTCTTCAAAGAGCTCATGAAAAATGCACATTATATAAAAACTATGCATGGATTCCAAGTTCTTTTGCCTCAAAATGAAGTCATACTTTAATTTCATTTTTCCATGAACTTGCTGAAGTTACCTCATCTATAATGAATAAGTTATAGATTATTTATATTTATAATATAATATAGAATGTAGTAAATATTATGTAAATTACATTATATATATTCATAAAGATATTTATTTTTAAAAATATGCTCCCATGTTTGTGGGGTTACAAATCTGACATCTGTAGGGTAGCTTAGTGGGCAGGAAGTGTAGGCCGGAGTCTATGCGGCCGCCTCAAGTCTCAAGGCAGACTTTCTTCTCTCCAAGAAGCCACTGTCTTTGCTCTTGGGAGCTTTCAACTGATTAGATAAGACCCACCCACACTGAGGACTCTCTCCTTTACTTAAAGTCACCTGATCATAACTGTTAGCCACATTTATAAAACACAGCAACACCTAGATTCCTGTTTGGAAAATAACTGGGTAGGATGGCTGGGCAAGTTGCCTCATAAAACTGTCACAAGTTTTATCCAATAAGCTGGGTGCAGAACTGGCATGTCACTTCTAGCTTGTCCCCTCATTTGTCACTGCAAAACCTCCTGAACCCTTCCAGAAAGAAATTTCCTCTGCTTAGTGACCAGCAATGTTCAAGAAAGCAGCTGCTGGGTCAGCCTCGATCCTGAAGTAAGGAGTGCCCAAACCAGAAATAATTCTTGGTCGCGAGAAGCCACAAAGGGTTGTTCATGACCACATCATGACCTAACTTCTTACTGACACAACGTCCACACAGCAGAGTAGTCTAGTCACTCAGAACATGTGCCTAGGGCCCATCTGTGCAGACATGAATCCTGGCTCTACCTGCTGGGTTGTGTGATGTTAAGCAAATTACTTATCTCACTGTGTCTCACATGTCCTCCTCTGTAAAGTGGGAGCAATAACAGCTTTTCTTATAGCACAACAGGGTTGAGATCAAAATGCAATGAGATAACACATGTAAAGTCTTAAAAAGAGTGCAAAATAAGCTCTAAAAAGGTTAATTATCATTACTATTATTATCTTCATGTTACACAAGATAAAACTGACACTTAGCAACATTACATCTCTTGCTCAACATCATGCACCAAAGAAGTGGCAAAATCAGAATGTGAATCCCAGTCTTTAGGTCTTACCTGACACCTCAGGCTCCCTTCCCAACCTCATGTGTCTCCCCAGCCAAGCCCCTCCATGGGACTGAGAACAGGGTCACCATCTCTTCCTCCTCCTGCCTCCCATAACCCCACTCACTTCAAAGTGCATCGGCCCTGGCCAGAGGGTGCTCTTGCCTTGGGATCTGGCTGGTCCCTCACTGAGAAGATGGGCCCTCCCCAAGTCTTCTCCCAGGCATTCCCCCTTCGAAGCTAGACTCAAACACTACTTTCTCAGGAAGCTTTCTTGACCCCAAACTCTCCCCCAACCCACCGATCGAACTAGGCCCAGCTCCGTGGTCATCTGCCTAGGGCCCCGTGCTTATAATTACTACATTTGTCACACCTAAAACTGTAGTGTGAGCCTGTGTTTAATGTCTGTCTTCCCCACTTCATGGACGAGGCAGGATCCGTGTGTGTGTTTGTGTCTGCGTCTGTGTAGACAGGGCTGGAGCGCCTGTGCTTTCATGTAGCATCAACTCAGTCACTGTTTGTTGATAGATGTGTGGAAGGGAGGACATCTGGAAGGATGGGGTGGGAGTGAATGAAGGGGTAGATCAATGAAGGAGTGGATGGACAGATGGATGGACAAATAGATGAGTGGGTGACAGCCATAGCCCCCTGGGGCTTTGAGAGCATTGTCAGAGGGTTCTCTTTTTAGGTTTTGTTACTTTCGGAAGTGGACAAGGGGACTCTCCAGGATGCTGCCAGCCACAGTTGGGAAGGGAAAATTTGTTGTCTTGTTGGCTTATTATCCCACCCTAAGTCAGCATGTTTTTAAGGAAGAGTTGGTTGTGGGACCCAGGGCTCATGTTCTGAAGCACTTCCCTATTGAAACTCAGGTTCTTCCTCATGCCCCAACCCCAGGAGGAAAACACAAATAGGAACTAGCACTCAGCAGTTATGAGAACAAGTCAGTAGACTGAGACAGCTGGGTGACTTTCTACCTCAGGCACAGATCAAGGTTCAGGCACCACAGGTTGGTATGAGCTATCGTTTCATTCTAGGAGGCAATGCATAGAGCCTTCCCTGACATTTCCTATTAGGGGCAGGCTGGGGCCTGGGGATGCTCCTTGGGAATGCTCAGGAAGCAGCAAGCCAGTTCATAAGGACCACACAAATGCAAGATGAGCAGAGAAACCTGATTTTGGACTTGATTTAGCTTCAAAGAATTCTCCCTAAACCCAATATTTACATGGCATACAATTTAAGGTATATTTTTCAAGTATTTTCAGGAAAGTAGACTTAACAACAGATAAGAGGGAATAGATAACATACGGGGCTGAGGTATATAGCCAAAGCTTTCTCCTCATAAAAAAAAAAAAAAAAAAAAAAAAAAAAACTTAATTATCTTTTAAAATCCATGTGAATATCAAATGGTATTAAGTACACTTTTACTTGTAAGCAACGGTAAGAAAAAATCTGATTGAACACCAGCCCCATGGCCTAGTGGTTAAATGAGCCAGATCCAACATGGCTGACCACATGGTTTGAACTTGGCCCTGATGGTTTTAAAAGATGTTAAGGGACGGAACCAGCAGTTAGTGTAATGGCTATGTCTCTGGACTCCCATGTAGCCGACTGCGGTTTGAGTCCCAAACCCAGTGGTTTAAACTCGCACCGGGCGTGTGTGCATGCGTGCCCAAGATCCCAAGAGGAGAACGGAGGAGAAGGGATTGTGGCATGGCCATCCCCCCTGGGGGGGTGATTTCTCGCTTTTTGTCTCTCTGTCTCTGTCTGTCTGGCAAGCGCATGTGCCCTATAGCAAAAACCTCTCCAAAAGAAAAGATGTTAGGGGACCCAGCAGGTGGTGTGGTGGTTGAGGCACTAGATTCCCATATGCCCAACACTGGTTCGAGTCTCAGGCCCAGTCGCTTAAAAAATCACACTGGGCACGTATGAGTGTATGCCCAAAATCCTAAGAGGACAATGGAGAAGGGATTGCAGCAGCCATTCTCTCTGGGGGTTGATTTCTCACATTCTGTCTGTCTCCCTCTGTTGCTCTCTCTATCTCTCTCTGGTGAGTGCACACATCTTATGACAAAAAAAGAAAGAGAGAAAGAAAGAAAAGAAAAAGAAAAAGAAAGAAGAAAAAGAAAAAGAAAGAAAGAAAGAGAGAGAGAAAGAAAGAAAGAAAGAAAGAAAGAGAGAAAGAAAGAGAAAAAAAGGAAGGAAAGAAAGAAGGAGAGAGGAGAGAAGAGAAGGAGGGAGGGAGGGAACGGAGGGAGGAAAGGAAGGAAGGAAGAAAAAAAAAAAAAAAAGATAAAAGAAAAGCACACCAGGCATGCGTACATTCATGTCCAAAATCCTGAGAGGAGAATGGAGGAGATGCTGTGGCCATCCTCCCTGGGGGATGATTCTCCCTTTCTATCTCTCTGTCTCTTTCTGTCTCTCCACTTAGCACACACACCCTATAGCAAAAATTTCTCTCTAAACACACACACACACACATATATATGTACAAAGCCCAAATTTTTTTTTTAAAAAAATGGTATGATCTCTTGTGACTTTCAAGTCCCAGAGCAATGTGGTAGGCAGCCCAAAGGCAGCCCCATGAACTACACCTCCAGGCACCCATGTCCTTATGGGATCCTCTGCCCCTGAGTGTTGTAGGACTGTGGCAGGCTTCAAACCAACAGACTGAAGCAAAGGTGACAGGATGTACACGAAGACAGGTACATGATCGTGTTACCCAAGATCATGACAACGGTCTTGCTGAGAGACTCCCTCCCTTGATGGCTGTAAAGAAGCACATTGCCTTGTCATGAGCTGCCTTATGAAGAAGACCATGTGGGGAGGGGCTGAGGGCGGCCTTTCACTGACAGCCCATAGGGAACTGAGGCCCACAGTCCAACAGCCCACGAGGAACTGAATGCTGCCGACAATCATGTGAACTTGAAAGCAGATCCTTTCTCAGTCAAACTCAGAGAAGAGCCCAACCCTGATCAAGACTTCAGCTGCAGTCTTGCAGAGAACCTGGCTAGGCCATGCCCAAACTTCTGACCTATAGAAACAATTAGTTAATAAATGTGTGTCTGTGTGTGTGTGTCTGTGTGTGTGTGTGTCTGTGTGTGTGTGTGTTTAACTTTGCCAGAGGTTGCATGTGCTCACAGGTGAGATAGAGAAAGAGAGCAAGAGAGAGGGAAAATTAGAAAGTACCCCTCAGAGGGCAGAGTCACACCACAATCCCTCCTCCTCCATTTCTCCTCCTTTCGGGATTTTGGGCACATATACACATACCCAATGTCTCTCTTCAAGTTGCTGAGTCCAGGACTCAAACTACACAATCAGCCATGTGGGATCCAGCCACCTTAACCACCACAACACTATTGCTGTTTCTCTGGAGAATCCCTAATAAAGTAGGTACTTATTTCAAAACCCCAGATTTCAGCTGTGCTCCTGCTCAGGCTGCAATACTTCCCAGAGTAAGTCAGGGGAAGAGAAAGGCCAGGGGGCAAGTGGTAGGCTCCTGCCAGATGGGCTTGTCCCTTTCGAAGTTTCCTAGCAGCCCATTGCAATAACTTGCCCCTACACAGCACGGCTTCCCCATGCTGGAAGATGGCTGGAAGGAAATGTTTCCTTGGATAATTTATCCACCTAGTAAAGTCAGGCTTTGACTAATAAGAGACATGGTTTGCTACTGAGGACTCAGCTGCCTGGAAGAATAGTCTGGCAGACAAGAGAAGGGCCAAGGCACCCAGTCGTCCCCTTTTCTTACCCAACATCCTTACATTCCCATGGCCTTTTTCATGTAGTGGACAACATGCTGGCCTGGGACCCTGCAACTCAGGACATAGTTGTCCTAATTTGGTTGGGTGACCTTGGGCTGGATGCTCAGCACCTTGAGGCTTCAGTTTCTCCAACTGCAAAGCGATGGGAGCCCTTCCAACTCCACGATGCTAACTCTGAACAGGGATCCTTCTTAAGTCCTGGACCTCCCTGCACTCATGTGAGATCAGAGACTACTTCCGGAGGGCATTCCTTCAGGTCAGGAGTGGATGGTCTGAGAGAGGCAGTTCCCTGCCAGCTGTGGAGAGGCTACCCATCTGGGTTGCCAGGGCATCTGGATCTGAATGTCCCCTGGACCATCTCCTCAGTGTGAGCTTCAGGCATCAAAAGAGAAGTCCACTGCTGTGACCCTGTGCTGCTGTTGAAGGTGTGTCACTGTGCTTGGACTCTGAAAATTCATCCCAGACATGGTAGAGCTAAAGCAACTCGTCTTAGTGGTATTACAGCGGAGTCAGACAAGGGACACAGAATGGCAATAGTTTGAATGTTTGTCTCCTCCAAGTATGTTGAAAAGTAATTGCCATTATAACAATATTAAAAGGTGGGATCTTTAAGAGGTGATTAGGCCAGGAAGGCTTTTCCCTCATAGGTAGGATTAATGCCATTAAAAGAGCAAGTTCAGCTCTCTTTTGCCTCTCTTTATCCTTCCAGCATGTAAGAATTTAGTAAGAAGGACCTCATCACCTTGATCTTGGACTTTCTAGCCTCCAGAAAGGTAAGGAATATGCACCAAAATAAGATCATACTTTAATTCCATTTTTTCCAGAAACTTTTTGAAGTCACCCCATTACTGGTATAAATTACTCCTCAGTTTTTTGTTTGTTTGTTTTTTGAGATATTCTTATTTCTCCTATTTTCTTGGTAGATATTTCTACTGAGTTTACAATTCTAGGTTAGTGACTATTTTCTCTTGATGCTTTTAATGCATTATTCTCCACCGGGCTTTCACTGTTGGCTCTGAGAAATCGGCTCTCGGCTTATGCGGTTCCTTTGAGGATTACACAAGTTCAAATTTGCAAAGTACTCAGAACAATGCCTGGGATCTAGTGACTATTATATATGTAGAAGCTATTATTACTTTCTCTCTGGCTGCTTTTAAGATTTTTGTCTTTGATGTCCTTCAGTTTTACTATGGTGTATCTTCAGCTGGATTTCTTTTTATTTATCAAGCTAAGCATTTCAAGTCATATGTCAGCTTGAAATTCTCAGCTATTATCTCTTCAAATATTACCTCTTCCTCATCCTTTCTAACTCCTTCTGGAACTCTGGTTAACACATTAGATATCCTTTTCCTCTCTTTTGTGTCTCTTATTCTCTTGTTTATTTTTGTTTTAGGTTCAGTGTAGTTTTTCATAATCATATTCCAGTTCAATCTTCTCCATCTGTGCTTTAAAAGACAACTTAATATATACATTAAGCTTCCATTTCAATTATTTTTCTATCTTAGTTGTACTATTTAATTTTTTCGGAAAGTGGACAGAAAAGATTTATGCACTTTTTTAAAAAAAGAATTATTGACTTAATTATATTTATGTATTTATTTTAATTTGCTACAGGGCACGCGTGCTTACCATAGAGAGACAAAAAGAGTGAGAGAGAGAGAAAGAGAATGAGAAAGGAAGTTGCCAGGTCTGGGACTCCAAATGTGGTTGGCTGTGTGGAAGTCCAGCACCCCAGCCACGCCATCTGCTGGCCCACAGTTTATTCACTTTTTCTTTCTTTCCTTTTTTGAGAGATTTTTGCTGTAGGGCGAGTGCACTCTCTAGAGAGACAGAAAGATAGGAAGTGAGAAATCCACCCTCACCCCGGGGGATGGACATGCCACAATCTCTTTTCCTCCATTCTCTCCTCGGGACTTCCAGCACACGTGCACATGTGCCCTGCGTGAATCTGAAGTCACCTGGTCTGGGATTCAAACTGCAGTCGACTACATGGGAGTCCAGCACCTTAACCGCTACATCACCTGCTGGTCCCAGTTTATTCAATTTTTAAAAGAGACAGGGGGCCAGATGTGGGGAGCTAGGAGATTTCCTTAGGTCTTGAGGAAAGGAAGGTCATGTCTGGGGAGTCAAGGCAGTCAGGATGTATGCTGGTCCCACACAACTCCTGGGTTGTGTTGTTTTCTCTGGTTGTCACGTCAACCACTTCCAGCCGCCATATATATGGTTGGTTGTTGGTTTTTGTCATCAGCCAATGACCAGTCTCAATCCCCATAGCTAAAGGCAGAAACTCAGAAAATAAGTCAGTCATTTCTAGCTATCCTGAGGGAAACTTTGGAGGGACCCAGTAGAAGGCTCCATTAGTCTTTCACCCCTACACCCAGGTCAGACCACCAATTTGCACATGAGAACTGCTAAGACTCCACCGCAGTATCCTCTGACTTTTCCCTGCCAAGGCGTTATTTTATTTTTTTCACATCTGCCCAGACAGTTTCATACTCTCTTACTTCCGACTGATATTTTCAATACCTTTTACATTTCTTTGGAAATGTTAAAAAAATTTTATGATTCATATTTGATCATTTCAGTATCTCAAATTGTTGTGGGTGTGATTCTGCTGTTTGTAGTTAGGGGTGGCTTTTACTCATGATGCCTCAATTTCTCGTGTGTTTAGTGATTTTTTTTTTTTTAAATGTGAACTTCTTTTTCTTGGGACTTAATCTGCTGATAAATGATTGATATTATACTACTGATTTTACTAGTTCATCTTTTCACTAATGTGTGGTCTTCTGTGGTCCTAGGTTCATGTCGGTCTCCTCTCAGGCTCCTCCCCTGCATGTTATTGTACTCATATGGATATAACTTAATTTATTCTAACCAGACATTTCTCAGGTGTTTGTTTTGTTTTGTTTTAGGTGTTTGCCATAGAGCATGTGCGCTTCCTGAAAAGAGTGTGGACAAGTAAGAAATCATCCCCTGGGGGAATGACCAGTCCCTTCTTCCCCCTTCTCAGCTAAGAGTTTGGGGCATGTGTGTGTGTGTGCGCACACACACACACACACACACACACACGGCATGATTTTCAAGCTGCGAGTTTTTTGGAAAGGTTTCTGCTACAGGGCGCATGCGCTTGCCAGAGAGACAGAGAGAGACAGAAAGCAAGAAATCACCCCCCAGGGGGAATGGCCATGCTGCAATCCCCTCTTCTCCATTCTCCTCTCGATCGTGGGCACGCACGCATGCGCGCCTGATGTAAGTTTAAGCCATCAGGTCCAGGACTTGAACCGCAGTCAACTACATGGGACTTTAGTGACACAGCCATTACGCCAACTGCTGATCCTGAGAGTCTAGCATCTTAACCACCATGCCACTTGTTAGCCCCATCTCAGGTTTTTTATAATAGTATCACATGATGTACTGTCCTTTTGATTCTTCATCTTGATGACATTATAATTATTCTAAATTTGCAGTACCTGATTCCCAAAGCTCCACGATGCCAGTAATAACAATGTTACAACTTACTGAGTGACTTTGGTCCTATGCTAGGGCCTTATATGTGTTAACTTATTTAATACTTTTCATGATCCTATTTAATCCTGATTTTACAGAAAAGGAAACGAAGTGTCAGAGATAGTAAGTGATTCATTCAAGGTCACACAGCTAGTAGTGGAGAGCCGAGTCTGAAAGCGCTCATGCTATTTTCCATCCCACACTACACAAGGGGTCTTCAAAAAGTTTGTGGAAAATGTGAATTATGAAAATTATGCAGGGATTCAAAAATTTTTACACCAAAATAAATTCACACATTAATTCTATTTTCCACAAGCTTTGTGAAGTGCCCCCCCCCTTTTTTGTGGAGAGGTTTTCGCTATAGGACGCGTGCGCTCGCCAGACAGAGAGAGACATAGAGACAGAAAGCGAGAAATCAACCCTCAGGGGGGATGGTCAAGCCGCAATCCCTCCTTCTCCATTCTCCTCTGGGGATCTTGGGCACGCACGCACACGCGCCTGGTGTGAGTTTTAAGCCACTGGGTCCGGGATGCGAACCACGGTCGACTACGTGGGAGTCCAGCGACATAGCCATTACGCTAACTGCTGGTTCCCAAATGCCCTTTCATATGGAGAATGCACAGAATCAGGCTTGAAGTCTGGGTTCTACAATTTACTAACCATAATTCCTGGCAAGTGGCATTAGCTACTTGGGATTCAAATTCTTCCATTACAGTTATCTCTGCCTTTTCTCCCTCCCAGTAGTCTAGAGAGAACAAATGAGATAATGTATGTGGATGCACTAAAATTTGTAACATGCCATATAAGTCAAAGAGATAATTAAGAGATTATTATTGAGTAGATAAGTTTGTTTATTTCAAGCACTTTAGCCCCTTGACAAATATGAAGGCTATGTCCAGAGACCTTGTCAAAATCCCAAATTGGACACTGCTAACAGCATATAATTTCTTCCATAAAACCTCATAATGTGTCACTAGAAAATGTAAGTGACCCTTTAAAATATTTAATGATGATATAAACACAAGCATAAAGCTATTTATAAAGATATAAAGTTAGTTATAAATGTTGTCTGGAGCACTTGCTGAAAATACCTTTTCTTAGTTCCTTTTAACCAAATGAGGAACAAACTGGTCTGAATTGCAATCTCATCTTTGTTGGTCCAAAATTCCTTATTTTCTGTCTCAGAAACAATACTTTCTTAGGACTCTTCGCTCTCTCTTCACTTCTATCATAATACTAGTGTTTGACTTTCTGTGGGAAACTATTCTCACAAAGAAACAAGACTTTCTTTTTAATCATGTTTCAAGGATTATGAAGTAATAGATGATATGTTGGCTCATAAGTGGTGCAAATTCATGTCATGATAAAATGTTACATATCAGGTGCATTCAAGGTCCCGGGGGAGTTCATTTCTTTGAGCTAAATCCTTGAATATGATGCAGAAACTAGGGATTCCTTTTGTCCCCATTCTGCTCAGTGATGTGAGCAATCTGGTTCCCTAACTAATATATCAGACTATATTTTTTTCTATCTTCAGATTCCTCTCTGTAAGTCCCCAGTGCCTGTTGTGTTCATGATCAAGCCAAAAATACTTTTCAGTCAGCCCAGCTGTGGTGGCTCACACAGCTAAGATGTTATGATTTGCAGGCTGGGAACTCTGACATGGGAGATCTTGTCTTAATTCCTGGTACAACCTAAAGTCCCAGCAAGGTGGTACTCACATGTAATCCCAGGAGGGAGGCCACAGCAGAAGGATTGTGAATGGCCTGAGGAACAAAGCCAGACCCTATGTTAAAACAAATTTTATGTATCTGTATATGTATCGCTAGACTCCCAGATGACCAATCACAATTCAAGTCCTGGACCTGGTGGCTTGAAAATCACACTGGGGGACCAGCAGATAGCATAATGGCTGTGTCGCTGGACTCCCATGTAGTCAACCACGGTTCGAGTCCCAGATCCCGTGGCTTAAACTCACACCGGGCGCATGTGCGTTCGTGCCCAAGATCCCGAGAAGAGAATGGAGAAGAAGGGATTGCGGTGTGGCCATCCCCCCTGGGGATGATTTCTCGCTTTCTGTCTCTCTGTCTCTCTCTGTCTGTCTGGCGAGCGCACATGCTCTATAGCAAAAACCTCTCCAAAAAAGAAAAGAAAATCACACTGGGTGTGCATGTGTGCATACATGCCCAAGATCTCAGGAGGAGAATGACGGAGAAGGGATTGTGGCATGCGCCATTATCCCCAGGGGGTGATTTCTCACTTTCCCTCTCATTGTCTCTGTCTTGCTCTCTCTCTTTTTCTCTCTCTCTCCAGCAAACCCATGCATCCTATGACAAAAACCTCAACAAACAAATATAGATATATGTATGTATATGTATATATATACATATACATACATATATATATATTTATTTATATTTAAATATATAGTTATTGGGACCAGCAGATGGCATAATGGTTATGTCGCTGAACTCCTATGTAGTTGACCATGGTTCAAGTCCTGGACTTGGTGGCTTAAAACTCATGCTGGATGTGTGTGTGTGCCCAAAATCTTGAGAGAAAAATGAAGAAGGGATTGCAGCATGGCCATCCTCCCTGGGCGGTGATTTCTCCCTGTCTCTCTCTGGCAAGTGCACACACCCTATAGTAAAAAGTTCTCTAAAAAAAGCATACATATATATATATATATATATATATATATATATTCACATATATCATTATATATTTATTATTTTACATGTTATATAGTAATTATATATTTTTATATATTACTTTAACATACATTTATATATTATATAACATATATAATATGTAACATATACTTTATTAAATATATAATATAGATTTAATATATGTATATAATAAATACATATCTGTATATATACATATATGTTTATATTTTAAAATGTTACATAATTGAATATAGAATTGAATGGAATTACATTAACTGATTTCTTTTTCTTTCTTTTTAAAAATTGAGCATACCTTTCTTTAATTAAAAGCAGAATGATAGAGTAAAAGAGCTGTCCCTCTCCTGTGAGCACACATGCCCTATAGCAAACTAGAAAAAAGAAATGTTAAAAAAAAAAAAGAAAAAAAAGCAGAGTTCTTGTTGATCCTTGTATACAATTTTAGGTCAGTCTTTTTTTCTTTTTCTTTTTTCTTTTTTCTTTTTTTTTTTTTTTGAGAGACTTGGTATAGGGTGCGTACTCTTGTTGGAGAGACAGGGAGAGACAGAGAGTGAGAAATCAACCCCCGAGGGGATGGTCATGTCACAATCCCTTCTCCTCCATTTCTCCTCTTGGGATTATTGGGCACGCATACACTCGCACCTGGTGTGAGTTTTAAGGCATCAAGTCTGGGACTCAAACCAGGGTCGACTACGTGGTAGTCCAACCATGTAACCATTACACCATTTGCTGATGCTGGTCAGTCTTTTCTCTGCTAGGTTTCATTGTGTCCATTGGGAAGGGGGGATTTGGATACTCCTTAAGATCATAGTCCCCAAATCTGGTCAGTCACCTGCAGATTTTACTGAATACCTGAACTCCTTCCAGGAGGTTCTGATTTAATAGATCTGGGACAATCAAGGATCTGTAATGAGATCAACTGATATTTATCAAGAATCAATTTGGGGATAGGCCCTGTTTTGCAAGTTCACATTCTCAGTTTACATCTTCACAACTATTTGAGGTAGTTACTGTTATCAACCCCATTTTACAGATGAGGAAATTGAAGACAAGAACAGTAAAGAGAAAAAGAAGGAAAAAAGGCTGCTTAAATCATCATAGAGGGGCGAGCAGTTGGCGTAATGGCTATGTCGCTGGACTCCCATGTAGTCGACTGCGGTTCGAGTCCCGGACCCAGTGGCTTAAACTCAATGCAGGGCGCGTGTGCATGCGTGCCCAAGATCCCAGGAGGAGAATGGAGAAGGGATTGTGTCGTGGCCACATCCCCCCCCCCCGGGGGGGGGTGATTTCTCCCTTTCTGTCTCTCTGTCTCTCTCTTTCTGCCTAGTGCACGTGCCCTATAGCAAAAACCTCTCAAAAAAAATTGTCATGGAGCTAGTACAATAAGTAACTAGTACATGTCGAGGGGAAATTCCAACTCAGACACAGCAACTCCAGGCCTCACTGTCTCAATCACTAAGCTATATAAGACTTTTTTAGGGACCTTCTGGTGATTTCGATGATAGCCAGCCTTTAGAAAATCCGCCCAGATAGTCTGTGCCAACACTTAAAGGGTGCATTTTTTAAAAAAACGTGTGACCCAACCCCCTCCAGTCTTTCTGGAAGGAAAATGGTTAAGGAACAGGATCGTCCGAAAAAAAAAAAAAAAAAAAAAAAAAAAAAAACAAGACAAAAAGATGGACATCTTATGGGTATTTCCAGTCCAGTCTGCTACACTCCTCATCTCATAGGCTGACCCAACCTGGGAACCAAGGCAGACTCTTTCTGTACACCTGGCACTTTTAGTCACGCCCCGTTCTATAACACCCCAATCCCAGGCTCATTCATCTTGATTGACGTGACCGCAGAGCAGTTATAATTGACCATGGTGGCCGGCCGCCCCGCCTACCAGGTGACCCCGCCTCCCTTTCATTCTGAAAGAAAGAACCTCGGCCTGGGCGTCCAATGAAAAGCGCCACCATCCCAAGGAGTCCACCTCCTTCGGCACCGACCCCGCCCCAAGGGAGGGAAGCATGCCCGCCTCCGGAGACAGTACGAACAAATCGGAGGGCTCTCTAGGCTGGAGTGACGGCGGCCGGTCCAATCCTCCGAGCCCTGTGCAGCGCCGCCCCGCCCTGCCGCGCCCCTCCCCCGCCCCTCAGCCGGGCAGAGCGGCGGCCAGCGAGTGCGGGCCTCGGGGCGGCGGCGGCGGCTGCGGCGGCGGCGGACACGGCCAGAGGGGAGCGGCGGGACGCCGCAGGGGCGTGGGGCGGCGCCTCGGCCCGGCTCGCCTCGCCAGCGGGCGCGTCCATGGCCCGCGGGCCCCGGCGGGGCGCGGCCGCGGCCTGAGGGCCATGTCCGGGGTAGTGCGGACCCTCAGCCGCTGCCTGCTGCCGGCCGAGGCCGGCGGGGCCCGCGAGCGCAGGGCTGGCGGGGCGGGCGGGGCGCGCGACGCGGAGCGCGAGGCCCGGAGGCGTAGCCGCGACATCGACGCGCTGCTCGCCCGGGAACGGCGCGCCGTGCGGCGCCTGGTCAAGATCTTGCTGCTGGGAGCTGGCGAGAGCGGCAAGTCCACCTTTCTCAAGCAGATGCGCATCATCCACGGCCGCGAGTTCGACCAGAAGGCGCTGCTCGAGTTCCGCGACACCATCTTCGACAACATCCTCAAGGTGACGCGGGGGTCCCCGTGCGCCCGCCCTGCCTCACACACCTGTGCCCAGGTGGGCACAGGTACGGCCCTCAGCCAGCCGTGCTTGCCAGCCTTTTTGTCCCTGGTCCGCGGCGTCGGCCTGGCTTCCTCCATTGTCCGCTCCCAGCGGCCAGTGAAGGCCCTAGCGTGGTCAGTGAGGGGTAACTTTTGGGGAGTGGGCCAGGGATGCTCACCTCCTGCCGGTCTTGTACACCCCGTTCCCCCGGTCTTGATGGCTTTGCCTCTGCCCTTTCTCGGGTGCTTGGGGATGGTGGAAGTGGGAAACTAGCTCACTTTTGGGGATTTGGTGGCAGAGCGGGGCCTTAATGCTGGTGAAAGTCCCCCTCTTGGACCCGCCCCGGAAGGATGGCATGTTGTCCACTTTGCAGCTTCGTGGGGTGAGGGATCCCAACTTGCTCTACCCTCCCCCTAACTCAGAACAGCAGTGTGGACTGGAGCAGGAACCAGCCACAAGTGTCTCACTTTAAACTTTATAGTGGAAAAATTTCGAACATATGCAAACGTGGAGAAAAATAATAGCATGATCTGTAATGTACCCATTACCCTCATCCAGGACGATCAGTTCTGGGCCACTCGTGTTCATCTATACCGCCTGCCCCCATGATCATGAAGCAAACCCCAGACATTGTATAGTTGCTTTAGAAAACACTTGAGTATGTATCTCTAAAAGATAGGGCCTCATTTCAGAAACATTTTTTTTAAATGAGTAATAACTCCTTAATTTCATCAAATATCCAGTTAGTGTTCAGATTTCTTCCATTATTTCATAATTTGTTAGAATCTGGATACAAATAAAATCCTTACCTTTGGACTAACCAGACTCTCCTACCTCTGCTCCCTTTTTTGTTCTTTGCCATATTTGTGAAAGAAACAGACTCAATAAAGTCTGAATTTCAGTCTCTCTCTACTGTGAGCCCATACTAAAGGGCCACAAAGAAAGGAAATGTAGAGGAAACTGATGATGAGGGGAAAAGGAGAGAGCCTCTCCTATACCTAGAGAGGAGGATCATTTCCTTTTTTTCTTTTTGAAAGTTTCTTCTCCCTACCCTATCCTTGCTCCCTCGCCATTTCTTCCCTAGTCTCTTTTTAGGGAAACTAAGTTACAGGTATGAGGAAAGTGGTCTCAAAGCAGAGGTGGAGAGAAGTTTATTATACCAGGAAACCTGCCTGGAGACTTGATTTTATGGTGCCTGAAGGATTTTAAATTTAGCAATGGGCTGTACAAATCCATCTGGTGCATTTCTTTCACTTAAACCAAAGGGAAGCTCCAGCAGAGCAGCGAAGATGAAGTGAGTCCTTACTGGAACCTCCATGCTGGAACCCTGGTTTCAGACTCACAGGCCAGTATTCTTGTTTTACATATTTGTTGTTAAAACATTTCATTTTAATAGACATGGTTATTTTAGGACTGTCACAAGAAAATAATGCAAATGATAAAGCATACTTTTTCTTTTCTTTCAAAATCCTCTCAGTGAGTCAGAGCTCTGGCCAAATATTTCATGAGCTTTAAAGACTAGGTGCCCAGTATAACTAGCTCACTGGCAATTGAGAGTGTGTTTAAAAATTCCCCTCATCTTCTGGGGTAAAGTGCATTTAATTGTCTCTCAGGGCCTGTTCTCTAACTCCTCTGTCAGAGAGCCTGGTTTTATTTTTGCTGCTTTCCTGGACTTCAGAACCAGGCAGGCACAGAAGTGGAGAGATTTGGCTACCTCCCAGTTTTCTTTCAACTCTGGAGGCAGAGAAAATATTTAGAAACATAGAATCTTAAATCTTAATCAGCATATTATGTGCATTTTTAAAAACTCAGTCATAACCTTTTCCTGATACATATAAACATTTAAGTTTTACTGACTTTTTTATTAACAGAAACAAGATTTGTTCATTAGTATTCTGTTTTTCTTCCCAACTTTTTTATTGATTGTGCTTCCACATTAAACCACTTTATTTGTTGTGGCTATTTCAATAGCTAGCTAAAAATCCATCTTTCAAATTAAAACTAAAATCCTTCCCTGCCTTCCACCTCATCCTCCATTTTTATTTGGACAGATCACGTGGCGAAGAGACTTTTTAAATAAATTGCTTGGTGTAGCGGCTTTGATAGTAGACATTTGAATGATTATGTTCATGATAGAATTTGTGTCTACACAGAGATTTAGTGTTAATCGGCTAATTTTTAAAGCACTAAGTGTGCTGTACCTATTGTGCTGGGTCCTTTTATAGATGGCATTTAATTTGCATAATGTTCCAGATGATATCGCCCCACTTAACCATTGAGAAGATTGAGGGTAGAGAGTTTAAAATGTGCTCTAGGTCAGCTACCTAATTAGCTAGTGGCAGAGCTAGAAACCAAACCTGTTGTTTTATTTTTAATTAAACTTTTAATTTTGAGATAGTATAGACTACTATGTAGTTCCAAGAAATAATACAGCAATCCCATGTGCCCTCTACCCACTTTCCCTTCATGGTATTAGCATGAAGGGAATCATGGAACATGCAGTCAAGACAGTATTCCATCACTATAAGGATCCCTCATGTTGCCTTTTTAGAGCCACTCCTCTCTTCTCTGACCCTCGTAATGGCTAATCTGTTTTCTAATTCTGTAATTTTGTCATTTTAAGAATATTATTTAAGTGGAATCTTACAGAATGTGACCTGTTGGAATTGGCTTTTGTCACTTAGCATAATTCCCCAGATAGACACCCAAATGGTTGTGTGTGTTGATAGTCCTTGCCTTTTTATTGCAGAGTGGGGTTTACCTAGTATACCATAGATACCATACTATTCACTAGTTAAAAGACATCTCGGTTGTTTCCAGGTTCTCTCTTTGCACATACATCTTCTCTGAACACTTATACTCATGTTTTCATATGTGCGTAAGTGTTCGTGTATCTGGGATAAATGGCCTAGAGTACAATTGCTGAGCCGTATAATAGTTGCATGTTTAGTTTTTTAAGAAACTGCTAGAGCCCAGGGCTAGCAAGCAGTATGGTGATTAAGGACACTGCACTCCCACATGGCTGATGGCAGTTCGAGTCCCAGACCTAGCAGCTTGCTTTCACACACTCTCTCTTTCTCTCTCTTTGTCCCTTTCTCGTCAAATTAAATAAATACATAAACAGATAGATAGATAAAGTTAAATAAAATAATTCTTAAAGAAGAACAGAAGGAAGGAAGGAAGAAACTGCTAGAGCCAGCCCCATAGGCTGGTGGTTAAGGAAGCTGGATCCCACATGGCTGACCATGTGGTTAGAAAAACACAACAGATGTGTGTGTGTGTGCGCGCGCGCCCCAAATCTCAACAAGATGGAGAAATGGAGGAGAAGAGATAGCAGTTTGACCACATTGCATTGGAAAGTTCTCTCTCTCTCTGTGTTCACAAGTACATGTGCCCTCTGGCAATTTAAAAAAAAAAAAGGGAAAGAAAAGAAGCTGTTGAATTGTTCCCAAAGTAGCTTTATCATTTTATATTTCTACCAGCAATGTATAAGAGATATAGTTTCTCTGCATCCTTGTCAACATTCTTCTGGTCACTATTTTTTTTCCCAGTGATTATAAGTGCGTAATGACATTATGGTTTTAATTTGCACTTCCCTAATGGCTGATGAATTGAACATCTTTTCAGGTACTTATTTGTCATCTGTAAATGCCTTTTCATGTTTGTTACCCATTTTCTAATTAGGTTTTTTTGATTGGTGAGTTTTGAGAGTTTGTCATGTATTCCAAATATTTAGTCATTTGTCAAATATGTGGTTTGCAAATATTTCCACCCAATCTGTAGTATGTCTTTTCATCCTCTTAACTGGGTCTTTCACAAACCAAAAGTTTCTAATTTAAATGAAATCCACTTTATCATGCTGTTTCTAGTTGTTCTATCATGTTGTTTCAAGTCTAAGAACTGCTTGCTTGGCTCTAGACCCCAAAGATTTTCTCTTATGTTTTTCCTAAAGTTTTACAGTTTTACATTCTATATTTAAGTCTATAATCTATTTTGAGTTATTTTTGTGTAAGAATTGAGGTTCAGGTCAAAGTTTATCTTTCTGCCCATGGATGTCCAGTTGCATGAGTACCATTTGTAAAACAAATCATTGAATTGCTTTTGTAACTTTATCAAAAATCAATTGAGGGGGCTGGCAGGTGGTGTGGTAGTCAGGTGTTGCTGGACTCCCACATGGCCAACCGTGGTTCCAGTCCCGGACCTGGTGGCTTGCTTTCCCACCCTCCCCCCCACTCTGTCCCTCACTGGTCAAATTAAAATAAAGAAATAAAGTTAAATGAAATAATCCCCTCTTTTAAAAAAAAAATTAATTGAGTGTATTTGTACAGGTCTGTTTCTGGTTTCTCTGTTCCGTTCATCTAGATTTCTATCCTGCCAATATCTTAAAGTGCTGATTACTATAGCTAAATAATATATACACCTGCTTTAATATCAGATAGAATGATTTCTCCCATTTTCTTTTTCTTTTTCAAGATTGTTTTAGCTATTCTAGAGCCTGTACCTTTTTCCATTTTAGTATAAGCTTGTCTGTGTCTATAAAAACACTTGATGGGTATTTTTCTTTATTTTTTCTTTTTTTTTTTTAGGTTTTTGCCATAGAGCATGTACACTTGCTGGAGAGAGGCAGAGACAGACAGACAGAGAGAGAAAGTGAGAAATCATCCCCGCAGGTGGGATGGCCACACCACAATCCCTCCTCCTCCATTCTCCTTTCAGGATTTTGGCATGCACCCATGCACACACACACCTGGCATTATTTTCAAGCTACCAGGTCCTGGACTTGAAACATGATCAGCCATGTGAAAGTCCAGCACCTTAACCACCATACCACCTGCTAGCCTTGCCTTTTTTTTTTAATGTTAACATTTTACATGCTAGGAGCCAGCAGGTGACATGGTGGTTAAGGGGCTAGACTCCACACGGCCAACAAAGTTCCAGTCATGGACCTGGAAGCTTGCTTTCTCACTTCCCCTCTCTTTCTCTCCTTTATTTCTCCCTGGTTAGTACATGTGCCTAATGGCAAAATTTAAAAAAATAATAATAATAATAAAAAAATTAATTCTTAAAAAAATTTTTTTAATGCTGTATATTTTTCTCTCAGCACTGCTTTAACTCTGCCCACATATTTTGGTATGTTGTGCTTTCATTTTTTTTCCGTTTCATGTGTTTTTTATTTATTTTGAGATGTCTTTATTTTTGTTTTTAATTTTTTTTTTAAGTTATGGTTTCTGGTTTACTGAGAATCGATGTACATCTTTGTGGGCCATTGTGTTTTTTTCTTGAGAGATTTTTGCTATAGGGGGTGTGTGCTTGCCAGAGACACAGAGAGAGACAGAGACAGAAAGCAAGAAATCACCCCCAGGGAGGATGGCCATGCTACAATCCCTTCTTCTCCTTTCACCTCTCAGAGTTTGGGGTATGCATGTACACACACCCGGCGTGAGTTTCAAGCTACCAGGTCTGGGACTCGAACTGTGGTTGGCCATGTGGGAGTTGAGTGCCTTAACCTCTACGCCACCTGTTGGCCCCCACAGTATTTTTTTAAGGCATGCATACAGTATACAATAATCAAATCAAGGATTTATCCATATTCATCTTCAACACTGAATATTACATTATGTTGTACACATTAATTAATAGCTCTACTGTTTTTCTTTTTTTTTTTTTTTAAGAATTATTTTATTTAACTTTATTTATTTAAATTTGACCCGGGGTGGGGGGGGGGGCGGGGGGAAGAGAGAAAGCAAGCTGCTAGGTCTGAGACTCAGACCATATTCGGCCATGTGGCAGTCCAGCGCCCTTAACCACCATGCCACCTGCCAGCCCCTAGTTTTTTTGTTTTTTTGTTTTTTTTTTAATATGTATTAAATATGTGTATTTTAATATGTATATTTTTAACTCAACTGTGAGATGTCTTCTTTGACCTGTGGATTATTCAGAAATTTGTATTTTCCAAGTGTTCAAAGATGTTCCTATTATGTTGTTATTGGTTTGTAGTTAGACTCTATCATGGTTGGAGAATATACTTTATATGGTTTTTGTTCTTTTAAATCTGTTGAGATTTGTTTTATGACTTATAATATCATCCATTTGGTGTATGTTCTGTGGTTCTGTGTGGGTGACTATTCAACAGACACTTGAAAAAAAAGTAGACTGTGTTGTTTGGTGGAGTACTTTCATATGTGGAGTATTCTCCATATATCAGTTAGATCCTGTTGATAGTGGTATTGAGTTCTGTGTCCTTGTTCCTTTGCTGTTCAGCAGTTCCACCAATTGCCGAGAGTGGGGTGTTGAAATCCCCACCTATAACTGTGGATTTGTCTATTTCTCCTTTAGCTCTGTCAGTTACTGCTTCATGAAGTTTGAGGTTCTGTTTTGTGGTCCATAAACATTTAGAATTACTATACATTCTTAGATGAACTTGTCATTATGTAATGTCCCTCTTTGTCTCTCGTAATTTTCATTGTTCTGAAGTCTCCTTTATCAGATATTTTAATATAGCCATTCCTATTTATAGTAATACTCTTGTGGTGAATGTTTTTCTATCCTTTTACTTTTAACCTACCCATGTTGTTTTAAAGTGTCATGTAGACAGCACATTGTTGCCTTATCTTTCTTTTTTAAGAGAGATTTTTGGAATAGATTGTGTGCACTCGCTGGGGACACAGAGAGAGACTGAGAGACAAAATAAGAAATCACCGCCAGGGGGCATAACCACACTGCAGTCCCTTCTCTTTCATTCTCCTCCTAGGATCTTGGGTGCATGCACACACACGCATGCACGCACACACATACACACACACACCAGGCATGAGTTTTTTGTTTGTTTTAGAGAGAGATTTTTGCTATAGGGCATGTGTACTCACCAGAGAGAGACACAGAAAGACAGAGACAGAAAGCGAGAAATCACCCCCTGGGGGTATGACCACACTACAATCCCTTCTCTATACTCCTCTTGGGATTTTGAGCACACATGCGCATGTGCCCAGCGTGAGTTTTAAGCACTGGGTCCAGGACTCAAACCATGGTCAACAGCATGGGAGTCCAGCAATATAACCATTATGCCATCTGCTGGTTCCCAGGCATGAGTTATAAGCTGCTGGGTCCAGGACTTGAACTGTGGTCCACTACATGGGAGTCCAGCAATGTAACCATTACACTATCTACTGGTGCCTGCATTATCTTTTTTTGTCATCTTTGCCAACCTCTGTTAGTTTGTATATTTACATCATTTACATTTAAGGTATGGGCAGTGATTACTATGTTAAGGATAATTTGCTTTTTTGTTTGTTTGTTTCTTCTGTTCTTCCTGTGGATTATTTAAACATGTTTAAAGATTTCATCTTGATTGATTTATTTTTTAGTATAACAACTTTGTATCATTTTCTCACTAATTGCTTTAAATTTACAATATATATTGTAATTTATCTCATTCTGCCACATTGGCATTTGACAAATTTGAATGAAATGTAGGAACTTAACTTCTATTAAGGTTCATTGACCTTCCCCACTTTGTTTTTCTAGGTTGCCAGAGAGGAGAATGTGCCTCCTAATCAGCATAGTCACACTGAAATCCCTTCTCCATTTCTCCCTCCTGTTGGGATGTTGAGCATGCACACGCAAACACACACGCATGCATGCCCAGTGTGTTTTTCAAGGCACTGGGACTGAGATTTGAACTACATGATGGGCCATGTGGGATTTGACTCCCTTAACTAGGCCACGGGGCCAGCTCTACTTTTCCCACATTTTAAGATAAATGTCTTGGGGAAGACCTGCAGTTGGCGTAATGGCTATGTTGCTGGACTCCCATATAGTTGACCACGGTCCAAATCCTGGACCCCGTCCTGGACCTGGTGGCTTAAACACGCCAGGCACGTGTGCGTGCATGCCCAAGATCCCAAGAGAATGAAGGAGAAGGGATTGCAGCGTGGCCATCCTCCCCCGAGGGGGGGGGGGGTGGTGATTTCTCGCTTTCTGTCTGTCTCTGGCTTTCTGGCAAGCACACGTGCCCTATAACAAAAACCTCTCAAAAAAAAAAAATAATAATAATAATAAATGTCTTGGGACCAGCAGATGGCATAATGGTTAAGGCACTGGAACTCCCACATGGTCAACCACGGTTCCAGTCCCAGAGCTGGCAGCTTGAAACTCATGCCAGGCACGTGTGCGTGCATGCCCAAAACCCAAAGAGGAAAAGGGAGGAGAAAGGATTGTGGTGTGGCCATCCTCTCTAGGGGGTGATTTCTCACTTTCTCTTTCTCTGTATCTCTGGCAAGCGCATGCACTCTATAGCAAAAAACAAAACAAAACAAAACAAACAAAAAAAAACCTCTTCTAGGGAAAAAAGATAAATATCTTAGTATTTCTCATCAGACTTTGGGCACCTCATCAGGTGTTTTTACTTCAGTCATCAAGTATGATGTTAGGATATGAAGTAGGATATTATATTCATATCTACTTTTACCTATTATATTTATCCCTCTCTTCGCCTATCCTGATCTTTTCCTTCTGGTGTTCTAAGCCTTCTGTTATCATTTCCTTTTGATATAGAGAACTTCCTTTAGCCATTGTTTTAAGCAGTTTGCTGAGAAATTCTCTTAGCTTTCCTTCCTCTAAGAATGTCTTTATTTCCCCTCATTCTTGAAGGGTATCTTTGCCAGCTATAGAATTCACAGCTGACAGTTCTTTTCTTTTAGTTCTTGAAAAATGGGCCACATTCTTCTGGCCTCCATGGTTTCAGATGAGAAACGTACTGTCACTCGAATTGGTATTCCTCTGGAAGTTCATGTGTTGTTTCTCTCTGGCTGCTTTTAAGATTTCTCCTTTGTCTTTAGTTTCCAGAAATTTGATTATGATTTGTCTTGTCATAAACTTCTTTTAGTTATTAAATTTGGGATTTGCTTGGCATCTCAAATCTATGCATTTATATCTTTTGCAAATTTGGAAAGTTTTCAGCCATTATTTCTTCAAATACTAATTTAGTCCCACTCTCTTTTCCATCCTGGAGCTCTGAGGATAGGGCTTTTGGCTCTTGTTGACCTCCAGGCCCTTGAGACTCTGTTGCCTTGTTGAGAGGGGTTGAACCATCAGCTCCCCTCTGGGCCTGCTGTTGCTGGGAAGGGGGAGGGGGTAGAAGAGTGACAACTAGTCCAGCCTCCCACCTTCCTCCTCTGCTTCATTGGCCTTGGGCCCTGCAGATATTACCCTGGCAGGAGAATTAGAGCAGAGAATGGGAGGTTAGATACCTGGGGTATGCCTCCTGGTTCCTGGGGACAAGAGTGAAGTGGAAAAGATCAACAATACCGTCAACCCTGTTGAGACCTCAGTGAATAGGATATGTGGTTTTTCTGTTGGCATTTAGCTGGAATAGGGTGGGCATGGCCAGATAAGGTCTTCTGTTGTTAGACCACTCTTTCCAAGATTCTCTGCTTAAGGAAGTAAGCCCTTCTTGGAGTTCTTTTCTTCTGGGCCTTCAGCTGTTTCAGCTTGAAGGTTTTGTAGCATCCTGGCCTCCATACATAGGCAGCAAAAAGGACATCTCATCTAGGGAACTCAGTCCCATGTCCTTTCTCAAATCCTGAGATCGTCAGACAGCCTGTATTCTTTCCACCTTCTTTCTTGTGCTTGCATGATGTGTTACATCCAAAGCATTTTTTTGGCCATAATAGGTGAGTCTAGGAGGAATGGAGCTACTCCATCTTGACAGAACTGAAAGTCTGTATTATCTTAGTCCTGTGGTTCAATGTTCAGAGCTCTTCCTTATTATCAGAGTTGAACACATGATTTGACTTCATTAACTCATACCATAATCTGCAGTTGTTTATCTGAATCTACTAGTTGCTTTGACTTTCTATAAATATTCCCAGTAAGACTTTCTGGTTTATTCTTTCTATTTTTATAACCTTGAAAATTATATTCTCTTACTTCCTAAGTGAGCTGCTGTCTTTAAAACTCATGTATGTGGTATTTCAGAAATTCCGGTGATAATGAGCGCCTCAGCCTGGTGGAAGGTTTCAAATCAGCTTGATTTATTTCACAGTGATTCCCCTCCCTGTTCTATGTGTGATGCATTAAATTTCAAGACCATCTTTAATTTCTAAATTTTACATCCAGTTAGAAGTGAATAAATATTAGATGTTTGAAGGTTCTTTGTTACATGAACTGGAAGTCATAATACTATCCACGGAATTGCATTGATATATCACTTACGCACTCCAATATAAACCTGCTTTATGTGTATATGTATTGTTAATTTTTTAAAGAATTGGGTTATCAGAAAGGATAATTTCTTGTTGCTAGTACAATAAAATAATTAAATACAACAAAATAGCCAAGGTGTTGTCTTGGTGCTCGTAGAGGATGAGATATTTAATGAATACTGCCCAGTCTCTACCTTTCAGGCACTCTCTTGAAGTGGACAGACAGTTGTGCAAACTTTAATACGGGTTGTGAATGTACACCAAGCTAAACACCATAATAGAAGTGGAGGGGTGATTCAGTGGGAGAATAGGGCAGATTAATTCTGGCTGAGATGTCTGAAAAAGCCTTGTCGAGGAAGTGTAATTTGAGCTGGCCTTTGAAAGCTCTATAAGATTTCACTAGGTGGAAAAGAACACACAAACGAGACTGTCTCAGTGCTAGCATTTGTCTATCAGCTAACACAGACAATTCTGTTAGGTAGCGATGTTAAAGAAGAATTGGTGTAGGAACTAGATGGAACTTCCTAGTCCACAGGGGTGGTCATAATGTGGTTGCCTGCTCTAGACTACTGTTAGAGCAATTAGCTGAAAGCTGTGGACTTCCTCCCTAGGAAATTCATGTGCATGGATATAGTGTGTTTCTTTCTTTCTTTTTTGCCACAGGATGTGTACACTTGCCAGTGAGACAGAGAGACAGTGAGAGGGAAAGTGAGAAATCACACCCCAGGAGAGATGGTCACACCACAGTCCCCTCTCCTCTATGCTCCACCCGGAATTTTGGGCATGCATGCACATTCACCCTGTGTGAGTTTTAAGCCACCAGGTCCAGAACTAGAACCACAGTTGGCCATGTGGGAGTTCAGCACCTGAACCACCATGCCACCTGCTGGCCCCATATACATGTATAGTTTCAAGAGTTTCCCACATCCCAAGAGTGGGTCTACAAGCAATTTATGCACTGCAGATTAAGGACTTTAGCTGTGTTTATCTAAGATTATGTTGAAGTTTTAGAAATTTAATTTCTTTTTTTAAAGAATCGTTTGCTGTGTCACATTTCACATGTGTGTGTTTGGTGTTTTTTAAAAAACAGAGTCTCTATGTTGTGATCTGATGCCTCAGCTTCCTGAGTAGCTGGGACCACACATGTATGCCACTGCACCCATCTTTTTTGGGAGGGCCAGAAATCGAACTCAGACCTCTCATGTGGTCTCAGCCTGCTGAAAACCAGCTTCTAGCACATGCTACTGCAGCTGGGCCACATTTATTTTTTGCCACATTTTACATTTGTTAATGAAACTATAGGACTTAGAAAAAGCCTCCACTGCTGTTCTGTATTTTTAAGCAACTTCTGGCCTGTAAGAGCCTGTTTTATCTTGGGTTCAGATGCTCAGACTGTTTGCGTGAGAGCATAAGTAACAGATCTGCTTCAGGAGTCTGGGAGCACAGTTCGGTTTGTATTGTCTTGTTGACAAATTCCATTTAAGTAAGCTTCCTCACACATGGCTGTTCTTCCTATAATGCAAAAAAAAAAAAAAAAAAAAAAAAAGGGCAAAAAAAACACATCTTTTCCTATTAGTTAAATCCAGAGAGACTCCTTTGGCTATTGTTGGTGATTTGGAGCACATGAATGAGTGGTCCTGCTCTACGGCTTTTAAGTTTACATGTTGATTATTTTAACCAAATCACGTAAGGGAGCAGTACTTGACCTTTTGTCATATATCATGTGAGATGAAGAGTATAGCTATGCTTAATGCTAGATAGTGTTCTGTTGACAACTCATAATTATTTTTGTTATGACATAGCTGAGAGTAGTTACAGAGATCAGATTTGCTTTCAGTGGAACTGAAGATATAAACTTAAGGCTTATCTAGAGATGTAATTATAAGGTGATCTTCAAACCAGAGAAGTTAATGTTGTATAATGGACCTGGGGCTCAACTTGCATTACCCAAAAGGTAGTGCCATCCCTATGGCTGGCTCATTTCATGCTATGACTATTATAGTTTGTTTGTAGTTAATCAAAAGACCTGGAGTCTTTGTATCTTCTTTCAAGTAGACTGGACAAACCAGCCACTTTGTATCAACTGATTGCTCTTGTAGGGTGAGCAGAGTATGAATAGAAGTTGGTGATCGTGTGGACTTTCCGTATAGAGCTCTTGTGAATTAAAGTGTTTGTCTCTCCATTAGGATAAGTGTCCAGGGGTGGCCAGGCCCACTGGTGTTATCGAATAGAAAACATAATTTGCATGGTGCATTAGTGCATCCATTAAAGAAGTGGACATGTTTCCATTGGTTCAGTGGACCCAATGTATCTGTAACTTGAGCTTTTGAAGTATGACATCTATAGGACAGAAAAAGAGCCGTCATTATTCTTGGGAGTGTTTACAGGCAGGTAGAAGTGTGTTAGAGAGCAGCATACCCAGTTGTCCTGGAAGTCAAGAAGATGTCCCTGACCCTACTTTCCTAAAGACACTGAGGCCAGGTTGATGACAACTCTCTGAACTGTGGTGTCTGTTTTACTGTCTAGGCTAAGAACCATAGCACCAACTATGTCAAATCAAATCACAGCAGCAAGGACTAACCTTAATGGAAATTCACTGGCATTATCTGGTGCACCAGGTCTTATGTAGACAAATAACTACTTTAACTGAGCTGGGCAGAAACCTTAGTAAGCCAAAGAAACACTCAAACTCAAAGAATTTGTGTGGCTATTTTCATTACCTTGGTGGGGTGTTCCAGTGAACGTGCATAGTGTGGGTCCCACCGAGTCCTCAGACGCCTTCATGAACAGTCAAATGGAGGTCCTTGCTAGAACCAGGGAAAAACCAAGCTTGATGCTGAGCCCACATGAAGGCCCTCTTTATTGTGAAGAGCCAGGCACAGCATGCTGTGCCTGTGGTGGTGAGGTGGAAGAGACATAATCCTGTCTCCTGATGCTTGTCTCCCAGTGGGCTTCTCCCAGGTCAGGAAACACAAGGAGAGGGTCAGGCAGAAGACAAGACATCATTAGGTAAGTCACTTGGAGACAAGGGAGCCCTTGCCTCCCAGATGGAGGCCATTAAGACTGTCTGTGGGATGTATGATGAAATTTGCCCAGGCTAGTCCAGCTATGTCCTAGAGCCAAAATCAGTGATTCAGACTGCTGAGGAACTTGTAACAGAACAGTGCAACATTGGTCAAGCCTATGCCACAGCCACTGACAGACACTGTGTGATGCAGATTGCATTCATTTTCAAGGAAAAAAAAATTATTATTATTTTTTTTTTGGAGAGGCTTTCGCTATAGGGTGCGTGCGCTCTCCAGACAGAGACATAGAGGCAGAAAGCGAGAAATCACCCCCCAGGGGGGATGGTCACACCGCAGTCCCTTCTCCTCCATTCTCCTCTCGGAATCTTGGGCACACACGCACACGTGCCCAGCGTGAGTTTTAAGCCACCGGGTCCGGGACGCGAACCGCGGTTGGCTACGTGGGAGTCCAGCGACATAGCCAAAATTTTTCCCAAGGAAAAATTTTGTTCATCATTGAGACATGATATACAGTGTTCTACTTGAAAGACTTGATAGTAACCAAGGAAAGAAAGAGAGTAATCATTCTATTTAAGCCTCATCTTACTTCTGGTTTCTATTGTAGGTGAAAGGAATTACTGTTTCAGTGTCAGCTTTTAGAATTTCTATAATCCTTATTAATAGGCTGTCTAATCTGTATTTTTCCACTTATACTCAGTTTTTTTTTTTTTTTTTTTTTTTTTTTTTTTTGAGAGATTTTCACTATAGGGCGCGTGCGCTCGCCAGACAGACAGAGAGAGACATTAGAGACAGAAAGCGAGAAATCACCCCCCAGGGGGGATGGTCACGCCGCAATCCCTTCTCCTCCATTCTCCTCTCGGGATCTTGGGCACACATGCACACGCGCCCGGCTGAGTTGTAAGCCACCGGGTCCGAGACGCGAACTGCGGTCGACTACGTGGGAGTCCAGCGACATAGCCATTACGCTAACTGCTGGTTCCCCACTTATACTCAGTTTTAGGTCTACAATTCTTGGCACACACAAGATGACCAATAACTTTATATTTTGTGTCCACATAAATGGTTTTTCCAAAAAAATGAAGTTCTATAGGTTTAGTTTTAGAAGGGGAAAGCAATGTTTTTTCCCAGGGTTCTGATGACTTGATTAGATAGCAATAGGTTGAAAACTCTGTGAAAGTGTGGAGTGATAAAGAACAGGAGGAGAAACTCTCCGGGAGCTTGGCTGGTCAGAATTGAGAAATAGAAACTGGTCATTTACCTTCTTATCAGGACATACTTGGTATGACTTTAAAGTAATGAGACTGTTTTTAAACAAACATACCCGGACTACCAGAGCATACTCATTAAAAGAACATGTCTCGTTAAAAGTTATCATCTTGGGAAGCCAAGTCAACAAATACCTTTTTATGTGTTTGTTTATGTGCTATACGCTGCAGAAGCTGGAGATGGAGAAGACAGTCAACCTAGAAGAAATGCCTTTTTTCTCTGTATTGGGAGCTTTTGGTTTTGAAGCACCTTACCTGGTATCTCATTTGATCCATGAGTAACTCTGCAAGGGTAGGTTAGGGGCTACTGGCGGGGGGGCTCTCAGTATTTTTGCTCATTTCCCTTTTGCTGGGGAAAGAGGAGCAATGGACTTGACTGGCAAGTTTTGGAGAAGTGAGTGAGTGAGCCAGGCTCAGCGCCCTTGCAGTTTTCTCTTCAGGAACTACCTGCCCATAGGTAGCATTTATTCTCCTTTCTTCACGACAGGCTGGAGGCATCCCTGCCTCTGTGTTTGTCCAGCCACTGGGCGTGCCTGCTTGGCTGCAAATTTTAAACCAAACTCTTTAGTAAGAAAGCCAGTATTTTGATCTCCAAATTGAGTCTAGACTTGGGAGCAAAAAAAATGAAAAACTGAGAATCAGATGAGTATGAGCATTGTAGCCAAAAGGCAAAACCAGAACATTCCGGGGCCATATAAAGTGATCTGGAAGAAAAAAGATGAGTCCCTGTAATCCTGAACATTCTCCCTAACACCCTCCAGTCTGGAGAGAAGCTGCCCAGGGGTCTGCGATGTAAGCCGGAAGAAAAGCTAGGGGAAGGCTTAAAGGCAAAGGGACCTTGCAGAGGCAGAAAGTGTGTGCTCTTCAGAGCTCTGTGCTGACCAACACTCACAGGACTGGGCCAGGGAGAAGGTCCAGGAGACCACGTAGAATTTCAGAAGAAAATCCACTCAGCTCCACTCGTTTTCAACTTTGTTTACCTCCATTTGCTCTGACATGGGCTAAAAACCACACCTGTTTGTCAGGCTCTAGCTCTGATCTGAGAGAACAAGTAAGGTAGAAATGGTGTCAGGGAAAATTGGCCTGGGGTACTTCTGAGAAGCCTAGGTTGATCAAAAGCTAAGCATGGGAAAGTGGGAAAGAGATGTCCTGGCAGCTCTTAAGTACTATAGCCAAAAGGAAAAATAGCTTGCAAAAGACAGATGAATAAGGGAGCCTGTAAAGGTAAACTGTAAAACAAGCAGATTGCCCAAGAGTGCTTTCTAGTATGTAAGAATGATAAGCACATAGAGTATATATCAATAAAGCAAGAGCTTGAGGGCATGATAAAACAATGACATGATAAAGAAAGGGAAATTGCAGAGATGATAAGCTTATCGATAAGTTGAAAACTTAGATAACACCATTGTAGAGCTCATAGATAAGAAAGAAACTGGAAGGAACTGAAGAGACACAATTGAATAGTAAATTAATACCAAGGTGGGAGGGGCAATCTGACTCCCTGTCTGTGTCCCCCATAGTTGTAGAGTTATGAGTTAGAGAGACAACAGGTCTCCTTCAGGCATTTGCGTGTAAAATGTATGCCTACCTCTCAGTGTCCAAAGCAGTGCTGGTGCCTTGTGTCCCTGCAGAGGGAAATGGAGATGTATTGCCAATGTCAAGGCCATTGTCTCCTTTCATCTCTGATTATAAGCTGCAGAGGGCAGGGACTGCAAATGGCCTTTTGTACTGTTTGCCTGTCACTGCTGTGAGCCCTTTGTAATTAATCCATTGCAATGAATGGGCTATTCTGATGTGGATATGTCAGCTGAAGAGGGATCTATTTGAGCAGAAAGCTATTTTGGCCACCTGTTAAACAGAGATCCTCAAGAGTGGAAATAGTTCTGTTAGTTTTTCTTTTCCTGTGTTTAAGCTAGTGCACTCATGTGAAGGGACTGGGGGCAGACACCTACAAATTCGGTAAGCGACTCTCTGGCCTTTCTCCTAGCTGCCTCCTTGGCACCATATGACAATACCGAATATTCTCGCACATGTGTGTCTTCATAGCTTTCAAGGCCCCTTTCACATAATCATCTTGTTAACTGTGGCAGTGTCATGATAATCAGAGAAAGACGGGCAGGACATATATTTCAGATGAGAATACTGAGGTGGTCAACCCCTTGTAAACTGCAACTTTGCCCATTGAGAAATTGGTGACAGTGGACTCTACTGATTTAGTTAGGCTCAGTCTTCCTAAAAACTGAGAATATTACATAAATGCTGATGATGTTTCCAGCCATAGATTATAGTTTTTCCTGTACTATGAGGTGAGTAGTAGATTTGGTAACGTTAGCACAGTATAATAATTGCACAAGGTAATCCCCACTAAATCCCATGTAAGACAACGTCAAATTCAAGGAAACACATACACACACTCACACACATACTACAAAATAGTTCACGTATTATATCCCTGTTGTAAAAATGTATATACCCATACCTAAAAAAATCAGAATAGTAACAAAATATACTTAATTCTATGATGTAATTATGTACTTTTTAAAAAATATACTTTCTATAGTCAACATTATTTTAGGAACTCTTTAGTAGTAGCAGTGTTACCATATGAATCCTCAGGTATGTCATTTAACCATCGAATAGCAATTATTTAAAGTTCCCCCCCTGTGTCAATTCCTCTGCAGTTACTGGGAAGTTTTCATTTTGAATTGTAGGTGTTTTAACTTAATTTCTGGTTTAAGTCTTACTTAGAATTTTTGTAATCTTGAATATTTTGAAATGTATAAATATTTGTCAAGGAGACCTCAGCATCTTTAGCATTTTTTAAAAATTGGAAATGTAGGGAACCAGCAGTTAGCGTAATGGCTATGTCGCTGGACTCCCACGTAGTCGACCGCGGTTCGCATCTCGGACCCGGTGGCTTACAACTCACGCCGGGCGCGTGTGCGTGCGTGCCCAAGATCCCGAGAGGAGAATGGAGGAGAAGGGATTGCGGCGTGACCATCCCCCCTGGGGGGTGATTTCTCGCTTTCTGTCTCTATGTCTCTCTCTGTCTGTCTGGCGAGCGCACGCGCCCTATAGCGAAAAAACCTCTCCCAAAAAAAAAAAAAAAATTGGAAATGTATCCTGTTTCTTAATTTTTGTTAACGTCAAGAAAAGAGCCACCAACTTGTCTGATCTCTTCCTGTTACCTGGTATAAATGAAAACTCTTCTGATAAACTCAGATGTTCTTTTCTAGTCTATCATTACTTTTAAAAAAATATTCAAAACAAAGTATTGGGGGCAGGGAGAATGTTTTAAACGTAGGCATTTTTTAAATAAACTGAAAGACCTAAATCTTGAATCAGATCCTGTAAAAACCTTTGTCCAAGCCAGCTGCAGTGGTACAGCAGTCACTCAGTGCTCCGAGAGGCTGAAGCCCCATGGAGAGGTCTGTGTCCATGTCCCTAGGCCTCCCTGTGCACGCCAGGCCTGTGCTTAGTTGCCTGTGATCCTGGTTGACCGAGGCTTGGGGTGGAATTGTGGTAAGGACCCTGTTGAGGGTCCCCCCTGCCCTGCTCCCTCTCTCATGAAATAAATAAATCAACTTTAAAATATGTGCATTTCTTTTTTTTCTTCAGTGTTTTTATAGTTAGTGATACCTAATAATAGATGTATATGTATATTTTCTCTGTGTGTTTTAATAATTAATTTCAAGTAATTATTTTCTTGACTGTGACATCTTTTTCAGAATAGTTCTGACATTGATCCATCTACCCTGTTTTACTACAGTCCTGTTGACTCTCCATGTCCTTCTCTTCTCTAGCCCTAATGGCCTGGTTCATCCTCTCTGTCCCCTGCATGGCTGTGTAGGAGGTCTACAGTGGTCTGGTGATGGGAGTCACTTTGGTGGTGGTTCTCTCAATTTAAGTGTTTTAATCAGGACAGTGGTCATCAAAAATTTCACCTAACCAGCTAAATAGGACCTTTTTCTTTTGTTTCTTTTTCCTCCAGATTTTTTGCCATAGGGTATATGCATTTACTGCAGAGAGACAGAGAGAGAGGAAAAGTGACAAATCAAACCCTGAGGGGATGGATGCTACAACCCATTCTCCACTATCCACTTGAGATTTGGGGCATACATGCATATGTGCCCCAAGTTTTCCTCAAACTGCCAAGCCCAAGACTTGAACCATGCAGCCAGTCATATGGAATCTAGCACTCCAACTACCACTCCACCCTCTGGCTCCAAGACTTTTTTTTTAACCCTGATTTTTTTAATAATTGAATTAAAATGCAAATTATTAAAATTAATCATTTTAAAGTATACATTCAGTGGTGGTTAGTACATTTATTATAGTGTGCAATCATTGCCTCTAGTTCTAAAACCGTGTCATAACCGCAAAAAGGAGACCCAAACTCATTAAGCAGTCACTGCCCATTCCATATTCCCTCCATCTCCTGGCAACCATTAATCTGTTTTCTGTCTCTTTGAATTTTAGAGCAATTTTAGGTGTACCAAAAAAAAAGGCAGAAAATATAGGGAATTCCAACATACTTCCTAACTCCCACCAACACCCACTCAGATTCCCCAGGTATTAACCTCTTGCATTGGTGTGGTATATTTGTTATAACTGGTGGACCAGTACATCAGTTTTTATTAATTAAAGCCCATAGTTTACCTCAAGGTTGACTCTGTGTTGTACCCACCACAGTAGTAGTATACAGAATAGTTTTGCTGCCTTAAAAATCCCTCTGTGTGGGGTCAGCAGGTAGCTTGGTGTATTCCTACATGGCCAAACTGCGGTTCATGTTCCAGACCTGGTGGCTTGAAAATCATGCTGTGTATGTGTATGCACTCCAGAATTCCTGAGAGGAGAATGGAGGAGAAAGGATTGCAGTGTGGCTGATCCCCAGGGGGGGAGGAGGGATTTCTCATTTTCCCTCTCTTGATCTCTTTCTAGCTCGCACACACACCCTATGGCAAAAACCTAAAAAAAAAAAAAAAAAAACAAACCTCCAGTGCTCTACTTATTCACCCCTCCTGTCCCTGCCCGCAGCATCCCCAGCTCCTGGCAACCACTGATCTTCTCCATAGTCTTACCTTCTCCACAATGTCTTATAGTTGGATTCATATAATACGAGGCCTTTACAGATGCCGTTCTTTTACTTAGCAGTATTGCATGGTTCTTCCCTGTCTTTTGGTTACTTGATAGTTTGTATCTATGTTTCTGTTAACAGATGTACCACAGTTCACTTGTCTGTTTACCTATTAAAGGACATCTTGATTGTTTCTAAATTTTGGCAATTATGTATAAAGCTGTTGTAAATACTTGTGCAGATGTAAGTTTTCAGTTCATTTGGGTAAATACCAAGGAGCATGACTCGGATTATATGGAAAGAAACTGCCAAACTGACTTCCAAATTTTGCATTCCTGCCTTCAGTGAATGAGAGTTCCTGTCACTCCATATCTTTGCATCGATTTTGTCAGCGTTTTGGACTTTAGCCATTCCAGTAGGTATACAGCAGTATTTCATTGTTATTTTAATTTGCACTGTTATAATCGCATGATATAGAATATTTTTTCATATGCTTATTTGCCATATGTGTGTCACTTTGTATTTGTTCTGATCTTCTGCCCATAATTTATTTTTTTGTCTTCTTACTGCTCAATTTTAAGAATTCTTTGTCTATTTTGGATACAGGTTCTTTATCAGATATGTGTTTTGCAAATATTTTCTCCCAGTCCTTAGCTTATCTTCTTACTCTTAAGCATAATGTTTTCAAGGTTTATACATGCTTCAAGACTGGCTATTTTTCTGGCTAGATAATATCCCATTGTATGGGTATACCACATTTTCCTTATCCACTTATCAACTAATGGACATTTGGGTTGTTAACACTTTTTGATTATAACGAATAATGCTATTAGGAATATTCATGAGTAGACATATATTTGTGTAAATAGATCATTTCATTTCATTGGATATATACCTAGGTGTTCAATCATTGGAATATGAATGCCATGTTAAACATTTTTGAAGAACTGTCAAACTGTCTTCCAAACCTGCTGTACCATTTACATTCACACCAGCAGTGTACAAGGGTTCTAATTTCTTTATATCCTCGTCAATACTTGGTATTGTCTGTCTTTTTTTATTATGACCATTGCGGTTTTGATATGCATTTCCCTAATGGTGTTGAAGATCTTTTAATAACCTTGTTTGTTCTGCCTTTGATTAAAATACTTCCTTTTTACTTCTTGACTTTCTTTTTTCCCCCTTAGAATTATTTAACTTTTTTCATTATTATTATTCTCTAATTTGACCAAAAAGAGAGAGAAAGCAAAAAAACAAGCCATCAGGTCTGGGATTTGAAACACAGCCATGTGGGAGTCCAGCACCTTAACCACCACACCACCTGCCAGCCCTACTTCTTTCTTGACTGTAATTTCTTCCTATTTAATCTAAACTGTGAGGCTTTATCATATTTTTAAATGATCATTTTATACATACACACACACACACACACACACACACACACATACAAACGTATTTGAAAGCTGATAACAATTTGGGACACTCAGAAACCAGAGAATTGAAAATATTCAGTGACTTAAAGAGCTTTATTATTGGGGACCAGAAGGTGGCATGGTGGTTAAGGGTACTGGACTCCCACATGGCTGACCATGATTCAAGTCCCGGACCTGGAGGCTTGCTTTTTCATTTTCCCTCTCTCTCTTTCTTTCACTGTGCATGTCTCTCTCTGGAAATATTAAAATAATAATAGTAAATAAAATTTTAAAATATTTTTTAAAAGTTTTATTATTATTATTTTTGAAGAGAGTCTTGGGAATGTAAACATGTAATGAAAGTACTTCAAAGACTTCTTTCAGCTGTGTTAATTGCTTTGTTTCTGCATTTCCACAAAGGCCATTTTGCTGGTTTCTCTGCTTGTGTGTACTTCTTTCCATGTCCTACATACAACTGCTAGCAGAGGCCTTCACAGACATCTTCCAAACAACTGTTTTCCTGCTTAAGAAATTACATTATGGGGAACCAGCAGTTAGCGTAATGGCTATGTCGCTGGACTCCCATGTAGTCGACCACGGTTCGCGTCCCGGACCCGGTGGCTTAGAACTCACACCAGGCGTGTGTGCGTGCGTGCCCAAGATCCCGAGAGGAGAATGGAGGAGAAGGGATTGCGGCGTGACCATCCCCCCTGGGGGGGGTGATTTCTCGCTTTCTGTCTCTATGTCTCTCTGTCTGTCTGGCGAGTGCACGCGCCCTATAGCGAAAAAAACCTCTCCAAAAAAAAAAAGAAATTACATTATGAGGCAGGCAGGTGGTGTGGTGATTACAGGCGCTGGACTCCCACAGGGCCAACCGAGGTTCAAATCCCGAAGCAGGAGGCTTGCTTTCTCACTTTCCCTCTCTCTGTTTCTCTTAGATCAAACTGAAAAATAATAATAATAAATAAATAAACTTAAATACAATAACTCTTTGAAAAAATTCCGATTAGCCTTTAAAAAAAAAAAAGAAAGAAAGAAATTACATTACGACCACTCCCATGCTAGCTAGATCCCACATGGCCTACCACACAGTTCGAATCCTGGGCCTGTGGCTTGAGAAACACATGTGTGAATGTGTCCAAAATCCCAACCGGATGGAGAAATGGAAGAGTCGGGATTGCAGCATGACCATGCCTTATTCAGGGGTGTTTTCACCCTCTCCTTTTTCTGTAGCAAGCACATGGCAAAGTTTAAAAAAAACAAAGAAAGAAAGAAGGGAGGGAAGGAGGGATGGAAGGGAGGAAGAGGGTCCCTTACCTTCCTATCAGGCCAGATAACTACTGAGCTAGAAATGACCATGGTAGTTCTATACTGGTGCAGATATCCACCCCACCCCACCTCCCACACAAACCTTCCCTACATTTTTCTTGACTTGGCTTTTTAATATCAAATCAAATGGAAACACCCATTTTGGGAAAAGCTTCCTCGTATACTGCTGAGGCAGCCATATACCTGCTGGCAGCCTCTGTTTGCCCTTCCTCCCCCTCTCCACATTCTACCTCACTCTCTGTCCTGGAGGTTGACCTATATTAGTTAAAACAGCCAGTTTGGTGCTCTCTAGCTTCTGGTTAGCCAGTAGGAAATCCTAGTAAGATGATCAGAGCAAGGGAGAGTGAAATTTTGATACCTCTTCCCCCAGTTTCTTCCAGTACTCTTTCTCATGGTTCTCCCCAAATCTTTGTAATTTATCACTAATTTGAATATTCTATTTGTTTCCTTTTGGATGCCCAAATTGATTTAGGGTATAAATGGACACAACTTCCCTTTTGAGGGTAATTTGATAATTAAGGATGGTCATAAAGACTTGCATACTACACAGGGCCAGGTTTCGGGTGAGGCAAGTCAGACTTCTGTTCATTCTCGGGTGTAGACCACTCCTTGCATGGCCTGACTGGGAGAGGATCCTCCTTCAGTCTTGTGCCCTGGCAGCCTGACAGCACTTCCTAAACATTCCCATGCATATAAATCCCTGACAGTCCTGTTGAAGTGCAGAATCTAACTCTGGAGCCCTGGGATAGGGCCTGGGATTCTATATTTCTATAAGCTTCCAAGAAATGTTTATGCTGTTTCTGGCCCTCAGCTATACTTTGAGTAGCAAAGATATTCATTGTCGTTCACAGCCTTAGAAACCTAGAAGGACCTAACTGCCAGTAGTCAGAGGTAACTGGTTAAATTATAGCATGTCATGGGTACCACATAGCCATTAGTAAGCATTTACTGAACTGATATGATACTTACTGAGCACCTTCTGTGTTTGGTACTCAGGATATATATTGGAAAAGATAAGTTAAACAAAATCTTGCCTCCTAGAGCTTACATTGTAGCGTGGGAAGCAGACATTGAACACAGTGAACAGGTAATCTCTGTGTGTGTGTGTGTCTGTCTGTGTGTCTGTGTCATGATCCCCCTGCTTCAGCCTCCAGAATGGTAGGGATCACAGGTTCCCTCCATCACAGCTGGCACTTGGAGACAAGATCTCATTCTTTTGCCCACACTGGCTAAGCACTTGTGATCTCAACAGGCAAATCTTCTAGAATGTTTGAAGGTGTGAAGGGCTGTGGGCAAGAGAAAAAGAGCAGGGTGAGGGAGCTTGAGGGAATTAAGCCAAGTGAATGGATGGCAGAGCTGACAGTTGACCAGATGGCAGTTGGCAGGGAGGCACTTTCAGAAGTGGGGTAGCTCAGGGCTGAGGGCAGAGGCCTAGGTGGGAGTCAGGGCTGAAGCATTGAAGGGACCTGAAGCAACCATGTGATAACCATGGAATGAAGAAGAAAACCATCCTGACTGGAGTAGAGTCGACAGACACCATGGGCTGTGTAGGCCGTCAGAGGACATGGGCTTTCCTTCTCAGTGGTAAAGGGCTCTTTGTGGGGGAGTGACTTTCTGTGGAGGAGTGACTGAATGTGATTGGAAGTGATTTGGACATTTCCAGGGTTCCTCTGACAACCTTCCCTAGAGGGAGACCAGGGTGGGGGCAGGGGATGGGTAGAGACTGCCCTGATCTCAAGACCAGGGTATCAGGAGTTGAGATGATGAGAAATGGTCAGATTCTGGAAAGGTCTTGAAGTTGTTAATGTTGAAAATAATATTTCTGAGACATGGGAACATGTCTTGTGATTACTTAACTAGAAAAAAATTTTTTTAAAGATTAATATTATGAATGTCAAGCATAAATGATGGTGATGTCATGATAATGACACCAAAATGTAATGAATATTTGTCTCTAATTAAAGGGGATTATTTTTGTTTTACTTGATTCTATTTTCTAGAATGAATTTTTTTTTCCTTTAATGAGAGAGCAAGAGGGAGAGAGAAAGAGGGAGAAAGAAATGTAGATACAGGTATTTCTGACAGTCTTGCCTTTGTGACCCTCTACCCAGCCTCCCAGTTAGTTAGGATCACAGGTGTATACCACTACACCCAGCCTGTTGAGGTTGATTCTGGCACTGAACCTGGGCTTCCCATTTGACCCAAGCCTCACACAGCGGCACTCTCCTACTGGCACCACCAGGCCTGGGCCACACACACATTACTTTTATAGAAAATAAAAATTTATAGAAAAGACTTTGCTGCTTTCTTTCTCTATGTTATTTTACTTTATGGTCTTTATTCCATTAAGATTACTTATTTGGACTGTATTTTATAGATATTAACATATAGTTTGTACTTTATCTCTGCAACATGCTTTTATAATTTTTAAAATTTTTGTTTTGTTTGTCTAGCCAGATCGAGTGCAAGAGCTTTTGAAGTTCAGAATTGCATTTTGATGTTCTCTCTATTCCAGCTCATAACAGATTCTTCCTAAGTGCTTATTGAATGAATTGTTCTAGTTCTTTTGAATAATGACTGGCCTCTTCTGAAACAGTTTTGTTTTTCCAAATCCACAGCAGTTTATTATTAGCATGATTTAAAAAACAAAGAATGATTGTCTAAATCTTTAAGTTTCTCATTTCTTCTTGCTCACATTCTCTTTTTCTACCATCTTCCCCAAGTGTTCTTCCCAAATACCATCAAAAAGTTCTTAATTTGAGCAAGTAGAAGTCATAGTGTCAGACAGAACACACTTTTGTCCCTACTGCTATTAATTCTTCAGTTAGATAAGTAACCTTTTCATTTAAGTAGTTCCCTCTGGTCTCTGTGTAATTGTGAAAAGCAGACCCCTTGGGTTTATTTGTGTATTGTACAAAGTAGGGAGGGGGCCTTGTCAGGGCAGGGGCTGTCTCTGGACTGCACCAGGAAGTGCAGAAAAGGCCCTTCCAACAAAGCTGCCATAGATGCCCTAGACCCAGCTTTTTTTTTTTTTTTTTTCTTTTTTTTTCTTTTTGGTTACAAATAACGTCTGAGTAGTTACTGAGAATTTGAATTACTTTTTGCAAGGCCATAGTAGTGGCTAATAACTGTAGTGCTCCTGAAAGACTCATTGTCTCTAATCTCTTAAACCATATTGAATTCCAGTAAATGTCAGTCAAGAAACAGGCAGAAGAAAGCTGATGATAAATTCCTGTAGCATCTTTTTAGTTAGTCCTTTTAGGAGGGGTTTTAGCAGACTGTTTTAGGGATTGGGGAGTTGAGAATGTTTATTTTGTTTGACTTCTTTGCAAGTCACTATCTTTGATCGTCATTAGGGTTTGGAAAAGGATCTGCTTAAGATAAATCCTGTATTCAGGAGGGAAGAGTGTGCCAGATCTCAGGCTCAGATAATTCAGAACTACCATGCTTGTTTACTGGACAGTTTACAGATACTAGCTCCATCAAGTAGATCTTTTAATTCTGAAAATATTGTCCCAGTGAAATCTGGGAGATGAAACCAAGAAGCAGAAAGAAAAAAAAAAGAGAGAGAACATCTAAAGGAAGAGTAGCTTCAGAATTCATAACTTCAGGGCCAGCTCCGTGGTTAAATACTGTGAATTGGGAGCCAGATCGCACATTAGCTGACCCAGTTAGGATCCCAGCTCTGGCAGCTTCAAAAACACACTGAGCACGTGTGTACATGCCCAAAATCCTGACAGGATGGAGAAATGGAGAAGGAATTGCAGCATGACCACACCCCACTGAGAGGTGCCCACTGAGAGGTGTTTGCTCTCTCTCTCTGATGAGGGCACATGCCCTCTGGCAATTAAAAAAACAGAAATTTATAACTTCAGAATGTGCAGGTTTAAGAAAAAGTTATAAAGCCGAGAATGAAAAAATGGAGTAAACAAATACATTTTAACACTTTTTAGTCAGGTGTTAATCTGAATCACCTTTTTACATACATGTTATGTTTTACGTAGTTCTAGTTGGTCCTGGACTATCAGTCCTGAGCTGGCATGCAGGGACTTAGTCTCATCCCTCTGGATCCCTGAGCCAGGTTCAGTGTTGGTACATAGTAGGCATTCAGAATTTGTTGGGCTAGAAGTAAATACTTTTTTTTTTTTTTTTTTGAGAGGTTTTTGCTATAGGGTGCGTGCACTCACCAGACAGACAGAGAGAGACAGAGAGACAGAAAGTGAGAAATCACTCCCCAGGGGGAATGGCCATGCCGCAATCCCTTCTTCTCCATTCTCCTCTCAGGATCTTGGGCATGCACGCACACGCGCCTGGAGTGAGTTTTAAGCCACCAGTTCCGGGACTCGAACCACGGCCGACTACATGAGAGTCCAGCGACATAGCCATTATGCTAACTGCTGGTCCCTAGAAATAAATATTTTAGAGGAAACAAAGTCTGAAGGAACTTGAAGCCAAAATTTAATGTCTATGGTCTTGTAAATGACAAATGGTTTATGTTTTAGTAAAGTGAAGATCTAGATTCCACTGAGCAGGAATATAGTGTAATCTTGTATTTCCTGGCAACTAGCCCTTTGCTGGTAGACTTGCCAAAGGAGAAGAAAGTAGCTTACCTGGTATTGTTCATAGCTGTCTTGCGAAGGTGGAGGGGAACGTAGAGCAGAGAACTCAAAAATGAGTAACTAGAGGAATTCCCATTGTCCATTGGCAGAATTGTTCAGGGATGAATTGTTTTACTTGGGGCCACCCAGTGAGTTAGTCGGGAGTTGCAAGCCTCGTTTCCTTAAATAGAGTAATTCATGCAATTTTAGAGTTTCATAAGTAGACAATAAAAGCAATTCTCTACACATTATTCTCTGTAACTGACAACACGTGGGTGTAATTTTTCTGCCATCAGCTGGAGACTGACATCCATTTTCTCACACTCTCTGTTTACTAATGCTGGTTGGCTAGTTTATTCCCATGGTCTTTCTGCATGGGTCAGCACCAAGGTGGGCCCAAGCTGCAGGAAGCTTGTCCCCAATGTTGAAAGAAGAAGGGTTCTTCTCAGAATACTGCTGGAGTCATTGGAGTGATTGTACAGAAGCCTTTGTGGAATATCTGCAGTCTGACCATCACCACAAAAATTCTTAAGCCTAGAATAAGCAGAACGTTAATCGGAAGATCATTGATTAGCGTCTTCCACTTAGACAACATTTTGGTAGAACAGAGTGAGTCTGGTGGAGTGTTTTGTCTGTGTTGATGAAATGTGGTTGCGGTGCCCTCTTGATAAGGTTACAAGACAGAGGCCCTGGCGGCTGGGTCACCGAGATGGCCGTAGCTGGCTGATGGGAGCAGGTCTGGGAAACAAGCCCCAGCAGTGGTGCTCGGTTCATACTCTGCCTAAAGGTAACAGCTTTACTGAAATGTAGCTCACGTACCATATTATCCACTCATTTAAAGCCTGTAAGTCAGTGGATTTGTGTGTTTACAGAGTTGTATAGCCATCACCACAATAAATATTAGAATATTTTCATCACCCCAAAAAGAAACTTGTTGACAGTCACTCCCCTTTTCCCTCTGACTTCCTTCTTCTGCCCCAGGCAACCACCAACCTACTTTCTGTCCCCACTGACTGGCCTTTTCTGGACATTACAGGTCAGTGCAGTCATGCAATATATGGTCATTTATGGTCGTTTGTGACTGACTTCTTTCTTTTAGCATAATTTTTTTTAAGTCTTTTTTTTTTTTTTTTTTTTTTTTTTTTTTTTTTTTTTTTTTGAGAGGTTTTTGCTATAGGGCGCATGGGCTCTCCAGAAAGAGAGAAATCACCCCCCGGGGGGTATGGCCACGCTGCAATCCCTTCTCCTCCATTCTCTGGGGATCTTCAGCACACGCACACACGTGCCCATCATGAGTTTAAGCCACCAGGTCCGGGATTCAAACTGCGGTCGGCTACATGTTAGTCCAACAACATAGCCATTACACCAACTGCTGGTCCCAAGTCATCCATTTTGTAGAATGCTATCTTCATTCTGTATTTGACTGGCTAGAGCAAGTGTTCCATTCTAATACATCACATTTTGCTTATCCATTCCTCAATCAGTGGACATTTAGGTTGTTTTCCTTCTGGCTATTATGAATAGTGCTGCTGTAAACATTTTGTGTACGAGTTATGTGCAGACACATGTTTTCATTTCTTTTGAGTATATACCTCAGAGCGGAATTCTTAGGTCAAATGGTAACTCTGTGTTTAACACTTTGAGGAATTACCAGGCTATTTTCAAATTGGCTGCATCGTTTATATTCCCACCAGTAATATAGAAGGGCTCTAATAATACTTATCTCTCCTTTAGATTCTAGACACCCTAGTGGTTGTGAGGTGGTGTTTCATTGCAGTTTTAGTTTGAATCTCCCCAGTAGCTAACAAGGTAAAGGATTTTTTGGTGTGTACTTATTGGCTGCTTGCATGTCTTCATCAGAGAAATATTTATACAGATCCTTTGCCAAATTTTATTTGGATTATTTATCTTTTTATTATGGAGACTGGAGAATTTTTGAAGGTGACCATTTTTTATCACATTTCTCAGTTATTAATCTTACTTCTCGGTAATTGGCCACATACACCTCCAAGCTGCTGTTTTAGTTGTTTTTTATTTAATTTTTTTTTTTTTTGGAGAGGTTTTTTGTTTGCTATAGGGCACATGTGCTCACCAGACAGACAGAGAGAGACAGAGAGACAGAAAGCGAGAAATCACCCCCCCCAGGGGGGATGGCCACGCCACAATCCCTTCTCCTCCATCCTCTTCTCAGGATCTTGGGTACGCACGCACACACGCCTGGCATGAGTTTAAGCCGCTGGGTCCGGGACTCGAACAGCAGTCGACTACATGGGAGTCCAGCGACAGAGCCATTATGCTAACTGCTGGTCCCCAAGCTGTTTTAGTTTTAATTACCACAGGCTTAGAGATTTAAAACGTTGATTCGTTGGCTTACAGCTTCTTGGGTTGGAAACACAGTGTGGCACAGACGGTTGCCCTGGGTCTCATGAGACTGAAATGAAAGTGCCAGTTGGACTGTGTTCTTTCTGGAGGCTCTGGGGAAGAATTAGCTTCCAAGCTCATTCTGGTTGTGGCAGAATTCAATTCCTCATGGTCATAGGACTGAGGTCCTGTTTGCTCACTGACCATCAGGTAGAACCTCCCTCAGGTCTTGCACATCGCCAGCCCCAGCATCTCAGAAAATCAGGAAATCTGCCTGACATTTCTGTTTTCCTCTTCTGCTTTTAAGGACTTGGGTAATTACATGGGCATGAGATAATACAGGATAATAGCCCTATTTTAAGGTTAACTGATTAGTAATCTTATACTTGTAAAGCCCTTTCACAACAGTACTTTGATTAGTGTTAAATTGAATAGCCAGGGATATGTTTAGAATTCTGCCTGCCCCAGGGCCTGCCTGGTGGCAGTATTGGTGGGGAAGCCAAAAATGGGTGGTGAGGTTGGTCAGAGAGAACAAGAAGAAACTGGGAAAATAACACCTGCAAGAAAGTTTGGTTTGATCCAGCCCCCCCCCCCCCATTTTCTCTTTGTTTTTATTATAAATTAGTATTTCTCTTATTATAAACTGTATTTTGTCTGTCTAGTTCTGGATCAATGATTCTTAGTTGGGGTGATTTTGCTCCCTAGAGGGGTACTTGGCAATGTCTGCAGACAGCTGGTGAGTGCTGCCAGCATCTAGTGGGTAGAGACTCTGCTAGGCAGCCCTGCACAACGAATCATCTGCCCCAAATTGCAGTACTGCTGAGGCTGAGAAATCTTGTCCTATGTCAGATGGCCAGTTTCTTTTAATGGCAGAGTTGTACTGTGTGTAAATAATTTGTTTTTAATGACAGCTCCCCACTAAAACCTGCAAACCCTGACATTTCCTTTAGGTAATTGTGTAGACATTCCACGTTCATTGAATTAATTTTAACATATTGCATTGAATTTTAGTGCCACTTGAAATGTAGTAGTAATCATATGGTGTTCTAGTGCATTTTAAATGAGTAATCATGGAGACAAAAATAAAACTAAGTTAAAATGGAAGAAAGAGGAGAAGGGAAAGGGGGGAGTAAAGAAGGAGAGAGAGAAAGAAGAGGAAGGAGGGGTGGAAGAGGCGATGATAATAAACACCCAAATAGTCAGTATGCATAAGAAATAGTTGATAACAGTTGTCACATATACGTTAGAAATGTCTTCCACCATATTTGCTTCTGCTATTTCTTCTTTTTCCTCCCCTATCCTGGTGCTGGAATCAGACTGCTTGGATTGGAATCTTGACTTCATCCTTCTCTACCTCTATGACCTTGAAGAAGTTGTTTTCATTCATTCATTCATTCCACAAGCATTTGAATACCAGGTTCTATTTTCAGTCCTGGAAATGTAGCAATGGCCAGAACAGAGTCCTTGCTGTCATGGATCTTACATTCTGGGAGTTGAGTATGTTAGGAACAAATGATGAACAAGAAATCTATAATGACAAGTGATATAGGTGGTGGAAACAAAAATGAAACAGGATAATAGAGGTAAAAATTGCTTGGGATAGAATGTGGTTACTGTTTTTAAAGGGCTGGCCCCTCTGTTTGGTCACATTTGAGAGACATTTGCATAGAAAGCAAACCATGCTAAGATCTGGGGAGGACTGTTCCAGACAGAAGGAGCCATAACTGCAGAAGCTCAGAGGCTGGAACACCCTGGGGTTCCTTGAGACAGGCCAGGGAGGATGAAGCAGGGTGGGCAGGGGAGAGAGCAAGCAGTTGGACAGAGAGGTGGTATGGGAGTTTGAGTCCCAGACCCAGCGTCTTGAAACCCACACCAGGCACGTGTGCATGCACACCAAAAATCCCGAATGGAGAATGGAGGACTGCGGTATGGCCATCCCCTGTAGGGAGTGATTTCTTGCTTTCTGTCTCTCTGTCTCTCCATCGAGTGCACACACCCTATAGCAAAAATCTCTCAAAAAAATTTAATGAGTTGATGCCTGCCAGGCTTATGCCTAGATATATTAAGGGTTTGATTAATGTTAGTCTTATTTTTATTCTTTTCTACTGCTGTAGCTACAACCCTTTTCTACAGTGGCATCCACTATTATTAATTTGGTATCTGTTTAATATGTTTTGTTACCTGTGAGTTCATTATCTATCTACCTATCTGTTGGATCATTAGAAAAGTCATGACGCCTTTTTGCTTAGAAAAATACATCATGACTTTTCCAACAACCCAATATATATGTATATGTGACTTGTCTGTCTTTGAGATTTGCAGAAATTGTATCATTTTGAATGTATCATTTTAAAAATTTATTTGCTGAACAATATGTTCATGTTCTGTCCATGTTTGTACCATAGATATAGGTCAAACTGTGGGTTTTTAAAAAAAAGTTTACTATGGGGCATGTACACTCACTAGAGAAAAACGGAAAGAGAGGGCAAGTGAGAAATTGCCTTGGGGGAGGGTGGCAGCAACACCACAGTCCCTTCTCTCTCATTCTCCTCGGGATTTTAAGTATTTACACACACACGCCTGGCATGTTTTACAAGCCACCAGGTCCAGGACTCGAACTACACAGTTCTCTATGTGGGATCTGGGACTCGAACCACACAGTCGGCCACGTGGGATCCAGCTACTAGCTGGCCTAGTTCATTTGTTTTAACTATCACACAATTTGTAATCCGTTCCCCTACCAGAGCATATTTCGGCCGCTTCTCATTTTCTCTATGACCAGCAGTGCTGCATTGCACACATCCTAATCTGCGTCCCTCAGTGCACTGCCGCCAGAGTTTCTCCAGGATATATGCTCACATGTGGAATTGCTGGGTCAGAGCTACAGGCAGTTCCAGCTTTACTGGGTCCTGTCAAATACTGCTTCTCACTTCTGGAAAGTATTAGTTTCTATCAAGGTCATTAAATGAATTAGAAGACCATATTCTTTATTTTAGATCAATGAAAATTTCATGTGTTTGTAGAGATTGATTATTAGAGACAATTATTATTGTTTTTAAAGAGGTTTTTGCCTTAAGGTACATGTGCTAGTTAGAGAGACAGACAGACAGAGACAGTGAGAAGGAAAGTGAGAAATTACCCACCAAGGGAGATGGCCATGCTGCAATTCCTTCTCCTCCATTCTCCTCCGGATCTTGAGCACATACGCACATGTGCCCGTCATGAGTTTCAAGCCACCTGGTCCAGGACTCAAACCACAGTCAGCCATGTGGGAGTCCAGTGACATAACCACTGTACCATCTGCTGTACCCCAGAGATGACTGTTATTGTGTGTGTACCATACAATGGTGCAGAGAAGTGCAAAATTGTACCTGGATTTGTTTTAGTCAGGTATCCTAAGACATGCAGACATGGAAATGACTGTAGTGAAGGAAGTTTATAGTTCCAGATCCCTAGAAACAGGAAGCAGGGCAGTCCATGCAGGACCACACAGGGAGGCAGGAGTGTGGGTCAGGAAGCAGAGAATGAGGGGAAAACATGGGCAAGGGCCTCTATTGTGGTTTCTCTAAGAAGAGGGGCTAGGCAAGGTACACAGTTTAGGACTGGATAGTTTGAATCATTTCAGGGGGTTCTGGCCAATAGGTTGTCCGAGACCTGGTCCTAGATGATTAGGGAAGAGGAATTTTGCCTCAGAGTTTAAAAGGCAGATGGAAGAGGCCATTCTGAGTGTGGGTTCTGGATTGGCTGGTTTGTATTGACAGGTGTGCCCAGAGGGGAGTCCTTCACCATCTCTAGGAATTCGCTGAGTGGTTTGTAAAACATGCCAGGCATGTGTGTGTGAATGCTTAAAATCCCAAGAGGAGAATGGGAGAGAAGGGACTGTGGTATGGCTAACATGCTCTACCCCCCAAGTCCTTCACCATCTCTAGGAGACTGCCAGGATGGTCTCCCCAGGATCAGCAAAGCCCCTAAGATGTCAAAGCGTGATTGACACAAAAAGTACTCCAAAGATAATCATGCCAGATTTGGAATGCAGCAAGACATGAAAGCAATTGTTTTTTTCTCTGCCAGCCTCCTACCCCTCGTGGTTTAACCCAGCAGTAGTTGGAATAGTTGAAGGAGACTCCAAAGTGCTCGCTTGGGCTCCATCCCCAGAGACCCTGGTTTGGTCGTACGACAGTGCCGCCATCTGCGTGTCCTCGTCTGCGTCTCCCAGTGCACTACAGCCAAGCTTCTCTCGGATATATCCTCTAGGGTGGAGCCTAGACAGCAGGAGTTTTAAAACTCCCAGGTGACTCCGAGGCACTGCTAAGGCTGAAAGCACTGGTGTGGAGAACGGAAACTCTGATTACCCCCATGAGTGTGAATGTGGGATAAAGGTGCCTGGAGAGGAGAAGCCAAAGCTCCGGAGTTGGCAGACTTTTCTGTACTGACCAGATAGTGAATAGTTCAGGCTATAAAGGCCAATAGACGTCAGGAATATTAAGTAGGTACCTGTGTAACGAGGAAAAAAAACAAATTTCCACAAATCCTTTATTAATTAATGACATTCAAAATAGACTAAGGACAACAGTGTACACTTGTAAAAATTCAAGTATACTAATAAGCGTGAAATTTTTTTCTTGGAGAGGGTAACATTTTACCTAATTTGAATTCAAAGTTAGTGTTCCTTATTACCAAAATAATTGCAAATATTCATCTGTTAAAACCGTTCCTATTTCAAAAGCCAAATAAAACAGAAGGATGAGAATGGCCAGCCATTCCCAGGAGATAAGTCAGTAGAAGTGTCTGCCGTATTCTGAACGAGGGTCAGGAGTTCCCTTCCCTCTCTTGCTTCTATACTGTAGACAGACCAGCATTCTCTCCAGCTCCTGGTAGTTTCGGATTAGGGTGGGATAGAGAAAACTTTAATTTTATTCTTTGGTATTATAATAGCATAATATAGACCATTCATAATGCTCTGAAGTTTTGACATTTTTCCCTTCAGATTCAGACTGTATTATAGGCTGCTTAACACATCTCAGTTCTAAAGAATATTTGAGTCTATGGGACTAGCAGTTGGCATAATGGCTATGTCGCTGGACTCCCATGTAGTTGACCACGGTTCGAGTCCCAGACCCGGCGGCTTGAACTCATGCCAGGCGCGTGTGCGTGTGCGCCCAAGATCCCACGAGGAGAATGGAGGAGAAGGGATTGTGGCATTGTGGCGTGGCCATCCCCCCCGCCAGGGGGAGTGATTTCTCCCTTCCTGTCATCTCTCTCTTTCTGGTGAGCGTACGTGCCCTATAGCAAAAACCTCTCCAAAAAAATTAAAAAGTATGTTCTTTAAAAAAAGAATATTTGAGTCTCAGATGATCTCAAGATAAAGGTGAATGCTAGAGCTTTGAATTTGCCAGCAAATGTAAGAAACAATTTCTTTAAGTCTGGCTCTCCCTTAATTTTGGTGCTGTGTTATGACAGCTTATGTGTAAATAAAATCCTGTTTTATTATCTTCTTAATCGATTTTAGAAACATCTTAATATGTCTTAGCCTTTCATGTGTGGATAAACAAATAACCCAAAATGCCAAGCTCTCAAGTAGACAGTTTCTAAGTATATTTTGGCCAACTTCCAAAATTTTTTTATAAAATTACACTTCAATTCCTAAATAATTTTATTCTATTTTCAAGCAGTAGTCAAGGAAAAATCCATAAGGCTCACCTGGAGTTTGGGCCACCATTTTAGCCCCACACTCACAACTGCTTTAGAATCTTCTCTCCCACACACCCAGCCTCTCTGATGTTTCATTTGACTTTTCAGAATGCTAAGCTCTGGGAGATAACTTCCACTAGGAAAGCTCCCCCTGACACTTGCTGCATGGCCTCCTTATCTTAAGGCCAGCTTAAATATCACCTTAGCACCTCCCCTGACAACCCTACCCAAATTGCCTTTCCTTATGGCAGCTTTCTTGACCATTCTCCCTCTCCGATTGCTCATTTCCTTTGGAGCACAATCATGGGTGCAGGATTGCAGCCACTTCATTGTTTCCTGTGGACTTGCTTTCTGTGCTGCACCCCCTCAGCTGGAAGCTCAGGGCAGAGGCCACGTTTGCCTCCATTGCTGCTGTTCCTTGGGTGCTTGCCACAGTGCTGGGTGCTTGGTGACTTTGATGGATGAATTGAATTGGATTGAAGGGTCTGCCACAGGCCAGAAATAATCTCATCACCTATATTTAGTGTGGAGGGCATACTGTGTGTTAGACACTGGAGATAAAATGGTGAGTGTGTCCGAGGCACTATTCAGAGAGCATATGGCCTAGTGGAGATGCTAGGAATCATTTCAGTATGCTGTGGAGAGGGAAAGGTATTCGTAAGGTACTGTGGGAACTCAGAGGAAGGATGCGTGCTTTTTAGAGTGCGGAGTAAGTCAGGGTGTCCTTTCCAGAAAGTGTCCTTTCCAGACATAAGCTGATAAACTTTTATAGAAGACAGTTATATACGAGGAATTTACATCTGGAGGGTAATTTGACACAGTACCTTCTAGCGTTCCTTCCAGCTCTGAAATTCTGTGCCATGAAAAAAAAAAATCAAGGAGGAAAAGGAAATGAGTTTTGTGGTAGGGGTTGTGGTTTTAAATAGGACGTTTGGGTAAAGCATCACTGAGGTGTTCCAAATAAAGACTTTATGATAGTAAAAGGAAGTCTTGGCTTGTGACTTTGTCTTTATTTGTGAGCTTGGACAAGGTTGAGAGGGGGTTTAGTATGATGTCTTTCATTGTCTTGAATTCAGGTAGTTGGAACTCTTAAATGTTGACTTGCATGGTTCAGGAACCATACCAAGTGGAAACTGAAAGTGCTGCCATTTTGAGCACACACTAATTACAAACCCTGGATTCAGGCTTGAGTCTTACTCATTTCGGCTCCCAAGCCACAGAATTGCTTGGCACAAGACATTCTCCTTGATCTTTGTATCAGAGCTCTCCAGAGAAGCAGAGCTAACAAGATATATAGATACATAAAAGGAGTTTTATTACAAAGAATTGGCTCATGTGATTATGGAGTCTGCAAAGTCCCTCGATCTGAGTCTGCAAGCTGGGACCCAGGGAGGCTAGAGGACTAGAGGACTCGGTGGTGTAAATCCCAGTCTGAGGGCAGAAGATGAGAGGAGTTTTCCCAGCTCAAGCAGTGAGGCAGGAAAAAAACAGGCAAACTCTCTTTCCTCTGCCTTTTGCTTTATTCAGTCCTCAAGGGACTGCAAGGTATCCCGCCCACATTGGGGCGCAGGGTCCATTTTACTGAGTCTATGGATTCTAATGCTAATGTCATGAGAAACACCCTCACCAACATACTGGATAAAATGTTTAGCCTGCACACCTCATGGCCCAGTTAGGTTGACTCATACATTTAACCATCACAGTTGTTCTCCATCTCATTGCAAGAAGTCTCTGCTGACAGCTGGACATAGTCTTAACCTCGAATTCCAAAGTCTCATAACTAATCCAAAGGCTTCCTACTTCTCTAATTCCACTGTGAGACCTGGTGCTAGATGATTGCCTCTGTTTCCTTCTTTTCCATCGTCATAGTTTGGTCTGTCTCACCATTGGGCTTGTTTGGTTTCCCCATCTGGGAGCATTCCTGGAAAGACTCATTTATCCCCAGGTTCTTCCTCTTAAGGTATAACAGATACTGTAGTTTACTTACTACTCTCCATCTCTTATATCTGACTCTAGTACAAACTTCACTTACTGTAAACCTTTGTTTCCTCGGGGCGGAGGGGACACTGTTCCTTGGATACTCTTCTTCTATCTGATTAATCTTGTTCTATGGACATGTATTCATCTATTTTTAAAATAATTTTAAAAATAAAGACATCACCCTGCTGAGAAAGAGCATTCTGTTTCATCAAAGCTTATAAATATTTACAGTTTTGAAACTTTGTTTCATCTTAGAGCTAGAAAACATAAACTGTAACTTATTATTGAGCATGAAGCAATTACATTTTAAAGGTTGCTAAGTTCTTTTGACTTTAAATCTGTGTTTATCCTTAAACCCATCAAAAAGTCCAAATAACCATACTTTGTTTACCAGCTTTGTCGTTAGTTAGAGATAGGGTGTTTCTAGACACCCAGACTGACATTTGTGAAAAATGTCTGCATTCAAGTGGCTTTTGGCAGAGCCCAGTCTCGAAAGCAGCGTGACGGCCCAGAGGTGGGCTTCACTGTTTCCAGCAAAAAGGCCCAATGTCGGCCAGGGTCTGAGCAGCTCTAGAAGAAAAAGGAAGTAAGCTGAGAAAAGCATGGCCTGAAAGGTTTGTCTTAATTTTGATAAAAAGCAAATGTAATTCCTTATAGGTGTAATTCTTAACTTTCTTGAAAGTAGTTTGTTTTCTCATAGAATTAGTAACAGAAGGATTCACACACTCATTTCAGATTTCTAATGAAAAGGAGTCTGAAACGCTTGTTCTGTTCAGCACTGGAAATCCTTTCTGACTGTCACTCAGGAGGCCCTAGTGCTCCTTCATGAAGGCAGCTTCCCCAGGGCCCCTCCACATACACATAACTTATGCTTTGTGTGTAAGATCAGACTTCCTCCCGTCACGTATGGAAGTGAAATGGGACTCTTCTCCTGGTTCTTCACGAACAGTATTTTTTGGGAGATGGACAGGGGTGTCTAATGTGACCTGCTAGGCTGTCTTTTCAGTGGATTTAGTCAGCAGAATCTATGTGGAAGGAGCACCCATTTGACTAATGTGCTTAGCACTGGAAATACGTGCTTAACCATTAAAAACCAGCTTGGCTCCTGGTCAGGCCGGCACCACAGGCCCTCAGCCATATTGACTGGATAGGATTAAACTGAGCGTTGCTCATTGGGGGCCTATCCATAGAAATAACTTGTGTTTTACAGTCCTTTGCTACTTTACCACCTTATTAAATATTGGCAGTGTACTTTCAGGTAAATTGATTCTACTCTGAGGTCTCTTCTCCAATGATTTTTTAAGAAGTCTATAAAGTAAACAAAGATGTAGTAAAAATTACTTTAATGGTCGTGACATGAAATTGATCTGAGTAATAATAAGCACACTTATTTTTGTGTACCTTTGAAGCATGTTAACACTTCTAGTTGCCTTGGGCTTTCTCTGCAGTAGAGAAGCTGGAGTTCATGTCCCATTGTTGTGCTTTCATCTTCTGTGTTGGTTGGTGTAACACCAGCCAGTCTATCCTCTGAATTCAGCATAGTCTTCTGAGCTGTGGGGACTGGTTGACAAGAAAGCACTGGTTATATGAAGAGAGCCAGGGTGAGTAGATGGAATAAAGGGAAGTCAGCCCTGTCAGCTGTCAGAGCTGAACCTTCCTGTCTAGGCTGCAGTTGCTCTCCTGGACCCTCCCTGTACAGGAGCTCTGGGCCTGGTTTCCTCTGTTATTTTTTTCAAATTCTGGTCTCTTTTTGCTATTGGAGGATGAAATCCTCTCACCTGACTACTGAAGAAACACCTGTTTCTTCTGATTCTCTGGACCTGCTAGCTCAAAAGTGTGAGGTGTTGGCCTGGCCCTATCTGTTTACTTGGGAGCTTTTTCCCCCTTTTACCTTGTCAGTGAACTTCTGGGATCTGTCATTTGGAATCCAACTTTTTAATTAATATTAGCAATAGTAGGATCCCGTGCTAATTTCCTCCTAACAGATACGACATGGCTATTATCAGTCGTCTTACTAATGCTATTTATTATTTTACCCATTTTCAATGCTATGTTCTGAAATCCATATGTTGAAATGCTCACCCCTAAGGTGATGGTATTAGATGGAGTGGGTGGGGCTGATTAGGTCATGAGAGTGGAGTTCTCATGAATGGAATTAATGCCCATATAAAATGGACACTGGAGAGCTCATCCACTCCTCCCACCATGTGAGGACTCAGCTAGAAAGTGCCATCAGGAACTGATCCCCTGCCAGATGCCAAATCTGCTAATGGCTTGATCTTGGACTTCCATCCTCCAGAACTGTGAGAAATAACTCTCTCTTGTTTATAAACTGTCTAGTCTATAGTATTTCACCCAAACAGACTAAGAAATGCAGCAGACTTTAAAACTTAAGTTAGATACTTCATCAGGAATCCCCTCCTTTCTTAGGGTTGTCCTCTTCCCCCCCCCTTTTTTTAGTCTTTTTTTTTCCCCCCATAGGGCACATGTACTTGCCAGAGAGAGATAGAGACGATGAGAGGGAAAGTGAAAAATCACTCCTCAGTAGGAATTACCACACTACAATCCCTTTCCCTCCATTCTGCTCCTGGGATTTTGGGCATACACATACATACATACACACACACACACACACACACACACACTCCCAGTGTGAATTTCAAGTCAACAGATTCAGGACCATGGTCGGCCAGGTAGGATTCCAGCACCTTAATCACAATGCCACCTGCTGGCCCCATGATGTTGACCTCTTTCTACTGTCAAACCATTTCCCTACAAGAACATAATTGTACTTGCAATATCTGCCAACTGGGAAAAGATACAATCCTGGAAAGCCACTCTGAATTCAGTAATGCTTTTAAAGGATTATCTGTAATTTATTAATCATAAAAGCATCTGTATACTTTGAAAAGATGTAATACTCAGATGTATGAAAATTGTTGCTACTGTGCAAACTCTTAGTCACTTTGTAGTTTTAATTTACCTACAGCAATAAATTAAGCTATCTCCTTTTGGGTAGAAATTTTCCTATCAACAGGTTGTTTTTTGTTTGTTAGTTTGTTTTGGTTTTTAATCTTTAACAAATGACAAGGGGATAGTTCTTTGTTTTTTAATATAGAGACAGGATCTCTTCATGTTGCTCCAGCCAGCTTCTATCTGCAATCTTCTGCCTCAGCCTCCAAAGTAGTTAAGACTACAGATGCACCCCACCATGCTTGGCTAAGGAATAATTTTAAAAGAAATTTTCAAACCCATTATGTAACTAAATCTGTTCCAATAGAATATGCAAGACAAAATTTGGAAGACTATTAATCTATTAATTCACTAAGTTCTCATGTGGTAAGATTTCCAATGAAAAGTAAATTGAAGTGATACTTAGTTTGTGTATTATTTGATCAATTTTGCTATAAGGCAAACCTAATTAACACAAATAACCAAATATTCAGTACCTATCACTTTAGGTGTTTCTCACAACAACCCATGAGACAGAAAGGATCACTGCTCTTATTTTTCACATGAAGAGCTGAGATCCTTTCATCTGTTCTGACCACAAGTAGAGCATCTACTTTGTTCTGGGTCCTAGGGAAACATTGGCGTGAATAAACAAAGAAAGTTGCCCTCATGGGGCTTACATTCTAGTTTTTCTTGGGGGGATACCAAATAAGAGAAGTGAGCACGAAAATATGTTCACTAGCGGTAAGTGCCAAGGAGGAAAATCAGCAAGGAAGGAGCATGGGGAGGATGGCCATGGGGTACAAGAAGCTTGCTAGGTTTGGATAAGACTGCCAGAGAAAGGCTGCGCTGAGAAGCTGATGTTCGAGAAAAGACTGTAAAGGAGATTGAGGAAGTGAGCCAGGTGAGTGTCTGGGGCAAAAGAGGGCTCAGAAGTGCAAAGGCCCCAAAGCAGAAACAAGGTGGCCATGTGGAGCAGGCAAGGGAGAAAAGTAGAAGGAAATGAGGTCTGAAATAACAGGGTCAGGCCACATGGACCTTCTGGGCCTTTGGAAAGACCTGTACTTCTGCTCTGAATGAGATGGGGGCATTTGTAGGGTTTTGAACAAAGAGGTGATATGAACTAACTTGGACTTACCAGGCTGACTTGGCTACTGATTTTCAGAATAGACCAAAGGGGACAAGTATAGACTTTAGAAGACCTGTAATAATCCAGGTAGCTGGGCCAAAGTGATAGCAGTCAGAGTACAGGAAGTATTCAAATTCAAATTTTCACTTTTTTTTTTTTTTTGCCTAAATTGTTTCTTAGGTATAAACTTTACAAACATTACTTATGTAAGCAGTAATGGTGAAGTCAGAATATGAGCCTTCTCCAAGCTGCACACTGAGAACCACCAACCATAATGAAGCTTGTGGCCCTTTCCAAGGCCACGGCTCTTGCAACCTACACATCAGCACACACATCTCCTGTGCTTGTAGACTGGTTTGGTAATCTATTGGGTTTCTTCTGATAGATTTATAGAGTGGATCAATGAGGATAACCTCAAAGAATTGGTATGTGGACTCTTCACCAACCTAGTAAGAATTCAGGACTCCTAGAGCCCCACACTGATGTACAGCTTGCTCCCCTCAAAATACCGGAGACTTCAAGCAAAGTTGAGTTGGTTAATCCATTATGGACAGGCTTACTGTAGGTTGCACCCTTAGAAACTAGGCATTTGTGTTCCACAGAGCACACAGTTCTTTTGTATGACATAACCTTGCCAGGTCTTATGTCCCAGTCTACACACTTTATCCACCCAGGTGGGTTGGGGACCCCTGTGGAGAACCAAGAACTGGCTATACAGCCAGCAGTGGACCCACACAAGAAAGCTTACCGTATCAGACTGCTTCTTCCTTCATTATTCCTGATGTACTTGGTTGCATACCCGTCTTAGCTTCTTTGATGGCTGCCACCAGACAGAAAAAGGCCTTTGTCTTTTTATTTTTTAAGTTTATTTTATTCCCTTCATGAAGGAGAGAAAATTAGAGGGAGGCCCACCTTCTACGGGTCTCCATGCTACAGTCCTTCCCCCATCCCTGTGGCCAGCCAGGATCATGAGCACACCTGTAGGTTAGCCCAGCACACTCAGGTCTGGGCAGTGAACCAGAACCCTCCCATACGGACTCCAGTGTTGCACAGCAGAGGCTCTGCAGATGGGCTCTACATATATCAATGTCATGAATAAGAGCAGCCAGCATTTGCTGATGGGTGGGCAGGAGTGTCGTGAGATATATCACTCCTGGCTATAGGCTGCTCCTGCATTCCAGCTGGTGGAGGCTGCAGGAAGTGTGGGCCTCCTCTGTCCGATATAGGATGTCTCTCAACCTCTTCTGAACTCAGGCCTGCAGAGATGGCTAACCAGAGTGTCCTGGGCACTCCTCCTCCTTCTAGTAGCCAGCCTACAGGAGAGGTACAGGCCTCTAGGGCACAGTTGGTCTCTAGCACCTACTCTTGATTATCTGCAGAGGGTAGTGAAGTGCCTTTTCTAAAAATATAGGTAGCAAAGCCTGTGTACTGCCAGATCCAGCTCAACCAAGTCCAGGCCAACTATTGAACTGTACTGCTATAGGTGAAGTGTTGGGAGTCACTATATGTAATGAGCATTCTATTGAAAGAAAGGAGTGGGATTAGAGAGAAGATGTTTTAACAGATTTCCAAAAGAGATACTAAAAAGTGTGGAGACCAGCTCTCTGCTTTTTGTTGTCGTCGTCATCGTTATAGCATGTGCGCACTTTCCAGAGAGGAGAAAGAGAGAAAGGGAAAGTGAGAAATCACCCCCTACAGGGGATAGGTATGCCACAGTTTCTTCTCCTCCACTCTCTCAGGATTTTGGGCACACATACACATGCCCAGCATGATTCTCAAGCTGCTGGGTCTAGGACTCAAACTATGAAGCTGGCTATGTGGATTCTAGTGCCTTGACCTCCATACCAACTACTGGCCCACTCTCTGTTCTTTTATAAGTGCTGCATGTAAATTAAGATTTAAAAAAGAATAATAAAAATAAAAGGTTTTCATTTTTAGCTATCTAAACTGTTACTCATCCAGGCTATACAGAAGACAAATACCTGAAGAATAGGATTTTGTTAAATAGTAGCCTCAGTCCTAAAATGAAGGAAACACCAAAATACTGACTTGTCAGGAAAGTCATGATGCTTTTTTGCATAGAAAAATAGAAAAATACATCATGACTTTCCTGACAACTTATTGGTAATAGAGCTTTTAGGTACTTTTATCTAATAATTGCAGTCAGCATTTGGCGTGGTGGTTATAGTGCTTGATCCCACATGGCCTACTCTGCACTTTGAGTCCCAGGCCCAGCGGCTTAAAAATTATGCCAGGTGTGTGTACATGCATGTCCAAAATCCCAGGAAGAGGATGGAGAAGAGGAGAAGGGGTTGAGGTATGGCCACTCCTCATAGGGGGGGGGTGGGGGGGGATGGTTTCTCGCTTTCCTTCTCTCTGGCTAGCACATGCACTCTGTGATAATAATAATAATAATAATAAAACTATTAAAATAAAAGATTTAACAATACCTCCTCCATGAGGCAAAGAACTAGAGTTGATGCTCCCAAGAGCTTTTGTAAATGAGCTGAGTGGTTGCTCTCTCCTGATTCTGTTTATGCCTGAGACTGGCCACTTAATTTGAAATGCTGCAGGGTCTTTTCAGTTTAGCGTGAGTCTGCCTAATGCTGATAGTAAGTCATTACCATGTCCAAGTGCAGTTTCGGTGCTGTTTATGTTACCATTGAGTTTATTTTTTGTAATAGTAATTTTATCTTCTTTAAACTGTCTTCAGTCGGCTTAACATCAACTTTGAACTTTCCACTAGTTAGTTTTAGAGGCGAGGAAAGGGGAACAGTGAGAAGCTAGTGTGTTGTTATCCTGTTTTCTTTTCTCTTACACTTCATTTTAATGCCTCATTATTTCCCGGGGTTTCTGTTTATATAGACAATAATTAATGTTAACTCCTCCATCAGATTCAAGGCTCTCTTGAATTTGAAACTTCTTCATGTTTGCAGGCTTTTTCTCCCCCTTGGAATAATATTTAATATTCATTTATTCTCATTTCTTTAGTATTTTCTGTACTTAACAGGAAAGTTTCATTTCCCCTCAGAGCAGTGTTCATCATTTAGTGAAATATTTAAGATTCCCAGGCTTACAACCTAATACCTGGAGGAATACTAGAGAAAACAAAAACTGGTCTATATATGGCTCCTGGCGGTGATTTCAGAATCCAGTCTTCTGGCTCTGAAGTTCCTAGTGTAGCATGGGTTTTTACATTCCATTACTAAGAGATCTGAAGGAATCAGGACTGAGGTTGAATTCTTTTTCTTTTTTCTTTTGACTTTCAGGGAAACCTTTACTAGGCAGCCAAAAGAGCTTATGATGATAGTTTGCTTCTCTTGTTTGCTTCCTAAACCCAGCATTTTTCCTTAAGTGCCATCTATTTCCTGAAAAGTTTACCTTGGATATCCCACTGGCCCATTAAAGGTATCAAGAACTTACTTAAATGTCCCCCTCCCAAGCCCCTCCCTTGGACTTAACTGGGGAAAATAGGTGGTAGGTAGCTGGCTTGCACCAATGGGCTGGCATGCTCTGCTCTGCAGATTGGGTGAATTCAGTTCTCATGGTTTTACCGCTCATCTCCTGCTGGGCTCCTCAGGTGAGAGCACCTGAATTTGCCTCCCCTGCTCTTTCCCATCTGGTCTGTCCCACCCCTGTGGGGACTGCAGGCAGAGCTCTGACCTTGTCCTGGTTCTTTTCCAAAGCCTCTGAATGTCCTCTCTTAATCAATTGGCAAATGTCCCAGCTTGCCAGCTCTTACTAAGGTGAAGTTTCTGGCTGTCCTTCGATACCTCTCCTGCCCTGATTGTGGCATTTGTCTCTGGACTCAGCCTCTCAGGCTCTTGCTTCTGCTCTGCTTGTGCTCTGTCCATGCTGCCATGGTTGTGAAGGCCCTTGCACAGCAGGAGCCTCATTTGCCGCTGCATTTTTCCCCCATTACCTGGCACTTTTCTCTGCAGGAGGCAAGCCTGGTAGGTGCTGATAGAACTATGTAGGTGACTTTCCTGAGAAATAACGGGCCTGTTCTAGTAGAACAAAGCATGTGTTCCGAATAGCAGATGTGAGTAGTTTGGTAGGGACGGGGGCTGGACTAGCAGGCCCTGGTGGTAGAACCGTGGTAGAACAGTGGAGGCGTTGGTTACTGCCTGAATGCTTGCTGCGGGCTTTCCTTTGTCACGTTTTCTCTGCCCTTTATACTGGAAGGTATCCTGCACTGGAGTTTTAGAGAGAAACTAAGAGCTCTCTGTTTTTGCTTGCTGGATTCGTTAACTTAAAGAAATGTATCCTGTTTACATTTCTGGCAACATTTCTTTTATTTGGATGGTGGCCAAAGGCAAACAGCCTTTCGGTTTTTAAAAAACTGCTTTCCAAGTACACATGCTGTTGTCTGCATGGACATTTAAAACCTTAAAATTTTCTTAATGTGATTGTTTCTTCATAAAAACTAATTCTATTTAAATAGTAACATTTTATGTCTATCTTAGCTTTAGTATTTATTGTGGGAATATTTTAGTAAGGAATGACTACTCTAAAAAGATTTTGTTTGATTGAGGACTAAACTAACAAAATCTATCTTGAAACAAGATAACAAGATTTGCAGTTTTTGGTTTTAGGCCAGTAAAACTGAAAATCTCCCAAATCTCCCCCCCAGCAGACAGGGAATCTGTTCTTTGACTAGAGGTTTAAATTGCAGGTTTTAAAAATTGTCTCAAAAGTGTGTTTTTTGAATAGTTTGAAGTGTTACATTGTATTGAGATGAAGTCATCAAACTGCTTGAGACTTTTAACTGTGTGTATTTGGGTTGCTGAATAAAATACATGGTCATTGAAAAAATTCTTCAGTAACACCATTACCAAAAGAAGAGCTTTCCTCATAACCATTAAAAAACTCTTAAGTAAATTGTCTTCTGCTTTATTATTTTTCTTTTCCTCTTAAGTGTAAATGAGTTTTAGGATTTTTCTTGGTTTTGTGTTCTAGGAAGTTGGTTTTTTATCATAAAAGAATAGGGACAAGATGTTTAATTATAGTTTTCCTTCTGTCCTATTATTTTACATTGGCAATATTAGTACCTCTATATAATGATAGTGAAATGTGTAGCTATTATTTCTACAAAAATAAGTAAATGCAATGTTTCCAAAGACCTTAAGCTCTAGAGAGGGCTGACATCTCTCTCTAAAAAGGAAATGGGGGATGGGGACAGCCAGTTCTGTGGTTTTTAAGGCACTGGACCCCCTTGTGGCTAACCATGGTTTGAGTCCCAAACTTGGCAGCTTGAAAATCATGCCGGGCACGTGTGCGTGCATGCCCAAAATCCCAAAAGGAGAGTAGAGAAGAAGATATGAAGGCATGGCCATCCTCCCTCTTACTATCTCCCACTGTCTCTGTCTCCGGCAAGCCCTTATGGCAAAAACTTAAAGGAAAAATGGACTCAGAGTCTAAGCAGATGCCCCAACCTAGAAAACATCCCTAGAACTCAGTTACTCAGTTTTGTATTTCAGAACAAAGTTGATTGTGAGCAGTTTTTTAACAGAAGAAAAGAGCAAAAGAGAGATATCTTTTTTCTTGATGCCTTGTCCTCCAAATTAAGTGAAAGACATAGAAAATGGACTGTATTTAACTGTTAGGAACTTTGTAAGCTGTTTTGCCAACCTCCTTGAATTTTGAAAAAGGAATAAAGGATCTTGTCTTTATGATGGGTACAGATTGCTTAGGTGACACGGTGCAGTGGGGTACAAATTACAGATTACAGCTTTGTGTGTGTGTGTGTGTGTGTGTGTGTGTGTGTGTGTATGTACTTGAGCCAAGCATATGTTCACTTTAATAATTGGGAGAGTCAAGTGTGAACAGTGTTGGAAATCTTCATAAGTGACTTCAGGCTTCTAAGTCCATTTGGCCCCCTGCCTTTGACGAATATACATAAACTCCATTGGGGTTATAGATTTGATAGAACTCATGAGTGAGGTCTCACTCCTCTTGAAGCTAAACTAGTACCTGAAAAGATAGCTTGCAGGTCAGACCCAGTTTGCTGTACATGAGTCCCCTGGGCAGGGCATCACAAACAGTTAGTGGGGGGTTGGTTACCTGCCAAGGGAGGACAGGTGGAGGCCAAAATCCTGTCCAAGCTCCTTTTGCCAGGCTTGACGCTGCATCTGCCTGGATGACAGGAAGTATTTTTTTTGATTTGTACAGAGATACTGAGACCCTTTGCTGGAGACCTCTGTATAACAAAATCTGTGTTACCTTCTACATGCTCAGATACTTTTTGTTGTGTATAACATGAGAAATAGGAATTATCTTTGTTTCCTTGAGTTCCTGAACCTTTATGGCTTTGTCTTATGGGTATGGCAGGAGTTTGGTGTAGTGAAGCCAAAGAAAGTGGGAAGGTGGAGACCAGTAGGTGGCATGGTGGTTAAGGGCACTGGACTCCCACATGACCAACCACAGTTTGAGTCCTGGACTAGACGGCTCCCCCCCCCCCCCCCCCCCCGCTCTGTTCCTCTTTGGTCAAATTAAATAAATAAATAAAGTTAAATTAAAATAATTCTTAAAAAAAAAAAAAAAAGTGGCAAGATGGGAAGGAGGACCCATAGGCAGGAACATAGAGAGGGAGGAACAGGAGCTAGGAAAGCACAGAATTTATTTAAATCACATCTCCCCTCTGAACTGGCTCTGGTCCATTGTTGCCACTTGTTTAAATGAATCCACATTTTAAAAGGTTCAGTTCAAGACCCATTTCCAGGTAGAATTTTACCAAGCCTCATCTTTTCCTCCTAATCTCTTCTTCTTTGGCCACCAGTAACCTTCCTCTCCTTGCCACATAGTTGGAATGTATTTTGCTGTGACTACTAGTTAATGTTTTAAAAACTCTTTATTTTGAAATAATTATAGGTTCAAAGGAAGTTGCAAAGATGGTAAAGAGAGGTGTGACCCAGTTTTCCCCGGAAGTTTTGAATTACATAATTATAGTGTAATATCAAAGCCAGAAGTTGACCTTGGTACAACATGCATGTGGTTCTGTGCCCTCTCATCACCCGTGTAGATTTATGTAACCATCACCACAATTGAGACCACAAAGTTCCTCATGCCATCTCTTTCTAGTCACCTCTTTTCTTTCCTCTTACTTGCCATTGGCCACTACCAATCTGTTTTCTGTCCCTATGATTTTATTATTTTGAGAATGATATGTAAATGAAATCACATAGTATTTGACTTTTTGAAATCTTCTTTTCCATTTAGCATAACATCCTTGAGATCCATCCATAGGTCAGTATTTCATTCCTTTCTATTTCTGAGTAATCTTCTATGGGATGAGTGTACCACAGTTTGTTTCTGTTTTTTGACTATTGTGAATAAAGCTCCTGTGAACACTCCTGTGCAGATTTTTATGTGGACATCAGTTTTCATGTCTCTGAGATAAATGCCTAGAAATGAGATAGTCTAGTTACATGGTAAGTATATGTTCCATTTTTTGAGGAACTGCTGAATACTTTTGAGTGGTTGTACATTGTACATTCCCACCAGCAGTGCATGAGAGATCTATTGGGTCATCTGGAAAGTCATGGCGCATTTTTGTATAGAAAAATATGTCATGACTTTCCGAACAACCTAAGAGTTTCTCTGCTTCCTCAGCATGACTTGATATTGTCATTGTTTTATTTTAGTATTTTTAATAGGTGAATGATATCGCATTGAGTTCTTGATCTGCTTTTCCCCAATGGCTAATGATCTTAACAGATATTATCCATATCTGTTCACTGGTAAAAATATCTCATGTCTTTTGCCCATTTCCTAACTAGATCATTTGCTTTAACTATTAAGCTTTGAGTGTCTGTTATATTTTCTAAATGAGTCCTTTGTCAGGTATATGGTTGCTGAATGTTTTCTCCCAGTCCATTGCTTGTCTTTTTAAATTCTTAAGAGGCTCTTTCAGAGCACAAGTTTTTAGTTTCATTCAAGTCATTAAATGGTATTTTTCTATGTGAATTATGCATTTGAAATCATATCTGAGAACCTGCACTAAGGTTCTGAAGGTATTTCTTATGTTATAGTTTTACACGTTGAGTTAATTTTGTGTAAGCTGTGAGGTTTAGGTCAAAGACCTTTCTGTTTTGTTTTGTTTTCTTTGCTCATGGATGTTTAGTTGTTCAAAAACCATTTGTCGAAAAGGTGATTCTTCCTCTGATTGCTTTGGCACCTTTACAAAAATTAGTTAGCCATCTGGGTCTATCTCTGGGTTCTCAATTATGTTCATTAATCTAATGTCTCCACTTTATCAGTCCCACATAAACTAAACTTGATTACTATAGCTATGTAAGTTTTGAAATTAGGCAGAGTGACTCCTCCTACTTAACTTTCCTTTTTCAAACTCACTTAGCTAATCTGTTTTTCCATTTAAATTTTAGAATAATCATATATATAGCCACAAAAGATCTTGCTGGGATTTTATATAAATTGTGTTAAACCTGTTTATCAATTTAGGGAGAATTGATAGTGTTGCTATGTTGAGTCTTCCAATTCATGAACATGGTCTATCTCTCCATTTGTCAGCTCTTCTTTGATTTCTTTCATCAACATGTAGTTTTAATATACAAGTCCCATACATCTTTTGTTAGATTTATTTCTTCTTTAGTGATTGTTAATAGTATCACACTTTTAATTTTAGTTTACTTATATTCATTGCTAGTATATATAAATACAATTGACCTTTGTGTGTTGATTTTATCTCCTGCAACCTTGCTGAATTCATTTATTTATTCTGGGGGGGGATTGTGTGTGTGTGGGTGGGTGGGTTTGGTTTTTGTTTTTTGGTTTTGTTTGGTTTGGGTTTGGGTTTTTGTAGATTCCTTGGGATTTTCTATATATACTATTATTTCATTATTGCAAATAGTTTTAGTTGTGTGTGTGTGTTTTCTCTCTGTTTTTTTGTTTGTTTGTTTGTTTGTTTGTTTGTTTTTTACCATTTCATACTGTCTTGAACTTCTAGGGCCATGTTGAATAGAAGGGTAAAAGTGGACATCTTTGTCTCATTCTTGGTCTTTAAGAGAGAACATTCAGTCTTCCGTCATTAATTATGATGTTAGCTGTCCAGTTTTTGTTGGTTGTTCTTTATCAAGTTGATGAAGTTCTCCTCTACTCCTATTTTGCTGAGTTTTTTAAATCAAGAATGAGCGTTCAACTTTTTTATCTATAAGTCTGTCTCCTTTGCCAGATTCTGGGTTTTTGGAGACCAGACACTGCTTCTGAGACAGTTCATTTTCCCCATTGTGCCTGGCTTGGTGCTCTGCCTAAGTAAGCCTTGAACAAAAGCTTGTTGATCAATAGTACTGGTCATGTTCACTGATGGCAGCCAGATAAGCCCACTTGTGAGTCACATCTCTAATCAGACAGTTATGGTGAGATGAATGGGAAGGAGAGGTTGCAGTTACTCTTTTTGGTCATCCTTACATTTGACTCTGGGGTTTGAAGCAAAAGCAGGAATTATAGGAACCAAACTGATGATGCAGCAGAGGTAGGAAGAAGGCAAGAATTGATTCATCTATTCTGCCCAGGTGTTAGAAATGAAACTTTCTGGGGACCAGCAGTTAGCATAATGGCTATGTCACTGAACTCACATGTAGTTGACCACAGTTTGAGTCACAGACCTGGTGGCTTAAACTCACACTGGGCACATGTGCGTGTGTGCCAAAGATCCCAAGAGGAGAATGGAGGAGAAGGGATTGCAGCGTGGCCATCCTCCCTGGGGGGTGATTTCTGGCTTCTATCTCTCTATCTTTTTCTTTCTGGAGAGTGCATGTGCCCTATAGCAAAAACCTCTTTAAAAAAAAAAAAAAAAAAAGAGGGACCAGCAGTTAACGTAATGGCTATGTCGCTGGACTCCCATGTAGTCGACCGCGGTTCGCGTCTCGAACCCGGTGGCTTACAACTCACGCTGGGCGCGTGTGCGTGCGTGCCCAAGATCCCGAGAGGAGAATGGAGGAGAAGGGATTGCGGCGTGGCCATCCCCTCTGGGGGGTGATTTCTCGCTTTCTGTCTCTCTGTCTCTCTCTGGCGAGTGCACGCGCCCTATGACAAAATCCTCTCCAAAAAAAAAAAAAAAAAAAGAAATGAAACTTTCTGAAATAAGTGCCAACTAAAACCATTGAGTTGTACATTCAATTGTATGATTTGTGGTATGTAAATAATGTCACATTATAGCTATTAATTCAAAGAAAAAAAGGAAGTTAAGTGCCAGGTGTGGAGCAGTGGTCCTGGTGTTCTTTGTACTGGCGGACAGTCTGTTCTAAGTCCTTTCAGGCTGCTCTGAGATGGGAAGGACTTTTCCAGATGGAAAGATACACACTTTACTGCCTTTTTAGGGCCTTTTGGTACTCTGCACTCACCCTAGCATTCATCCTACATGAGTGTCTTCAGTACATCATTTCAGAAAAACTCAGAAACTTTCAGAGACTCTGTCATACTAATTTTGAAACACTAATCTACAGATAATGAAATAGACCTACTTACTGCACAGTGAAGCAGTTTTTGTTGAGATGTAGTATTTTCCACGGACTGGATGCCCTAGTTCTATTTTAGTTTAGACTGTTTCTTCATCCACTTGCCCCTGTTCATGAGGTGAGAAAAGGGCAGAAAATACTAACTTTATTTTTAGCAGTAAGGAAATAAGTGAAAGAATGAGAAGTACTTTTTTTATCATCACAAACAATGGTGGTATTAAATCTAGAACATGATTCCCAGCTTGTGTGTCAATGGGCAGGTTACATTTCTCGTGTCATATTTTAGTCTTTTCCTGTCTCATGACTACTGACTGCCTGTGTTGTATAAGTTGCAACTACAGTTGTATCCTTCTGGTACGGAGTTGCCGGATTTCAGTGATGATTACGGTAGTAGTACAAATAGTAATAATAGTAGTACAGATTGAGTATCCTTTATCGAAAATGCTTGGGACCAGAAGTGTGTCTGATTTAAGTTTTTTGGTGGTTTTTTTGTTTGTTTGTTTGTTTTTCAGGGGGGTGGATATTTGCACAGTTATCTTAGGGTTGGGACCCAAGTCCGAAAACAAAATGCATTTATATTTTATATGTACCTTATACATATAGCGTAAAGGTAATTGTATACAATAATTTGCATCGTAGCCTTTTGACTACAACCCAACACATGAGGTCAGATGTGGAATTTTTCACTTGTGGTGTCTTGTCAGCACTCAAAAAGTTTCAAATTTTGTAGCATTTTGGATTTTGGATATTTAGATTAGGACTATTCAACCTGTAGTTGCTGTTGTAGTCTTTCAAACATTGCCTTTTTACTGATTGGTTCAGTTTTCAATAAATTTTGCTGAGTTTGTGGCCATTTCTTCCCGCCATTCAGTTGTTTCCTTTCCAGTAGCTTTACCAATGAATGATAACAAAAGGTAAACCTATCTCTATGGTATGTATGCAATCTGTCTTGATAAAATTGTGTCCCTACAAGTTAAGATATTTATACCATGACAAAACAAACTAAGGGCCAAATTCTGGTGGCAAATTTGATAGCATATGAATTTTCTACTTTATGACAATTGATGCCTTTATTGAGGTTATCTGTCATGACATAGTCTTTGGGGCACAATTAAATACTTTTTTATTTCTTTTTATTTCTTAGGGCTCAAGGGTTCTTGTTGATGCACGAGACAAGCTTGGCATTCCGTGGCAGTATTCTGAAAATGAGAAGCATGGGATGTTCTTGATGGCCTTTGAGAACAAAGCAGGGTTGCCTGTGGAGCCTGCCACCTTTCAGCTGTATGTCCCCGCTCTGAGTGCTCTCTGGAGGGATTCTGGAATCAGGGAAGCATTCAGCCGGAGGAGCGAGTTTCAGCTGGTGAGTGAACCCTCTCTCTGGGCTGTGCAATTGTATGTGTTTTATGTGATAATTTTGACCTTTATTAAAAATGATTTAAAAGTACAGGCAAGTTGTAAATTGCTGTAAATCCTAGCAACAATGACAGAGGCAAATCAAGCTAAGTAGTTCAAAAATGAACAAAAATCACTCAGGCTAGATAAATGTTTTTATTTAAGAAATAAGAATTCTTAAAATGTCAAGGATTGGTGCAACTCAAAAATACAAATGTTTAGAAGATCTTGTTCATAGTGGAAGCTTGTAGTGGACAGATACAAGCAAATCATGAAATGTTTTCAGATCAGCACCTTACAAACTCATCTGACCCTTTCCAAGTTATTCCCTTCAGATTGTTCCTTTCATTTTAGGGTTTGAAAATTCTAAAAAGGCTAGTAATTTGGACTTATTAAGGATATGAGATTACAATCAGAAAATTTTAGGTGTTTTGCCTGTCTGCCTTTTTTATATATATATATATACTCTTCAACATTAGCTGTATTCAAAGAAAAGTATCCAGTGTCTTCTATAACCAGAACAGATTTGCACAAATGATATGAACATACACCCAGGCTGTCCAGGAATGTTACGATTGTCACATCCTTTTTGACCCCTGAGAACCCAGACTCCTAAATTTTAAGTCATCAGTCACCTTTCTGTATGGTTTTGTTATTTATTTATTTATTTTTAAGAGAGAGATTTTTGCTATAGGGCATGTGCACTTGCTGGAGAGACAGAGAGACAGCAAGAAATCACTCCCCAAGGGGCATGGTCACACCACAATCCCTTCTCTTCCATTCTCCTCTCAGGATTTTGGGCATGCATGCACACATGCCAGGATGAGTTTCAAGCTCCTGGGTCCAGGACACAATCCGCAGTGAGCCATGTTGGAATCCAGTGATGTAACCGTTATGCCATCTACTGGTCCCATGTTTTTGTTTTTAAACAATATAGTCTTGAGTTTTACTGATATTTAAGCTTCATGTAAATGGCTCCTTACTATATACTTTTTTTTTTTTTTTTGCTCTAGGGCGCGTGCGCTCGCCAGACAGACAAAGACAGAAAGCGAGAAATTACCCCCTGGGTGGATGGCCATGCCGCAATCCCTTCTCCTCCTTTCTCCTCTGGGGATCTTGGGCATGCACGCACACGTGCCCAGCATGAGTTTAAGCCACCGGGTCCGGGACTTGAACCGCAGTTGACTACATGGGAGTCCAGCGACATAGCCATTACGCTAACTGCTGGTCCCACTATATACATTTTTCTATGACTTAACCTTTTCACTCAACATGTTGCACTTTATCCATATGATGCTTGTAGCTGTGGTTCTTTCATTATTTCTGCTGTCCAAATACTCTGTTGTATGAATATAGTACACTATAAGAATGTATATAGAATTTATCCCTATGTTTACTGGCATGCTTTTGAATAATTTATTTTATTTCATTGTTATAAACAAGCTGCTGTGTGGGGCCAGCCAGTGGTATGGTAGTTAAGGCATTGGATCCAAGGCCAACTGTGTGATTTGAGTCCCAGGCCCAACGGCTTGAAAAACATGACAGCCACATGTGCATGGGTGCTCACCCAAAGTCCTGAGGGGAAAATGGAGAAGGGATTGCAGCATGGCCATCCCATTGACGGGGTGCTTTCTCACTTTCCTTCTTTCTCCTTCTTTCTTTCTCTCTCTGTCTGTCTCTTTGGCAAGCACATACGCCCTATAGTGAATTTTAAAAATAAATAAATAAGCAAACTGTTGTGATTTTTATTGTTTGTCTCTATGTTCATGTTCAAAGGTTTCTCTAAGGTGTATACCTAGGAATAGAATTGCCTGGTCATATATTTGATGTCAAATTATTTTCTAAAGTGGTTGCACCAATTATGCTTCTACCAACAGTATAAAAGAGTTCCTGTTGTTCCCCATCCATGCTAATATTTAGTGTTACCAGACTTTTAATTTTATATTATGGGAGGCCATCAGGGGTCATGGTGGCTAAGGCTCAGGGCTTCCACATTGCTGATCGTGGTTCAAGTCCTGACCTGGCAGCTCGCTCACTTGCGCGCGCGCGCTCTCTCTCTCTCTCTCTCTCTCTCTCTCGTGAGCACACATGCCCTATAGCAAATTAAAACATCTTAGTAATGGGGCCAGCAAGTAGTGTGGTGGTTAAGGCACTGAATTCCCACATGACCAACCATGGTTTGAGTCCCAGACCTGGTGGCTTCCTTTCTCATTTTTTCTCCCTCCCTCTCCCTCTCTCACTCTGTCTCTCTCTGCCTTTCTCTGGTAAGTGCATGTGCCCTGTGACAAATTAAAAAAAAATAATAGTAATGATAAATAAAATTTTAAAACTAATTCTTTAAAAATAATAATAAATAAAAGTTAAAATAATTCTTTTTTGAGTTATATCTCATTATGGTTCAACTGAAATATGCTTAAATATGTTCATTGGCAGTTTTCTTTCCTGTGAAATGCTGTTCATGTCTCTTTTTTTAAGAATTTCTTATTGGGACCAGCAGTTGGCATAATGGCTATGTTACTGGACTCCCATGTAATCGACTGCGGTTTGAGTCCCAAACCCAGTGGCTTAAACTCACGCCGGGCACGTGTGCATGTGTGCCCAAGATCCCAAGAGGAGAATGAAAGAAGGGATTGCGGCGTGGCCATCCACCCAGGAGGTGATTTCTCGCTTTCTATCTTTCTGGCAAGCTCACACGCCCTATAGCAAAAACCTCTCCAAAATTAAAAATAAATAAATAAATAAATAAATTTTAGATTTTATTTGTTTATTATTATTATTCCATTGACTGGAGAGAGACAGAGCGAGGGAGAATGAGAAAGCAAACTGCCAGGACCAGGATATGAGCAGTGGTCAGTCATGTAGGAATCTAGCACTTTAACCACCATGCCACCTGCTGGCCCCTGTTCATGTCTTTTGCTGAGCTATTTTTCTTAATCATCTAAGAGATTCTATGTATAATCTGTTAATAACCCTTATAGCTCGGTTTCTATATACTCTTCACCCAATTTTCTTTAATATTGACATCTCACTTTCTACGGTACAGTGATCAAAACCAGGAAATTAACATTGACACACAATACTGTTAATAGACTCTAGGCCTTATATACATTTCACTAATTTTTTTCCCCCCTCTTATGTCTTAATGTTCTCTGTGCCAGGATCCAGCTCAGGATCCTCCACTGGGTTTAGTTGTCATGGCCCCTTCCCTTAGTCTCCTCTGATCTGTGACAGCTCCTTGGTATTTCTTTATCTGTCATGACCCTAATGCTTAAAGGGCACCAGCCAGTTATTTTGTAGAATGTCCTAGTTTGGATTTACTTGTTGTTTTCTCATAATTAGAATGAAGTGGTGCATTTTTTGGCAAAAAAGCACAGAAGTGACTTTATGCTCTGCTCAGAGCATCATATCAGCAAGTGCATGATATCAACATGTCCAGTTACTGGTCATGTCAGCCTCGCGCTCTTGATTAAGGCGGTGTTTACCAGTTTTCTCCACTCTCAAGTTACAGTTTTTCTCTGTGTTTTAATACATATTTTAGGGTAGATACTTTGAGACTATGCAAATACCACATTTTCCTTCAAACTTTTGTCCATCTTTTTTTTTTAAGTTTATTTCTGAAAGAACGATAGAAAGGGAGGATGAGTCTTCACACCACAGTTCTCATTCAATCAGTTTTGCTGGCATGCCTGTTTGCCTACTTATTTTAATGTCTATTGAGGGATCTCAAAAATGATATTTGAACTACTCTTTTTCATTTTCACTTTTGTTCTCAAGATAAATTTAACAATTACAGTTGAAGAGTCAGAAGTAGAAGATACAGATACCATAAAAAGGAAATTTTAAATTTTCTTTTTAAAAAATATGTATTTTGCTTACTATTATTGTTATTATTTAATTTACCAGAGAGAGAGAGAGAAAGAGAAAGTGAGAAAGCACACCACCAGGTCCAAGGTTTGAACTGTAGTTGGCCATATGGGAGTTCAGTGCCTTAACCACCACACCACCTGCCAACCCTCTCTCTTTTTTTTTCTTTTTCTTAAATTTGCTATGAAGCACATGCATTCACTGAGAGGGAGAGGGGGAAGAGAGAGAGAGACAGAGAGAGAGAAGCATTCCCCAGAGGGGCTGGCCATGCCCCAATCCCTTCTCTTCCATTCCCCTCTTGGAATTTTGGGTATACACACACACGTGCCTGGCATGTTTCTCAAGCCACCAGGACCAGAACTTGAACCAACCAGTCAGTCATGTGGGATCCAGCCACCTCAGCCACACTACAGCTGGCCCATATAATGTATTTTTAAAGACTATAGCAATCTAAAGCTGATTATGATGGTGTTAAATTTTTGTTTAATGGGTAGTAGGTATATGGGTGTTAGTCTTATACTTTGAACATTTTCATACTTTGAAGGAAAATTTATAGAGTATTTTATTAATATAGCTACATAGTAAGCTGTTAATAGTCATCATTGTCCAAAAAATGCAATTACAGAAAAATTTAAAAATCAAAAGCATCTTAAATCACTCTTATCCAGGCTTAGTCTTCCTCTGCCCCTTTTGGAAGGGTCTATTTTCACTGAATCTCTTTCTTAGTGACAAAACCTTTCCCAATTGATGCTTCAGCAACTTGTTTTTTGCTTTCCTCCCCCTTCCTGGCTGACAGAACTTTGACATCTCTTAGTAGTGAGCCCCAGTTGCTTGAGAATTGCTGTCAGACTAATGTCAGGCTTTTCTCCTCTGCATCTTAGTTTTTTATTTTATTTTTTAATTTTTTATTTATTTTATGCAATCCCAGTCAAAGATAGAAACAAAAAAAGGAAGAACAAAGACTGTCTGGTAATTACCTTGTGACAACCTCTTCTTCTCTTGGGAGGGGATCGGAGGCAATCTTTCCCTTTCCAAAGAGCAGGCAGTTCTGCCTTCTTCACTGCTCTTCCCTTGTTACTGGTGTTCAGAGGAATTGTATCACCTCTTTTTTTCTTTTTTTTTTTTTTTTTTGTCCCCGGCCATAGGATGCATGTACTCTTCAGAAAGAGAGAGAGACAGTGAGAGGGAAAGTAAGAAATCACCCCCTGGGGTGATGGCCATGCCACAATCCCTTCTCTTCCATTCTCCCCCTGGGATTTTGGACATGCAGGCACATGGGCCCAATGTGTGAGTTTCAAGCCAACAGGTCCGGAACTCAAACCACAGTCAGCCATGTGAGAGTCCAACGCCTTAACCACTGTGCAACCTGATTCAATTAAAAAATGAAGGAAGGCCCCGCTGAGGTGGCACAGTGGCAGTACAACACTGCAATGCTAGAGACCACGGGAAAGATTGCAGTTTGGTTCCCCGGTTGACCTGTACCCACTGGGCACACACACACACACACACACAAACACACACACACATATGACCCTGGCTGGCTGGGAAAGGCTGTGGGAGAATCAGCGTAAAACCCTGTTGGGGGTATACTTATCTCTGTCTATTTCTTTATCACTGTCTCTCATGAAAAGGAGAGGGAAAGAAAGAAAAAGAAATGTTTTAAAAAATAAAGGAAGATCTCCTTCTCCAATTTTTGTTTAATTGCCAGAGGGCATGTATTTTTGCCAGAGAGAAACCCCCTCCCCAGTGGAACATGGCCATACCACAGTCCTTATACAAGTACATGTCCTCTGATCGTCTTGCTGCACACTTTGTGGACGCTAGGAAAATTCTCTGAATTGTGACTCATATGTACATCCTTCCAATGCTTCAAGGTGCCAGGGCCTTGTGCTTTCTTGAAAATATCTTCACTCTTTTGTCTTTGGAAGGTGGAGTTAGAGACTCGGTTCTGAAGAGTCTGTTTATGACCATAGCACAGTGCTTCTGGATTTCAGAAGATCAAGTGAATTTTCTTACTACAGAGATTGTATCTGTCATGTTTAAAGAAACCAAATCTTTGTAACATTATTGCTGATAACTAGAGAAGACTGGATATAGAGGGAAAACGAGATGAAAGTTATCTGTAGAAGCTGTGTATGTGGATGCTGCTGCCTTAAGCCAAATAAGTGAGAAGTTTAAAAAGGAAAATTACCGTGTGGTTTAATGAGTAACAAGCTAAGTATAAAAAGAATCACTGGAATCACCAGCCTTGTTTCTATCCTAAAATCCATATGTTAGGCATAATTTTTGTCTGACACCTCCAGATTTCTCCCAGTTGCATTAGCCACGTGACATGGTGATGTTGGCGTTGCCTTCTCTCCTTCCTCTCAGCCCTGACCCCAATGTGTGTGTGTTTCTAAGGGCCAAGGACTGTAGAAACATGGTTTACAAGTTCTCAGGCTTGGAATGCTTTTTTAGTAAAGCTCTGGGATAAAGGAGTGCCCAAAGTTCTCCTCTACATTTCTGAAACAACTATCAGTTTGTGTCGTGTGATATTACATCTTTTAGAAAAGAATAAACCACTTATCAAAGTGGCTTGAGACCACTCCTTTGGAAACTTGCCTATGACTTTGTTGATATTATTTTAATCGACTTTCAGAATACATTTCCCTGACTGTGTGTAAGCTTTTGAGATTGGGGGCTGAGGGGAGGTGATCTGTAGCCATGGTAAATTTTTGTAATTTTCTCATAGACCACATGAAACAAATAGACTTTACTGAATGAACAGTGTATTTTGTGTATTTCCTGTGAGTATCATGTCCTTCTAGGAAAGAGATGTACTGTATCATGATTTGGTGGTTACTGTCAGACACTCAAGGAGCAATTTCACTCTGGCTGGTCAATTAGGAGTAAGATCTGAAGTCGCAGCAGTGCCTGTCTGATGACAAGTTATGGTCCTGAGCTGTTTGGAGACAACACCTAAGTGTTTTCCTGCAGACTCTGTTATTAGTCTAGTTGTCTCTTTGTCCATCTGGGCCCACCTAAGATTAGTCATAATCCATTTGTGAGTATAATTCTTGGTCTTTTTCTTAGTCTTCCCATTTTTCTCTATTGTTAAGATGCCTTATACAACTAGCCATAGTGGTGTGGCAGTAACACAAAACTGCACAGTGCTCAAGCCATTTGTAAAGGCCAAGTTTGCATTGTAAGGTCTCCCTGTACACACTGGGCATGTGCACATGTGCCCAGATCCTCGCTGGCTAGAGAAGTTCCGGGATGATGTGGTGGTTCTTTTCCAGTATCCCGTTCATAGCCTTGGTAGTCAGACCACATTCCAGCTAATCAGAAAGAGGAGGTGAGTTAGACGAGCCCAACCTCCTACATTTAGGTGTCTTCCTAGAAGTACCATCCCACACTTCATTGTAAATCTTCTTGACTGGGACCTCGTACCAGTCGCACACACATGGAAGGCTGCCAAATGTGGACTGCTGGCTGGCTACTGCAGGGGGGCAGAATGGGATGCAAGGAGGCAGCTGGCAGCCTCAGCCAGAATTTCTGTGGGCCTTTCCTGCCTCTCTCATCTGAGGCTAGAGAGGTCAGTGCTTCATGTGGAGCCCAAGCTATGGAAGTCAGAGCTGGGCTTTGGGAAGTTATTCTAACTCTCTTTTGTTGAATAAAAGGGGAAATTAAGTCATACCTACTATAATGTAATCTATGAAGTATTATTTGAGCTAATGGAAATAATTAATAAGTGTACTTTCTGTGTTACCTGTATCCTTCAATATATGGCATTCATTCCTTCAGCAGCTATTTATGAAGAAATAAATTTATAGAGAAACTTTGATTCTGGCATTTTTACAAGGGCTGGAGGAAAATATCAGTGAACAAAGACCACTGGTTGTGTGGAGATGACTTTCTGATACAAGACAGACAGTAAATCAGTAGGGGTGAGTGTGTGTGTGTGTGTGTGTGTGTGTGTTAATGTGTCTTAGAGAAAACTGAAGTAGGGAATTGCGGTAGAGTGGGGAGAGGGGAATCCAGAGGATACCTTGGGTGGATACAGATGGTTTCTTCAGCAGATTCTTGGTTCTCTGATTCAGCCCCGCATTTGTTTTCTCTCTCATGGTAGCAGAGTTAAGAATATGACTGCAAATCCAGACTACATGTTCTGCTTTTCCTATGGCTGGGAGTAGCCATAGAACTAAGTTCAGGGTCTTACTCTTAGAATGACTGGACTCATTCTCCTCCTTCCAGATGGCTGACCAGGGTCAAGAACCTGAGTGGTCAGCGTGAACCCACAAGTGGGAACAGCATACTTGTAGTGCAGTAGAGGCACCCCCCCTTCCCCTCCACCAGCCCCTACTTCTGCTGTGTTTAAGCCTCTGTGTTTGGCTTGTAGCCCTAACTAAAGGAGCTTCCCAGAGTGACATTTCCCAGAAGGCGGCAGGCATCTAGGCAAAGAAGAAGAGTTTTCTAGCCAGGATAGCAGCTAGTTTAGAGCCCTGAGGTGGGAGAAGGCGTTGTGTTCTAGAGTGTAGCAAGGAGGCCACCCTCAGAGGGAATGGCGTGGGAGAGGTGACAGGTTGAGGTGTTAAGTGTCACCGTAATTGCGAAGGGGCCCAGGGGACACTGGAAGGACTTGGGTATTAGGCACAAACATAATATGTTTTTGTTTTGTTTTGTTTTTAAGTTTTCTTTTTTCTTTTATTATTTCAAGAGAGAGAGAGAGAGAGAGAGAAAGAGAAGTGCCCTTGACATGGTCTCTGCACATGATCTCCCTACCAGCTTCCCAGCCAGCTAGGATCTCAGGCATGCATGAGCACGTTGCATGTTCTGGTCCATCTGGGATCCACACCTGGGCCGCTCATGTAGCTCTAGCATTGTACACCACTGTATGGTGGTGCTCTCCCACCAGTACCACCACAGCTGGGCCTCGTTTACATTTGTATAGGATTTCTTTGGCAGCTGCATCCGTGGCAAAACCAAGGAAATCCATTTGGAGGCTTTTACAGTAGTCTTAAGTGACAGATGATAGAGACAATAAGACATGGTCAGGTTCTGGACACTTAGAACTAGAAAAGGATTTAGAGGCCATCTAGTTTAACTGCTCTCATCCAATTTAAAGACACCTGTCATCAGTCCTGATGGTGTTTTTTTTTTTTTTTTTTTTTTTTTAGTGTAAGACACTTGATAGAGAATCCACTTCAGGCCTTTGTGAGTGATTTCCAGGCCACCTCTGTATGTCTGAAAGCTGTTCCCAGAGGGCAGAATATGTGGGGCTAACCCCCATGCTCATGGTGTCTCCCATAAACGTGTCTAGGGTTTTACTTCCTGAGGGTATTGCTGTCTGCCAGAAGTCATGATTCAGCCCATAAGTCCCTAGTTTTTCTGTCATTTTCTTGAGGTTCAAGGTGGGCATGTTAGGTTAGAAATGCTCACATTAGTGATCTTAAGTAGAGGAGGGAAGTGTTATAGCAGCTTAGAGACCTCACGAATAAACATCAGTTCCATTCTGTACTGGTTAGGGACTAGTTTAGTTCCACAGTATTGGTATTCAGGGTTTAATTAGTGAAAATTGACATTAGTGAACAGTAAGTGTATACCCTATCAGGTATACACACTCATATAGAATATGAGAGGGTGTTTCCCCCTGTATCCTCAGCTGTACAATTTTATTCTTTAAAAAAAAGAAAGTGCATGATTATTGATTCTTTTCACATGTTTACTGGCCATTTATATTTATTTTCTGAGTTAACAATTGATTCTTTTGCTCTTGTTTTGTTTGTTTTTCCTGTTTGGAGCAAATTTTTTTTTTTTATTTGTACCACTCTATCACCAGGTGTTCATTTCTTCTAACTCCTTTTTATTTTTACATTTAAAAAAAATGTTTATTTAGAAATAATGAGAGGGGGGCTAACAGATGGCATGGTGGTTAGGGTGCTGGACTCTCACTTGACTGACTGTGATTCGAGTTCCAGACCTAGTGGCTTGCTTTCTCATTCCTCCACATGTGAGCACATGTGTCCTATGGCAACTTAAAAATAATAATTAAAAAATTAAATAAATAATTAAATTTTTTAGAAAAGAAAAGAAAGAAAGAGATGCATAGGAATTTTTTTTTTTTTTTTTTGAGAGGTTTTTACCATAGGGCACGTGCACTCGCCAGACAGACAGAGACAGAGGGACAGAAAGCGAGAAATCACCCACCAGGGGCGATGGCCACGCCACAATCCCTTCTCCTCCATTCTCCTCTTGGGATCTTGGGCACGCACGCACATGTGCCCAGCATGAGTTTTAAGCCACCGTGTCCGGGACTCAAACCGTGGTCGGCTACGTGGGAGTCCAGTGACATAGCCATTACGCTAACAGCTCGTCCCCCGCATAGGAATTTATAAACAAAGTCCCTTGTGCCCTTCACCCAGGTCTCCCCAGTAGTTACACCTTACATGAATACAGCACAGTATGAAAACCAGGAGACCAATGTAGGTACAGTGCATGTGTGTAGTTATTTTATTTTATGTGTAGATTCACATCCCTGTCACCTCAGCTGAGATTCAGAACTCTCCCCCACCTGGAACTCCTTCATGCTGCCCTTTTATCATCACACCCACCTCCCTACCACCATTCCTAAACTCTGGCAGCCATTGTTTGTCCTTGGTCTCTGAGACCAAGGTCTTTGCTGTTCAGGGACTATCATATAAGTGTAATCATTGTATGTGACCTTTTGAAGTTGACACTTGTCACTCATTATAATGTCCTTGAGATCTATCCAAGTTGTTGTGTATGTTAGTAGTATGTAAACTTTTTTATTTCTGACTGGCATTCCATGGAATGGTGGCACCACAACTCGTGTATCTAAAATAATAATAACAATAATAAATAAATAGTCAAGACACAAACACATTATATACACATTATATCTGTGTGTATGTTTATGCATATATTCAGAGATATACTATATACATATAGATGAAAGGTCTTCAGAGTTTATATAAATGTGTATTATGATAAAAAAAAATATGCATGGGTTTCCAAATTTATTTTTGCACCAAAATAAACTCATACTTTAGTAATGGCTTTTTAAAAAGTATCATGTATATGAAGAATGCATCATTTTTTTTTTTAATCTTCCAAGGTAGGTCAGAAATGAGTGAATGATTTCTAAAGAAAATGAGGTAACATTTCAGATACTAAAATATCAGAAATTATTTTCTTAGTTTTGTTTTGGTACTGTGTATGGATGTGACTTTTTTTTTTTTTCAAAATTATCTAGTTTAATTTTATTTGTTTATTATTATTTTTTTTTTTTTTAATTTGACCAGAGAGAGAAAGTGAGAAAGCAAACCACCAGGTCCAGGACTCAAACCATGTTAGGCCATGTGGAAATGTCCAGTACCTTAACCACCACACCACCTGCTAGTCCCCACATGTGACCATTTTTAACCTTTCAAACTAAATTAATTTTGTATGTTGTGATTTGCAGTGGAAAATCTCAGCTTTTTAAAACTTACTTTAGAGGGGGACCAACAGATGGCGTAATGGTTACAATGACTGGACTCCCACGTAGTTGGCCACAGTTTGAGTCCTAGACTTGGTTACTTAAAACTCACACCAGTCATGTGTGCATGTATGCGCAAAATCCCGAGAGGTGACTGGAGGAGAAGGGACTGTGGGTGATTTTTCACTTTCTGTCTCTCTGGTGATCACACGTGCCCTATAGCAAAAATCTCTCCCAAAAAAAAGAAAACTTACTTGAGAAATTCTCTAACTAAATACTGCTATATTTGACAGTGAGAACTGAGGCCTGAGAGTTGGAGAAATTTGCCTTGCATGACAAAGCTAATCAGTGGCCTGGCCAAGATGAAAGTGCAGAAGACTTATAGTAGCCTAAATAATGCTTATTTGGGTCCTGACCCCAGCTCAGGAGGGGGTAAATACTTAGTTTTCAGCTGGGGTGGCTCTTGCCTGAGGACACAGAAGCAGGAAGCTGAGGTATTTGCTATTCTTGGATCATGTGCTGGTGAGAAACTTGTGTGTTCTTGCTTGGGATGCTGGCCTTTCTCCTTTGTGTCATTAGTCATAAGTGGCATTATATACTTACAGACCTCTAGAAACCACTCCTTTAGGGAAGAAAATGAAGTGTCATGTATTTTAACATAGATCCTGTGGAAAAATGTTGCTATTGAGCATTACCCCTAGAGAGTTTGTAACATAGTGGCCCAGTGTGGAAATGTGAAATTAATAATGACATATTTTACATAAGACCAGAAACCCTAAAGGAAAAGACTTGAAGTTTATATATTTTTTACATGACAGTGAGAAACAGAAACAAAGAGAGAGGGAAAGAGAGACAAGCTCCCTCAACAGGGTCCCATGCTGCGGTGCCATCCCCAGCCTTCCCAGCCAGCCAGGGTAGCTACATGCCCAACATGAACAGACCAGTAGGGAAACTGAGCCAATGCTCATCCCTATTTATCCAGCAACACCTTCCTGGTATACCACTGAGCCCCAAAATGGCATTTTATTTGTCACTCAAATGTGTAAACCATCTGCAGGCTGCACAAGAGAGCTCTTATATATTCCTTTTTTTTTTTTTTTTGGAGAGGTTTTTGCTATAGGACGCGTGCTCTCGCCAGAAAGACACAGAGAGAGAGAGAGAAAGGGAGAAATCACCTCCTAGGGGGATGGCCATGTCACAATCCTTTCTCCTCCATTCTCCTCTTGGGATCTTGGGCACACACACACACCCACCCAGCATGAGTTTAAGCCACCAGGTCTAGGGCTCAAACCACAGTTGACTACATGGGAGCCCAGTGACATAGCCATTATGCCAACTGCTGGTCCCGAGAAATCGCTTTTTTTTTTTTTTTTTTTTTTTTTGAGAGGTTTTTGCTGTAGGGAGTGTGCGTTCGCCAGACCGACAGAGAGAGAGAGAGAGATAGAAAGCGAGAAATCACCCCCAGGGGGGATGGCCACGCCGCAGTACCTTCTCCTCCATTCTCCTCTTGGGATCTTGGGCACACACACACATGCGCCCAGCGTGAGTTTAAGCCACCAGGTCCGGGACTCAAACCGCACTCAACTACATGGGAGTCCAGCGACATAGCCATTACGCTAACTGCTGGTCCCAAGAGCTCTTATACATTCCTAGGTGAGAGGTTTACTTCCAGTACTGAGTGAAAGAGGAGATATGATCATCAACATTACTGCTACTCATTTAAATACAGATTAAAGCAATAATGCCTTTCTGTCAGTTAAATTGGTAGTGTTAAAGAATTATATGTACTTCAAGCTGGTTGGGTCACAGGAAATAAGTATATCATATATAAATGGCAAGAGTATGAACTGATGAAGTTTTGCAGTTTGTATCAAAACATTGTGTTATATCCTTTGGCAGTAATTCATCAGCCAAGGAATTTATCCTAAAGCAGTAAGTTTAATATATCTGGCTCCTAATTATAGTGAGCTAGTTATCCAAAGACCTGCTGAAAATAACTGAAAATGCTAGCTAGCACCAGTCCATAGCCTAGGAGTCAAGGGAGTTGGATCTCATATGGCCAACCGTGCAGTTCAAGTCCCAGACCCAAGAGGAAGCTTGAGAAACACTGGGTGCATGTGCTTGTGTGCCTAAAGTCCTGAAAGGAGAGAGAAACAGAGAATTGGCTATAGATATTTAGGGGTTATTTCTAGATTACAAATTCTATTTTATTGTTCTGTGAGTCTGTCTATATCAGTAACACACTATTTTAATTACTGTAGCTTTATAGTAAGTTTTGAAATCTGAAAATATGAGTCCTTCGGATTAGTCTTCTTTTTCTTATTGTGATTTGGTTTGAATTCCTCTAAGAACTAATGATGTCAAGTTACTTTTGAAGAAAAGTGAAATAGGAGGGACTTGGTCTTATCACAGAGGACAGTGAACTGTGTTCTGTGAGCTAGATTTCATGTGGCTTATCTTTTTATGCTTCTCCTAACTAAGAGTGTTTTATATATTTTTAAAGGCTTAGGGGAAAGAATATTTAATAGAGACAAATAAGTGACTCACAAAGCCTAAAATATTTGTCATCGGGACCTTTACTGAAAAAGTTTACTGGCTCCTTCTCTATCAGAAACAAAGATAACTTTTTTTTTTTTTTTTTTTTAATACCAGAGGGTTTGTGACTTATGAGAGAGAGAGAGAGAGGGGAGAGAGAAAGATACCCCCCTCAAGGGGTGTGATAACACCACGATTCCATCTCCTCTGTTTATCCTTCCCATTAGGATTTTGCACCCACGCTTGCATGTCCCAGGCAGGTTTTTCAAGCTTCTAGGGACAGGATTCAAACCACTGTCAGCCATGCAAGATCTGGCTCCCTTAACCACTATCCTTTATGGCCAGTCCAAGATTTATTTTTTCCAAAAACTTTCATATCTGATACAAGGTATTGGTACAAAATTAGATTACTATCTGGTGGAGCCACATAGAGAACAAAATTGAACCTTTATATACACACTCAATTTCAAATGGATTAAGTACTTGAAGATGAAAAGCAAAACTATGTGTCTTTTAGGAGCTAGTATAGGAGAATCTATCTGATCTTGGGGTAGGGAAGAATTTCTGTAGGCACTAAATACAATGGGAAAAGAATAAATACTTGTTCTCCATAAATTAAGAATTCTGTTCATCTCAAAACACCACCAACTATGAAAGTAAAGAACTTGTTTGTGATTTGTAAGCTATAAAGATGTAAGTACAGTATATAATGAACTTTCACAAATCTGCAAGAAATAGATAATGTAATAGAAAAAAATGAGTTAAAGCCTTGAACAAGTGCTTCCCGGAGGAGGAAATGATATTACACATGTATCAGATTTCCAAAAATTAAAATGTTGGGCAGTTCCAAGAATTGGCAGGGAGTAATAGGAACTCTGACATGCCCCATGCTAGTGGGAATTCACATTGGTATACTTGATTTGGAAAACAAATTGGTGTTATTTACCAACATTTAAGATATGGGTTTCCTACAGCTCAATAATCCCATCCTAGATGTATATAAAGTCATGTATGTAAGTATTCACAGCAGCATTATTCATAGTTGGAAACAGTCCACATACTTTGTATTCCCAAGTACTGTGGTGGAAATGAAGTGAAGACGCTGAGCTCTACAGTGTGGTGAATCTCATATGTACTATAATGTTGAACCAAGCATATCAGACACAAAAAAATATATCCATATGCCTAGTATTTCTACATTAAAAATATAATAACTGCACTGTTAAAGAACATATACAAAGATGATAAAACTGTAAGAAAAACTAAAGAAATATAGTCAAGATGGTGATTGAGAAGACAGGGTGAATACTTTTATGAAGGCACCTCTGCAACACTGGTCATGTCCTACTTCTTGACCTTGGTAGTTGCCATTTTTTCAGTTAAATTATACATCTATTTTTATGAAATTTTTTCTGTATTATGTTATAATTTATAATGATAGGACTTTAAAAGAAAATAATTAGATGAGTATGTAAATATTGTATGTATGGATTTTTTTTTTTTTTGAGAGGTTTTCCCTATAGGGCGCGTGCGCTCGCCAGAAAGAGAGAGAGAGAGAGAGAGAAAGCGAGAAATCACCCCCCAGGGGGGATGGCCACACCGCAATCCCTTCTCCTCCACACGCACACACACGCGCCCGGCGTGAGTTTAAGCCACAAGGTCCGGGACTCGAACCGCGGTCAACTACATGGGAGTCCAGTGACATAGCCATTACACTAACTGCTGGTCCCGTATGTATGGATATTGATTGTATTACATATAAAAGCAAAACCAAAACAAAAATGGCCTAACTTAAATACTCACCAGTAGGAGTTGGTTGACTAAATTAGAACACTGATCATGTGATGGAATATGACACAGTATTAGAAAAGCTGAGAGGGGGCCAGCAAGTGGCATGGTGGTTAAGGCACTGGACTCCCACATGGCCGACCGCAGTTCAAGCCTGAACCTGATGACTTGCTTTCTCATTTTCCCTCTCTCTCTCTCTGGTCAAATTTTAAGATAATACTAATAATAATAACAATAATAAATATTAAAATAATTTTTAATAAAAGAAAAGCTGAGAGAGCCCTGTATGTTTTGACATGAAAGAAATTCCTAATACATCAAGTGAACAAAAAGCAGGTTAAGAATCAAAATATGGGGCCAGCTGGTGCCATGGTGGTTAAGGTGGCTGCATCCCACATGGTTGACTGCACAGTTCAAGTCCCAGACCCAGTGGCTTGAAAACTATGCCAGGTGCATGTGTGTGTATACCCAAAATCCCAAGAAGAGAATGGAAGAGAAGGGATTGTGGCATGGCCCTTCCTCCCAGGATGTGCTTTCTCACTTTTTCTCTCTCTCTAGTGAGCGCAAACATTTAAAAAAAAAAGAATCAAAGAATAAAAATATGCATACATCCTGTTTGTTTAGAAAGGAAAAAATACACACACACACACACACACACACACACACCTGCATAGAAAATTAAAATCTAGTATGACTATATCTGCTGAACTACCTTAGCTGTTCATTCTTTTTCAATTTTATTATGTTTATGATTGTAAAAACATTTTTCTAAATTATTTTTATTTTAAAAATTGTGGTTGAAACATGTGTTATTTTTGTAAAAAAATAAGCTATGAAAACATTTTTAGAATAAATTATAAAAATTAATGTCTACAGAAAACAATTTTATAAATCTTACTCATTTTCTCTGAAAGAAGGTTTGTGGTTTAAATAATTCTGGTTAACTGTAACATACTATTAATATGAAAGTTTCAAGAGATTTTCTTTAACCAGATTTCAACAAATTTAGTCAACTTTAATAACTAAGTGAAGTACATTAGGTGGGAAGGGCCCTGGACTCTGTCACCACTTTTGCTATTATTAGAGCTTCAGTTTCTTGGCTATCAAAGAGGACAGTTATTCTTTCCTTTTAGGTTGATTCTGGGAGACGTGAAAACTTCTAGCACCATGCTTGGCATTTAGTATTTGTTTACTAAACTGGTTCACTGATTTAGAATTTCTCATGTGCTCAACTCTGGACTATGAGCTGTGGAAGGAATGATTCTCTTCCTTTCATCTCACTGAGAGTCAGAGTTGGAATGCTTGCATTACCCAGTGTGTGGAGAAATGATCAGAATTTAGCTTCACTCCCGTGTAAGTGGGGAGCTGTTGATCAGTGTCATTGAGGAAATTAGGCTTTAACTTGGGTGGATTTCTAATGAAAGCTGAAATTCTCAAAGGAAGTAAGAGGGAAGAGGGTGGATTGATACAGTCCATAAGTAGGAGTAACAGTTGAGCAAGTGTGTCCCATTGAGTCTGTGCAAAGTCTGTATGTGAGCTTTTCCTCCCAGGGTTCCCTCGTGGGTGTAAGTGCAGTTGTGGCTTACCATACAATGAATGCATCGGCCAGGAGACTGGAAGGAGCACTCATCTGAAATTAGAAATCATTGCTAGGATCACCAGGAACACCTCAACATTGTTTATCAACTTTTTTTCCTTGTTCATTAGTTCAAACTTGAGAAATAGGGACCAGCAGGTAGCATGATGGTTAAGGTGCTGGACACTCCCACATGGCTGACCACGTTCAAGTCCTAGACCTGGTGGCTTGCTTTCTCACTTTCCCTCTTTCTCTCTGTGTGTCTCTGGTCAAACTAAAAATAAATGAATAAATGAAATTAAATAAATAATTTTTTAAAAAAAGAAATCTAAGTTGTTATTTATGAGCCTTTTGGATGAGTAGCCAGATTCAACAGTAATATTTTCATCATGTTTTCTGTTGTAGCTTAGTTTGCTTTAACAAAATGCAAAAAAGTGAAAGGCTTGAACAATGGGCATTTATTTCTGAAGAGTCTGAAAAATCCAAGATTGAGGTGGCAGCAGACTGGGTTTCTGGTGAAAAAACCAGGCTTGTGGGAGTCACAGCTTGCAGACAGCTGCCTCTGGCAACTCTCACAAGATGGGAGAGAGAGAGGAACCTCTGGTGTCTCGTCCTCTTATGAGGGCATCATAGGGACTGGGGACCCCCCACTTAAGACCTCTTCTAACTAATTACTTCCCAAAGTCTCCATCTCCTCCTATTCATTGGGGATTAGAGCTTTAACATAGAAATTCAAAGATGACACAAATGTTCAGTTCATATCAATGTTATAATATTGTGAAATATACAGGGACTTTGAAAAGTTTGTGCAAAATAAAATAATTTTTATTTTGTAATAAAAATTAAAGGACAAGATTATTTTGTTAAATTTTTTTTCTTTAAACCCATGGATAGTTTTTTTTCATAGTTTTTCATACATGTTTCCCATGAACTTTTTTTTTTGAGAGGTTTTTGCTATAGAGCACGTACGCTCACCAGACAGACAGAGAGAGACAGAAAGCGAGAATTCACCCCTCAGGGGGGATGGCCATGCTTCAATCCCTTCTCCTCCATTCTCCTCTCGGGATCTTGGGCACACACGCACACGTGCCCGGCGTGAGTTTTAAGCCACCGGGTCTGGGACTCGAACCGTGGTCAACTACATGGGAGTCCAGCAACATAGCCATTACGTTAACTGCTGGTCCCCCCATGAACTTTTTGAAGACCCCGGTATATTTGATCTTCATCCCCATTTCCAAACAGTTTCATCCTTTCAGGCTTTGTATAATTGAGCTAAGAGTATCATCTCTTGTTCTAAATCCTCTTTCAAGGTGTTAATGTACTACTGGAGTTTCCTTATTACATAGCCCATTTATCCATTCCTTTACGCTCAGCTACTGTTCCTCTTTCTCTTCATTTATCCCCAAACTTTCCACCTTCAGAAGGGACATTAGGTTCAGTCACTGAGCTCGTCTAGATAGAAGCTGCAGTATAATCTAGCAGGTGTTCCCCTCAGTCCACTCCCTTTCAAACAGAGTAAGGTTCTATGGGTACCAAAAGTGGTGAGCTGTTGGGTCATTGGGAAAGTCTTGATGCATTTTTGCACAGAAGCGGGGCCAACAGTGGCATGGTAGTTGGGGTGCTGGACTCCCACATGGCCAACTGTGGTTCAGGTCCTGGACCTGGCAGCATGCTTTCTTACCCCCCCTCAATCTGGTCCAATTAAAAAATAATAATAACAAACATAAGAAATAAAATTAAATAAACAGTTATTTTTTTAATAAAATAAAGAGAAGGGACCAGCAGATGGTATAGTGTCTATATTGCTGGACTCCCACATGGCCAACCATGGTTCAATTCCCAGACCCAGAGGCTTTAAAATCACACCAGGTACCTGTGTGTACATACCCAAGATCCCAGGAGGAGAATGGAGGAGAAGGGATTACTACGGCATGACCATCCCTCCTGGGGGGGTGATTTCTCACTTTTTCACTGTCTCTGTTCGTCTGTCTGTCTGTCTGTCTGTCTCTGGCAAGCGCATGCACCCTATAGCAAAAATCTCTCTTTAAAAAAAAAAAAAAAAAAAAGAACCAGCAGATGGCATAATGGTTACATCGCTGGACTCCCATGTAGTCAACTGTGGCTCCAGTCCTGGACCCTGCACTTAAAACTCACATGCCCCCAAACCCAAGAGGAGAATGGAGGAGAAGGGATTGCAGTGTGGCCATCCTCCCTGAAGGGTGATTTCTCTCTTTCTGTCTTTCCGGCAAGTACACATGCCCTATAGCAAAAATCTCTCTTTAAAAAAAAGGCAACACCTTAAATATTTATTTATTTATTTATATAACATCATGACTTTCCCAACAAGTTAATATTTTTTACCACCAGGCAATACATCTGCATTTGCAGTTAAACCCAGTTTTGCCAGATGGAGTAAAGGTACAACCCATCCCCATCAGGCCCTTAGAAATCCTTATTGAAGGTTTGAAAACAGTTTCTTACTTAGAAATAAACACTGCTTTTAACCCTTCTAACTGCAGGCCTGGACCTAAGGCCACCTGATGGGGGGTGGGGGTGGGGGGTTGCTTGTGAATTGAGGAGATGTAGGGAAGAAAGAAAAAAAACAGATTATCAATGTGCTCCCTCTTGACATAATTGCATAGACAGGCCAACATCCACCATACCACCACTTCCAAGATCCATCAGGGAAACAGGAATATCTAGTGAGACACTCCTAGTGAGCACACACATGTTCCTCTAGTTCCACTCCTGCTAAATGTGAGCACATTCATGTGAAGGTGTGTAAGTCACTCTTTCATGTCTTTTCCTCTCCCTGGTTTAGACAACCAATATTTTCATTGCCTGTCTCACTTCTCTATCTTTTACTCTGAGGAGATACCTACCTCTCTGCCCATTGTTGGACATTACAGGCTGTGCAGTGTGTTGTTTGAAGAAATAGCAATAGCAATAGGCCATCCAGATCTATACAGTATCTTCTGTTCTAGTTGTTCTGTAACACTCTGATCATCTGCATTTTCCTCTTAGTAAGCAAAGGCCAGTTGAGAATCAATGTCTATTCCTGGCAAAAACCCATTTATAGCCCTCCAAGGCTACAAACATCCATCTCCCTTGCCAGCTATCTTCAGGACTCCCACACTGGAGAATTTGCCACATAGCCATCAGCAGTCTCTGTCTTTTTTGCAAACAGATTAGTTGCCATCAGTCTTCTCTATAGAGACTTTTTTCACAGTACAGATCTGGGCCTCTATCCCTAGATGATCTGATCCAGGCAGTCTGGGAGTATGGGAGTAGGGTGGTGGGGCCCAGGCTCTGGGTGAGAAAAACCTTAGGTGATCTGATGCCAACAGTGTTGATAACCATCAATGAACTTCTAAGGTCTCCTCCAGCCCCAACTGGATTTGGAAGCCTTATTTCTTCAACTTTAATTCATAAACAGGGCTTATTATGTCCTTTTCTAAGAAAACTCATCATTTTAATTCAGGCTGTTTGAATATGACACAGGCATTTTGTATCCAAGGTTCATTAAATGGATATAGCTTAGGCAATTTTCTCTTTCTCTATCCCTCCCTCCCTGCCCCCCCCCCCCCCCCCCCCCCCCCCCGCCTCTCGCTTCCTTTAAGATTTGACAGAGGGTTCATATTGCTTGCTGAGGAGTGATTCTGTTTGGAGGATGTGGGGACAGGGGGAAGAATGTGAGAGCCCACCTAGGCATTAATGGCTGCTTGCCCCCGGAAAGCAATTGCATTTATACTTTTTGGTTTAAATAGAACATTCTGTGTAATTTTTTAAAGACTGATTTATATAGTCCTTTCCAAGTTTATGTGTGTTGTGTTAAATGTGCCAGTAAGTGAAAATAGTCTGCTGCCGGAGATGTTTAATCAAGCAGCCTGCTTTAAAGTTCTTTCATGTGCAGGTGCCAAAGAATGTGTATCCCTAAAGATGTGGTACAGAAGTTGAAACTTTTGGCATCCGTTAGAAAAATTTAATTATCTGGACTGCTTTTTTTTTTCTTTGTTTGCCTTTTATGGAAAAGAAGACAGACAGACAGAGACAGGCACCATCAACCCTTATCTTGTACCATATGGAAAACCTAACTCAGAATGGATTAAAGACCTAAACGTAAGAGCCAAAACTATGAAACTCCTAGAAGAAAACATGGGGAAAACTTCACAATACTGGATGTGGCAGTGATTTCTCAGATATGACACTAAAAGCAATGAAGGAAGAAAATAGATAAATGATACTACATTAGACTTTAAAACTTGTGCATCAAAGGATATAATCAACAGAATGAAAAGACAACCTATGGAATGGGAGAAAATATTTGCAAATTATGTATCTAATAAGGGGTTAATATCTAGAATATATAAACACCTCTACAACCAAAACCAAATAACCCAATTTTAAAAGTGGACAAAGGATTTGAATAGACATTTCTCCAAAGATGATATGCAAATGACCAATAACCTATGAAAAGATGCTCAATATCACTAATTATAAGAGAAATGCAAAGCAAACCCACAAGGGGATATCATCTCATACCCATTGTGACTGCTATCAAAAAAACAGAAAACAACAAATATTGGTGAAGATGCAGAGAAATTGGACACTGTTGATAGGAATGTAAATTGTTCAATAGTTTTGGAAAAAAGCATGGAAATTCCTCAAAAAATTAATGCTAGAACTACCATTTAACCCAGCAGTTTCACCTTTCAGTGCTGGATATAGATTCAAAAAAATTGAAAGTAAAATCTCTGAGGTATTTATTTACACATCTATATTCATAGCAGCATTATTCACAATAGCCAAAAGGTGGAAGCAATCCAAATTTTCATCAATGGATGAGTGGATAAACAAAGTATATTAGGCTGATGACATGTTTTTCTGGTTTTCTGTGCAAAAATATGTCATGACTTTTCTGACAATCCAATAGTATATTAATACAGTAGAATCCTAGTTATCCTTAAAAAGGAAAGTTTTGACATGTGCTGCAATATGAATGAGCCTTGAGAACATTATGCTAACTGAAATAAGCTAATCACAAAAAGAAAAAAATATTGTCTGACTCCAATTTTATGAGGTATCTAAAATAGTCAAATTCATAGAAACAGAAAGTAGAATGGTGGTTGCCAGTGAATTGGGGAAGGGTAAAGAGAGGAGTTGTTGTTTAATAGGTATAAAGTTTCAGATTTGCAAAATGAAAAAGTACTGGAGATCTGTTTCACAACAATGTAAATATACTTAACAGTGGACCAGCAGTTGGCATGGTGGTTGAGGTGCTGGACTCCTATATTGCAGACCTGGCAGCTTGCTTTCTCTCTCTTTCTCATGTGTGCCCTATAGCAGATTAAAAAATAATAATTTAAAATAAATAATTATTTTTAAAATTATATACTTAACATTACTGAACCCCCATGGAAAATAGTCACTACACAATCCCTTCTCCTCCATTCTCCCTCCCTTTGGGATTTTTGGGCACATACACCTGGCATGTTTCTCAAGCTACTGGGTCCAGGACTCAAACTGTGTAGCAGGCCTTGTGTGTTCAGTCAATCTTAACCACCATGCCACAAGCTGGCCCACCGAATTTCACTTTTAATTGAGTATTTGAGTCACAACATTTACAAGGGGAGTTCTCAAGTTCACAGAATGCCCACTGTTCCCTGCCCATTCATTCATTTAACAAAATCTTACTCTATTGATTTTTGCCATCAGTCTGGCAAAACTGGCAGGTTATTTTCCCCTTAAGTTCTAACAGAAGTGATTATAAATGTCAAGGATTAAATTTTTAGAGTAGTCCTTGGGGTTCCTGAGATCCAAAATTCTGGGATTATGCTTCCTTTCTTTTCCTTTCTGCCCTTCCCTTTCCTTTTCTTTTCTTTCCTTTCCTTTTCTTTTTTAGAGATCTGAGTGATTTTACTTTTATTTCCTACACTTTAAGCCAATCATGAAATGTTACAGTGATTTCTTTCTTTTTTTTTTTTTGAGAGGTTTTTGCTATAGGGCGCGTGCACTCACCAGACAGACAGAGAGAGACAGAGAGACAGAAAGCGAGAAATCACCCCCCAGGGGGGATGGCCATGCCGCAATCCCTTCTCCTCCGTTCTCCTCTCGGGATCTTCGGCACGCACACACATGCACCCGGCGTGAGTTTTAAGCCACTGGGTCCAGGATGCAAACCACGGTCGACTACATGGAAGTCCAGCGACATAGTCATTACACTAACTGCTGGTCCCGAAATGTTACAGTGATGTCTGGGGTGGGGGTGGAAGGACGTCATGTCAAGAACCATCAAAGCTGTAGCCCGATGAGCTGGAAGCAGCACTGGCTGGCAGCCTCATTGGGGCAGCTGGAGGAGCAAGGACTGCCCCACCGGCAGGTGGGTGAAGTTCGAGAGCATGAGTGCTGTACGCAATGGTCTCCACGGCCTCCAGCTTGCACAGTTCGATGAGGCCAGCAAGTTGGTGATAAGCTCAGCTGCCTTGGAATAGCCCTCGGCAGAGATGATGGCTGCTTCCTTCTGCTGCTCATCCTTTTCCACTTCGAATATGGCCCTCTCTGCTTCCTGCTGAGCCACCTGTTTGGCATCCATTAATTTCTTTCCGAAGGTCAGATGTGTCAAGGACATGTCATCCAGTAAGAGTCCAAAGGTTGCAGCTTGTTCCGTAAGGTCATCCTTCATATGTCTGTACACCAGCTCCCTCTGATTGATGAGTTCTCCAGCATCAAAGCGAACCACTATGGACTTTAGGATCTCAGTAGTGATGACAGCAGCATGCGCTCATCATACCCCTCCCCGATGCTGGTGAAGATGAGAGGAACCTGGCTGACCACGGGCGGGAAAAGGATGCACAACTTCATGTTGACATTCTGTAAATCTTTGCTGCCAGTGATGACTGGCACATTATGTGGCTGAGAGCTGCAGTTGAAGATAATTGGTTTCTGTGGGACTAGCAGATGGCATAGTGAACTCCCACATGGTAGACTGCTGTTGGGCCCCTGACCCAGTGGCTTAAAACTCAGGCCAGGTGCGTGTGCCTGCCTGCCCCAAATCCAAAGAGGAGAATGGAGAAGGGATTGCAAAATGGCCATCCCTCCTGGGGGGTGATTTCTTGCTTTCTGTCTCTTTGTCTCTCCAGCACGCACATGCGCCCTATAGCAGAAATCTCTCTGAAAAACAAAAATTGGTTTCTGTACCCAGGGAATGAGAAGGTGAGTCCCTTCCCTTACCTTAATGTTCTGTACTCCACGGAATTGATCAGAGATTACGGCTCTGTGCCCAGCATCACATAGAAGGCAGAGTTCACCACGCCCCCTGCAACAGCTAAGACCAAGCCAAACTTGCCAATAGACTCAAACACTTACACAGCCATCCTTCCTAATGTTGGACCCACTCACACCTGCTTCCACTCTGACCTCCACATCAATTTCCTAGCCGCTTTCTTTCCTTTAAGGGAAGGTTTCCATTTTCTTCGTATCACAGAGAACAACCAGATAATTACTTTTCCGCCATACAGTGCAGTCAACCTACCTCAACACTTAGTGCATTTGGCCTGAAAGTAGCATTTTACGTAATTAATGCTTCTTTAAGTCTTTAGGGATTTCATTTTCTAAGAGGATTGGGCCAGAACAAGTCCAATTGTAACTAATCTCTGCATTTCCTTTGGGACCTACTGGTACATGCTGTGAGAAATGAGAGAGGAGTCTTTCGATGCCACACCAGTTCCTATCTGTGCCTACAACGACTGCAGTTGACTTAGCTCCCTCCGCTGTGCAGAGAGACAAGGAAAACTCAAATGCACTCAGATGGAGGCCCAGTCAGAAAGCAACTGGGGCCCTACATCATGTCAGAGAAAGTTCATATATGTGTTAGAGACAAAGCAAAGTTTGGATTAGGAAATAAAAACTGGGTTTCACTATGGTGATTGTGAAAACTAGTTACTATTGGAATATTCAGATCACTGAACAGATAAACTTCGTACAGAATCTCAGCTGGTCCCCAAAACCCCAGGAACATAGGGGTACTTCTAAATGGATAAAAACCAGACAGGACAGCAGTGCAGCAGCCTTAGAGAGACTTGCAGAAATGCTCACAAGCCTCCCTTTAAGGGAATGCACTGTGCTCACTCTCTATAGTGTCTTTGCAGGAGAGATGGACTCATGGCCAGGCAGATAGGCTCGTCCCATCAGCAAATCCTTAGGCAGCAGTTAGCAGAGAGGGCACCAGCCATGGAGGCCAGCATCTAGACCTCACTGTGTAGGCCCCTGCCTGATCACCCCAGGCCCCTGCCTCACCACCCCAGGAGCTTCATCATTCCAGGCCTCCACTGTGAGAGAGCATCCATGTAGGAAAAACCACTTTGAAGGGAAACTGGTTTCCCTGGGTATTCCCTGGCTGTCTCATTCTTGGCTAGTGAAGAATTCTGTGAAGGCATTTCATGGGCTATCTTTTTGGAAATATCATTACCACCTTCCTCAGGTAGTATTTGTGCTCATGCTCAGAAACACATAGCATCTCTGATTATATTTTTAAAAATTTTTTAACCTTCTGTTTTGAGAGCATTTCAAACCTAGAAAAGTTGCAGGCACAGTCCTGAGAACCCCAGTCTGCCTCTCATCTAGCGTGCTAACTTTATCTTTGTCTGTATCTCTTTCCCTCTTCCTCTTTTTTTCTCTCCCTCGCACTGTCTCTGTCTTTCACATATTTTTTTTCTAAATGATGAATCGTAATCCTTGCTATTGCTTTACCTCAGAGTCATAAGATAGGAACATCCTGATATACTTCCAATCAGATGCCAAAATGTTTTTTATTAAATTCTAAAGATAACAATCCCACCCTTCTTTCTATAAGGACACGTTGTAATGAGGGCTTTTTTCCTAACTTTTAATGAGTTGAGTAGTTTTAGTCTTACATGAGAAAGGATTTTGATAGTAAATAAATTTGAGGAAAATGGGTGAAACAAAGAAACAGGCTTCTTGGGCCTCTGCAGTGATGGTGTGCCACTCTGAGAAAGATGTGTAGTTTGCTTCCACACCTCTTTTCAAGGAAGTACGTGGTAGAGATACACTTTAGAAATCCTCAAACTAGAAGAAATACCAAGGCTCAGGTTGCTTCTGTTTTCTTTCTAGGCAGTTCTAGGAGGCAAAAATCTGAACCAGCGTAGGAAGAAAGGTCAGCTTCATCCTCTCCAGTGTGCCAGGGTTCTCAGGATCCTTTCTATTCCTGCCTTCCATTTATTGTGGGATCATAGGCACAGGCCTTTGAAGAGAACATGCAGAAGCCTGCAGTTCCATTTAGGGGTATTACTTGGTTTCCTTTTAATTGACATTCAGGCTCTGTCTAACTTCCTGCTGCTATTTTGTTAAATAACTGTGGTTTAATAAAGATGAAAACAGCCCTGTAACAGACTTTATAATTGAAGCTTTACCTGCCCTGAAAATTTTGGGACTCTGAAATAGTACTTAGACCTGAAGCAGTGTTGAGCTACTTAGGAGTTATTAATGGGAGATGATTAATTCTTATTGTGAACAAAACAAGAGCATTCTTAAGTAAATAGCTTGGTTTTATGGAAACTTTTTTTATTTTTATGCAGTTTTTTTTAAGTGTACAGTTAAATGACTTTCAGTAAATTTAACAAGTTGTGCAACCATTACTGTAAACCAGTTTAAAAACATTTCCATCATCTCAGTGTGGTCCTTCCAGTCTGTTTACATTTGCCCCTAATTCCTAGCCCCAGACAACCTCTTATCCATTTTCTGATTCCATAGATTTCTGGATATTTTCTATAAATGGAATCATATAAGATGTGGCCTTTTGTGCCTTGTTTTTTTTTTTTTTTTTTCACTTGTTAGCATAATGCATTTGAGGTTTTTCTCATTTTATAGGAGTTGTCATGTGTCAATATGTTCATTTGTATTGCTGAATAATATTTCATTGTATGGATAAAACAGGTTTTGTCTCTTCAGTTGTGTGAACATTTGAGTTGATTATAGTCTTCATCTATTAAGAATAATGTGACTGTGAACATTCTTATGTAAGTTTTTAAAGGGGAAGATTAACACATCAATGATACTTAGAAGGTAGCTGAAGTTTTGCTCTCTTGGGGATGATTTTTATAATAAATAATGTTTTATTTTATCTTCCTTGATCAGCTAAAACTAAGCTCTAAGAAGTAAAACTTTGGGAGCCAGCAGGTGGCATGGAGGTTAAGACTCTGGATCCCACATGACCAGATGATCCAAGTCCCAGACCTGGTGGCTTGAAAATTACTCCAGGCACATGTGTGTGCATGCCCCAAATCCTGAGAAGAAAATGTAGAAAGGATTGCAACATGGCCATCCCACTTGGGGAGTGATTTCTCTCTTTCCTTTACCTCTTTCTGTCTCTCTGGTGAGTGCATGTACCCTATAGCAAAAAAACTAAAAAAAATTAAATAAATAAATAAAAAGAAAGGTAAAACTTTGTGAAATAACGCTACAGTTCACTTTTTATTTACTGAGCTTAAAAAAATTACAGAAATATCGAGCAAAATTCTCTGAGGAGGTGGAAAACATGTTGCTTGAGAAGCGATTTATTGACACTTCAAAATGTCACCTTTGTCCAGAAAGAGCCTTCTGCTCTGGCCGTAGGTAGCTCACATTTCATTTGGCTCTGTTCCTGGACAAATCCCCAGTGCTGTTCTAAGAAAGTACCCCTAAAGCAGCCTGGATGAAAGAAACCAGATGCCAAAGGCCATATATTATATGATCCATTTACAGGAGATATCCAGAAATCTATTGAGTCAGAAAGTGAATGAGAGATTGTCTGGGGCCAGGAATGATAAGTGTAAACAGGGTTTCTGTGTGTTCATAGGCCATTCCATGAAAAGCATATGCCTGTAGGCAAATTCAAGTTGCAAGTTCTCAAATGGCTGCCACCAATTCTTGAAGGAAGAAAGCTAATAGGAAATTTGCTAAATATCCCACTTTCTAATGCAGGGACATGGGGAATTGATCAGGAAGCAAAGGTATTGATTAAGACTTGGTCTCTAAATTGCTTAGCAAATCAGTTTCACAAAAGTCATTTTGTTGAGACTTTTATTTTCTGCCTTGAACTGCACCTTACTTCCATACATAATTTTGCCAGACTGTTTTTGTACAGACGTTGTTTTCCTTGGTGACAAATTAGAATTAAAATAAAGATCATTTTGTTCAACCTGATTTGCTTTATAAGGCAATTATTTTTTAAGGCCAAGGTTAACGAATGTGATTTTTTTAATTAATTAACAGTAGTGAAAGTGCCATTTTAGAATATGATGGTGTGATCCAATAATAAGTAATAATAATAATTAATAAACACACAAGTACCAGGAGATGCTGGCGGCTTGATGCCTGTCATTAGGAAATGTAAATGTTTTTATTACAGCTCTGTTTTTATATTTTAGACCTTTAAATAACACATTTTTAAGGGGGGGGAGGCCCCATGGCCTAGTAGTTAAGAAGATAGATCCTGCATGGCTAACCACACAGTTCACATCCCACAGCCCCCAGCAGCTTGCACATGCACAATCACAACAGGATGGAGAAATGGAAGAAAAGGGGTTGCAGCGTGACCATCCCAAGAAGGGGGCTTTCTCCCTCCCTCTCTCTGTCTCTCTCTGGCAAGTACAGGCTCCCTCTCTCAAATTTAAATAAATAATAATTTTTAACTCCTTTTTTATGTGTTTGTTTTGAGCTGGCTTTAGATCACAGGTCTATTTGGAGTCCAACACATCTTAGTATCAGAGTTTCATCCTCACAGAACATCGCTGCTGCCAGGTCAAGGGAGTTCAGGCAGTTTTTTTCAGACAAGGCATTTACTCAGACAGTTGGCAAAGCCAAAGGAAGAACTCCTTTGTGGGCTACCTGTGCCAGAACACTGATTGCTCACTGCCAAATGAAGCAAATAAACTGTGGTGAGGACATGCTGGCGTTCGTGCAGTAAGAAAGGCATTCTGTGTCTAGGTCTCACCCTAGCCTTCTTGTAGATTGTTTCTCCTGTGAATTACCTCTGATATTTATGCCTCTGTGTGTGTGTGTGTGTGTGTGTGTGTGTGTGTGTGTATTTGGCGGGGTGAGGAGTGGAGTGGTGGTTCTCATGAAATCCTACTAGCTTCTTGTCAGCAGAAAAATTCTGAAATGATCTGAGAGAAAGGCGGCTTCTGAGGCTGTCTGTCTCCCCTCCAGCCTCTGGCAGCACAGGTTCTGAGGACTGGTGGGAGGGTGGGCATGCTGAGTCAGTGGTCCTGTGCGGGCAGGCGGGTTAGCAATTGCATTAGCCAAGAGACAGCACAAGGGTTCTTTATGAGGAGTGGAAGGCCCTGGCTCAGGCCCCATAGGAGTGTCGGGGCATCCCTGCCTGTGGCCTCCTCTCCCAGCCGGCCACAGCACAGTGGTTCCATGAGCAGAGCTTGCCTTTTCTTGCCTCAGGGAGCCAAGTGGCTAGGCATTGTGGATGACTCAGTGCTTGGCAGCTGGAGGCTGCTTTGAGCATTTCGGTCCCTTTTGTTCAGCCTGTGGCGTGGGCGGATAAAGGCTGGTAAGCTTCCAGCTGGAGGGCACTGTGACCCCTTCCCTTTGGTGCTTCTCTGCTTCCATAGGTGGGAGTGATTTCTCCTCTCACTATCTTGCAGCTCTGCAATCCCATTTCCATGGCATTCAGTTCCTACCAGGAATTAGGTTAGTGTTCTCATTCACATTTTTAAATTTAATTTTTAAATGCAATTGGATGGACTGAACTCCTAAATAAAAAGTTGCTGTTCTTTTGTGGACAGTTGCAGACTCATCTCTCAAGCCCTCCAGGGTGGTTAGGAGTTAGGACTTTGGAGTTAAGTAGCTTTTTTGACATTGGCCTAATTAACTTCTGAGCATTGGTTTCTTCAGTTAGGAAAATGGGAATCGAGTTGGTTTAAATGAGATAATACTTGTCAAATGCACAGTCACACAGGCCTGGCACCTACTAGCTGACAATGGTGGTGTCGATCAGCAGAGTGGTCAGTTTATATTGATCTAGTCACATAGCCCATCTGTGATCTTTCCCAAACCAGGTAACTGCTGGGCATTTATTAGCAGGACATAACGCTAAGCCCTTAAACTGCTCCTAAAAATGAAACCTCCATTAACCTCCTTGACCTCAGACTCAGAGCTTTTGGGTGTTTTGAGTCAGTATTTTTAGCTGTCTTGTTTTCATGGATTTGGGCAACTGCTCATTCTTTGATAAAGCAAATTCAAGTGTTTAGTCAAAGAAGAATAGCTGCAAATTATAAATCAAGTGTACCTTTTTTTCAAGTTCAGGGATGAGGCTGGTTTTCAAAGCATGTACTCTGTAAAGGAACAGTTTCTGTCCTTTGAAATAAAATTAACTAATGGTGACAATTCTAAAGGATAATGCAGTTAAAGTTCCACTAGCTATAGAGGAGGGTGTGACCGCTTTAAATTTTCTTTCCTCTTTCCATTTGACCTGAATGGGTCAGGTTTAAAAAAAAACAACAACAACAACAACTAAAAAATAACAGCAACTAGGTTTTCTTCTTTATATTTGCTTTCCTCCAAAATATCTCAGGTTCTGTCATCAAGTCAGCCATCCTTGGAATTGTGTGTAGCAAGGACATCCAATTTCAGTAAAATTATTGCTGTCATGAATGTTTTCCCTGTGTCATTTGTGCACTTTCAGCCTCAAGACAACTGTGAGTTAAAGACTGTCATGTCTACTTTCTGGAAGAGCTCAGAGAGGTGATCTGCCATCACATAGTTATTGAGTCATCAGAAAAGTTAGGATGCATTTTTGCATAGAGAAATACATCATGACTTTCCCGATGATGCAATAGGTTTGAACTTCCCAGGAACTTTTTTTTCTGGGCATTGCTCATAGTTTCTTAAGTGAGATGATCATTCTTTTCTTCAGTAAATATAACTCTAAAAGAATCCCCACAATTGAAATCTAAGTGAGGTAGGAAACTGCTGTGTTTGTGACTCCATTTAAATTTTACTGTTTGGGATCTAAAACAACAAGCTATCCCAAAGTGATGAGGACTGGTGCTGACAGACTTGATGTCAAGACTGTGGAAAGGACGGAATGAGCTGAAGTGAGGAAGATTTGGGTCAGTAGAGGGCCTCCCCTTCCAATAAGGAAGCCACACTGTTACAAGGATTGACAACTGTTCTTCAGCCTGTCACTGATTCTTGCAGCAAAGCAAGTGTCTGGGGCCTTTGCAAAGCCAAGCGGCTGGGACAGTCAGAGCAGTAGGGAACTCGATGATGTCCCGGGAGGAAAGATTAGAAATGGTAGTAGCTAAACTTAGCTCCCTGGATAAACTGCCTGTAGAAGGAAAAGAAGATGGATTTGGAGGGAGAGGGGGTTGGGAAGACTTAAAGGAGTAGCAACAGGTTTATAACACTTTAGAGACATGTGTGTGGGTGAGTCTTCACAGGCTCTCCTGTGGCGCCACAGAGACCTATGGATTTGACATCATGCCATGGTTCTGTCTTCAAAAGAGGGAATAACTGAGCACAATGTAAGTAAAACCAGAGTGTTGCCTGCATGGGTGGAAGGACATTTTTAGTTCTCAGGTGCTTTCCTTTGGGAGAGACTAGCAGGATTGATTACTTTGATTTCTGTCATAATTAGTGAAATCCTCACTTGGATCCTCCAACCTGGCGTCCTACTGTGCACCAGTAGAACATTGAGACTGACTAAAGGGAGATATGGAAAACAGGCGTACAAACTTAGAGAGGCAGCAGCACTTAGAGGGGAGGCTGATCTCTCCCCTCCTTGAAAATGACATTTAGTTACTCAGCCTTAGGGTACTGAGTATTTTCCTATTTAAAAAAATATTTTTAAAATTGAGTGCTTGTGTCAGTTTTGTGTATTTGTAGTCAGATGACAGATCCATGGGTCGCTTGTAGCCCAAGCAGTCTGCTTGGCAGGAGAGCAGTGACAGAAAGCAAGGTTCAAAGCATTTGTAAAAAGACCCCCTTAGCCAGTCATGGGCCCTTCGTAAAAGTGGTGGAATGATGGTGCTTCATGCAGTGTATTGTATATTTATGAAAAACTGCTTAGAGGAAGTTGCCTAGCCTTAAGGGGTTGTTTTTTAATGTCCTTCATTTTTTTCTCTATCTTTTTTTTTAATGTGAAATAAATAAACATTTCTCACATCCTTTATGACTATACAAATGGGTCTAAAACCATATATGCACAGTTTGAAAAACAATAAACTGAACACAATTGTACCTACCATATGGATTAAAAACATCAACAGTGGGACCAGCAGTTGGCGTAATGGCTATGTCACTGGACTCCCTTGTAGCCGACCGCGGTTAGAGTCTCAGACCCAGTGGCTTAAACTCACGCCGGGCGCGTGTGCGTGCGTGCCCAAGATCCCAAGAGAAGAATGGAGGAGAAGGGACTGCGGTGTGGCCATCCTCCCTAGGGAGTGATTTCTCGCTTTCTGTCTCTCTGACTCTCTCTGTCTGTCTGGCGAGCGCACGCGCCCTATAGCAAAAACCTCTCCAAAAAAAAAAAAAAATCAACAGTAAGTTATATATTTCTAAGTGCACCACTCACCACCCCTACATAATCGCTGTTCTGATTTTTGCCTAATCATTCCTTTCCTTTTACTTGTATTTTTACCACCTATATAAGGGGACTTCAAGAAGTTCATGGAGGAATGGAATTAAAGTACAAGTTTATTTTGGTACAAAAGTTTTTAAACTCTGCATAGTTTTTTCCATAATATGCATTTTCCATGAACTTCATTTTGTTATCTGTAAATTGAGGATAACAGTAATAATAACCTCAAGTAGTACTGTAAAGACTGGGTTAATGAAAGACACTTAGAACAGTGCCTGGCACATAGTAGGCCCTTCTGTCTGTTCGTTTCTAAAACTATAATTACACTTAGTTTTGCCTGGTTGTTAATTTCATGTGACTAAAGAGTACTGTAAACTTGGCTGTGACTCATTTTCTAGTCCAGCATTATACTTTGAGATTCATACTGTTGATACGTGTGGTATAATCCTCTCCGATTTCATTCTTATGTGGTGCTCTATTATTTGAATAGGCTGCAGTTTATTTTCCATTGGACTGATGTCTCTCTGGGAAGTGATTCTCCAAGCATGCTCTAGGGGACCCTGGACCTTTCAAGGACTCCACAAGGTCAAAACTTCTGTTACAGTCATACCAAGACATTCTTTGCCTTTCACAAGCTTTTTCTTAGAAGAATACAGTGAAGTTTTCCAGAGACCATCTGACAGTGTCATCACTTGAATGGCTACTAGATGCTTGTGTATTTTTTTAATGCTCTCAGTTTTCATTTCTAATAAAATAATTATTGATGCTTTGAGAGATGTTAGGGTTTTTTTTTTTTTTTTTTTTTTTTTTTTTGAGGTTTTTGGAGTTTTTTATTTCCTTTGATTTTTTTTGTTTGTTTCGAGAACAGGCTTTCTGTTAGGAGCCTAGAGAAACCAGATGCTAATCCCATTTGAGTTAGCTAATAACTTATACCTAATTAAGAGATTTTCAGACATTTATTAGGTTTTTAGTGCTTGTATTCTATTAGGGAACCTCCATGTGTAAGTCACTGTTCTGATGAGGGGACACACTTTTCTGAATAAGTCTAGGAAGTGAATGAAGTCAGGAAATCATTATGCTATTAACAGGAAAAATGTTTAAGCAAGCAAGCATTAAGAGAGTCAGCTTGGGAAAAATACTTATCTTCATTTACTCCCTAAGTGCTCAGTACCTATGAAGTAATTATAAGAGACTGCTGGGGGACCAGCAGTTAGTGTAATGGCTATGTCACTGAACTCCCATGTAGTCGACCACAGTTCGAGTCCCGGACCTGGTGGCTTAAATTCACACCGGGCACGTATGTGTGCGTGCCCAAGATCCCAAGAAGAGAATGGAGGAGAAGGGATTGCAGCATGGCCATCCTCCCTGGGGTGTGGTTTCTCGCTTTCTGTCTTTCTGTCTCTCTCTGTCTTTCTGGCACACGCCCTATGGCAAAAACCTCTCCCCCCAAAAAATAAATAAATAAGAGATTGCTGGGGCTTAAGCTAAGCAAGTAAAGATGGCCCTTTCTTTTATGGTTCATCGGGTTTTGCCCTAAGGAATCCTGCTAGTTTGGTGTTGCTGGATAACAGAGTACCACAATGCAGCAACTTAGAACAACACAAACATCATCTCACAGTTTGCATAGGTGGGTCAGGGCCCAAGTACCCAGAGTTCATTGGATCCTCTTGCTCAGGGTCCTGTCAGGTTGCAATTGAGGATGTCACCTGGGGCTGCATTCTCATCCAAGGCTTGCAGTCCTTTTTTCTAAGTTTGCTGGTTATTGACAGAATTCATTTTCTTTCTTTTTTTTTTTTCTTTTTTTGGGAGAGGTTTTTGCTATAGGGCGCGTGTGCTCGCCAGACAGACAGAGACAGACAGAGAGACAGAAAGCGAGAAATCACCCCCCAGAGGGGATGGCCACGCCGCAATCCCTTCTCCTCCATTCTCCTCTCAGGATCTTGGGCACGCACGCACACGCGCCCGGCGTGAGTTTTAAGCCACCGGGTCCGGGACGCGAACTGCGGTCAACTACATGGGAGTCCAGCGACATAGCCATTAGGCCAACTACTGGTCCCCCAGAATTCATTTTCTTATAGTTGTGTGACTGACATCCCAATTTTCTTGCTAGGTGCCACCCAAGAACCACTTTTAAGTTCTCAATCCTTGCCACTTGCCCCCCTTCATAATCTGGCTGTTTGCCACCTTCTGGGCCATCAGAAGAACACCTTTTAAAAGGCCTACCTGATTAGATCAGTCCAACCTCATCTCCCTATCCTCCATTCTCCTCTCATGATTTTGGATACACAAGCTCATGTACCTGGTATATTTTTCTTTCTTTTCTTTTCTTTTTTCTGTTTTTGCCATAGGATGCATGTGCTTGCCAGAGAGAGACAGACAGACAGACAGAGAGACGGAAAGTGAGAAATCAGCCCCCAAGGGGGATGGGCATGCCACAGTCTCTTCTCCTCCAATCTCCTCTCAGAATTTTGGGCATGGACACACACACACACACACACACACACACACACATGGCATGATTTTTAAGCTTCCAGGCCTAGGACTTGAACTACAGTTGGCCATGTGGGAGTCCAGCGCCTTAACCACCATGGCACCTGCCCCCCCCCCATACACACACACACACACACACACACACACACACACACCCCATGTGTTTTTCAAGCTGCTGGATCCTGGACTCAAACTGTGAAGTTGACCATGTGGGATCCAGCTGCTTTAACCACCACACCACTTGCTGGCCCAGAAAAGCCTTTTTCAACAAATGATGCTAGAGTAATTGGATATCCATAGGCAAGAAAAACTGAATTTTGTCCTAAATCTCATACTTATACAAAAATTAGCTCAGACTGAATCACAAATTTAAATTTAAATTTCTAAAACTTAGACAAGATGACATAGTAGAAACTCCTGGGGACCTAGAATTTAATTAAGAATTCTTAGAAATGGGGAACCAGCAGTTAGCGTAATGGCTATGTCGCTGGACTCCCACGTAGTCGACCGCAGTTCACATCCCGGACCCGGTGGCTTAAAACTCACGCCGGGCGCGTGTGCGTGCATGCCCAAGATGCCTAGAGGAGAACGGAGGAGAAGGGGTTGTGGCGTGGCCATCCCCCCTGGGGGGTGATTTCTCGCTTTCTGTCTCTCTGTCTCTCTCTGTCTGTCTGGCGAGCACATGCACTCTATAGCAAAAACCTCTCAAAAAAAAAAAAAGAATTCTTAGAAATGATACCTAAAATGTGATCCATAAACAACAACAACAAAAAAAAATCTTTTGAAAAGTAGTAATTTCGATTTTGTCAAAATTTGAAATTTTGCCCTGCAAAAAGATTCTCATGAGAGGATGAAAAGATCAGCTTCAGACTGAGAAAAGATTTGTCATAAAGAACTCTCAAAACAGTATTCACCAGTATTGAAACTGTTTCTGATCCAGATAGAAAATGGGCAACAGTGGGCCAGCAGGTGACGTGATGGTTGAGGTGCTACACGGCCAACCATGGTTTTAGTCCTGGACCTGGAGGCTGGCTCTCTCTCTCTCTCTTTCTCTCTCTCTCTCTCTGGCGAGTGCCTATATCAAACTAAAAAATAATGATGATAAATAAATAAATAATATTTTAAGAAAAAGAACATAGGCAAAAGTTATGAAGCAATCTCACCAAAGAGGATATACAGACAACAAATAAACACATGAAGATACTCAACATCAGTAACCACTGGGTTATGGCAAATTAAGGAAAATACAAATTAAGGCTACTTAATTATAAAGATCTTCCTGCCATAGCTTCCCAGTTACCTAGGATTTCAGGCACATGCAATCACACCCTGCACATTCAGGTTGGCCCAGGAACTGAACCTGCGTTCCCATTAGCTTCCGGCCTCCTGAGCATGGCACTTTGTGCACCACCATGACTGGGCCAAGGAATTGCTTTTTTATTTAATTGTTTTAAATTATGTAAGATATTAGCATGATTCCAAAGTCAAAATGTATCAGAGAAGTCTAGCTTCTCTCTGTGTCCCATCTCCTTTATTCTCCTTCCTCCCCGTAAGTCATTATTTTTATCATTTTTATCTGTGGTTAGCTTATCCTTCCATGTTTCCTTTTCTAATATAAGCAAATAGTATGTGGGTTTTATTTTCCCACTATTTCTCATATGAAAGGAAGCATACTGTGCATTTTGTCTTGAGCCTTGCTCTTTTCATTTAACAGTTGATACTGGAAGTCTCTAGAGCTGTGCCAAGAACTCTTCCTCATTCCCTTCTCCAGCTGCATGGAGATAACGTGGCTTATTCACCCAGCTTCTTCTGATGGACATTTGCTGCAGGGAACAGCCTTGTGCTTGTGTCACTTTGTGTTTTGCCACTGGATCTTTTAACTAATACATTAGGATTATAAATTAGCAACAGACAATTTATAGGTATCCAAATTTAAATTTTTATGATTTATATTAATATGGTACTTTATCTCTTCTCCAGAATACTTTCACAAATGTGATATCATTTACTCTTACAACACTCCAGTGAGATGTCATAGGTATCAATTTAGTAAGCCTGAATTCAAAATGAGGGTTTTTTTGGGGGAACTAAACTTTAAGTATTTTTTTTTAAGTCTTCTGTTCAGACTTCTTTGGTTAACATCTCTATTAAGTAGAAATTAAATCTTAGGTTTGATAGTTACTGAGTAATAGAAATGAAAACATGATTTTTGGAATAGTCCGTTATTTATTTATTATAATTTTAAAATTTGTCTTTGTAAATTTGTTATGTCAAAGTGAATAGACATTAACTCACTATTGATGAGCCCTGTTTTCAGTCAGTGTGATTGATCCATTTAGAACTTTAGAGTTAACTTACTTCTCTATATACAAGAACTGTAAAACTGCTAATGTATGGGTAGATAGGATTTGAGACTAAAAAGTCACCAAGACTGGACCAGCCCCATAACCTAATGGTTAAGAGAGCTAGATCCTACATGGCCAACTGCAGTTCAAATCCCAGTCCTGGCAGCTTAAAAAGCATGCTGGACATGCCATGCATGTGTGTATGTTTGTGTTATGTGCCCAAAATTCCATCAGGATGGAGAATTGGAAAAGAGGGGATCACAGCATGACCATGCCCTATTGAGGTATGCCTTCTCCTTCTCTGTCTGTCTCTGGTGAGTGCATACACCCTCTGACAATTAAAAAAAAAAAAAGAAAGAAAGAAAAGTCGCCTAGCCAGAAGCTGGAATGCAGTAGTGTTTACTTTGTGCTTACTCTGTGGTCCTTGCTTTCTGCCTCCCTTGACACTTAACACCTTACACTAATCCACACTGATTGTTGTCCTTCCTCCCTGGGATCTTACACCTTGATTCTTAAGCCGATGGACTCCGTTTTATGCATAGCCTTCCACTACACAAACACATCAGCTTGGGACATTGACAAAGAGGACCGGGAATTGAACCAGTGTATGTGTGGAATGGATCAAGTGAGAGAGAGAAAGGCAGAACAAAAGTCAATGCCTAGTGTATTGATCTTGAGGTCCTGGCATTATACAATATTGAAAGACTTGAGTCTCTTTTCTTGCCCTAAACAAGCTGATGGAGGTACGTGAGGCCAGCAGATGTCCATGAATGGGAAGGTTCCTTAACAAGTAGAGACTGATGGGCAGATGTATCTGCCATAGGGCAGATCAACAATGCCTGACAGAAGCTATGAGGAGCCGTAACCCACTGTGAGTAATTCACCCACTGGAGGCCTGGGTGGCGGGTGCTTCCAGAGACTTGGTGAAGGGTGCAGTCAGTTTGCTGAAAGGCAGTTTGCTTTGCTCTGGTGTGTTTGCCTAGGCCTTGCCTGCTGTCATTGTATCAGTCACCTGTCTGTGCCCAGCACAGGTGCACAAACCCCCAACTCAGCCTGCTTCTGTTTCTTGAAATAGACACTCCCTTTTTTCCTACCCATAGTCCCTGCCTCAGACTATCCCTTCTGGTGGTAGTGAGAGAACAAGTGCTTGACTTATTCTCAGGAAGAAGGCCCATGTCAACTGTGTGCCTAGTGGCCTCTAAATCCCATCCTAATGAACTTGTTTTGCTTAATCATTGAATCCATATTCTTTTTTTTTTTCTGAGTTTATTTATTGTTTATTCTGAGAGGGAGAGACAGAGAAATACAGGCACTTCCCACAGTGCACACCAAGGCGCACTCCCAACCATATTCCACGCCCAGTCCCAACTGGCCTGCATCACAGGCACACACACACACACGAGTACGGGGAGGCCCCAGGATGCAAACCTAGGCTCTTTCCCATGTGAGTCCAGTTGTGCGACTGCCGCACCACCTCCCATTTCTTGTTAATCTTAAATATTTCAGATTTTTCAAACCAAGGAAAGTTACAAAAAGCCCATTTGCAGTTTACTATTTTTATTAGAACATGTTACTTCAATAGCTATTGGAGAGGATTCTGGGATGGCTTTCGTATGGATGGTGTTCTCTTTTATGATAGTACTGGGCAGTCAGTTTTATGTTAACATCTTGTTTTCTGCCACATGATGTTTCTCTGAAGAAATGACTAAGTCTTCCTAATATTGAAGACATTATCAGGATTTTAAACCTGAATCTTTTAATGAACTGATGTTATAGGAGTTGAGAAGTCCAGCAATTGCAGATTATTCAGTGGGCCACATGCCAAAGCAAATGATGCCTTATTTATCTCTGATAGCAGATCTGAGGCCCGCTCTGCCATTAGGAGAGCCGAGTATGGGCTTTGCTGACTGGCTGCCGGTTTGGACAAGGTTGACTTGTCCTCCCTTTTTACCTCCTTCCCTTCAGCCCCATGCTAGAGCACTCTATGGCCCAGGCCTTCTACACCTCGCAGTTCAGTCACAGCCTTAACACAGACCCGTTGGTTTATTTACCAGAAGAGTGAAAATGAGTTTGACTCATCTCTTCTCATGTGATCCTTTCTAGAAACAGTTGAGGCCACCAACCATGCAAAATGGCAAAGAATCACAAATAAATTACGTGCATTCAAAGTAGTGAAAAAAATTGCTGAAATGGGAACCAGCAGTTAGCGTAATGGCTATGTCGCTGGACTCCCACGTAGTCGACCGCGGTTTGCATTCCGGACCTGGTGGCTTAAAACTCACGCCAGGCGCGTGTGCGTGCGTGCCCAAGATCCCAAGAGGAGAAGGAGGAGAAGGGATTGCGGCATGACCATCCCCCCTGGGGGGTGATTTCTTGCTTTCTGTCTCTCTGTCTGGCGAGCACACGCACCCTATAGTGAAAAAAAAAAACCTCTCCCCCCCCAAAAAAAAAAAAATTGCTGAAATAAGTTAAAATGCCACATTCTGGTAGAGAAAGAAACAATAAAATCTTTTTTCATATTAACATTTGTTAATGTTTAAAGTTTAGTTGGAATGACCCTGATATCAAACTCATTAGAAACATTCCAATTTAAACTGGGGAAAGTAGCCTTACTTTTTTTTTTTTCATTTATTTTTATTATTATTAGTTGGAGATATTTTTGCTATAGTGTGCGTGTGCTCACTGGAGAGACAGAAAGACAGAAAATGAGAAATCACCCCCCCCCCCCATGGGGATGGCCATGTTGCAATGCCTTATCCTCCATTCTCTTCTTGGGATTTTGGGCATGCATGCACACACGCCTGGCATGAGTTTAAAGCCACCAGGTCTGGGACTCGAACTGTGGTCGTCTATGTGGAAGTTCAACAACATAACCATTCCGCCATCTGCGGATCCCTGTGCTTACTTTTTAACTGTTGTGTGTTTAGTTTACCCTGTTTTTGTCCTCTGAGGCACTTTTCATTTCACATCTTGGCTGTTTGGTGAAAGCACAGGTGCCCGAGTCTCACGTCCAGGGCAACAATCTGTGCCTTTGTGTTGCTGTGACCCAACCCAGCTAAAACCCCTGACAGGAGAGCGTATTCTGCCTTCTTTGTGCCTGGTGCCACCACCTGAATAGAAACAGGCAAGAGAGGCCCCAGCTGGGAACCACTGCTATGCTTTAGAAAGCCAGAGGCAGCGAGCGCTCAACAGCCTCCCAGCCCCTAGAGGCAGAGCAGTGGGTTCTGGTGGGAGGTGAGAGAGGGGGGCATTTTGGGGGAGAGATGTGTCATGTCAGGTGAGTTGGGTGTCCTCTCCAGCAGCTTTTCGCTCTCCGGCTGCTTCCTGTCTGAGCGTGGGAGAAGGCAGGATGTGGAGTCCGAGCCAGAATACTTAGTCTGCTTGAATGGCCTCCACTGTCCAGATGAGAGCTTTCTCCACATCAAAGTTTTATTCTCTTCTAAAAGTGAGAGAGAGAAAGAAAGCCATGAGCGCTGAGTGGGTCCTGTTGTGGGGCTCAGGGTACAAGGGGAAGGGAGGTTTTCCTCTGGGAGTTCACAGATGTCTTTTCCTACTAAAGAGCCAGGCCACTGCCCACAGCCTCTTGAAAGCAGACTGTCAGGAAATCAGAACATTCCCAAATGCTGAGGAAGAGCACTGTATTTGCTAATTATAATCAGTACTCTAATGGAGGAAGTGTGGGTGTTTCTATCCCCTTAAACAAAATACTCTCTCTAGAATCATCTTAAAAACTTTTATTCTATAATGAGAAGCTGGTTCTTCATTAGAAATTTACTTTTTAAAAAAAAATTTTGCCAGAAGGCACATGCATTCACCAGGAAGAAGCAGAGAGAGAGAGAAGGTGCTCCCCACAAGACATGGTCATGTTGCAATCCCTTCTCCTCCATTTCCCCTTTTTTGGATTTCAGGCACACACCACATGTCCAACATGTTTTTTCAGGCTGCTAGGTCTGAACTCAAACCCCACAGTCAACTATGTGGGTTCCAGCCATATGAACTACCATGCCACCTGCTGGCTGCAGAGATTTGCTCTTTGGTTTCTTTCTTTGGGCCTTCCTGGGACAGAGGAAGATAAATCCATCAGGTACTCATTGTTCCTGTCATTCCTTATCAGGAATAATTAGAATATCAGGTTTCATGTGTGTGTCTGTGCCACTGTGTACACTTAACGTGAGAGTGTAAGAAGTGACCAAACTTTTCCTAGGGCAAATCTTCCCACAAACCCTTATGTTAGATTAGGACCAGCCTTCCTGGTATTGATCTTTCAAAGCAAGGTTCAATGGGAACTCTTTTAGGAAACCATGTCTTTTGTGTATAGGTGATATTATTAATGTCCAACATTCTGCTTTCTAAGAGAAACTTTTGCATACCCGTTCACCTACTGTGTCAGCTATTCTAGTCAACATTTGAATGCCCCCTCAACTCTTCTTATATCCTGTGAGTGCCACCATGTTTGGCAGTTCGACACTCTGTAAAGCAAGTTCATGAATGATTCTAAAGATGCAGTTCTTGCTGTGAAGCATCTCAGTTACTATTGATGTTCAGTCCAGAAGAAAGACTTCTTCCTCCCACCGTGGAGTCCAAATTAAATATTCTTTTTCCTGTACCGTAAATCAGGTCATAAAAATGTGTGAAGTGCCCAGCCACAGTGGTGTGCACTAAGAAACTGTGTCCCACAGGCTGGGACCACCTGGGAGCCTTGGATTTGATTTCTGGTCTACCCTAAAGACCAGGTGCAATAGAATGTGCCTGTAATTCCAGTGACTTGGGAGGCTGAGGATCGTAACACAGCAAAACCCTGTCTTTAAAATCAAATCAAATAAATAAATAAGTGTAAATAAATAAATGAATGAATGGAGTATTTCTACAAACTGGGAAATGGTTTGTCCTGTGCCCCTTGTCTTGAAGATTTACTGTCATTAAAGACAATGTCAAGGGTGCATCGTGCCATCTTTGTCATGTGCAAGCTTGGTCACAGGAACTAAAATAAAATCTAAATCCTAATGCTGATCTTGTCCCTCCCTAGCAATGTGGCCTGGGGTCGGCCATTTTGCAAGTCTGGAAAGGAAGGAACTAGTTTGGTCAGAGGGCCCACACAGCCCCAGAACCCAGTAGAAAGCTTTGAAAAATATATTATGAGTTTGAATCTTGGGGTTGGAGCTAGAGAAACTACATTTTTTAAATTATGTTTTTAATTTTTTAAATAAATGTATACTCTTAGTCTTTTTACTTCATTCTCCTGTTTATATAGAAGCAAAATATACTTCAGTTACACTATTAAGATCTTCTATTTGCCAAATCTCAGTCCCTCACTAAAGACTGAGTCATAAATATTTTTCCTTCCTTCCTGACAGGGTGAATCAGTGAAGTACTTCCTGGATAACTTAGACCGGATTGGCCAGCTGGTGAGTAAAGGCCCCTTGACTCCAAGAATCTGTGATCCAGGATTGGAAAACAGTTGTGTTGAGACCAAAGCAATTCAAGTAACAAAGGCCTTGGCTACACTTATTGAAATCTTTGTTCTATCAGATTATCATAAATAGGTTTTTTAAATTAAATTTTATTTATTTTATTTATTTTAATTTGACCAAAGAGAGACACAGAGAATGAGAGAGAGGGAAAGAGAGAAAGCAAGCCACCAGGTCTGGGACTCGAACTGTGGTTCGCCATGTGGAAGCGTCCAGCTCCTTAACTACCATGTCACCTGCTGACCCCCCATAAATAGTTCTATAATGTCATGCTTTTGCTCAGATCTATATTTTGTCTTAGGGTTGGAGGGGCATGATTGTTCTGTAAGGATGCCATCACCCAGATCACCATAAAGGAGGCAGAGAAGTTCTTTGGTCAAGGAAGGATATATATTTTTTAACTTTTCTTTATGGAAAATTCAAACATATACAAAAATTAATAGTACAATGAAACCCCCGGTATAAGAATTGTCACCCATGACCATCTTGTTTCATCAGCCCTGTCCATGCTCCTCAGGGATAAATCTATCACTTTATAATTTTGTTACTGCTCACAAGGAAAGTCCACTGCATGCATGTAAACCCTCATCAACCTGCCACTGAGTCTTAAAGCAAGAGAGAGTTTTATGCCGGCTAGCATGGCAAGCTAGCAAGAAGGCAACAGTGTTAACAGCTCAGTCTCAGATCTGCCTCCCCAAAATATAAATAGGCAAAGTCTTTTATGGAGAACAGTTCCCTTGACCAAGTCCTCCTATGGGGCCCATTCTTATGCAAACAGAAGATTGAAACTAGTACAGTTCTGATTGGTTGTTTTGTTCCAGATAGCACTTTTTCGCCCAGTCTTTCCAGCTCATGAATCTTGTGAACAAACTTTCAAAACATTAGTTAGCACTAGGTTTTTCTTACTTAGACCAGCCCTAGCCAGTTATAGTCTCTTCAATAATATTTTAGACTGTATCTTTAAAAGATTTGACTAAAAATTATAACTGAATCCCATGTACACCTGAAAGATTAGTAGTAACTTATTAATGTCAACTAATATCAAGTTTTGAGGCTCTTCCCAATTGTCTCATTAATGTTATCTTATTGATATTGCTTTATTTCAGCAGTTCAAATCAATATCCTAATAAGGCCCATATATCACAATTTTTTTATGTCATTTAAATTTCTTTTAATCTATGGGATTCTCCCTCAGTTTTTCTTTCTTTCAATTTATTTAGTGAGCTAATTGGATTATTTAACCATAGAGCTTCTTACATTCTAAACTTTGCTATTCTGTCCTTGCAGTGTTATTGGAGATTGACCTCTAGATTGAGGCATGATCATGTCCCTGTTAGGTTCTTTGGCAGAAATGCTTGTGTCACTAGGCACTGGAGGGTTTTTAATAGTGTAAAATCAAAGTAGTTTGAGTGTTAATACAGTTGTCTGTGTGTTACTAAAGATTTTTTAATTTTCCAAGAATAATATATAGAATACATTGCAAACTAAATTTAAAAAGCCTTACAAAACCCAAATAAAATTAGTGTATAGTAGTGTTTTGGAATGCATGTGCCCCAAAAGTTAAAAAAGTTCAGTTACCCATGGTGCCCAAACAAAAATGATGGTAAATTGCCTCTGGAAAAGAAAATGGCTAAGATTTTACACTGGGGCCTGACAGTGAGAATTCTGATAATTCTTCCTCAGACTGATAAATCACCATACATTTTGAAATGAAGTATTTAATCTTTCATTTTCTGTTTCATGATTAATTTATAATTTTATAAATGAAATGTGCGTTTGATATTGATTCAACTTACCACAAAAGTCAATCTAACTTATTCCATCTACCCTTTTTACGGTCTTGTTGTTCTGGTTTTCTCATGTTCTCTTCTCCTAAATTTCTTTATCCTATATTTTACAGAATTACTTTCCTAGTAAGCAAGATATCCTGCTGGCTAGGAAAGCCACCAAGGGCATTGTGGAACATGACTTCGTTATTAAAAAAATCCCTTTTAAGATGGTGGATGTGGGTGGCCAGCGGTCTCAGCGCCAAAAGTGGTTCCAGTGCTTTGATGGGATCACCTCAATCCTATTCATGGTCTCCTCTAGTGAATACGACCAGGTTCTCATGGAGGACAGACGTACCAACAGGCTGGTGGAGTCAATGAACATCTTTGAGACAATAGTCAATAACAAGCTCTTCTTCAATGTCTCCATCATTCTGTTCCTCAACAAGATGGACCTCCTGGTGGAGAAAGTGAAGACCGTGAGCATCAAGAAGCACTTCCCAGATTTCAAGGGTGACCCCCACAGGCTGGAAGACGTCCAACGCTACTTGGTCCAGTGTTTCGACAGAAAGAGACGAAATCGCAGTAAGCCCCTGTTCCACCACTTCACCACGGCCATAGACACTGAGAACATCCGCTTTGTGTTTCATGCTGTGAAGGACACAATCCTGCAAGAGAATCTAAAAGATATTATGTTGCAGTGAAAAAGAAAGCCCCCTATTTTTGTCGTCCTCAAGATAGGTCAGATCTCTTTGGTGTGTATTACCTATGTGGTCCTTGAGTGGGTTTCTCAGCTCCAGGCCATCGAATACCTGGCTCAAGAATGCTGTAAAACCAGTCAAGTGATGAGCTCTAGGCAAAAGGACATGGAAACTTCGATGATAGCTACTGATTCCTGGGACTAGTGAAACTACTGAAAATCCAAGTGATCACTTTGGTATTAATTTGTAATACCTAATAACACAGCTTGCTTTCTTTTTACAGAAACTTTATTTCTTTTCTGACACAATTTAATCAAGGATTATGTGTGTATGTTCACACATGTTCTCTCTTTAATGACAAAAACACAAAAACTAACTGGTCTTTTCTCTCTAACTTACAAGTCTTCACTGAGACAACCTAACCTTAAAGCTTTGCCTAACAGTAGTTTGTGGCATCAAATGCATGCCGATGCTGCTAAACTCAGAGTGCCCGGGCCTGGCCCTGCAGCCCGAGCCCCAGGGTCTGAACGCCACCTCCCAAAGTGAACATGTTGCCTTTTAAAACCCTAGTGCCAATTCCTGGGAGGCCCTAGTCCAGGAGTATTAGATGAAGCCCAGAAGCTGTGCCAGCAAGCCCCTCCCGCTTTAGAGGAGGGGATTGGGAGCTTTGCAGAGTGGACTTGCCTTAACGCCCCACAGCATGCTGGGCTCTCCCCACCTGTCACACTGCCCAGCAACACACGTGGAGTGGAGAGGACACTGACACTTAAGTGCCGCTCCATCTATGTGTGCACAGTGGTGCTTTTTTTTAACTTACCTGCCCTCACCTCCGCCTGATGACAAAGATACATACACCAAGTAGCCTTGCAGACGACTCTTCTGTCTCACTTGCAAGTCATCTTTTGACACTATGGTTGACAGCATGTAGCATTTTCTCTCAGAAACAGTAGAGAGTTTCATACTCTTCTTCTAGGCTTTCTGAAAGCTGGCAAGACGACTAGCAAAGCTTTCATTGGTGCCACAGCCGCTTGGAGAGTTCTTACAGATGACCTTTCAGGAAGCCCACAAACTGGAGAAACCTGAGTTTCTCCAAACTGCTGCCACACCAATGCCTTAGGACAGCCGGACCCTGTTCACGGCTCTCCTTTAAGTCTGTTTCTTACCAAGGTCTCTGCTTCTATTACTGTACACACAGAACAAATAAACACCACCAGAGAGAGCTCTGATTGGAGTGAATCTTCAAAAGGCTGTGAATGTTAACATGAGCTGGTAAATCTTCAGCTCAGTTAACCCATCCGGTTACCTTCCAGGTGTCTTTCACTGTGTTTAAAAATACACTGCATTCCAAACCAGTCCCTTCTGTGTTTTACTCTGTGAGGAAGCCTGTCTAGAACATTTGGGGACTTTTTCTAGCATTGAAAAGAAAAGAACAAGCTTCCTCTGAACTGGCACCAGAATGTTACTGTGGCTTAATAACACATCCCAGGGCCCTTGGCCAGAGGCCACACTGTTCCTGACCCTTGTGTCCCTTCTGCATCTCTCTTGGCTTGTTTTCCGTAAGCCAGATAAACACAAATGTTGTGGCAGATGCTGAACCAGAAGAAGGAGGAGGGGGGAAAAAAAAAACCTGCTTCTGAGTCATCCTTGTTATCGCAGCATTTTAATTAGGAGACAACGTGAAATTCTTTCTCCTTTGGTCCTCAAGCGTTTGTGTCAATGTTTGCTGGGGTTTTGACTCTCTCTTTTTTTTTTTTTTTTGTATAGGGGGAAAAGTTTTTGTACTGCTTCCCGTGGCTCTTCACAAACTGAAAGGATGTGACCCGGGATTAGTGCCAGTGGCCTTGTTTTAAAGGAAAAAAGATGACTTGTAGGGTTCATCAGTATGGTCTCAGATCACATTCTCAGTTTGAAACAGTGTGAAGAGCTTTCCTTGACTGGGTCAGCTTTCTGTATCTAATACATGTAAAGAATCCAAAGCCCAGAGGAAATGCAAACTGTTCCTCCACCAACTTGGAGATACTCTACATGGTTCTTTGGGAGATCGCTGCCACCATGGTCGGCATAACCGGTGGGATTGTTTGAAACACACTCCCAGAGGGTTTAAGTCCCCCTTGTTGGTGAATGTTTCTTCCCTTTAAACAGTCTGATGTTTTTACTAGTCACTTTTGAACCCAGAGGCATGTGGGTAATGAGGTGCTATGACTTCTGTGTAACTGAACAGAAAGCAGGTCGTGATAGCCTGAGACACCAGTTCTGGGTCCTAGACCAGCTCAGCCACTGACCCCCACTGCCCTGGTCACATCACTTGGCTTTGCTGAGCCTGAACTTCCTCCTCTGCTCTCTAATGATCGGGTGAATTAAAATGTCTTTAAAGATGCCCCCACTCAAATTCTGTGATGTATTGTAATTGAAGGTGACAACTATTTGCAAGGCAAAACTGAAATCATTTACAACTTGCCTACATAGATTGTAGTCACTTTTGTCTCCAGAACCTTGGGCTTTTGTATTTTCTATTTTAATTTCACTGTTATCCTTGATTATTGTCTTTTTTTATTGAGATGTTGGAGAAGCAGGAGGTAGTTGTGCCTCATCTATTATGGCAAAAATGTAACAATAAACTTCCTCAAAATAAGATATTTTCCTCATAGTTATACTGTTTACACATAATGCATATAGGGTTTTTTTTTTTTACTGAAGTATATTTTTAACTCTTCTGTTTGTAGAGAAATTGTTTCAAAGATTTTAAGTCATAGTTCTGTAATTTAGAGACATCTCTAGAATTCTTGTAATTTTTCAACTTCTTTGATAAAAGAAAAGTGAGTCAGTTTATTTTAATTCTAAGATCAAAGCAATAATCTTAAAACAAGATTATTGGTTATGACTGACTAACTTGGGATCTTGGGAATCGACATTTACTAATTTGATATTTTAATTAAAGACATCTGTTGGGTGATTGGAGTCTGGGCTCAGCTGCTAATGAGCTTACACTTCAAAGGCACACTCAGCTAGCATGGGCTAGGAGGTTCTGGAGTAGATTTGACTACTTTCAGTCTCTAGGTGTTACTTAAAGTAAATCTTAGTTTTTCTTTGCTTAATATAAGATATCACTCAGGATTCAAAACTAACACTAAATTATATTTTCAGTCCTAAACAGTCAGAGCAAATAACTCTAACCTTAATATTATTTGAAGGCTTATTATTTGTTAATCGTAAGCTTACTTCCACATACTAAACAAAGCCTGGCACGTAGGATAACCATCATAAATATTGTTTTCAATGAAAACCTCCGGAACATCTCTCTAAGCCTGTAGTAGTGGGATCTGTGCATAAACACGTGCATCTGTGTACAAAAGTGGGAACCTTGCTCTCTGAGCCCCAAGAGGAAGGAGCCAGTGATCAACAGTTGACTGACTTCAGAGACCCAGAAACCAGAGGTCCTCAAGGGAATGTGGACTGGGGATTCTGTCATTGCAACCCTTGGGGTTATTGTTCCAGTCAGAAAGTGAAGAGAGACCACGCACACAAAGCATGAATACCTTCTGGCCATCGGCATAGTTTGTGATCAGAGCTTTCTCAGGGTCAGCGTTTTGCCATGGCTAGCTCGTCTGCATAATTGGTGATCTCTTCTCTTTCCCAAGCAAGCAGGTTTTTAGGAAGCAGAATGTGGGTATGTTCCATGCTCTTGATGAATCGCCTGCGGAGCTTGAAGTGACCACAATGGGAGGGGCCAGAACCTCCCCAGGAAAACGCCAGTGGCAAACATGCTGTGTGTTCTCAACTGTCCAAAGAGTTAAGGCTGGTCTCTTTAGTTTCAATTTCTTCATTTGTAAAAGACAAAATAGTGATTTCCAGGTCTGGAGACACAACTGGACCCCCTAAGAAGCTTTCACCCAGCCTGGTGCTTAGCTGCCTAGGACCAACCAGATACCAGCATCATACATTTGGATTTCCCAGTGCCATTGGTGATTCTGATGTACAGCCAGTGTAGAGAATCACTAAGGGATAGCCTTGAAGAGTCATTATAGGTTTGTAGCATTCCGTGTTTATCATGATGAAAATTATGAGGGTCTTTTACAAGTTCATGGGAGGACCAGGCCCCATAGTGCAGCAGTGAGGCACTGTGCAGAGAAAGCTGGATCCCATATGGCCAACCCAGGTTCAATTCCTAGTCCCAGCAGCTTGAAAAGCATGCCAAACTCAAGGCCCAAGATCCTGATGGGATGGAGAATTGGAGGAAAAAGGATGGCAGTATGACCCCGCCATGCTGAGGGGTGCTTTCTCTTGCACATCTTTGCACGCACATCCACCCTCTGGTATTAAAAAAAGAGAAAAAAATAAGTTCGTGGAAAATGCGTATTATGGAAGAACTTCGCTTGGATTTCAAAATTTTTTGTGTCAAAATCACCGTGTACTTTAATTCCGCTTTTCCACAAACTTTTTAAAGTCTCCTCATATATTGCGTTATTGGAAAAGTAATGATGTATTTTTGCATGGAGAAAATATGTCTTGACTTTTCTGACTACCCAATATTTCACCATATAACAAGCTACCAAGCCTTCTTCTGGCTATGAACAAAAACCTGTGTCAAAAGAAAATAACACAGTACTGGTGGGTTTTATTTTATTATTCAAGTAAGTGAAGAGAAGAAATACTTGTTAATTAGCCTTCCAAAACTGCGAGCAGTCCTTTCAGATCTATTGGTGCTAATTTTTGTAAGGTACATCAAATGTGCTTAGCAGCCTCATTCCAAACTGATCATTTGAAATGTAGGAAGCTTCCCTTTGAAGAAAAAGACAGACTTTCTAACTTGCACAGCAGCCCCAGGGAGAGATGATTCTTAAATATGTGATCTTAATTTGTCCTTGGTGCCTCGGCAGCTGGGGAGCTGGGCCTGGTCTAAGTCAGCAGTGGGTCTGCAGCTTGGAGGGCTCGTGCCTGTACGAAGACTGCCCCCAAGAGAACCTGCAGAGCAGCCACTGAAAGCACAGGATTTTACTGACTGGCTTTTCCATCTCTGGCTTCTGTGATGTGTGGTATTGGACCTGGAACAGAAAGGTGTTGAGTTCCAGAGAAAAAGAAGCCGTTCAGGGGCTAGCAGATGGTGTAGTGGTTACATCGCTGGACTCCCACATGGCTGACCACAGTTCGAGTCCCACACCCAGTAGTTTGAAAATCATGTGTACATGTGTGCCCAAGATCCCAGGAGGAGAATGGAGGAGAAGGGACTGAGGCGTGGCAATCCTCCCTCAGCGGTGATTTATCATTTTCTCTCTCACTATCTCTGTCTGTCTATTTCTTGCTTGCTCTCTCTTTCTCACTCTAGCGAGTTCACGTGCCCTGTGACAAAACCCTCTTTTAAAAAAAATAGTAAGCCATTCAGTTCATTTCAGACAGTTCAGAGGCTAAAGCTGCTGTGGTAACAGGCTTTAGCAGCAGGCAACATGCCAGTTTGTGTCCAAAGAAAAGCAAGGTCTGAAGTATGAGTGGTGACTTCAGGGTTAGAGCGCCCAAGGGGATGAGGGAATGCCACTTCCAGGGTCTGTTTCACATGTTCTGAGGAAGGTCTCAGGGCACTAGACACCTGGAGTCACAACTCTCTACTCTTTCCCTGCTGTTTCTCCCTTCAGAACTCTCTAGAACTCAAAGCCTGATTAGGTTGGGTGGCATATTGAAATGGGTGGATTTGATTTCCAAGCTGCAGGTTGGTTTCTCTTCAGATGATGACTGACTTCACACCACAAGCAGGTTACTACTTGCCTGGAGCCTCTCTTGTCCCCTCGTTGCAGGGCTACTATCTGATGCTTCACCACAGAGTGGCTGCTTCTGCGTGGAGTGGCTCTGCTGGCTCTGGGTTGTGGCCACACCTCCACCCCTGAACCTAGAGGATGGCAGGCGCTAAGAACTGCTGTGCGTGGCAGGCCTTGGGCATTGCCCCCTCACCGCTGACTGAACTAGTCCTGAGGAGAGCAGAGCTCTTCTCAATCTGTGCATTTCCTATTCACGGGATACATTCCAGACACATAAGGAGGAAGCAGGATATGACTAGAATTGAGTCCCCAAATATCCTGAAGGCTGGAGATTTCTAGGAATCCATGAGGAGCGACAGCAGATAATGGAATGGGACGCAGGAATAGATGGGGTTCCTGCCAGAGAGGCCTACGACACAGGGCCCAGGGCTTCTCGCCCTTGCCAGTGGGGGTGTGGCATGGCTAAGAAGGTGAAGATTGCTACTTGCTACTTAATGTTGACCATTGGCGGCTTGTCATGGCAAGATCTTACTGTCAAAGACCCTGGCAGATGTCACATTTCCTTGGAGTTAGTGGACTAGGACTTTGCCGCTCACTTTGCAGTGAGAGTGAGAACTGGGCTAAAATTGAGGCTCGATTTTTTCAGCTGGAAATAGAAGGTAATGTTTTTCTTCAGATGGATTTCTTTCTTATATGTATGTCACATGAACCAAATCAAACCCTAAGGCAGCTACTTTGGGGTCCCTGAGTTAGCCTGCATTTCCTCCAGGCGCATAAACAGCCTGGCCCTCCTGTTGGGCAAGTGGTCAGTGCGGTGGGAAGGCCCTGGCTAGCAGTGGGGGTAGAGTTCCCCTTTCCTGCCTGGTCCTGTTCAACGACAATAAAAGGCTATTGTTCCAAGCCTGTCACTTCAGAGCCTTTTTATTAATGATGAATTCACTTTGTTGTGTTTATAAGGCTGTTATATTTCACCCAAATGAACATAACCCCAGCTATTCCATCACAGTGGAGTTTTCCTGTAGAGCCACGTATCCTGACAGGTTGCAGGGTCCAACCTTGTCTGGCTTTTGTCAGCCTGGGCTGGCTTGGACCCCACATCTCATCTGGTAAATCTGACCAGAAACCCAGACAAGGGAAAATTTTTCTCCACAGAGTCAGATAAAGGGGTGCCAGGAGCCTGTGAGTAGGCTTTCACACCCTCCTGTCCAGTCCTGGCACTTCCTGGCACTAGGTCAGGGTTTGCCTCTTCTAGATGACTTCAGAGATAACAATGGGAAAGGGAGATCGCACGAACAGAGTGCTGGGAAAGTTCCATGGTCAAATCTGCATTATTGTCGCATTTGACCTGAAGTCATGGTCAAAGGCTGGTCGGAACTGTCACTGTTAGCCTGGGAGAGCTTAAAGGTGACCCGCAAGGCTGGTGGACACTAGCACCCCTGGCAGTACCAAACCCCCTCTAGATGGTGGCGGCCCCTCTGGATGTCTCCCACAGCCTTAGAGTGACACAGGAGATCTTTACCACCAGTGTCTTTCATACTTTGCCCTCCTCATGAAAGGTTAGTACACACTTAGAGGAAACTCGGTCATCTAAGAGACCTTGAAACTCATGTCAAAAATCGAACCAGTGGGGGAGCAGCAGTTAGCCTAATGGTAATGTCACTGGACTCCCACGTAGTCAACCGCGGTTCGAGTCCCGGACCTGGTGGCATAAACTCACGCCAGGCACGTGTGCTTGCGTGCCCAAGAGGAGAATGGAGGAGAAGGGATTGCAGTGTGGCCATCCCTCCTGGAGGGTGATTTCTCGCTTTCTGTCTCTCTGTCTCTCTCTGTCTGGCAAGCGCACGCGCCCTATAGCAAAAACCTCTCCTAAAAAAAGAAAAAGAACCAGTGGGACCAGCAGTTAGCGTAATGGTTATGTCGCTGGATTCTCATGTAGTCGACCACGGTTTGAGTCTCGGACCAGGTGGCTTAAACTCACACAGGGCACGTGTGCGTGCGTGCCCAAGATCCCGAGAGGAGAATGGAGGAGAAGGGATTGCGGCGTGGCCATCCCTCTTGGGGGTGATTTCTTGCTTTCTATCTCTCTGTCTCTCTGTCTTTCTAGCGAGCGCACACGCCCTATAGCCAAAAAAAAAAAAAAACTCTCCAAAAATGGAACCAGACTTGCATCTGAAATCAGGGTAATAAAGTCAACTCTTAATGGCTCTCCTCGTGCCAGCTAAATGGATGGATTCGCTTTTCTAGATTCACCTGCAAATAAGTGGGCAGAAGCCCTTGCCAGCCTCTCTCTGGGTGACAGGTGGTGAGCCGTGTCTGCAGCAAGATTCACACGCAGCCTGCAGACCCTGTGGACCACATTCCCCACTGTGCTTTCCTGTTGTAAGCTGGCCTGTTGAGTTCTTTAACAAGTCTGTTTATGAAAAATTTAAAATAGGCCTTGAATGAGTCTGTCAGTTTCTAGGATCTTGAACGTTTGGACCCATGATGCAGATTGATTTAAAATATTCGAAATGTCCTTTTTCTTCACTTAAACCAACTAAAATTGATTGGCATTGGGACCAGCAAATGGCATAGTGGTTACATTGCTGGACTCCCACATGGCTGACCACTACTGATTCCTGGACCTGGTGGCTTCAAAATCACACTGGGTATGTGTGTGTGCATGCCCAAGATCCTGGGAGGAGAAGGGATTGTGGAGTGGCCATCCCCTAGGGGATGATTTCTCACTTTCCTTCTCACTGTGTCTGTCTGTCTCTCTCTGTCCACATGCCCTAAGGCAAAAACCTCAACAACAACAACAACAAAGACTGATTGCCATGCTATTCTCCATTGACACAGTGTAGGCAGGAGGTTCTGTGTGAATTGCTAAAGTCCCTGTTGGTTGCCCCTCTGTCCCAAGTTCCCCTAACCCAGTACTTTCACTCTTAGCCCATGTAACGTACTGCCAGAGTAACCTGGAGTACCCTGCAGAGGGACACGATAAAGGTGCCAGATTGGCTTTAGCACCTAAGCATTCACTACAGAACCAGAGCCTTAAACCCTTCAAGGGTCTTAAATACTGAAAAAGGAAGGCTCCATCATGAGACCTCCCTGGAAGTGTCACTGTAGCACCAGAACACCCTTGGCTGGGGCCCATTGTGCTGTGATCGGTCTCAGTTTATCAATACTATGTACTGAGTTAAGGTATATGTGATGAAGTGTAAAAAACTGTTTTATAGCTGTGGTGGTTAGTTTAACATGTTTTGTATATATGACTTTTATAAATCTATTAAAATTTGTCTTAAATTCTACTCATCCTCTTGACATGTTACATCCCGTCAAAGTGCTGCTCGGCTACCCCAGCTGCTGTTGCACACGAAACCCTCTCACTATGGCCACCTGCTCCCACCTTCGAAAGGAAGGATATGCAAAACAGTGGCTCCTTGACTGTGTGTGAGTGTTGCATCCACAGACTTCCAGGGTAAAATTTTACCTGTGGGACAGATGCCTTGCCAGAAGCAGAGATCTCCTTGGGGATTTTGATGTGTGCCTAATACACATATCAGGTTCAAAGGCTACCAAACAGGATGAAGGGGGAGTGGTTGTTACAGGGCTTGGTACTGGGCCTGAGCACCTATCCTTCATTTCCTGTCCTCTTCCTTATGTTTTCAGTCCTCCAGGTCTTCTTCATCACGTTCCTTGGCAGGAATCTCATGTGTCATATTTATTCAACAACAGAGCCCATCATTTTTCAGCTTACAACCACCACAACCACAGCTTTCTAGGTATGGGTGAAATACAAGAAAGCAGCTGGGTGACAATGTTGGACCCCTAGAGTCTGAAAAAATGCTATAGGTGGTATCAGTATAAATAGAAATAATGACATCTCTCCCTAAAACAAACAAAATTAGCCTTTCCTGTTTGCTATATCGCATCAAAAGTATCTGCCTGGACCTTGGAAATTTCCAGAATTGAGGAGTGAGCACATCTGTGAAGTGACCAGTTCGATAGATAAGTATTTAACAAATCTCTGGCAGAGTGATTACACACAGGAGATGTTTATTGGGCGGCTGTATCCGTGTATAAATGAAATAAATACTTCTTTGGATTAAATCTGATTGGTGATCCTTTGATCTTCCTGTGTTTGGATATTCATATCTTTCTCCAAGTTTGAAAAGTTTTTTTGTTATTATAGTTTTGAATAACATTTGTATTCATTTGTCATTCTCAGGCTGCCATGGTAACAAAGGAGCAGTCTCAGAGAGGAGGCCTGTTATGGTTTAGATAATGGTTTATTCCTCAAAGATTCATGTTTTGAAACTTGATCCCCAGTGTAATGGCATGACAATGGTAAGAGGTAGGCCTGGTAGGTGGTGAGTGGATCATAGAGTCATCACTATAATGAATGGATTAACGTTTTATAAGACCCAGGGTCCCAAGAGTGGGTTGTAATATAAAGAAGATATCTCCCCCCACATCTCTGCAGGCATTCATCATCGTTTCTGCTTTTGTCAGCCATGTGATGACAGCCCCACTTAGGACTTTCCAGCCACCAGAATTGTGAGTCAAATAGATCTCTATTCTTTCTAAATCACCTGGTCTGAGGTATTTCTGTAAGCAACACTAGATCAGCCTAAAACAAGGCCCTTCCATGAAAAGTAGAACATTCCCATTCTAGAGGCAGTACCTCACACAAAAAACTGTCACACAACCTTATAAATAGAGTCTAGGGACCAGCAGTTAGCATAATGACTATGTCTCTGAACTCCCATGTAGTCCACCATGGTTCGAGTGCTGGGCCCAGTGGCTTAAACTCACACCAGGCGCGTGTGCGTGCGTGCCCAAGATCCCGAGAGGAGAATAGAGGAGAGGGGATTGCAGTGTGGCCATCCCCCCTGGGGGGTGATTTCTCGCTTTCTATCTCTGTCTTTCTGGCGAGCACAGGCGCCCTATAGCAAAAACCTCTAAAAGAAAAAAGAAATAGAGTCTAATGAGTACCTTGAGTCCCATGCAGGAAGAAATTTCTTACTAAAGTCAAATCATGACTTCTCCCGTTTTCACTTAGATTTCTGGAATTTCATTCTCTCCAAGGCTTTTTTTCTTAATTCAGTTTTATAGCATTCATTAATTTGGGGAATGAAAATGTAAATATATAAGCATTATAGAATATCTGAATAACAATTCTGTATTTCAAAGTAATCCATAATCTCAATACTAAAAATGCCTTCATTTAGTTGTATTCTCACCCTGCTTCCGGACTTTTAAAAAATAAGAGCATGCTGCATAATCAAGTAGTGATTAAAGCATATAATCAGAACAAAGGTGTTACCTTCAAGAGAAGCCTGCTGAGGTGCTGAAACTGAGCAGCACAGGGCAGTACAGGGAGCTGCCTGGACTCCTGCCTGGAATCCATGACAAACTCTGGGTTGCACTAGCAAGAGCCTCATATCGAATGACTGCTTCAGGGTGAAGCTGACAGGGAAAGCCAAGCCAGAAGAACAGCAGAAACAGAAAGGGTACACTTGACATTTCCTCCGTCACCTGCCATACGAGCCCCAGCAGGCCTTGGTTCTGTCCAGTCAGAGGGAGTGGTGTGGCAGCCAGACAGCCACAGATCCCACCCTGCCTGACCACTGGAAGAGCCTTTGGAGCCCCTCACCAAGAAGACATCCCACGTGTTATTCCAGAGTGGCACGGGTGGAACATGGTTGAGGCTGGATAACATTTCCACGTTTGTTCCCGCCATGTTTTCTCTCTTCTCATACATTTCTCATACATTCAGAATAAATTGCTGGTGCTGTCCTGTACCTTGCCATTAAGTGACTCCTCTTAGAAAGGTGTATGTTCGGGCCAGCAGGTGGCGTAGTAGTTGTGGCACTGGACTCCCACATGGCCAACCGTGGTTTGAGTCCTGGACCTGGCAGCCTGAAGGTCACGCTGGGAGTGTGGTGTGTGTGTGTGTGCGTGTGCCCAAAATCCCAAGAGGAAGAAGGAGGAGAAAGGATTGCAGCATGGCCATCCCCCCTAGGGGGTGATCTCTCACTTTCTCTCTCCTTGTCTCCCTGTCTCTGGGAAACACATACACTATAGCAAAAATTTCTCTTAAAAAGAAAGAAAGAAGAAAGAAAGAAAAAGAAAGAAAGAGAGAGAGAGAGAGAGAGAGAGAGAGGACGGAAGATGCAAGTTCTGCCTGTCCGGGCCCTCTCTCTTATAGGGCGTCACTCCTTCTCTCCAGGAGCCCCTGCCCAGGCCCTTTCTCACACAAGGGTTCACCCGTTCTCCCAGGAGCCCCTTGACCGACTTTCTCTCTGATTCCTGCTTCTCCAAGGAAATGAGGGCCAGAGTCCTGTCAGGCAAGGCCGGACTTCTCCCTGAAGGCTCTAAGGGACTCCAGAGCCACCCAGCTGTATCCTCACCACAGAAGAAAGTCAGTGGAAACTAACAAGGAAGTCAGAGACCAAAGACCGCAGAGGATCCTCAGCCAGCACCTGATCCAGTCAGAAGCTAGCTAGTTTCCCTCAGGGAGCTTTTTGGTAAGGAAAGGGAGTTTACTTTTCCTTTTTTTTTTTTTTTTGAGAGAGGTTTTTGCTGTAGGGCGCGTGCGCTCGCCAGACAGATAGAGACAGAGAGATAGAAAGCGAGAAATCACCCCCTCCAGGGGGGATGGCCACGCCACAATCCCTTCTCCTCCATTCTCTTCTCGGGATCTTGGGCACGCATGCACACGCACCCGGTGTGAGTTTAAGCCACCGCATCCGGGACTCAAACCACGGTTGACTACATGGGAGTCCAGCGACATAGCCATTACGCTAACTGCTGGTCCCAAAGCAGTTTACTTTTCACTGTTTCTTCCAACACCTATCTAAGGTAAGAGCTGGAATTCAAATGCGGCATCCCTGACCATTCTAAACTGGATTGGCCTTTCCATTCACTATCACAGACTAGCAAGAGGAGCCCGTTAAACAGCCTTGTAGAGTGGGAGATGACATAAAGAAACAGGAGGGGTCCTTAGAATATCAGTGGGACCAAGGAGAGGACATGCTGGCCTTTGCGGAGAAGTGAGGTGTAAGCTGTGCCCTAGCCAGAAAACCAAGTTCAGAGTGGAGGGAAGGACTCCCTCCCCAAGAGAAAAGCATGCAGAGAGGGCCCAGAGTGCCCAAGAGCTTGGAACTGGGGCCAAGGAGCCAGTGTGGCCAGACTGCCAGAGGAGAAGTTGGCCCAGCGATGCCAGGTTGGCCCAGAAATGCCAGCCTGGCCCAGTTGCTGTTCAACAAAAGTGTGTTCATTAAAATGTCCCTGTAATGGGCCTTCTGGGTAATCTCATTCCTGGAACCTGTTTGAATTAATTTCTGGTTCGCTTGTTGAGAGTTTAGGGTCATTTCAGAGAGGGTACAAGATCAGACTGGCCTGGCTGTTGTATACCCTTAGCCTCAGGAAACAGAGGTTGAGGTATTTGACTGACTTATTGATGGATATTTCGGGTTGCCTCAGGTCATCATTCAGAATCCAAGAGGGGTGAGGCATGAACGGAACACATAGTGACCCCAGGACATTTCTTGGAAGTTGCTTTTTAAAATAAACCCCTGACATAGCTTGTTTTCATTTGCCTCTTTACCAAGAAGCTGAGTTCAAAAATAACCCTCAGTTATTTTAGGTTCTCATTAATCAAGGTGATGCTGTATAATACTGGAAAAGGAGAGACTTTGCTAGCCATTTCCACCAGTTATTTGCATTGATTTCAACAGCTCTCAAAAGCCATGGTTCTTTACCATAAAGTAGGAGGTATTTCCTAGATTACGCTGCAGTGTTTATCTTTGACAGCCTGTTACTCTAAGGGCCATAAATTTGCTATTTCCTTGTATTTCCTTGAAACTGGGTTTCTCTATGTGTGCAGTTGCCCCCACAGGGATCAAAACTAATCTGGCTTGACTAAAGACTTTGCTCCGCTCCTCTGCCCCCCACCTCCTACTTCTAGTTCTGGAGCAGCCTGCAGGGAGGGTGCCTCCCTCGGATTACGGCCAAGCTGCTCTCTGAGGAGGGTGGCCAGGCCTCTGCAAGCCCCCTCCTGCCCTGCCCTTGCCGTGGCTGTGCAGAGCAGCAACGAACCTGGGCTTGTTGGCTCACAGCACACATAGGCAGGCTGCAGGTCAGGGCTTCCAGCCTCCTCACTTCTCTTCATCTTCCCTAGGATAAAAATATTCCTGTTGGGTACTCGCCCTTTTTATACAAACAAATCAGTGAAGCCCCAGCAGCTTGGAGTTTTGTTTTTATTGGCATATTCACCTGAGAGAGCCGGCCACCCACCCAGGCAGCTAGCTCCTCTGAGAGCCTGGAAGTGCAGCAGCGCCAAAAGGCTTCTTGGTAACCTTAGAAACCAAGGGTGGGAGCTGGGCAAGGGGTTGCCCAGAGTTAGGGTGTAGGCCTCCCTAATCCTTGTTCCTCCTTTCCCACCCTCCTCCCTGTACAGACGCATTCAATTTGCTTTCCCAAGAAAGCCCATAGCACAGGGGCCTCAAGTCAGAGCAAACCGTCTGAACTGCAGCTCCCCCACTTCTCAGGCAAGTCTCCAAGCCTGCCTGCGTGTCAGCTGCCACAGTCATAAAGTGAGGATAATGGCATTTGCTGCACACTGTGGTTTTGAGACTTGAGGATGACAGATGTAAAAATTGTCTTGGTACTTAGAAGGGACTCATTAAGAGGTGGAATTTGATTACAAGAAAAGATTAGCCTGTCTTTCCCTGCAGATCTGGCTTTGGCAGCCAGTTCCTCCCTCCGAGGCCTGCCTGTCCCTTCCCGTTGGGTCTGTAGAGTGGCTCCTCTTGCCACTGTACGTGGACCTTCTATATGTGTGTTCCTGCAATGTTCTAGCATCCCCTTTGAACTTGGTGGGAGCTAAATAAGGACTCAACTTTACTATTAGCTGCTTGACTAAGCCATTGCATGTTTATTTTTAAGTCCTTTGGAGATTTCTTTCATCACAGAAAGGCCTGAGTCAGATGTCCCACAGGACAGTGTTAACAGGATAGTACCCCTCCTTCCTGACTAGACTCTGGGAAGGGGGTGGGGGTGGGGGTTAAACTTTCTTTCCTGTTACATCAGAGCTGATGTCGTGGGCAGTAGGAACAAGTCTTCTCATGCTCTTCAGTGCTGGCTTTGGGCTTCAGGACTGCCTGAAGAGGAATGTGCTCCTCTTGGTAGGGACACTGTTCACTGCCCCCTTGATCAGAGCACAGTTTAGGTGAGGGGTGCATGTGTGTGTGTCTGTCTATCTGTGTTTAGACCATTCTAGAAGTACATGTTGTTAGCCATCCCAGCCCCATCTCATACATTAACAGCAATACAGATAACATATGTATTGTATGACCCTAAATATTGTTAGCTCCATCTGATCTCCTGAAACGTGTGAGGTTCTCTGAAGAGAGGCCATGACAAACTAGAAGACTGATGCTTATGCTTCTCAGAGACATCTGACAGATAAGGAGATGAGAATGCAATTAAGTCAACTTTGTACATTTTTCTAATTCGAAAAAAATAAATAGTCCCTTGTTTCCTGGAAACCATTATCTCTAAATATCTCAGTTCAGCTCTTGTGTGGTGCTCGTCCTGTCTCAGGCTTTAGAAAGATTTGTGACCTGTGGCTTTAACAGCGATGACCTCCATATCTCCTTCTCCATCTCAGCTGTTTTCTCATGGTGACCGTCCCAAAGTTCTCTTCACCACCATTATGGACAGAACCTGGGGCTAATGTTTGAGCAGAGGGAGGAATCCTAAATGTTCCCAAAAGTTTTATCTTCAAAATGTTCTCTCTAGCAGCGTTCTTTAAAAATGTCAGGGAACCAGCAGTTAGCGTAATGGCTATGTCGCTGGACTCCCATGTAGTCGACCGCGGTTCGCGTCTCGGACCCGGTGGCTTACAACTCACGCTGGGCGCGTGTGCGTGCGTGCCCAAGATCCCGAGAGGAGAATGGAGGAGAAGGGATTGCGGCGTGACCATCCCCCCTGGGGGGTGATTTCTCGCTTTCTGTCTCTATGTCTCTCTCTGTCTGTCTGGCGAGCGCACGCGCCCTATAGCAAAAAACCTCTCCAAAAAAAAAAAATACAAAAAAAAAAAAAAAAATGTCACTCCCTGGGACGGAAGATGGTGTGGTGGTTAAGGCAGCTGGACTCCCACATGGCTGACCATGGTTTGAGTCCTGGACCTGGCAGCTTGCTTTCTCACTTTCCTTCTCTCCCTCTGTCTCTCTCTCTCTCTGGTCAACTTCAAAACAAAATAATAATAGTAAAATAATGACAAAGAATATTTTTTTTAATGTCACTCCCATCTACAACTGGTAAAGTTCTAGTTTTAGCAGTTTGCTTCATCCAATTTCAAAATATTCTTCTGGGATACTCATCACAGTTGAGAGCCAAAGGACCTGGCCCAGATAGATGATACAGATTTAGTCGTTACCACTCTTGCATGTAAGGAGCCCTCAGCCTAAGCCAGGCAGGCTAGCCTGTTTTTATCATTTCTGCTTATTCTCATGACATCACCACAGTCATTCACCTTTCACAGAAGATAGAAGGCAACTGAAAAGCAGGTAAAATTGTGAAGCGGGCGTGACAGCATCATCTAAGAAGCAAACCTCACAGAAGCTGGATTTTCCATAAACCCTCCATGGTATTCTCCCTCTCACATGTTCTTCCAGAACCTGGCTACGTCCCTATTCAGAGATGAATCTGTCCCTCCCCATGAACTTGGACTGGTATTTGTGATGGCCTCAATAGAGTAAGTTGGAAGTGATGCTCTGTGACTTCTGAAGTCAATCACAAAAGGCCACAAAGCTTCTGTCTCTTTCCCAGAATGCCCACCTAAGGAGGGCAGGCACCATAGTGTAAGGAAGCCAGGCCCCACGTGGACAGGACTGAGGCTGATGTCCTGGCTGAACTCCCAGCCAACAGCCACTCAGCCACGTGAGCAAATCATCCTAGAGACAGCCCCTGAAGTCAAGCCACAAGGCAAAGCTTGCATCAGTAGACTCTGGCCTTGATCTTCGTCTTCTGTTACTATTTCATGCTCTCTGCAGGTGTTTTCCTTGAGCTTTTCCTGTTCACTCCATCAGTTACCTTCTGGATGAAGCTATGCAAAACAGAACAGGAGATGGAAGAAGATGACGATGCTATTTTTGAATGATGTCTTTGCTTCTCTGAATTCATTGTGTGCTTATCCCTCTGCATTTTTTCTGGGATGACACCCAGCTATCTGGCCTCCTCAGTGTGAGATCCAAAAGGAAGCTTCAGCACTTCTCACCTACATGGCCTCCTGTTAATTTTTTATCTGTATTTTTGACAGTTTTACTTAGAAAGCCCCTAAGTTTAGAGTCTAACCTACCCACACACAAGACATACGAGCTTCCCTGGGCTTGCTTGCTTGCTTCCAGATGGGCAAAAGAGAGCTGTGTCCCCATCCCCATCACTCCACAAGGATTCTGCTGTCAGAACCAGAACTGTCCTTGGAATCTGATGTTGCAGGTTGATTGGGACATTTGATAATGATAAAAGTGTCAGTTTAGCAGGAAGGTGTACTAATCAGATGTGTGTGAACATAAAAGAACTTCAGAACAGATGAAGTAAAATTTGACAAAATTAAAGGGAAGCATAGACAATTCCACAGCCACAGATGGATATTTTAATACCCCTTCCTAGCAATGGATAGAACTAGACCCCCCAAAAAAATCAGAAAAATACAGCTGATCTGAACAACACTACTACCACCTTGGCCTAACTTTTCATAGTAACAGCACAGCTGCCTGTTAGGAAACTGTCCCAAGAACGTCCCTGCAGTTTGTCTTCACTGCAGGTCACAACAGGAGGCAATTTCAGAATGAGGAAGGCCTTAAATCTGCAAATTAGACCCTCCTTTTCTGTGGCAATTATCAATAGAAATGGCATGTTCTCCAGAACTTTCGCAAAAATGCATGTGAAGTTCCCAAGGACCAGAAAGCCATTAGAGCCACAGAAAGCGACCCATGGTATGTTGTGTGGTTGACACTTTAGAGAGAAACAAAACCCCATGACTTCCCTTTGAGTGGAGACCCTGTGTCAGCCTTGAAAGCTAAGGTTGCAGTTGCAGAGCCCACAAGCCCCCTAGGACACTCCCATCTGAGCTGCAAGGATGGGTCTCAAGTTCCACTGTAAATGACTGAGGGACCCATCAGGTGCGTTCCCCCGGCCTAGAAGAAGTAAGTGTACTGCTTCCTTCTGCCCCTGGAGCGTGAGGAGGCTTCATCCCACCCACAGCCAAGTCCAGATTGTGCCCAGGAAAGTGTGGGGAGCAGAAGAATGTTTCTCCCAGGGTGCAGGCCACCATGTCTGCCATGGGAACCTGCTGGCCCTGTCGCCAGGCTGTGCTTTGGAGCAAGCAGGTGGGACATGTGGATACAGCCATCTGAAGACACCTCTTTCTCAGCCTCTCAAGAGGATCTTTCCTTTTAGTCCCATATGGGTCCACAGTGCCCTTTGTCACTGGACAGCGATGGTCAATTGAGTCCCAGGAAGAGACAGACGCTGGGCCGCTGACTTCTTCACTGAACGATGGTCCTTGTCGTGCTAATTCTCTTCTCTCTTCCAGCGACACGGGGAAGACTCAGCTTTGGAGAGTTTGCGAGCACTCAGCTTCCTCCTTAGGGAGGAGAACTTGTCCCCCAGGACCTTGCGTAGCCCCGCACTGTCCCTGCCACAGGGTAGGTCCTGCCTGGGGGCTGGGAGCTGCCCTGTGAACATCTCCCACCGGCCAAGTGCATCCACGGCTCTGTCTACCTGCGCCAGCTCCTCCTCGGCCACTTCCCTCTCCAGGGCCTGGATGCATGTGGCCAGCCACTGTTCCTGCTTCCTGATGGCCTCGGCTGGGCCCCCAAGCTGCAATGGAGCTTCTGAGGCTGCCAGGGAGCTCAGCCCATCCTCTGGCTCCAGCTCTGGCTCTGCAGAGAAGGCATGGCCCGATGTATCAGGAGTGAGGGGTTCTGACAGGCTGGTGACAGGCTCGGAATCACTCTCACAGCACAAGCCCGAGTCGGCACTGAAGGGCAGGGTGTCTTCTGAAACAGACGGCTCGCCTACCTCCTGGCTTGGCCATGTCCCTGCCACTGCCCGGGTCCAGGCGTGGAGTTTCTGAGAGGGAGAAACACAGGCTGAGTTCTCTCTGTTCAGCACTTTTCCAGCCAGAGAGATGCCAGGAGACACAGCTCCTTACCTAAGAGACCCCCCCACACACACACCCAGGCCCTGCAGCCTCACTACCCAGGCCAATGTCTGGCTACTGGTGTGAGGGCTCTTCTGAGCAGCAGCTTCTAAGGACTAGAGTCTGGGCTGTGCTGAACCTGGGTGTGACAGCCCAGAAGAGCCCATTTGCCTTTAAGGAACTGTGCCAACTAGATGGTCACCCACCTGTTATTCAGAGTTAAAATATACAAAGCTTATCATTAAACTTAAAACTTCTAAGGCAAAGTTAGTAGTTTTTGTTTGTTTGTTTGAAAATTATTTTATTTAACTTTATTTATTCACTTATTTATTTCAATTTGACCAGAGAAGGGTAGAGTGTGTGTGAGAGAGAGAAAGCAAGCCACCAGGTCTGGAACTCGAACCACAATTGGCCATGTGGGAGTCCAGCACCCTTAACCACCAAGCCACCTGCCAGCCCCAAAGTTAGTAGTTTTGACTCACCACTTCTTTTTTTTAATATAATTTTTTAAAGATTTAATTTATTCATTTATTTATTTTTTAATTTGACCAGAGAGAGAGAGAGAGACAAAGAGAGAGAGAGAGGGAAAGTGAGAAAGCAAGCCACCAGGTCCAGGACTTGAATTGTGGTCAGCCACGTGGGAGTGTCCAGCACCTTAACCACCACGCCACCTGCTGGTCCCCGACTCACCACTTCTTACATTCTTCTTACTACATTTCATGGATGTGCCACATGGCCACATGTTGCCATACTTCCCAACTCTGTTGAATGTTGTGTTGGAGACTTGAAATTGGCCATGATCAGAGCATTTACACCACGGAAATTGGCAGATACTACAGACCAGGGATTTTTCTTTGAGAGGGCTTTTTTTTTTTTTTTTTTTTTTTTGAGAGGTTTTTCGCTATAGGGCGCGTGCGCTCGCCAGACAGACAGAGAGAGACATAGAGACAGAAAGCGAGAAATCACCCCCCAGGGGGGATGGTCACGCCGCAATCCCTTCTCCTCCATTCTCCTCTCGGGATCTTGGGCATGCACGCACACGCGCCCGGCGTGAGTTGTAAGCCACCAGGTCCGAGACGCGAACCGCAGTCGACTACGTGGGAGTCCAGCGACATAGCCATTACGCTAACTGCTGGTTCCCGAGAGGGCTTTTGACCAGCATACCACTGACTGTTCCCAACAGACAGCAGAGGCCTTTTCTGACCAAGCCCTCAATTATCTCTCTGGCACCCACCAGAGTCCTCTGGAGCTGAGCCCAGGACCCCTGGGGACAGATCCTACACCTGCATTGCTCCCTTCCTCCCTCAGCTGGGCAGAGGCCCCTCTTCCTAGTCCTCTTCTCCAGAGTGCCTTCCACATCACATGGCTGATGCTCACTGAGGAGCAAGGTGTGGGTGCAGCCACTTTAGGGAGCACTGCGCAGAAAAGAGGAGATACAACTTCCTGCCCAGATTCAGAGTTAAGCCAGGTTGGGGGAGGGGGGGAGGCACACTCCTGGTCAGAGGTGGGGGTAGTTGTCTAAGGAGTGGTATAGAAGTTTTTTACAAGTTCATGTCAAAGAGTTGAACGAGATCCCAATGAGAAGTCTCAGTCCTGCAGACCAGAGCCGTTCTCATGAGGGTCACCCAAGCCCTTGTTATAAATGGTCATGGTGGCTAGCCCACACAGAGTGCTACCAGGTGTCACCGCGCCTCCTGGGGGACCACTGCTATCTCATCTGTACATGGGCCAGTGAACCACCTGCTCCTACCCTCAGCCAGACTGCATGGAGGTTTCCACCTAAGTAACCTGCCCATCTGGGCCTTCCAATTGGGGGAGCTGTTTCCTCTAAGCTCTCTTACGATTTACTGTCAGAGTCATTCAGAGAAGAGACACGTGGGGGCAGCAGTGTGATCTGGAGATGCCAAAGTGAGGTGAGCAGACCAGGAGCTATCAGCATCCCCTGGGAGCCTGTTTGAAATGCAAATTCTCACAGCACCCCAGAGATGCCAAAGAACTCATGAGCCAGCCATCCAGGGGATTCTGTCACAAGCCTATTCTAAGAACCACTTCCCTATTTGGCCCATACCTTGAGCATGGACTACTTTGCTGCCAAGCCTCAGAGAACCTCATGGTTTGAGTCCCAGACCCAGCAGCTTGAGAAACACACTAGGTACATGTGCATGTATGTCCAAAATCCCAGAAAGAGGAAGAAATGGAGGAAGGAGATTGCAGTGTGACCATGCCCTGTGGGGACGGTACTTTCTCATTTACCCCCACCCCCATCTCTCCTGTGAGTGCATATGATTTGGCAAAATATATACACACACACACACACATATATATATATGTGTGTGTGTGTGTGTGTGTATATATATATTTCTTTTATTATTTTTTTTTAATTTGCTAGAGAGCACATGCACTCACCAGAGAGAGAAGAGAAAGGGAAAGTGAAAAAGCAAGCCGCCAGGTCTGGGACTAGGATCTCGGCTGGCCACATTGGAGTCTAGCACCTCAACCATCACACTACCTGCTGGCTTCACGGCAGAAAAAAAAAATTATTAAAATTTACACTAGAGCTGACCAGCCTGGTGACACAGTTATAAACATACAGGTCACAGCCAGCATGAATGAACTGCAGTGCTGGTGGCTACAAAGCCGTGGGTTTGCATCTGGCCTATACACATGCCAGGCATGTGCACATGGGCCCAGGATCCTGACCACCTGGAGGCCTAGGGAAAAGAGATCGCAGCAAGACCCTGTTGGGGGTCCTTCCCCCTCTCTCATGCACATGAGAGAGGGACTAAATAAACTTCAGTCATGACTAAAATAAACTTTAAAAAATTCAGTAAGCCAGAGCTATGTGGTCTTATACCTTCATTGGAATAAAAACTTTTAACTTGTTTGCATCCAGAGGTGGGTTTCAGGAAAAGTAAACACCGCTTGTCTTTGAACTCAGAGTAAAGTTTCTGAGTTCACAAACATCTTCCCACAGGAACTAGGGCTGTGGCTCAGGCCGACAGCAGAGGGCAGCAGCCCCACGCGGGCTCCTCCCGACACTGCCGCAGGGTGAAGTATGAGCAGCCTGCCTAGATAAAGTGAGTCTGGTTCCGCCTCCTCCCACTAAGAGGCCTGCACTTCCTCTGGGCGTCAGTGATTCACGTGTCCCAGAAAACAGCAGGGAAAGAAGAAAGAAAGTGCTACTCTGGGAGATGGAGGAGGTGGTAGCCAGGAAGGCCCTTTGTGAGCAGCTACCAGCTGAGTGGATTGGCTCCTAACGACTTAGTAAATACCAACTCCTGTGTTGACTGAGAACGAAAAGGTACAGGCTCCCTTTGTCCCTCCACCCAGTGCAACCTACAGGTCACAGACAGCAGTAATCTGGGAGTTCCTGGAGGAGGTCAACACTAACAAGATTCTTTGATCCTTCTGGGACTAGCACTACACAGGACTGGCAGCTTACAGGAAGGAACGCCCGTGTCCCTGGCCTCTATGCAGTCTCCAGGTGGCACTCACAGGTCCTGTTGTCACTCCATGGGCTCTTGTCTACCAGCAGCAGAGCGCACTCACCTTGTACCTCTCGAGGAGCTTGAATCCCAGGACGTGCTGCAGCTTCCGCAGACAGATGGGACACAGGTCCAGCGGCCGCCGCAGGGCCTCGTCCACACTGAGTGCCCCCTGCATGAGGCAGCGGAGCCAGCGGCAGTTCCCCAGGCCGAGGAGGTGGCAAAGCTCATGGCATGTGACCTGGAAGGGAAGATCCCCACCGCCTTTGCAACCTTGACAATCTACCTGACAGATCCCCAGACTTCTGGGCAACCCCAGAAGGGCCTAGATGCAACCCTAGGAGCCTCAGGACCCCTCCAGAAGACTGACACTTCCTGATTGCCAGGAAATCGCCCAGCTACCTCTCAGGGCCTGGCCTCAGACTGCACATGGCACCTCCGAGGCCCACTCTGGGACCCCAAAGAGAAAAGTGAGCTGGCATAGTCAGTTCTGGGAAAGTCGCAGAATGCTGGGGCTTAGGAGCAGGACACAAGGTTCAAAACCCAGGCTTGCTGTTTCACAGCTGTGTGGCCTTGGGCAAAACCTTGGCATTCCTGGGCTTTGGTTTCCTCACTCCGAAGGTCCCAAGAGATCTTCTTGCAAAAACCAGACAGTTTAACTAGGCAGACTTATAGGACACGGCCCACTCACGTCTTCTGCATGTCTTCACATCTTCCCAGCCCTTCCTCTTCCTGTGCCCCACCTCTCCACCCCTGGCCTCATGCTTACCTTGCAGCACTGAACCATCCCCAGGGCACTGAAGCACAGGGCCTGGCCTCTGTCCTGCAGGGGGGTCTCAGGAACATCTGCTGCTGCCTCTATCAGGGCTGGATCGGGGCCACTAGGCCCCAACTGCAGGAATTCTCCTGAGAACCGGGCAAAGCTGCAGACGCCTACTTCTGGAGAAAAGCAGAGAGAAGGAGGCTCAGGGGACCTTCAGTTTCAGGACGAAAAGCCTGAGGACACATCAGTCCAGGAAGGCCCAGCCCTGCCACCTATTGGTGTGAAGGCCAACCTAGGGTAGAGGCCAGGGTAGGGAGCAGCCTCTTGAGGAGGAGCTGAAAGTTGAAAGGTGGCTGTTTCCAGATACAGCCATTACCTTGGGGGAGGAGGTACTTGGGATGAGAGCACCGAGGGGATGCGCACAATGTCCTTCACCCATGGGGGGCCATGCAGGCCACACCAGCCTTCCCTCCCAGGCAGGAAACTGCCGGGTCCCTGGCTCACCATGCCCTGGAAGGAACTTGCCAAAGGTGAAGCTCCAGGCCTCGTGGGGGTACAGATCAGACAGCGTGAGGCCCAGCACACACAGTGCATCCCCCGGCTTATTGTTCTTCAAGAAGGACAGGATGCCATCTGAGGGGGAAAGGGCCAGAGGGGACACAGAGTCAGGAAGCAGTGGGGGCCCCCGGCTCAGGGCAGGTAAAATCCACCAGGAACCAGCTTTTTCCAAAGTCAGACACTAGCGATGCCTGGTCTGAGGCTGAGAACTCAAAGCCACCAAGCCGCACAGCAGAGTGAAGGCTGCTGTGAAGGCACCAGCCACAGAGTCAGTCAACCATCGGGAGAGCTGATCTAGATGTGGCAGGTCTGAGATGCCCATCAACATGAAGGAGGGATGCTAGGAAGGCCAGCAAGAGCTGTCAGTGGAAGTTCCTTCACAGCCCTAGAGTGGGAGGAGCTGCCCCAGCAGCTGAACAGTGACCCTGAGGTGTCCCAGCCCTGAGAATGTGGTGAAAGGGACCTGGCAAAAGGGACTCTGCAGCTGTAAGTAAAATAAAGCTCTTAAGATGGCAGAATATTTTGTTATGCAGGTGGTCTCAACATAATCCAAGGGTCCTTGTAAGAGAGGCAGCAGGGTCAGGGCCAGAGAAAGTGATAAGGAGGGAGGAAGAACCATGGCCAAGGAGTATGGGCACCTCCAGAAGCTAGAAGGGGCAGGAAGCACACTCTCCAGAGCTGGAATGTGGCACTGCCAACAGCTTGACCATAGCCCCTGAGACTTCTGACCCCAGAACTGCAAGGTAATTGTTGTGTGGCACCCAAGTTTGCCCTAACTCATCCAAGCAGCAAGAGGGAACTGATCCGGCTCAGGCGTGCATGTAAGAGGACAAGATGCACATCAAAACCAAAACTGCAGAGCTGGGAGGGTCTTAGAGTGATGACAGAGGGACCAGCAGTTGGCGTAATGGCTGTGTCGCTGGACTCCCATGCAATCGACCACGATTCAAGTACCAGACCTGGTGGCTTAAACTCATGCCGGGCGCACGTGTGTGTGTGTGTACCCAGCATCCCGAGAGGAGAATGGAGGAGAAGGGATTACGGCATGGGCATCCCCCCGGGGGGTGATTTCTTGCTTTTTGTCTCTGTCTCTCTCTGTCTTTTTGGCAAGTGCACACGCCCTATAGCAAAAACCTCCCCCCAAAAAATAGAGTGACTATAGAGAGAAGCAGAGGTGAGGAAGTAGAGACAGCCAGTAGGGAAGAACATTTTCTAGAGACTTTCGCTATAAAAAATAAGAGAGAGAAAGACTTTTTAAGACAAGAGGTATGACAGCACATTCACATCTGCTGCAGGAGAAAGGGGAGCTTGTTGGAATAGGGTTCGTCAGCAGGCTGGGGGAAGGGACAATGGCAGGTGGGAAGATGCGGATCCTCATGTGCTAGTACGGCCATTATCAGAAGCTGGGCATCCACCCTTAAAATCAGAGGAGAGGCCAACTAGGAGCACGGTGTGGGCTGGTAGGGAGCCTGGTGAAAGGAAGGCGCAGAGTTTCTCCTTTGGTTGTATTTCTTCAGCAAACAGAACCAGAAAAGAAGAGGGAAGAGAAGCAGGTAGTTGGAATAGAGAGAAGGCGAGCAGAGAGAAGGCAGAAGGGCCAGTGACTGGGGAACCACTGAGGGCCCCCCTGAGGTTCTAAGAGAAGGCCACTGAACAGGTAGGGAGAGAGCTGGAGTTAACTAAGTGCAGAGTGTGAAGGGAGAGGCGGGTACACATCAGGATTGTGATGACGGACTGTGAAATCAAAGCCTGGAAAGGTGACAAGTGAGGACAAGAGGCAAATAAGGACCAGTGAGGAGGGGGTAGGACCAGTGAGGTTCCTGATAGGTCAGAGAATTGTTAGAGTTGGAGGACCAAAAAGACTGAGCTGCAGACATTGGAGGAAGTGTTAGATATTTAAAATCCAGATTATGGACGATACAGTTGTCAGTAATAAAGTGTAACACACGGGGCCAGCAGGCGGCATAGCGGTTAAGGCGTTGCACTCGCACATGGCTGACTGAGATTTGAGTCCTGGACCCAGTGGCTTGAAACTCACACTAGGCACATGTGCGCACATGCCCAAATTCCAGAGAGGAGAATGGCGCGAAGAAGGGATTATGGTGTGGCAGTCACCCCCTGGGGGGATGATTTCTTGCTTTCTGTTTCTGTCTCTCCAGCAAGTGCATGTGCCCTATAGCAAAAATCTCTTAAAAAAAAAAAAAATAGCACATTGTTGTCCAATAAAAGCATTGCATAGATCACACATGTAATTTACATTTTAAAGTTTCCTAATTTTAAAATGAAAAAAAAAACAGACTAAAGTGATTTTAATATTTGATTTAACCTAATATACCCAAAATATCATCTTAACATGCAATCAAAGCTTTCAAGTTATGAGGTGTTTTATATTGTTTTTCATATTAAGTTTTTGTATTTGGTGTAGATTTTGCATTTGCTGCACATCTCATTTCAGACCAGCCACATATTGTGCATTCAATCACCACGCATGGGACCAGCTCTGTGGTCTGGTAGTTAAGGCAGCCAGAAACCACATGGCTGACCATGTGGTTCAAACACCAACCCTCACAGCTTGAAAAAGATGTGCAGGCGTGCCCAAATGCCAACAGGGTAAAGAAATGAAGAAGATATTACAGCATGACCTCACCCCATGGAGAGTGCTTTCTCCTTCTCTTTCTCTCTCTCTCTGTAAAAGTTAGCCAGACAAGCTCAGTGGAAAAAGAATAGTTCTTAAAACACACAGGATGGGGAGGAATTGACTACAGAGGGTCATCGAGGAAGCCTTGGCAGGGAGCGGGGTCAGGGCAGTGAGGTGTTCTGTGTATGTTTGTGTTGATGGCTGTGTGACGTATGCATTTGTCAAGACTCACAGAACTGTACTCCTTTTTTTTTTTTTTTTTTGGAGAGGTTTTTGCTATAGGGCTCATGCGCTTGCCAGAAAGACAGAGAGAGACAGAGAGATAGAAAGTGAGAAATCACCTCCCAGGGGGGATGGCCACGCCAGAATCCCTTCTCCTCCATTCTCCTCTCGGGATCTTGGGCATGCACGCACACAAGCCCGGCGTGAGTTTAAGCCACCGGGTCCGGGACTCGAACTTCAGTTGGCTACATGGGAGTTTAGCGACATAGCCATTATGCTAACTGCTGATCCCACACAGAACTGTACTCTTAAAAGAGAATTTTACTGTCTAAATTAGACTTCAATAAACATGACCTTATTAAATTAGAGACCCAGTGAGAAAACAGAAACAGGGGAAGAGTGGCACTCAGAGGTAACAGGTGTTTCTGAGATGGGGAGCAGGCAGGGTGACCCTATTGATTCAGTTCCAGCTCTGGCTGGGAAGGATGAAGACTGTACTCAGGGTCATCAGGCTGGTCCAGAAAGGTCTCACATCTCTGTCTCAGACAGTCAGCAATTAGAGGCCAGTCAGAGAGAAAAGAAGATCCCCTCTGGAGAAAAGGTTATTCTAAAAGTTAAATTACTTTTTCAAATAAAATGTCCAATTAATCATAGAAAGTACCAAGGCAGAAAGCGAGACAAGATAACTGAGCAGAATTATCATAAATAACAAATATGGCTGCAAGGGCACCCTGAATAATGCAGACTGTCAGATACAGACTGGAAAGCAACTACGCTTGTGGACCTAAACACAAAACTTAAAAACTTTAGCAGGGAACTGAGAGCTATAAAAAAAAGCGACACTGCTAATTTGAAAAAGAATCCACCAGAAACTATTAAGTCATCAGGAAAGTCATGAAATATTTTTCTATGTGAAAATGCATCGTGACTTTCCTGATGACACAATAAAATTAGGAATTCAATAAATAGAGAAGAGCACTTTTCATGGAGCTAGAGAGAGAATTAGCTGATTGGAGGATGCAGATAAACAGACTGAAGCATGAATGGTCAAGAAAGAAAAAATACAGAAAAAAGACATACAAAGAGAATAAGATGGATTAATACACACACACACACACACACACACACACACACACACCACTGGAATATAAGGAGAAGAGGAAAGGAGTGGGGAAGGCAAGGTATTTGAAGAAAAAAGCAGTAACTGAGAATTTCTCCTTTTTTTAAGAGGTTTTTGCTCTAGGACACATACACTCGACAGAAAAAGAGACAGAAAGTGAGAAATCACCTGGGGGATGGCCACGCCGCAATCCCTTCTCCTCCATTCTCCTCTCAGGATCTTGGGCACGCACACACACATGTACCCAGCATGAGTTTAAGCCACCTGGTCTGGGACTCAAACCGTGGTCAACTACATGGGAGTCCAACGAGATAGCCATTGTCAATTGCTGGTCCCAATGACTGAGAAGTTCTCAGAGCTGATGAAAGGTATCAATCCACTCATTCCAGGTCCAATATCAGCCAAACAAAGAGGAGTCCCATCTCCTTCTTGGGGACCTCCCTAAATTTGAGCCTAGGTCTTCTACCCCACCTGAGAGTTTCTAGTTCGTCTATACCTCTTCACCGGGCCCCTCTCTAGCTGCAGGGCTAGGGTGAAGGGGTCTTAAGGGGTCTTCTAGACACCTGAAATGCTTCACAAAGACTGGAGAGATGCTGAGTGACCTAGAAAAGCTTGCTTCACCTGCTCTCATGCTCCAAGATTTTCCAGTGGACACTGAGCTATATGGTCAAGTGTCCAGATACTCTTCTAGCTGGGAAAAGGAACTCTTGTTGCAGTGTCCCCTTCCAAAATGCTGAGAAATGGGTTCCTTTCCTCTCCTGGGCTCCTTCCTCCCATCTTTTCCTTCTGGGATGGTCTCCAGCTAAGTGATGGGGGCCTGACCTTCCCTGGCCTGGGGCCCCACCATGCTCACTCACCTGTGTGGAGCTGGAGCCTGCCTGAGTCCTGAATGGGGCGCGAGGAGCAGTGGATGGATGCAGCCGCCACCGAGGGCAGGCACTTGACCCGCAGGCCCAGGAAGAAGGCCTCCGTGCAGCTGCGCAGGTCGTCCAGCAGGGAGCTTTCCACCAGCCCCTCACTCAGATCTGGGGGTAGAGCAGCATTGTCAGCCCTGCTGTGTGCTCTGCTCACCTGTGACCACCTCCTCAGCACTGACCTGCTGAGTGGACAAGATTCAGCACAGAGTTCAGAGTTCACAGAAAAAAAGAGACATAAGGTATGACTTTCCCAAAGGGGCAAAAAAGGAGAAACAGAATAAAGATAAATGCTCAGGAGGAAGTGGGTGGGCCTCACCTAGCAGCCAATAAATATCCTGAGTCAAAGACTTCTGGGGTGGGGCCTGAGGCATAGAAGTGGACCATGTGAGGGGTGACAGAAAGGAGCGAGGGAGCAAGCAGGTTTCACAGGTTTCATGACTGCAGAAAGACAGCCTGGTTGGAGAGGGCAAGAGGCCAAGGGGGCCAAAAACAAGGTGAGCCACTGGAAAGAGGGGCACAGCCAGGTGGTACATTAGCTCAGATGGACTTGGACCAGGGGTGAAGGCTGGAGACCAGCGAGGGTGCAGGGTGCCCAGGCCAGGAGCTGGTTAGAACCGCAGATGCTAGGCCCACCCCAGGCCTCCTGACCCGGACCCTGCCTTTCAGCCAAAGGCCTATGTCTGCACATCAGAGCCCGAGAAGTGCTGCTCTGAGCATCACAAGGATGTGATGAGAAATGGGTGGTTCCAAAGCTGCTTGGGAGGCAGGATCTACAGGCTTTCCAGTACCTGGCTAAACACAGGCACCTGTTGTCTTGGCCCTTGGTCTACCCTACTTCTGTCAGACAAAGAGCCCAGAATACAGTAACCACACTGGAGTTCTCCCTCCAGCCCAGTCCAGCATCTCCCAGCACCAGAGATAAGAGACCAGCCTCAGGGTTGAATCAGCTTGTGTTCAAATCCTGCCTCTACCAATAATCAGCTCTGTTATTTGGGCAGGTCAGGTGACCTTCCCTAGACTCAGTTTCCTTACCTGATTCTAAATCTCAGCATCCCACATGGGAAGTGATTGTTATAAAGTACACAGCACAGTGTCTGGGACAGTGCTGGTTTCAATAGGTGTAGCTAGCTGTGCACATCTGGACAAGGCAGCACCTGCGTGTGGAATGGCCCCATGGCCCTGGCTCTCTGGACAGTATCAGAGATGGGTGGGAGGCAGCCTGAGCAGAGCCAGGACCCTCACCCCAAATCTTGGACATGCCCAGGTCATCTTCCCTTGTGTTGGTCTTGCCTGGGGCCTGTGCACAGAGCTGTGTACAGGTCTGGTCTCCCAGAAAGGTCCTGATGGCTCCGGTCCCCCACTCCCCCCACTCTCCCTGACCCCCATACCTATTGGCTGAAAGTAAATGTGCTTCCGGGCCAGGCTCTGCTTCCTGTGCTGCAGCGAGGCGTAGAAGGTCTCGAAGTCCTCGGGGGCCTCAGGGTGGCTCAGGAGCCAGTCAAAGGCTGTGCGGATGAGCAGTGTGCAGAAAAGGGTCCTCTGGGGGTTGTAGGCCTCGGACAGGAAGAGCCTCTCAGCAGGGGAGAAGGCAGAAACGTATAGCTGCTGCAGGGTTGAGTTGGTGGAGACCAGGGCGTCCTTCAGGGCCCGGGGGCCAAAGCTGAACTCCTGAGCTGGTCTACACTGCAGCATGGTGGGCAGGTGCGGCCTGGCTACTTCTGGGAGCCCCTGCTGCTGCCCATGAACCAGCCAGAGGACAGCCACGATCTCTTCCAGTACCTTCCTTCGGGCTGATCAGAGCAGCTGCTGAGGTTTCCCGGTAGATGGATGCTGGCTGAGGGCTGTTGTGGCCCAGCTCTGCCTGCCACTGGACCACCTCAGCAGCAGGGAGGAGAGGCATGGACACTCCAAGGCCACCAACACCCTGTGGGGGGATGCACAGAGGTGTCACTGTCACTACTGAGCACACGCAAGCCTGTGGACTTGGTAAGGGGGACGAAGTGGCTTTCTCCAGCTACAAAGAGCAGCCATCAGAGGGAGCCAGGTCTACTCCCAGGGCACGGCACTTCTGCCCAGCCCAGGCAGGATGCTCTGTCATCTTCTTTAATGGGAGGCAGGGCCCTTGATCCAGAACAGAGTATGGGGAAGTATTCTCTCCCTCCACAGGGCCTGTGTTTCCAAGGAACCTTGTGAGGCCATCAGCCCTGCCCCCAGAGGGCAGGACGCCCTTACAGCAACTCTGACACTCACTATTACCCACCCTGACTGCTCTGAGCCTTCAGAAGGGGATGTTCAAAGAAAGAGCCTCACCTGTTCTTTTTGCTGAGACCCTGTAAGGCAAGAAGTGCACCCCCAGGTAGGAAACTGAAGGCTCTTCTCCTCTGATAACAAAGTACACCCCATCACCCAGGTCCCCTCCATCGCTGCAGCTCCTCTTTATCCCAGCTAAAGGCTTTCCTGGAAGAGGGGCCCTGATGCCACAGGGAAGCCTATGGGGGAGGAAGACAGCCCCAACATCTCCAGACCCAGAAGTTTCTGGGGCCCACAGTGGGGCAGGGTGAGACGCAAATTAAGTAGTCAGGGTCAGGCACACGTGCCAACACAACAGCAAGCTGTGAACGTGAAGGCATGAAGCGTCAACAAAGAGGTGTTTAACCACAGGGACAGACAGGTGGAAGAGGGGACTTTGAAGAAGGGCAGATGGGCTAGGAGCCCCCCATGACAAAGTCACTGTGCAAACCAGAGTTTCCCTCTGAATCAGAAGCGCTGACTGGCGCATTGATGTGAATCAGAAACACACACCTGAAAAGCTGCCAAGAAAGGTCTGGCCCTGGTCACAAGCCAGCTAGGGGCCTTCCTTTGTATCTCAGGCCAGAGCTTTAAGAGATGGTGGAGGGTAGGCAGGGACTGGGCAGTAGTACGGGGCACCTCACAGAGCAGAGATAAAAGGGAGGGGAAGGTAATAGGGGAGAACACCAGAAGGCAGAGAAAAGAAGACAAAATACACACAAAATACCAGTGGGCCCAGAACTAGAGAAAGCCAAGCTAGGTACACAAACCCATACCGCGAAGAACATAAAATCGTGAGACCTCCCAGCCCTAACTGGAAAACCACAGATGAGTCCTGTTTGGGAAGAATGAAGAACCCTCCATCTTTTTAGCTAACCCAAATTTAAAGCATTTGTATGGGAAATAAATTTATATATGCTCGTACATACACATTTGTACATATATATATGTATGTTCAAATAGAAAGAAGGGGAGGGGGGTGAGTGGGGGTTAGACGGAGCATCCCTGATCTGAAAATCCAAAATCCAAAATGCTCCGAAGTCCGGAACTTACAGAGTGCTTACATGATACCACAAGTGGAAAATTCCACACCTGGTCTCACGATAGGTTGCAGTCAATGCTGCAGTACAGAAATACTGTGTAAAATTACCTTCAGGTCAGATGTATAAAGTATCTATGAAACATACGTGAATGTTGTGTTCAGACTTGAGTCTCATCCCCATTGTATCTCAATACACATATGAAAATATACCAAAATTCAAAAAACTCCCAAATCTGAAACTGGTCCCAAGCATTTTGGGTAAAGAATATACAACCTGTACATAATTTATCACTTTTCTTCTTTAAAGAATTACATACACGGGGCCGGCAGGTGGTGTGATGGTTAAAGGTGCTGTACTCCCATGTGGCTGACCACAGCTTGAGTTCCAGACCTGGTGGCTCTCTATCTCTCTTTGGTCAAATCTGAAAAATAATGATAATAAGTAAATAATTTTTAAAAATAATTCCATACATAGATACACATCTGTACATGTGTATATACAGAGAGAGAAAATCTTTCCAAGAGAAGGAGCTGGCTTAAATGAGGAGAGGGGCTGGAGCTGAGTTGCCACCGAGATCCCTCCCCAGAGACCTTCACATACTTCCTTTCTCCCTATATATATCTTACAAGCTTCAGATCGAACTGCATGTATAATCTTATACCTGTTTGCATCATTTACTATGCAACATCTCCCCAAATTCTTAGATATTTGATAAAAATGCCATTTTCAACAGCTGCCCCAAAATGCTATGATGAACATCTCTGTACATAATTCTGTGTTTCTGTCTCCTCAGGGCAGATTACTAGAAGGAAAAAATATCACGTATGATGTTTAAAGGGTCTTAATTTGTATTGCCAAACTGCTCTCCAGGAAGGTCACACTAATTTACAATCCCACCAGCCTTCGAAGTCCTAAGTAGTCTGCAACAAATAAAATACCCACCAAGAGCACTGGAACCTGCTATGTTCCAGGTGAGGCTTCATCACTTTCACAACCAGAAAAGTGGGTACAGTTCTCACCCCCATTTCCAGGAGAGTGGAGTAATGCTTAAAATAACTTCAGCAAAGCTTTGCCGCTCCTCAGAATGAGTGGAGGGATTGCAATATGCCAATTTTCAAGCACCACGGTTCCCAGCTCTGAGCAGCAGGCCCTGCAGAGCTCAGGTTCTACACCGACCTAGCCCATGCCCACTGCCAGCATCCAGAGTGGCCTTCCTGTGCCTGCCTGGAGGGCAGGTTGGAACAGGATGAACAGCCTACTTCTGGGCTGGGGCGGGAGAAGTCAGATGGAGAGGACCAAATTCTGTGGCAATGGGAGCAGCCACAGTGGGCGAGTTTTCAGGAGGTGAGAGAGAATGCAAGGAGGAACAGGGAGGCAAGGCCCAAGTCCTCCAGCAACAGACAAGAGACACAATTTGTGTTTCCAAAGGAGGCTGGGCAGGGTCCTAGTGCAGGAGCTCACATGGGTGGGTTTATTCACTAATTCAACTGATAACTGTTTTATCAGGGATCTCCAGAGAAACCAAACTGATAGGAAGAAAATATGCATACACACACACACATATATACACATATATAATATGTGTATATATATATATATATATATATATATATATATACACACACACACAGTTACATAGATAAGAGAGATCTCATGAGGAATTGGTTGAGAAGTTCCACTGTCTGCATCTGTAGGCTGGAGACAGGGAAGCTAATGGTGTAATTCAGTCTAAGGACCTGAAAACTGGGGGAGCCGATGGTGTAAATCCCAGTCTGGGAGTAGGAGAAGATGTCTCAACTCAAGAAGCAAGGCAAGAAAAAAGGGATGAATTCCTTCTTCGTCTTCTTTTTCTTCAGGCCTTCAAAGGACTGAAAGGTGCCACATCTGGGAGGATAGTCCACCTCACTGAACCTATAGATTTAAATGCTATTGCATTTGGAGATACCCTCGCAGACGCACCTAGCAGTGATGTTGAATCTGGGCACTCCGTCCAGGCAAGCTGATGTATGAAAGCAACCATCAGCTACTCAGTGCCTGCCCTGTGCTGAGGCTTGGCCCATAGAGTGGCCAGAACAGATTGCCTTGCAGGGCTTGGATTCTAGGGAGTTAAGGTTGATGGTAAAAGGCACAGAACGTAAAGTCCATATATACGTTAGAAGGTGACAGCTGCTATTGGAAAAAGAAAGGCCTGAGTGGTGTAGGGAGTCAGAAGTGCCAGAGGGGGGCCAGCAGATGGCATTATGTCTCTGGACTCCCACACCGCTGACTGCAGCTTGAGTCCCGGATGTGGAGTTTGGAACTTAGGGAGTGCTGACATGATACCACAAGTGGAAAAATCATACCAGGTGTGTGTGTGTGAGTGACCAAGACCCAAGGAGGAGAATGGAGGAGGGATTATGGTGTGGCCATCCCCACTGAAGGGTGATTTCTCGCTTTCCCTCTTACTATCTCTCTCTCTCTCTCTCTCTCTCTCTCTCTCTCTCTCTCTCTCTGGTGAGCATATGTGCCCTGTGGCAAAAACTTCTTTAAAAAAAATAGGAGTGCCAGGGACCAGCAGTTGGCATAATGGCTGTGTTGCTGGACTCCCATGTAGTCAACCGTGTCCTGAACCCGATGGTTTAAACTCATACCAGGCAAGTGTGTGTGCGTGCCCAAGATCCTGAGAGGAGAATGGAGGAGAAGGGATTGCGGCGTGGCCATCCCCCCTGGGGGGTTATTTCTTGCTTTCTGTCTCTCTGTCTCTCTCTGACTTTCTGGCGAGCACACACACCCTATAGCAAAAACCTCTCAAAGGAAAAAAAAAAAAAAAATAGAAATGCCAGAGGACTCCATGGCCATTTCCAAGAGGGCAATCTGAGTGGGCTTCATGGATAAGGTGAGACGAAGGAGTGAGGGACAATAACAGGCCAGGGTGTCCCAAGCAGAGAGAATGCATGCAAAGGCCCCACTGCACGCACAGCCACGTGGGACTCAGCAGGTAGTTATAAGAACTCGAGGCTTTGTTTTGAGCTGCTAGGCTTTGAGCAGAGGAGTGACATTGAGCGTAGTGTCCGGGAACCCCATCCAGGTGCCAGGGAGTGTGGAAGCAGGACCCCTAGCAAGCCTTAGGAATGGTCAACAGGCTGGAAGGCCTTGGCAGTCAGGGGGTTGTAGGGCTTGGGCAGAGAAGAGGTGCTCAGGAAACCCTTGAGGCCTGAATGCCCTCCACACGAGCTGGGACTCTGGCATGAACTTAGCTCTCTGATTTTTAACCACACGGTGCCTGGGTTCCTCCCCAGTTAGATGGGCATGGTCCTACTGGTTTCCTTGCCCAGAGTATGGTTGGGCCAGCAGAAAGCAGGAGGCCCTCGGCCCATAGTGAGGCCGGCATGCCGTCCAGGCCTCTGACACCACGCGCATCTCGGCAGCCTATTTTTATTCTGGATGCCGGTCACACGACCCACTGATGTGCACCTCACTCTGCCCGTCTGCTCACAAACACCCTCCTCACCCACCACTCTGGGGCGAGAGGCTCTGTCGCTCACAGTGGCCATTGCCTCATTTCCTCCGAGCTGCAGCGGCTCAGAATTCTACTTTCTGTCATTGAGAACAGCCTAGAAATGGTTTCTCTAAAGCAGCCCAGGGCCTTCCAGATGCCCGAGAGGGCCTGTGTCACAGCTTTCTAGAGGAAGTGGAAATGAGACAGATCCCAGCATTCAAGGGTGGCCTGATTAACATCCCTCTTCACAAGGCCACCATCTCGTAAATCCCTCACAGTCACTTTTCAACCTAACACTTCATCTGACCTCCACCAAGACCCTGAGATGTAGTTAACAATATTGACCCATTGTATTGCCAAGGAGACAGGCCCAGAGAGGGAAAGTCATTTGCTTAGGGTTGCACAGCCCCCACAGGTCCTGACTCCCAGTACGGCACTCCTCGCTCCAGTCTGCATTTGCAGACCTTCTCCTGTGTGTGGGGGGGCAGTATTTCCTGCCAGCATCCCCTCCCCCTTTCCTGTCACAGACCTTAGTCAGGAGCTTCACTGCCAACACACCTCTACTCCGGGCAAAGCCTCAGAAGTGAGAAATCCCTCCTTCTTGCCAAAAATTCAGGGGCCATACCATGCTTATCCCAGGCGTGACTTGGACCTCAGGTTCATTGCAGCCATTTAGAGAGGATTAAATCATAAGGCAACAGGAGGGGTCAAGTTTTTGCCCCAATGAACCGGGAGGATGAACCAGGAAAGTAATCCCAAGTTGGCCAGAAGCAGTCAAGAGACATGAAATCCACATTTCCAGAAAATGCTGGTGCTGGTTCTCCTTGTTTTGGTCTTAAGGCCCCTTTATACTCTTTAAACCTAGTAAGAACCCCAAAAAGCTTTTGTGCAAGTTCTACCCATCAGCATTTACTGTGCTTGAGCTTAAAATAGAGAGGTGTGCAAAACACAAGAGCACAAAGTCCTCCCTCCACCCATCATCAATCAGAGCAAAGGCATCACGTGGCCTCTGGAAAACACTGTACGCTCGTTTGGGAGGACAGGGTGAAAACATTTAGTGTTTTGTGAAAATAGTTTTGACCTTGAGGGTCCCCTGCAGAGGTCTCAGGAATGCTCCTCTCCCCCAGGATCTTCAAAACACACTTTGAGTATTACCGTTTCCCTCTAAATCTTCCTCCCTGGGACAGCTGTTTGCACAGTGGTAAGTGCCAGAGAAACATGACCAACACCTAGCAGAGCACAGTGTGCTGCTGGGACCAGCCAGCCTGAGCTCAGAGCTCGGAAGAAGCTGCAGCATTAGCTCTAGACCGGCAGAGCTGAGGGACAAGGTCCAAGAACAGCCACCTCCCATGCTGGAGGGTGGTGTGACAGGCTCCAGGCTGGGCATGGGGCTTCCCAAGTCCCTATATCCCTCCACATGGGTCCTGCTCAATCTGCCCAGGTCCCATGTCCTCTCAATTAGCCCATGTGGCCACATTCTTCTGTCTGTGTCACTAAGGGAAACCCCCTTCCCCACCCTCAGCACCACCTGAGTCCTTCCATCCTGCCAGGTCATTCCTGCACAAAGCCACTCCTCACGTAGGGCTGGAAGCCGTGCAGGCTGAAGACCTGTCCCTAGCAGCTGGGGGTGCCCTTAGGGAAGGAGCTGTAATTAGCCCAGGGTGGTTTCCTAGCCCTCCCTGCCACTTTCCAACCCATTCATCTCAACTATGATGGATGCTCTGGAGGGAAAACTCCAAAACAGCTCCTGGCTGTCATTTGGCCGCTGCCAGTCTGTCACACTCCTCTGTTAACTACCATCATGATGGCAGCTGCCATGTACCAATGCCCACATCACCTGACACCCGACCTGTGTCATTCGAGCCTCATGACCTTGTGGGGCTGCTGCCATAGTCCTCATGTTTCAAATGGGGAAACTGAGGCTCAGAGATGTTGAGTGACTCAGTCATGGTCCCATAACTGGGAGGTGGCCAGGCCTGGTCCCAAAGCTATGCCTTATGTTGGAACCCCAACTCTTAGCATGCTGAGGGTGTTCCAGAAAAGGAGAGCCAACAGTGAACTGAAGGTAGGATGTCTCCTTCTCTCAAAAGCAATGAGCTATTTGCTCTGCCACTGCAAAGGCCATGGCCGAACTTCTCAGCCAGCTCCCCTTCGTCTGAGGCACCCTTCTCCTCCTCTGGCCTCTGTTTTGCCCAAAGCCTGGTATAGGGCATGTCCTTGTACGTCCCCCACAGGGGAGGGTCTGCCACTCCAAGCCTCAAGGGCAACCTGATTGGCCAGGTAATCAAGGTCAGGCCGCCCCATACGGAGCAGTCCTGGGCACTAGTTCTCCCCCATCTGACTAGACAGATGCCCAGCCTTCAGGCAAGAAACCATGCTCTGATTCTTGTTATTCTGAATGCGCTTTGCAAAACACCCAGCAGCTGCATTGAGCCATTCATTAGCTGACGGCCCAAACCTTCAAGGAGTTCTAAGCAGCCCCATGCAGAAGGACATGACAGGGCTGGGGTTTCACACTTCTCAGAGGGTTTCCATTTGTTAGAGAAGAAAGCCAAGGGCTCAGACCACAGGGGCAAGGGCCTCTTGTGTCAGACTCCTGGCTTCCTGTTGATGTCCCCTGGCCCACAAGCCCCATATTCCACTGACAGTTTCCTTCCCATGACAGGGGCAGGGAAGGACCTAGGTCACTCCCTCTCTACCACCACCATCCCGACCCTGGCAGTTTTGTGAAGTCTGGCATCTCTGTGTAACCTTATCGCCCTCCTCTTTCTGATTTGGAGGTGCTACCTTACTTTCGTGAAGGGAAAACTCTGTTTCTCTCTCTAACGAATACCTGGCAGTGGCTGAAGCCCCCTCCCGGACACACACAGGCTGGGAAGGAGGCCTTGGGTGAATGATTTTCTAAGTTCCTGGAGGCTCCCCAGGGACAGCCCACACCCATCGACGCGCCCCTGCCAGAAATGCCTTCTTTCGGGCGCCTCGCCCTGGAGTCTCCCACTGCCTGTTTGTTCCCATCTGGAAGATGACAAACGAAGATGACAAACAGCGCGCAGATCTCCCCGGCCTGGCGAGCCGATGGCGGTGACTGGGTGCTGAGCCCCTTCCCTTGCCTGGCCTCGCTGAAGAATCTGGCCGCTAGCTGTGCCGACCCCTGACGTCCGGGACCCCGCGCCCAGCTCAGCACTGCACCAAACCCTCGTTTGGCTCTCCGGCCGACCCCAGCTTCCCCACCGCCTGCTCAGTGCGCCCTTCGCGTCTCCGCCGCCCGGGCGTCCTCGGGGCTTGCGCGGGCCAGGACCCGGCACTGCGGCGCGGCAGGGGACTGCCTTGTGCCACCCAGCCTGCCCGGAGCACAGCGGTCCCTTCTCGGTCCCCGCGCTCCCAGGTCCTCCGCGCGCACCTCCTACCTCGCAGCCCCGCGCCCTCTGGAGTCGGCAGAGGCCGAGCTGGGCACAGCGCGGAAGGCAGCGTGGGCAGTTGGCGTGGACCACGAACATCGAGGAGGTCCCAGTGTGACGTCAGCACGTGGGGCAGGGACCGAGGCGGGACCGGGTCGAAAGTGCTGTGGGGCCGCTGGCGGGCGAAGAGGGAGGGCGGAGGGCCGGTCCGGCTGCGGGCGCCACACCCTCCCCTGCGCTCTCTCACCAGCCGGCAGCGTACAGACGCCCGACTTCTGCTGCCAGCGCGCAGAGCTCGCGTGGGACACTCCTGACACTCCCAGAAATACCTAGGGGAGGGTGTAGGGCCAGAGATCTTAAAGCCAAGCAGGTGAGAGAGGGAAGCGCAGCTCCCTGGGTTAGCCAGATGAGAGAGGTGAGTTGAGTCGCACAGGCAAGGCCCAGGCATCCCAGCTACCCCAGCAATGTGGGAGTGTGACCCCGACACATAACGCATAGCGCGGACCTGTCATCAGGCCCCCTGGGAACTCCCCCTCCAACTGACCATCCCCTCGTTAGACTGTAATCATGATTTGTTTCATCTGTATGCCCAGCACAATATTCCATTCTAACACTTTACCTGTATTCTCTCCTGTCAGCCTCATAACAAGCCTGTAAAATAACAACCATTTTTGTCCCCATTTTATGGATAAAAAGCTAAAGAGTAGGCAGGGAAGGGGATAGGTTCAGAGCTGCCTAACCTCATCAGTCCCGTCCTAAGCCACAAAGCGGAATGGCAGCCAGCCACCGAGCCCCAGGCAGAGAGCAACAGCACATAGTACGCGTTCACTGAACATCTGCAGGGAGTGAAGCGAGTCCACCAAGACAGTCTTCGGACCAGTGGTCTGTACCTGGGAAATGAAGGGCAGCCTTGTCTATGGAGCCCCCACAACCTTTCAGCCTCAGGCCAGGCACATACCCAGGAGAAAGGGCACCAGCAGCCTTTCTGGTCCTGCCATGAAATTACGCCATCAGCCCCTACCACCACCACCACCACCACTTGCCATTCCCTCCTCCATTTGAAAGCTGGATTTCAACATACAGCTTTCAGGAGGCAGCATAGTCCTGGGAACCATTCCCCAGCAGAGAAGAGGCCCTCTCAGCTGCGGCTAGGATTGGCAAGGGTTCTTTTTTTTTTTTTTTTGAGAGAGGTTTTTGCTATAGGGTATGTAGAGACAGAAAGCGAGAGATCACCCCCCGGGGGGGATGGCCACGCCACAATCCCTTCTCCTCCATTCTCCGCTCGGGATCTTGGGCACACACGCACACATGCCCAGAGTGAGTTTAAGCCACTGGATCTGGGACTCGAACCATGGTCGACTACATGGGAGTCCAGCGACATAGCCATTACACTAACTGCTGGTCCCAGCAAGGGTTCCTTTTGAGCCTCACCTTCCTCTTCCAGAACATGGAGGCCATAACAGTGAGGACCACAGAGGGCTGTGGAGCAGCTGCCACCCCAGGCAGCTCAGAGTCCTCTGCACTTTGTATCACCATTGCTGGTGCAGGAAGAGGGCCCTGGCAGTGGCTGACAGTTCCCTCTTGCAGCTCGGTGCAGTAACCTTACAGTAGTGCAGGGCACCATCCTGAGGTGTCCTCGTTCCCAGGAAAAAATGGCTCAGGCCACAGCTCCATGGCCCTTCCTGCACTTCCACGGGCACCTTTTCCATCAGCCCAGATCTCAGGACCTTGGCAAAAAAGGGGAGGGGCCAGTGAGTAGCAGGGCAGACTCTCAGGGGAGCTATCCTGGGAGATCAGGTCATTGTGTCCCCAAATTGGTGCCAAGATAGCCAGGCCTGTGGGACTCTTCCTAGCACTCAGAGTCTTCCAGTTGTTCCACTGGTGCATGATGGCTGTCCTCCCTGGCTGCCCTCAAGGAGAAGAAACCAAGAGGCAGAGCCCTGATGCTGCTCATAGGCAGCCTGTTCTGCTGTCTATTGTGAGGCTCAACCACTTCCTGCCTGGAGTCTGGGAGATGCCCCCACCTTTAATGGCTTAGTGCACTTGAGTAGATTTCTGCTACTTAGAAGTACTACCGAAGACAGAGGCTGTCTGGAAAGAGTTTGCAAGGACTTCCCACCAAGCCCAGATTGGTTCCAGAAGCACCCTGGGCCCCAGGGTAAGAGATAGCCCAGGCAGAACCAGTGGTCAGGCACTTGGATCCTGGGTCTGTTCCTCGGGGGCCACTAGACCTAGAAAAGTCACTGCCCTTCTTTGAGCTGTTTCCTCCCCTGTTAATGGAGATGCCAAAATCTGGTGGTCTTCACAGAACAGGGGTGAGGGGCTATTGCCTGCAGAGTGCTGGCCAGATTGAGTTTGGAGCCCAGCATGGGATACAGTGCATTAGCATGGGACATGCTGAATGCCTACTCAGGGGTAAGGGTCCCCCAACACCAGACCAGAGAGTCCAGACTACATGGTCACTTCCTGCAATGCTTCCCCAAGCCAATGGAAAAGAGATTACTGTTACCCCATTTGCTTATAGACCAGGCAACAGAGGCTCAGAGAGCCATGGTCACACAGCTGGGAAATGATTACCTAGATAAAAACCGAGGTCTGGGGCCAGGTGGTGGTACAGTGCTAACACACCTGGACCCACATAGGAAAGGGCCAGGGCTTGCATCCCAGGACTCCCTGAGCATACTGGTGCACCTGTTGTCCAGGCAGGCTGAGATGGGGGGTGAAACTTGGAGTGAGGGCCCTGTTGAGTCTCTCTCTCAGAAAAAGCAAATAAATAATAAAGAAATAAATAAAGTTGTTTTGTTTTTGTTTTTGTTTTTGTTTTTTTAAATAGTAGGTGTCCAATAAATCTTTGCTGCCTGGAGCGATACATTAAACCAAGGTCCCCAGCCCCTGGGCCATGGCTTGTTAGGAGCTGGGCTAAGAGCAGGAGGTGAACAGTGAGCCAGTGCTCAAAGCTTCTGTATTTACATCCGTTCCCCGGTTCCCCTTCGCTAGCACAACTGCCTGAGCACCGCCTCCTGTCAGATTAGTGGCAGCAGTAGATTCCCATAGGAGCACAAGCCCTATTGTGAACTATGCATGTGAGGGATCTAGGTTGTGTGGTCCTATGAGAACCTAATGCCTGAGAGGTTGAGATGGAGCTGAGGTGATGCTAGCGCTGGAGAGCGGCTGCAAATAGAGCATTTTGATGACTTGTATAATTATTTCGTTATATATTGTAGTGTAATAATAGAAATAAGGTGCACATTAAATGTAATGTGCTTGAATCATTCCAAAATCACCACTCTCCCTCCAGTCCACGGGAAAATTGTCTTCCATGAAAAGGTGCCCCTGGTGCCAAAAAGGTTGGAGACCACTGCATTAAACCATCAAGTAAATTTGTGGAACCTATGTAGCTCTTTCACTGAGGTTCAACTGAGGTCATTTACTCTTTTTCCTTCCTTTTTTTTTTTTCTTTCTATTTTTGCTACAGGGTGTGTGTGCTCGCCAGAGAGAGGCAGAGAGAGAGAGAAAGCAAGAAACCATCCCTTACCCCATGGAGAATGGGCACTTCTTCTCCATCTCTCCCTTTGGGGATCTTGGGCATGCACACACACGTGCCCAGTGTGTTTCTCAAGTTACTGGGTCTGGGATTCGAACTTCACTGTTGGCCATGTGGGACTCAGCTTCTTCAACCACCATGCCACCAGCAGACCTCATTTATTTTCTTAACGAACATTAGCCACCACCTCTGGACTAGGACTAGGAGAGGGATGAAGAAGGCTCAGTCTAAGCCTCCTGGACACCCGAGGGACCCCTGAAGGTGGGAAGCAGGTAGCACTAGGGAGAGAGGTGTGCAGCAGCCATGTTTTAGGGCCACATTGTCCCAGTTCTGCCCAACCCTTAGTTCTAGGTTCTTCTGCTCTGACACACTGGTCTGGGAAGGCCAGAGGGAGCCCCAGAGCAGCTGGGTGTGCCACTCAAAGGCTTCCATGCTGCCCATCCCAAATGGACTTGGGCGGTGCTCCAGCACTGAGTCACATGCCCCCTCCTGGGGCTCCAGTGCGGCCCTCTGGCAGGGAGTGCTTGTAACCCAGGCACCTCAAACCTCAGCACTGCTATGGGCAGGATTGAGCTCACAACTCAGTCTGGGATCCTGGAAGCCTCACATGCTTACTTAGGGTTGTGCTCCAAGCTCAGGTTAGCAAGATGGAAAGAGGGGGTCATTGTTCCTTAACATGCAGTTCAGTGCAGGCTCCCAGAGACAGCGCAGCCTAAGCGAGAAGGTAAATCAGAGCCCCGTGGGGTGCAGACCAGTTGTGGCTTCACTGTTCAGCGAGAGACAGGAGGACATCAGCATCTGGACGTGGATCTCCCCCTCCTCCCACAGCCCTGCCAAGTTCTCTAACCAGTCACTCTTCCAGGAAGGACTCAGACGGAAAAAGCACCCATGGTGGTATGTGGCGGAAGGTGGTGGGGGCAGAGCTAGCTCCAGGACTACCAGACAGAAGGCTCCTGGGGCCAGCTAAGGAAGGCCCAGGGGAAGATGGGGAAGAGGCCGTGGGACTTGGCTCTAAGAGGTTGCTTGGCCTTCTTAGGATAAACCTGTCCTATAGAGTAGGTTTCCAAGTCACATGGGAAAGGGATAGCAGCAGCTCAGGCAGTGGAGAGGGAGGTCTGTAGGAAGTGGGATGGGAGAATTATGGGGAAAGGGGCAGACATTGAAGACCACATTTTTTAAGTGGGTAACTGAACTGGGTTCTGGGCAGGGGTGGAGGCTGGAGTAGAGGCTCTAGATGCTACCCAAGAGCAGGACAGTAGGCACCCCATTCTTAGGGGGCAGAGGACATCAATGAGAAAGCTATATTAGGCTATATAAATTTGCTTGACAGTTTAATGTATGACTCTGTGCAGCAAATATTTATTGAGCATCTACTATGAACACAAAGTCACAGTGATCCTGGATGGCAAGCAGGTGAGATGGGCTCCCAGAGCACTAGAAGTAAGGACAGGAGTCAGCCCATAGTCTAGTGTGGTTAAGGAGCTGGATTCCACATGGCCAGCCACTGTTCGAATCCCAGTCCCGGCAACTTGAAAAGCACCAGGCACATGTGCATGCCTGATCCAAATCCTGACAGGAGATAGAGAAGGGATCATGGCGTGGCCACACCCTGTTGTGAGGTGCTTTCTGTGTGTGTGTGTGTGTGTGTGTGTGTGTGTCTCACTGGTGAGCACAAATACCTTGTGGCAATTTTTTAAAAAGTAAGGGGAATTAATATTCAGTTATTAGGAGGTAGATAGGACCCTGGGTTAGAAACAAGTAGGTCCCATGAACAGGTGTGTGGGGTGTGGACAGGCACTCCAGACTGTGCCCAAGGCCACTTGGGTGATCAGAAAGTACCTGGGGGGACCTGTCCACCCCTATTCAGCCCCTTCTAATTGGATTCATCTCCCAGGGGAAGCTTCCCCACAGTGCTCCTCATCCAGGCTTGGAGGTGGCTCTGGGGACATGGAAGTCCCCTTCTGGTGGCCCACCTGTTAGCCACTACAAGCTAACAGGAGTCTCTGCCCCCCCTCCCTAATGCTGTTCCTGTCTAGGTGCCAGCCAGAGGGAGAGACGGGTTCAGTTTTCAAGACTCACATGAGAAAGGGCCTCGGGCTCCAGGCTCCAGGTAATCATGGCAAGTCAGCGAGTCAGCGGTCCCTAGTTCCCACAGCCACTAGGACGGGTGCCCCAGCTCCACCCAACTGTGACAATGATCCTGGCCCCCTGCCAGCCACCCCCCAGGTGGAAAGGACTCTAAGTGCAGGGGGAAGAACCCGTCAGAACCCAAAGGCTTTTCCCCAAGCTGGCCTTTTTCTCTTGGCCCCTTTTCTTCTTTCTGAGAAGGGCTTAGGCTCTAGATTACCAGCCTCCTGGAGCCTTTGCAGCCCGCCCACCCTCCCCTCTGTCTCATTCTGCAGAAATGCCCCACGCCCTCAGCAGCGCCCTCACAGATGGCTGAGGGATTTGTCACCACCCTCCCCCCACATGGCAGAAGGATTTTTAAGTCTTAAGAAATGACAATGCAACAACACATGTCCACTGTGGAAAATTTGGAAAAGTCTGCAAAATAAAGAAAAACAAAAAGAAGACTCAATTATCCAACCACCATGAAGTCACCTCTCTTAGTTTGTCATCAAACATCCTATATATTTTCCCTTCACTTTTTTTTTTAAGGGATTTGCATCCCATATTCCATTCTCTTTGCGGCCTCATCACTTAACACCTGTCAATAGCTAGAAATCAGCATCCTCACCTTGATGGTCTGTGCTGAGTTTTGTTTCATGGATGTATCATTTGGTTTGGGACATTTTGTTTTTTTCATTTCTCACTATTAAATGTTTCCACAAATTTGTGCACAGGTTTCTGATCCCCCCTCCCCCCCTCCTTGGGACAAATTCCTACAAATAGATTCTGCTTAAAATGCTACACTTTTGACATGTGTAGTTACAAGGATTTTTCTCATTTATTTCTGTTGGGAAGAGAAAACTCTGAACCTGAGGAAAGATCCATGATCAGTCCTAAAACAGGTAATTACAAAGCAGCTGTGGAATACCCGCCTCCCCACCCGCCCCCTCCCTGCCACAGCTAGGAGGGACAGGAGAAACTGGAATAGTAATTACATGTCATGCCTGGGGTGACAGTACCTCCCTCGGCTGCCTGGTTAGCATGTGAAATGGAAATCTAGATGAGCAAGACCTCTACTCGTTGCCCGAGTTAACCAGAAACTTCCTTGGTTCAAGGTGGAAAGTACCCAGTGCCCAGGGACCACAGAAAACACTGGCAGCCCAGGGCCAGCTGAGGCTTCAGGCAGTCAAGGCCACCAGCCCACCCCACCCTTGCACCTAGGCCATACCGGTCCCCATACAAGTTAGACTCCAGATCTCTCTGGTTGAAACCACCTCGCCAAATGTGATGTGTCCTTCCAGCAAGGTGGACAAAGGGTGCAGCCCCTATCTTCATCCTCATTATCATTCTCTGACCTGAGCAGACCTGGGGTTAAAAGAGGGCCGTGTGGCCTGGGGAAGCTGCCTTACCATGCCATTCCTCCGTCCACTGCCCCCAGCCCCCGTGGTTTGAATAACCCTCTAATGCTGTCCCCTGTGGGCACCCACCTGAGTTATCAGGCCTCTTGCCTGACATCCCATGAGACTGCATGTCCACCATCAAAGTCGGGTCATGTGCCCACTCACAGCCTCAGAACAGGACTTTATTTGGAACAGAGTCTTTGCAGGTGTAATTGAAGTGAGGATCTCAGGATGACATCACCCTGGAATAGGAGGGGCCCTGAAGCCAATGATTGGATTGGAGAAATAGGAAGTAGACACACAGGGAGGAGCCTGGTAAAGATGGAGACAGAGATTGCAGTGATGTGGCCATGTGCCAAGGAAAGTCTGGAGCCACCGGGCAAGGAAGGATCCTCTCTAGCACCTGTGAAGGGAGCCTGGCTTTGCCAAACCCTGAATTTCTGACTTTCGGCCTCTGGAAAGGATAGATAACGGTGTTGTTTTAAGCCAGCCAGTCTGTGGTTATTGGTTATAGCAGCCACAGGGAACTTGTACAGGTTTGATTGCTTCAGTGGATTGTTGTAAGGATTAGGGAAAAAAAAAAAAAAAAAAGTTCCTGCTTATAGCAGCCATTCATTTAGCAAACATTACGAGCCTGTGTGCTCCAGGTGCTGGGCTGCAGAATAGAATGCTTGGCCTCTCTGTGCAACTTTAGCCCCCGCTGCAGTGCCAGCAAATAAGCGAGCAGACAAGAGAACCATGAGTTATGGGAGAATGGAGGGTGGAGGACAGCTTCAGGAGCACGTGCCACAAGAGATGGTTGAGGAAAGATGATCCAGGGTCAAGGGGCCGGATGGGATCCTGCTGAGTAGGAAGTACAACGTGGGAAAAGACCTGGCACTTCATAGCACCTTTGGGCAAATGGAAGCCAGGGAGTGGGTCTGGAGGGAAGGGTGTAGCAAAGGGGCTGAGCCAGAGAAGTTGGAGGGGAGAGGAGGCCACATTACAGGAGGCTGAGGTGTTGGAAGCTGGGTTAGGGGTTGTCAGGGGTTTGGGATCGACCGTTGTAGAGGCCCAAGCAAGGGCTTCTATAACCTTGTGCTGGAGTCACCTGGGAGTGGTGGGTAGGGACAGGAGGGATGAGACCGAAGGAGGGTAGGGGATGTTCAGGTGAGACACAGCCCAGATAGGGGGTTGCAGGGCCAGACCTTAGCGCTGGTCTGTGGAACATGGGGTCTGCTCGGATGGGGCGGGGTGCAGAGCCAAGGCCTCCTCCGAGCCAGGGTGCTCACTGTGCCTGGTTTCCCCAGGCCTCCTTGTCCCACCAGCTCGAAGGACTTTCCTTAGAGCTGCTATTTACTGTGGAAAACCAGAGTGAAATGAGACCCTCTTTCTGCCTGCTTCTTCCTGGACAGCCATCTCCCAAGGGATGTTCGCTGAGGGCCTGCTAAGAATCAGCCCATGCAATGTGCCTGGGACCCCAATGCCTTGGAGCTCCAGCCCCAACCCCCCCTGTTCTGAGATATCTGAGGGCCTCTCAGAACTGAGGGGCTGCAGGTGATGGGGCAGAGCAGGGCGGGGTTCCCAGACAAGCTCAGGGCCTGGCCCGGGCCCAGCCTCCCCGACCAGCCTGTGAGGCTGCCCTGTGAGGCACAGATTAGTATTCACTCCGGGTCCCCCAGCTCTGAAAGCCCTTGTTCCCTCAGAGAACAGCCGGGCGGCTGGGGGATGGAAGTGGGGGTCAGTGCAAAGCCACCCTCCCACCATTCACACACCGAAGACCCTTATTGCCCCTCAGCACTTGAGATGGGGTCTGCTCAGACCCTCCTGGTGGCACCCTGGGATCTCTCCGCTGAGCCAAGGCCTGGGAAGTGCCTAGCAGCTCGCAGGGGCTGCTGTCGCTTTGCCTGTCTCCATGTCTCCCCATCTTCTTGTCTGAGTTTCTCCCTCTCTCTCTCCCTCTCCTGAATGCATCTCTCTGTATTTTTCTCTCTCTCGACCCCCTCCCTCTGCCCGCCTCTACCCTCTGCAGTTTTGTGTGGTCAGGGCAGTCAGGAGAATCCCCACGTTTCACTTGCCAAACAGAAAATTGGGCCAGGAACGTGAGACGGATTTGCTGGAACGAACGCACTGTCCCCAGGTGGTGGCCTCATACCTGCAACATCTGTCCCTGTTGGTTCTGTCTTGACTCTGGCCAGCCTGTAGGTGACCCCACAGCCCCTGCACTTGGCCCCAGTGATAATCATACTGGAGCTCCCTCACTGGTGCCCAGAGCAGGGTATGTGCTGGGCTGACGGATTCTTTCCTTCCAAGCACCTGGTCACTCAACACATGCTCACCAAATGTTTGGGATCCGACATGAGGAGGGCACCCTGGGACAGGAATGCAAAGACAGTGCCTTGAGTTTTCTGACCCCACACAGCTGTGCCCGGCACATGTCGGTCAGCACATCTTTGGGGAACGTGGAGATCTTTAAGGTTCCAGTTTTGGTGATTTGGCCCAGGTGCCCACTGAGGCCATACCGCCAGCACCTAGGATGTCCTTGCCCCAGGAAACCCACTGGCCTTCCCTCTGTCCTTCTGTCAGGCTTGCCTACCCCTGGGCTTGGTAGGCAGGGTACTCAGGAGGCCCAGGGCCCATCACAGACACAACTAGGGAGCAGACTCCTGGCAGTGGGCTGTGAGGAGATGGGCCCCTGGGAGGGGAGTCCTGCTGAGCGGTCTCAGGTTTGTGGCCATGTGAGGCCTCAGAACCTGGCAGCAACATGGGGGGGGGGGGGGGGGGGGAGTGGTTATTGCTCTTGGGAAGGGAGGTGTAGGGGGCCTGCACGCGTGGGGATGGACTGGGTGGAGCCAGAGAAGACCCTCCTGAGCCATCACCTCCCTCTGTGTATCTCACACATCCAGAGCTGAGAGTGGGTGTGGAAACAAGGAAGGCCCCTCTCCTCACAGCCCCCGCCCCCTTTCCTGGGCATCTGCAGCAATCCCAGCCAGAGACTACAGGCGGCTATCAGCCAGCCAGGGGGCCAAGGACATGCCAGGCTTGCTACTGAGGCTCCGGGGCAGGGCCCCCTGCTGCTCCTGAGCATCCGGCTTTCCATGAGGTTGGGGGTCTTCTGGAAGGGCTCACTGGAAGGGCTGGGGAAGCCCTCAGGTTGCAGGTGCAGGCAGTGCCACAGAGGGCAGTGAGCCTGCAACTGGAGCTCCCAAACCCGTGCCTGGGGAGGCAGCACTGCAGGGCAAGGAGTGCCTGCCTTCAGTGGCCCATCCCTCTAAGCATTCACCAGCCCAGAAAACCGCATGGGCCCTGCCTCTCCCTCTTCCTCAGCCATGAGCCACAGTCAACAAAGACCATTTAAGTGACCTCCTAAATCTCTCCCCACTCCCCCCAGCCCAGGCCAGCTCCCACCTCAGCTAGTGACCATTCCAGCCCCCCCATCCCAAGCCATGTGCCCCCGACTAAGCCTTTCAAAGGCCCCCTTGCTCTGAGAATAAAGCCCAAACTTCTGATAGTGCCTACAAGACCCTGGCTACCTCACCCACCACATCTCATTTCTGCCAATTGCCAGCAGTGTCCCCTCCCCTTTGTCCCAGCCGCCTTTGGGGCTCCCATCTCTGGATTTCCTCTGCTTAAAATGTGCCCTTTCTCTCTTGGCACCCTGCTGCATCCCCAGCTGGGTTTCCCAGGTTCAGATAAAGCCCCAATCTTGATCAGGCCACATGAGTTCTGGCCACAGTCCCCCCCACCATTGCCATCCTTGACAGCTCCAGCCTCTCTCCCTCTCCAGCCTCTGGGCCTTTGCTCAGAGGGTGACTTACCTGGAGTACCCATCAGTCTACCTTTGCCTGGACGACTCCACTCCATATTTAGGCTTCAGGAGCAACAGCTGCCTCCTCCCAGAAGCCCTCCTGTCATGCACTTTAGTCAATACTTACCTGATCAGCTGCTGTCTTTAGCTGGAACCACACACTGGAGGACTGGGTGGCAATGGCCACTTCTGTCAAGGTCCTGTCAGCACCTAGTGCAAGGCCCAGCCCATAGTGAGCACTCAACCAAGATGGCTGCACTGCGGCACCTCACAGCATCACTCGCCTGTTCTCATCTCTGCAGACGCCCAGCACCCTGCCCATGCAGCCATCACTCTGAGCACACGCGTGCAAACACAGCTCTCCCACCCCACTCATACATGCACACGTGCATGCACACACATGTGGACACACACACAGAGGGACCAGTGCCTGCGTGCCCACCTGCACACACCACCCCAGCCTCTCTCCCCACACATGTGCATACACACAGCCAGGAGTGCTCGCTCACGCCGTCCCGGCGACGTCTCTCCAACGGGCGCCCGGAGCTCGATAACGCGAGCTGCTGTTGGCCGCCTCTGCCTGCCAGCATTTGCCAAGCAGTTTCCATGGCGACACATCTTGGCTCTGACAGGAACCGAAGAGTGCAGGGAAGAGGGTCCCCACGGAGGGGGCAAGATGGGAGGTCTCTGCATCTTCGGGCTCCCAGCAGACAAGAGTGGCAGGGCACCCCGTAAGTGCAGATACCCCCACCCAAACTAGGCCTGCACCCTGAGAAAAAGGCTGCCTTTCTGGGCTGCTTGGTACAGGAGCTGACTTAGGTCACTCAGTCATTCAACAAACCTCTGAGAGAGCCACTCTGTGATGCTGAATAGGGCTGCAATACTGCCTAAGACGTGGGCTCACAAAGGGCTCATGGCCAAATCCTGAGGCTGAACTATTGTCCCCACAACCCCACGAAGGCCCATGCGAGGCAGGTCACTTGGTGAGTCCCTGAGCACCAAGGCCCAACCACTCTTTCTCAGCCATGGGGTGAAGATGCTGAACTTTGCTTCTGCAGTAGATCAATTGACAAAATGACCCCAGTTCTCCACCCCTCCCTGAATCATCATACCCTTTGCCGTGTGACTTTGCTCCAATTCCTATCAAGAAGCTGTGAGGCCTGTACCTGATTCCTATCTGAAACCTGAGTCTGATGATAAGTTTGGGGTACCGGCTTTCCTTCCTCCCTGAATCACACCTGCTGCCTAGATTCAATTTGGTACTTTAGTTAGTACAAGGGATCTCCAAAAAGTTAATGAAAAAATGCGTATTATGAAAAAAATACAGATGGATTTTGGCAAGCTTTTTTTTTTTTTTTCACCAAAACACCAGAGTTAAAATAGAATTAAGGTGTAAGTTTATCTTGGTAAAAAATAAATAAATAAAAATTTAAAAACCCTGAAATCTAGTCATAGTTTTTTTTCTTTGTTCATGATAGACTGTGTATGCACACACTAGAGACAGAGAAAAAAGCACCCTCCACAGGCTAGGGTCACATCATGATCCCCTCCCGCCAGTCCATCAGATCTTGGGCATTCACACACATGCTTGGAGTGTTTCAGGCTGACAAAGCCAGGGAGTCAAACCATGGCAGCCATGTGGGATTCCGCTTCTCTTTGAGTAGCTCATTACTGCTGCACCATTGAGCTGGCCCCATGCATAGTTTTTGTTTTTGTTTTGTTTTTTGATACTATATGTTTTCCAGGAATTTTTGAATACCTCTCATAAACTTGTACTTTAATTTCATCTTTCTATGAATTCCTTTTTTAAGAGAGATTTTTGCTGTAGGACACATGTGCTCACTGGGGAGAGAGACCAAAAGTGAGAAATCACTCCCCAGGGCGATGACCACACCGCGATCTTTTCTCCTCCATTCTCCTTTTGGGATCTTGGGTACGCACACACACATGCCTGGTGTGAGTTTTAAGTCACTGGGTCCAGGAATTGAAATGTGGTCAACTATGTGGGAGACCAGCGATGTAACCCTTACGCCATCTGCTGGTCTCTCCATGAACTTTCTGAAGTCCCCTTAGGATCTGTGCTTCTCATATTTCACTTTCATATTTTTCTGCACTCTTAAGAACACAGGTACCCTGACACTGCACCAGTCATTTCTCTGGTGTTCCCAAGTCACTGCTGGGAATCGAAAAGCACAGGTTGAGTGGAATGGCAAGACTACGTGATTAACTTTCTTTTTTGCTATTGAGTTGTGTAAATTCCTTAAATATTTTGGATATTACTGACTTCTCACATATATGATTTACAAATACGTTCTCCCAATCTATACGTTTTTCTTTCTGTTTTTTTTTTCTTTTTCTTTTTTCTTTTTTCTTTTTTTTAGCTGTGCATGATAGAGTGAATGTGTGCACACATGAGAGAGAGAAACAGTGAGAGAAGTACTCTCCACCGGGTCTGGTCATGGTGATCACCTTCTTCCAGTCTCTAGCCTGTCAGATCTTGGGCAGTGATGTGTATGCCTGGCTTGTTTCAAGCTGGCTGGGTCAAAGATTTGACCCAGGATCACCATGTGGAATCCAGCTTTTCTGAACAGCACATTACCATTGTGTCAGGGAGCTGGCTCAGCTTTTTAGTCCAATATAGTCCCTTTTTTTTTTTTTTTTTTTTTTTTTTTTTTTTTTGCTGCCTATGCTTTAGTGTACTATCCAAAAAAAATCACTGTCAAGGCTAATGGCAAGGACTTTTGTCCCTGTTTTAAGAGTCTTATGGTTCCAAACTAATTTTATGAGGCCAGCATTACCCTCATAACAAAGCCATATAATCTTGCTACAAAAATAAGGAAAATTACAAGTCAATATCCTGAACGAAGACATCTATAAAAATCCTCAGCAAGATACTAGCAACTTGAATCAAGAACATATTAAAAGGATAATACACTGTGATTAAGCAGGATTTATCCTTCAGATGGAAAATCATTCAGCACACACAAATCAAATGTCATACACCACTATGGAGAGCAGCCATTCTGAGCAATATGGTGACCTTGTTCACAATGACCACTCTCCACACACCATCTTAACAGAATGAAGGATAAAAACTCCATGGTCAGGGCCCACAGGTGGTGTAGTGGTTAAGGTTCTGGACTCTTACATGGCCAACTGTGGTTCGGTCCCAGACTTGGTGGCTTGAAAATCACTCCAAGTACATGTTTGTGCGTGCCTAGAATCCCAGGAAGAGAATGGATGAGAATGAATGAGAAGCAATCCCTTCTAAGACATTGATTTAAAAAAAAAAAACAAACAAACAAAAAAAGCAATGAAGAAGAGGGAGAGCAGGTGGCATGGTGGTTGGGACACTGGACTCCCACATGGCCGACGGTGGTTCGAATTCTGGACCTGGCAGCTTGCTTTTTTACTTTCTACCTTTTTCTCTTTCTCCCTCATGAGCACACGAGCCCTATAGCAAATCCAAATATAGTAACAATAATTTTTTTAAAGTTAAATAATTATTTTTTAAAATGAAGAGGATACAAATAAGTGGAAAGCTTTGCTGTGTTCGGGAACAGAAAGAATTAATAGTGTCAAAATGTCCATACTACATAAAGTGGCCTACAAATTCAATGCAATCCCTGTCAAATTTCTGATGGCATTTTTTAGAAAAAGAATGATAGGACCAGCAGATGGTATAATGATTTTCTTGCTAGACTCCCACATAGTCAACTGTGGTTCGAGTCCCAGACCCAGGGGCTTAAAACTCACGTTGAGTGCATGTTCATGCCTAAAATTCTGAGAAGAGAACGGAGAAGGGATTGCAGCAGGGCCATCCCCTCTGGGGATTATTTCTCACTTTCTGTCCATCTCTCTGGTGAGCACAAGTGCACTACAGCAAAAATCTCTCTTAAAAAAAAAAAAAAAAAGAAAAAAAGAAAAAAGAAATAGAATGAGCAGGAGTACTGTCATGGTAGAGAAGGACTCTGGAAAAGCTTTATTAGTTTTTCTGCTAAAGCTTTGGTTAACTTACTGAAAACACCATCAGAACAAGTAGGTGCTATCATTCTCTGGCCCTTCAGAAAAGCAACAAGCAAAATGCCTTGAGCATCCCAAAAAACTGGTGTCACCACCTTTGCTCTTGACCTGTTTTGGCTCTCACTGGACCATCCACCTCTTGGCAGACATTGCTTAGACTGTGCTCGATCTTCAGGATCGTGCTGGGAAACCCAGGGCTCGTACGTATCCTGCTATAGCTCTTCAAAGAAATGCTTCAGAACTGATCCCACTTACTTAAAATCTCCACTGAGAGTTCTCATCTACAGCCAATCTCGTCTGAGTTTCAGCACCCGAGTAGTTTGCTCAACTCTAATTTTCCAGTCAGAATTGTGTAAGCTGAACCAACCATGATGTCTACGTTGTTCACTATTTCTGCTGTTAAATCATCAGTCCTCTTCCAGTAGGGCACTAACAAGACTAATTTTTTCCCTCAGGAACTGATGTGGATGGTCTGTTGCTACTAGCATCATCTTCAACACTGTCTTATCCCTGTTTTTGTTTTTTAGAATTTTGTCATAGGGCACATGTGCTCACTATTGACAGAGAGAGGGAGAAGAGAGAAACCATCCCCTGGGGAGGATGACCAAATGGCAACCCCTTCTCCTCCATTCTCTTCTTAGGATTTTGGGCATGCACGCTTGCATGGGGTGTTTTTCAAGGCACCAGGTCAAGTCCCAGGCTGTGGAGTTGGCCAGGTGGGATCCAGCATCTTAACCATGCCACCTGCTGGCCCTGTCTCATCTCTTCTTAAAATAAATCCTTTCATTTGTAATTGCTGACTTTTTTAGGTCCTTATCCCCATAAACTTTTTGAAAAGTATCAATGAGTTTACCATTTTTCTACCCAAGTTTCACCATAAATTTGATTTTCAATTTTAGCAGAATTCATGTTGCTCTGATAGGGGCTTTTTTTTTTTTTTTTTTTTTTTTTTTTTTTTTTTTGAGAGGTTTTTGCTATAGGGCGCATGCGCTCACCAGACAGACAGAGACAGAGAGACAGAAAGCGAGAAATCACCCCCCAGGGGGAACGGCCATGCCGCAATCCCTTCTCCTCCATTCTCCTCTCGGGATCTTGGGCACGCACGCACACGCACCCAGCGTGAGTTTTAAGCCACCGGGTCCAGGACGCAAACCACAGTCGACTACATGGAAGTCCAGTGACATAGTCATTACGCTAACTGCTGGTCCCTGATAGGGGCTCTTTTCATTTCTATTTTAAACATTTTATTTATTATTATTATTATATTATTATTCTTTTTTAATTTAATTTTTTTTAAAAATTAGACCAGAGATAGACAGAAGGAGAGAGAAAGGGAAAGTGAGAAAGCAAGCCATAAGGTCTGGGACTCAAACTGCAGTTGGCCATGTGGGAGTCCAGCACCTTAACTACCACACCACCTATCGGTCACAGGGGCTCTTTTTAAAGTTACTTCTTATCCTTCTTAGAGCCAGAAATATATTCAGATATGTTGTAACAGGTTAGTGAAGATTATTTTAGTGCAAAATAAAATTTGAAATCCATGCAGGTTTTTTTTTCTAAAATACACTTTCCATGAACTTTCTGCAGACCCATCATATGCAGTCAAACTAATCAAGGACACCAAGAATACTCAATGAGGGATCTCTTCAATAGATGGTGGTGGGAAAATTAGGTATCCACATGCAAAAGAATGAAAATAGAACTGTCTTACCCCATTCACAAAAGTTAACTTTAAAAAACTAAAACGACATTTATTTAAGTAGAAAATAAGCCACTTCTTTAATAGCACATCAAAACTTGGAATTTTTAATCTCACTCTTGCCCAGTCCTGGCACCCCTGGATGGTCCCTTATACAATGGGGCTGGGCAGGAGCCCTGGGGACAGGAAGGGCCTGAGAAAGGACCTGGCACAACTTCTCTGTCTCAGGCTTCAGCAGTGGGTCCTGAGTGCCACCTCTGTGCTGGGCTATCTCAGTAGCAGTCGGCCTCGTTTTCCAGGATGCTCACTGTGGCCAGCATGTCCTGCAGGAGAGACTGAGGGCTCTTCTCCACGTGGTCGCTGCTCTCAGCCAGAGTGTCCTGAAGGTCCTCCAGGTCCATGGACTTCAGGATGGCCAGCACAGACTCTGGCTCCAGGTCCTCCAGGGGCTGGCCCTGCTCACCCACTCGCCACCTCCTCAGCACAGACTCCACAGAGGCTAAGTCAGGGCTGTCCCCAGCCTCCTGCAGGCAGCTATAGGGTGCAGTCTTATCCCTCAGGAAGAGGAGGAGGTCACAGGACTTCTGGGCCACAGGTCGGTCACAATCAAACAAGGCACGAAAGGCAAAATCCAAGAGCCGGACCCGGGAGAGGGTTTGCAGCACCTTGGGGAGCTGGCTGAGCGTGGCTGCCTCACGTGGAGCCACAGCATAGGCACAGTGGAGGCTGAGCTGTCCCAGCATCTGGGTCAGAAACACCAGTGCCAGCTCCAGGCCCTGTGCCCGGACCTCCCAGTCCAGGTCCCGGCTCACCACCTGGAGCACTGTGGCCATGAACTGCTCCGTGTTCTGGGCCACCTCGGCCAGGCCATCCTTCAGCCACTCTGTGAAGACCTGCATGACAGCCCTCCGGGGGAAGCCCTCTGAGTCCGTGGAGAGGATGTGTAGGAACTCCCCAAGCAGGCTCTGGGGAACAAAGTAAAGAGAAGGTTGGCAGGGCAGGAGGGCGGGCTCACAAGACAGGAGCAGGGCATAGCAGAACACCAGGTCCCCCAGTCAGTCTGGGCTAAATGCTGTTCTGGCTCCTTTGCCCAATGTGCCCTGGAGCTCGTGGCTTTTCAGTCCTCCCCTTGCTCATTTGCCAAGTGGGGAACCATGTCTACGTGGAAGGGGTGCAGGAAAGATGAAGGCAGGAGGATACAGGGGACTCTTCCAACCGAGGAGCTGGCTCCCGGGCATCACTCCTGCCAGCCCCTCCCAAGGCCACCCACCATGCAGCTGCACACAGGCCAGCTGGCCAAAGAGCCCACTGTCTCCTACCTGCTGGGCCTCTGGGTTGTCAGGGCTGGTGGGGATGGCATGCAGACCCCGGCTACAGAGTTGCCCCATGGCGGTCACTGCACTTGCTCGGACGTAACTCTCAGGATCTCGGAGGAGCTGCTGGGCGAGCTCCGGCATCTCTGAATCCAGGAGTGTGTGTCTGAAGTCAGCCTGCTCTGAGGATTGAAGTGGCCACAGGAAGCTGTGACCCAGGGCTGAGGCTTGCAGCCTCCAGCCCTCCCAGTACACAGACCAGGTGAGGTCCTCCTCCTCATCGGACACTCACCTCCCCAGTGTCTAATCAGCTGCGTCAGGAACTCCAAAGTCGAGTCCCTCACCTCCCAGCAGGGGCTGCATAGGCGTTTCTGCAGCACAGGGAACAGCTCTGGGGCCAGGAAGGGGCAGTCAGAGTGGCCTCCAGGTCATGCTCACCCTGCCCTCGGGGCCACACAGGCCACCTGAGCTTTCCAGCCCAGCCCCTAGTTGCCTCTGCCCCTGGCACTCTGGCTCTATCTGCCCCCCATGAGCGGCCAGGGTTACCTCTGAGGAATAGCAGGGTGTGCGGGCGGAGTTCAGAGCAGCCAGGGGTCTTGGGAGAGCTTGGGAGCCACCTGAGTGTCGTCTGGAAGGCCTTCCTCAGGACCTGGAGCAGGCAGGGCAGGGCTGTGGGCTACGAGGGCAAGCCGTCTGCCTGCACCCCACGGCCCTCCCTTGTGCTGCCCCTGCCCAGGGTGGGAGACAGGGGTACTGGGCTTTTTCTGGATAAGGAAGCAGCATCCAGGGGCAGCAGAACTAGCTAGCTTCTCAGACTAGGTGCAGCCCTCCCCAGGTGCCCCATGCCTGGGCTGATGGGATTTCTCCATCAACACATGACAAATTACCCAGACTCCTCCAGGCCCTTGCTCCAAATCTCTCTGCCACCTGCTCGACAGCACGTGGGGCTATGGGATGGGCATGTTTCCAAACAACATGCTGACCCCAAGCAAGGGGCCACCCCAGCCCCAATTCCCTTCCCTTGTCCTTCTTCCCCACAGTGCCACACCCCTTCATGCCCCGCCTTCACTGACTCCAGGCTGTGAGCCCTAACCTGTGCAGCCACCTGCCCCTTGAAGTTCACTTCAAGCAGTAATTCTGTGGCCTTGTTAGGAGGCCAGGTCCCAAGAAGCCTGCGTGGAAGGAGGGGGTCCCACCCTCTCTGCCTCCCTTCCCTCCTCGAACCCATACCATGGGGCTGGAGTCAGGGCTCTCGAGGTACTCCAAGAGGACAGCAAACACTTGTGCCACCAACTCTGGAGGGCCTGAGACAGACATGAATAGATGAATCACCCCACCCTCTCCTGCCAGGACCCTACCCCTAGAAGCCCTCCCGATGTAGCCAGGAATGTGTGAATCTAGGCCTCAGAAAAGCAGAGAAGGGCAATTCTGACTCACAAGGCCTCATCTGACTGCAGACCTTGCCCTCCCACAACCACCCTAGCCCCAACTCTTAGAGTAGAAATGCAGAACAGCAGTTCCTGGGTGCCTCTGAGCAGAAAGGAAAGTGGAGGCATAGGGCTCGCCCGGTAACAAAGTCACACAGAAGGAAACGTTCTCACTCACTTGACCCCTCAGACAGCGTCCCCAGGAAGTCCAGGGCCGCACGCTGGACCCGGACACAGCCTGCTAGGGTCCCACAGAGGCGGCCTGCAATGCTGGAGGCAGGAGCTGCTGAACCATTGCAGAGCTGCAGAACTGTCACCACAGCCCCGAGCAGGGGTGCCTGGGGCCAGGGCGAGGGGCGCTGGGGCTGAGGGAAGGAGGCAAAGGTCAGGAGAGGCCGGGTTCCGTTACCCATCTGGGCGAGGCAGGCTGGGCCACACCTACCAGCAGCTGCAGCTCCTCCAGGTGCGCCAGGGTCTGGCACAGGAGGCTCACACAGGCTGCCTTGGAGGACAGGAATGTGTCCACTGCCGCGGAGTCGCCCCCTGCAGTCCCATCCAGCAAGCCTGGAGGCAAAACCAGGAGAGGCTCCCTCAGGCATCGACAGCAGTCACTAACACCCACAGTCACAGCCCAGTGACAGAGGCCAGGACCCAAGGTCAGAGCAGGAGGCAAACAGGGATGATGGCCCACACCCCGGCCACCTACTCTTAGTGAGCGGCCTAGGTATGATCAGAACAGGAGGCAGTGAGCCGGGTACCCTGGAGTCCAACGCTAACCTCAGGGACCTGCCCAGGGACCCACGTGCCACCCTCATCTGCCTTCCCACCCTTTCCAATCAGTGTACCTGGGAGTCCAGGGGCCTGAGTGGTGGCTTTCAGGACACACGCCAGTGGCTGGAGGAGGAGCCCAAAGGCCCGGGTCCTCAGTGCCTGTGGACTGGGGACATTAGACACAAGGTGAGCTGTTCCCCAGCCCCAGGACAGGTTGGCTGCACTAATGTCCCCAGCAAGTCCAGGGCAAATTGACCAGAACTGGAGATTAGGATAATCTCTTGAGGAAGAGCCAAGGGCCTCCATGGGACAGAGGACAGGGGAGAAGACAGGCCTGACCAAGGAACAGACACTGGAGAGGACTGAGGGGCTGAGAAGGCCTGGCCACATCCACCCAGAAGGCCACAAGTACAGGGAATCCCAGCGCCCTGGCAGGCGCCCCAGGTAGGCCTCATCCTCTGCTCAGTTGGCATCCTTCCATACAGTCTGCAGGATGGCCCTGCCTTATGCAGGGGCCTGGGCTAGGAGGCTACACTGCCATCCAGTATGCCTGCCTCCCCTTTGAACTCTCTCCCAAACATCCAAGACTCTGTAGCTCAGAGCTGGCCTTGAGGTCCCTTCCACCTTCAACCTGAGCTAGTAGTATTCCTTTCTACCTCCCTGAGCCCCTGCTCTGCAGATTCATGGCCTCTGGCCCCACCCCAGTGGTGTGGATACAATGGAGGTCCAGGATCTGACAAAGGCTGCCAGAGAGAGCATCAAGGACAGCCCAGAGAACAGGTCCTGGGTACGAACTCATCCCCATGCAGCAGAGCGGGGCCGTGGATCTATTTCATATCTGGGGACCCCTTAAAGCTTTGATTTGAAACAATCATTCTGTCCCTTAAGAAGGTATGGAAGCTGCCAGTCTGCATCACTGCCTTGGCACCCTAACCTATGCACTGCTGGGCATGCCTCTGGGTGGTCGCCCCTGACTGCTCTCCGGAATTGAGAGTCCCACCTGGCTTCCCTAACACCCGACCACAGGGCCATGCTCTCAACCTCTCAGTCTGCCCCAATCCCAGCACCCCTCCTTGGCACCAAATGGGCCCCATCCATACCACTGCTGGAGCTTCAGAAGCCCTAGAATCAGGGGCCCTGCTTGTGGGAGGCTCAGGCAGTTCAGAGTCCAGGCTGCTGTCTCCCACAGGCTGCCCTCTGCAGAACAGACAACAGGAGAGCTGCAGGAGGACCGGGAGGCAGAAAGTCATTCCTCCATTCCTCCCAGCCCCTCAAAGCCCCCTCAGTGTCTGGCTAGGACTGCATAGCCCCTGTCTGGAGGCACATGGCCCCACACAGAGCCCTCCCCAGGGGTAGGGGCTCGGAGTCTCCCCTAGGGTCCCCTCACTCAAGGCAGCATTCTCGCAGGGCCGTCTCCATCTCTGGCTGCCAATGTCATACGCCCAGGAGTAACAGTATTCCTTGCTTGAAGAACACAACCTCCCCAGCCCTGGGCACCCCCAGCTCATCCAGGAACCTGACCGGGCCACGCTGAGGAGGAGATCCACGAGAGAGTGTGCGGCGGGGATGGGCTCTCTCTCAAGCAGACGGGCCACAAGGGGATGCAGCCGCACCCAGAGAGCATCTGTCCAGGGGTTATGGCAGCGCCCGAATGTGGTGGTCAGGACGTTCAGGGCCTGAGTGACCTGCGAGGTAGTTAAGGAGCACAAAGATTCTTCCACGTGATTTATGATCTTCTGGGCACACAAAGGCCAGTCTCCATCCTGGTGGCGGGGGCATCCCTCAGCTCCTCCTCGCATGGATAGTGCCAGGATGTGCACCAGGAGCTGACTGGCTGCTGAGGCCACAAACAGGCTAGAATCTCCCTGCAGGGAGAAGACCCTGTCGATGGCACCTGGGCAGGAGACAAGAGTGGGGGAAAAGAAAAAAGAGGTCAATTGGAATTGGAATAGAGTTGGGGGTGGGAGGATGCAGAGAACAACTTCAATCACCAGGACTTCAGTCTCAGGGAAAGAGATTCTATTCTTTCTATTAGTTCCAACGATCAGCCCCTGGCAACTAACCTCTAAGTGACTCATCAAGCCACCCCAGTGCCTCAGTCTGAGTTGTAAGCCAAAGGACACTAACACTGCTGCCATCACCACAGCCCTGCAGTGGCATGGCCACTGCACCCAGTTGAGGCCAGCCTCAGTAGATGCAGCTCTGAGGGCAACACAGCCCGGGGTATAGTGAGATCCTGCAGATGGATGAGATGGGGGGGGGGGGCACTCACCACAGTCTTCTAGGAAGTCCAGGGCACTGGGGTGCTGTGTCAGGGAGTGTAGGCCCTGGATCCAGCCACTACGCACAGTAGGGACAGTCCATGCTGCGTGGCCGAAGGGTCCTGCCTCCCCAAAGAGCCCCAGTAGCAAATCCCCCTGCTGGAAAGCAAAGGAAGAAGTGGAGACTGAACATTTTTCAGGGAAAGGGGGCAGACTGGAGATGTTTCTCTCTTTTTCAGGGTTGCTCAAGGTACTTTCCTGGGGTACTTTCACACCAGCTGCCAATCAGAGAAAAGAGCCCCAACAGCTGTTTCCAGGAGGTGGTATCGTGGCTCCCTGCACTGGAAAGCCGGGGCCATGGTGCTGCTAACTCTGCCTTCGAGGGACCAGAAGGAAGGGCAGATTTTATTTATTTATTTATTTACTTTTTTTTTTTTTGGGGGGGGGGAGGTTTTTTTTTGCTATAGGGCGCGTGCGCTCGCCAGACAGACAGAGAGAGACATAGAGACAGAAAGCGAGAAATCACCCCCTGGGGGGACGGTCACACCACAATCCCTTCTCCTCCATTCTCCTTTCGGGATCTTGGGCACGTACGCACACGCGCCTGGCGTGAGTTAAGCCACCGGGTCTGGGACGCGAACTGCGGTCGACTACGTGGGAGTCCAGTGACATAGCCATTACACTAACTGCTGGTTCCCGGAAGGGCAGATTTTAAATAAAGGTCTATCATTCCCATTATAGTCCATTTGAGAAATCTTGCTTGCAAGACAGCACCACCAGCTCCACCCTGAAAGGCCCTCTCCTGACCAAGAGTTTTCTGGGCTCAAGAAGCTCCAACACTCCTCCCTCTATAACTTTCTGAGCTCCTGGGTATGCATTCCAGGTCTTCCAGCACACCCCCTCCTGTTCCAGGTGTCCCCCATCCTGACTTTAAAAGACAAGCAGATGGTATAAAGGTTACATCGCTGGATCCCCGCATAGTCAATAGTTTGAATCCCAAACTCAATGGCTTAAAACTCATGCTGGGCACGTGTGCATGTGTGCCCAAGATCTCAAGAGGAGAATGGAGGAGAAGGGACTGCGGTGTGGCCAACTCCCCCAGGGGGAGTTACACCATTGGCCCTCATGGCCACAGGGGAGTGTGAAGGCTCACCCTCTGCCTCAAGTGGCCTCTCTACATGTCCCTTCTCCAGAAAATGCACATTGCAGATAGGCCAGTGAAGAGGAGCAACTGCAGACCACCAGGAGTCTGTGCAGAGAGTGGGTGGAAAGGAAATGAGACCAGCCCACTGCTGCAGGTCTGGGAGGAAGAGAGCAGCTTCTGCCCTTACAATGGGTGATGTCCCTTGTCCCTGCAACAGGGGACCAACTGCCAGAGACTGTAGGGTAATCAGCAGTCTTGTAATAGTCAAAGCCCTAGCCAGGCTTGAGAAAAGAGGAGATAAAGAAGTCCCTGGGAAATCAATGAGGCTAGGAAGAGTTATTTACTTGTGCTTGAACATTCACCCTCAGAAAACCAGGTGGTATCAAAGCTCATTGGAATATTTAAGACAACTTAGGGCCTCATGTCAGTTGCATAACTTCTATGGGATTCTTGTATTGAGCCTTCATTGTTTCCTCATCTAGCAGATGGAGAAGAACACTTTGGACCTGTTTATTGGCCAGGGCTCTTAAGATAGCCAGAAACTGATTATACAGATTCAGAAGTGCCTTAAAATTGCCAAGTGTATGCGTGGATGCATGATCTTAGTAAGGGCAGTAAGCACAAAGCCAGGCCCTATAGGACACCTCATACCAGCGAAAATACCTAGAGCATCTTGAAAAGGCTGCTCACAGCAAGCTGCTGCTTGGCTGGGCTCCTAGAATCTGCAATTGCTGAAGTAGGGGGGGGATCCCTGAATGACGACCTAACCGACATGTCCTACCCCACTACTGCTCTCCCTCTAAGCAACTCCCACACAGCACACTTCCCAGGGCTCCTGACACAGGTGACCAGAGATATATATGTGCATTCATGCAACTTGGTGAGGGCCTATAAGGGGCCAAGAGAAGCATCACTTTGGACTGGCAGGGGGGCCAACGAAGCTCACACCAGTGCCACCTAACAACCCCAGCTGTGCCCATGTGGGGTGCTCAAAGCCATTAACACACAGCTCTAAGGAACTCTCCAAGCGTCATACTTTGTTGCTATGTAGAAATTCTCAGTAGTTATTCATTTCTTACTGGACTGAGTGCCTGAGGGTACAGAATTTGCAGCCCCACTTAATCCTCACAACAACCCTATGACATAGGTACAATTCTTATCTCCGTTGTAGGAAGAAACTGAGGCTCAGGAACTTGAACAAAATCCTACAGTGGATCAGAGCTCAGAGTCAATTCCAGTTCCATCTTATTCCAAAAAATTCACTCCATAGCCCCACCCTCATTCCTGGTGAATTTGGATTATATTTAGGAATAATATACTTGAAGTATTAGTCAAGACCAGGGGCAAGGCAAGTTTCTCAGACTCAGGGATGATGGTGGCTAGAAATGCTTTACGTATCTGCAGGAGGAGAAAGCACCCCACCACGCGGTGGGACATTCAGGTGGGAGGACCCTGGCTCACCTGAAGATACTGGAAGCAGTGTTCCTGGGCTGCAAACAGCCCTGCAAGGCGGAGTGCAAAGGAGAGGACCCTGGAACTCACATCCTGGAGCTTCAGCACCTGGGCCAACAGTTCTACCAGACACGGGTTCTCTTGCAGCAACAGGAGGCTGGACTCTGTGGAGATAGGTCTAGCTCAGGAAGGCTGTCCTCAGGGATACAGCACTCATGTCTCCCCAAGAAGACATTTGCTCCTCTTCCAGCAACTCCCAGACCACTGTCTCTCAAGGTAACAGACTTAGTGATCCAACCGGGAAAAAAATACTTGCAACAAATACAACAAATGACTCATAACTTAAATTCAGTGAGGCAAAAAACTACTGAATAGAAAGCCCACACTTTGGGACCAGCAGTTAGCATAGTGGCTATGTCGCTGGACTCCCATGTAGTCGACCACGGTTCAAGTCCCGAACCCGGTGGCTTAAACTCAAGCCAGGCACATGTGTGTGTGCACGTCCAAGATCCCAAGAGGAGAATGGAGGAGAAGGGATTGTGGCGTGGTCATCCCCCCTGGGGGTGATTTCTCGCTTTCTGTCTCTCTGTCTCTCTGTCTCTCTGTCTTTCTGGCAAGCATGCACACCCTATAGCAAAAACCTCTCAAAAAAAAAAAAAAAAAAAAAAGGAAAGCCCACATCTTGATGACAGGGCAAGGATGTAGACAAGACACACATGACCAACCACCCTCAAAACACATTCTGCCTACTGATTATGAAAAAGACATGCTGAGGCCAGCTGGTGGCATGGTGGTTATGGTACTGGACTCCCACGGTTCGAGTCCAGAACCTGACAGCTTGCTTTCACACTTTACCTTTCTCTCTCTGTCTCTGTATCTCTCTGGTCAAATTTTAAAAAAATAAATAATAATACCAAATAAAATTAAATAAATAATTCTATTAAAAAAAAAGGTAAAAGACATGCAAACTGAAGCAAAAGGCTTTTTTTTTTTAACCTTTCAAAGGATTTCTTTTTTTTTTTTTTTGGAGAGGTTTTCGCTATAGGGCGCGTGCACTTGCCAGGCAGACAGAGAGAGACACAGAGACAGAAAGCGAGAAATCACCCCCCAGAGGGGATGGCCACACTGCAATCCCTTCTCCATTCTCCTCTCGGAATCTTGGGCACGCACACACACACACGCCCGGCGTGAGTTTTAAGCCACCGGGTCCGGGATATTTCTCTTAAATAGATAATGCTCCATACAGGGAAGCAAAAGGGAGCAGGCGCTCTTCTCTAAACTCGGCATTCTAAATTTCTCTACTGAACTATGCTATTGTTCAAAAGTATTGATGGGTGAAAAAGGCATTTTGAGATTCAAGCTGGAAGAGTTTCCTACCAAGAGGTCCTTAGAGAAGGTGCAGAAAGAAGGAGAGGGACCAGAGTAAGGAGAAGGAATATGGTTAAAAGAATCAAGAAGCAAATGAACATATCTACATAAATGCTGAGTTCAAAAATTAAAAATGAAACACTGTCTCTTTCCACCATCTTTCTGTGCCGCCATAATGGTGGGCATGAATGTCCTGGCTGATGCCCTCAAGAGCATCAATAATGCTGAAAAGAGAGGGAAACGCCAGGTTCTGATTAGGCCATGCTCTGAAGTCATGGTCCAGTTTCTAACTGTGATGATGAAGCATGATTACGTTGGCAAATTTGAAATCACTGATGACCACAGAGCTGGAAAAATTGTCGTGAACCTCACTGGCAGGTTAAACAAGTGTGGAGTGACCAGCCCCAGGTCTGATGTGCAACCCAAAGATCTAGAGACATGGCAGAATAATCTGCTCCCATCGCGTCAGTTTGGTTTCATTGCACTGACAACCTCACTGGCATCATGGGCCATGAAGAAGCAAAATGGAAACATACAGGAGGGAAAATACTGGGATTCTTTTTCTAGGGATATAGTACACATATACAAATAAAATGCTTCATTGGGAAAAAAGAAAAAAAGAATCGCTGTTGAGCTGGCTCGATGGCGCATGCATCCATGACTCTGGCTGGCGGGAAGGACAGGTGAGGCAGTGGTTTGTGACGGAAGGTGCTTATCTTCCTCTCTCTCATGCTCATGAAATAAATTTCAAAAAATAAAAACATGAGTAAAAATGAATCACTGTTGAAGGGCTTTGAAATAAGATAATATGAAAATCCTAGGTAACAAAACACAAAAGATTGGGATGACCTCGTGTGAAAGTGCTCTGAGATCCTTAAGTTATCTGGTTAAAAGACAGAGATTCTAATGAACTTCAGTCTTTCCACAAAATCCAGATTGCAAGTTAAAAATTTAAGGATATGGGGCCAGCTCTGTCACACAGTACTAATGTGCAACACAAGAGAAGCCAGATCCTGAATGGTGATCACAGTTCAAATTCCTAGCCCAGTCTACCTGAAATATGTCAGGCATGTGCATAGGTACCCAAGATCTGCTGGACTGAAGGCAGGCGATAGCAGCATGACCAGACTCTAGAGGGCGCTCCTCTCTTTCTCACTCTTACATGCATGCACAGGCGCTTCATCGTGAATAAACAAACAAAAAATATTTAACAATTTAATGGTAATCACTAAAGAACATAAATGGAATGTGTAGCTTCAAAACCAGAAGGATTTTTTTAAAAAAGCTTTAACAAGCTAATGGAGTACAAAAAAGGAGCGAAAATAAAGCATGGGAAATTTTTTTTAAAATACAAAAGCATACGGTGAATGAAAGTAAGTTCAAAGCTCACAGTAACCTCACTAAGGAAATAATCTATTAAAAGAGCTACTCAGATTAAATCAAATACTAAATATTTACAATATATTTCTTCATACGAAGCAATAAAGCAAGATAACCAGAAAGGTTGGGAATGACAGGAAAAGATACAGGTAAAATCTAATTTTTAGTAAACCTGGTGTACTAACAATAATATTAGAAAGAACAGACTGTAAAGCAAAAAGCCTTGATAGTGCAAAAGAAAGTCACTGTTTAAATTAGACAAACTTGGCCCAACCTAAAGCAAAGTTGGTAGCAAACTGAAACCCTATGTTGGAAGTCACGGGGTGATTGTAGGTTCAGATCCTAGGGTCAGTCTGAAAATATGCGAGGCATGTGGGTGCATGCCCAAGATCCTAATGGGCTGGAGGGCTGAGATCAGGTGATCACAATGCGCAGAAACCCTGTCAGGGTGTTTGTCTCTGTCCTCCTCTCTTTTTCTCATGTAGGCATGAGCTTTCTATCTGAATAAAATGGAAAAACAACAACAAAAAAAGGAGAAATAAATTCTAGGAAGACCTAGCAGTCCTAAGTCTGTAAGTATTTAGCCCCACTAGAAAAAAATAGACAGCAAAAATGGACAGCGCTTCAAAGAAAAATTGTTGAATCACAATCTTGGTGCAAGGTTTTTATATACCTCTCAAACAACTAAGCAAACAATTTAGCAGAAACATAATAGGTTTGAAAATGTAAGCTTGAGATCATGAACAATTATGGAAACTTTTCTCCATCATGTAAAACACTTAGAAAAACTGATTACAGACTGGGAGGAAGGAGGGAATAAAGTAGACTGATAAAGGGTCCCTGGCTTTAGGGGGTCAAAAACATTCCAAAATTTGATTGTGCTAGGTTGAACAACTCTAAAAACTTACTAATAACTATTGATTTTTTAGACTTTAAATGGGTGAATTACATGGTATGTAAATTATATTTCAAAACTGCTTTAAAATAGCTTTTTAGATCCAGGTGGTGGCACAGTGGTAACACAACTAGATACACATCAGAGAAGTTCTCAGTTTGCAACTAGAGCTGCCCCTGGTGCCTGCGAACTGAGTTGGCTAAGACTGGTATTTATCATGGCATTCAGACCCTATTGGAGCTGCCTATTCCTCTGTCTCTCTCTTCCAAGGAAGAAATAAACTTTAAAAATAAACAACTAAGGGGCTGGCAGGTGGCATGGTGGTTGGGGCACTGGACTCCCACATGGCTGACTGCAGTTCGAGTCCCGGACCTTGTGGCTTGCTTTCTCACTTTCCCTTTCTCTCTCTAGTCAAGTTAAAAATAATCATAATAATAAACAATGGAATTAAACAAATACATTTTTAATTAAAAAATAAAGAAATAAAAATACTTTTTAAAATGTGACTACAAACTACATAATTGAAGACTTACAAATACCAAAAATCAACATCGCATAGTGAAATCTATAGAACATTTACAAAAATTGCTCAATAAAATTCTCGACAGCCACACTGAGCCTATAACCTTATAGTTAAGGGAACTTGATCTCACGTGGTCACCTGTGGTTCGAATCCTAGACCCGGCAGCTTGAAGAACACACCAGGCACGTGTGTACGTGTGTCCCAAATCCTAACAGGATGGAGAAGTGCAAAACCATGATCCACTGGGGTGTGCATTTTCCCTTTCCCTCTATCTCTATCTCACTCTGGCAAGCACACATACCCTATGGCAATTGAAAAAAAAAGTCTCAACGGTCATAAAATAATATAGATTATATCTTCTAACTTCAATGAAATAAGTTAGAAACCAATAATAAAGGGTTGGAAAATTCATTATTTTATTTTTTAAAAAATCTCTGGGCAGAGAGAGACAACAAACAAGAGACAAGAAAAAACAGCCCCCCAATGGGGTGTGGTTATGCCTCAATCTTTTCACCTCCATCTTGTTGGGATTTTGGGCACGCACGCACACATACCTCCAGCATATTTTCAAGCTGCCAGAACAGGATTCAAACTGCAGTCATCCGCGTGGGATCCAGTTCTCTTAACTACTAGGCTACAGGGCCACCCTTTTTTTTATTTCAAGAGGGCACGTGCACTCACCAGAGAGCAAGTGTGTAATAAGAAAAAAACCTTTTTTTTTTTTTTTGAGAGGTTTTCGCTATAGGGCGCGTGCGCTCGCCAGACAGACAGAGAGAGACAGAGACAGAAAAACCTCATTTTTTAAAAAGAATTATTTTATTTAAGTTTATTTATGTATTTATTTATTTTAATTTGACCAAAGAAGGACAGAGTGAGAAAGAGAGTGAGAGCATGAGAGAAAGTGAGAAAACAAGCTGCCAGATCTGAGACTCAAACCAGGGTTGGCCATGTGGGAGTCCAGTGCCTTTAACCACCATGATACCTGCCGGCCCTAAAAGCCCCATATTTTAAGACTAAAGAATACTCTTTTAAATAATTTGTGGGTGAAGAAAAAATCATAACGAAAAGCATGAACTATGTGGAACTAAATTACAATGAAAGTACTGCATAGTAAAACTGGTATCATTCAGCTAAAGTAGCAATTTTAGAGAAATCTGTAGCCTAAATGTAGGTATTGGAAAACAAAAAAGACCTAGATATTCAATTCAAAAGAGAGTAAAAGGACAGGGTAAACCAAAGGAAGGAAGTAATGAACAGTAAAAAGTAATGGCATTGCCTCTATCCCCAGGCAATTATCAGTCATTCAAGCAAACATCTATATGCAAAAATGTATTTCCAGAGGAGGAAAGCCATTAGGTATTATTTATAATAACAAAAATTAGAAACATAAACATCTAACAATAGTGACGTGATTAAAAAATGATGGTCCATTCATATATAGGATAACAAATAGTCAATAAAACAATGTGTTCCATGGGAAAAACACTCTAAGGACAAGAACAAAGAAACATATGAATTGTATTTACGGTATAACTTCATTTTTATAAGAAAGATATAACCTTATGATGTGTTATGAAAAATGGCTGGAAGGAAACAAAAATGTTGATGTGGTTTAATTTTTCTCTTTACTCCTTTGTGCTTTTCAACCTTTAAAGAATACTTGCTTGTTTCATAATCAGAAAGACAACAAATCTGACTTCTCACAACAAATATACAAAAGCCACAAACATAACGAAGTTTGTGACCTGTGCAACCACTTAGCATGAACTGATCAACAGAATGCCTGATTATGGCTGGAATCTGCTAGGAATTTCAAGTTCAAATTCTCCTGATCATTCCCCTAGGCCTTAGCTTGACTTGTCCCAGTCAGCCATAGTGAATCTCCAAGAAGTGAAGGAAAGATACATAATGGGCAGTTATTGCCTCCTCCAGGACTGGAGGGCCCCAAGGACCTTGTTCCATGTTTTACAAGCATGCTCTGGCCTCTGGGCAAACTTCTACAGTAGCACTTATAAGCTTACCTGCTTCAGTCACTGTTTTAAACCAGTCCAGCAGCTTCTCCAAGCAAGTGTCATCTGCCACCAGCTGCCTGGGATCTGCCAGAACAGCACAGAGGTCCGGGAGGAGCCGGGAGCATTCAGGGTCCATGATGAGGCTAGAGGTTCCTACAAACGAAGGTGGGCCAGACCTCAATGCACGGTTCCAGGCCCCACCTGGCCTAGTCACCACAGCTCAGATGCCTGCTCAGGCCTGGGATGAGGCCTAGACCACAGCTCTGAGCAGCTGGGATGGATGCAAAGCCTCTGTCTGGGTGGGGTCTAAGTAGTCAAGAGCAGGCAGGGCCCTGAGTCCTGGGGGCCGGATAGAAGGGAGAGGTGAATCTGGACTAAATCACAAGGGCTTTGGAGCTCAAAGCCTGTTAGCCTTGGACTTTGGACTGGAGGTCAGGGAGAAGTGAACGATGCTGACCCAGGCTACGGAAGGGGCAGTCAAGATCGTCTGTGAGTTCTGGGGACAGCTATGTGCTCAGACTATCACCCCACCCCACCCCACCCACCCCCTACCCCCAGGATCAGTTGCTGATAGAAAGTGTCTGTCCATCCCAGGGTCAGTGGTGGCTGTACTGGACAGTCCTTCCCGCAGCAGTGGTGTCGGGCAGGGAAGGTGCGACTGTGTGTGTCTGTCCCTCCCAGGACCAAAGTGTACATCCCACGTGTCCCGCCTGTGAGGTGACTGGGGGTGTCTGCAGGACTTTGTGGGGAGGAGTGGTGAGCGGATGTCGCCTGGGGCATCTGAATGTCCACCCGCAAGATGCTACGTCCAGGTGAGAGGAGTCCACAACTTGGAGTATGTTCTGGGTGCCGGGCCCGTCCCGCGCCACGCTCGAGGGTCCAGGCCCGACGCCGGCAGCAGTGGTGGAGCCGGGAACCGAGGCCAGGTCTGCGTACGTCCCCTCCTGGGCTGCTACTCCGCCTGCCTGCATCCTCTGATCGGGCTTGGACCCCGCCTCCCAGTGACACCCGCGACGTAGACCACGACCCCAGCCCCAAGTACCTGCCTCACCAGTTCTGATTCCGTCCATCCGCTGCAGGTCACGCCCTTACCTCTGAAGGCTCCGCCCCCGGACTATGCCATCTGCCAGACCTAGAGGGGACAGAGGAGAAAGACAGGAGTGGGGGACAGCGACGGCTTTTCTGGAGAGACTATCCAGGTTGCCTAGAGAGCGTAGACGTGGGGAACGTGCTCAAGCTGACAAGGCTGGGGACAGGCTGGCGCCAAACCAGTCGCTGCAATGTGCCATCCCCGCCAGTATTCTCGTGGTATGTGCTCCAGCAGTGTCCTGAAGGCGGGGCTTTGGGAGGAAGGGGCGGGTCCTCGCCAGACTGGGGACAGTGTCTGGTCTGGCTGAAGGGATTAAGACTCCGTGCCAGAAAGAGGTGTTCTGGTCAGAGAGCCAAAGTGCTTGGTCATTTGGTCTCTGAGTCTTGATCCTAGGACCTTAGCTGTGTGCCAGAGGCTCTCAAAGCCGGTTGATGAACAAGACTTAGGCTTCCAGAACATCAGTTCTAAGGCTGTATATATACACATACACACACATATATACACACACGTGTGTGTATATATATATGTATATGTGTGTATATATATATTTATATATATATATATAAACACAAAAGTAGAGTTCCTATGGATATTAAGATTAAAATGAAACTTTAAAAATACTAACTTTGGTCCTGGCCCCAACACCCTGAAAATCATGCCAAGCACATGTGCATGCATGCCCAAAATTCCAGGAGGAGAATAGAGAAGGGATTGCAGCATGGGGAAGGGTGGCATGGTGAGGAGTATGATTTCTCACTTTCCCTCTCACTGTCTCTCTCCTGCAAGTACATGCGCCCTATGGCAAAAACTTAAAAAAAAATTAACTTTGATGGTGGAGCCATTATGAACGACCACTTTTCTTGACCCTTTCATTGAACTACTTGGATGAAGATCTGAAATGCAGTTATCTTCCCTGAACTTTGATTGCTCGTTGTGAAATTAGGAATTCATAGGATACCAGATCAGGTTGTTGCGAAGGAAAATAAAGCTTTTATAACAGCACTATGCTAAGTGCTTCACTTAATATAAGAGGTCTTTCAAAAGTTCATGGAAAACGTGTTGTGAAAAGACTAAATGGATTTCAATTTTTTGCGCCAAAGTGAACTCATACTTTAATTCCATTTGTCTGAAACTTTTTGAAATCCCCTCATGTATGCTAATGTAATTCTATAACAACACTAGGATGAATACTATATATAGTGTTCTAGTATATATAGTGTTACGAATGAGGAAACTGAGGCACAGAGAAGCTAACTTGTAATATTTCACTGGTCATGGGTTGGTATAGCTTGAGTTTGATCTCAGGCAATCGGATTCAGCCATCAGATATAAATACTGCATTACACAGGTGCACAGTTTCTTATCCGAAACTTTTGGGAGTGTTTTCCAGAATTCAGAATTTGTAGGTTTTACACATGTTGCATGGTACACACCTGATAAATGTGAGATTATAATCCCAGCAGAGTCTGATGCAGCAACCCTTAATGAAATGCATTGGTGGGTCTAGGACAAAACTCATTCATATGAACTCCAAGAGAAATAGACATGACAAACAGTCTTAGCTCACAGTTTTGCCTCCAGAGAGTTGAGAGTTAAACACGTTTTGCCATCAAATGAATTCTGAAAGGTTTTCAGACGTTTTTAGAATTCAGAATCATGGCCCAAAGGTCTTAGATGTGCATTATCTTAGTAATTAACTAAGAGAAAGGCAGGGAGTTTGGAATGCCCAGCGATGGGAGAGCAACAAGAGGTACTTATGCTCAATAGCACGGATGGTAAAAGCCTTGGTATATCATCTGCACAATAACTTGGAAGTAAGTAGAAGCTTTTATGCAGGTGAATGGCCTGGTAAGATTTACTTTTTTTTTTTTTTTAAATAAACAACTGTGATGACAACTCAAGAATGTAGAGTTTCTTCCTTTTAGGATGGATCATAGAACGTCTCAAAAAGGCTCAGGGCTTGCCTGGTGGTGCAGTGGGTAGCAGTAGCATACTGCACTACAGTGCTGGAAGTCACATGACTCCAAGTCAACCTGAAACATGCTGGGAGGTTTTCTGGTTATACACCCAAGATCCTGAAGGGCTGAAAGACAGGGGAAAGGGAGTCAAGACATGATCAGACCTTAAGAGGGACCCCCTCTTGTGTGTGCATGTTCTCAAGCACACAAATAAATTTAAAAACAAAAAAGGAACTGGAACTTGGGGTACAACCTTTACCGATCAGTGCTCAGCAAATAGGACTTGACACAACAGAGGAGAAGCACCAGTGAGTGAAATGAACAATTTCAAAACAAATACAACTTTATTATTTTTAACATTTATTTAGAAGTATTTCATTTTATTTATTGTTATTATTTGTTTAATTTGCTATAGGGCATGTGTAATTACCAGAGAGAAAGTGAGAAAGCAAGCTGCCAAGCCCAGGACTTGAACCCTAATCAGCCATGTGGGAGTCCAGCATCTTAACCATCATGCCACCTACTGGCCTCATAACTTTATTGTTTTTTTCTTTTTTGGGGGGGAGAGGTTTTTTTAGCTATAGGGCGCGTGCGCTCGCCAGACAGACAGAGACATAGAGACAGAAAGCGAGAAATCACCCCCCAGAGGGGATGGTCACGCCGCAATCCCTTCTCCTCCATTCTCCTCTCGGGATCCTGGGCACGCACGCACACGCGCCCAGCGTGAGTTTTAAGCCACCGGGTCCGGGACGCGAACCGCGGTCGACTACGTGGGAGTCCAGCGACATAGCCATTACGCTAACTGCTGGTTCCCATAACTTTATTGTTTTAAATGTCATTCAAGTAATTGAACTAGCTGTGAAATGTTGCCTAGTGATTTCTTCATTGTTTTCACTGAGGTGCTTATCATGTGCCACTGTGTTGAACTTCTTTCTGCTTTCTCCTTTGATGTCAACAAAAACCCTGAAACATCTCCATTTGCAGACAAGAAAACAACAGTGAGACTGTCAACCTGGGCTTCTAACCACTAACCAGCTCAGTGTTCTCTGCTCATGGGGAGACAGCCTTGACAACACTACGTGACTTACCTGCTTCATTGTACAGATGAGGATAAAGGGGCCATGGACTCATAGGAGATAGTAGTGGCGAGAAGTCGGACATTAATAACCTGGCAAGCATTCTTTCCACTGCACCACACGACCTAAGGTGAGGACTCATTTATCCATTCATACCATAATAACACCACTGCAGCACTGTGCTCACTCTCAAACAGACAACCGTTTTCAGTGCTTTGTAGATATTGACTCATTTGAGCCTCACAACAACCCTTTTTCCGGACATTATGTTTGAGGAGATAGAGGCCCAGAGAAGTTACAGGTCTGGCTAGACATCAAATACCTATTTATTGAGCACTTTCTGTATGCCAGATTCTGTTCCAGGTGATGGAGATACAACCGTGAACAAAGCAAAGGCTTTACCCTCAGTAATATTCACTCTAGTCACAGAATAGTCTTATAGGTAATAAATGGAGGGTGACTAGAAAAATAAAGCAGGGCAAGAGAACAGAGGCGACTGAAACTGCTGTTTTAGGCAGAGTAGAGGGCCCTGGAAGTATGTGTGAACAGGAGCAAATCATATGTGCTCATAACTATTTAAATGAACTTTGAAGCCAAAGGCTCCTAACGATAACAAAATATATTGAATATAGTACATACTCTTCGGGTTTGTTTTGTTTTTGTTTGTTTGTTTGTTTACTGTCCTGTGGCTAGCTCAGAACCCAAGAGTCTAAAATACGAAATTAGGAAAGACAATTTCCTAAATGTCATGGTTCAGAAATAGTTGCCTGTGCAGTTGTTGACCAAGCCAGTTCTCTCACCATGATCTTAGGTACCTATTAACTGACTTGGAAGAATCGCGCCTCCTACTCGTCCTACATAGTGCCAGCTCTTAGGCTTGTCGTCACACTTATATGCAATATACAATCAAATACGGGTGGTAGATACACTGTGCAAATGCACGCCTCTCCACAGCATTAGCCTTGTCTTTCGGTTCAGCTAGATGCTCCGCTCGGGTAATCCCGGGAGCGCTCTTGGTCAGCCAGCCAGGCATCCACGACCTCCGCGCATGCTCATGGTTGTCCTGGGCTCACGCGACGCTGGTCACATCCGGGGATCAGCAGGTCGGCGGCGTGGTTGCCACGGCAGCGGGGGTCGCGGGCTGGCGCGCGGGCAGGCTAGGAAGCTGCGGGCGGCCTGGGCTACCCACCCAGCCCGAGTCTGATCGCTGTGCTCGTAGGGGAAGGGGCGGCCCAGTCGTGCCGCAGCCATGTCCCTGGGCACCGAGGAGCCAGCCTCGGAGACGGTAAGGAGGATGAGCCTCGCGTGCTGCTACTGCGAAGGCCGGGTCCAGACGTGAGGACCTGACCTTAGGGTCGGTGGCCGGTGGTGACCGCTGTCATTATTGTTACCGCATAAGAGCGGGTTTCAGACCTCCGCCCCGCATGCGGCCTGGCAGGACGTCGGCCGCAGCCTGGCAGGGGGGCCGCGCCCCCCATCTAGATCCCGCCCGCCCTTGCAGAGGCCGCAGCTTTCAGGAAACCCCCGGGTTCGCTGCGCCCTAGCTGTCAGGCGCCTGCGAGTCTGCAGCTGCGGCCTGCGGGTGACTGAGCTCACTGTGTAAGTGCCTACTGGCGACTCCGGTCGAGACACCTCTGAGCCAAGGCCGAATGGAGTGATTAAGGCATGAGGGAGGAAGCCTCAGTGCTCTGGGATCCCAGCCTGGTCAGAGAAGGTTTTCCGGAGGTGATGCCAAAGTTTACTCCCTAGGGTGAGAGGCAACGGGCTTTCCGTTGGTTTTTGCTAAGTAAATGCCTGCTATAATATGTGTTGGAGAAATAAGTGAATAAACTGCACACCAGTAGCCGGGAGAACAAGGCAATAAGCAGATACTGAACATGTCAGAAAGTGAAAAAGAGCTATGCAGAAAATGCAGACACAAATAACAGGTGGGATTTGGAGAGCGCTACTTTAGATTGGGTGCCCTGCAAAGTCGCTCTGAGATGTGGACACCTGTGCTGGATCTTAGATAAGACGATGGCAGTCTGGCAAAGATTCAGAGTAGAGGGAACAGCAGGTGCAAAGGTCCTGAGGTGGAAAATTTGTGTGATGCATTCAAGAGAATGAAAGAAAGCTTGCTGGGGTCAAGTGAAGAAGGGGAGTGGATGGACATTGCTTTGGGCCTGATTATAGAGAACCTTGCTTATCATGTGAGGAGTTCAGTTTTATTGAAGGCACAAGGAAACTTTTGGAAGTTTCCACATGGAGAGTGCTGTGCTCTCTTGGCTTCCTTCCTGCTGAGACCACAGGCCCTCAGCATGGCAGCCCAGAACTCACCCAGGGTAGGGATACTTGGTGCTGCTGGCTCAGTTGAAGCAGTTTTAAGTTCCTTCTGTCCCTCCAGACACCAAGTCCTACATCGTCTGGAAAGCCTGCCTATCTACACTGGCCCTTAGTTACTGTTCTTTCATCTTTAAGAACTGTTTGTGTTGTGATTACAAAAGTTATTCATGCTCCTTATAGAAAATTTGGAAAATTACCCAAAATCTGGCCACCCACAAAAACAACAACAAATAAACAAACAAAAAACCAGTTACCATTTAGTGTTATTTCCTTCTAGTATTTTTCCAATGCATCTTTTTTCTATACTTGTTCAAACTGAGATCATATATATTTATGTTGTTTTGTGAACCTTGCCATTTACTTTGGGATTAGCATTTCCCAGAGTCACACATTTTCAAGAACATGATTTTTAAAATTCTAACTCTATTTGATTTATCTACTTCCAGGATTTTACTTTTAAGTTTTCACTTTTTTTTTTTTTTTTCTGTTGGAAACGATGTTGCTATAAATGTTCTTGTATGTAATAAACATTTATTAGCCATTTTATGTGTCAGGCTCTGTACTAGGCTCTGAGGACACACAAACAAGTTCAGATCTAGTGCCTTGGTCTCAGGGAATTCAGTCTGGAGAACACACTGGTGCTAAGCCCACTCTGAGTCTCCAGCCCAGGCTGCCTAACTTGTGGCTTTTCTGTTGAGCTTGGATTAGTTCTCCTAAACCTGACAAGAACCTCTTGTGGGCAGCTAGTCTGTCCAGTCCATCTATTTCCACACACCCTGGCCCACTCCTCACTCCCATTCCCTTAAAGTAGAGTTCCTCCGGGCTTGCTTGTGAACAGTAAGAGCACCTTCAGTGTACCAGGGAGCTTACTAGTAGTGACTGGGAGCAAGCCCACCTGACCACAGAGCAGAATCACATGGGTGAAGTGGCACTAGGCATGATTTTAAATTTACTCACATCTTTATCAGTCTTCTATTTCATCTGCATATCTGTCTGATTAGAACTGGCTACTAGGGAATCTCTGAACAGTAGCAGGAGAGAATGAATAGGGATGTCAGGTATTACCTCATTTGAGGGAGCGAGACCCTTGCATCTTATTTAACTTTTCAGGTTTTCTTTTTTTAAGGTTTATGCTATAGAGCACATGTGCTCACTAGAGAGAGACAGAAAGGGAAAGAGAAATCATCCCCCAGGGGACCATGGCCACATCATAATCTCTTCTCTTCCATTCTCCTTTCGAGATTTTGGGCACATGTGCACATGCCCTGGCATGATTTTCAAGCCCCTAGATCAACCACATGGCAATCTAGCACCTAAATCTCCACACCACCTGCTGGCCCCTGTAGGGTTTCTTTTAGCCTGTTAACTTCTAATATATTTGAAATTATTTTGGTATAAGGTAAAAGGTAAGCATCTAACATTTTCCCCAAATGGCCTGCCAGTTGTCCTAACTCTAAATGAATTAACTCACTCTTTTCTATAAAAAAAAAAGAAAAAAAAATATTCCAGAAGGCACATCTGCATGCATGTGTGTGTGTGTGTGTGAGAGAGAGAGAGAACCCCTGCAGTGGGGCCTGGTTATACTATGATCCTTTTTCCTTCAATTCTCCGTCTCATCAGGATTGTAGGCACACACATGCATGCTTGCCCAGCATATTTTTCAAGCCTTCAGACTGGGACTTGAACTCTGGTAAGCCATGTGAGCTCCACCTTCCTTTATGCAGCAGTTAACCACTGTGTTATGGAGCCACCCTAAAGAAATACACACACACACACACACACACACACACACATATTTAAAGATATAATTCACGTATCATAACATTCACTCATTAAAGTGTAGTGTACAATAGTTTGAGTATATTCATAAAATATTTTTCATATGCTAATAGATAATTTGTATATCTTCTTTAGAGAACTATTCAGATTCTTTGCTTGTTTCAAAAATTGGGGTGTCAGGCCAGGTGGTGCAGAGGTAAAAGTGCTGGATCCCCCGTGGCCAGCAGCCATGTACCAGACCCAGGGGCTTGAGGATTATGCTGGGCACATGTGTGTGTGTGCCCCCCAATTTTTTTTTTTTTTTTTTGAGAGGTTTTTTGCTATAAGGCACGTGCGCTCGCCAGACTGACAGAGCGACACAGAGAGACAGAAAGTGAGAAATCACCCCCCAGGGGGGATGTCCACGCCGCAATCCCTTCTCCATTCTCCTCTCGGGATCTTGGGCACACACACACACATGCCCAGCATAAGTTTTAAGCCACTGGGTCTGGGAATCGAACCGCGGTCAACTGCATGGGAGTCCAGCGACATGGCCATTACACTAACTGCTGGTCCCTGCCCAAAATCTTGAGAGAAGAATGAAGGAAAAGAAACTGTGGTCTGGCTATCCCCCCTGGGGGGGGTGTGATTTTTCACTTTCTCTCCCTCTGTCTCTCTTTGGTGAGCACACATATACCCTATAGCAAAAACTAAAAAGAAAAAAAAAAAATGGGGGTGCTTTTTTTTATTGAGTTTTAAGATTTCTTTATATAATTTGCATACCAGTCCATTTCCACATATGTGAATTGCAAATAATTTCTCCCATTATGATGGTTGTCTTTTGCTTGCTTGCTGGCCTCACTTTTTAGTTTTTGTTTTTTTTCAGTGGATTGTTATTTGCAACACAAAAGGTTTTTTATGATAATTTACCTATTTTTTCTCTGTCATGTGTGCATTTAGAATCTTATGTAAGAAATCATTGTCTGATCCAAGATCACAGAGATTTTTGTGTTTTCTTCCATGAGTTTTAGTTTTCTGTTTTATTTTTTGTTTACTCACCAAAGGACATATACACTAACCAGAGACGGGGGGCAGGGGGGAGGAGGTGAAGAAAGGAACCCCCAGTGGGACATGGTCACTTTCCAATTCCTTCTCCTTCATGTCCTTATCCCATTAGGATTTGGAGTATACATGCACCTGTGTCTGGCATTTTTTTTTTATTTTTGGAGAGGTTTTCGCTATAGGGCGCGTGTGCTCGCCAGACAGACAGAGAGAGACATAGAGACAGAAAGCGAGAAATCACCCCCCAGGGGGAATGGTCACGCCGCTATCCCTTCTCCTCCATTCTCCTCTTGGGATCTTGGGCACGCGTGCACATGCGCCCGGCATGAGTTTTAAGCCTCCGGGTCCAGGACTCGAACCGCGGTCAACTACATGGGAGTCCAGCAACATAGCTATTACGCTAACTGCTGGTTCCCATCTGGCATGTTTTTTAAGCAGCCAGGGCTAGATTCAAACCACAGTTGGCCACGTGGGATCCAGTTCCCTTAACCATTGTGCTCAACTTTTGGCATATTTTCCTCTTACGTGTAGGTAGGTAGCCCATTTTGAGTTTCTTTTCCTTCCTTCCTTCCTTCCTTCCTTCCTTCCTTCCTTCCTTCCTTCCTTCCTTCCCTCCCTCCCTCCCTCCCTCCTTCCCCCCCCTCCTTTTCTTCTTTCTTTTTTAAAAATTTGTGATAGAGAGTATATGTGTATGCATAAGAGAGGGAGAGGAGCACCCTTGACAAGTCTTCTCATACTGCGTTCCCCCTTCCCCAGCTCTTGAAGATCTTGGGCATGTAGCTGCAGACCTGGAGAGTTTTAAAGCCAACCCAGGGATCCAAACTCACAGTTGACCATGTGACTTCCAGCATTGAAGTCCAGTTGCTACTGACTGCCACCATGCTGTGGCAACTTATTTAAAGCTTATTATTACTTCCATGAGCAAGAGAGACAGAGAGAGAAAGAGAGAGAGAGAGACAGCATCATCAGCAAGGTCCTTACACCACAGTCTATGCCCAGCCTTCAGTTACTTTTTGTGTATTATGTAAGGACAGAGTCCAACTTCATTCTTTTGCATGTGAATATCTGGTTGTCCCAGCACTAATTATTGAAAAGATTGTTATCTCCCCATCGAAGAGTCTTGGTACCTTTTTCAAGAATCAACCATAAATCTAAGAGTTTTACTTCTATAGTCTTCATTTTATTCCATTGATATACATATTGATCCTATGCCAGTACCATGCTGTCTTGAGTATTGTAACTCTTTAATAAATAAAATTGGGACATGTGAGTCCTGCGATTTGTCTTTTTCAAGAAATTTTTTCCATTTAAATTCTATGAGCAGCTTATCATTTTCTGGGGAAAAAGGCCAACTGCAATTTGATAGAGATAATGTTGAATCTGTAGACCAATTTAGAAAGCATTGGCATCTTTTGTCGTTTTGTTTTTTAAAGACAGTATCTGGTTATGTCATGATCCTTTGCCTCAGTCTCCTGAGTAGCAGGATTGCAGACATAAGCCATTATACTCAGCTTTGAGGGTGGACCAGAAATGAAACCTGGGTCTTACATGGAACCCAGCCTGTGGAGCAGCTTGCTTTTTCCAGTGAGCACCAAGCAACTGGGCCAATATTGCCATTAACAAAAGATTAGGTCTGCCAATCCATGAACATGAACACAGGATATCTTTTCATTCGTGTAGATCTTTCATTTCTTTCAACAATGTTTTGAATTTTTCAGTGTACAAAATTTGCTCTTCACTAAATTTATTTTTTATTTTTTGTAGAAGTTTTTGCTATAGGGCGCGTGCGCTTGCCAGGCAGACAGAGAGAGACAGAGAGACAGAAAGCGAGAAATCACCCCCCAGGGGGGATGGCCACATCACAATCTTTTCTCCTCCAGTCTCCTCTCGGGATCTTGGGCACGCATGCACACGCACCCAGCGTGAGTTTTAAGCCACCGGGTCCGGGACGCGAACCACGGTCGACTACATGGGAGTCCAGCGACATAGCCATTATGCTAACTGCTGGTCCCTTCACTAAATTTATTCCTAGGTATTTTATCTTGTTGATTTTATTGTAAGTGAAATTGTATTTATTTAATTTAGTTGTTCATTGCTAGTGTGTACAACTACAATTGGTATTTTATATGAGTCTCATATCCTGCAAACTTGCTGAATTCATTTATCGGCTTTGATTGTTTTTTTTTTAGTGGATTCATTAAGATTATCTATATATAAGATCATGTCAGGCCAGACCATGGTCTGTGGTTAGGGAGCTGGATCCCACATGGCCTGCCATGTAGTTTGAATCCTGGACCAGTGGCTTGAAAGACATGCCAGATACGCATGCCATGTGCTTGTCCAAAATCTCAAAAGGAGGGAAGAGTGGAAGAGAAAAGATTGCCATCCTCATTCCCCTTGGGGAGTGCTTTCTCCCTTTTTCTGTTACTCTCTCTCTCCCCTCCCCCGTAAGTGCTTGTACTCTCTAGAAAAAAAATTATTTAAAGTAACAAATAAAAGATCATGTCTGTGAATATAGTTTTACTCCTCCTCCTATCCAATCTGTGTGTCCTTTATTTATTTTTCTTGTGTTAATGACCTGGCTAGAACCTCCAGTGTAATCTGAATTGAAGTGATGAGAAAGAACATTCTTGTTTTGTTTCTAATATTAGGAGGAACACATTTACATTTTTCCATGAAGTATGATGTTGCTCTGAATTTTTATAGTGCCATATATTAGGGTGAGGAAATTGTCTTCTGTCCAGTTTGTTGAGTTTTGTTGTTTTTGTTTTTAATTTGCCAGAGAGTGGATGTATTCACTGGGGAGAGAGAGAAAGAGGGAGAGGGAGAGAAAGTGAGAAAGCACCCTACCATAGGGAAATGGCGACTCCAAAATTCCTTCTCCTCCATCTCTCTCTCCTTTGGGGATTTTGGGCATGCTTACATGCACCAGGTATGTTTTTCAAACTGCCTAGTTGGAACTCAAACTGTATAGTCAGCCATGTAGAATCCAGTTGCCTTAACCACTATACACCAGGCTTGTCCCATTGAGTATTTTCATCAAAAGTGGGTATTGGTTACAGAGTGGAGAGAGTGAGGAGGCTGTGTCTGGCTCCCGCTCTCACAGCCATTGCAGTACATTGAGCTCCATAGAGATAGCACCAGGGCAAGTGAGAGCCAGACGGGCACCGAGCGACTCTATGCCTCACGGAGGATAACTAAACATGGGCAAAGGAGATTCTAAGAAGCCGAAAGGCAAAATGTCATCATATGCATTCTTTGTGCAAACTTGCCTGAAGGAGCACAAGAAGCACCCAGATGCTTCAGCCAACTTCTCAAGAGTTTTCTAAGAAGTGCTCAGAGAGTTGGAAGACCATGTCTACTAAAGAGAAAGGAAAGTTTGAAGATATGGCAAAGGCAGACAAGACCCGTTATGAAAGATAAATGAAAACCTATATTCCTCCTGGGGCCAGCAGGTGGCGTGGTGGTTAAGGCACTGGACTCCCACATGGCCAACCCCGGTTGGAGTCCCAGACCTGGCGGCTTGCTTTCACACTTTCTCTTTCTCTCTTACTTTCTCGCTCTGTTCCTCTCTGGTCAAATTAAAATAAGGTTAAATAAAAATAATTCTTAAAAAAAATAACCTATACCCCTCTTAATGGGGAAATAAACAAGGAATTCAAGGATCCCAATGCACCCGAGAGGCCTCCTTTGACCTTTCTCTTGTTCTGTTCTGAATATTGCCCAAAAATCAAAGGAGAACATCCTGGCCTGTCCATTGGTGATGTTGCAAAGAAACTGGGAGAGGTGTGGAATAACACTGCTGCAGATGATAAATAGCCTTATGAAAAGAAGGCTGCTAAGTTGAAGGAAAAATATGAACAGGATATTGCTGCATACTGAGCTAAAGGAAAGCCTGATGCAGTGAAAAAGGGAGTTGTCAAGGCCGAAAAGAGCAAGAAAATGAAAGAGTAGGAGGAAGACAAGGAAGATGAAGAGGATGAAGATGAAGAAAAAGAAGATGATGGTGAATAAATTGGTTCTAGAGCAGGATTTTTTCTTCTTCTTGTCTATAAAGCATTTAACCCTCCTGTACACAACTCACTCCTTTTAAAGAAAAAAATTGAAATGAGGAATACGAAACATCTGAGTCCTGAATGATACTAATAAATTAATAATTGCAGAGGTTTAAAAAAAAGTGGGTGTTAGGCTTTGTCAAAATGCATTTTCTTTTTTTAAATTTTATTTATTTACTCATTTATTTTAATTTGACCAGAGAGAGAGAGAGAGAGAAAGTGAGAAAGCAAGCCACCAGGTCTGGGACTCGAACCATTGTCAGCCATGTGGGAGTGTCCAGCACCTTAACCACCACGCCACCTGCTGGTCCCTCAAAATGCATTTTCTACATCTTTTGAAACAATCATGATTTTTGTCCTTTATTAATATGGTATATTACATTGGTTGATTTTTGTTATATTAAACCAACCTACTTGGTCATCGTGTGTAATCCTCTTCCCTCAACCCTCCTTGAAGTAATCCTTACTATATGTTTCCCAGTTTAGTTTGTTAAGGATTTTTGTGTCTGTATACATAAGGAATATTGGTTGGTAGTTTTCTTTTCTCCCAATATCTCTTTGTCTAGTTTTGGTATCAGGGCATTACTTATCTCGTTGAATAAATTGAGAAGTGCTCTCTCTCTCTCTCTCTCTTTTATTTTTTAGAAGGGTTTGTAAAGGATTGGTATTTTATCTTTAAATGTTTGGTAGAGTTTACCTGTGAGACCATATAATCCTAAGATTTTCTTTATTTCTATAAGAGCAGTGGTGATGTCCCCCTTTGCTCCATATTTTGGTAATTTAGTGTCCTTTTCTTCCTTAATAAAGGTTTGCCAATTTTGTTGATCTTTTCAAAAAACCCAACTTTAGTTTTTTTTACTATTTTTTTATTCTCTGTATCATTTACTTACTCTTTAATCTTTATTATTTCCCTCCCTCTACTTTCCTTAGTTTTAACTTTTCTAGTTTCTAAGGGTGTAAGTGTATTGACAGGAGAGCTTATTTTATTTAAGTTACATTTCTTACATGAGAGAGAGAGAAATGGGCAGAGAGACAGAGAGCGAGGACAGAGAAAGAGAGGCACTCCCAATCCAAACCTGGATCACAGGCATATGCGGGCACCTGACGTGGAGCGACCTCCGTATGCAAGCCTGGGACCTTCCTCTATATCTCCAGTACAAAGCACTGTGTTACTGCTGTGCCAGTGCAGCTGTCTCAAGATCTGTTTTCTTCTTTAATGTAGGCCTTTACAGCTATAAACTGTTCTCTAAACACTGCTTTTGTTTCTAAAGGTAGAATATTAGGTTATTGATTTAACCATGACTTTTAAAAATATAGACATTTACAGCTGTACATTTCCTTTAGAGCTCTGCTTTAAGTGCATCCCATGAATTTTTATTTTATTTTTTAAAATTCATTCACATAAAGTATTTTCTAATTTCCCCGTGACTTCTTCTTTGACTCATTGTTTGTTTAGGAGTGTGTTGTTTAATTTCCACATGTTGGTGAATTTCCAATTTCTTATTTTGTTGACTTGCTATTTCCATTGATGTCAGAGAACATACATTGCATGATTTAATTTATTGAGGCTTGTTTGATGGCCTATCACATGGTTTATGCACTTGAGAAGACTACATATCCCGCTGTTAGTAGGTAGTGTTCCTTCAGTGTCTGTTAGGTTTATGGTGTTGTTCAAGTCTTTTATTTTTTAAAACTTTTTAAAAACATTTCTTCCACAAGCAAGATGACTTAGAGTACAAAAAGAGAGACAGAGAAACACCACCTTCAACAAGGTCTTGTCACCACAATCTACCCCAGCTTCATCCAGTCCCTGATCATGGGCACATGCATGCCCAGCATACCCAGAAGGGTCCCCAGACATAAATTTGGGATGAGGAAGGTCCCAAATTTATGCCACCATCCAGCCCCCTTAACTCTTTAATTCCTTGTTGGTCTTCTGCCTGGTTGCTCTTTCATTAGAAGCATGGCCCTGCCAACACCTTGATTTTGGACTTCCAGCCTCTAGCACATTGATAAGCCACCCATTTTGTCATACTTTGTTATGGCAGCTGTAGGAATCTGACTTATGCCTCTTTCTCTCTCCTTTTTTCATTATTTTTTTCTTTCTGTTCAGGTTATATACACTCTACTCCACAATATTTTTAAAATTTATTTATTCATTCATTATTTTTTATTTGACAGAGAGAGACACAGAGAGAGAGAGATAGAAAGAGGGGAAGTGAGAAAGCAAGCTACCAGGTCCTGGACTCGAGCTGTGGTCAACCACGTGGGAATGTCCAGCACCTTAATCACCATGCCACCTGCTGGTCCCCTACTCCACAATCTTCAAGCTCGCTGATTTTTTTCTTTTGTTAACACATATTTGTTAAATTGACCTCTAGTGAATTTTTCATTTCCATTTGCCTCTAGAATTTCCATTTGGTTCTCTATCTCTTTTCCTTTCTTTCTTTTTTTTTTTTTACTTTTTTATTTTTGAGAGGTTTTTGCTATAGGACATGTGCGCTCACCAGAAAGGCAGAGAGAAACAGAGAGACAGAAAGCAAGAAATCACCCCTTAGGGGGATGGCCACACCGCAATCCCTTCTCCTCCATTCTCTTGGGATCTTGGGCATGCACTCACACATGCCCAGTGTGAGTTTAAGCCACCGGGTCTGGGACTGAAACCATGGTCGACTACAAGGGAGGCCAGTGACATAGCCATTATGCCAACTGCTGGTCCCCTCTTTTATAATTTCTATCTCTATTAATATCTCTATTTAAAGACAACTTGTCATCATACCTTCCTTTAATTCACTAGGTTTGGTCTCCTTTGGCTCTTCGAATATATTTATAATGGCTGCTTTGAAGTCTGAGCCCCTCCCAAAATAGTTTCCATTGCCTATTGCCCTACCCCCATATACACTTTCACACTTTCCTGTTTCTTTATATTTCTCATAATTCTTTTGGTGAAAACTAGACATTTGGTTTGGACTCAGTTGCTGTGGTGCAGCGCTAGCACAACACTCTGCAAAACTGGAGTCACATGAAATATTGGGGTTCAGTTTCCAGGTTGACCTGAACACACTGGGCACACACATGCCCATGATCCTGAGAAACGCTAGGAGGAGGATCATGGTGTGAGGCCCTATTGAGGGATCTGTCGCTTTTCTCTGTCTCTCTCTCTCTTTCTCTCAAGAAAGGCCTTTCAAAACATAATTGATACTTTGCAGCATCTGTGCATATTGATTTCTTCTCTCCAGGGAGTTGATGTTTGCTTGGTGTTCATTTATTTGATAGTGATTTAAATGAACTAACTGTGAAATCTGTTTCCCCCACATTGTGCAACCTCTAATCCCCTGCTCATATATATTCTTTCCTTATTTTTTAGCTCTTATCCTGGCCTCCTGAGGTCTTCCTGGATCAGCATAAGCCACTAATTGGTCAAAGGTTATTTTAAACCTTTTGGCCATTTATCAGTAGTTTGCCCTTTACTGTTAGTGTGCACGTGGCTTGGAGGCTGCTAACCCAGTTCAGGAGTTTGTGTTTTGCCCATAGAAGTCTTAGATAAGTCTTCTAAACTTCCAGACATGGAAGTTTAAGCCTAGCTTCTGAGAAGCTGCTCTTGGGCCAGAGCAGCGTATTGTTCAGCCAGTCTTTGGTCAGAGGTTGTGCTGAAGCCCCAGTACCAGAGGGGCTTGCACCCTTTGGTTGATCTGTGCACAGCGTGGGGGATGTTTCCATGTCCACCCCACATCCTGCTGCTGAGTGAGTGCTGGCTGCCCTTGAGGCTGGCGGTGACCCTAGGAAGGCTCTTCTGGGCATTGCTGAACTTGGTGGCTCTGCTTGCAGCCACGGAGCAGTCATGGCTGAGACTCCTAACCCTCATCATTCTTACCTGCATTGTGTAGAGTTTGTTAAATTCATCTTTCTCCGGCGTTTCTTAGTCAATTTCCAGAAATGTCAAGTTAATAGTTATTTTATTATTATCTTTGTTAAATGGTTTGTGGATGAGAGAGTCCTGCAAGCTCCTCACTCTACCATACTAGAGAGAAGACAACCTCCTAGGTGAAGTCATTCCTCCCTGTTTTTTCTCATGTACTGAAGAACTAAAGAAGTAAAACTATAATAAATATCTTAAGTCACAGAACAATCACAGAGATGGTTTCAAAATCTCTTTCTGGACACTTGTGTATATATATATTTATATATATATATATATATATATATATATATATATATATATTTAATTAAATATAATAATATATATTATAAATAAATATATATAAATATATATTATAAATAAATATATTATATATTATATATTATATATTATAAATAAATATATATAAATATATATATTTATTTAATTATATATAAAATATATATATTTAATTAAATTTATATATATATAAATATATATATATTTAATTAAATTTATTTATTTATTTATTTATTTATTTATTTTAGAAAGAGATTTTTGCTGTTGGCACATGTGCTCACCAGAGAGACAGCAAAACAGAAAGCGAGAAATCACCACCCCCCCTCCCCCCCGGGGGTTGGCTATGCTGCAATCTCTTCCTCTCCATTCTCCTCTCAAGATTTTGGGCACATACACACACATGCCCAGCATGTGTTTTAAGCCACTGCGTCCAGGACTTGAACCACGGTCGACCACATGGGAGTCTAGCAGTGTAACCATTGCACCATATGCTGGTCCCAGTGGCTGACTTAAAAGGTTCTGTTTATTTGGAATGCATTGTCTTTCCTTTGCCCTTCAAATCAAGTCACACTGCATTTTTTAACCTAGGTGCTCCAGTTTTAAGAGCAATGCTATTGAAGGGTACCGCGCCATTTCAGTTGTACCTTATCCATATTATCGTGTGGCCATACACTTCTTTTTGTTGTTGTTTTTGTTTTAAGAGAGATTTTTACCACAGGGTGCATGCGCTTGCAGAAGAGACAGAAAGTGAGAAATCACTCCCGTGGGGAAATGGCCACACCGCAATCTCCTCTCCTCTCAGGATTTTGGGCACACACACACACATATGCACAGTGTGAGTTTTAAGCCACCGGGTCCAGAACTCAACAGCTGTCAACTATGTGGGAGTACAGTGATATACCCATTACGCCCTCTGCTGGTCCCTCAGCCATATTCTTCTAATAAATTTTCAAACTGCTCACAGAATTGTTTCGTACTGTATAAAGCAACTCTCCAATTTTTTGGAGAGAGTTTTAAATATTTCCTGCTTTCTTTCCTTTTAGAATTTATACTTTAAGGAGTTACCATTCTTTTCTTTAGAAAGTTCCCTTTTCTCCTTGGTAGATAACGTAGTACTGACATTAGAAGGTGTGACTTTATCTCCCTCTCTGGACCAGAGCAAAGTCTCTGGAATAAGAAGGCAGGAACCTTCATAAGCTGAATGTCTTCTCATCTCTTAACACATGTATTAATGAGTCTGTTTTGTTTTTGTTTTAAAAAATTATTGATATAATTTAATTAACTTATTTATTTTAATTTGACCAGAGTGAGAGAGCTAGAGAGACGGAAAGTGAGAAAGCAAGTCGCCAGGTCCAGGACTTGAACCATTGTTGTTCATGAGGGAGTCCAGCGCCCTTAACCACCACACCACCTGCCTGCCCCAATGAGTATGTTCTTTTCTTTTTCTAAATCTTTTTTTTTTTTTTTTGAGAGTTTTTTTGCTATAGGATGCAAGCGCTCGCCAGACAGACAGAGAGAGACAGAGAGACAGAAAGCAAGAAATCAACCCCTAGGGGGGATGGCCACACTGCAATCCCTTCTCCTCCATTCTCCTCTAGGGATCTTGGGCATGCACACACACGCGCCCGGCGTGAGTTTAAGCCACCGGGTCCAGGACTCGAACCGCGATCGACTACATGGGAGTCCAGCGACATAGCCATTATGCTAACTGCTGGTCCCAATGAGTATGTTCTTTTAAGAACAACTTTGACTGTTCTTACCAGGAGATAGTCACAGATTCATTGTGCTTTGGTGCAAAGACGAATGTGGGGTAGAACATTGACCAACATGAACAATGAAATGCCTTTATTAAGAACTATTTATTGAAAGTGCACAACAGTTCGGCGGGGGGGTGGTGGTAAGTGTTGTGGATTTGCAGACCTGGAGCAATTCTACTAGGCAGGTGGAGTTTTCATTTTGTCTTCCCCAGCTCATTACTTAAAATGGAACTGAATAAACTGGCCTCTACCCAGTGTGAAATGTTCTGAGTTTGCTCTGATTTGGATTTGTTGGGTTTCTATTTCAGCAGCTCTGGAGGGCTATTTTCACTTCCGTAACTGACTGTTGGAAACCAAATGGGTGCTGTTAAAGTGACAATGTTTGCATCTCTTCTTCCAGGGAGATGACAGTCTATCTGCAATTACCTTTGACTCAGACTTTGAGACGGTGAGTGTAATTAGGAGCCAGCAGTTTTATCCCAGTGCTAGCTGTTTTGCCCTTACAGATGTTACTTACACATGTAAAACAGGTCCTCCTTCTCTTCAGATGTTGTGTTTAGAGCTAGAATGCAAATTCCAAATGCTATTTAGTGTTTGAAAAGTTTCAATCCTTTAGTTGGATTTAAATAACCATGGTTATAATTTTAAAACTTCTATCCAGAAATTAATCCTGAGCAGGGTTCATTTGAGGCACATTACTCGTTCTTATCCTGCATCTGTTTTGGGCCCACTTCTAAACTTTTAGGGAGGGAGAGGAGCTCATAGTGATGCAATCAGGCATGACTGGTGGGAGAAAAAAGTCTAGCCTCAAAACCAGGGTCCTGAAGTGCTAGGAGCCAGCCTGGAAGGGAAAAGTGGGAAGTGGCCAGATTCAGTGGTCCAGTGACATGCTGTGCCCCCAGTCAGGCCTCTCTGGGTTAGCTGGGCAAGCTTGCTGGTCGAAAAGGAAGCCTGCTAATTGCAAAAGAAGCATGTCTTGCCACAGACCCAAGTCTAAACCCTTCACATGTCAGCTCTGAATGAATCCGGCACCAGCACATCTTGACTCCACTTTATTTCTGTGGACTCAGGGGGTGTCTCATGGATCAGTCATTTGCAGTGGGACCTCTGTGTGCAAAGTTAAGAAATTTCTCTTCGTATTACTGAAGACATGGGCCCAAGATAACTCCCTGGAGGAGTAGCAATCCCAACCAACCACCCCGTGAAATTCCGTCTGCACAGAACACGAAGTGCATTGTTTCTGCTAGATAGGAAGTAAGGGAGATTGGCCATAATACTCTGCTTGTTTGGTCTGGCACAGAGCTGATGAGAAGAATGGGATTTGGAAGAGCTGTATCATTTTTCCCAAGCCACTGAACTAGTAAGCAATAGAACCATATTTGGGCCCAGTTCTGCAGTTGACATCATGGTTGTCATAGGAGACCGTCTTCCAGACAGGGTCATTCCTTTATTGGACTTTTCTTCTTCAATGGAGTTTGCAGTTGACTTATTCATTCAAGGGTTCCATCTCGCTAAGTCCACAAGTGGACACAGGTATGTTCCTGTGCCGCAGAGCTGGTCATTGGGACAATTTAGGTGAGAGAAGAATGGTCATTTGTGTGGGATCTTCAGTCTGAACCTTACGAGCCCAAGGAACCTTGGTTTTCTGTGATCAAACCTGCGCAGTGAGAGCTCCCTGGATTCCTTGCTCAGCCTGAGCACCCACTGCACTTTCCTGGTGTCTGCCTTCTGGGCCTACATGTCTTTCTTTGCTCCAACACTGTTCACATCTCAGTTGGAGAATCTCTTCTTTGTTGCTCTTGTACCACTTCCAACCCATTCTCAGCATGTCAGTTTTTCACGGTTGGGACCACTGTGGGAGCTTATGAACGCCCAACATTCTTTACATCATTTCTTCTTTCTTTCAGAAAGCAAAAAGGAAAAGTTTCCACAAACCTCCACCCACATCACCAAGTAAGTATGACTGGGCCTCCTCCTTTCCCTTCTAATTTCCACCTTTTAACTCTGCTTTTTAAAAGCTGTCCGTCCCTGAAATCCTGGGAGAAAGATGAAGACTGTTTCCTTCTCTTTGCCGGTAGAATAATTGTGCTACATCACTTCAGCCAATTGGCCGTTGTGTTGAGGTCTCCACTTGTACCAGAGTATGAGTTGTCCTCGGGGCCAAGAACACTGAGCAGAGCCCCTCACAAGACATTGTGTCTCGTGGCCCTTTGTTTTCTCCTTTTTTGTTTCTTCCCAGAATGCTGCCCAAAAAAAGGATTTTTTTAACCTAGGATTCGTTCCTTGAGAGTCAAAGCTGTTCATCGGGGCTCTGTACTGAAAAGATGTTGATGTTCCAAGACTTCTCTACTTTGGGGATCACCTGGCTTATTGTTTTTTTTGCCAGGATTCTTTTCTTCGCCATCCTCAGCAGGAGAGGCACAGCTTCACTGCCTTCCTGGGCAGTGGTGGAGGAGGTGCCTGCCTCTTGGGGAGAACATTGCTGAGATGTGGTTAGTCAGGTTAGCCAGACCCTCTCCTTTGTGTCTGTTGTTCTGACATCGCTCTAGCACAATGATCCACATGCCAATCTTGGATAGCTGGTTTGCTTGCTTTAAAAGTTTATCCATTTATTTCTTTTCATGAGAGAGAGAGAGACCCAACAGAGTCCTGCTGTGCTGTGAAACTAGAGCAGCCTTCTAGCCAGCCAGGACTGTGGGCAGACCTGTGACAGCTGGGCCACGTGCCAGTAAATGTGCTATAACAAGCTCAAATCATAGATTGACTTCCTTTTGCTACTCAAAAACCTGTAGCCTCCCTTGACTTTATCATTTGTATGTGTCTATATATATTTTATAAACACTTGTCATGTGTTTCAAACATAGTGAGTCATATTTATGACACACTCAGAGAATATAAATGAACTTTCACACTGACCCAAGAAAAACATAATTAGAAAGGTAAATTCTTGCAAAGAAAAGAATGCATGTTATATTAGGTTTTCAGGAAAGTCATGACACATTTTTCTGTTTTTTTATGCAAAAATACATCATGACTTTCCCAACAACCCAATATATTACAAATATCTATAAACATCAGCCAGTAATCATCTAGCAATTTGGGGGACCAGCAGATGGAGTAACAGTTACATCGCTGGACGCCCATGTAGTTGACCACAGTTCAAGTCCTGGGCCCTGCAACGTAAAACTCATGCCGGGCACATGTGCATGCATACACAAAATCCCAAGAGGAGAATGGAGGAGAAGACATTGCAGCGTGGCTGTCTCCCCATGGAGTGATTTCCTGCTTTCTGTCTCTCTGTCTCTCTGGTGAGTGCATGCACCCTATAGCAAAAATCTCTCTTAAAAAATTAAAAAAAAAAAATTTTAAATCATCTAGCAATTTGGATATTTTTAAGAATTATTTTATTTAACTTTATTTATTTACTTATTTTAATTTGACCAGAGAGATACAGAGAGTGAAAGAGAAAGTGAGAAAGCAAGCCAGTTCCAAGACTCGATCCACGGTCACCCATGTGGGAGTCCAGCACCCTTAACCACCGCGCCACCTGCTGGCCCACAATTTGGATTTTTGATGTCCTTTTTCCTTCCATGGAAATAATTGTGAATTTATATGAAATAAACTGGTGTTTATGTGTTGAACTTTTAAATTTTAGAGCTATTTTTCTAAGCATCTAGGTTTGTGGCAATTTATCATGCACCATGGGAAACTAAAGCATCCCACATTAAAGAGACTTGTAAGAACTTACTTTGTATATTAACATATAAATGGCTTATTATTTTGTTCTTGAATACTCTTTTTAAACATTTGTTGGCTTTAATCTCACACACAATAAATATCAATAAATATTGATGAATATGACAAACAAAAACTCTTTGGGATACTCGTTCATGTGTGTGTGTTTGTATATATGCACATGCAGAATTGAATATTACTGAGTCATATGAAAAGGAAATTCTGCCCTTTGCCACAACATGGAGGAACTTGGAAGATGTTATACTAAATCAAATAAGACAGACACAGAGGGTTGACAGGTGGCGTGGTAGTTAAAGGTGCTAGATTCCCACATGGCCAACTGCAGTTCAAGTCCCAGATCTGGCGACTTGCTTTCTCCCTTTCTCTTTTTCTCTCTCTCTGTCTCTCTCTGGTCAAATTAAAAAATAATAACAACAAATTAAATTAAATAAATAAATAATTCTTAAAAAAAAAGAACAGACAGACACAGAAAGACAGCTGCTGTGTGATCTTGCTTATACTTGAAATCTTAAAACATTGAACTCATAGAAAAAGAAAATAGAACACTGGTTGCCAGGAGTAGGGCTGGAGTAAGTGAAAAAAATGTTGATCAGAATCTTTCAATAATGAGATGAACAAATTCTAAGGATCTAATGGGCCATGACAGATGTGTTTATTAATTAGATTGTGATCATCATAAATAATGTATACATGTATCGAATTATCACATTGTACACTTTAAATATATTCAGTCACTATTTGTCAATTAAATATTAAAAACTATAAATATTCCCAGCCCTGGTATCACATGGTGATTGACACTGCTACTCAGCAGGCTGAGACCATGTAGGAGGCCTGGGTTCAATTCCCAGCCCATGCTAAAAGGCCAGGCATGCTGATGGGCATCAGTAGTCCAAACAACTTGGGAGACTGAGGCAGAAAGATCACAGTGTAGTGACAACATGTCATATATATATTTTGAAGTGTGCATATATATATATTTAAAATATACATACATATAAAATGTAAATAAATGTATATTTTAAAGTGTGTATACATATGCACGCACTTTTTAAAAAGCATTGGGGGAGGTCTTACACTAAAAATGCTTAGAATCTCTACTCCTGTAACCTAACTCCAACATTTCTTCACCTTCCCAAACACACTCTAACCATAAAGATAAGTCCCTGTTTTCCAAATATGCTCACCTTTTTAAGTTTGTGTGTCTTATTTTTCAAGAATGTTGAACCAGTAATTCTCCTCTTATCATTGTATGGTGAAACCTAATCATAATTAGAAGTGACATTCACACTATTTCTACCTCTGAGCTTAGAAAACTGAATAGTGTAGTAGTTACTTGCACAGGGACCTGCATTGCCACCTATACCCAACAGAGTGACCTTGCAGAAGGTACAGAAGTTCTTAGAGTTTCAGCTCCAAATTGTGTCAGAAAGTGTAAGTCAATGGCAAATTGTAAAGTTAATTGATATGGGTTATAATGACTAGGTTCTAATAACAATCAAATAGGGGCTGGCAGATGGTGTAGTGGTTAAGGCACTAGACTCCCACATAGTTGACCGCAGTTTGAATTCCAGACCTGGTGGTTTGCTTTCTCACCTCCTCTTTCTCTCTCTCTCTCTCTCTCTTGCTGTCTGTCTCTCTCTTGTCAAATTAAAATAGTAATAATAATAATAGTAAATTAAATTACATAATTCTTCTAAAAATAACAATTAAATAAATAAATGCACAATGATAAGAGTTAATAGTCTTTGAATGGGAACCAGCAGTTAGCGTAATGGCTATGTCACTGGACTCCCACGTAGTCGACCACGGTTCGCATCTCGGACCCGGTGGCTTAAAACTCACGCCGGGCGCATGTGCATGCGTGCCCAAGATCCCGAGAGGAGAATGGAGGAGAAGGGATTGCGGCGTGACCATTCCCCCCTGGGGGGTGATTTCTCGCTTTCTGTGTCTATGTCTCTCTCTGTCTGTCTGGCGAGTGCGCGCGCCCTATAGCGAAAACCTCTCAAAAAAAAAATATATATATAGTCTTTGAAAATATATTATGTACTAGGAAGAAAGGGCATTATATGGTTCATTTTATTTGAACCTCATGAAAATCTACCACAATCACTTTATTTAATTCATTTTTAGTTTGACAGTAACTAAGGAAAATATCTGTTATTGTTCTTCCTGAAAGTCAAACGTTTCAAGTACTGAAAATAATAATTATCAAAGTATTTTTATCTTAATGTCTGTAAATACCAAAAGTGTTTTTCCTGCCATTTGTCATCTATACTGGCCAGAGCCCCCATTGTGGCAGAAGCGAGGGTGTGTGCTCTCCAGTCACTGCTGCCTGGGCCTTCTGGTTCCCCAGAGCCTGGTCTCTTCATTCTGGACCCTAGAACCTTGCTCTCACTTAGCCATCCTCTTTCCTCTCCTGGGTTCCTCTGGGACCCCTGGAACCAAGCTCAGCTCTCCTACACTCTCAGACCCTTCCCTAGATCTCAGTTTAAGTCACTTCCTCAGGTACACAACCCCTGGCTCCTGGACTAAGTCAGGCCTGTCATGTGGTGCCGTGAAAAGAGGGACTTGTCTGTCATTCACCTAACAAATATTTTCTTGAATGACTAATCTGTTTACATGTAGGTTTGTAGCTCCCTGAGTCTGCTGAGGTTTCTTTACCTTCCAGCTGTGCTGTGGGAAAGGCAAGGCTGGCAATGTTTCCATCTTTTCAGAGTTGGTCACTTTTCAGAGCATACCCGATGCAGACATGTTTCCCCCATCCTGTTTTCATCTTTTCCTTCCCAGCTTCTATCCATAAGCACACATGTTTTCCTGAGGAAACCTTACTAGTCATTGGTTAATCCAAGTACATTTAGAGGGAAATGTAATTTGTGGGGCTTTCTGATTCCAAGTTTACTTTTATAAATGACAGCTTAAAGGAATGGTGCAAGTTTGAGTGACCTACAGAGTATCTCAGAGGTGAGTGCCATGGTCTTAGGGTGAGTGAAAATGCAAGTTCTTTTTTTTTTTTTTAAGAATTATTTATTTGATTCCACTTCTTCTTGTTGTTGTTTGACCGAAGAGAGAAAGGGAAAGTAAGAAAGCAAATTGCCAGGTCTGGGACTTGAACCACAGTCAGCCATGTGGGAGTATAACACCTTAACCACCACTCCACCAACCGGCCCTGAAAATGCAAGTTCTGATGCATTTTTTTTTTATCTCATTTGAAATTATAATGGGTAATTTTCCATAAATTATGAGACCACAAAAAAAAACCAAAACCTTAGAAATTGTGAGCCAGCAGGTGGTGTGGTTAAGGCACTAGAGTCCCACATGGCTGACCATGGTTCAAGTCCAAGACCTGTCAGCTTGCTTTCTCCCACTATCTCTCCTTTCTCCTTCTCTCTCTGATCAAATTGAATAATAATAATAAATAAATAAAATTAAATAAATATTTTTTAAAAAGAAATTTAAAATAAGTATATTAGATTTAAAGTTTCAGGACCTTCTACAGATACAAATTTCTTTGCTATTTAAAATGTGTAAGAATGCTTCATGAGCACCTTAGTTTTTGCATAATTTTGTCATATTTTACATAATCGAAAAAGGTCCCAGATTTAAAAAATAATTTTAGAGACCAGCAGGTGTAGTGGTGGTGAATATGCTGGACACTCCCGCATGGCTGACCATGGTTCGAGTCTCAGACCTGGTGGTTTCCTTTCTCACTTCCCCTTTTTCTCTCTCTCTGTGTCTCTCTCTGTCAAATTAAAAATAAACGAATAAATAAATAAAATTAAATAATTTTTAAAAGTGTTTCTTTCATTTCAATGACAAAATCAAGAATGCCTTGGAAGAGTATAAATAAATGTTATTGCTAGGACAATATGCAGCAACATGAAAAATATTTACAATATCAAATATAAAGGATACAAAATTGTATGTTTATTGTGATTATGACTAGGTTAAAGAAATTGGATGGGAAATTAAATATAATACTGATAGAATTACAATATTAGAATTATTCATATTTTTATTTTAAATTTCCCATTATGTGATTTATTTCTAATAAAAATTAAAAGACTATGTGTGCGTAGATTATATATGTATATATGTACATACACACTTACCATATCCAGAGTTGTCATACCCTTGGGAACTTTTTTCTTACCATTTTTATATTTCTAAAACACATATTTTGCAACTTTAAAACTATGTATTGGCTTTTTAGAATCACCTTATTACTCTAAGCCAAGAAAAGTGGCATCCTGGCGATCTCTCAGGACAGCAGGGAGCATGCCTCTGGGTAGCAGAACGTCTTTAACTCCACAGAAACTATGGCTGGGAACTTCAAAACAAGGTAGGTGATTGCCCAACAGAAGTCCTTCCTACTGGAGAAAAAGTTTTAGAAATCACAAGGGGTGCTCTTCGAGGTTTTCATATTGTTTGTTTGAATTACATTGTCTTTTATCTTCTCAAAGACATCAAGTGTGTACAGCTGGTTTTTATGTCACATGAAAATGTAGTATCAATGATGACACTTTAGCCTCTCACATTCATGTTGCCTTGGCGCTGCCAGCAGTGGGATGCTGGAGCCAGCTCCTACCAGCTTGCACCAACCTTTATATTTTTAGGAGTTTTGTAAGCTAGTTGGTATTACTCTGGCAGCTTGAAATTGAACATTGTGGGAATGGGCAAATGCTACAAATCAGGGCTTTAATAATTTATTTTCAAGTCCTTTGTTAAACACTTATCAGTTTGCAATTGACTATTGATTATCTACTGGGTAACTTGGGCTTTCTTTAGCCTAGCAAGGTTGATTATTATTGGCAAGGCCTTCCATTGTGTTTCTTGTACCTGTCCTACTAAATCCATGCACATTCAAACCAGGAAGTCTGACTCAACCCTTGAAATCCAACCTCACCTTGGAGCATGCATGGACCAACCCCCCCAGCAGCACTCCTGACTATCTGACAGAAGCCTTAAGACTGAAGAGGTCAAATCTCAGGCGTTCTGCCAGCAATGGTGAGCATAGAGGTGGTGACAAGGTCGTGACTAGGGAAAAGCAGAAAGGAGAATCTTTGGGATTCGAGATGTCCTTTGTCATCGTGAGATGTTTGGCTTCCTGTACAGATCCATCAGTAGGACATTTTGGAATGTCCTGAGGACAGTGACTCATAAAAGTCCATTCTACCATCCTATACAGTGGCTTTCAAAGTGTACAGTGACGGGAACCAGCAGTTAGCGTAATGGCTATGTCGCTGGACTCCCACGTAGTCAACCGCGGTTCGCATCTCGGACCCGGTGGCTTACAACTCACGCCGGGCGCGTGTGCGTGCGTGCCCAAGATCCCGAGAGGAGAATGGAGGAGAAGGGATTGCGGCGTGACCATCCCCCCAGGGGGGTTATTTCTCGCTTTCTGTCTCTATGTCTCTCTCTGTCTGTCTGGCGAGCGCACGCGCCCTGTAGCGAAAAAAGCCTCTCCAAAAAAAAAAAAAAAAAAAAAAAAAAAAAAAAAAAGAAAAAAGTGTACAGTGATATCTTGCCAGGATTCAATTGTACCTACTCCCTAAATTTAGAGTCTTATTTAAATTTATTGTATAAGGGCCAGCGTATGGCCTATTAGTTGAATATTGATTCAAATCTCAGCCCTGGTAGCTTGTAAAACACACCAGGCACATGTACATGTGTGCCCAAAATCCTGACAAGATAGAGAAATGGAGGAGAAGGGATTTTGACATGACCATTTCCCATGGAGGATGCGTTCTCCTGCCTTTCTCTGTCTGTCTCTGGCAAGCACATGTGCTCTCTGGCAAATTAAAACAAATTTATTGTATAAACAATTCTAGAAACAATTAAAATTGCAAATAATAATGAAAAGCCCAAATCTCACCACCAAAAGGAATTGGTTTGTTTTTTGGTTCTTTGTGTATTTCTTGCCTCTTCTTACAGACTTCCCTCAGGTAGAATGCTTACAATGCATGTTGAAAACTTTCTCATCAAGCCACATAAGCTGATTACCTTATTGCTTTTACTTGTTAAAAATTATGATTTCGGCTAAGAAAATTAGATACCTGTTATATTAGGTATCATATTAAAACCAAAGTAAAACATTACTGTTTTACAGTGTAATGGGTATTGAAATGCTCTGTGCATTTTTTTTGTCTTCAATTTTTGTTTTGTTTGCTAGTTTTTTTAAAAAAATTACTTATTTAATTTTACTTATTATTTTATTATTTTTAATTTGCCATAGGGCACATGTGCTCACCAGAGACAGACAGAGAGGGAAAGTGAGAAAGCAAGCTGCCAGGTCTGGAGCTCAAACTGCAGTTGGCCACGTGGGAGTCCAGTGCCTTAGCCACCACGCCACCTGCTGACCCCATTTTGTTTGCTATTTTAAATCTAAACGTTTTCCCTTTCCTTTTGTGACTCTCTTCTTGATCCTTTTACTATAATTAAACTCTGTCCTTATATATTTAGTTTTCTTTTTCTCATCTTTCTATATCATTGCTATTTTTGATTTCTTTGCTTTTGGGGAAAGTATGATCAGGCTAAAAATGTTGAAATATTTTTACTCTTCTATTTTATCCTTTTTTTTTATTTTTTAAGGATAATTTTATTAACTTTCATGTTTTCCTTAGGGCATAGCCAAGAATCCTTTCTACTTTTCAGATCATCTTTTAAGATGTTTGTGTATTTTCCTCTAGGCCATGTCCCTGGGACTCCTGTCTACAGAGAAAAAGAAGATATGTATGACGAGATCATTGAGTTAAAAAAGGTAGTATTTCTCTCTTTTCTTTATTGATTTTAAACAGGGAAAACTTTATATAGTAATGGACTGGAAATCAGTATCTGTGCTGGGATGTATCTGTATGGAAAGAATACACGCTTTAGAGTCATACTGAGTTTGAATCCTGACTCTCTGAAGTTCGATATTATGATAAGATCATTTAGAATTATTATCAATAACATTACATTTATGTAATTCTTTATTTTATTAAGAGATTTCACATGTCAAATCTCAGTTGATCTCTACAGAAACTCTGTGGAATAGGTAATGCCAGTGGTTGCATCTGGTGATAAATTAGAGACTTGGAGAGGTTAGTCATCTGTCCAAGGTTAACCAGTAACAGAACCAGATTCAAGGTCATCTGCTTTCCAAAACAGATGAGCATCAGAGCAGTTTTCCAAGCAGTGCCTCAGTTTCCTATTTAAAAATGGGGATTATAATAGTACTGATTCCATAGAGTTGTTGTGAGGATTCAATAAAATCATCCATGAAAGTGCTTCAGTACAATGCCTGATATGCACTAAGAGATAAGTTAAGTATAGACCATTTCTTTCTTTGTTCTTTTTCATTGCCAGAGGATACATGTGCCACTAGCGAGAGACAGAGAAAGAAAAAGCACCCCCTCATGGAGAATGGTCATGCCACAATCTCTTTTCCATTTCTCCATCCTGCTGGGATTTTGGACACACACACACACACACACACACACACACACCTGGCGTGTGGTTCAAGCCACGAGGGCTAGAATTCAACTGCAGTTAACCATGTGGACTCTAAATCCCTTAACCACTAGGCTACAGGGCTAGTTCAAGATGATTTTATTTTTAGAGAGATTTTTGTATAGGGTGCATGCACTTGTCAGAGAGACAGAAAGACAGAAAGTGAGAAATCATCCTCCAGAGGGAACAGCCACACTACAATCCCTTCTCCTCCATTCTCCTCTGGGGATTTTGGGCACACACGCACATACACCCAGTGTGAATTTTAAGCCGCCAGGTCTGAGACCTGAATCACGGTTGAATATATGAGAGTCCAGCGACATACCCATTACATAATCTGCTATTACCAAGACAATTATTTTTACAACTCATTTGGAATAATTATAATCCTAGAAATTGTCAAAGATAGTATAGAGAGATTCTTTGTACCTTCATCTATTCTCTCCCAGTGCTTTGGTGCAATATTATTTTTAATAATTATTTTATTTATTATTATTATTATTTTCCAGTTTGGTCAGACAGAGAGAGACAGAGAAAGTAAGCCACCAGGTCCAGGACTTAAACTGGTTGGCCATGTGGGAGTCCAGTGCCTTTAACCACTATAACAACTGCTGGCCCCACTTTTGTGCAATATTGAAACACAATGTTGTCATTGGTAGAGTGTGTGTATGTGTGTGTGTGTCTTGTTATGTTTCAGAAAGAGATTCACTTAACCATCACCATCAAGGTGCAGAAATGTGTCACACAAAGATGTCCCTTGTGCTGCCCCATACTAGTCATGTGTATTTTCTCTCTTGCCCCCCATCCTCCGGCAACCATTAATCTGTTTTCCATCTCTATAATTTTGGCATTTTGATAATGTTATATAAGTGGAATTATATAATGTGTGCTATTCTGAGGTTGACATTTTTCACTCAGCATTGTCTTTGTGGTTGTCTAGATTATCGTATGTGTCAGTAGTTCTTTCCAGTCAGCACTGCTTCAGCTGAATCCTACAAATATTGATACAATGTGATTTTTTAAAAGAATTATTTTATTTAACTTTATTTATTTTTTTATTTTATTTATCTATTTTAATTTTATCAGAGAGGTACAGAGCCAGAGTGAGAGAGAAAGAGGGAAAGTGAGAAAGTAAGCCACCAGGTCCGGGACCAGAACCGTGGTTGGCCATGTGGGAGTCCAGAGCCCTTAACCACCATGCCACCTGCCAGCCCTCAGTGTGATTTTTATATGTTATATTTTTGTTTTCATTCACTTCTTTTTTTTTTTTTTTTACGTATCTTAAGACTCTTTGAGACATGGTTTATCGTGTTGTTTGTTTCCAAGTTTAGAGATTTCCTTTTTTTTTTCCTGTTATAACTTTAAGTTTGATTCCATTATAGCCACAGAAAACACACTTTAGAATTTCAGTTTTTTGCTGTGTGACCCAGGATGTGGTCCACATTAGTATATATTCAGTGAGCACTTGAAAATAGGGTACTCTGTTATTGGGTGGAGTACCCTATAAATGTCAGATTCTGTTTGTTGATGGTGGTATTTAGCTCTTCTATATCCTTGCTGATTTTCTGTTTAGCTGTTTTTATCAGTTATTGAGAAAAGGGAATTGAAGTTTATATCATTGCAAATTTGTCTATTTCCTTAGCTCTACCAGTTTGGGCTCCATATATTTTACAGCTCTGTCATTTGGTGCATATACATTTAGGATTTCTGTGTCTACTTGGTGAATTGACCTTTTAAATCATTGCATAATGTGTCTGTCTGGGCTGATTGTTTATTTTCTGGAGACTATTTCATCTGGTATTAATATATAGCAATTTAGGCTCTCTTTTTCATTTTCTTTTCTTTCCTCTTCTCTTCTCGTCTCTCCTCTCCTCTTCTGTCTTTTCCCATGAGTGAGCAAGAGAAAGAGAGAAAGAAGCAGCACCTCTAGCAGGGTACTGATGTCACAGTCTATCCCCAGCCTCAGCCAGCATTGGATTGTGGTCATGTGCCTATCTAGCATTCTCAGAAAGGTCTCTGGACTGTAACTGGGAGCCTTTATATCCCTTGAAAAGAATTGTTTTACTTCCTTCTGGCCTTGTGGTTTTGATGGAAAATTCACTGTTATTCAAATTGTTTTTCTCCTATAGATAAGGTATTATTTGTCTTTCACTGTTTTTGATTTTTTTAAGAGAGATTTTTGCTATAGGGTGTATGCGTTCAACAGAGAGACAGAGAATGATAGAGAGACAGAAAGTGAGAAATTCCTCCCAAGGGGATGGCCACACTGCAGTTCCTTCTCCTCCATTCTCCTGTCAGAATTTTGGGCATGCATGCACACACGCGCGGTGTGAGTTCCAACCCGCCAGGCTCAGGACTCGAATCGCAGTCAATTATGTGGTAGTCCAACAACGTAACTATTACACCATCTGCTGGTTTCACTGATTTTATATTTTATCTTTATCTTTCAAAAGCTTTATTTTAGAAATTTGACTGTGAAGTATATTGACATAGACTTCTTTAGTTTTTATCGTGTTTGCGATTTTTCCCAGCTTCTTGTCTTTTGTCAAATTTGGGAAATTTTCAGTCCTTATTTTTACAAGCATTTTTCTAGCCTCATAATTTTTTGTTATTGTTGCCTAGGTCCCTGAAGCACTGTTCATTTTTTTTCCTCTCTGTTTTTATTTTTTAAAGAGTTTTCTTCAGCTGTTTTTCTAAAATTATTTATTTAATTCTACTATTATTATTATTTTTTAATTTGACTAGGCAGAGACAGAGAGAAAGGGAAAGTGAGAAAGCAAGCCACCAGGTCCAGGACTCAAACCATAGTCAACCATGTGGGAATCCAGAACCTTTAACCACCACGCCACCTGCCAGCCTCCCCTCTGTGTTTTATATTTGGATTGAGTACCGTCTATTGCTCTGTCTTCAGGTTCACTCATTGTTTTCTTTGTTTTCTCCCTTCTGCTGCTAAGCCCATCACTGAGTTTTTTTATTTTAATTATTGTGCTCTTCAGTTCTGTAATTTTCATTTGGTTCTTTATATCTTCTGTTTCTTTGCTGAGACATTCTTTTTTTTTTTTCATTTGTTTCAAATATGTCCATTATTAGTCAATGAAATATTTTTATGGTGGCTCTTTCAAATCTTTATCAGCTTATTCTAACATCTGTACATTCAGTGATTGTTTTTTCTCATTCATGGTGACATCTTTCTGGCTCTTGGTCTGACAAATGATTTTGATTGAAATTTGGACATTTTAAGTATTTTAAGACTCCAGCTCCCTAAATTTTATGTTTTAACCAGCTGCCTCTGACACTACTCTGGTAGGTGAATAAGGGACACCACCTTGTTACTCCAGGTAGGTGGCAGTAGAAGTCCAGGTCACTCCCTCAACCTTTATTGATACCTACAGTTACCAGAGGGGCTTCTCATTGATGATGGGTATGGTGGGAGTTCAGACTGCGCACATGGTATCACCCTGACTGGGAGGAGAACTCTCATACTGCTCACCACATAACCTGCATAATGCCGAGGGGGCCTCGGTAACACTGAACAGTGATATACCTCACTCTCCATGAGGCTTCCTCTGAAGCCACCACAGTGAGGAAGAGCAGGGGCACCTCAGTACAGCCTCGGAAGGGGTGTCAAAGTTCCCCACTCAGCCTTTGCTATAGGGTAGAACCACAGTGTTTTATGTGGTGCCTAGGGTAGAGCAGCTATTAGCTGTAAGTTTTCTGCCTTTTTGGATACTCCTTTCCTGGTCTCTTGGCTAGAGATAAAAGGTTTGTCTTGGGGCTTTTATTGTCTCCACCCGTTGGCTTTGCCAACCTAATGACTTCTCCGTCACCCAATTAGAAGGAAGCAAAAAGACAAGTGTTACTGCTATATGGATGCTTGGGTCCCTTGTCCCTGGACTATCCACCTCTTTTTGTGACTTTCCAAAGTTTTTTTTTTCTTTTTTTTAATATATTTCCTGCTATAGAGCATATATACTCACTGGTGACAGAGAGAAAGGGAGAGGAAAAGTGAGAAAGCACCCCCATCCCTACCCCTAAGGGGGAATGACTATGCAGCCATCCCTTCTCCTCCGTTCTCCTCTCATGAGTTTTGGGCATGGATGCACATGTGCCTGGCATGCTTTTTCAAACCACCAGGACTGGTACTTGAACCATACAATTGGCCATGTGGAATCCAACTGACTTAACCTCCACAACATCTGCTGGCCCTCAAGTCTTCTTATGTCTCTTTTATACATAGTGCTAACAGGAATAAGAGGAAAAATCCTCCAATCTAGTAAAAGATTTATCTTTCTCAATGGCTGAACATTAAGTAGTTTATTCAATAAACACTCATTGAGTGCCAGTTATTGGTCATGCTTCTTGAATCTGTAGGCTTGTCTGTAATAATCATAGCAGTCTTATTAGCTGTAACATATGGCTAGTGTTCCAGACGTTATCTCAATAGGGTGTGCACTTTGACTATCATCCCAGTGGTGGTGATTGGTTTTGCTCAGACATCTAGTCTCACTTTGGAGTTCCACAAGTCCCTGGAAGGAGAATGCCATGTACAAGATATCTAACAAGTTCAGGTACGGGCCAATGTTGAAATCAGTTAACAGTGGCATAGCGCCACCTGGGCTTCTAAAACCATCATGGTTGTAAAATGCTTTTTTAAAGGAAGACATTAAAAACAAAAATTTAAAATATCCCACCATCACTGTGTAAGTGCTGAATAGTAGGAAGGATATAATTCAAAACACAGTATAGTTGGGCCAGCCCCATAGCCTAGTAGTTAAGGGAGCCAGATCCCACATGGCTGACCACAAACCCCAGCTGCTGGGTGTGTGTGCACATGCCCAAAATCCCCACAGGATAGAAAAGTGGAGAAGAAGGGATTGCAGCCTGACCTTGCCCCAGTGGGAGGTGCTTGCTTTCCCTATTTCTCTGGCAAGCACATGTGGCCTCTGGCAATTAAAACAAAACAAAGGTGAAAATACAAGATAGTCAAAGAAGTCGAATAAACTTAGTTTTGTGAGAAATTGACTACATGTCTTTTTTTATTTCTCAATTCACCACAGATTGGTGACAAATTCATCTGACGATAAACATCAAGGAACCACTGCTTCCCAATGAGCCTTAGTGGCAACAAGCATTTACAATGAATTTTAGCCCTTGATCAGTTTTAGTGAGATGTGGTGCAGCATGGCAGAAAGCACATGACATTAGCACCTTCAAGAGTTGATGTTTACAGTGTCGATGTTAATACACCTGTAGGACAGTGGTTCTCAGGGTATTATTGGCAGTTTGGGTAGAAGAGTTTCTAGGTTGCATGGATTTTCTGCATATATAAGGCATTTGGCCCACTCCAGTGCCCACCCACTAAATGCTAGGAGTGTCCTTTGGTGGCCTTTATTGTGACATCCAGATCAGCCCGTCCCTCCCACAGAGCCTGAGTAGGAACCAGGCAGCTCTTAGAATTCTACTCTGACTCAGCGTCACACCTCGCTGCTTGTGTGTACAGTGAGCATGTCATGTTTGCTTGCACATGCGTGTGCACACGGGTCCTTTTTTCCTTCAGTCATTACACGTTCAGAAAAGTGATGTGGATCTGATGAGAACAAAGCTTCGGCGCTTAGAAGAAGAAAACAGCAGAAAAGATCGGCAGATAGAACAGCTTTTGGATCCAAGCCGAGTAAGTCCTTGGCCCTTCATGGTGGGCTCCTATGGTCGGTGTCCAACTGCTGCCAGGGAGGCTAAACCGTATGTTGTCTTCATGTCTCAATCTACTCACCACAGGGCTCGGATTTTGTTCGGACACTGACAGAAAAAAGGCCTGATTCCGGATGGGTGAGTATAGTCTCCAGCATGACAGAGAGCCTCCTGCTGGGATCCTAGGCAGTCGCACAGCTGACAGATGCCTTTCCCAGAAGCACTCATACAGAAGACAGCAGAGAGAAGGGGAACGGGCTCAGAACTTTCTAGAAACATTCTCCGTTCAACCATAGGGATTACAAAAAGGTGCTTCAGGAGCTGTCTGGACAGTTAGAGGGAGGTTTATAATAGGCTTACCATAGAGGCCAAAAAACATACTGTAGAGAAAAAAATAGTCACATGAGTGACTTCTGCCATCATACCCAAAAATACCTTATGCTTAACAAGGAAAACTGATTTAAAACAAACAAAGCAACAATAGAATAAAGTCCTTAAAACAGTTACAAACACCTCTCACATATGTAATAGGACTTCAAAAAGCTCGTGGAAAAATGGAATTAAAGTATAAGCTTACTAAGTGGAAAATTTGAAGTATGTGCTTAGTTTTTTGTAATGCACATTTTCTGTGAACTTTGTGAAAATCCCTCACGTTATCTAATAAGTGAAACAAAATAATGGAAAGTAGAGCAATTGTATCGTTAACGCTATGGCAATGAACTATAGTAGCTAGAGAAAAGTGTGTCACCATAGACCTTGTATGAGTCAAGGAAATACTTTTTCTTTTTTTAGATTTTTGTCATAGGGCATTTGTGCGCAGAGAGAAAAAGTGAAAAATCACCCCCCCCCCCCCCCCCCCCCCCAGGGAAGACAGCCACTCTGCAATCCCTTCTTCTCCATTCTCCTCTCAGGATTTGGAACATGCAGGCATACACACCTTTTTTTTTTTTTTTGGAGAGGTTTTTGCTACAGGGCGCGTGCGCTCGCCAGAAAGACAGAGAGCGACAGAGAGACATAAAGCGAGAAATCACCCCCCAGGGGGGATGGCCATGCCGCAACCCCTTCTCCTCCATTCTCCTCTCGGAATCTTGAGCACACACGGCACACGCGCCCAACATGAGTTTAAGCCACCGGTTCTGGGACTTGAACCGCAGTTGACTACATGGGAGTTCGGCGACATAGCCATTACACTAACTGCTGGTCCCAACACCTAGCATATTTTTCAAACCACCTGATCTGTGACTCAGACCACAAAATCAGCCATGTGGGATCTAGCACCTTAACCACCATACCATCTGTTGGCTAGGAAGTACTTTTTTTTTTTTGGTAGAGATTTTTGCCTTATGGTGCATGCGCTCACTGGAAAGAGAGAGACAGAGACAGTAAGAGGGAAAGTAAGAAATCACCTCCTCGGGGGATGGCCATGCCACAATCCCTTCTCCATTCTTAGGGATCTTGGGCATGCACGTACATGCTCTCATCATTAGTTTCAAGCCACCGGGTCCAGGACTTGAACCATAGTCGCCCATGTGGGAGTCCAGTGACGTAACTGCTACACCATCTGCTGGCCCCAGAAATACATTTTTTTAAACATGAAACACTGAAAGAAAATTGGAAGGACACAATTTTGAGATTATTGAATGCAAAGAAGAATAAAATTATATCAATGGGGACCAGCAGTTAGCATAATGGCTATGTTGCTGAACTCCCATGTAGCCGACTGCAGTTCGAGTCCCAGACCCAGTGACTTAAACTCACGCCGGGTGTGTGTGCATGCATGCCCAAGATCCTGAGAGGAGAATGGAGGAGAAGGGATTGCGGCGTGGCCATCCCCCCGGGGGGTGATTTCTCGCTTTCTACCTCTCTGCCTCTCTGTCTTTCTGGTGAGCGCACATGCCTATAGCAAAAAAAAACTCTCAAAAAAAATTATATCAATGATGTGATTAATAGATTAAATAACATAAAGTTTAGATTTATATAACAAAAGCCCATAAGACTAAGATGGAAAATGAATGAACATGAAGAGGGAAGGTAAAGGATATTATTGATCATTACAACAATGTTTTCTATCCAAATATATACCAAAAAAAGTCTATGCAAATCTCTAAATATCACAAATATATAATATATATCCTCTATAAATATATTTAATACAAATGATTAAAACCTAGTTCTACACCTAGCATGTCACAAAGTAAATACTTAACAAATGCTTATGAATGAATTGACATGTTTCCACAAGAAAATATTTTTAGTTAATGGCACATCCTAAACATTGTATAGTTTTTCAGTTTGCACATGTACATAATCTCATTTGATTATTTTTTTCTAAACATGTTCTTTCTTTGTTCATTATAGAGTGTGTGAAAGGGAGAGAGAGCGGGAGGAGGACTCCCCATAGGGTCTGGTCAGGCCTCGAGCCTATTCTGTTCCCTCAGCCCTTTGAGGGCTTTGTGCATGTAACTTGCCGGGCTGGGGTCTGGCTTCTCTTAAGCAGCACAGTACTGCCATGCTGTTTAGCTGGCCCTCATTTCATGATTTTTTTTTTTCATTGCCAGAAGGCACACATATGATTTTTTTGTAATAGGAACTTCAATCCCCACTTTTAAAATCAGAAAACTGAGGCTAAGGTATTTGCCCACAACAGGGTTCACACTGAGTGTGAACTCAGGGAGGCATGGTAGGGGTCTGCTTCCATATCCAGACTTCACCAGTACAGGATACTTGAATAAATTGTTTGAATTTGCTATGAGAAAAACCTCATACCTTAAAGTAGCAAAATTAACAATAATGACCCAAACCAATATTGGCAGAACTGAGAAAGACCAGGTATTACTCAGAATTGAAGACGTTGCATTTTAAGTTGATAGTGACTAAGCTAAGCAATAATCTGTAAAATTGTTCCTACTGTTTGCCTAATACTGCTCTTTTTAGGACGATGGCTCAAGAACACAATCTCATATAAAAATCCATTTGTACAATGAAACTCATACCTGCCCAATTTGTGTGGAATCTGAGGAGAAGCTATTCAAAGTGGTATATAGCTGTCTCAAAACTTTTTCATGAGAAAATTTTTCTAAGAATATAAAATAATGTAGCTATTTACAGAAATATCTACCTTATTCATTTAGATGAGGATGTAGAATCTCGTAAAAATGGATACTTTTTTTTTTTTTTTTTGAGAGGTTTTTGCTATAGGGCGCATGCGCTCACCAGACAGACAAAGAGAGACAGAGAGACAGAAAGCGAGAAATCACCCCCCATGGGGGATGGCCATGCCGCAATCCCTTCTCCTCCGTTCTCCTTTCGGGATCTTGGGCACACACGCACACGCGCCCGGCATGAGTTTTAAGCCACCGGATCTGGGACGCGAACCGCAGTTGACTACGTGGGAGTCCAGCGACATAGCCATTACACTAACTGCTGGTCCCATGGATACTTTATTTTATAGAGAATGGGATCTGTATTTTTTGTCGTTTCGGCGCTATATATGTGTGTGTGTGTGTGTCTGTGTGTGTGTGTTTATTAAAGTTGAATAAAACTAGAAATTCTAGATCACAGAGTAGGTACATTCTTCATTTTTGTTGTTATTTAGGTTTTTGCCATAGGGTGCATGCACTTGCTAGAGAGAGACAGTGAGAAAGAAAGTGGAAAAAAAAACCCTGGGGGTTGCCACACTGCAATCCCTTCTCCTCCAGCCTCGTCTTGGAATTTTGGGCATGCACACACACATGCCCAGTGTGATTTTCAACTGTCGGATCCAGGACTTGAACTGCAGTCAGCTCTGTGAGAATCCAGTGCCTTAACCACCAGGTATACTCAGAATTGAAGATCACTTGCTGGCCCCTACATTCCTCATTTTAGTATCAACAGCCTTCATAGTGACCATGTCCTGTGACCAAATATTTCTACCATCATTGTCTGTCCTTCAGATGTGCACAAAGATGCCTGGCCAAGGATTTTTATTGAAAGATGATTATAAATAACAGAAGTTTGTTACAACTTAAATATGTTACCACTAGGAGAATGGAGAAATATACTGTGGTGTGGGGCCAGTAGATGGCGTGGTGGTTAAGGCGCTGGACTCCCACATGGCCAACCATGGTTTAAGGCCTGGACCTGGCAAATTGAAAATCACACCAGGCATGTGTGCACATATGTGTGTGTGTGTGGGGGGGGTGCCCCAAATTCCAAGATAATAAAGGAGAAGGGATAGCAGCATGGCCATCCCCCTGGGGGATGATTTCTCATTTTCCTTCTCACTGTCTCTATCTCTTTCCAGCAAGCGCGTTTTCTCTATGGCAAAAACCTTAAGAAATACAAACACACACACACACTTTGGTTATCCATACTATGGAAGAATAATGTAGATATATAGAAAGTACCAGAGATTGATCACCAAGAGGGTTTGTTGAATTTCAAGGAAGCAAGTTACAGAAAGATACGATGTGGTCTCGTTTCTGTAAATAACAACAAAATGCCATAATTCCAGTTGAGCCACCTACACGTGGCCATGCATATAATAAGATGCAGAAAGGTGCACACTAAGTCAATAACAGAATTTAGTTGGGTGAAGAGGTGAGTGGTAAAATCTGAATATTTTAGCCTCATCTCTAATGTCTTCATTGTTTTCCAAGAAAATGGATTCATGTATTACTAATGTAATTTGAAATTACTTCAAAATCCAATTAAAAAGTTGTCTGTCTACCCAAAACAAAATTATATTCTTCAAAGATTTTACAAATGTGGTCTCCTCAAATGAGATAGTAACAAAGAAAGAAGTAATGAGCCCAGTGGCGTGGTGACCAGCAGTGTGGTCATTCCTTCCCCAAAGAGGTGCACGGTCTCCTCAGACCTTTCCAAGTGCTCTGCCTCCATCAGCCCTGCTCACTCCAATGCGACGACTAGATCAAGTTGTCGTAGGGTAGGTTATGGTTAATGATTTTCATAGCCAGTGATTGTACTGGGTTGTCAGAAAAGTCGGAGTGCATTTTTGCATAGAAAAACACGTCATGACTTTTCCAACAAGCCAATAGTATTTAAAATGACTGAGGGTGCATCCTGACCATCCTGCCGAGTGTAAGTGTGTTCCAAGGGAAAGCCCTGCTTCTGGGTGGCCCGACATCTTGCTCCCTCATTTACTTAGCATTCCACAGTGAGCAAGCAGGACAGTGGGCCTTTGTCTCTCTGCTGAGCCATCGTCTAGAGGAGAGGACGATGACTAAGGGAGGAAGGACAGTCAGTGTGGACGTGTTCTGGTAGGGAGCAAGGGCAGGGTGCTGTGGGGCCGCCCAGCCTGGGGACCAGGACAGCCAAGTCTTCAGGGCAGTGTGGGAGGCTGGGCACTTTGGAAGATAGACCTGATGGGGTGGCCTTCTGTCGCAGGTGGTTAATGGGCTGAAACAGAGGATCCTCAAGCTGGAGCAGCAGTGCAAGGAAAAAGACAACACCATCAAGTAGGAGCTGCTGGGCTGGGCTGAAGGGTCTGCAGGGTGCCCGGGGCCGTGCCCACTGCAGGCCAGCTGGAACTGGCACCCTGCTCCTCCTGTCTCTCTTCTCCATGTTAGTCTTTGTTCTGCTTTCTCAGACTACAGCTTTAGTTTCCGCCACCAATCTCGTCCTGCGTCCCTGCTCCCACCCAGAAAACGAAGGCCAATACTAGCTGCCTCTGCTTGTTTTGTATTATCTGTGTTCTCTCCCAACTTTATTAAGGAACAGTATTTATCTTTTTCTTTTTGTAGTAAGCAATGCTTTCTGCCTTAGTTTCTGTGGGTAACTTTTTATTTCTAATGTGAATTTACTGCGTCTTGATACAAGCCCGGAATACTTAGACATCTCCGCTCATTGTCCCCATCACGCACCCTCCCTGTGCTATTTCTAGAGTAGCTACACAGATATCTTTCCCAGTCTTTTTACTGTAAGGGGTGGTCATTGTTGGTGATGTTTCAGTTTATTTAAGGAAAACAGGCAAGTGTCTGTCACTTCATGTCTTCTAGTCACACAAGTCTTCCCCACTTATTTCTTGCTAAAATCTATTAACTTAAAATATGCTAACAAGTTTGATTATTTGCTGATTTCTTCTGTATTTCAGAATGCTGAACTCTGTAACTCATTTCTCCATTAGCGTCTTTTATCTAAAGTCTGTTATATGTTGAGAACAAGGTGACAATTCAGGGAGGAAATGATTCTCTTTTCTTTATAAAATTAGTTATTCTCGTCTACTTACCCCCAGACACAGTTTGTCCTCTCTAAAATCTAAGGTCTTTCTTTACTAGTTATCCAGTTCCTTAAAGACAACATCTTATCTGTAGAAGACTATCTTTGGTCAGTCTGTGCACTTACCTTGGGAAGTGGCTGGTCTAACACAGAAGGGAACTTTCTAATGTGAGAAATTCTCCTGTCTACCTCAGAACGAGTCATTTGTTCAAGGCCATAACCCTATTGAGGGCCAACTCCCACTTTTTCTTTCCCATCCCAATTCCCTTCCAAAGCCGTTCCTTCTCTGACTATTCCAGGAAACCCCCTTCCTCTTGTTATGCCCCTGGGAATATTCATTCCTGGGAATTGCGCTCCATGCATTTTCACGTTGACTCTCAGCTTGGGTTTTCAGCAAACTACAGACTGATATGAAGACCACCAACTTGGAAGAGATGAGGATCGCCATGGAGACTTACTACGAAGAGGTGCGTGCTCTCCTGAGCAGTGTAGAAGGGGGGAAAGTGGCAATCCAGAGATGAGAGGAGAGCCCACTGCTGACCTGGGTGCTGGGCGGAGACTAGGTGGTGACCCAGGGCTGACTGTGGGAGCCGGCACTCCTGTTCCAGCCTCATGTGAAAACAATCCACAGCCACTTAGTTTTTACTTCCTGCCTCTAGGCAGTAATCAGGAATCTAACTAGCATTTTTTTCAGAAGAAGCTCTTCTTCATGATCATTTTGCATTTTTAATGCATTTTAATTTGTATTTACAGATTCATCGTCTCCAGACTCTCTTGGCGAGTTCTGAAACTACAGGAAATAAGTATGATTATCTGTTTGGGAGCCTGGTTTTGTGTGTTGTCCTCATGTTATTGAAACTACTCTAGAAGCAGTGTGGTCACTACATGGAAACAGCATATACTGCCCTTCATTTTACAATAGTGCCAACACCCCTGCCTCTTTTTGTTAGTGGCTAGAGTTGGTATGTCCCCATTTGGGGTGTTTACAGATGTGCCCTCATAATCGTTACTTGTTGACAGCTGACACGTGTGCAGTGCTCCCTGCTTTCATTATACGTACTACATAAGCAGCCTCCGGCCTGGCAGACGCTTAGTACAAGTTCATTTTGCTTCTTAAAATTTTCCCCAAATAAGTTTATTAGGAAAGAATCAAGGCTGTCCTTATCTTACAGATTTCCCTTATCTCTTTCCTGATGATGTTGTACCAGGCTTTTCACAAATTATGGAAGGATGGTTGCTTATCCTAGATTTGACTGTCACTGGCTTCTGCAATAAACTACTGACATTAATGGGCTGTTTACCCAGTGTCCCAGATGGCTTAAACAGGAGTCAGAAAACATGTTTCTGTAAAGGGACAGATAATAAACAGTCAGTTCCTGTTGTTCTGAGTAGCTGATCTCTATTAAGTCCCCATGAACACTGAGTTAGCAAATAGTGAGCCATTGGTCCTAGGGGAGATACAGGCTTAGCTTCTCGCAAGCCTCTGGTCACAACATTATCAGCTGAGGAATACAGAATCTGGTTTTAAGTGTGTTTCTGTTTACACTCACCTCATTTAATGTATATTGTTGACTCACTAATGCTGAACTCACACATTGTTGACACATTGATGCTGAACTCACAGCCAGCAGCACTGTCACTCATGCCTGAGCCAATCTTACCTAACATACGTAAAGCATGTGGGAACCTCTCGTGCACTTCAACACTGTACTTCCAGGCCATTTTAAACAGTGAAATCACCAGCTAACAGCATAAAACTGCAAAAAAATAAAAGTTACTAAATAGACCACAAAAATGACACTTGTTTACAGCTGAAACAGGAAAGCAGAGCATTACTTTTGCAGCCTCAGCTGGTAAAATGTCAGCAAAGCAACTCAAATTTTTCACCTCCCTGTGCACGTGCGTGAATTCCTATGAAAGTCCCATGAGTGCCGATTTTGAGGCTTCACATAAATTTTAGCCAGTAGGCAAATTTGAAAATGTGGAATCTGCACATAATGAAGATTGTGACTATATTGCAGACTTTGCAAGGCAAGAGGAAAATGAAAGCTATCACATAGGTACTTATGTAACAGGAAAGAAAATACAGTTCCACAAATTTTTTTAGAGATATTTAAAATATGATACTAGCAGTTGGATGCAATATTTTGTTATATAGGTTTACTAATGATAAGAAAGGAAGTCCATTTAGAGGGTTAACATTTTGATTATTTAGGCTTTCCATGTTACCTAGTTGATCACAAATGTTCACTCCAAAGCTACTCTGAGCGTACAGACCAATCAGAAACAGTTCATGATTTGCCTATCCCCTCACTTAAAACATTTATGAAACTGGACCAGCCCCATGGTCTGGTGGTTAAGGCAGCTGAATCCCACATGTCTAACTGTGTGATTCAAGTCCTGGACCCAGTGGCTTGAGAAACGTGCTAGACGTGTGTATACGTGCCCAAAATCCTAAAAGGAGGGAGAGATGGAGAAGGGATCGTGGTATGACTATTCTTCATAGGGTGTGCTTTCTCCTCTCCCTCTCTCTGGCAAGTGCACACTCGCTTTTGCAAAAATAAATAAATTTTAAAAATGTATGAAACCAGCTTAGAAATTCAAACCTCAGCCCTTGATTTGGTTGTTCCTAGGCCTTCAATGGAGAAGAAGATGGGCGTTAAAAGGCAGAAAAAAATGAGCAGTGCACTCCTGAACTTGTCTCGGAGCGTCCAGGAACTCACTGAAGAGAATCAGAGCTTGAAGGAAGACCTGGACCGCATGCTGAGCAACTCCCCCACCATCTCCAAAATAAAGGGTACCTTCCCAAAAGCCACTTGAGGAGGGAGACATGGGAGAGAGGTCATGTCTCTTGTTTTATGAGGGAGACACAGGGAGGCAGCCATGGGCAAGTCCTGGCCCCACACTTTGTCAGCGGCCCTTTCCCCATTCAGCCATAAAGGCCCTATTCCATGTGCCACAAATGCAGACATACACTCTTAGGCCACATTTATCCCAAAGTGTAACCTACTGTGTGCTGCATGGTATTCTAGGCCCTAGAGAAAGAGTAGTAAAGAAAGCAGACAGACAACCCATACAGTGGATAGCGGAGCAGTATCTGCAGGTTAGATAAGGGGCAGACGGCGGTCAGTGCTCTGGAGAAAAATACAGCAGGGGAGGGCTGGTATGCACTGCAAATAAGGTCTCCAGAAGACACCACTGAGGCAGGGAGGCTAAGTGGAATGAAAGAGGGAAAGGCCAGCTGTGCATACAGCTGCAGTGGGGGTGTGCGGGGGCAGTCCAGGTGGGAGCTGTGAGTGCAGAGGCCCTGAGGACCCAGCCTGTATAAGGACCTGAGCAGAGGAGGAGTAGGGCAGCATGGGTAGCGCTGGAGAACTGTTGGCGGTGAAGGCATGGAGCACAGCACCCAAGGGCCCTAGGTGGGGTGGCACACACAGAGAGGGTTGAGCAGGGGACTGAGGAGTCTTCCTTGGCTTCCATGTAGGGGTGGACTGTGCAGAAAAGGGGGCACTGGCAGGCAGGAAGCTCTCCTAGTGAGGGATGCTTGTGAGGGTGTGTTGTGAAGGTGGAGCTAACGGGAAGTGCAGAGTTGGATATAGCCTACCGGGGAGAGAGAGAGAGACCTGTGAAGGAGAAGCCATCAACTGTACCTGAGGGTAGCCCAGGCTGACAGGTGCCCATCAGGATGGTCTTTTAGAAAACCCATTGCTTCCATTAGGTTACATGGATTGGAGCAAGCCCAGGTTGCTGAGACGTATTGCAGAGCTGGAAAAGGTGAGTGGGACATCTGAGCGTCACTCAGGACACACCCATGGCTCAGGATAAATGAGTGTCTCCTACAGTGGGGACACAGGCTTGTGGGGTGAGAGAGGTAGCACCAAATGTGTAAACTGTCCCTCCTAGTGCAGAGAGCAAAGCCATGGTCATGTGACACACATTTCTGCACTTCCACGTGTAGCCACAGGTGGGCGCGTGTGATCCTTGAGCCAGCAGCATGCAGCCTGGCACACACATCACGCTCCTCACTGCCCATCACTTATCAGGCTGTTCTCTTCAACACTTGTGTAACATTTGGATTTTCAGTAAACTGTTCACCCATGCTTTGCCAACCAGAAAACTTTGGAAATTAACATTTATTCATACCCACCTGGTGAATTTGCAAAGTAGGAATCAGTTTGGTTCTACTGGAATGGATCAAAAATGTCAACAATACCTTTATATTTTAAATATTAAGGTAGAGCAGTCCCTGCTGTTTGGCTAAGCAGGGAAAACGGCTTTAAACAATAATTTTAGGTCTTTGCAAAGCAGACAACTTCAGAAGTTTTTATAATTGTGGATATTTCTTAAATAAAGCTTTTAGGAAATAAATGAATCCAGAGAGCTTTCAGAAGTACAATGGGAGTACTCGCACAGGCTGAGAGAGAATGTGAGAGACTCGGGAAAATTGGAGGCGCTCACTGTCACTTTGCTGGCAAAACTGGAATATAATCAAGGCTCGAAAGCATAAAGATTGAAAATTTCAGAAATTGTAGAGAAATCATAGGATAAATGAGCATGAGAAAAGTTGTTTCTGACCCCCCTCCCCTACCCCCGTGCCCTTCTGTTTGGTTAATGGCTCTTTTGCCCCTGCTGAGGCTGGGGTCCATGCTCTCCCTGCTTTGACTTAAGAGAACTGTGCTGGGCAGTGTGCTTTTCCGGTAGAACTGTGCCCAGTGAATGCCTCCTTGGTAACCGAGGTCACCCTGCAAAGCTTTCCCATACCCCTGCCGGAAGCTAGTTCCCCCTTGGTTCATCGTCTTTTCCCTGAATATCATCAATGAAAACAAGAAATAACATCTAACCAATACCTGTGTTGCCTTCAGAAAGTAAGTTCGATGGAAAGCTCAAAATCACATGCATCAGACGTGGTCAAATCTAATCCTCTGGTTCATTCCACATCCAACTCCACGGTGCACAAGCAGCCACATTCGGACCACCAGGAGGACAATGAGTGTCTCCGAGGGGCAGTGAGAAACCTGAAGGAGGAGCGGAGTGCCCTGCAGAATCAGCTGCAGGAGAAAGAGTAGGTTCTTCGGGAAGAAGTTCTCACTCCCTGTGCACGGGTTGTTTCCAGGGTTACACTGCTAGAATTTGGGGAACTTGGAGAAATATTCAGCACATTGGAGTTATTGCATAAATAATTTTATTGATTCTGAAACTTAATTTTTTAATTGTTTTTATTATTATTATTATTATTAATTTGTCACTGGACACATGTGCTTACCAGAGACACACACAAACGCACACATACACTCAGAGAAGGAAAGTGAGAAAGCAAATCGGCAGGTCTGGGACCTCAACTGCAGTCATCCACATGGGAGTCCAGCACCTTAACCAAGGCAGCTTTAGTGGTTAAAAGGACTATAATTGAGCATCTTACATCATTAAAAGTGTGCCATTTAAATCATTACACTGAATTCTGGAAGGATTTCCAAATTGTTTTCATTGCTTAGAATTCGTGGAGAGTGATGTTAAAGTTCAATGATGTATATCGCATATGATGTATATAAAGTAAGACATAAGTGCTGTAAAATGTTCAGTGTGACTCCAAGAGCTGGCAAGACAAAGCCTCACTGTGTGTTCTGTAGCTGAATAATCTGCAGCCAGCCTGGTCTCATCTCCCTGCCACCTGCTCATGGCTTTTCTAGTCACAGCTCTGTCTTGAGAAAGCCAGCCTTGGGCATCTCTGAGATGGTGTTATCTCTCTACTTTGCAAGAACTGCAGTGGCCTTGCTACAAGGAGTGGTCTGTGAAGTAGTGAGTAGTTCTTTGGGAGCTCAGTAGGAATGCAGGACCTCAGCTCCCCCTCCCCCCACCCCCTCATCTGGGAGCTGGTCAGAAACAGGATCTCAGGCCCCAACCCCTGGGGAAGGTAGTTAAGAACATAGGCCCTCAGGCCCCACCCTCGTTCTTCTGCATCCTACTCTACTTCTTACAGATCCCCAGATAATGTGGGTGTACACTGGAGTCTGAGGAGACCTCTTCTGGTTGCCTGTGAAGTTCTTTGCCACCTGCTGTTTCCCATAAAAAGTCAATCCCTTCATTCTCCACTGTCTTTAACCTCCAGTTAAAGTTTCACAGTGCATTTATGTGAACTGACAGGTTCTTTGTAAAAATTAGTATTTTGTGAAAAGATTTTAAAATTAAGCTAGTCATTATGAGAAGTAAATAACTTCTGGGATTGTCTATTAAGCTATCAAGTGACATGATAGCTGCCATTTACTGAGCTCTTGCTATATCGCAGGCACAATGCTAAACGCTCAGGAGTCTTATCTTGTTTAACATGGAGATTGATGGGGACCCTGGAAAGTCAGGTCACGCAGACAGTGAGCAACGGATCTGAGGTTCAGGCAGAGGTCTCCTTCTAAAGCCAAGTTTATGGCCATCATGACACACACAGGACACAAGAAAACCCATATGGGAGCAGTTTGGCTGGAGTGCCCTGAGTAGCCTTTCTTGGCCTCAGGCCAGCACAGGCAGCATCAGTCTGGTCGAGGGCTCAAACTATATACCTTTGCTTTAACACACCTGTGGCAGATGTACTGAATGTGCTGAATTATTTGACAGTTGCATTGATGCCTCTCCCATTAGGCTGGGAGACCCCAGATGGCTCATCACTTTTCACTCCTATTGACCCCAGGACCTGACAGTTCTACAGGCAAGAGGGCTCAGTGACAAAGAGTTGGGCCCTTGGGTCTGCTTTTTCTTTTTTCTTTTTTAGTTTTGTTCTAGGGTGTGTGTACTTGCTAGAAAAAGAAGGAAAGCGAGAAGTCACCCCCCTCCCCACCCCAGGCAAGTTGGCCACACAACAATCTCTTTTCCTCCATTCTCCATCTGGGATTTTGGGCATACATGCACATGCGCCTGGCATGTTTTTCAAGCCACCAGGTTCAGGACTCAAACCACAAAGTAAGCCATGTTGAATCCAGCCTGCCTTAACTTCCATGCCACCTGCTGGCCTCCCTTGAGCCTGCTCTTGGCTCTTGAAAAATTGGAAAAATGGGCTTTTCTTAGACCCCGTAGTTGAGGAAGTCAGATCCCACATAGCCAACAACACAGTTTGAATCTCAGCCCTGGCAACTGGAGAAGTACACTGGGCATGTGTGTATGCATGCATGACCAAAATTCTGAGAAAATATAGAAATGGAGAAGGGATTGCAATGTGACCATGCCCCCTTGGAACGTGCTTTCTCCCTTTCCCTCTCTCCCTGTTTCTGGCAAGCACATACCCTTTGGCAAAATTTAAGAAATTAAAAAATTAAAAGAAAGAGGGACCAGCAGTTAGCATAATGGCTATGTCGCTGAACTCCTATGTAGTGAACCACAGTTCAAGCCCCAGACCCGGTGGCTTAAACTCACGCCAGGTGTGTGCATGTGCGTGCCCAAGATCCCAAGAGGAGAAAGGAGGAGGAGGGATTGCGGTGTGGCCTTCCCTCCTGGGGGGTGATTTCTCACTTTCTGTCTCTCTGTCTCTCTCTGTCTTTCTGGCGAGTGCACACGCCCTATAGCAAAAAAAAAAAAAAAAAAAAAAAAAAAAAAAAAAAAAACTCTCAAAAAAAAATTAAAAGAAAGAAGGGCCCTTCTTGATACTTCTGCCTCATGGTTTACTCTTCTAAGGAAGTTGAATGCTGTTTATTTTTCTTCAGAAGTATCTTCCTGCTCTGTTATGATCTTCCATTTTAATGCTGGAATGTGGGTTCTGTTTCAGTTTGGAAATGAAGCAGCTGCTGCAGACAAAGGCTAACTTGGAGAAGGAGCTGGAAAATGTAAAGAAAAGTGAGAAGGAGAGAAGAGAACAGGAGATGGCTCTGAAGTAAGTGAACTGAGTTTGTTTGTTTGTTTGTTAGAGCTTTGCCATAGGGCATGTGTGTACTCTCTAGAGAGAGAAAGTGAAAGGGAAAACAAGAAATCAACCCCCAGGACAGAGGGCCCTGCCATAATCCCTTCTCTTCCATTATCCTTCTGGAATTTTCTTTTCTATTTCAAGGGTTTTTTGCCATAGGGTACATGCACTCACCGAAGAGAAACAGAGAGACAGTGAGAGGGAAAGTGAGAAATCACCCACCCAGGTGGGTGGGTAGCCACACCACAATCTCTTCTCCTCTAATTTCCTCCTGGGAATCTGGTCACTCATGCACATGCGCCTGGCATGATTTTTAAGCCTCTGGGTCTGGAAATTGAACTGTGGTCAGCCATGTGGGAATCCAGCACTGTAACACCACTATGCCACCCGCTGGTCCCTAGCAAGGTTTTCAAGCCACCAAGTCTGGGACTAAAACCACATTCAGCCATGTGAGAGTTCAGCACCTTAACTACCACATCACCTACTGGCCTCATAAACTGATTTAAAGAGAGTCCAGAGAATTCCAAACTCTTCTTGCTTCTGAATGCTACTGTTCTCCCATCAGTTCTCAACACAGCTTCAAGAGTGGTGTTTATAAAGGTCATTCTTCTTCCTAAAACCTTTCAGCGATTTTATTACCTTTGGACTAAAAACTCAAAACTCTGGGAAAAAAGCTGTCCCTGGTTAGGCCAGTGTTTGCCTCTTTGACATTCTAGTTATCTCCCCTCCATCATCCTCCACTCCAGTTATGCCCACCATTGGCAGTTTCTGAACATGCCATAATTCCATGCCTCTGTGCTTGTCTTTGCTCAAAGGATTCAGTTGTCAGCCAGCTCCTCAGAAAGGGCACTTCCTGTGTGCCTACATAATAGCATTGTTCACAAGAACAGAAAGTGGAATGACCCAATGTCCATCAGCTGCGAAACAAACCAAGGTCTAGCCATAGAAGGGATAAAAAAGGAAGGAAACACTGACCCACACTACACCATAGATGAACTTCACACAGAGAAAAAAGCCAGACACGAGATCACATGTTGCATGAATCTATTGATTTGAAATGTCTAGAACAGACAAATCCACAGGGACAGAAAGCAAATGAGGCTGAGAAAGGGGAATTGGGATAACTACTCATAGGTATGGGGTTTCTTTCTGGGGTGATGGAAATGTTCTGGAATTAGACTGTGGTGATGGTTGTCCAATATTGTAAATATTCCAAAAACCTCTGAATTAAACACTTTAAAATAGTACATCTTTATGTTATAAATTTTATCTCAGTTTTCTTAACTGCAAAAAAGAATTAGTTAGAAATCTGAAGAGAAATATTTAGCACTCAGAATAAGGCATAGATTACTGGAATGAATAAAACATTTTCAAGAGAAACATGACTAAATTTTGCAGGAGGATAGGTTTAAAGTAATTCAGAAAGAGTAAATTATGCAGGAATGAATTGTTTTTGCTTTGCCTTTGATATATGTAGTAATGACATATTTTGCAATTCCTTTTAGTCACATTGCTGTTTATTAAAAGCCCCAAACAGGGCCAGCCCATGATATGGTGGTTAAGGGACTTGATCTCACATGGACTACTACACAGTTCAAGTCCCATACCAGACAACTTGGAAAACACACCAGGTGCATGTGTGTGCATGCCCAAAGTCCCAAAGGGAGAAATGGAGAAGGGTTTGTGGCATGATCATCCCCCATGGGGAGCACCTTCTCACTTTCTCTCTCTCTCTCTCCCTCTTTCTTTCCAGTGAATATCACACACCCTCTAGCAAAATTTAAAAAGAAAACAAAACTGAAACAATATGTACCTATTCATCATTCATGCAATATTTTTTTGAGTTCTTAGGAAGTTTCAGGAATGGTGAAGACTGGGGGAGGGGAGGTGCAGTGGCGAGCACTGTCTTGCACTGGGATCCCTATGCAGTCAGGCCGTAGCTGAGGACCCCAATGGCTCAAGGAGGCTGTTTCTCAGTATGGACACCATTCACACAGTGACAAGTCAGGTATCATCTGTTTTCTTTTCACCTTAGAGAAGAAATAAAAACACTTACTAGGAAGTTTCAAGAACTGGAAGAAATTAAGAAAGAAGAAAAAGATGATCCTATGGAAATTACTGATGAGGTATGGTATATCTGTCTTTTGTTTAACCTCCTGTATAAGCCTGGTGGGACTGTCAGCTGATACACAAAGGTTCTGATTATTTTCATACTTAGAGATTTTCTTGATAACAACATAATCAATCTAATTTCCCCTTATCATAATTGATTTCTTCTTCTTTTTTTTTTTTTTTTTTTTTTTGAGAGATTTTTGCTATAGGGTGCATGCACTTGCCAGAAAGACAGAGAGAGACAGAAAGCGAGAAATCACACCCCAGTGGGGATGGCCATGCCACAATCCCTTCTCCTCTCAGGATCTTGGGCATGCATGCACAGGTGCCCGGCATGAATTTAAGCCACTGGGTCCGGGACTTGAACCGCGGTCAACTACATGGGAGTCCAGCCACATAGCCATAGCACTAACTGCTGGTCCCTTATAATTAACTATAACTTAAACCATATGTCTAGAAGTCTGGAGTTCCAATTGCCAGAGAAATGACTTCTTGATATAGAACTGGAGTCTTAGATAGTTGAGCTGGTAAGTGAAAATCTTCCAGCAGCCTCAAGTAAGCAGAAAGCTTAGTTTTCTGCAGGTGGTTGTCTACTGAGGAGGTGAAGAGGTTTGAGAGGGCCTGGTGGAGGAGGAAGGAATACTTAAAAGAGACCCCACCCGATCCCATGCCGACCTGGCTGTGTGTTTATCCTTTAATGTGTGTTTCAGAAGGTGACAATGACTAAGGCTTCAGAAGGCCCATGTTTTCTGAGCCCTCCACCTGTCACTGAGCTCCATGCATGCTTAGCATTGGGTGACCATTTGGTGAGGACTTGCAGGCAGATGAGAGCAACTCTAGACACATGCCTTAGCTGTCCCCTCTACTCCTGCCATTCATGTGGACACCCCAGTGAGGCAGCTGTGGCTGAGATGGAGTCTTTGTGGCTCTGAGGATCCCCTGTCTCCTCTCTGGAGAGACAAACACAGCCGCCTCTGGTCCCTGTTGGCCTAGTACTACCTGCACTTGGGCTTCTGGTGACTAGAAAGCACCTCTCCACTGAGCCTTTTTTACAGTGAATATCCGGGTTCTTCAGATGGCAGGTGTGATATGATATCTGTTCAGAAAGACCAAGGCATTCAAATCCTGCAGCTGCAAGAGGAGCCTGTCATGTAAACGTATGTCAACTAAGGCCATTTTTATCTACCTGGGGACAAGTCCAAATGAGCACATGTTAGAGATGGGTGAAGAGCTTATTCCATTAGCCTCCACGCAGTCCCTGTTACTACAGATCTGAGAATCCACTAGGATGCCAGGTCCTTACCCAGCAATGCACTGCAGCCATGAAGTTCCATCAGAAAATGACTTCCTGTTTTAGTAGCAGTTAGTCTGACAGAGATTGTCATTGGCCTCCAGGAGAATGGGACTTAGCAAGGGTGCAAGATAGAGTTTATCTGCTGATAATTGAAAATAAAAATGTGGTTTTTCATTGTTTTGATTTGTTTTAGAGAGGTTTTTATTTTTTGTTTTTTGTTTTCTGGTTTTTTTTTTCGCTATAGGGCACGTGTGTTCGCCAGACAGACAGAGACAGAGAGACAGAAAGCGAGAAATCACCCCTCGGGGGGATGGCCACGCCGCAATCCCTTCTCCTCCATTCTCCTCTCGAGATCTTGGGCATGCACGCACACGTGCCTGGCATGAGTTTTAAGCCACCAGGTCCGGGACGTGAACCGCGGTCGACTATGTGGGAGTCCAGCGACATAGCCATTACGCTAACTGCTAGTCCCCTTGATTTGTTTTAAATCTATGGCCTTTGTCTTCCAAGGCTGGTTTACTTAGCTAGATTCTTAATATTTTTTAAATAATTATTTTATTTGACTTTATTTATTTATTTATTCATTCATTTTAATTTGACCAGAGTGAGGGGTGGGGAGAGTGAGAAAGCAAGTTGCCAGGTCTGGGACTTTAACCGTGATTGGCCATGTGGGGGTCCAGCACCCTTAACCACCACACCATCTGCCAGCCCCTGGATTCTTAATTTTTCAGCCTTCTTCTTCTAGCATGAGATAATGTCTGCTTCAACTTTATCACAAGAAAAAGAAACTAAAAGGGAATTTGGAAAAGCCAATTGACACATTTTTATTTTATTAACAAATGGAGACAGAATGTAGCACTGACAATCTGGCAAAAACAGACAATACCCCATGCATGTCAGGTGTGAGCTCACTGGGTCCCCAGTAGGTCGTTAGGTGAGCTGGATTCTGGCATGCTCTGCAGATGAGTGTGAGGGTTGAACAACATGAGTCTGCCTCGATTGCTTCTGAAAAAATACATATATTTTTTACAGAGATTTTTGCGATAAGGCGTGTGTGCTCACCAGAGAGACAGAAAGACAGAAATCAGCCCCCTCCCCACCCCGAGATGGCCATACTGCACTCCTCCATTCTCGTCTTGGGATCTTGGGCATGCATGCATATGCGCCTGGTGTGAGTTTGAAGCTGCCAGGTCAAGGATGTGATCTGTCGGCCAAGTGGGAGTCCAGCGACATAAACATTATGCCGTCTGCTGGTCCCTGAAAGATATCTTTTTAAATTATTTTATTTAACTTTATTTATTTATTTATTTTAATTTGGCTAGAGAGGGACAAAGTGTAAGGGGAAGTGAGAAGGTAAGCTGCTAGATCTGGGACTTGAACCACATTCGACCATGTGGGATTCCAGCACCCTTAACCACCACAACACCTGCCAGCCCCTGAAAACTATTTTTTATTGCTCAGTAAAGTGCACGTTTTGTGCTTCCTCCTTTTGTGCATGTTTCTTGGGTAGTTTTTCAAGCACTTTGGATAATATTCTAACTGATATGGAATATTTGTCCCAGTGTCCAGGGAATTCGCCACTCTATGTGCATATTACTTTTCATAAGACTGTGTGCTTTCCTGGCTGTCTACACTGCCTGACTAGGTGGCTATGACCCAGAATCAGAGTCTTCCAGGGGACTTCGTTTTTGCCCAGCTGATGTGCCTGTGGCATCTCCTATTACAGAGCTCCCCTGAGTGACCTCCCCAGCTCCACATCATCCTCAAGGGCAATTGTAAAGCTTTTATCAAGTGAGTGCTCATGAGGACAACTGACTGTCCACTGACTTGTGACTTGTTTACTTCTGGTCACCCTGGGCCTGAAAGGTGCTCAGCAGTAAGTAAACACTAGTGCTGCTGTTTGCTTTGTTTTTTGCCATAAGATACATACGTGCTGGAGAGAGACAGTGAGGGAAAGTGAGAAATCACTTCCCAGGGGGATGGCCATGCGATAATCCCTTGTCCATTCTCCTCTTAGGATTTTGGGCATGCATGCACACGGGGCCTAGCATGATTTTGAAGCCACTGGGTCTTGAATTCAAACTGCAGTCCAGCACCTTAACCACCACACCACTTGCTGGACTAATTTCTGCTTAATTTTAAACTTTCCATTCAAAGTCATATATCCCTTAGAGAGAAAAAATATTTCTCATATACAATAGATTTTAAAAGAATGGCTTTGTGTATGGGGTTTATTATCTATTGGATTGTCAGAAAAGGCATGATGCATTTTTGCATTGAAAAACATGTCATGACTTTTCTGATGACCTAATAGTTGTTGAAGATTCCTCTGTCTCTCTTTAGTCTGCTCAAGTATGCTGTAGATCCTCAAAATGAAAGAAAAAGTGTGTCCTATTGTGTCATGGACATGTTGATTTGAAGACAGAAAAGATTGTCTTACTTCACATTTCTGCCCTGTGCGTGAATTGGACACAAATCAGATCAGCAAGGATGATTTTTGTCCCTCCCGACTCTCACGTGTTGACCCCTCGGAAGAGTCTGGCACTGGCACTGGGCGTTGGCCTGGGCCTGGGCCTTGAGCAGTTTTGTGCCTCTCTTACCATGTCAGGGTTTTCTGCAACAATTTAGATCTCCACTGAGCTTACATGTTTGATGCGAGAAAAACTGTACAATGTTATTATTTTTATTGAGAATGTGCTCAAATGCTAAGGGGCATCCGCTTTCTTAGAGGATCTTTACAGGGTATGCTGCCTTTTCTGTGTTAATTTCAGTCATTTAGGATGTAAATCCTCCACTCAATTCAAGGCATAGTTGCCATGTTGATAGAGACGCCTGGTAATTATTTTCCTGTAAGAATTACATCCATAATTAGTTACTTTCTTTCTCCCAACCGAGGCTTTAGGAGATTTTGTTTGGTATCAAAATCATGCTCAATACTTTTCATTTTGGCATTTTATTATATAACCTTAAGATTTTGTGTTCCTACAAACGATCAGAGCACATCAAGGATTCCAGAGTTCCCACTGTTCTCTCAAGGAGTAGGGCCAAAGAAAGTAATCCAGTCTCTTCAAAGCAGTCAGTGCACAGGTGCTCCCTGCAGTCTCGTTCACAGTGGTGACAGCAGCAGCAGGAGAAGAGCCCTGGAGTGGGATCCCGACCGCGGGCTGGTGCACCCACTCTGCAGAATAGTATGCAGCCATCTTCAAGGCTGGAAGGGATCTTTGTGTACTGACATGGAGAGATGCCTGTGGAGGGTTGCCTCTGACCCCGTTGGTTGATGGAAATAATCCACTCCCACCACCAAAATAAAAACTACATGACATTTATCCCTTTTTATTAAGAATATTATACTTAGAAAAATGTCTGGAAGCACTGCCAAAATATAGCTCCTTCTCTGTGGTGGGATTATAAATACATTTTTACTTTCTTTTAGAATTGTCTGAGTTTTTAATTGTGCGCTTGTATTCTCTTTGTTTCTTCTGCTTAAAAAACATTTCCATTTTAAAGAAACAGAAGAGTGGGATTAATTGGGAGTATTCAGTGTTCTTCTAAATAAAATCACCGCGCAGCATTCGTAATGGAATGATTAATTGTAGGTTTAAGTGGAGCGATGAGAGTCAGCTTTCTTAACAGTTGCCCCGAGGAATTCATATGCATATCAAAATTTAGGGTTTTTTTTTTTTTCCTGTCTGCCAAGAGTTGAGTAAATTTTTCTTTATCTTCTAACTGATTTTACCTTTTGATCACATTGGCAGGGGCCACACATTAATGAATTCTTATCTCATTCGAATGGAAGAAAGGTCCAAAAATGTGTTAGGTTTGAAAGAAGAATCTGAGGCTTTTAGGCAAACAAAATCAGAATGTGGAAGCTAAGTGTCAGGAATGTGGGCACAAAGTACGTGGTGAGCATACCTAGGAGCTCTAGTGGCAGCTGTGTCAGAGCGTTCTGGGCTCCGTCTCATTCTGGGACGGCAAGGCATTCAGACCCAGAAATGACTGTCCTGACGGAGAAAGAAGTTTATGCTCACAGATCTCTAGAAGCAGCGGGCAAGGCTTGTCACTCAGGGCCACAGGGTCAGTCAGGAGGTGGCAGGGGCAAGGGAACATGGCCAGGGCCTTTACTGTGGGAGGGGATGGGAGAGGCAGAGTGAGCAGCTGAGCAGGGTACAGATTGGATGGTCTGAGCAATTTTGGTTGAATCAAGACCATGGTGGTGATGAGGAGGGTCCTCTAGTCCGGTCCTGGCTCTGGCTCTGGGTGATTTAAGGCATGAGGAATATTGGCTTGGTGTATGAATTCTCTAAAGGAGGTGGTTGGGGGCGTGGGTGTCGGATTGGTTGTGTACGAAAGTCATCTTTGCAGACAATTCGTTTACTTTCTAGGAATGGTCAGCCTGGAAGGGGCCATGTCTCCTGCATCAGCAAGGCCCCAGTATGTCAAAGTATCATAAATGCAGAAGTGGAAAAAAGCCCAGCTGATCCACTGGCCAATGCATTCTGAGTGCATTGTTCAGGGCAATGGCAGGACCCTGGCACTGGGCGTTGGCCTAGGCCTGGGCGTTGAGCAGTTTTGTGCCTCTCTTACCATGTCAAGATTTTCTGCAACAATTTAGATCTCCACTGAGCTTGCATTTTTGATGTGATAAAAACTGTACAATGGTATTATTTTTATTGAGAAGTGTCCTTGTGGGTAATAAATTTGGACCCATGAGTGGCAAAAGTCAGTGTTATATTGATGGTCATCATTACAGTTCCTGCTTCTTTTTACCTTCAGAACAAAGCCAAAATATACTGTCTTTAATCTGAGAAAGCCTATTTTTGTATTATAATATTAAACTTTAAAAAGATGAAAAAAAAAAAAAACTGCAGAAAACCAAACATTTCTTACACTGACACAACGAGCTGGGTTTAGAAAGTGTGTTACCACTGTGAATAAGCACCTTGCAGGCCCCGTGGGTGATGTCATCCTCTCTTCCTCCCAGGAGATCACTGCCAGGCGGAGAGTTTCGGGAGTTTAATGAAAAACTAACACATACATTGTTTCTCCAGAGATTTTTGTCATTTAGCGTGGCGAACAGAGTAGCTACAGATTTTTCCTCTAATCAGTATGTCTGTCTGATAAGTGTGGCCTGCTACTGTGCCAAGTAATATCCTGTCCCCTTACCTGATACTGATCTCCCCTGCCCTGGCTGCATCATCCTTTTACACTTCAATTTCCTGCAGACCCAAGAAGAACTCCTTCCATCCCCTCCCAGCAGCAGGCACTCTCTGCAAGATTCTGAGCCAGATTCAAGTGATGAAGACTTCTCTCGGCCCCCCTCTCCCTGCTCTGATGGGAGAAGAGATGCAGCTGCCAGGATCCTGCAGGCCTGGTGGAAGGTATACAAACACAAGGTGAGGTTTCCCAAAAAGACCCAGGGCATATACTATGAATTGGTTTTTTAACTGCAGAAATCATTGTGTTGTTCATATATTCATTCAATCAACATTTGCCATTCGTGTGCTGGGCTCCATTCTAGGTACTGTAGCCTCATGGGAAATTTTGGAAAGACAATGTACATGTCTGAAAATGATGCTCTGATCATTGCTGGTGGAGGGAGGGAAAGAGACCAGTAACAGAGGAGAGGATGCCGGGATGTGCTGGAAAAGAAAGTGGGAAGGCCCTATGGCTCAGGGGAGGGTTACCTTTCAGCTAGTCCTTGAAGGAGGAGCAGTACTCCATTTTCGCCACATGGAAACAAGACAAAAGCCTGTCCCAGAAATCCTCATTAACTCCCTTGATTTGTCATGCCCGTTGGCAGGGTGGCTCAAGAAGCCAGGCAAGGCCTACGGACTTACTCAAGACAACCCCTGACCCATTCTCAGAAGACCCACTTGTCAGCATGAGCGTAGTTCTGACTGCACATTTTGGAGTACTTAGGTTACTTGCCAACAACCACTGAGACATTTAAATCACCCACAACCAGCAGCTTTTCCAGGCCTCTGTGGGAGGAAGCCGCGAGGGAAATGTCCTTCTTTTTCTTCTTTTTAAATAATTATTTATTTAATTTTATTTATTCTTTCATTTACTTTAATTTGACCAGAGAGACAGACAGAGAAAGTGAGAAATCAAGCCACTTTCTTATTAGGGCTGTGAAAAACCTGCCTTGATAGGCTGTTCCTCGGTGTATACCGACTGTAGATAAGGGGGCAGGAGGATTCCCCATCTGGGCTATGCACGTGGAGCCAGGCTTGGGAGAGGAGCTGCAGGTCTGCACTGAGTTCCTTTGTGCTTGGGGCACTGGGGTGAAGTGCAATCTTGGAAAATGGGGCTCCTCTCCTAAGCTCCTGGCATGGCTCTGTGGGGATATGTGCCCCTGAGATGGAGTCATGAAAGGACCGTGGTCTCCTTAGGTTAGCCAGATGTTCTAAAGTTCTACCCAATGTTGGGACCAGCAGTTAGAGTAATGGCTATGTCGCTGAACTCTCCCATGTAGTCGACCGTGGTTCAAGTCTTGGATCTGGTGGCTTAAACTCACGCCAGGCGTGTGTGCGTGCGTGTCCAAGATCCTGAGAGGAGAAGGGATTGTGGGGTGGCCAACCCCTCTGGAAGGTGATTTCTCACTTTCTGTCTCTCTGTCTCTCTCTTTCTGGCGAGCGCATGCACCCTATAGCAAAAACCTCTCAAAAAAAAAAAAAAATCTACCCAATGTTATTTTTTAAAAAAACTTCACAGCCTTGTCTTCCCTAAACAAACTGTGGCAGTCTCTACTTGCCTGGATATTACAAGAGCTTATCTCTACAATTTTGCCAGAGGGCGCATGTGCTCACCCCTGGAGAGAGACTGAAGGGAGGTCATGAAAAAACAGCCTACATGGGAGATGGTCACATCACAGTTCCTTCTCTTCCGTTTCTCTCTCCTTTTGGGATTTTGGGCACACATGCACATGTACCCAGTATGTTTTTCAAGCCAGTGGGACAAGGACTGGAACTGGATGGTCAAGAGACATGGAATCTGGTTGCCATAGCAACCACATCACAGGCTAGCCCACCATTGAAGGATTGTTTTTTGTTGGTTTTTGTTTTTGTTTTTTTAAGATTTATTTACTTAATTTTATTTATTCATTCACTTATTTTAATTTGACCAGAGAGACACAGAGAGAGCAAGAGAGAGGGAAAGTGAGAAAGCGAGCCACCAGGTCCGGGACTCAAACTGTGGTCAGCCGTGTGGGAGTGTCTAGCACCTTAGCCACCATGCCACCCACCGGTCCCTGGTTTTCGTTTTTCAAATTGCTAGAGAGCACATGCACTCACTAGACAGAATCAGAGGGAGAAGGAAAGCGAAAAAGCACCCCCATAGGGGGATGGTCATGCAAAAATCCCTTTTCTTCCATTCTTCATTTGAGATTTTGGGCAGACACACACACACACACACACACACACACACACAGTGTGTTTTTCAGTGTGCTGGGTCTGGGACTCAAACTGACACCTTAACCACCACACCACTAGATGGCCTAGAGGTTTTCTAATCATTATTTCCTTCTAGCTTTTATTATGAAAATTTTCAAAACTTACAGAAAAGTTGAGAATTTAATATATTCTACAATGTACTCTACTAATTCTTGTTGCAACCCTAATTCAACAATAGTTAATGATTAGCCATTTCATGTGTGTGTGTGTGTTTGTGTGTGTGTGTGTGTGTGTGTAGTTTTTTCCAGGACCATTTGAAAATAAGTTTTAGACATTATGAACCATCTGCATGTGTCTTCTGAGAAAAAGAACTTTGTCCTACTTAACCACAATACCATTATTGCACCAAAGTATTTAACAATAATTTCATATCATCTAAAAGCCCTTCATACTCACATTTCTCCTAATGTTGACCAGCCATGGTGGCTAGTAGTAATGCAGCACTCTACGATGCTGAAGCCACATGGGAAGGTTCTGGGTTGGCATCCCATACATGCCCACCATGCGCACTTGTGCCCATGATCCTGACTGGCCGGGGCAGAGGGTGGATTACACACAGCATGAGACCCTGTTGGGGTACCAATCTCCCTCCCTCTTTACATACCCAGCCTCCCCCCTTTCTTTCTTGTATAGAAGAAACAAAGAAATAAATTTAAAAGAAAAAGTATCCAAATATCCTATGATGCCATGTGTAGCTGTGTATTTCAAGCTAGGATCTAGTCACGGTTGGATTGTGATTGACATTCAATGAAAGCCTTTACTTGGTTGTGTCTATCTCCTTGGGGTGGTTCACAACAGTCCCCCTTCTGTTTCTTGTTAAAGACATTTTCTTTTTGAAGAAAGCAGTCTAGTGTCTCATAAAATGTCTTATATCCCAGATCTCATTGTTTCCTCGTTGTGTCATTTGACTTGTTCCTCTGTCCTCTTACTTCCTGTAAATGACAAATTGGGCTTACAGGCTTGATTTGACTCAGGTTAAATGTTTTTGGCAAGATGTCTCCTAGGTGAGGCTGTGTATATAATGTCATCTCAAGATAACAGATGAGATTAGGTAATCTGGTTTTGCATCTATAATAACTTTGATCAGTTGCTTAAGATTGAGGCTTCTAGGGAACCAGCAGTTAGCGTAATGGCTATGTCGCTGGACTCCCACGTAGTCGACCGCAGTTCGTGTCCCGGACCCGGTGGCTTAAAACTCACGCCGGGCGCGTGTCTGTGCGTGCCCAAGATCCCGAGAGGAGAGTGGAGAAGGGATTGCGGTATGACCATCCCCCCGGGGGGGTGATTTCTCGCTTTTTGTCTCTATGTCTCTCTCTGTCTGTCTGGCGAGCGCACGCGCCCTATAGCGAAAACCTCTCCAAAAAATATATATATATATTGAGGCTTCTAGCTTTTACCACTTTAGATTTTTGCTATAGGGCATGTGTACTCACCAGAGAGAAACAGAGAGAGAGAGAGAGAGAGAGAGAGAGAGAGAGAGAAAGTGAGAACCCCCCCGCCCAGAGGAATGGCCACACCACAAGCCCATCCCTTCCATTCTCCTCTTAAGATTTTTGTCATGCATGCACAAGTATCCAGTGTGATGTTCAAGACTCTGGGTCCAAGACTCTAACTGAGAAGTCACCATGTGGGATCTAGTGCCTTAATCACCAGGCCACCTGCTGGCCGCTTTCACCATTTTAAAGAAGCATTTTCCGCTTGGTAATTAACCAGTGACTTGTCAAACGAGAGTATGACCCTTAGTGAGTGTCCTGTTGCCGCCACCTTCCACCTAACACTTTATGGCTCCTCACTTCAGTCAGTTATTGTTCAGACAATGGCAAAAAGGTGACCCGTTTTCAAATCCCATCTTTCTACTTGATGGCTGTTCCTCTTCTGAAGCAAGAGTTTTTCTTATTGGCTGGCATAAACTCTAGGCCTCCTTAAAAAGACAGAGTAAACGCTTAGTCACTTCCCTTGGAGCGCTAAGTAGACAGATTTTAGAGTAATCACCTCCAAGGAAACAGGTGAACGGTTTTCTCTCTCATCTCTCAGGAATGGGAGGGGCGTTACTTTGGGCTCAAAATGTTTTATTTAGTCAATCTTGTTAAATTGGTTATAGTCATTATTATACATCTTTTTAATGTTCCACCTGTCCTGAATTTGGCCACAGGCGCCCCTTTGGTCTGGCTGAGCACACCCTTATTTTCTGACACAAGCGGGTGCCCATGCAACCCTGTGTTTTCTTCCCTCCGGACTGGACTCCTCCATTTCTGAGCCATTGGACATTTACAAGCAGTTCACTTGGCTACATGCTTCTTTACCCTCTCACCTTTCTTCCAGTCAGCTCTGTTTCATTAAAGAGAGAAAACATTAGGGGAGGACTCTGTGGCATAATGATAATGTGCTGCTTAAGAAAAACCAGATTGCACATGGCAACCATAGTTTGAATCCCCAGCCTGGTCAGCCTGAAGCATTGTAGGCATGTGTGCAAGTGCCCAAGTTCTGTTCTGGAGACTGGAGAAAGGGGATCATGGCATGACCATGCCATATTTAGAGTGTTTCTCTCTCCTCTTTCTTTCTCTCGTGTGTGTGCACATGTGCTCTGTCATAAATGAAAAAAAAAAAAAAAGGTAAAACATTAAGCAAGTGTGGGGCCAGCAGATAGCATGGTAGTTAAGGTGTCCATTAGAGGGTTGGATTCTCATATGGCCAACCATGGTTTGAGTCCCTGACCTGGAGGCTTGAAAACTCATGCCAGGTGCATGTGCGTGCATGCATGCTCAAATTCCCAGGAGGAGAATGGAGGAGAAGGGTTGTGGCATGGCCATCTTCCCTCAGCGGTGATTTCTCACTTTGTTTGTGTCTCTGGCAAGAACATGCCCCCATAACAAATACCTAAAACACACACACACAACATTGAACAAATGCCGTGACAGTGTTGCCCTTGCTCCCTCCCACTGCACTCCCTCTCTGCTTCTCACCATCAGCCTCTTAGCCCCTCTAGCCCTTCACCTCAGGCTGTCACTTCTCTCTCCCCTGAAGGAGACAAAGTGTAGCTGATGCCTTGCTGCGCATGAACTGAAGCTTCTATTTTTATCTTACAATTCCGCATTAAAAGGACTCAAAGCCCAGCCATGGTAGTACATGCTGCTGCATATACATGGTAGTACATGCTGTAGATGCTGCTGCTCAGCAATCTGAGACTTTGCAGGGCCCAGGTTCAGTTCCTGGCCCACCCTCAAAGCTGAGCACAATGGTATGTATCTGTAGTCCAACACAAATGAGATAGGGGGCTGAGGCAGGAGGATCGTGACACAGGAAAACCCTATCTAAAAAGACACTACACACATACATACTGAGTTCAAATATGTAAACCTGTAGGGAGATATTTGAGAATAAAGTACTAAAAAGGCCATTTGACTAGAAATCAGGAGGCTTGGACTTAAGGAGTCAGGGCTATCTCACTGTTCTCAGAGTCACAGCAGGCCACCAAGGACCGCCTGGAGTCCTTGGAGTCCTTGCAGTCTGCTAGTGACACTGCATCTACTCAAACTGGGAGTGAACCACACCGCCTGTGTTAGGCCCAGCACACACTGATTCTGAACATCAGCTTCTGTGTGTGGCGGAACTACCACGTCCCCATCTCTCTCAAGTCATGTACACTTCTAGTCCTTTCCTCTTCTCGTTCTTGATATTTAGAGTTTTTTCATTCTCTGCCTCATCTCAAATTCCGGCCAACATGTCCTTATCTGCTGTTTGATACTATCTTTGCCACAGTCTTTATTGTTACTTTTATTAAACATATATTTGTTTGCTTTCTTTTTACATCCAGCTGGTTTTTGTACTCAGTTTTTTGTTTCCCCATTTCTGTCTTTCTTAATTGCCAGAGGGCATGTGCATTCACCAGATGGAGAGAGAGAGACCACCCACTGTGGGGCATGGCCACACTGCAATCCCTTCTCCAGTTCTCCTTCCCATCAGAATTTTGGGCATGCACATATACCTGGAGTGTTATTCAAGCTGCCATGGCGGGATTCGAACCACAGTTGGCTATGTGGGCTCTGGCTCCCTTAACCACAAGGCTTCAGAGCCAACCTTTTTTCTTAATCTCAAATCCTTTTACTGTGACCAATGTGGGCCCTGCACTCTGACTAATATTGACAAGCAGCTGGCTAATGTATGTGTCGTCTAGTTGTGGTCATTAAATGCACATTTGTAATCTCAGCAGTTGCATATTGGAAGGATTTACATTTCATTCACATAATCCTAGGTCTCACCTCTAATGACTGTGATTCAGTATATCTCAGCTGCAGCCCACGAAACCATTTTCTTAAGTCTCTTGGTGATTTTGATGGCCAGTCAGGTTTGGGGGCCAGTGATCCAGACCCCTGAATGGGAATCCTCTTTGTAACATCACCAGCAGGCAGTGTCCTAGTCAGGATGGCTCTGGTTGTGAGAAGGACTTTCTCACACTGAGCCTGGGTCATGCTCCGTAGCTGCTCAGGTTGGGCCACTAGAGCCCCTTCTGAGTGGGGATGACAGCATGGCTGATGGGAACCCAGCCACACAGACACGCCCTCCACTTTTCACTCAGGGCACCTCCTGCCATTCTCCCTAAGGAATCTCATCCTACTAATCATGTGTTCTTGCTTCCATCGTCATTAGCACTCAGTCTGTTCCCTCAGCACTGCAGCTAGGATGAGGGGGGTCATCCTAGGGAATGCAGAGCTTTGCAGGCGTCTTAACGGTAGAGACAGAACTCAGCAGCACAGTCTCGCTGTCGGATCCTTCGTGTCTGTGACTGTGGTTTCCCATCTCCTGTTGACTTAAGGCCGGGACAAGATCAAGAAAGAAAGCTGTACAGTGATAAGTTCATTCTCTTCTTGCTAATTCACACTTTACTTTTTTTTTTTAATTTCAGAAAGAACAGGCTGTTCTGGATGAGGTAAGTAAAGTTTATTTTACCAATTTCAAAATATAGATGGCTTATGATGGGGTTACATCCCAATTGTCCCATCATAAGTCAAAAATATCATAAAGGAAAATGCATAGGACCAGCAGGTGGCGTGGTGGTTTAGGGCACTGGAGTCCCAGATGGCTGACCTCAGTTCGAGTCCTGGACCTGGTGGCTTGTGTTCTCTCCCCCCACCCCCAGTCAAATATAAATAAATAAATAAAGTTAAATAAAATAATTCTTTCCCAAAAAATAAAGGAAAATGAATGTAATACACCTAAACTACCAAACAGCATAGCTTAGACTAACCTAGTTTAAATGTGCTCAAGACACTTATGTTAGCCTACTGCTGGACAGAGTCACGTAACACAAGGCCTATTTTACAGTAAAGTGTTGACTCTTGTAGTTTAATGAACACTGCACTAGAAGTGGGAAACAGAATGGGTGTATGGGTACTCGAAGTACAATGTTTATTGACTGCATTTTGCGTTCGCATCATTGTAGGTCAGGGGCTATCTGTACATTCTTTTTGCTTTGGAGTAAAGAACTGAGGAGACATTTAAAGATGCATCAAGTCTTCATCTTTATGAAACCAATCCAGACTCCAACATTAAGTTTTAAATACATAAGTAATAGAAATATATAAGTATTGGGATAATTTCATGCTTTCAAAGTTTATTTATTCATTCATTCTTTCAGTGAACTTTTGCTGATCATCAGCTTTGTGTTGAGTAGTCCGATAGACCCTGGGCACTCAGAGACATTCAGACACACAGGTCAAGAAGTCATCACAACTCTGGATGGAAAGTGGTTTAGGGCCTCAGGGGTGGCAGTCCTGCATACACAGGCCAGGAGGTCCCTGCATGGGGTGACAGGTGAACTGGGCCTTGCAAGACAAGCAAGATTTCACTGGACTGAAAAGGACAGAGAAAGTGCCCCAGGCAGAAGAGCTGGCATGACAAAGGGGTGTGGGTCTGTGTGCCCAGAGCATGGGTTTGATGGAGAGCGAGAGTGGGAAGGAAGTTGGGACAGATGTGGATCTTGCCTGCTCAAACTCTGCAATCCTCACTCCCTCCTCTGAACCACTCTGCCAGGCCCCACATGCTCTGACAGCCCCATTACCTGCCTATCCCAGAGGACCCTTTCTAGTCCTCCCCCTGCCAGGCCTCTCAGCAGCGGGAACATTTGACCACTCCCTCCCTGAAACACCTTCTATGAGGCTTCTTCTCGGCTGTGTATCTCACCTCTGTGTCTGCAACATCCCGTCTTCTTCACAAAATGTCAGGCTGCAGCAGGATCAGTCCTTGGATCCTCTTTGTGGTGGTACCCCAAGGGCTGCAGGGGTGTGTTGGGTGCAGAGGATGAAAATAGTGAAAAAAACAGACTTCAAGTCCATCTGCTTTTATTGTCAATTCATGTGGCAGTTCTAACCAGGTCCATGATAAAACCCTGTCACTGGGCAGACTTCCCCACTGCCCTGTCACTGCTGTAGCAGCCTCTCCTTGTCTCTTCATGCCCTCGGTGACCCCTGAAGTACAGCTCCAGCCTTTTCCTCTTATCTTTCCAGATTCATGTATCCAGCCACCATCGTATTTGGTTGTATAAACTCATCTCAGACAGAACATGTCGAGAGTGGAAATCTTACTTCTACCCCCACACCTACTCTTTCTCTGGTATTCCTCACTTTTAAGACTTGATGCCACTATTTTCCTGCTTGTCCAGGACAAAAGCATTGAAATCCTTGCATCTCTAACTTCTACCACCAAACAACCCATGAAACCTGTGAGTTCTGCCTTTTAACACACCCAGAACTCAGCCATGCTACAGCTGTTCTCACCGCAGCCTCGACCCCACCCTTCTCATGAGTCGCCTGGCCCTCTCACAGCCTGTTCCCTGCACAGCAACCAGGATGGCATTTTTAAATGTTAATACCACTCCATAATGACTTCCTGTCATAGTTAGAACAAATCCAGAGTTGCTAGCTGGAGACCTGGCATACCGTGTTCCCTAGCTGCTCCTCCAGCTCTGCTCATCCTTCCCAGAATTCCTTGAAAATACCAGATGCCAGGGACCAGCAGTTAGCAATGTTTATGTCACTGAACTCCAATATAGTCGACCGCGGTTTGCGTCCTGGGCCCAGTGGCTTAAAATCACGCCGGGCGCATGTGCATGCATGCCCAAGATCCTGAGAGGAGAGTGGAGGAGAAGGGATTGCAGCGTGACCATCCCTCCTGGGGGGTGATTTCTCACTTTCTATCTCTTTGTCTCTCTCTGTCTGTCTGGCGAGCGCACGTGCCCTGTAACAAAAACCTCTCCAAAAGGAAAAAAAGAAAATACCAGATGCCACTGGCCTTTGCACTTGCTTCTCCCCCTGCCCAGAAGGCTCTTTTTACAGTTATCTGTCTTTCTCTCTTGCCTTACTTAGGTCTCTGCTGAAATGCCGCCCCCTCAGAAACCCTTCCCTGAATATCCCAATTCCTCCATCACTCTGCAGCCCCATGCCCTGATATTTTTTTTCATCATAGCATTTATCCCTATCTGACATTTTACTTTTTAAATTACTCCTATTGCTGCCTCTGCCATTAGAATATAAGTTTTGTGGAGACAGGGGACGCCTCTGTCTTTTTGCCACTGTATCCCTAGTTCCTAGAATTGTGCTGGCATGCGGTAGGCATTCAGTAGATCCGTTTTTAGTGAGCACGTGATTGGATGAATTTGGGACTCCTCAGTGGCCCTGTATAACATGCAGAAGCCAGGCGGTCAGCCTGTGCTGTCTGTCCAGCTCCGCTCTTTCTCTTCCAGTAGCCCCTCCCAAAGTCTCAGTTTCCTTATCTTGAAAGTAGGGATGCCGGTGAGTCCTGCTCCATAGGGCTGCTGGGAAGGCTGCAGGCAACAGTGCAGAGAGGCACGGAGGCCCTCACTCTCCTTTCCATCATGCTTCGGTGGATTTAATTTCAACAACTGTCACCCTCCAGCTGGTGCAAAAAGTGGCCCTATAACTAACTGTTTTACTGTGAACCTTCTGGGTTAGTCTCCATAAACATTGTACTTGTAGGGGGTTATTTGTCCTTAATAACTGACGTTTTCTCACCTTCCTTTGTTGTACTTGTTTCTTAACCTTGTATTTATGACATTTCTTTCACCCTGCCTTCAGGAAAAACAAAAATGTTTTCTTTTTTTGACAGTTGTTATGGGGGCATCTGGACCTCCATCCTGACGTTGTTTCAGGGCTCTGTATACTAGCTTGTCATGCTCCTGAAGCGTTTTGAAAGCTGAAAGTCTTCTGATAAGCTGTGACCATTTTAGCCAGGGCTAGCTTTCTCTAACAGAGTGCTTCTGGCCCAGCCATGGTGGTGTATGCTGGTTGACACTGTTCCTCGCAGGCTGAGACTGCAGGGGAGGCCAGGGTTCGATTCCCAGCCTGCCCTAAAAAGCCAGGTGCAGTGATGCACACCGATAGTCCCAGCTACTTTGGGAGGCTGAGGCAGGAAGACTGTGACAAAGCAAGACTCTGTCTTTAAAAAGAAAACAATGCTTCCGTTAAATGCAGAGCATTGATTTCAGAATTTATGGAGCATCTATGCACATTTCCTTTTTGTTTTGTTTTTTAAGTTCTTGCCATAGGGCACGTGTACTCCCTGGAGAGGGGAAAAGAGACAGTGAGAGGGAAAGTGAGAAATCACCCCCCAGGGGGATGCCCATGCCACAATCCCTTCTCCTCTATTCTCCTCCTGAGATTTTGGGCACACGTGCACATGTGCCCAACATGATTTTTAAGCCACTGGGTCCAGGACTTAAACCATGGTTGGCCATGTGGGAATCCAGCACCTTCACCATCATGCTACCTGCTGGCTCTCTATACACATTTCTTTTTTTTTTTCTTTTCTTTTCTTTCTCTTTTTTTTTTTTTTTTTTTTTTTTTGAGAGGTTTTTGCTATAGGGCACGTGCGCTCGCCAGAAAGACAGAGAGAGACAAAGAGACAGAAAGCGAAAAATCACCCCCCCAGGGGGATGGCCACGCCGCAATCCATTCTCCTCTCGGGATCTTGGGCATGCATGCACACGCCCCAGCGTGAGTTTAAGCCACCAGGTCCAGGACTCAAACCGCGGTCAACTACATGGGAGTCCAGCAACATAGCCATTACTCCAACTGCTAGTCCCTCTATATACATTTCTTAAGAGAAACATTTAAGGTTAAAGTCAAAGGTTAATTTCCTTATGATAGTTCTTTTTTTTTTTTTTTTTTTAATTCTACTAGAGGGTGTGTGTGCAAGACAAAGGGAGAGGGAAAAACCAGCCCCTGTGGGGAATGGTTACTCTGTAATCCCATATCCTCTGTGTCTCCCTCCTTTTGGGATTTTGGGCATGCATGTGCCTATTGTGTTTAAGCCACTGGGTCCTGGGTTTGAACTGCATGATCAGTCACGCGGGTCCAACCACCTTAACCATCATCCCAAAGGCTGGCCCCTCTTCAGATCATTTTATAAATCTTTCTCTATCCTGCTTAATTTTAGATGACTATAGAAAAATAGATAAAATAGACTAAACAGGCCAGCCCCTTGGAATGGCTGTTAAGGTGGCTGAATCCCACATGACTAACTGCATAGCTCAAGCCTCAGACATGACAGCTTGGAAAAACAAAAACAAAAACAAAACAAAACACTGGACACACGCGCATACATGCCCAAAATCCCAAAAGGAGGAGAAATGGAGAAGAAGTGATTATGGCATTACCATCCACCTTTGGACGTGCTTTAATTTCCCTCTCTCTCTCTGTCTCTCTCCTGCAAGCATGCATGCCCTCTGGTAAATTTTTTTTTTAAAAAAAGGAGCAGAATAAACTAGTCCAACATGTAATAAAAAATGCCAACACAAAAATATAAGCCATATAAAATGTGGGCTAATATTAGCAGCTAAATATAATTATATTTAACAACTGATTCATTTATATGCCAAGATTCGGTTTACTGTGGAATTGGGCATCTGTGCCTTTTTCTCCCTAGAGGCTTGGTATATTTTTCTCTCTGTAGGAGATTTGGGGTGAGTAAAAGAGAGAAATGTTATTTTAGATACTCCTGGTAATTATGCACTAGAAAGGGAAGTCGTCCTCCACTCTTACAGCTTTTCCCTGTGGAATCTCCCTTAATCTAGCCCCACCATCTTCCAGGAAAATTAATGTCTGTTTCTCTCTCCCTCATCCTTTCTCTGCCAGGCAGCTGTTGTGCTTCAGGCAGCTTTCCGGGGATATTTAGCGCGGGCGAAGCTGTTACCGAGCAAAGCCTGTGCCCCAGAATCTCCCAGCATGCCAGGCTTTCCAAATCAGGTAACCATCAAGGTGGTTGGACACAGGCCTTGGCGTTCTCTCTCCACTTCTTCTTCCCTTAGACTTACTTCACCAACCATGAAAAGCACCGGGCACTTGTCGGTGTCCAAGTCCTACCTTGCCCAGCATGTGTGCCTTCCGCACCATCCTGTAGCCCCTGCAAGCCAAGCAGTAGCGATGCTGGTGCAGGCCCCGGATGAATTGAGCTTTAAAGGCCCAATTGCTTGAGGGCTGGAGAATCAAGTAGCATGTCTATCTCTCAGTGAACACATAAACTTAAAGATGAATAAAGATATATACTTAAAAAAAAAAAAGATATAGGGACCAGCAGGTGGCGTGGTGGTTAAGGCGCTGGACAGTCCCACATGGCCGACCAGGGTTCAAGTCCTGGACCTGGTGGCTTGCTTTCTCACTTTCCTCTCTCTTTCTCTGTGTCTCTCTCTGGTTAAATTAAAATGAAGGAATGAAGGAATGAATGAATGAATAAATAAAACTTAAAAAAGAGAGATATATACTGTCCATGTCAGCCTCTTTGTCTATAAATAAGATGAGATGTTTATTGTAAGAATCTCTCAAGTTGGACCATCAGAAGGTTGCTAATTAAACAGCAATGGGGAGGGGACTTGAAAAGGCTTCTGTGCTCTTTCTGGCTCCCTACTGCACAGGCCACCACCCTCAGGGAGTTGGCAGAGGGTTGCCAGCAGAGGGTCACCAAACACTTCTTTCCTCTGTTGTTACACCACAGAGCTCCCCCATGCCCTCCGTCCCAAGCCCCGTAGCCCAAGCCGAGGGCAGCCCAGGGCTAGAGGAGGCCATCACCGTTGTCCAGTCCGTCTTCCGGGCACACCTGGCACGGACCAGGCACAGGTGAGTTGGGACCACAGGGGAGTGCTTGACATAGATACCACACAGGCTCTGCCCTCTGTAGACTCATCTCATGTCTCCGGACATGAGTGCTTAGGGGGAGCGGGGACAGTGCCTGTGCCTGCGAGCCAGGGCCTCGGCTTGTAGCCATGCAGCTTTTGAGAAATTCCTACCACGCCATGGATGTGAAATAGGCCCAAGTTCTGGTCCTCAGGGAGAGGCCCTTCTGGAGTTGTTTCTTCACACTGAGAGAAAATAAGTACCATGCAGGTCACCAACCATCTGTGGATTGGCTGTCAACTTGTGCTCACACATTGTCCTTTTTTAAAGAGAAATGTGACCTGATCCCAGTGTTAGGCCAGACACTGGTGCCATCAGACGCCTTCCTGCAGCAGCACCTGCTATTTCTAACAGCACTGTTCCTGCTGAATCTCCCAGTGTATCAGTTTAGACTCCCTTAGTTGCAAAATCAGAGCCCCATTTAAGTCAGCTTAGGCAAAGAGTGGAATTTATTGTAAGGCGAAGAGACTGTTTCATGGAGAGTAGGGCAGGATAGAGTGGGCCAGGCCAGGTGGGCTTCCACTCCTGCTCCCCATTCTGCCTCATTCTGCTTCTCAGGCTTGTTCCTCACCTAACCACAGACCGTTCTGTTTCTTAGTCTACATGGCAGAAAACTACAGCTACTTGCCACTTGTGAGTCTACAGTTTCTCTGCAAAAGGAGAGCCAGGCCAAGACTGAAGCTCATGGCCCTAATTCCATGTGACATAGGACAGACCAAGGCCCAAATGAGGTTGGGAATCCATCCCTTGTGCAGTCAGCCATGGTCAGGAGGTTGTTAGATGGCCTGAAACCATGCTCACTGGGAATGTGGAATCTCCTACCTGGAGATGTCTTCTAGGGCCAGCATATAAAGCTACACCAGCCTCACCTCATCATTTGCCCCAGTGGGATGGGGAGGGGTTTTACATATCTGAGGCTCCTCATGGCCCAGCAGAGTCTGGCAATGGTGATGGTCACCTCCAGGCAAATTAGTGAACTCTATTATAGGCCTAAAAGGTTTGCATCCTTCAAAGTCAGAATCAGCTGGAATTTTTTCTTTCTTTTGTTTTTTTTTTTCAGTGCTACCAGTAAAAGAACATCCCCTACAACTTCTAAGTGGAGACCTGCTTCAGTGACACACAAAGAAACCTCCTCTCCACCCTACCTTGCAGCCTCTCCTGGTAATTCCACTCATTTTGGAATCTGACATGAAGGGCAGCTGGCCCTCTAAGGTTTATGGCCCTCTGAGGCTTAAACCAAAAGGGGGCCACCTTCTAGGATGCTTGAAGCTGTATAAGAATGTAAGGGAGGTTAGTCCTGCCTATATAGGCAGGATGCTCCAAACTAAGGCCCGAAGCAGGATGACCTTCTATGAAGCCTCCTTTGTCCCACTTTTGTCCCTTGTGCCTGGGATTGTAGAGGAGAGACAAGCCCCCAGCTCGCCTTGGCCTTGGCAGGCTGGAGACACTCCCAGTGCTATGGACTATGTTTCCAGTTACTACAGGCCTCCCAGTCTGAGCTTCACAGCTTTTGTGTCTTTAGTTTTATTCTCAGCTCCAGCTGCAGCTAAGTGGTTTCCTTCTTGGGCCAGTGTTTCTCTTGTTTGTTTTTCTTTTCTCTCTCTCTCTCTCTCTCTCTCTCTCTCTCTCTCTCTTTTTTTTTTTTTTTTTTTTTTTTTTTGCCAAGGGTCATGTGTGATTGCCAGAGAGAAAGAGAAAGAAAGCATGAAAGCACTCCCTTTGGGAAATGGCCATGCTGCAATCCCTTCTCCTCCATCTCCCTGCTGTCAGCATTTTGGGCATGCATGCGTGTGTGCATGTGCACACACACACACACACACACACAGCATGTTTCTCAAGCCACCAGGTCCAGTACTCAAACGGCACATTCAGCCATGTGGGATCCAGCCCACTCAAGCACTAGGCACATTTGTTTTTTAAAAATAAAATTTTTATTTTTCCTTTTCTCTTTCATTAAAGCCCAAAACCCCTCAGTGAAGAAATCCCTGGTACAGGCAGGATGCTGCACCCTCCTTGTGAGGTCCTGTCCTTGCTCTGCCCAGCAGTGATGTGTGATTGCCAGCAGGTCCCAGCCTTTCTCTGGGCTTCCATTTTCTCATGTGCAAAATGAGGAATAGGACTAGAGAGCTTGAAAGTCACTTTGGACCCCCAAAACCTGTGGTTCTGTGAACGTACTTCAGATATTTGTACCTTATACCTCAGTTAGAAAACCTTCATTGACAGCTACTGGCTTTGACGTTAGCTTAAAGCTGAAGATGAATGAAAAGGCACTGTTTGAGATTTGGAACTGTCATTAGACAGATAAATGTAGTCTTGAGATATTATTTTTTTTACTTATTTTAAAATGTATTTATTTACAGTCATTCACTGGACATCAATAGAGTATACAAAATGCAATTTTCCATCCAGTACACATTGTATATTAGCTCAGTCAAGGATATAACTGTACATGTTATCATCAAGAAATAATTGTTTATTTCTTGTTTCTTATATATTTTGCTTTTTTTCCACCTCTTGATTCCCTACCTCTCACCCTCTGCCAATAGCCCCCCTTCTCCCACACTGTCTCTGGTATGTGCAGTTGTTTGCCATGTCTTTTTTTCACATTTTATTGATTCACTAAAGATCTTAATTAATTTAAAGACTTTCAACAGCAAGCACAGATGATATATACATATTTATGAGGACATGTCTGACTTTAGGCATAAACCTCAGTGAGTAAAGTGAACATACTATAAAGTAGAACCTCGCTGGGGCTATATAGCTTAGTGCAGTCATTAATAGGTATTAATAGGTATTTTTTAATGCATTCTTTAATTTCAAAAAAATGTTTTAGTTTTAATAGATCAAAATTTAAAAATGTTAAGAGAAATGTGCTTAAAACTTAAAGCCAGGAAAAAGGTTAGGATTCAGTTCAAATAGTAAGTAAATGAACCTATCAACAGTTCAAGAGAAGATAAAAATCCTTAAATATTGAAATCAAAGCATCAGAGAAAATAATGTTTTAATCTAAAGTAAAAAAATTCTATTTCACTAGTTCAGACTCATGTAATTAATCTCTCTTCCGTTGAATTTGCAATGTTACTGTGGTCTGATCTTTTCATTTAAACTCTGGAAGTTAACATTCAACTCTGGACCTGTCCCTACCATTAAGCTGGCCGTTCTCTTGGTTGTTTCTTGTACTCTTATTTCTATGTGTTCAACTTTAGTTTTCCTGGTATAGCACTCCCTTCACCACTTCTTGGCGAGCTGGTCTGGTGTTGGTAAATTCTTTCAGGTTTTGTTTATCTGAGCATGTTTTTGTCTTTTTTTCCCATATGAAAGATAATCTTGCTGGGTATAGTATTCTTGATAGAAATTGTTTTTCACGTAACACTTTGAATATATTTTCCCATTCTTTCCTTGCTTGCATTGTTTCCAATGAGAGGTCTGATGTTAGCCTTATGGGATATCCTTTGAAAGTAATTTGACATTTCTCTATTGCCAATTTTAGTATCTTGTCTCTGTGATTTTGATCAATCTGGCTATGATGTGCCTTGGGAAAGATCTTGGGTTGACTCTATGTAGGGTCCTTTGTATTTCTTGGGTCTGGATATTTGAATGCCTCTCTAGGTTTGGAAAGTTTTCTTCTATTTCATGGAATAGATTATCAATGCCCTTGTTAGTTTCTTCATCTTCTGGGATACCAATGATCTGGATGTTTGGGTGTTTAATGGTATCTAGTATTACTCATATTATTCTCATTTTTTTTTTTTTGGTTATTTTCTCAGTCTTTTTGGTGAATTTTTCTAGATCAGAGGTTCTATCTTATACATCTGAGATTCGATCTTCTCCACCATCTAATCTGCTTTTGATATTTTCAGTGGAAGTTTTGATTTCCTGTATTATAGCCTTCATCTCTAACAATTTCATTTGATTCTTTTTTATGATGTGTTTCTCCTCTTTCAGATCATCTTGAGATTTTATTTATGAACAGGATATGCTGGGGTGCCACATCATCAGACTTCCCTCTCATGGGAAAGTTTCAAACGATGGGCCTTTCTGCACTAAGTTCTTAGGTCACAAAGATGGAACCAGGGGGACAATCAGCATAATGGCTATGTCGCTGGACTCCCATGTTGTCAACCGTGGTTTGAGTCCCGGACCCAGCGGTTTAAACTCATGCCAGGTGCATGTGCGTGCGTGCCCAAGATCCCGAGAGGAGAATGGAGGAGAAGGGATTGTGGCGTGGCCATCCCCCCTGGGGGGTGATTTTTCGCTTTGTGTCTCTCTGTCTCTCTGTCCTTCTGGTGAGCGCATGTGCCCTATAGCAAAAACCTTGCCAAAAAAAAAAAAAAAAAAAAGATGGAACCAGGAAGGAAAAGTGAGGGTAGAGAATGGCATTTCCTAGAAAGGAAAAACTACAAAAGGAAGCAGTTTTTTGAATCAGAAGCGTTAGGGTGAGAAAGACTGGAGTGTAAAGGATGGATAGCCCTGCCTATGACCCTCTCGCCTTGTGCAGAATGGGTGCTTCCAATTCCCATGTCCCTTCAGGTCAGGACAATGAAGCGAGCAGTGAGCAGGCCCTGAAGGATGACGAGGACAAGGACAAGGACAAGCCATGGAAACCAGTAGCCCCGCACCCCCACTCTGGTAAGTGTAGGGACCAATGGTGGCAAAAGTTGTGCCTTCCCAAGGAGTCACCCTCATTCTGAGGACAGAAGAGTCTGAGGTTAAGGAGGAAAGCCATGATTAGCCAGCCTCAGGCCCAGGGAATGATTACCCTCACCCTCTGTAATCACTATGTGGGGTGGGAACCAGCTCTTCCCTTTCCAAAGACTCCAGTTAAGAGCTATATTTTGGAGATTCTCCTAAGAATTTTACTCCATGTTTGACCTGGAAATCACCACATTTGAAATCACATTTTATTCATTTCAGCCATTTTTTCCCTAGCTTTGTCACAGTAAGAAAAACTTTGAACTTTGATATTCTCTCTAAAAACCTCTATTCGTAAAGCTCAACGAACAAAGATTAGTGGCCCTGGGATTTAAAGGAAGGTGTGCAGACATGCAAAGCTCAAAAAGCCACCAGGCTATCCTGTACTCTCCCCAAAAAGGCTTTAAATTGTTCTCCACAAACCTGATTCATGCTGATTTCACCAGACCCTGCATTTGGTGACCTTTATATTCTTTGATCAGGGCTAACATGTTTATTTTTGCTGTCCTTTTCTCCTCTTGTTAAATGTAAGTCATTTTAAAGTGGCAGATTCATTCTCCCATCTATTGGGTTGTCGGAAAAGTCATAACGTATTTTTGCATAGAAAAAATACATGACTTTTTTGACAACCCAATAAAAGTATTACCACAACGCATCCAGGTTTTCTACTTTTATTGGCCTAACGGAGTATATCTATGTGAAAAGTGTAAGCCCTTGTTTGAGCTTTTTTTAAATTATTTTATTTATCATTATTTTTTTTTTAATTTGACCAGAGCAAGACAGGGAAAGAGAGAAAGAAAGCATGAAAACAAGCCGCCAGGTCTAGGACTCAAACCATGGGCAGCCGTGTGGGAGTACAGTGCCTTTAACCACCATGCCACCTGCCGGCCCCAGAACTGATGTTAAAGAAAAAAAAACAATAAAGGCAACCTTGTAATTTTATACATTTTCACTTTAATATTAATTTTCCTGAACAAAAAATGAAAGCTGACACAGTTACCGTATCTGTAGCATGGTCGAATCGTCATTCCCTTCCCCTTTTTGAAATCTCAGACTAGTGATTGGTTACCTTTTCACCTCCATCTCTGGAAGCAATGAGAGGAAGTCCTTTCACCAAAGAGCCATAGGACTGCCAGGGTGCTGAGAACCTGTACCTCTCTCAGACCTGCTGACCCAGCCAAAGGTGGCCATCTGGGGTCTGTTGCTGGGGTGGGGCCATCACTCTGTAGTGTGGATTAAAGGTTTTGACAAGTTTACATGTGGATGAGGTAAGTGGCATAAATGGAGCAGTGGCCAACCACTAGGAAGCTCACAGAACTTGGGGGTGTGATCTTGGCCCATCCTGCCTCCACCAGCATGGCCTTTGTGTCTAACCAGGAAACTGGCTTTTAATACACACAGGTGGCCACCAGTCTCTGCATACAAATCCCAGCTACCGGCCCAAAGGCCAGACTCCCAAGATCCCCCTGTGAGAGTGACTTTTGGGAGTTTCTCCAGCACAGACAAGCTTCCCTGGTGCTGGCAGATCTCCATCTTGTGCAGGTGTTTTAATCTGGGGACATGGCCAGAGTACTCAGAGGTGAATTTGAAGACTAAACCATGAGAGCACTTTGCAGCAGGAGTATAACTTGATTCTGAAGGTCTGTCTCATGCTCACTGCTTCTGGAGGTGACCCCGGTCTTGCCTGGCAGGGAGGAGCTGAGAGTGTAAGCATGTCTATGCCGGACAGCCCTGAGATAGGCCCCCACCCAACAGTCAGTGTGGCTGACCCCCCTCTCTCTGGTTCGTTTCAGCAGAGTCCTCTTCTCCGGGGCTGCAGCCCGTGGTGCCTCCACCTACGGATGACATCAACTCGGATGACTCCGATGATATTGTCATCGCTCCATCTCTGCCCACCAAGAAAAACTCCTCCCCCCTCTAGGTCCCTCCCAATCACTGTCTCCAAAAAGGTGATGGCTGTAAGGGGTAGGATAGGGTTAAAAGACAAGGTGTGTCCTAAAGGCCACAATAGAGAATTGGAAAGACAATTTATCTTGTTCGGGAAAGAACAATACCTACTGAACACCTCAACATCTTCCATTTTCCTCATTCGTTTTTTTTTTGTTTTGTTTTGTTTTTTTGGTTTTGGTTTTAAGAATCCTGAAGCTCTTATTTTACCGTTAGGGGAGAACAAAGTCGTCATCTCACTCCCTCGCCTCTGCTGCAGTTCAGAAGGTCACATGTTGGTTTTTCGTGCCAACAGGCACATCTACTCCACACCCCTTCACAGGGGTAGCCAGGGAGGCCTGCAAAGACATATTTTCTTATAGTAATTTGCAGCCTGCCTTTGGCCTTGACCTGTGTGGAGGGGCCTCACCAGAAGCTGGCACTGTCACCTTCGTCCTCTCCGTCCTCTCCATGTCCTCAAGGCCAGCCAGGGTCGCCTGCCATGTCTTTGGAAGGAGAGAGAAGCCAGCTTCTGCTCAGTCCCTGCAGCCCGCTATAGCCATTCCAAAGGCCAATGAGAAGCTAGAAACACTGGGGTCCCAAAATGAGTTCTTCCATGGCCCCCTCCTCCTCCCCTCACCATGCAGTCTTTCTTTTGTCAGCCTCCCTGCCCTGGGGACTGCCCCCAGGAGCCACCCTTCCTAGGGAGGGGTGATTCTGGCTGGGGTTTGTCACTGCGTGGACTAAGGCAGAAACTGCCAGATTCCTCCCACAGACTCAGCCCCACACTTGCCCTTGGAAATAGCATCAGGCTGGCAGCAGAGGCTCTACCCTCTGCAGGGGTCACCTGAAGCCCAAAGAGGAGAGCAGGGCAGGAAGGCAGGCTGTCATTCTAAGAACAGTCTCTTGGTAGTTGGAAGGGAAGTTTCCTTTTGTGCCTAGGGACAGTCCCCATCACCCCTTTGTGGCAGCCTCTGCAGGCCTCAGCTCCACAGCTGGGCATCTGCCCCCCGCAGAAGCCCAACAGCTTAAGGCATTTGCCATGAAGTTCCTTTAGAAGCTCACGGTTGTAGTCTCTTGCTTGTTTATGAAATAAGCCCTTGCTGATGGGTAAGATGAAGCGCTTCAGACTTGTGGAGGGTTTCAAGGGTATCTAGACCATGCAGCTAGGTGTAGTTCTAAATCTCCTCGGAGAATCCCTGTCAGTTCAGGTCACTCAGGACTAAAGGACTTCTCTCCCAGGACAGGTCATCCCTCCGAGGAGAGATGTAGACAGCTCCTAACTGAACAGCCGAGTCTTCCAAGGGTTTGCCCATGAGGACACCCCCATCCCCGGCAAAGCTCCTGGTCCTCCTCAACAAGGGAATCTTCTGAGGCTGACCACGGGGGAGGCAGGAGGAGGCACCTGGTGTTATCCGCCTGCCCCATGGGAGGCTGAACTTCTCCCCAGCGACTAGATGGGCCCTGCCAGGTGGAAGGACTTGCATGGCCACATAGTCACCACTGGCCCTATTCTCCACTTGGGCTCTGCTCACACGGTGAGGACAGAAGTCCAGCCAGGAGCCTGCTAGTTCCATGTCTTTCTTTATTTGGGCTATAGTCTGCCAAATCAATTTTCTTTCTTTCTTTTTTTTTCTTTTTCACTGAAATGATGGGTAACTTGACTGAACTCGTTGCCGATGGGTCTTGTTCAGATCCTGGACTCCTCTTATCCACTTGTTTCTGTTCCCCATGATCCATCCCACCTTCCCCTGGCTGCTGGTCTCAGAGCTGTAGGTCCGTAGGAGCTGGTCGATCCACCAAAGCACCAAGAGGGTGGCAGGTGACCCACTGGGCCTGCACTGGCTGGAACAAGGGGGTCCTCAGCTCTGTGCGTGGCCACCCCTCCTGCTCTCTACAAAAGCAGTTCTGTGAGATGAGTTCACTCAGGATTCAGTGGCTGAGGGTTCTAGGCTGTGGTGCTGAGGGAAGGCTGATTGACCGTCAGCAACCTCCTGCCTCTAGTTGGTCTGTATTTCAGGAGAGGCTAGAGGTGCAGGAGAGGCCCTAAGTCCTGGCAGGCTCCACAACGTATCCGAGGGTTGTCCTGATGATCTGTCTGGTTCAGTAATCCATCTGAGCCAGGCAAGCAGGCAGAGACAAGGAGAAGGCCCAAGTCAGCCTATGGACTTGAGTTTTCTATGAAATACTGCTGAAATTGTAAATATGTAGATTTCCTGTCTGTCCTCCTTTGGTGCAGCATTGTTGATCTATTAAAAGCAACCCTTCTGTCTTGAAGCTACCTCAGTAAATGATAGCACCTCAAACCTGTGTCTTCAGCTGGTGTTGCATGTCTGGGGTTGGTCATCCAGGGGCTGCCCCCTTGCTGGGGACAGCCCACCATGCTCTGCAACCCTTAGACCTTGCGTGTGTGGTCTGGACCATGGAGAGTCAAGCTCAGAGGGGTTAGAGGTTGGTTCTAAGCATTCAGCACAGGGACCCGCCCTTCACTGTCTCCGTCAGGAGGTCAGAACCCAGAAGAAGGTCAGTCTTGAACTTTGCCTTCTTGCGATGGTCCCACACCCACTAACCTGCAGGAGCCATAGGGGCAGGGGAAGGATCATGGGTATGGTCTAATAAGTAACAGACATCCTAGGGGTGGGAGGGAGGCTGGAAGAGGCGAGAGAGTCCAAGGAAAGGGACCTTGACTTCAGTTAAATGCCAAAGCAGCCCAGTGTGTGCACATCTGGGTGGAGGTTGAAGGGCATGTGTCACTACCCCTGCTCTGACTTCTGCTGCACCAACTCTGCATCACCTTGAACTTAAGAACAGTAGCAAAACTTCACCTGCTGTCAGAGGGTAGGTGAGTACTCCAACCTGAAAAGAGCATGCCTTTCTCCACCCCATACCCTTTAAACAAGCAGTACCAGATGTGACCCTCTCCTCCTGGGCTGGCTCCTCTGCGTGAGCAGCAGCCCACCTGCTGACCCAGCACTGCTGAGCTGAAACTATAAAGGAGGCAGGAGTTGCAGGGGTGGCTGATCAGGTGTGCACTCCTTCCCTAGGGGCCTGACCCCTGGTTCCCGTCACTGAGGCACTGTCCCCACTGCTCACTGCTTCTCCAGGTGCTGTCTGAAGGCCTCCAGGAGCATCCTGAGAAATGCAAGGGAGGCTAGCCTGGTAAGAGGCACAGCTGTTGCAGGACCTTTGGAGGATGCTGTTCCTGTCACTCAATGTAGGGAAATGAGAGGACACCCCAGGCTCAGAAGCCAGGGACAGACTGTTCTGTCACTCTCCTGAAGTTGCTGGCAAATACAAACACAAACTCGGGCAAAGCCGTAGCCTCTGGATCCCTTGGTTCACATCTGCCCACCAGACACAGCTGAGGAGTAAGCAGGGAGGAACGTGGGGCCAGGAAGTCCTCCCAGAACCCAGCAAAAAGAAGGCAGAAGTGAGGTGTGCGCACATGGGACACAAGCGAGCAGCAGATGGATTTCATGGAGTGTGATCCTGGGGAGAGACACGTGGCATTGGGAGAGACTTGGATGGTCCCCACAAGGGAGAAGGGGCAGAGGGGCCAGAGAAAATTGCCATGGCCGCAGTTCCCTAGGCATCCCGTTGAGTGAGCTGGCTGCAAGAGAGCCAACCAGGGCTAGATTCTGGCCCGGGGCCCCATGTTTGGCACAGTAGTTTGATGTATTAGGGACTTTTACTTTCTTGTTCATCTCTGTAAGGAGGGACTCTAAATAGTCAAATGACCCTGACCACACCTGCTGACTGTATTCTGATAAATGTCTTTTTTTGGTCTCCTGACTAGAAGTAAGGACTAAGTTCTTAATCTCTCAGGTGGACCAGAAATCTTCCTTGCAAAAAGACCAATTGAATTTGGAAAAATTAGATCTACCTAGCTAAGACCTACCAAGATAAATGCAGCAGAGCCTTGCTTTGTTTTGAAGAAATACTTTCTGCAGAAAGCACCGATAACCTTCAAGATATGAATGAGAAGTCCATGATAACCTGTCTAAACTAATTGCAAAATTCCTGCTTTGTTTTGGCATCAGTGTTTGTTCTCACGGGGCTCAGAGATTCTCTGAGGACCAGAGCTGACACACACTGGGTCTGGGCCATGAGACTGGGCCATCGATTTCTAAAGTTCCCGCCTCGCCAGGTTCCCAAGGGCCTCCTGGCAGTGACGACAGTGTGCTGGCTGCCCCATCTGTTACGGATCATGGCTGGGTAAGCATCCTTCTAAGCAACAAATTACATCTGGAAGCTGAAATGTGAAACTATCAAGATGTCTCAGGAGCAGAAGGAGTGGATCCACTGTTTTTTGGACCTTTTTTTTTTTTTTTTTTTTTTTTTTTTTTACTTTAGAATTATTCTAATCTCATACATAATTTATACCTTTGAGAAGGGACAGGTTTTTCATTCTTGTGCTACTCATCACTGGCCTTTATAATTAAGTCATTTTGCAGAATGTTGATCTCGACTGCCCTGTAACTGCTGCACTTTTAGCCACCTCCAGGTGGACCCTTGCTGCAGACATTGCAGCCCAGCCCTGCTGCTCTGGGCTTCTGGTGTTTTGGGAATTAAGAGCCAGAAGGGGGAAGGGCTCCCCATAGCTCCTTGCCACGTAGAATTCCGATGCACCTGTTGACACCTGGTCTCTCTGAATTTCTATTCCTTATACATCAGTGATGACTTAAGCATCGAGAAACAAAAACTTGTATGCATGAGGGAGTATTTCTCCAAACTCTATTCAATATTTGTTTCAGGAGCAGGGAAGGAATAATTTACTTAGGAATCAAACACAGATGGCACTGACAAGAACAACAAAAGAATTGACTTATGGGTTTTGTTTTCCAATATTTTATTGCACAGAACGAAGTGCACCTGTGGCCTTTGTTTCCATGTGACTGCCTGACCTGGACCCTTCCATCCTGGGCCAAGTGTGTCTGAAGCCTCCACAGTTACCCCATGTCGGCTTCAGCATGCCTGAGCCCATCTCTATACTCCGTTCCCCTGTGCGTACTGTTGGCAAATGGTTCATTGGGAATTCTGTTTTGCAAAGGAGGTAGTAGGGCCTTAAAGAACCCATGACAATGGAGAGCAGAGTATCTGACACTACCCCACCACCACCTGCTGCAAGCCCGTTGTGCCCAACCAGCTGTGATCGCCCCATGGGATTTAAGCTTAGGAGCAGAGAGGAGGCAGCCTCTGGGGGCTTCTCAGCTAGAGCTGATAAGAGAGAGGGACAATCCCACCTCAGGCCTCACCCAGGGTGTGTAAATAAACGTGTGTAAATAAACACATCAATGTGCATATCCATACACATACGCACAGACATACAGCTTCTTGCCACTGTTTTCTGGTGCTCTGGGGAATTCTCTGTTAAAAAAAAAAAAAAAAAAAAAAAAAAAAAAAAAAAAAAAAAAAAACTTGGTTTAGAAGACTTAGGGTAGGGGGGTAGTCAAAAGCCTGGGCAAGAATCACCCCAGCTTCTTACCAAGACAGTTTTAAATATGCGGTTCCTCCAAGGGTCCCAGGGGACACAGGAAAAAGAAAAAGTAAGAATCCAAATCCCTAGCTCATTTTAGCACTGCGGTTGGGTTCAGAATATGAATGATGAGGAGAAGAACAGGTTGGCATGTCTTTGCGTGGGCGCCAGCTAATGGCCTTTGGCCAGCACCTTCCCATTGGCTCCCGTTATAGCCCTGAGGGGCGGCCCCATTACATGGTGCCTGCTGAAGGAATCTGGAGGAAGTTTCCATGGTGCTGTGTCCCTTTCTGAATAAGGGGAGGGGGTGCCCCTGAGCTATTCGTTAATTAAGCCCCAGAGCAGCCCGGATTCAAAGGCTGTTCAGTGTGTGCCAAGGCTCCCGCAGTGGCCATTCATAGTGCCCGGTCTGGGGGCTTTCTTCCCTCCAGCCCTTCCCTTCCCAGGCCCAGCCCCCAGAGGAATGAAAGCAGAGAAAGGCAGGAGTGGGTGGGGTGGGGGCCGTGCTCACATAATATATCAAAAGGGGGCCAGTCCCTGCTAATAGCAGCCTTATCCATCCCATTCCCTTCTCAGACTGGCTTCCTCTACCCCATCTCTCCCTACACACACACACACACACACACACACACACACACACACACACACGGCGCACTGTTACATAGGGTTCTGTCCCCAGTGTCTCGACCTGCCTGTGCCTCTAAATATCTCCTGGACATTGGCACATACATGTCCCCGAGGCCTCTATTTCAGCTTCTCTAGCATTAATTCACCTTCACTCCTTACCCAGCTCCCTGTCCAGGACCAGTCACATGACTGTCCCCACCAGAAACCTAGGGTCCATCCTGTCTCCTATCTCAGCTCTCCACTGTCACCAGATCCCACAGGGGTTGCCTCCTCAGCAGCCCTCAACTACTGCCACATGTACAGTGAGTTGGGGTTAGCAAAGCAGCTGAGCTTCAGGACAAACCCTACCTCCTGAACATGTCATACCATCCCATGCCCACACGTACATGCACATGCAAATAAATGCAAACATACAAATACATGCACATGCCTGTACATGCAACAACCACAAAACACAAACATGCATGCTGACATGCATATACACATGTCAACTTAAAGACTCATGCATGCATGTGTGCACATGCAAGCATGCACATGTAAAAATACATGTACACCTGTACACACAGATGCACAAGCACACTTTAAATTCAACCCAGCTTGAACTATATGTGGCTCCTTCATTTTTTCAGAAACAAGAGCATTAAAAAAAATGTTATCTAGGGGCCGGCAGATGGCGTGGTGGTTAAGGACGCTGGACTTCCACATGGCCAACCAGTGTTCGAGTCTTGAACCTGGTGGCTTGCTTTCTCACTTTCCCTCTCTCTCTCTCTCTCTCTCTCTCTCTCTCTCTGGTCAAATAAAATAAATAAATAAATAAATAAATAAAGCTAAAATAAAATAATTCTTAAAAAAAAAAGTTAAAAAAAATGTTATCTAGTCAATTTGAAAATATGAACTTTTAATGGGTATGGATAAAATTACCAAATGCCAACTCAGTAGTAATTTGTTAACCTGGTCATCCATCATACATATTTAAAATCACATCTAAAATAAGACAGTGGTCTAAATCTTCCACTCATGGAGCTCGAGGCATCTGCTATGTCAGCATCTTTGCACATTTCCAGGTAGGGTTAAGATCTTCTCTATGCCCTTTAGAAATCTAGATTTTTTCTTGGATACTACCTTTCAGAGTTTATAACCTGAGATTGCATCCTTGTTTGCTTCCTGCCAGTGGAATTTGTGACTATTCCCCATGCAACTAATTTTTACTTGTTCTATTGGGTTCTGAGAAATTCTGTGCTCTGGCCTTACTCCTCCCTCTTTACTCTCAAACTGGCATTTATGTACCCTCAGGTGTCTCCCATTGACGACCAAGCCTGTCCCACCCTCCACCACGCACCCTCGTTCTCTCCTGCGTTTGGCCAACTCAAAGCTATTTAGGCGACTCCACTTCCCACTTTCCGCTCACTGCCCAGCCCAAGTAGCTCTGACCTCTCTTCCCACGGCCCCAGCTCTAGCTAAGGTCACCAGGGTCCCATTTCACCTAACTCTTTGGTGACATGTGACACTGCTGACCACCTCTCCTGGAACTATCTCCTTCCCTTGGTTCCTATAAAGCTCCACCCTCTCGTCCTGTGTTGCAGTCTAATACTATTTGACCCTTAACATATTAGAATTCCTTGAAGCTTGTCCCCAAAACCCTGTCCTCCACTCAGGCAAGCTCACACACACCCTTGGCTTCAGCTATTTCCACTCCAAAAATGATTGATTGTAAATATCTCGTCCCAGCCCAGTCTCCTAGACGCTAAGCCTAGGAAACCCACCAACTCTTTATCATCTTTTGAGTGTCTAGAAGATATCTCCACCTCAACTTGTCCAAAAGTACAAACTCCACTTCTTCAAAAAGAATTGAGAGCAGGGTCTCAAAGAGATATTTCTATATTATTTTCATAACATAATTCACAATCATTAAGATTATTTGGGGAACATCCAAGTTTCCATTGGTGGATAAACAGATAAATAAAATGTATATACACCTAATTGAATATTTTTCAGCTTGAAAAAGAAAGGGTGGGGTCAGCAGGTGGCTTGGCAGTTAAGGAACTAGACTCCCACATGGTGGGGATAGAGATGCAGGAGTGAAGGAGCTCGAGTGATGTTGGGGAGGAAAAGTCAGTAAGATTTATTATTGAAGGATTGGAGATGGTGATGTGAGGGTGAGTTGTGATGACACAGTCTAGGCTGTTTTCTGCACATGGGACAACTGGGTGGGTGAGGGGCCCTGAGGATGAACCTGCTTGGGAGGGGAGAATAGTGGGTGCAACAAAAAAAATTAAACTGGGGCCAGAAGGTGGCTTGGTGGATAAGGTGCTAGAGTCTCACACGGCTAACTGAAGTTCGAGTCCTGGACCTAGCAGCTTGAAAATCACTCTGGGCACATGTGTACGCATGCCCAAGATCCCAGGAAGAGAACGGAGGAGAAGGGAGCATGGCATGATCATCTCCCCTAAGGGGCAATTCCTCCTTTTCCCTCTCTCTGACTAACACATGCACCCTATGGCAAAAACCACAGGAAAAAAATTAAATTGTAGTAAAATACACATCACATCAAATGTGCCATCTTAACCATGTTTCAGTGCAAAGTCCGGGGCATTAGCACACCCACATTGTTGTATAGCCATCACCATCATCCATCTTCAGACTTCCTCATCTTCCCAAACTGAACTCTGCACGCATTAACACTAACACTCCACTCCTCCTCATAGCCCAAAATGCCAGCTGGGCTTCCCTGAATGGCTGTTGCCCTTGACTGTTCTGGCCATGCCTGTTGTTCACACTGTAGGCCAAGGTCAGCGGCAGCCAATAGACATGCATTTTTAAAAGATAATTATTTATTTAACTTGACCAGAGAGAGATGGGGTGGGGGCAGGAGCCTTTCCAGAAACATTTCCTGTCCCCACTTCCTGCGTCTCTCTCAGGTGCACCAGGAAGGACGCCTCTGTTAGGAGCTTTTGAGGTTCAGCCCCTCCTCCCTCTGTGTTCTCACAAAATCTAGTTCATGTTGTCTGTTTTGATATTTATCACGCGTTTGCAGTGCCTGGGCACCATGTGAGGAAGGCACTCGGCGCACCTTGTTATCAGGGTTTATTTCATCTGTTTGCAACTAGACTGAGCTCCATGAGGACTGGCGCTTTGGGTCCAAGGAATAAATTAATTTTCTCATTAAATATCCACTGGCTTTGGTGCCAGGGCCCCAAGGTAGCAGACCTTGGCTGAGAGCTCCCCTCTGGGGTGGTAGGGACCCAAGCAGGAGAGATTTTGGAGCTTCAAGTGCAAGGGGCAGTGGACATGAGGAACCAGGAACAGGCTTGTCACCGCCCAGAAAAGGGAGGGCAGGAATGGAGCCCTGGGGAGGGGAGGATCTTCTGGAGAACCAGCAGCCTCAGTCCACAGAGAACAGGGTAGGAGGCCCCCACTCCCAGGACAGGAAGCGCCCTAGGAGGCTGGAGACAGTGGGCCAGTGCGGTGGGAGCCAGTCACTCAGGAGGTGCACAGACCAGCGGGAGACCTCGCACATTCTGCTGAAGAGCTGGTATCTCACCCTGAGAGCCGTGGGAACAGGGAAGGGCTGTTGGCAGGAGAATGACAGGGTCGGATTTGCATTTTAGAAGGTGGAAGCTGGGAGTAGGAGGGGGACAATGGCTCATGGGCTGATGCAGAGCCTGTGAATGCTGCCCCTCCCCAGGGCCCACTCAAGCCCCCCACAGAGGAGAGCTCAGGCATCTAACCTCCCCCCACCCCACCCATAGAGGTGGAGACAGGCCTGGCTGCTGGCCCAGAGAGGCAGAAGGGGAAGGAGGACTGGCCAGGCCAGGAAGCAGCCTCAGAGGGGACACCATTTCCACTCCTCCTGCCCCTGTGATCCTGGCCAGAGAGGCTTGGCCAGCTCTCGCTTCTCCTGCCACCGATCTCAGCACTCACAGGGACCTGATGAAGCAGAAAGGGCATGGACCCGGTCAGTGGAGGCTGGTCTGGGTCTGCAGAGCCAGGTCTCCACTTGAGCAGGCTGGAGGGGTCCCAGTGGGCCTCCTGCATCCCCACATCCCCCTGCCTGTGTTTCAGAGCCAGCTGGTGGTCTGGGGAAGAGAGGGGTCCCTGGGCCTGCAGACAGAAGAATCAGTCCCATTCTGGCAGGTGACCTGGTGGCATCCTCAGTTTCCCCACCTGTAAACAAGGGTACACTCATGACCATGTTTCTGGGTGTCTAGGAGCCAGTGGCTGGGCGGGCTTGTGCTAGCCACCAGAGCTCTGTAGGAGCCAGATGACATTGTTCCCGAAACACACCTAGCAAATGTCCTGAGCCTGGCCCTTCAAGCACTGTCATCACAGGCACTTCCAGAAGCCTCTGCCTGCTCCTCTCCTGACCCTTGCCCTCTCTGCACCTCCTGGGGAGAGATGCCCAGAGGCAGATGCTGAGGCTTTGCCAGTCCTGAGGGAACTTTGGACTTGGCCCTGAGGCCCTGACAAGCCACAGAGGGGCCTGTAGGGCCCTGTTCCTTCCTGGAGATGAATGGGGTGGTGCAAAGACACTCAAGATAAAGGGGACAGTCCGGGTTGCCTTGTACTCCTAGGGATCTTGAGCCAGGAACTTCCTTTTTTGAGTTGAAACTAAGGGTGGGATAATGCATCGTCCCCAGCTGACATCAGTCTTTTTTTTTTTTTTTTTTTGAGAGTTGTTTTTGTTTTTGTTTGTTTGTTTGTTTTGTTTTGTTTTGCTATAGGGCACATGTACTCACAGAAAAAGAGAGAGGCAGAAAGCAAGAAATCACCCCCTGGGGTGATGGCCATGTCACAATCCCTTCTCTTCCATTCTTCTCTCAGGATCTTAGACACGCACATACACCCGCCTGGTGTGAGTTTAAGTCATCAGATCTGGGGCTTGAACCACGATTAACTACATGGGAATCCATTGATGTAACTATTATGCTATATGCTGGTCCAGATGTCATTCTTAAACAAGATAAGCCAGGCTAGGGCCTGGCCTGGGGCTTGATGAGGAACTTAGCTGGAGAGCCCTTCCTTCACCTAGGTTGGTGCTGGGTGCACCCAGTAGAGTCCCTGCCCCAGGGCTGGGTAGTGGCACCTCTGAGGAGTTTCCCTGGGTAGATCCAAAAGGTCTTCATACTATCCAGGAAGGGCTCCCACTTCCTGCCTCCAGAACTTTCCCCAGGTGAGATCAGTCTACTATGGGCAAAAATGCCACCCTCAGAGAAGCTTCCAGAACTTTCTCTACTTGTTCTGGGAGGTAAGCTGAGCAGGGAGGAGTCAGACTGAGTGAGGGGCAGGGCCCTGTAGCAGGGCTGGCCTGCTCACCCACCTCCAACCACAGAGCTCCTTCTGTAAGCTGATCTGGAGTTTCCAAGGTGTCCACACTCTGGAGGAGGCTATTTGGGATACTGAGGGACCTGCCATCATCCTGATTCCCTGCCTTGGAAACAACATGGCAAGCAAAAGAGCCCAGCCCAAGTGGGAGCCAGGATCTGCTCTTACCACATCCTACTCATCCCATCCAATCCCAGAGCCAAGGAAGGGATCCGGCTTCCCTCTTATTCACCACTGGTCTATTTCTGAAGGTCTGCGAAGGGCATTTTCTTGCACCAAGTTCAAAGGCAGAGAGGTGGGCAGTTCATCCTTCCAACAGTTACACAGTCAGCCTTTGTCGCCAACACCAATTCCAGCCTAGGGAGTAGCTGCGTACCTCCCTCGTGCCACTTGTGGAGTTGCAACACGAGGCTACCAAATGAGACAGCACATATCCAAGAGAAGAGTCGGCAGGTGGCATGGTGGTTAAGATGCTGGACTCCCACATAGTCGACCACAGTTTGAGTCCTGGACCTGGTGGCTTGCTTTCTCAATTATCCTTTCTCCCTCTGTCTCTCTTTGGTCAAATTTAAAATAAATAACTAACAAATGGAATTAAATAAATAAATAATTTTAATTAAATATATGTATATAATCTCCAAGAGAATTGCCCGAGAGCCCAGAAAGATGGGATTCTAGAGGGCGATGCCCCTTCCCACATGCCTCTCCCTAGTCATCTCACCTGTATTCTTTGTAATATCCTTTTCAATAAACTAGTAAATATAGGCGTTTCCCTGAGTTCTGTGAGCTGCTCTAGCAAATTAATCAAACCCAAGGGGCACAGGGGTCATGGGAACCCCAGTTCATAGCCAGTCAGTCAGAAGCACAGGTTAAACAACCTGGGGCTTGTGAATGGCCTCTGAAATGGAGGGTGGAGGGTGGCAGTCTTGGGAACTGAGCCCTCAACTTGTGGGATCTGACACATCGTCCAGGAGGACAGCGTCAGGATTGAATCAGAGGACACCTAGCTGGTATCTGCTGCAGGATCAGTCACTGAAGTCTCTTTTCTGTATCGACTGCTGAGTGAGAGGATAAGAGAGGCTGAGTTTGTTTCCTCTCTATCGTGTTCCCTCCTGGGGCTGCAAAGATCAACTGTCTGGCCCGGAGTCCGGGGCATGGAAGCAAATGTTTGCATTAGTGCACAGTCACACTCTCTCCTTTCCTAAGGACAGCTACGAACTTATTTTCCTATTTTCTTGATGATTCAGGATTGTGGTTTGGGGCTGAGCCTCTTCCTTTCTGGGAGCCTCAGCTTTCCTATCTCTACAAAAGGGAAGCTGGACTCAGGACATTAAGGCTCCTGCAGGTGACATGGGTTCCTAGAGGGGTCATAGTGGGTAGGCAAAGCTGACATAAATCTCAGGTCTTGTGACTCTCGTCCAGCACTCATCACAGCAAAACCTTGTGGCCACGCTGGGCTTGGTGGACAGGCAGGGACGAGAGGCAGGGGCAATGGCCTGACCTCGGGGGACGGTATTGCCATGGTTCCTTTTTATGGAAATGGCTGCCAGTCTCCTTTCTGGCTGTCACTTTTCATACCAGCCCTGTGGCTACCTCCCTCAGGGTCCTATTTTTCATCTGCACTGGTGCTTGGGACCCACAGACCCAGCCACATTATGTGTCAAATAAGAGTAAGGAGGCTCTGAGTGAGACACTCGACTTAAGTGCTGGGATCTGGCTCAATGTTCCCAGCAGCTCAGGGACCATCTCTTCCGATATCCTGGTTCCCAGTGGCTTTCCAGAATGGGTGAGGCTGCTGACTATGTGACTCCAGATAAGCGAGAGCGTTTCACATCATATCCTGGCTGGCTCTGTGTTTGGCTCACTCTGTGGGCCTCTTGGGGACCGCGCAAACTGGCATCTGTCCCAGATTCCAGAGCCAGGTTGAAAGCAGCACTTTTCTGTGGCTTTCCTGTGGCTTTCCAAGTTCCACTGGCCAGGTGTCTGTGGTGAGCCAGGCACTGGGTTGGCTGCGTGGCCAGAGCGTCACCCAGCAACTCTCAGTAGGTGCCAGGGAAACCCAGGCCTCCAGCTTTCTCCTTCTCCTGCCAATTCTCGTGAGCTCTATCTTCACAGAAAATGTGAACCTCCCTGAATGGGGTCCAAGCACAGGGAATTCCACTGGAGCTGAGATTCCATTGTCAGCTTCCACCACAGCCTCTGGGGACCCACCCCAGGCCTGGCCACACTCAATTCTTGGCATCTACAGGTCCTAGGTCAGCCATCTGGGAGTCTCAACCCAGTCACCTTCCTGGCCTGGGAGTCAGACCTGGGAACTTCTGGCTCCTACAGAAGCTCCAAACAGCTCCACCCTCAGTGAGCTCTCCTTGCAGACTTCCTCATCTCTAAGGCACAAATCCTACTTCACTTGAATGGAAGAAAGGAGGGAGTAAGGGGATAGTCAGTGGAATGAAGCTGAGCCCCAGTTCCCTGACTGGGTGTGATTCTTGCAGCCTCCTAAGCAATGGTGGGACCTGGACCTCAGTTGCTCCATCTGTAGAGTGGGGCTAAGGTCCAGCCTCAGCCATAGTTGTCCCTGAACAGGCAGGAAGAACCACCATGCTCTGGCCAAGGAGGGCCAAGCCAAAGCAGGGCAGGTGGAGGAGGCCTTCCTTCACCCCCTGTCCCTGTGACCCTCACTCTGCTGGGAGCTGGGGTACTCAGTTCCCTGGGGTACCAGTTCCTTGGGGTTTTCCCTCCAGCACCCAGATCTCAAATAACATTAGGTTTAGGGAAACTCAGGCTCCATCAGGATGAGCTCTGCTATGATCTTCCAGAACTCTATTTTGTGGGCCCCTTTAAAAAAAATTTAAAAAAATAAAATAAAAAAAATATATATATATATGTATTTAATTTGCTACAGGGCATGCATGTATGTGCATCAGAGAAAGAGAGCGAGAGCGAGAAATCACCCCAGGAGGGATGGCCATGCTGTAATCCCTTCTCCATTCTCCTTTCAGGACTTTGAGCAGGCACACACATGCCCAGTGTGTTTTCTAAGCTACTAGGTCCAGGACTCAAACTCAGCCATGTGGAATCTGGCTACCTTAACCACCATGTCACCAGCTGGTCCTGTGGGTTCTTTTTCCCCCACCTGGATCCCGTTTATCATTCCTCCTCCATGAACCCTCTTGGGAAAAATCTTTGCCAACCAAACACACTGCAAGTACTGCCCAATAATTAGCCTTTTTCGTTTCATGCCAATCCTAGATACAGAACTCCTACAGAGCATCAACTAGATGCTCTGAGTAGCCCCATGAATTGCTTCCTAGAGTCACAAGGCACAGTAGTCCCCCTTTACCTGTGGTTTCAGCAGCCACAGTCAACCCCTATCCAAATATATGAGGAGTCTTCAGAAAGTTCTTGGAAAATACACACTGTGAAAAAAGTACTTGGATTTCAAAATTTATTTACATCCAAATAACTTTTTTTGGAGAGGTTTTTGCTATAGGATGTGTGCGCTGGCCAGAAAGACAGAAGAGAGACAGACAGACAGAAAGCGAGAAATCAGTCCTCAGGGGGATGGCCACATTGTAATCCCTTCTCCATTCTCCTCTTGGGATCTTGGGCACACATGCACACGCGCCCAGCGTCAGTTTAAGCTGCTGGGTTTGGGACTTGAACCGTGGTCGACTACATGGGAGTCCTGTGACATAGCCATTATGCCAACTGCTGGTCCCCCCAAATAAATTTTAAATCTCATTTTCTTTTCATTTTAATCCCATTTTACTTAAATCCCATTTCTTATGAACTTTTGAAGTTCCCTCATAGGTGAGTATAGTACAATAAGATATTTTGAAAGAGAGAAACCACATTCACATAATTTTATTATGGCATATCATTATAACTATTCTATTGGGTTGTCGGAAAAGTCATAATGTATTTATCTGTTTTTCTATGCAAAATGTGTCATGACTTTTCTGACAATCTAATATTATTAGTTACTGTTGTTCATCTCTTAATGCACTTAATTTATAAAGAAAACTTTATCAAAAGTATATATAAATAGGAAAAAAAAGCACATATATGGCTTGGCACTATCCATTTTCAGGCAGCCACTTGGGGGTCTCCATAAATAAAGACCATATCACAAACTGAGTAACTTTAAACAATAGAAATGAGTTGTCTCACAGTTCTAGAGGCCAGAAACCCAAAATCTAGGCAGATCTGGAGGCTGAGGAAGAGACGGTTCTTGCCTTCTCTTCCAGCCTCTAGCGGCTCCAGCAATCCTTGGCATTCTTCAGCTTATAGGCGCATCATTCTAGTCTCTGCCTCAGTATTCACACGACATTCTTCCCTCTGTGTCTCTGTATCTTTGATTTCTCTCTGCTATGAGGCCACTGTCATGAATTAGGACCTAATCCAGCATGACCTCATCTTAACTTGACGACAATTGCAAAAACCCTATTTCCAAAGAAGGTCACAGTCACAGGTACCAAAGGTTAGGAACTGGGGAGAATGGAATTCAATCCACAACACTGAGTTATCTCACATAATGAGGAAGGGTCAGGGCTTCTGGCCTTATCAGAAGAAAATGCACAGTATTTGTGGCTTCTGGAAACATGGAAAGGAATCATGACCCCATGCTTCCATGTGTGTATCCTGGTAGGGCTGCCAGGCTATGCTGGGGCATTGAGTAGGGCAAAATAGGGGTCTGCCTGTGGTTATAGGATCTGTGGAGTTAGACATCATGGAACCCCAGGGGGTAGGGTAAGGTGCAGAGCTGATACCTTCAATATGCAGATGAGCAGGCAGGCAAGCTACTGAAGCCATCAGGTCAGGAGAAGGTGTCCTGCCTATCCTACCCGTATATACAAGTAATCGGCAGGTGCCAAGGAAGAGGATTTACCTGTCTGAGTTCCAACCCACCCCTGAAAGTGGCCTTGGTCTTAGAAGGTGTGTGTAGTGGGAAGCCTTTTTTCTGCCCAGAGCTCCCAGCAGTCTTGAAGCCACTGGAGAAAAGGGCACCTGAGCCAGTGTCCCCCAAGCTCCTGGCTTTGTGGACTTTAGAAATTAAGAATGTGACCTCCTTCCTGCTCTGGCCATTAATCCTAATTGCATGGTGTCCCCAAAATATCCAGAAGGTGTAAACCCAGCTTTGCAAAGGCCTCTTGCCCTGAGCCTTATCACAGGAAAAAGGGAGTCAGGACAATCAAAGACCTGAAAGAGAGGGCCTCTATGAAGCCACTGCCCAGAGCTGTCTTTGCCTGCAGAGAGCCCAGCCTAGCCTGCCAGGAAAGGCCTGTCAGCCCACAGAGCTGGCTTAGCCAGGCACAGCAGATGGTAGAGCCCAGGTGTAGAAACCTGTTTCTGAGAACACAGTAGGTCCTGAGTGGGGATGAGGCAGAGCTATGAAGCTGCCCTGAAGTGAGGAGGGAGGGATGCCCCTGTCCAAGTGGATGGCTCACTGCGTCATCCTTTTCTGTCTGGCAGCTCCCAGAGAAGACATAGCTCCAAAGACATCCCATTCAGAAGTGTGGCTCCAAAGTGTACATATGCCTCTCTTGCCAGCTGCCTAAATTCCAGGCCTCAGGAAGTCAGGACTTGGCACTATCTTTGTCTTAGTCTTGACAAAAAACACATCCTTCCAAAAAGGGAAGGCCAGGTGAGAGAGAATTGAATGTACCTACCCCTTATATGCACTCATTTGTAGTATGTGCAGGCCCTGTTCCTGTACCTATGTTATACCCTTTTACAGATGAGGACGCTAGTGCGCAAAGAGGTTACGTAACTTGCCCAAGATCACAAAATTCTACGTGACCAAACCAGGTTCTGAATCCACATTATGCCCATCTTACAAATAGGCCACTCGATCCCTTGCTGGGCACTGTGGGCTGCTGGGAGTGGGGAGGACCCTCTAGACCTGCCAGACCCTCGCAGTAAATGTGCAATAAACTTGTAATGGTCGAACCAAAAAGCGAGCGCATATGCAACCAAGATTCCAACCTCCAAACCCACAAGGAGAGAATGGCCACGGTCCCCAGTGGTTCAGAGTCCTCCCTTCCTTCCTCTCCAGGCGCCCCTCCGAGAGAAGGGGTGGGCGGGGCCTCGGCTGACCATCCAATCACAATGCAGGAGAAGAGCCGGCAGGCGGAGCGTGAGAAGGGGCGGGGCCACTGGTTAATGAAAGGGCTGGCCCGTGAGGGGGAAGGGCCAGCAGGCAAAAAGACCAATGGAGATGCAGGGTCGGGAAGCTTTGGCGGGGGATAGAAGGCGGTGGACCAATGGAGATTCGGGGCGGAGCCTGAGGGCGGGGAAATTGGGGGCGGGCTGGTAGGCCAATGGTGGTTCGGGGGAGGAGCCGGCGGGCGGAGGGCGAGGGCGGGGGCGCCGAGGGGGCGGCGGCGGCGGCGGCGAACAAAGAGGCGGCGGGCGCGGGCGGCCGAGCGGAGCCGAGCGCAGCCGAGCCGGGCCGAGCCGGGCCGAGCCGGGCCGGGCCGGACCCAGGAGCGTGCAGGCTATGCGGGAGGCTAGGTAAGGGTCGGCGGGTCCCAGAACGCTGCACTCCGGACCAGCGAGGGAACCCCGCGCAGCGGCCGCACAATCGGAGGCGGCAGGGCCCCGCCATGGCCGGGGTCAGCTACGCGGCGCCCTGGTGGGTAAGCCTTCTGCACCGGTTGCCTCACTTCGATCTGCGGTGGGAACCTACCAGTAGCCAGTTCCGGCCCGAAGACACCGACTACCAGCAGGTGACATGGGGACCCTCTGAGTCGCGGGGTCAGGGACTCCCCAGGTCACAGCCTCCTCCTCTCCCATGATCGTGCCCCCCCCAGGGTCTAACGACTCTCCCCCTCATCGAGGGTCATGGCCCCCCCTTTCAAGAGTCTGACTATTTTCCAACCCCGTGGAGGGTCTTGGCCTTCTCTTCCAGGATCTTGGCCTCCCTCAGGGTCTAAAGACTCCCCACTCCCCTACTGAGGGTCAGGGCCCCTTCCTTTCTCCTGGGCCTCTTCAAGGGTCACCAGCCCCTTCTAAAGGGGCTGAATACCCTGCATTCCCCATTGAGGGTCCACAGCAGCCCCCATCCAGATTCTGATCATCTATTCTGGTGAAACTAAGCCCCCCCCCCCCCCTTTCTGGGATTACTGGAGCCATCTCCCTGCCCTCCACAGAGCCCCTCAACCAGCTGTTCATTCCCCAGCTCCTTTCCATCACTAGGGGCAGCCTGGGACACTTTCCCAGCAGAGCCCCTTACCCAGGGACCCCCAGGGCTCTGAAACCAGAGCTTGAAGCCCAAACACATTGGATGCAGGCAAGAGGGGATTCCTCACTCCCTCACCCCCAGCTGGGGAATCCCACTGCCAGGCTTTTGGTGAGTGAGTGGCCTGGGCAGATGCCAGGCCTCTGTGGCCGGTAATAACCTCCTACTGGGCAGTCAGGCTGCAGGGATGTACACACAGTGCTGTGGGAGGCTGAAAGGGGCCGAGCCTGACCAGAGCTGATGGGGCGGCCAGGGGCCCTTTGCAGCCCTTTCCCAGTGTAGCCCTAGGCCTGGCATTATGCCAACACCCCCCCCCCCCCACCCCCCACCCCCCCACCCCCGCCACCCACTACCTCCAGCGCTGAGCCACAGCAGGGCAGGAGACTAGGCTGTGAGCATTTCCTTCCTGCCTGGAGATCCGGATTCCAAAGACCCATGATCAGAGTGCCTGGTCACCAGAGCACCCCTGGGTTTCTCTCCAGGCATCATGGCAGAGCTCTATGGTCGATGGGAACTGCTTTGCTTGTCAAGATGGCTTGAAAATCCAGTATTCTGTGGGCCATGTAACACCTTGTCTATGCAGAACTCTGTTCTCTGTGGCCTCTCTTATCCGGAGAAGAACCGGAAGTAGAGAATGAGGGTGCCGTGGGGCAGCCCGCCCTGCAGGAAAGACAGCTGCTCTCAGCTCAGTACTTACCTGCTGCTCAGGTCCACCAGCCCCACTGATTGCGTTTCTAAGCGGGTTAGAAAGGGGGTGAGGGATTGGCCCAGGCAAGCTCAGAGACAACAGGGAGGAGAGAGGCATGGCGTTGTATAAAACCTAACGCCCATGTTCTAGGAAAAACCCAAAGGGGCTTCGATGTAGGGCCAACATGCACTCTGCGCTCCCCAGGAACCAACATGGGTCTGATGGCATTATCACTCACGTCCCTGGAGGACTTTGTATGCAGAGAGAAGAACGTGCTTTACTTTGAAAGTTCTCTGCCCTGAGGGCTTGGCCCATTTGTCAGTTCTGAAGCTTAGGGGCAGCTCCTGGGACACCCAGGGTGGCCGTTTCCTGCTGGCCTGTGGGCTGCCACCTGCCCAGGCTATGGACCACAGTTGCCCCTGCCATGCCTTGGCCCTCCCGGGCACACAGGTTCCAGGACATGCGGTAGGGAGTGAGTAAGGTGCAGGGGTGGCCACGGCCAGGCCCCTCAGACCTGGGAGGCCCCCGTTTGTGCCCCCTTCCCTGCCTTGCTCCCTGCTCTGCTGTGGGAGTCCTCTGACTCACCCTCTCTCCTACCTCCTCTCCTCCAAGCAGAATTAGCCACTGAATAATTCACAGCATGGAAACCAGCCCGTCTCTGTCCCCCCCCACCTCTGCTCCTAGCGAGGGGCTGTGGAGCAGGCCAGACCTGGATGCTTGTCCTGCCCCTGCCCTTGTGTGCTGGTGCCTTGGGCAAGTGCTTGACCTCTCTGAGCCTTTATCGCCTCATCTTGCTTTCTGGGCTGTCTGTGTGGGCTTTGCTGGGTCATGGGTGTGGGGGATGACGAGGGCCAAAGCACCTTTCATGGCTGGCTGGGTGATGAGTCTGTGTGGACTGGTGTGGGGGCCCCTGGATAGGCCTTGCTGACTGTGGAGAGTAGCTGCCTCCTATCCTACTGGTGTCCGCGGTGCCTCACCCATCCTGGCCTGGGGCACTGTCTTTGAAATTTGTGTCCTGCCCCCACCTGAGCTGTGCCCTGCTGAGGAGGGCTGCTGCCTTGTGGGCTAGCCAGGGCAAAGCTGGGTTCTGTGTGCCAGGAGTCTGGGAGCGGTAGGGGGAGACCAGCCTTTGTCCTCCTTGGCTATTTCCTGCCCAGGGTCTACGATTGGGAACTCTGGTGAAACCACAGGAAGACTCCCCCACCCCCAGACCCTACTGCAGGAACTGGCCGTCACTAGCCCTTTTCACACAGCCCTGGGAGACAGCCCCATTGTGCACATTGTACATGTTCGCACACTGAGGCTCGGAGAGCAGGGAACCAGCTCGGAACCACTGGGCGATTGGGGGAACAGGAGCAAGAGTCAGTGCTGGGGCCACCCCTCTGCAGGGGTCTGACTGTGGGATTACGAGCTGATGGGCTCCCAGAGCCCCAGCTGCCTCCTGTTAAAGGCCCCAGCAGCCTTTGCCAGAGTGAGGTTTAAGATTTCTCTTGATTCTTGGGCTCCCTAGCCGCTACACCCTCCATCTTTTGGGGGCCCATGATGTGTGCTGAGTGGACAGGCCACTGGGAATATGTTGGTATGGGTTCTAGGGCCTGGTGGTATCTGTGGGAGCCCGTAAGGGGCCTTTGGGGTCTGCCTGTACCACCTGGGGCTGCTGGGGCGGGGCATCACCAGCAGGCCCATAGCTGCTCATACTCCCTCAGCTGGGGCTGCCCAGGGCCTCACCATGGGGCCTCTGAGTGGTGGGGCTCTGGTTTTACAAGGGAGGAATTGGAAGCCCAGAAGAGGCTTGATATTCCCTGCCGGCTGAGCTGGCAGGACTGGGTCCAAATGCCTGGGGACCAGGAATGGCCTGGGACCAGTCTGTCCTCTGTAGCGAGAGAGCTCCTTGGCTTTCTGATTAGGCAGGCCTGTCCTGGCTGTGGCAGGGGTCCCTGAGGTTGGGTAACTGACTTCATCCAGCAGTGTAGGTGCCAGGGGTGGGTGTTAGCCCTGTCACTTCCTTCTGTGTGATCTTAGGCTGTCTATCCACCTTTCCTTGCTTTATCTGGGGGAGGGGCTCTGCCCACTCAAAACTCCTACCAGCCCTTTGCAGCCCTGCATGACACTGTGTCCTCAGGCAGGGATCAAGCTCACATCCTCTGCTCTCAGTATTTCTTACGGGCCTCACTGGTTCTGGGCAGGCTAGAGGCTGCCAATTGGTGGAAAACAGTCATAGCCTGTGGTGAGGTCAAAACAGGGGCTGTGGAGTCCAGTAGTCAGGGAAGGCTTCCGGGAGGAGATATTACCTGGCCTTTCATAAAGGCTAAGACCCAGGCTGCCAGGGCTCAGAGGGCTGGGCCTGGCCTTCCTCCTTGTGCCAGCCTGGAATCTGGCACACAGTCGGTTCCCCAACACTCAGGCCTTCTACTTCAGATAGTTGCACTTGTCGGACTTGCAGCTTATGGGGCCAGTTTCCCATTAGAGCCTGAGTGCTCAGATGTTTCCATTGAGAACCTAATGGTAAGCTCAAGTTAGCACTCAGACCTTAGGAAAGAGAGTTTTAGACTATAGGGCCAGAGTGTGCAAAGGCCCTGAGGCAGACAAAAAGCCCGAGCTTGAGACTGAGCCCCAGATAAGAGAGCCTCTGGTCTGAATGTGCACAGGGGATTGTGCTGCTTCAGGAGGTGTGAGCTCTCTCTGCCCAGAGCTGTGCCAACCCGCAATGAGTGGCCGTTCAGAGAGAATTTGAACTCTAGGTCACATGACCGTCAGGGCCAGTGGTCTTCCTAGTAGAGCTTAGAGCCCAGCTCGTGAGAACACAGCAGCTCGGTTTAATGCTGCGACCCATGCAAGGTCAGCTGCATGCCTGATTGCAGGCTGGTGGCAGAGCGGCAGTGTCCTCTGGGCAGGGCTGGCCTTGTTGTCATCCTCCCCACTAATCTGAAGGAAATTAGCTCTGGTTAGAAAAACAGCGTTTATCGCCTGTCTCCTAGTTTGCAAAAGCAGTCCACATTCATGGAGGGTTTGGGAAGGGGAAGAGCATGAAGACAAGAAGGTCCTTCCTGCTGGCTTCTGTCCATGCACTTATATCTGAAGGGTGGGTGTCACTGAAATCTGGAATCGCGCTGAGCAGCCTTTTTGTCACCTGCTTCTCAAACATTGTGTGCTTGGGCCACTTTCACGGTTCTGGGCCAGATACTGCCCAGCATCCCACAACACCAGTCAAGAGTCTGAAGTTGCTATGACAGAGTGCACAGTGCCGTGGGGAGCTTACAGAAGCTTCTAGAGCAAGGCCTGTTTAAGGAACTGATCAGCCAGACTCAGGATGCAGAAAACAGACCTTGTATTAGGAGGTGTCAGGGAAGCCCCCCTAGGCACAGTGGCTCCGAATATTTTCACCTGGACCAGTGTCAGGTGCGGGGAGAATCATTTGTCTGCCATTTGTCCAGGGGACAGGAGGCTGATGGCTAAGTCCTTACTCCCTGGATGTAGGCACTGGGGCCTCAGTCCACCTACCGCCTAGCACCTTGGTGGTGCTGTGCCTGCTCACCCGGCCCTGTTTTTGAGCCTTTTGGTAGCTCCTGGTTTTTGAAATTCTGAGGATGCTGTGGCCAGCTCTGTCCCCACCAGCCGGTGGGTCTCCGATCATTTCCTTAGGGTACAGTGCTGGGCCCTTCAGAAGTCCTAAGGAGGTAGATCTTCTGGCTTTTGCTGAGTGTGTGGGCATTGGAGGGAGGTTCTTCCAGTCAGTGCCAGGGGCCTCTCCAGTCTGCATCTGCAAAGACCCTTGCCCTCTTTGCAGTTCTTGGACTTTTAGGTCCAGCCCTAGGCCCCTGTTCTGGGACTGCTCCAGGGCTCTTTCTTCCTCCCTGATCTCTGGAAGGGCCCATCTCGACTGGGCTGTGCTGCCTAGGGGACATGCAGGGAAGGCGCGTCAGCTGTGCTGGCTGCTGGCCAGGGTCTCTGGGTCAGGCTCTGGGGTACCCCTCCCCCACAGACAGTTCTGCACAGTTCTTGGCTGAAAAAGAGGAACTGAAGCTACAGCCAGGGGGCTGGGACCGAGAATGTGTGGAAGTGCCTTGTGTGGCTACCAGGGAATTGGGGCATGGGACAGTGGGTGGGCAGTAGGTATGGAAGGATGATAAGTGGCCTACCTCCTGGGGCTTGCAGGGCACCCTCCCCCAGCTCTGTGCTGGGCCTCAAAAAGGCCACTGGGGACTTCTCATGCTCTTGGGGAGGGGTGAGGTCTACAGGCTAGGTGCTGCAGATCAACATGGAGGAGTCTACTGAGTGCACACCGGGCACTGTACCACTTATGCTGCCTGAGGCAGGTACAGGCACTTTCCAGCACTAACGTCCTGAGGCCCCTTCAGAATTGCTGCCTGCCCAGGGACCCTGTGCTCCAAAGGGTCCATGACACAGTGGCCATCTGCTGAGGCAGTGGGTGCCTTTTGTGCTGGGAATAGGGCTGTGAGGGCTGCAGTGGGCATTGTTCAAGGCCTGGACTCCAGCCCAATGACAGAGGCAGGACAGAGCCACAGGCTACATGTTCTTGTCTGGGTGCTGGGGCTGCAGGAAATGGGCAGGTTCTGCAGGTGGATTGGGCAGTGGTTCACTGGGTGAGGAGCTGTGCAGAGCCCTCTGCCCAAGGCCCTTTGTCCCTGGATAGGCTCGTGCACAGGTGCACAGCATGTGTCTAGACAGACAGCAGGACTCAGCTCACGTGCACACATGGATCCCTCTCAGCCCTCAGTTGGTGTGTCCTTCTCCTCCAAGGGGAGGCCAGCTGAGACCTGGGTCCCCATGAAGGGCAGACAGATGTGCCATGCAGGACAGTACTCACTGTGGCCAGGCCAGGCCTATATGACCAATTCCTCCTGCCTCCGAGGAGGGCACCAGCCACAGTGCCCCTGCCTAGCCCTGCCTGCTCTGATCCCACATGGAGGGGCGTGCCAAGTCCTCGAGATGCAGTTCAACTCTGACCCCTGAGATGGGGTTGGGCCATTTCCATGGCTGCCTCTCCCTGGTTGGGAGCTGGGCCCTGGGGTTGGGCTTCAGTATGACCCAGTGGGCAGCCAGGTCCGTCTGGTGGCTCCTGACTGGGCCTGAGGCTGTGGCCAAGGTCCCTAGGGTGGCTGGTCAAGAGGCACATACAGACAGGTGGCAAAGAATGGGGGTTTTCTGGGTGTTCATGTTGGGAGATGTGTTTAAGCACCGACCAAAATAGACATGCACTGCAGCAAGGGCAGCTCCTCCCGCAAGTTCTTTGGTGTCTGTTCTCTCCGCAAGGGGCGTGGGCTGAGCAGCAGGAGTGGGGGCCTCGATGCCTCTTCCACACTGACCCCCTCAGACTGCAGGTGCAGGCAGGGGCTTGGCCTGTGGGGAGACCAGCAGGAGTCTCTCTGGCAGCCTCAGCCCACGTCCTGCTTCACTGGGTCTCTTTCCAGGCGATTCCTGGAGGGCACAGGCCAGCCCGTGTATGCTCTGGAGGCGTGTCTGTGTGCAGCTCTGGTTGCCTGGACCTCGGACCTTGGAGTGGGGGACTGAGACAGAGATGTGGGCCCCTCTCTCCGGCTCCCACGTGGCTCTGCTGGCTGCACTTTCTACAGCACGGCCACGATCTCACCATCATGGAATTTGTGAAACCCAAGCCAGCCTGCTGGAAAATCTGTTTTTAATTTCTGGCTTGCGTGGCCAGGAGCCTGGGCCGAGCATGTTGGAGGTGTGGGGGCTGCTCCCAGCCCAGCTCCATGGCACAGGCCTTCTCAGGCCCCCAGACCTCACCCAGCCAGGCCTGGGGAGGCCTATTGACCCAGGCTCCTGCTCCGTGTCGGGGAGACCCCAGCCACACTTTGGGCTCATGCTCCTGTCTGCAGGGCAGGCTAGCCCACCGGGTGACCTGGGCACCCATGGGCAGCGTGTGACCCATGTACAGTGGGTGCTCAGGCCTGGGCTGTCCGCAGTGGAGGCCTTGCCAGGAGGGGACCCCAGATACAAACACTATGGCAGTGGTGCCCTGTTGGCCCTCTCCCTACAGGAGGGACTGAAGACACCTGTAGGTTTCTAGATGGGACTGTTAGGCCAGAGCCTCTCATTGGGGAGAGGGACCCTGGCTACCCCCCCCGCCCAGACACCCCTAAGCCTTGTAACTTCCTCTGGAGAAGGACTTTGGCAGTTCTAAGGTAGGGTGAGATGCCCACCTTGGAGCTAAGTGGCGGGCACCCCTCTCCCATGTCCTGTCCTGTCTAGCCCCACCCTGCCTTCCCGGAGCCCTCTCTGTCACTGGCACAATAGGTTCAGGCTCAGCCTGGCCCCCACCAGTGGCCCTCCAGCACCCAGGAGACATTTGTAGCCATACCCCGGGCCAGGCCCGCCTGCTCTATCTGGAGAGCTTTTCCCACCAGGCACAGTGCCCAGGGCAGTCCAGGTGACCAGCTTCTAACCCTGGTTCTTCTTGGCTCCCATGACCTCTGAGCTTCTCTGCCCTGCTGGGGTCTTGGGAGCCCCTACCCACCTAGCAGAGCTCTGTCTGGTGTGTTCATGCTGCCCTTGTTCTAGGCTGAATGAATTCCATGAAAGCTGATGTCTTCAGATTACCAAGGATTACCTGGTCCTGCGTGAGGGTCCTCTGTGGTGTTCCAGTGAGGCAAAGGGGACACCCTCTGTGTGACTCGGTCCCTGTTCCAGAGAGGCAGGGGGACCCTCTGTGTGACTTGGTCCCTGCTCCAGTGAGGCAGGGAGGACCCTCTGTGTGATTCTGTTCCCGCTCTAGTGAGGCAGGGGGGACTAACCCTCTGTGTGACTCTGTTCCCGCTCCAGTGAGACAGGGGGGACACTCTCTGTGTGACTCAGTCTCTGCTCCAGTGAAGCATGGGGAACCAGCTCTCTGTGTGACTCTGTCCCCGCTCCAATGAGGCAGGTGTCACCATGATCGTGCTTTGTCCCTGGCATGTGCAGGCACAGTGTGCTGAGCCCCCACCCTGTGTATTTGAACTTCCTCTCCTCCAGCACGTGGCTCTCAGTCCCCTGCCACAGCTGTTCTTGCCTGCCACCTTCTCTCGGGCTATGGAGGCCGCTCCTGCCTCCTTCCCTACTGCGCTGCACATCATGGCTCCCACCTCTGGGAACTCACTGGTCCCTTCAGGTGCTGGAGACATGACGGGTATGGTCACCCCACCAGCTGTGTGGCTCAGTGGCCCCAGCCTCTCTGAGCCCAGCAAGGTCTCTAGGACTGCTGGTCCCCTTGTCTTCCCTCCTGCCCCACTGAGCACAAGACCTGCTAAGGAGGTGTGGGAATGTGGCCCCTGGGCTGGGGGTGAGGCAGCTGTGGGCCTGCACTTCCCTAAAAACCCCTGTGAGGCCTGCAGTGGGGCTCCCAGCCTGGCCTGGGCAGCTCTCAGGACCAGCTCCTAGGTACTGAGGAGGCGTCTGCTCCTCCCAGGGAGGTGGGTGTGTGAGTGCTAGCCTGTGGGGGCTGTGGGGCCGTGGGGTGCGTGGTTCTGTGTATGCTCTGCGGGTGATGAGCTTCCTCAGGAGCTACTGTGCCAGTTCCACTGGGAGCAGACCCGAGTCGCACGTGGCCATCTGGCCACAGCGCTCTGGGGCATTCCTGCATGGCCCATGCCGATGCTGAGCCTGGCCTTGTGTGTGTGACTGACAGACAGGCACCACGTCTAGGCTGGGCCTGGGAGTGCAGCAGGTGTGGGTTCAGGGCAAGGCATTTCACTTAACAGGCGAGGAGCCAAGGCTCTCGTGGACACAGGCGCAGAGCAGGATTTGGGTTCGACTCTCTGACATCATAGGGATATTCTGGAAGAGGTAGCCTGTACTGCATGTTAAGGGGCAACGGGAGTTTTCTGAAGAGGAGAAGGTTCCAGACGCAGGAACAACATATGCCTGGGCCTGAGAACCTAGAGGCCAGAGAGCCTCATGCCTCTGCCCATTCCTGCCCCCTCCCTTCATCTGCAGTGCTGCAGGGCTCCCCTGCTAGCCGGAGCTGGAAAGACCTGGGAGGCCTGGGGCTTGGCGGATCCCCCATAGGCCTGACCACCTTGGAAATGGACCTGGTCTGATTTGGGACAGGGTGTAGCTTCAGATCCTGAGCTCTCTGGTTCATTGGGTATTTCTAGAGAAAGTGGGGTTTGGGGGTACTAGGGTACTAGGGGGAAATCTGGCACAGGGCAGGGAGGGGGGCATCCTGGTGAGTGCAGTCCATGGCTTTCGGAGCTGTAGGATGGAGTGGTCCAAGGCCGAGAAACAGGAGCACAAGGGCGGGGAAGGGGTACCCGAGACCACAGGAGAGGTGGGTCACCCATGGCCCCCGGTGCTTGAGAACACAGTGTTTGAGTGCTCACAGTAAGCGCCTCTGCCGAGCCCCCGTGGCTCCTGGCAGCCAACGTGGTGGCTAGAGGCTCAGGATCCGGCTGAACAGATCACCTCGCCTGACTGAGCCCTTATATCACGTCCGCCACAGACGGAAAATTCCATGTGGTCAGAACCCAGATGCTGATCAGACATTTCCCATTCTCTTTATGAATGGGCCCGGGGAGAAGCATAGCGGACAGCAGCTCGTGGAAAGAGGCAGCTGGGCCACCACCGGAATGCAATGGAAGACTCCTCTGGCAACCTGGCGTGGGAGCTGGCAGTGGTCATGTGCCAGGCACCATCCCCTGAGACAGCCGGCTCAGGCCTGGGGTACTAGGTGCCCTGACCCTCAGGCAAAAGGAAGCAGTGGCCTGGTTTGCGGGCTTCCCAGTGCCTGGCCTGGCACATCCGCAGACGAGGACAGGCTCTACTTGTCCTCAGTGGTGGATGTGGCCCTGGGCAGGCACCTGGCACCCCCTGCAGCCATGTCCTCAGTGTAATCCAGGCAGGTGCTGTCACCTTCCTCACTCTGTGGAGCTGCATGGGGCTGTTGTGGTGGCTTAGGAGGGACAGGCCCAGCCTGAGAGGCTGGGGTTGAGAGGGGTTTCTGTCTCCTGAGCACCTACTATGTGCCAGCTCTGTGCTGTAGTCTTGGGAGGTAAATTAAGCCTCAGGCTCAAAGGCAGTATATCCTCCCCAAGACTCAGTCCTCTACCCTTGATGGATGGATAAGCTGGGGGAGGTGCAAGCAGACCCCAGGGCACAGGAGTGGGAATGAGGTCCTCGTCTTCAGAGTCTGGAAGCACTTCCTGGAGCCAGGGTAGACAGACAGGAGGGAGTAGGCTGAGAGGACACCTGTGTCTGGACACTGGCCTCTCTTGAGAGCAGGGAGACAGGAGTGAGGGTACCTGTCACTGCCTCCAGAGGTTGAGTGACTCACTTTCTCAGGTGAGCCCCTCTGGGTTCCATGACACATTCTCACCTCCAGGGGCTTTCTTGGGCACTGGTCTTTCTCTGCCTCACTCCCACCCCCTTGACTGACCAGAGTGGTCAGTCCTCCCCCCAGAATGTTGGTGAGCCTGTCTCCTCTGACAAGTGTCCTAATGCTCAGGGTCCTGGGGAACCCCTCCCCCAGGAGGATTGGAACTGGAGAGCTCGTGTGTGTGGGCTTGCGCATGCACATGTGCAAGAACATGGACTTGAATGTTTATATGGGTGTGAATGCACACATGTGCTCACGGATGTGCATGCTGGAGTGTGGACTCATGCTCGTGCCTTGTCTGTGAGTGTCACTGAGCCCCCTTCCCTGCCCAGCCCTCAAGACAGCAGAGCTAGACCAGGAAGCAGTCCACCACCCCTGGGGTGGCAGTGAGATTTTCCTGGGGGCTCCCCACAGAGGCACTGTTCTGAGCCTGTTCGTGCATTGGCTCAGTTCATTCCTCACCAGGCCCCACTAGAAAGTGATGTTATTGCCTCTGTTTTTTTTGTTTTGTTTTGAGAGGTTTTTGCTATAGGGCGCGTACGCTCACCAGAGAGACAGAAAGTGAGAAATCACTCCCAAGTGGGGATAGCCACACTGCAATCCCTTCTCCACTCTCCTCTTGGGATCTTGGACATGCACGCACATGTGCCCGGAGTTAGTTTAAGCCACCGGGTCCGGGACTTGAACCACAGTTGACTACATGGGAGTCCAGCAACATAGCCATCATGCCAACTGCTAGTCTCAACTACCTCAGTTTTATACACAAGGAAACTGAGGCACTGACCCAAGGTTATATTCTAGAACCAGGTGGAGCAGCATTCAAACCTTACATCCTGGTTCCCCGACAAGCCAGGCTACCCCTCTTAGACTTGAGTTTTTGAGGGTGACTAGAGGGTCCTGTCTCCTATCCATGGTCCCCTCCCCTCCCTGTGCTTCTTTCTAGCAGTAAGTGGTCCTCAGGCTAGGAGGTGAGACTGAGGTGTTCCTACCCTCCATTTTGGCCCTGGGGGACTGGGGCCCCACAGAGACTGTCCATAAGTGCTGCACACTGAACAGGGCCCACGTTCTGGTTTCCTATCACCTCCTACTGGCCCTTGTGGCTCCCCAGGCCCTCTTCTCCTGTGACAGGCCCAGAGAGGGCCTGGGAAATGGCACAACCATTTTACAGAGGAGGAACGAAGGCCAGGGAGCAGCAGGGCCTGACCACAGATGTGAAACCTACAGGTGGCAGTACTGGGGTGCAAGCCCAGCTGGGCTGGGGGCTGCTGGGAGCCTCCCATGCCTGGTCTCAAGATGGCTCCAACAGGTTTCTGTTTTTGTAATTTAATTATGAAAGTAGCACAAGTTCACGGTTTAGAAAAAAATCAGAACCACAGAAGAGTGATGCTAGCCTAGGCTGCCTTTGTGCCGTGGCTGGGCGTGGTCAGCCCATGGCATTCCGAGGGCACACAGACTGCCACTCAGGCCTTAGTACTGGCCCCTCCTTCTGCCCGAAGGTTCTTCCCTGACCTTCTGGACTTGGATGTCTGCCCTCAGGGAGGCCTACTCTGGCTACTATTTAAAACTGCAGACTCCTGGGGGCCAGCCAGGTGGCATAGAGGTTAAGGTAGCTGGAACCCGAGTTGCAGACCCGACAGCTTGAAAAACACGCCAGCCATGTGCACATGTATCCCCAAATCCTGAGAGGACAGTGGAGAAGGGATTGCAGCATGGTCATTCCCTCTGGGAAGTGCTTTCTTTCTCCATGGTAAGCACACATGCCCTATAGCAAAATGAAAGAAAGAAAGGAAAAGAAAGAGGAAGGAAGGAAGGAAGGAAGGGAGGGAGGGAGGGCTGGAGAGAAAGAAAATAAAGTTCAGACTCCTTCTCTGTTCCACTTTTCCTGTTTCTTCATGGCCCCGCTCATCTTCAGGCCCCGTAGCTGACTTATGATGAAGTTAGTGTCAATCTCACCTTACCACCTGCGGGTGGCTCTGAAGGCAGGGAGCACTGTCTGTGGCATCCTGGCATGTGCCTGGCACCCAGCCGTGTTTCATACACGAGCAGCCAGCCAGCTGCCCCTCACCCAACCTGACTGCCAGGGCGCCAGCCCTCTATCAGTGCCATCTGTGGACAGGCTCACCTTGCCTTATCTCAATCCTGTTTGGCCAGTGATGTGTATCTTGCTGCGCCTCAGTTTTTTTTTTTTTTTTTTTTTGCTCATCTGACAAATGGGAGTGGGCGGTCTGGGTGCTGCCGATGAGGTCTCTGGGCCTATGAGCTCTTTGATGTCTGTGACTGTCTGAGCACTGGGTGGACACACCAGAGCTTGGGTGCCTGTGTGGGTTCTGTCTGCCTCATGTCTAGGATCTCCAGTCCCTGCCTTACTCTCCCCCGGGGCGATTTCCCTGCGAGGGTGTGTGCTCTCCGTGTGGGATGGAGCCCAGACAGGCTCCCCTGGAGTTGTGCCCTATACTGAGCAGCGATGAGCAGTGGGGATTCAGGGTTGTGGGGGTGACACCAGCCAGGGCCTGGGAGCCTCTGAGAACAAGAGCAGAGAGGGAAGCTCACATGACCCTCCAGAGTTGCAGAGAGCCCATGGTGTCCCTGCTTATGGAAGTGCAGATGTCAGCTGTCCCCACAGGCCTGTGCTGCCCTTTGCCTCTGTCCTGTGGGGAAGGGAGGTCACCTGCTGGTGGGGTTGGCACCTCTGCTCCATGCCCTATCCTGTGCAGGTGAGGGCAGGTCCAGGGAGCCCATAGATGCTGGGCGTGCCTGGTGCTGGATGTGGTAGAGGTGGTGCTGGGATCAGGGACTGTTCGGTAAGCCCGCCACCCCATGGGGCTGGCCTCTGGCCCTCCAGCAGGTGCTTAATTCGCACCTGGAAATTCCCACTGCCTGTCCTGTCTCCACCTCCCTTTGTGACCTTAGGCAAGCCCTCCTGAACCTCAGAGACTCTTCTAATGCAGGGACCTGGTGGGAGCCCTGGGTGGATGGATGAGGTGGCTCTGTGCCAGCCAGCAGGGTGGGTAATCAGGCCCTTGCACACCCCTCTTGCCAGTGCAGAGACAGTGGGCAGCTGCACTCCAGGCTGAAGAGTGGGAAGGCGCCCACCCCTGCTGCCCTGCAGTCAGAGTGCTGGGAAACCTTGGGGCTTAGTGGATTCTTGGGGCACAGTGCAGCTGTCTAGGGCTCTACCATGTGACTGCAGCATTATGGGGGAGCCCTGACCTTCTCAAGGGTCCCACCCATACAGCATCCTGAATAGGGGCAAAGGCCCTGTCTCCACACAGCCTGCAGAGCACTAGCATGGCTTTACACCATGGCTATTTGGTTCCCAGCTCACGTTGATTTGATGTGAGTTCCCAGTGAATGCCTCCCAATGTGGGGGGGTCTGTGGCACCTGGGACTCAGGCAGGGAGTGGCATCCTGCTGCTGCCTAGCAACTGTCTCTTGGGAGACAGTCTGCTGGGAACTGCTGCTACAAGCCAGCTGTCCCAGGGCCCTCCAGGCTAAGCTTCTGTCCCAAAGGGGCCATGCAGAGGGCATTCCACCCCGACAGCTCTGCAGGCTCAGGCTCCAAGGAGGGCACAATGCCGAAACAGTTCCGGGGGGGCAGTTGAGGGTGCCCAGTGGTCACCCCACAGCACTGATGTTCCCCTCGTTAATACCCACTCCTCAGGCACCTCAACCTCTGTCTGGTACTTAGCCCCATGAGGAAGTACAGCCCATGTCAGCTGCCACACTTCACCCTGGCACAGGAAGTGTGCCGAGGTACTGGAGGAGCTGCATGGAGACCAGGCTGTAAATGGCTGCATTTGAACCCAGGGTATGGGATTTGGGGACCTGAGTCCTTCATCCCTGCTCTGAAGCCTGGTTTGTTTATCAGTAAAATGGGGGTGAAAGTTCGTGGCTAGGGAGCTGAAGAGTGAAGAGCCCAGGGAGGAGGGGCCGTGCCTGTTATCCTCCCTCCCCACAGCGGTGCTCAGACGTGTCATTGCTCTGTAAGCTGCTTCCAGTGGGAGACACCAGCTGCAGGGCAGGAGGGCACTGGTGCTTTTTGTGTTCTCCTCCATGTCGTGAAGCCTGGGGAACACAAACTCAGTTCTGACAAAGTTGTATGGGATTGGCCCGCGTGGATGGCGTGCCCTGGGGCAGCCCTGGCAGGTGGCCATGGCACACGGGACCCACTAGGCAGTGCCCACTTCCCAGTCCTGAATGCAGCTCCTCAGAGGGCACAGGTGGGAAGGGCCCCTCCCTCACCCAGCCCCCATACATGCTCCATAGTGTGTCCCTCAAAAATGCTTTCATTGGTTCCCCATTTTTCTAACAGCCTCTAAAACCACAGCAATGTGATTGGGAAGGAGACCCCCTCCTAGGACCAGGGTAGGAGTGTTCAGAGCCTGTCCGCTGCACACTCCTGGGAGTGGTGATGAGGCTGGCCGGCTCGCACACCACCTCTGCACCCAACTCTGCCTGGCCCTACAGCTGTGCGGTCACCTCTTCAGGGCAGGCAGCATAACCCCTTTCTACCATATCAAAGAGAAAACAGGCTCAGGGAGAGATCGGGGCTTCCTCAGCCACGCAACCAGTCAGCACTGATTCCCTGCCTCCCGTCTCCTGGCTACCCTCCACCCTGCGGCTCCTCTCAGGGCCTGCCCTAGACTCTGGGGGCCAAGAAGGGGTTCCCCATGGCCTTGCCAAAGAACATGGAGGCCTTGATCTGGCCCACCTGGCCTCTCAAGTGGCATTTGGGAAGGAGGCCTGATGTCAGAGTTGAAATAGCCAGTGTGCAGACCAGACCTGGGTGACCACCAGCACATCACTTAGGTGTCTGGAGCCTCCACCCCTCACCTGTAAGTTGGAGATAAGGCTTTGGGGAGATTTAAATGGGAGTGTGGGGTCCCTGGGTCTGGATGGGATGTGAGATGTGCTGCTAGCAGTGGGGGTCTTGGGGGTCCCGCCCTCCAGCGCTGCCTCCCTGCCTGCCTTTAGGCCCTGCTTCTCCTGGGGGGCGCAGCCCTGGCCTGCCTCGCCCTGGACCTCCTCTTCCTGCTCTTCTACTCCTTCTGGCTTTGCTGCCGGCGGCGCAAGAGTGAGGAACACCTTGACGCCGACTGCTGCTGCACCGCCTGGTGCGTCATCATCGCCACGCTGGTCTGCAGGTGAGCGCCGAGGGTGAGCGCCGAGGGAGGGCGGGGAGGTCCCAGCGCGGGGAGGGGCGGGGCCGGCCGGAGACGGTGTGAGGGGCGTGGTTAGGGGGATGGGGCAGGGCAGGCAGCTCTCTTATTGGCCCGTTACCTCTCCAAGCGCTGGCATCGCGGTGGGATTCTACGGCAATGGGGAGACCAGTGATGGCATTCATCGGGTCACCTACTCGCTTCGCCATGCCAACCGCACTGTGGCGGGGGTCCAGGACCGCGTGAGTGTCCGCGATGTTAGGGGGCCGGGAAGTGCACTTCCTGCTTCTAAACCCTGTGTCTGCATGTGCGGGTCTGAGCTCCGGAGCTTGTACAGGCTGCTACTAAGCGCATGGGAGGAGGTGGGAGGGTCGGAGAACCGGGTGCATGCTTCAGCCTTAGGCGCCTCCCTGGTCCTGGCGGCAGGTGTGGGACACGGCAGCGGCCCTGAACCGCACAGCGGAGCCCAGCCTACAGAGCCTGGAGCGGCAACTGGCCGGCCGGCCAGAGCCCCTCCGGGCTGTCCAGCGGCTGCAGGGCCTGCTCGAGACACTGCTGAGCTACACAGCTGCCATCCCCTTTTGGAGGAATCCTGCCGTGTCGCTGGAGGTGCTAGCGGAGCAGGTCGATCTCTACGACTGGTACAGGTGCGGCCAAGCCCTTTCCTGCTGGCCTACCCAGGCCTACTGCACCTGAGCGAAGCATCACCCTCCGTGGGCCAGTCTCAGCACCTAATCCCTAAGTGCTTCTGGGGGGTGGCCAGGCCACTGGAGGTCCCTGGCAGTGATGGGAAGCTCCCAGGTGACCATCTTTTTCCAGAACCAACCTGGTCCCCATGTTCCAGAGCTGCCTGCAGATGCCTCTCCTGGGTACCAGGCTGTTGACTGTAGCTCTGCCTGTTCCCTGACCCCTCCCCCTGCACTCTGCCCCATTCCCTGGCCCAAACCCCTGGTGTGTCCTCAGATGGCTGGGCTACCTGGGCCTGCTGCTTCTGGATGTCATCATCTGCCTCCTGGTGCTGGTCGGCCTCATCCGCAGCTCCAAGGGTATCCTGGTCGGGTGAGTGTGAATGGGAGGTAGGCCCGTGGGGCAGAGGGATGGTGCAAGACATCAGTAGCACCATTTCTTCCCAACTACTCTCTGTAATCTGTGGATCCCAGCCACAGGGTCTGCAGTGGGACCCCAGTGAGGCCCTCACCAGCTGGTCATCCCAAGGGTGGCTCCTGGTGGAGAAGGCCTGCTCTGAGGTGCCCATGCCTGTAGCCTGTGGCCAATGTCCCAGGAACATTTGTCCCCATCCAGGTCTTGTTTTTCTGCTGCGCTCCTCCCTCAGAGAGTCTGCATGTACGACACTTGCACCCCAGAGACCTGAGGGACTTGCCTGGGTCGTCAGGCTAGAACTTTTCTTCCTCCCTCTCTATCATTGGCTTTGGCCACCTGGATTCTCTGCTGTTCACTAGGCTGGTGACCTCGGGCAGGTGGCCATCGAGCTTCTGTCTCCCCATCTAAAAGATGAGATAGTAACAGATAATCCACAGAGTTGCCATGTCCCTCACAGAGTAGCTGCACAGCCATGTCCTGGCTCCCACTTGGCCACTGCATCCCCTGGCCACATATTGCTCACAGGCTAGGAGATGTGGATGAGTCAAACTGCCATGTGTCGAGGTGAAGGTGCCCTGGAGTGGGGAGATGGACAGGACAGTCTGTCGTGTACACACTCTGCTAAGAGAGCGAGGGATGCTTGGACACAGGAGGGAGGGCATTTAGTGGCCTGTAGTGAGGTGTGCATGGAGCTATGGGGAGACCTGTGTGGCTGGACAGGAGGGAGCCAGAGGGAGGTATTAGGGTCAGGCCTCAGCTGAGGGAGGGGCCAGCCCCACAGGCAGGAACCTGTCGGCATTAGTGCCCCTGTGGGGTTTGAGCACAGGTAGGCCTAGTCTGATGTCAGCAGGCCCTTTGGGCCTCAGTGTGGATCGCAGAGGCCAGAACGAGAGCAGAGAACATTGTCTACTGAAGAGGGAGGCCAGGGAACAGGAAGGGTGAGGTCTGGTAAGCCACATGGCCTTCTAGCAACCAGAGGTCTGCACTCCCTACTCCTGAGCCCTCTACCAGCCAAGAGAAGAATCTGTCTGAGTGCTGGGTCTTAGGGGGTGCTGGCTCCTGTGTAGGCTGATATCCAGATGTGCCTTTTTTTTTTTTTTTTTCTTTTCTTTTTTTGGAGAGGTTTTTGCTATAGGGCGCGTGCGCTCGCCAGACAGACAGAGAGAGACAGAGAGATAGAAAGCAGGAAATCACCCCCCAGGGGGGATGGCCACGCCACAATCCCTTCTCCTCCATTCTCCTCTCGGGATCTTGGGCACGCACGCACACGCGCCCGGCATGAGTTTAAGCCGCCGGGTCCGGGACTCGAACCGCGGTCGACTACGTGGGAGTCCAGCGACATAGCCATTACGCTAACTGCTGGTCCCCCAGATGTGCCTTTGACCTGGTCCTTCAGTATACCTCTTTGTGGGTGGGCATGCCCTTCCCCCCAACTTGGGGCTGCTGACCAGCTCTCTTTGCCCCAAGGGTCTGCCTGCTGGGGGTCCTGGCCCTGGTCATCAGCTGGGGCGCACTGGGCTTGGAGCTGGCTGCATCTGTGGTGAGTTGCAGAGGGGACCCGCAATCCCTGTCTGCTGGGCCTAGGCATGGGGAAGGGCCACACTCATCTTCCCCTAGGACACTGGGTCTCAGGAGGGGTGGAGGCCTATGCATGGGCTCATAGTGTGTCCCTGTTCCCCAGACTGACACTCCGCTTCCTGAGCTGAAGGCAGACCTTGGGCTCAGATTCTACCCACTGAGAACCGAGGCTGGGCCCAGCTTCTCTCTGAGGCCCAGCTCAATCACCCTATCTTTCTTGCCCATGCCCACCCCAGGGTTCCAGTGACTTCTGTGTGGACCCAGACACCTATGTGACCAAGATGGTGGAGGAGCACTCAGTGCTGAGCGGAGGTGAGTCTGTCGCCACAGTAGAGCCAGCTTCCTGTGAGACTGAGCTGGGAGAACGAGATGAAGGAGGCTGAGGCCTCCTGCCTTTGGTCCTCAGGGAGGCAGGGCCCCAACCAGAAAGCAAGTGGGCACACAGGACCACTTTGCCCATGTAGGAGGCTCTGCGGAGAACTTACAAGACAGCCACCTGGAGAGGGGTGACAGTGGGGCTGCTTCAGAGAGAGAAGGGCTGCCAAACAAGTGGCATTAAAGTTGTGCTAGACCTGGTGCAAAGGCCCTGAGACAGCAAGTGGCCCTGGTGTATTTGCAAGACAGGAGAGAGATCAGTTGGGAGCGTAGCAGATGGGGTGGCCAGTGGGCTGGCCGCAGCCTGGTCTTTGGGAGTTTGGGCTTTATTCTAGTGGGGAGTCATTGGAAGGAAGGAACCAGGGGAGAGGCATGGTCCACGATTGAAGGTCTTTTTTAAAGCTGCTTCAGGCTGCTGGAGTGACAAGAAGGGGTCAGGCGAAGCTATTGAATTTCTGCAGTCAGCAGACAGTGGAGACAGCAATGGCTTGAGTAAATGGGGCAAGAAATGGACAGGACATGCTTTGAAGGTGGAACAAACAGGAATTTTCGATGCATTGGATTAGTCAGAGAGAATTGAGAAGGCATTTGGGTCCCTGGTCCAAGCAGCTCCTTGTTGCAGGGGCCCTGAACTAAGTTGGAAGTGGGGGTAGGAGAGTGGATCTGGGGTTGGGGGCCCACGGGGTAGGAAGGTTTGGCCAAGTTTGCAGTGCACATTGAGTGTTAGGAAGGAAGGTGAATGTGGAAGTCTGGGTTTTGGGGTGTGACCAGGACTGGAGACTACTAAGCTTCTGGTTCCCCCATTATTGCACGCACGTGCCTTAATAGAAAATAGAGGGCTGTCCCTGCAGGGATGGGTGTTTGGTGACAGTCCCCTGTCAGGGGCTGCTCTGATAGCCTTTGTCCTCCAAAGCCACAGGTTTAGCATGTAGGCTGGTTTTCGACTCATTTTGTTAAAGGAGCCAGTGAAGCCTGGGGAGCCCCAGGAGGGAGGGTCTTCTAGTCCGTATTCATCTTGTCCTCAGGGGTAAGAGGTAGGCATGCTCTGCTGGGGGCTGGCAGAGCTTGTGACCACTGTCCCTGCCACTGTCCTCAGTCTTGGTTCCATCAGCCTGGCATCTCCAGGTCCCCACTGTTCAAAGTTTCAGGACCTCAGCAAACACAGGCAGCCCCCAGCCACAAGTGAGTAAGCTCACATGAGCGCCTGCTTGTGGGCCAGACAGCCCCTCCCAGAAGGCCAGCATGGGTAGCCATGTTCACTCCATTTTCCAGGTGGCTAAACTGAAGCCTAGTGCTTCCTGAAGTTTCTAAGTACTTTTATTATTTTTCAACTTTACAAACTTTTTTTGTATAATAAGTTTTATTGGAAGAACTAAACTTGTAGAGAGTTCAGAAGGTAGAACCCTGGCAAGGGGCAGGTGTGCAGGGCAGGCTCTGGCCCCCTCTCCCTCCTGCACAGCAGCTGTGAGAAAGGGGCCCCCATGCTCCAAAGCAGTGACACTGTGAAGTGGGTGGGCAGCCAGGGACAGGCAGGCAGGATCCAGGGCCACCTCACTTGGCTCCAGCTGTGCTTGGGTCTTCCAGGCTTTTCAAGAGATGCTGGAAAGTCAGAATTGTAGGTAAATTTCCCACCTTTAAATGTTGGCACTGACTTACCACACGTTTTAATGTGAATGACACAAACAGGCCACTTACAGCCCAAGCCCAGGTGGGACCTCCAGGCTGTGTCCTCTCCTCTCTTAGGTGATGCACTGGCCTTAGTGCTGTCATTCTGCCTAAATGACCTGTGAAGGGACAGGCACAGAGGGGTTGGATGTTTGCCCAGGGTGGACTTCTGCCTCCTTCCCCACCCCACTGCTCTGTCCACTGCTGCAGAATAAGGCAGGACCAAGGCTTACTCCCAAGGATGTTGTCCACTGCAGGGACATGGCTGGGAGTGGAAGGGTCTAAGCACTGGCCCTGGTATCCCTGGAGGTCATGACTCACCTCACACTCATGCATGTACATGCAGATTCAGACATGTGCACACACACACACATTCGCATCATGCATATGTACAGACACATGCACGTGCACGCACAGATATGCAAGGCGGTCTTCAAAAGTTCATGGGAAATATGTGTCATAAAGAAACTATGCATGGGGACCAGCAAGTGGCATGGTGGTTAAGGTGCTGGACACTCCCATGTGGCCAACCATGGTTCGAGTCCTGAACCTAGTGGCTTGCTTTCTCTCTTTCTCTCTCTCTCTCTGTGTCTCTTTCTGGTCAAATTAAAAATAAATGAATGACTAAATAAAGTTAAATAAATAATTCTTTAGAAAAAAGAGAGACTATGCATGGATTTCAAAATGTTTCTGTGCCTTTTAACTATTTTTTAGGATTTTGCCATAGGGCCCATGTGCTCGCCTGGAAGAGAGAGAGAGACTGGTAGAAGGAAAACGAGAAATCACCCCACAAGGGAGGATGGCCACACTGCTGTCTCTTCTCCTCTATTCTCTTCCCGAGATTTTGGGTTCATATGCGCACATGCCTGGCGTGATTTTCAAGGTGCTGGGTCTGAGACCTGAACCATAATCAGCCACGTGGGAATCTAGTGCTTTAACCGCTACGCCACCTGCTGGCCTCAATAAACTTGTACTTCAATTCTGTTTTTTTCTATAAACCTTTCAAAGTTCCCTTTACTCATAGGCACACATGCTTATATGCACACAGACACACACATGCATGCAGGTACACACTCACAGATTTACACTTATGCATGCATAGATATGTAGGCATACATTCATACACACATGCAGACACAGATACAGACATACCCACATAGTCATACAGGCACACACATACAGGCTCACAGACAGCTGTCATTGCTCAGCCCTCCCTGATCTCTCCGCAGACATCCTGCAGTACTACCTGGCCTGCTCACCCCATGCCGCCAACCCCTTCCAGCAGGTGAGAGCCTGGGTTTGTCCTGGGAGGCCAAGGCCGCTGGCCAGGGCATAAGGTTGGGGGTGGATCCGAAGCCCCTTGTTTCTGTGTGGGAGAGGCCCCCAATGCCCAGATGCTAACAGCCCACTAGGCCTATGGCAACTGTGGGAAAGCAGCTGGTAACCACCATGCTGACGTCACTCACTGCCCCTGGGGTTACCAACCTGCTACCCTGGATACATGACTTTTGGACTGACTTGCTTGATGTCCCCACATCCCTGGGACTCTGTCATTCCTTGGGTTGTTCAATCTTCAGGCAGGTGTGGGAAAAGGAGCCTTATAGAACCAGGCCTAGTCAGTTGCCCTAGTGGAGGGATACGAAGGGGTCAGCACCGCTGGTCCCTCCTGTGATTGCATGACCTTTGGGTCCTGAAGTCTATCTGCATTGAAGATGCCAGGCTGTGCTTTCTGGAGTGGGTTGGTTACCACTTTGGGGGATCTTGTCTCTGGGGGTGTAGGCAGCCTGGGTAAGCAAGGGAAGGGTGTCAACAGTCCAGTAGGGTGGAGCCAGGCACTACCAGCTTGCCGAGAGCTTCTATGGCTTCATAGGCTGGACACCTTGCGGGCTACCTAGACCTTGGGCTGCCCCATAAAAGGAAGGCTTAAGGGAAGGAGAGGTGGAGTGGCCTCTTTCCACTAATCTAGCGCCTCTTTGTGGTGCAGAAGCTGTCGGGGAGCCACAAGGCACTGGTGGAGATGCACGATGTCGTGGCCGAGCTCCTGAGGAGTGTCCCGCGGGAGCAGCCCACCACCAAGGTGAGGGGATGTTAGCGGGTGGTGGGGCCAGCAGGGCCTCCCTTTTCCCAGCATAAAAAAAATTCATGGTGTAAACATAACTCAGGGTTAATCCAGAGATGACACCAGGATGGTGCCTAATGGGGACTAGGGGGATCAATTGAGGACTAGCCCCATAGGGTACCAGTTAGGCCCTTTGCATAGGGAGCAAGATCTCACATGGCCAACTGCAGTTTGGGTCCTGGTCCCAGTGGCTTGAAGAACATGCTAGTGCATGTGTATGTGTGTCCAGAATCCTGACAGGATGGAGGGGAAGAGATTGTGGCATGACCACGCCCCACTGGGGAGTGCTCTCTCTCGCTCACTCTCTCTGTCTCACTCTGGTGAACACATTCACCTTCTGGCACTTAAAAAAGATGGGTAAAATGGAGACAGATGAAGGAACAATATAAAATCTATTCTTGAGGAGTGGGCAGGTGACATGGTGGCTAAGGCGTTGGTTGACCATGGTTCGAGTCCCAGACCTGGTAGTTTGCTTTTTCACTTTCCCCCTTTCTCTCTGGTCAAAATTTAAAGTAAATAATTCTTTTTTGAAAAAATTATTCTTTTTTTTTTTTTTTGAGAGATTTTTGCTATAGGGCACGTGTGCTCACCAGAAAAACAGAGAGAGACAGAGAGACAGAAAGCGAGATACCACCCCCCAGGGAGGTTGGCCATGCTGTAATTCCTTCTCCTCCATTCTCCTCTCAGGACCTTTTTTTATTTTTATTTTTTTTTTTTGGAGACGCTATAGGGCATGTGCACTTGCCAGAGAGACAGAAAGTAAGAAATCACCCCTCAGGGGGGATGGCCATACCGAAATCCCTTCTCCTCCATTCTCCTCTCGGGATCTTGGGCACGCACGCACACGCGCCCGGCGTGAGTTTAAGCTGCTGGGTCCAGGACTCGAAACGCGGTAGACTACGCGGGAGTCCAGTGACATAGCCAGTACGCTAACTGCTGGTCCCTCCTCTCGGGATCTTGGGTACGCAAGCACATGCGCCCAGTGTGAGTTTAAGCCACTGGGTCCAGGACTCAAACCATGGTCGACTATGTGGGAGTCCAGTGACATAGCCATTACGCCAACTACTGGTCCCAAAAAAATTATTCTTGAGGTGCACCCCCTGGAAGCATTCTGAAGATTTGAGGTGATTGACTGTGCATGTAGATTATGAGTCCTGAGCATTTGCATTTTAAAATACATGTTACGGGCAGGTGGCGTGGTGGTTAAGGTGCTAGATTCCCACATGGTCGACTCTGGTTCGAGTCCTGGACCTGGCAGCTTGCTTTCTCACCCTCTCTGTCTCTCTCTGGTCAAACTAACAAGTAATAAATAATAAAATAAAATAAAATAAAATCATGTTACGATACTACTGACAAAACCCCGAATCTTTGGAGGTATTTGGTGTACCCATGGGGATCCCTCCTGTGAGTACCACTCCAGTGCTGGAATGAGATACAAGCACCAATATGGGTACAACTGTGGCTATCACACTCCGTTTGGAAGCAGCAGGCTGTTCTCTTAAAAAAATATACACAATGTTTTAAAAAATATGTGTGTATATACATATATGCACACACTAAAGTTACTTTTTATCTTTATGATAAAGTACATAAGTGTGTGTGAAAGAGCATGGTACCCTCCCGCCTTCCACAGGGTCCAGCCATGATCTGATGCCCCTCCTCTGGTCCTCCAGCCCATCAGACCCTCGGCAACTGTAAATGTGCCAGGCATGTCTCAGGCTGTCCAGGCCTGGGATTTGAACAGCAGTCCTATGTGGGATCCATCCTGTCCTGAGCAATGTGTTGCCACTGGATCATTTAAGTAGCCATCTGAAAGATACTTAAGAAAAAAAAAAAAATAAGAATTATCTTATTTAACTTTATTTATTTATTTTTTTTTTTATTTTAATTTGACCAGAGAAGGACAGTGAGAGAGAGAGAGAAAGAGGGAAAGTAAGAAAGCAAACTGCCAGGTTCAGGACTTGAACCATGGTTGACCATGTGGGAGTCCAGCACCCTTAACCACCACACCACCTACCGACCCCCAACTTTTTAAAAATTTTACATTTCGGGGTCTAGCAGGTAAGTAGTGGTTAAGGCTCCGGATTCTCACATGACCACAATTCGAGGCCCAGATCCAGTGGCATGAAAAGCATGCCGGGTGCATGTGCATGCATGTCCAAAATCCCAAGAGATTGGAGGAGAAGGGATTGTGCTATAGTCATCTCTTTCTCGCACTTTTTCCAGGGAGTGCAACTGCTCTATGGCAAAAAATGAAAAAAAAAAAAATTCTCTTTCAAGCAGCCAGTGGTGTGGCGATTAAGGCAGCTAGATCTCACATGGCTATTTGAGTTCTGGACACAGTGACTTGACACTAGGGGGTGTGTGTGTGTGCATGTGTGTGTGAACCCAACATCCAGAGGAGAACTAGAGAAGGAATTGTGGCATGACTATCCCTAATGAGGGGTGCTTTCTCACTTTCTCTGTCTCTCTGGCAAGCTCACATACCCTCCAGGCCTTTGTCTTCACGTGGTCTGTCCTCTGTGCATGACTGTCCTAATCTCTTTTCATAAGACAATCAGACTGGATTGGGGCCCACCTGTATGACCTCACTTAACCTTAATCACATCTCTAAAGGTCCTATCTCCACATACAGTTACATTCTCAGGTACTGGGGGTCAGGGCTTCAGCATACATGTTTTGGGGGCCTTAGTTTAGCCCATACCAGTAGGTTCTATTATCCTAAAATCTGTTTGGGGATCATAAGAGTCCTTAGGACATGTATTATAGGAGGCAGCATTGGGTCCAGTCACTGACATAGAGAAGATCTTGTCAAGTCATGAGTGTCGCTGTGTGGCCATTTCTCCATGCATAATATAGAGCCGGAGGTGGCTGAGAGATGTGTGTGAGGACAAGCATGCACACACCTACATGAGCACTGAGATCAGGCTCACTGCACACAGGGAGGTTGTATACTGTTTTGTTTTGTTTTTTTGTTATAGGGCGCGTGCACTTGCCAGAAAGACAGAGAGAGACAGAGGGACAGAAAGCGAGAAATCACCCCCCCAGGGGGGATGCCCACGCCGCAATCCCTTCTCCTCCATTCTCCTCTCAGGATCTTGGGCATGCACATATACATGAATTTAAGCCACCGGGTTCGGGCCTCGAACTGCAGCTGACTACATGGGAGTTCAGCGACATAGCCATTATGCTAACTGCTGGTACCCTGGTTTGTCACTTAAGATATGAGCATCTTCCCTTACTGACTTTCTGAAAATACAGTCGTTGTCGTCGTCGTCTTCTTCCTCCTCCTTCTCCTCCTCCTCCTCCTCCTCTTCCTCTTCTTCCTCCTCCCCCTCCCCCACCCCCTCTCCCTTCCTTTTTCTTCCTCCTTCTTCCTTCTCCTTTAATTTGCTAGAGGGTGTATTGCTGGGGGGGAGTGGGGGGAGTGAGAAAGCACCCCCCATGGGGGATGGTCACAGTGCAATCCCCACTCCTCCATTTCTTCTTTGAGGATTCTGGGCATGCGTGCACACACACTTGTAATGTTTTAAAGCCACTGGATCTAGCCGTTAAACCAGCAGTTGGCCATGTGGGTTCCAGCCACCTTAGCCACCATGCCACCTGGCTGGCCCTGAAAGTAGTTTCTAAAGACAGACCCTGTTCTGTGTCAGCAGACCTGTGGGCAGTTTGCTGTTCCTCCCATTACAATCAAGGGAGGTCTGTCTTCACATAGTGACCTCATTGATCGGGCATTGCTCGGTCCTCAGCAGGCCCTGAGTGTCTACGGCACAGACTCTGGAGTCACCATTTCCAAAGGCCCAGGGTCCTTGGAGCCTGCATGAGACCTCAGGGTTGAGGATGGTCTCAGGGACAGGTTGGAGGGTAAAGGAAGACCTGAGGGGCTCCCAAGAGGTGGCGGCACTGACCTTGTGTGATACTTGCCCCCAGGACCCCCTGCTCCGTGTCCAGGAGGTGCTGAACGGCACGGAGGTGAATCTGCAGCACCTTACTGCCCTGGTGGACTGCCGCAGCCTACACCTGGTGAGAGGCATGCCTGGCACGGGGGCATTACAACTAGGGATGGTGGAGGGGAAGAGTGTGAGGTGGGGTGCAGAGGGGAGTTGTTGGGGAAGGGCATGGGTGTCTGCTCAGGAGAACAGATGCTCACAACAAATGGAGAGGCTCCTCCGCAAGCCTCATGGGGGCAGTTAAGGCAGCATGGCCCCCCGAGGGCCCATACGTCTCTTCTCACATGGCCTATCCTTGTTTTCTCCCGTCACTGTGGGTCTTGCTGTCTCATCCCCACCTGGTCTCAGGACTACGTCCAGGCGCTGACCGGCTTCTGCTACGATGGCGTCGAGGGGCTCATCTACCTGGCCCTCTTCTCCTTCGTCACTGCCCTCATGTTCAGCTCCATTGTCTGCAGCGTCCCACATACCTGGCAGCAGAAAAGGTGAGGGGCTCAGAGAGGTCCTGGAGCTTGCCACAGGCCACGTAGCCCTCAGGATGTTATAGGGACACATCCTTCTGGACACCAGTATCTCGGCCCCTAGAGGTGAGGGACAAAGGCCTCCTCACCTCATAACACTCTCCAGGCTTCTATAGCATCTCTGAGGCCACTGGCTCCCAGGTGAGCATCCTCGTGTCACAGAATAACAACAGCCATGAGGAGTTCCCAGCCCAGATCACACGTGATCAGGGAGGAGAATTGGGGTCTCCTGCCCTCTAGGGCTAGCACTGTGCCCACACCCTGAAGGCTGGCCTCAGAATGTCTTGTCCACGTCATCTCCCAGGAAGATGTCCTTGCATCCCAGGGTGCAGATGTGCAGAGCTGTAGGTAAACAGGGCCAGGCCAGGTGCCATGGCCTCCAGCTGCCTGGCCAGGTTAGGAGGCAGCTCCCGTGGAACCACTGTGTCCTTATCTTTTTTTTTTTTTTTGAGAGGTTTTTGCTATAGTGCGCGTGCACTCACCAGAAAGACAGAGAGACAGAAAACGAGAAATCACCCCCCGGGCGGATGGCCACACTGCAATCCCTTCTCCTCCATTCTCCTCTCAGGATCTTGGGCACACATGCACACACACCCAGCATGAGTTTAAGCCACCGGGTCCGGGACTCAAACTGCAATCAAATATATGAGAGTCCAGTGACATAGCCATTATGCTAACTACTGGTCCCAGTGTCCTTATCTTTGGAGTGGGCATCCTGACAACCCTGCCTCAGTCTCCATCAGATCTGGTCAAGTGGTGTATGGGGTCCCAGACTCCTTCCCTTCCTATGGCCCGTCTCCCAACCCTCTGCTTCCCCTTCCATTTGGGCTATGGCTATTTCTTGTTGGCTTAGCATGGATGGCAAGTAGCTCAGCTCCGATTTCCTCCCTTTGCCTGGCTACCATTCTGTTACTTTCCCCATGATGGTGTAGGCGATGCAGCCAACCATGGTGGTGTCAGCGATGATTGTGATGATGGTGCTGGTGATAAGGATGGCGGTGGTGATGGAGGTGGTGATGGTGATGGTGACAGGGTAACAAAGATGGCAGCTGTAGGGAGTGGCTGGGAACATAGCCCTGGAACCACTTGGCTAGATTCCGAGTCTGACCCTACCTTTTAGTGTGACTATGGGCAAGTGACTTTACCACCCTAGGCTTCAGTCTCCCTAAATATTAAAAGGGAGTTATAAGAAGACACCCCTCAAAGGTTTGGTGGGCACTAGATAAGCCCAATGTGTGAGAGCCCAGCTCTGGACTTGCCGATGGTCACCATTCAGCTTGTAGCCACCACTTTCCTGCCTCTGAAGTGTTCACCACCAGGCAGTGCAGCCCTGGGTCCCTTCTGGGAACAGGCAGGCCACAGAGGAGTCCATAGCAGCAGAGGCCTGGCCATGGCTCCCTAGTGCACAGTGGCAGATGGAGAACCAGAGGGCACCAGGGGGTTGAGGGGCGGACCTGGCTCAGGCCACCCAAGGATGTAGATAGGACCCAAACAAAGGCAGCCCCTGCCTCTAGGCACCCATCCTTCTGTGTTCTCCTGGGAGGGGCTCTGTATCCTGCTTTCAATAAGCAGCAGTGTTGGGACCAGCAGTTAGCATAATGGCTATATTGCTGGACTCCCATGTAGTTGACTGCGGTTCGAGTCTTGGACCCAGTAGCTTAAAGTCACGCCAGGCGCATGTGCGTGTGTGCCCAAGATTCCAAGAGGACAATGGAGGAGAAGGGATTGTGGCGTGGCCATCCCCCCCGGGGGGTGATTTCTCACTTTCTATTTCTCTGTCTCTCTCTGTCTTTCTGGCGAGCACACATGTCCTATAGCAAAAACCTCTCCCAAAAAAAAAAAAAAAATAAGCCGCCGTGTTGCTGTGTGCGGGCTGCGGCACAGGGCCTAGCACTCAGGTGACCCCCTAGGTCTATTAGCACCCCACCTCACATAGGACAGAATTGAGACACAGGGCCAGTGTGACCTGCCCATAGTCCCACAGCATGCACATGGCCAAGCTGGAATGGAACCATGTTTATCTGCACCAGAGCTGACCCCCCTTAGGTCTTGGAGCCAGCCGCCTCCTGCTGGGGCCTGACCCTGTACTGGGTGTCCCTTCCTACAGAGGTCCTGACGAGGACGGGGAGGAGGAGACCGCCCCGGGGCCACGGCAGGCACACGACAGCCTCTACCGTGTCCACATGCCCAGCCTATACAGCTGCGGTAGCAGCTACGGCAGTGAGACCAGCATCCCGGCCGCGGCCCACACCGTCAGCAACGCCCCAGTCACTGAGTACATGTGAGTCGTGGGGACGGGGCGGGGCCAGCATAGGCAGGGACAGGCAGAGGAAAAGCCCTGGGACAGGTATCCGTTTGTCTGAGGAGCCCAGTGAGCAGGTGGGGTGGGAAGACAGCAAGGCCCTGGGCTGCCACGGCAAGGCCGGGCAGCGAGCAGAGGCAACCCTGCCTCGGGCGGGCTCAGCCTGCCGTCAAGGGGCCTGCTGCTCCCCGTGAGCCAGGGCGAGGGGCCACTAGGAAGCCGTGTGGTCAGGTACAGGCTCCGTGTCCAAGGTAAAGGAAACTGGCCAGGGCTCCAGGGCCTGACTACGTGGTAGGCAGGCAGCCGGGCAGGAAGTGGGCTCTGGGTAGCTGAGGCAGCACCCTGCAGGCCCACCCTGATCCCTCTGTTACTGTCCTGGGCTCTGGAAATCATGGTCAGAGACAGGGTACCTGGCAGAGCCAGGTGGAGAGGAATCTGCCCAGCTCTAAGATGGGCCTACATGAACCACAGCTGGAACCGCTGTGGCCAGTGGTTGCTCACAGCCTTTCTCCCCTCATGCCTCAGGAGCCAGAATGCCAATTTCCAGAATCCCCGCTGTGAGAACACACCCCTCATTGGGCGCGAGTCCCCGCCACCCTCAGTAAGTCTCAGGGTAGGAGGGTGGCTGGGGGGGAACCCTGGGCATCAGAGGGGGCCCGCTGCTCTGCTGCCTTGATCTGGTCGGGCTCTGTAGGGCAGCGTGGGCTGTGGGGGCAGCTGTGAGCCTCTGGCACCAGGGTCAGGGGGCACTCCAGCCAAAACCTCTTCTGGGCACCTGGTCCAAGAAGAGGCTGTGGGCTCACTAGCTCTCTCTGCTGGCCTCGAGGCACCCTGGGGCCAGAGTGTGCCACCTCACGGTCGACTGCCCAGTGGGCCAGCTCTTGGGCTCTTTCTTAGGGAAGGTATGCAGGCACGTGGAGTGCAACTCCCGAACTGACAACTCTTCTAGCACAACTGTACAGGGCCTGATGTGTGCTGTCCCACCTGCCCCTTGAGCCTCACAGACCCATGGTGGGGCTGCCCTGCCTCACTTCCTTTTCTTTTCTTTCTTTCCCTGAGTGTCTACCCAGGTCTTGGCCTGTGGCTAATCCAGCCTGGGCTTGGTGTCCCTGTTGACCTTGGGAGATATAGACAAGAAGGGACAGGGTTGTTTTGGTGCCAAAGAGGAGGAGCTTGTGGAGAGGCCAGGGGGCCTGGCGGGCTTCCTGGAGGGGACTAGGCCATAAATACAGGGCCAGAGAGGCCAAAGGCTGCCTTGCTTCAAAAATACCCACCCGCATGGCAGCACCCTTGTCCTCTATGGCACAGAGCTGAGCTTGGGTGCCTGGGCCCTGGACCAGGACCACGGCTGTGAGGTGTGGTGGCTGCCCTGGGCTGTGGCCACCATCACGCTCAACTGTTCCCACCTTCAGCCTCACTCAGCCCACGGCCTGCTCTGGCCGCTCCCGCGCCCTGGTGTTGAGGGTGCCCTCTCTCTCTCTCTCTCCTGCCCCCCTACCCCGGGCCCTCCTAGCGCTATCTGGCTGCCCTGGACTCTGGCAGCCACGCAGGCTGGCAGTTTAAGCCCCTGGACAGTGCCCGAACGCTGTGGTAGCCGTGCCCTCAGAGCGACAGGTACTGACCCACCCGGGCCCCGCCCCGCACGGCCGCCCGCCTGCGCTCCGTGCCTCGCACCCTCTGATCACCGCTGCCCTCCCCAGTGCTGTCGGCATCCTGCTCCAGGAACAGCTCAGCTCAGTAGCCACTGGGCCAGCTCTGGGTGACACAGCGCAGCCACAGAGACACCTAAGGCCTTGTAGCAGGGGTAGCAAGTTTCCTCCCAAGCTCCTCCTGCTCCCCTAGCCCAGCCACCCCATCTCTGGGGACTCTTCCACCAGCTGCAAGTGGCTCCAGATCCTATTATTACCTTGCACCCAAACCCTTGTGTGTGCCTGGGCTTGAGGACAGAGGGTGGTGCCACGCCCTAGTGAGTGTCCAGCAGGCGCAGCCCTGCATGTCAGCAAGGACATGCAGGTATATGCAGACATGCGTGCACGCTTCTCCCACCATCCCCACACAGCAGCGTACCACCCATCTCCTACCCCTGCTGCATGTCCATGGAATGACATAGCTCCCAGTGCCACTGCTCCTCCTTCCTGCCCCTCCATGGCCTCCCGACAGGCTGCTCGCAACCTTCGAGGAGGGCTCTCAGGGACCCAGGGCCATTGCCTCTCTGCACCTGAGGACTGTGGTCCCTGAGATTGTTGGAGCCACCTGGAGTTGGGGGATCAGCCTGCCACTTACCACTGGTGACCCTTGGTACCTGCCTTGGCCTCTGTCCCCACCCGGGCATGTGAGTCCTTTGCACACTGCCTGACCTTAGCACACACCCTGTCTGTGTGTGTTCCTCTGTGAGCACACACGCACACCAGCACCAACCTGCACTCGCATGTGCACTGCGCAAGACATTCCGTTCCATGAGGTGGTCAGATGTGCAAGCTATCTGCAGAGCCTCCTGCCGGCTGCCTCTGTCCCTGAGTCCGGGGCCCAGGAGGAGCCCACAGTTTGGGACTCACTGCAGTCGGGGTGGGGGGTGGTAGCTTTGGGGGCCCTCCTTCCCTGGAGGTGACAGAGCAGAGTAACTGAGGAGCAGAATGGCCAGAGGAGGCTGGGCCTCCTCCCCTGTGAGCTGTGGCCTGGCCTCAGAACCTTGTCCTCAGGAGCCTCTTCCTGGCCTGAGGGCCTGGCCAGCGCTCTGAGGCAGAGGCCTGGGGGCAGTATGTATGTGGCTTTCGGGTTGGGGTGTGTGGGGTTGCAGTCAGGGCCTTCAAGCACTGGCTCTTGGGAGTGGCTTGCGTGATGCACAGATGTCAGTGATGTGGGCGTGGGGACTGAATGCACTCATCTGATGGGGAGAGGCCCTGAGTGGGAGTTGGGCAGACTTCTGTCCCCTGGGAGCCACCACCTCCCACAGCCCCTTTCCCACAGGGCCCTGTCAGCTGCGCCACCTGGCTGTCATGTTCTGCCCCCCAAGGGTTGGCCTCTGTCTGCGTGGTCAAGGACCACACCAAGACCGCACTGTTGGCTGTACCGGCTGTGCCCAGGGCCCTGCTAACGGCCCTCCCTCCCTCCCTCCCCTGTCTTCCTCCAGTACACCTCCAGCATGAGAGCCAAATACCTCGCCACGAGCCAGCCTCGCCCCGACTCCAGCGGCAGCGGGCACTAGACACGCTCCGGCCAGCACCTGCCCACGTGCCAACCGCCCCACCCCTCCCCGTGCCAGCACTGCCGCTTAAATCCCGAGGTCGCCCGCCGGACCCTCTGCACATCAAGCCAGGCCCCATTCGGGCACTTCTGCAGGCCACCTGCTCCTTCCTGTCCCCTCCTAGCAGGGGACACCAAGATGCCCTGCACAAGGCCCAGGCCTGGCTGAGAAGCAGGGGCTCTGCTCTGGCCGCATCCTTAACTCGGGTCACACATCTGGACAGACACATGGGAATGCTGCCACCAGTCACCTGGATTTGCTGAGTCCTGCTTTGAGCCAGGAGCTTCTGTCCCCTCGTGCTCCCTCTGCAGATGGCCTTGGCCGTACGCTGACCCTCCGGACCAGCTGCTGCACCCTGGCTCTCTCCTGACCTGTGCTGTCCCCCAGTCCTCTCCTTCCCTCCACAGTTCTGACACCCACCCTCGATGCTTCTGTGGATACTTCTTGGTTTGCAGGCACGTCAGGAGCCCTCTGTGCCAGAACCCGCTGGCCAGTGAGGGTCAGGGATCTGCATCCACCTGCTCATCCCACAGATCCTCCCGTGGCCCTTCCACGCACCCATCTGTCTGTAGTGTCCACAGCATGAGCCTTCTGTCCACAGGGCCCACCTGACCATGGCCTGCCCCTTCCCTGGCCGCCAGAAGCCTCCTCTGGGGAGGGCCCCTTCCTCAGCCTCGTACTCAGCATCACTCTTTCCTTCAGCGCCTGCCCAGCCCTCCGTGGATAGCAGGTGCCTCGGGGCCCAGTGCTGGCCACTTTCTTGGTGCCAAACCCCCTCCCCCGACCCAAGATTCGGCAGCTTCGTCTGGTTCGTTTTTTGCACTAACCACATTTGTCATCTCTGGGGCAGGCTGGGGCTGCAGGCTGAGCGGGAGCCCTGGCCCCCCCATCCTCTCCTTGGTTCCATTTCCATCCAGGATAGGCGCAGTTCCCGGAGTCCGGCCTCGGGGGCTGGACTTGAGCTGGCTGTGAATGTGCCCTTAGCCCCTGCTGCCCCTCTTGGGACTAACCACTAACCTCACTCCAGCCTCCACGGGGCCCTGGCTGACCCAGAGCCAGTGTGTTCAGCCCTGGGTCCAGGCTGGAGCAGAGGCCCAGGACGGCCAGCGGGAGCCATTTCCTTGGGTGCAGCTGAGGAGGGGCAGCAGGCCGACAGGCAGCCCACGGGCCTGGAGACCCCTCTTTGGGCAGGTGCTGCCCCAGGAGTACCGTGTCCTTGGGAATGCATAGCCCACGAGCTTTGGACTAAGGTTCCCGCAGCCTCATTTTCCCTACCTGTGAAGCGGGAACAAGGCTTCCTAACGGTGCTTTTGGCTTTAGTGTACGATGTTTGCTGTGCTTCCTGCCGTGGAGGGTAGAGCCACCCCACAAATCAGGACCCTCCAGCCTCAGCCCAGCCAGCTGAGACGGCAAAGGGTCAACACGGACGCTGGCCTGTGTGCCCAGGCCCGGGGCTGCCAGAGGGCCTCGAGAAGGGGCCCCTGTGGGGAGCAGGCAGCTGGCAGCCAGCCCCAGCAGTTTACACACGTGTGGCTCTTCCTCCCAGAGCAGCAGGGCAGCTACCTGTACCAGAAATGCCCTCACCCCTTCCCTGGGATGAGGTTCCGCCCTGCCCTTCTTCCACAACCCCCCCTTTCTTTATGCTGGTATCTGGGACCAAAAGAGGATAGGGGATGAGAACGAGGAGAGTCTGGGCCTGGGGCCCTCAGCCTGGGCATCTGTGTCACGCCTCAGGCCCTGCTTGGCCATTTTGGGCCATTAATGGGGCCCAAAGTCTTTCCTCCTCAACCCTGCCAGGGGAGCTCTCCTGGCCGTGGGTCAGGAGGGTGGCTCTGGCACCCTGCCCAGGTGCCCACAATGCACTCTGCCACCGCTGAGAAGCACAAAGTCTGCTCATGGCCACGAGCTGCCCACAAGGTGAATGTACATAGCATGAGAGGCGGGTGCTGCCCGACGAGGCCGAGCCCTGTGCTGTTTTGGGAATCTGACCGTCGTATGCGTGCGTGCCCATCTGTGACTGTACTCACCGAGGTTGAAGACAGGAAGATGGGGGGAAATCAAAAAGGGTTTACACCCCTCCCGCCATTAGTTTTCTTTTCGTTCAGAGTTTTTGGTGCCACTTCCCTGACTACCCCTCACCCCAGCACCTCTCTACCCCTGTTGGGGGGTGGCCCGCTGTGACCAGCACCGCTCCCACCCTGCACCGGTGGGCCTTGCTGCCTTGTGCTCTGCAGCATCTGGCACTGGGACAGTGCCCTTGGCCACGTAGGGGATAGGGAGGTCACAGGATGGAAGAGAACCTGGGGACATGGAACCTTACAGGGCCCAGGGTTGGCTGGTCCCTAAAAGGCCAGGCCAGGCGGAGGGTCCAGCTGGGACATGGAGCTGATGGGGCTCAGCAGGAGGCTGCTCCCTGGGCTATCCCACTACCCTCACCCCCCTCATGGCATTGCAAGGTTTGGGTAGTAGAAGGGACTGGCTGGGAGCAGCCCCTACCCCTTTCCCCGCCATGCCCACCCACCCATCTCACTATGCAATTCCCATTCCAAGCTCCATTTCTCTCCCTCCCTCCAACCCTGGGTCCCATCTCTGCCCAGCCCCAGGAGGGGGTGTTAGTTAGCAGCTCCTGGGCCCCAGATGGGTGGGCAGGCAGGGGACCAGGACCTTTGTGGGGGATCTTTTTTGTGTTTAACCATAATGGTTGTGTACCGTACCACTTTATATTTGTTATATATAATATATATATATATATATATATAATTTTGTTAAGACTATCAACCTCCCAGTTTATCTCCCCTCCAGGCCCGCACATCTTACCTCCTCCCCCAGCCCCCCCAAAGTGTGATTTAACATCTGAGCGGTGAACTGAGGCCTGGACCATTTTGCATTTCCCCCTTCAACCTCCGTAGGGCCATGGCTGTATGTACTGTCGCTGTGTATTTGTTTTTGTTTTTTAAAACTGAGTTTGGGGGTTTGATTTTTATTTCTTTGGGGGCTTTATTTTTCTTGGCAAATACTAAAATCTTGTCAATGTAATTTCTGTGGTTTCTATTCAGCTTGGATTTCATGTTTTAAAATAAACAAATTTTAAAGAAGAGGCCTCTTCCCCTGAGTTCTTTTGGCTCCCATCCGAGTTGGGCAGTTCCGGAGTGTCTGGCCCTGGGTTATGGACAGGGTGGCCATGCGTTCAGCCTGGGGTCAGGGTGAGGACCAGAGCAGAAATCCAGGGGGGAGGGCGTGGGGAGGGGGGTGGGGTCAACTAGGCTGCGAGAGTGGGCCTGGTCTAGAGCACTGCGGTAGATCTGGGGTTTGAAGCAGGGAGTGGTGGCCCCACAGGCGTGGTAAAAGCCTCATTCTGCAGTCTGCACATGCACTGCGGGTAGAGGGGATGGGGATTGCTGTGCAGAGGCCCCTCTTGCTCCTAGGAGAGGTGGGAGTTGCCAGCACCTGGCCCATTTGCAGCAGTGGGTTCCCAGCTGGGCCTTTCCTGAGCCCCCACTGCAGTCCCTCCTAGTTGCCACATTTGGGGGACAGAAGGTTCTGGGGCTCCCTGATGATTGGGGGTCTCTCTGGTGTCCCTCCTGAAGGCCCACAGGGCCCACAATGTCACAGGGGACCCTACACCCATGTTGCAGGAGGTATGAGTGTACTTGGATCAGAGAAATGGTCTGAGGAAGGTGCAGTGGCTGCCCAAGGCCACCTGGCATGTAGCTGCCCTGACCTGCTTGGTGCGCACCAGCACCCACCTACAAGGAGACGGCAGGCCCCTCTGACCGTAGGCATTTGTCTCCCACACCTGGTGCGCAGGCCCAGAGTACAGGTGGGCCAGGGAGCTGCTAGACCCAGCAAAGACACGAGGCTCTCCGGGCACCTATGGGCACCTGGGGGACACTGCTGGGCAGAGGTTCCTCTCCTGCCCCCAGAACACACCAGTAGCCTTGCCAGGTGCTTCCATTTGATTGTGGCTGCTCCAGGAAAGGAGCCCAAAAAAGGGCAAGCTCTGAAGGAGGGATGCTGAGCTCCTGAGTGAAGGCCTTAGAAGCTCCAGGGTGTCACGTGATAAGGTGAATGAACTAGGGGGAACCTTTGGGCCTATGAGCCCAAAAGGCAAGAGCACCCCAGGCTTCGAGCGAGAGCCAGGGTCCTTGAAAGAAAGACCCGACACAGCTGCCACTCTCCGACCCCTTATTAAGGAGCGAAAGCACAGCGTCCTGGTTCCGAACTAGGGGTGGCATCCATTCATCGCCCTCCCTGGGGCGTTTTCTAGTCTAGACGCTGTTCTAGGCACTGGGGTGCAGCCAACAGGAAAGAGCTGTCCTCACAGGGCTCGAGCCCCACTGGGAGAAGGGGAAGAGAAAACAAAATCAACCAGCAGATGACAGCATGTAAGGCAGGGGTGCTGCTTGAGAAAAGACCCGGGTACGATGTCAGCAGGCAGGGGTGGGTTTGGGGCCAGGTGTGATTTCCAAACAGAAAAAATCCTGCCTGAAAATAAAATATTGATAGCAGCTGAAAAGAGGCTACGGGAGGTGGTCCCCACTGGTGCTGTACCAAATCACTGCAAATTTGACTTCCTTAAAACCAACTTACAGGGGAGCCAGCAGGTGGTGTGGTGATTAAGGTGCTGGACATTCCCACATAGCTGACCATGGTTTGAGTCCCAGACCTAGTGGCTTGTTTTCTCACTTTCCTTTTCTCTCTGTGTGTGTCTCTCTCTGGTCAAATTGAAATAAATGGATGAATAAATAAAATTTTAAAAAATAAATTAAAAAAAAAACTTACAGGGCCCAGCAGATGGTGTAGTGATTAAGGTGTTGGACTTCCACAGGGCTAACCATGGTTTGAGTCCCGGACCTGGCAGCTTGAAAATCACACCGGGTGTGCTGTGTGCGTGTGTGCCCGACATCCCAGGAGGAGAATAAAGAAGGAATTGAATTGTGGCACGGCCACCCTCCAGGGGGATACTTTCCCACTTTCCCTCTGTTTCTTGCTCTCTCTAGTGAGTATATGTGCCTATGACCAAAACGAAACACCAGCTTACAGTTCCAAGGGCCAGCAGTGTCTCTGGGGAGCTGGCCCTGTAGCCTCGTGGTTCATAATCCTGACCCTTTGGAAAAACAGCATACATACCCCAAATCCCCACAGGATGGACAAGTGAAGGGATTGTAGACTACTCCCTACTGGGAATGCTTTCTCCCTCTCTTTCACTCTCTGGCAAGGGAAAAAAAAAAAAAAAACGTGTCCTGTAGGGACAGGGCTACATTGCTCATGGAGGCTCAGAGAGTGTCTCTGTCCTTGTTCCCGAAGGCTCCCTGAGGTTCATGGTCTGGAACTCAAAGTGAGAATGCCAGGGAACGAAGAGGTTTTTCTCCAGCGTGTTCACGGCGCTCAGCAGCCCGGGTGTGAGTGCAGGTGCAGGGGAGGGAGCACTCGGTGAAACCGGGCCACAGCGACAGGCTTGGAGCAGGGATATTGAACAAGACAGGTCAAGGGAGCCATGCTTGACCCTGAGATTCCAGTCTTGGGCAGACAAGCCAAGCAGAGGAAGCCCAGGAAGGTGGAAGGGTCATTGGAGCCGGGTATGGGAGGAAATAGGCGGGGCACAGGAGTTAGGGAGGGCAGAGGGCAAAGCCTGGGACAGGCAAGGCCTGGAGAGTGACCTGGAGAGTGCCTGTGTGTGTGTGTGTGTGTGTGTGTGTGGTGAGGGGGGAAGGCGGGTGTTGAAGGAGGAGAGACCAAGGGTGTGGGAAGGATAGTGGACACCATAATGGGAGCAGGGGCAACGTGGGAGAGAGTGGCCGTGTGATGGGAGTGTAAGTCTCCCTGGGCAGCAGGTGCCCTGCTCTGGGACAGGGGCGTGGAGGAGGAAAGGATCCTTGAGAGCAGCTCCAACAGTGAGGCGTGGAGGCAAATGCCCAGCAGGGGGCGCAGGGTCCTTAGAGGAGGAGCGAGTGGGGCAGACACGTATCTGCATGCCCCCAAGTGCTCAGAGGTGTCAACAGGAGGTGGTGGCCACTCAGCTGAGGGTGTGGACCATGGTGAGAGGAGGCCTGGGACTTCCTGTGGCGGCTAGTTCAAACTTGACTTGACATACCCGCTGCCATGTGAATCAGATATCGGCAACGCTGTTAAATCTCGTGCACGAACTTTGAGCAGCAAGCACGAGGCTGCAGAGGCCTCTTCCTCCACCGCAGAGGAGCCAGTAAGGGCGGCACCTCCGGATTCAGGGAATGTCCCAGGAAAGGTGGGATTCGGACTGGGAGAGAAGCCACCAGCCAGTGCCCAAGGACTGTCCCAGAGGCCCAGGCAGGGGCAGAAGTGGGGACACAGAGGAAGCGACCACAGCTCTAAGCCCCCAGACAGCATGCTGACATCATCTGGGCAACCTTTAGGTGCAGGGGCTGAGACGAAGAGCCCCTAGGTCCATCCTGGGGTGTATGAGTGCCTGCTCGTGTGTCCATCCCTGTGCTCAGAAAGTGAGGCTCCTGTCCTTTGTAAGGATGTATAACAAGGCTGAAATGGAAAGAGGATTGGGCAGCTGGTCTGACAGACAAAAAAAATGGGCCCAGTCCTGGCCCCTGCAGGAGAGAATAGGATTGACTGCCGCCACCCAGCAGGCTGCTCTCTGGGACCTCAAAGTCTGTGGATAGCTCTGGTGGCCTGGAGGTCTTTGGGCCGGGTTGGGGGGGGGGGGGGGTGCGCAGCGGGTCACGGAGACCAGGCTCAGTTGCCCATTCTACTCCCAGCCTTCCAGACCTCTGCACCTTTTCTAGGGTTGTGGGGACCTGGAATGCCCCCACCCCTACTCCCTCTCCTTTACATCACTTTCCTACTCCAGCTTAGTGGCCTCTTCCAGGAAGTTGGCCCTGATGACCCCAGGGGAAGGGAGGTATGTTTAAAGTGAGGAGGGCGGGCCCCACTGGCAGCCCTCTCCCAGACCTGGCTCAGCACTCAGGAAGCTAAGTGGGGGCTGGGCTCTGCCTGGCTTACCCAGTACCCAGCAGCCCTCGGTTGCAGTTTTACTTTTCATTCTTGAAAGCCCCACAAAGGATTGGCAGTTGGGGAGGGGCACCTGGCTGGGCAGGGCTGGGGGACTTTTTTGACTAGCCCTAGCCCAGTGTGGGGGTTGGGAGTGATCCCACTGGCAGGTCTGTGGGTTGCAGGTGTCTCCAGGCCGTAGCTGTCCCCAGAAATGAATATGCTTCTCCAGTCCAGCAACTCACCTTTTAGGTGGGAAGGTCCCCTTCCTCACAGCATTGCAGGTGGTGGGCTGGACCTGCTTGCCCTTCTCAGGGGCCAGGAACTTCCCTGGCTCAGCTTCTCCTTTGGAAGAGTTAAGAACTCCAAGGGCGCCAGCCTGGTTCTCCGCTCTTGTTCCTCCCGGCCTCATTTAAGTTCCTGCCCATTACTCAGATGGCAAGGTTGAGGCTCCAGGAGGGGGAGATTCCTCCCCACCCTGCTCCCTGCCCCTCTGCTCTGCTATCCCAAGCACCCCACAGACACACACACACACACACACACACACACACACACACACACGCTGGGCTATGTGGGCCAGCTGTGAGCAGCTGAGGACTCCCACACTGATGTGGACTCCACCTGCCCCAGCTAGGGCTGACCACTGAGTCCAGCCACACCTCTGCCCCCTGCCTACCAGCTCTGTGGGGAGGCCATGCCAGCTGCAGGAAGTAGCACTGGGGGTTGGGGCAGAAGGCACCAAGCCTGACTCACCAACAGGAAGGAGGCTCATGGCCTCTGCCCACAGCCTATTCCACTGTGCCTCCCCCAAACCCCAGAAGCTTCAGTTTCCTTATCCAGAAGATGGCTCTTCACCATCCATGAGAAAAGGGATCTGCAGGGGGCGATAGGTCCTAGCCAGGGGAACAGCCCTGACTGTGCTGTCCTGGCCCGGGTGGGACACATGCAGCCAAGCTGGAGTTGTTCCCAGATGGGGTCAGGCAGTGTGATAGTGAGGGGCTTCCCTTCCTCCCTACCCCTGCCAAGGACGCCTTTGAAAACCACACTCCGCTGACTCAGGCCTGTCCAAGGCCAAGGTGGTGCCAGGTTCTGGTTAGCCACCCCAAAGCCAGAGCAGCCACCAACCAGGGCTGTAAAGAAAGGAGCCCTCCCAGACCCTTTTGGGGGAGCAGAGCATGTGAGCACGTGTCTGGCAGGGTAGGGAGTAGCACCTGGTCTCCTTCCAATGGGTCAGGGAGGAGGAAGGAGCACCTCCAGAGGGAGGTGCTTTTCAGAGCGCTTCATCTAAAGGGTAGAGGCAATAGGAAGGGGAGACCTGGAGCCCCAGATGGTGGCAGGTGGCCAGAGCAGGTGCCTGCAGGGGGCAGCAGCAGGCGGAGCCGCTGTGCTGGTGCAAGCCCCAGGGAGGTGTCCGGCTCTGAGAGAAGAGGAAGTGAGGGCTGCCCCAGGGCTGCCAGGAAGGGGGTGGGGAGGGGATTCCCCAGCTAGAGGCTGAGCAGAGCAGCCCCTCCCCTCCACAGTCTACACTCCAAGGCTTGATTGAGCAAAAACCTCTCCAAAAAAAAGAAAAAACAAGAAGGGTCTGAATCTTAGACGAGGCTTCTGGGCCCTGCAGAGTTGGGGGTTATTACAGGCTCCACTGCAGCAGTGGCCACCAGGGCACTGTCCATCCTGACAGACTTCACCCAGCTGCCGGTAGGGTCAGTCGGGCATCGCGCCACCTCACAGGTGAGAGGCCTGGCAGGAGGCAGGTACCCAGGGCCGCAGAGGTTGAGCACGTCGTTCCATCAGCCTGGCTGACTGGCCTTGAGCGTCACCTGCTCCGAACCTCCATGTCCCCATCAGCACAATGGGACAAGGATGCGGATTCTGCGGGTTGTGACGGGATGAAACTGGATAGAGCTCCCAGTCCTGGCCACAGCAGCCGCTACTCCTCCTGCAGGGAGTGCTGGTCTGCCATCCCACCTGGGCCAGGACAGCAGTCTGAGGGCTGTTCCCCTGGCTGGGACCAATAGCCCCCAGCAGATCTGACTTGGTTCTCCCGAGATCACGGTGACCACCTACCAGTGACCACCTGTGGCTGGCCACACCTCTCAGGCACCAGTCAAAAGGTGTTATGATCCCACGCTTCCTTCCAAAGTGGTTGGCATGGAGGGTTTTCTGCCCACCTACCCCGTGTGGTGCAAACCAGGCCAGCCTCCCACTCACCTGTAAGCCCTCAGCCTCAGTTAGGACCTGGGGCTTGACTTCAGCCAAGACCAGGACCCCTGGGTTGCCATAAAGAGCACCTTTATTCACAGCAGAAGGACGTCACCATAGCAACAACACTTCAATTCCCTGAGAACTTTTCCCTTGTCATTTGCTTTCCTAGCTATGTCTTCGCCAAAAGAAAAACAGAACACAAAACACCCCCCCCACAGGAAAGGTGAGCCAAGATGGCCCAGAGACGATGGCTGATTGTAGGGGAGGGCAGGGAGAGATTCCAGATACTGGAACATATAAATACAGAGGTTAGACATTTCCACTTTAGCTTTAAAAACAAAGGTGATCCCAAGTTTGGCTTCTGGTTTTTCTGGTCCACAGAAAATAAAATAAGGCCCTCCCCACCTCCCCCCATAAAAACAGAAACACTCTACTTTTTACCCACCCCCTTTCAAAAAATGGCACAGTAAAAAAATACTGTCACAATATTTACAGACACACCCACTGTGGGCGACTTTCTCTCGACTTCTGAGAGGAGATAAATGCTCCACTCTGACTCACCCGAATGCGGGGAGGCAAAGAGAAGACCTGTGAGGGTGCCAGAAGACCCCTACCCAGGGGGGGCCGGGAGGGGAGCCACTGTTCTCCCACTGGGCAGCTGCTGTGGGCTTCATGGGGTGCTTGGATGTGGCAGTGGCTACCCTTACTGTGAGCCACAGCTTTGGGGACACAGCCCAGAGAGAGCTTAGGCCGTTCACCCCCAAACCAGCTCTCCTGCATGGAGCGTGACACAGCTCTCCTGAGGGCTCCAAGGCAGGGGCCAGGATTCCGGGGCTCAGAGTCTGTGCTCAGGAGGAATGCAAAAGCACCCACATGTCCTTGTGGAGCAGCCCTGTACCCCACACTGCCAGAGAGCCCAACGCACAGAGCTGCCCTCCGAGTGGCCTCCAACATCCAGATCTTCCCCGGTGTGGGCTGGAGCCCACTGGCCCTAGGAGCCTGGAAAGGCAGACGTGGGACATCTTCTCCCACCTCCGCAGAGCACACTGCCCAGCAGTCTGCTATACAGGTGGGCATACAACACACACGCACACACACACACACACACACACAGGCACAGCCCTGGGGGAGCCTCAAATGCCAAGGCCAGGGCGGCCCAACAGGGGTCCCTGGGCCCTTTGGATACCAGGGGCACCCAGGGACGGGGTCTCTGTCATGGCTGCTAGAAGATGGCGGTGCGCGGACACCAGGGTGTGTCCGGGTACAGGTGGCAGTGGATGGAGCGGAACCTGTTGGGATAGAGTGGGGGTGCGGTCTGTGTGGGGTGGGGGTACTGGACACCATTTGCAGACCCACAGCACCAGTGGGGGGCCCTAGCCCACCCCAAGCGTGTGGGATTCCTGGGGCCCCTCTAATGGTCATGCCTGGCTCCAATTCTGCCAGATCCCTGGTTACCCATGTCGAGCCTCTGTCCTCACCTGGATGGATCGGCCTCCACTGAGAAAGGCCCCTTCATGTGGACAGCATTCCGCTTGTTCTCAAACATGCCATAGCTCAGGGTCACCTGTAGGGAAGGGGCAAGGTGATGCCAGGAAGGGCCCCAACCCCCAGGCTCTTCCCAAGACTGGCCATGTGGCTCTGAAGGAGGCAGCAGCCCTGCAGCCTCTTCCTGCTCCCCTCCCTTGGACCAGAAGAGACACCTGCTCTGCGTACCCCAGGAATAAAGTCCAAGCAGGGGCTGCAGCTGGGGCTGATAGTTGCCAACCACACACAAGGGAGTATCTACTGATTGAGGAAAAGGCCGGAGAGGAACAGAGCAGGTGCAACATGCTGAAGATAAACAATAGGAATGGTGTCCACACCGGCATAGGGATTTGGGGGCCCTAGGGATGGCGCACCTGCTCATGCAGCTCGGAGGTGGGCACCTGCTGCAGGTTCTCCAAGTGGGAGTGGAAGAGGCCACTGCGGATGAGCGGCACACCAAGCAGGGCCTCCACGATGTAGCCGATGGTGCAGTCGTCTGGCAGCCGGATGCGCTCTGCTGTGCTCATGAAGTGGCCCCCACTGCAGGAGGAAGGGCCAGAAGTGAGCAGAGTGGGAGTTGCCTGCTGAGAGCTGGGCTCAGAAAGAGGTGATCATACCCAGAGGAGCACAGTGCGGACCATGCTACGTCCCTAACCAGGGGTCTTGTGCCTGCAGTTCCCTTTCCCCGAGCCCTGGCCATGGTACCCGCCTCTACACTAACTCAGGTGCCTGGTGACTCTCTGTGAGGAGGTGTTCGTGGGGGCAGGAAGGGATCCTGCCCAGTCTTGCCTGGGGTACTAACTCACTTTGGTGCCTGATTTTAGCAGGTCAGACTTGGAGTTCAGGGGTGTCACTATAAACACAGCTGCCTCCTGAAACCCAGAGGGGAGGAAAGGAGGAGGCAGCTAAAGGTTGAGGACTCCAGCTGCTGGAAAGATGGACCAAGCCAGGCCCCAGGGTGAGACCCTGGGGGCACTCTGGCCAGTAGAATGGCCTCATCTGTGCTGGGCACTCACCTAGCCCACGGGCTCATCTTCAGTGCCAGGCCACGACTGATGCAGAAGCCAGCCCCACCAGTGGCAAACCAGAAGTGAACAGGACGCTAGGGGAGGGGGAAATGGTGTCAGACCAGCTACTACTCAACAGGGACAGGGATTCCCCCACACCTAGGCTTTGGGGTGCCTTCGATGCCCCCATTGAGGCATGTGTCGCACAGGGCAGGGCTGGGGTCGGGGCACATACCACCTTGTTCTCGCTGACCCGCTCAGTGGCCTGGATGGGCCGGTCCAGGCTGGGCTTGCCTATGTAGACATCCTGTGTGTGGGGGTAGCTGGCCAGCAGCCGCAGCAAGGCACGCAGGTTGACATAGTTGTCGTCATCCACGTGGCAGAACCACCTGAGGACAAGGCAGGGCCATTAGGGAGGGCAGGCCAGGGTGGGTAGTGCCAGGGCACAGGTGTGGTAGGGGCATTCCCTAGGGGCCCCAGCCCAAGACCAGCACTCACTTCCTCCCTGATTCTATGAAGCGGTCGAACTCCACAGCCATCTTACAGGACAGAGCCTGGCGGCTGTGGGCAGCTGAACAGTTGGTGTTGATCACGTTGCCTGTGGGCAGGGGAGAGGTGGTGAGTGGGTTTGAGCTGGCTTAGAGAGAGCCGTGGGGGCACACCAGAGTCTAGGGGTTCAATAAAAGCCCCCTCGGTTCAAGATGGGCCCCACAGCATCCTCCCCCATTCAAGTGCAGAGGCCTGTTGACCCTCCACCCAGCCCAACCCCCTCCCCAGGGTGGCCCCGCCCCTGCCCATTCAGGCAGCTTTTTCCCAGCACCCGCCACCTGTTGCTGCTTGTAGGCTCAAAGGGACCGGGAGTCTGAAAGGGCCTCATTTGCATGAGAATTGGGGGGCCCCCGAGTGGTGGGGCGGAGCATTGAGCAAACCCGTTGAGTAAACTGCCCTCCCAGCCCTGCTGCCCCTGACCTCTCTGCCCCAGGGGCGAGGGTAGAATAGAAAAGAAGGCTTTTGCTCCACATTGAGGCCAGCGCGCCCTCCCTCCCAAATTCTAGGGCTCACCCGTGTGCCTGGCCAGGGCTTCATCTTCCCCGTCGGTGAAAATGAACGTCTGGAAGGAAAAGAACAGCCTTGAGCAGGCAGCTCTGCGATCTTCACCACCATCTAGTGTCAGGGGCGGGTTTGAGGCTGGGCATCCTGGAATTTCCAAGCTAGAGTTTAATTGCACCTACTTCCCACGCTTCTTTGGGCCTCAGTTTCCCCATGTGCACAGAGTGAAGCTCAAGTGCCCAGTGTGAGTGGCAGTTGGTGGGAGCCTCACTTCACAACCTTCACAGTTGGGCCCAAGGTCACCCAGGCAGCTGTGAGGCACGAGCCAGGTGAGGCGCCTCACCCACCCACCAGGTAACTGGCTCCCGCAGCCTGCCTGTGCACCTGGCGAGGCACACACCCTTATTGACACAGCACCAGGCCTGCCCACTTTGAGGCTCGGGTGGAGGGACAGGCGGAGGAGGTTGGCTTTGGGAAGCCAAATCTCAATCACTCAGGTCGGGGACAAAGGCCTCTGCTGGGCGGCTGCCAAGCACTGGCGGACAAAGGGCCCAGAGGGAAGATGAATCACCAGGCATTGTCCGCCAGCTTTGTCCAGGGTTGTGCGGCAAGGGGTGCTGGGGCCAGCCTTAACTCGGCCGAGTTAAGCGGGAGTGGCCGCACTGCCCATTACCATACAGCTGGCCTGGTTAACTGGCCCAGGCTGGGCACAAGGTCCCATGCAGGGTGTGGCCACCAGCACTGCCGCCCTTCAGACTGGGCCTTTAAGCCAGCCCCTCCAGCTGTGACCAGCTGAGAAGGTTACTCTCTCTGAGCCAAAGCATCCACTGTGGCTCTGTGAAGTCATCAATGGGCAATGAGTTTTGTTGCAGAAAACTGTGTGTCCCAGCTCACAAGTCAGGGTCGGGCACCCCTCCTGCTGCTTAGGCGAGGAAACCCAAGCTGGCAGAAAGGCCTCTTGCCTAAGGCCACAACAAAGTTCCACCGTGCCAGCTAAGGGCCACCCCCTGCCAGGATCACTCCTGCAAACCGGAGGGAGCCGACAGGGTGGGGCCAGGAGCTGCCGGCGCCCGCCTGGGCCCGTCGACACACAGGAGGAATGTTCCTTCCTCTGATGGCCCGCCCAGCCCAGCCCAGCCCAGCCTAGCGCGTGCCGCCGCCGGCGCACCCTGGCTACATGCAAAGCCTCTGGCGGGGGTAAGGGATATTCCGAGTAATGGAGGCAAAATACTCCCCACATGCCCACCGGGCCTCATTTCCTTCGGTGTACAAATGAGTCTAACGAGGGCTCCAGCATGTGCATGCCTGGGACATAGTACATGCCCCCAGGCAAAGCAGGCGCCCACCCTCACCTGGCCAGCCTCATCTCCTTGCCCAAACCTGACCCCAGTCTGGGCACATGCCTGGGTAAAGCCAGAAGCTTCAGCACAAGCCCAGAGCTCAGAGAGGTAGCAGGCTCAGTCTACACCTCCAGCACATGCACCCCTCCTTCCAAAACCCGGCAGACACCCCAAGGCGGCCGCACGCACAGACTCGCACCCAGCCCCCCGCCCGCGCCCCAGCATCTCAGCCCAGGAATGCCGTGGGAGGCTGAGGGCTGGCCCGTGCAGACACTGCCCTGCCGCCGCCGCTGGATTAAAAGGAAAATGCTTTCTTAATGAGATCAAGTGAGGCCTGTTCTCCCGCGCTTTCCTGGTGCCCTAAAAACCCAGCCCAAGGCTACAGAGATTAAAGTCACCTTTGTTCAGCTCTGGAGCAGGGAGGCCTCCAGAAGAACAGCACTGAGGCCGGGTACAGGGGTGGGGGTGCCTGTCTCCCCACAACAGAGGAACCAGGACAGGAGGGGAAAGGAGTTGTCCGGCCACAGGCCTCACCCACAACTCAGACCCTCAGTTTCCTCTTCTGTAAAATGGGCTCACCTGTGTGGCAAGCAAGTGCAGGAGACTAATGTCCTGCTTTAATCTCCCTAATGGCCACAGAAGGTGGGCACCATTACTAGAACGTACAAGTGGGGAAAACCCTGCCTTTCAGAGACCCAGACACTACCCCCACACACACCCACACACACACATAACTTCCCCGATGGGACGGCAGGAGGAAGAGCAGGGCAGTAAGGGCAGCGGGACTGGAGGAGGGCAGGCGGGGGGACACCCACAGGAAGCAGCATTGTTCCTGGAGCTGCGATTCAAAGAAACACAGGATGCCAAGTTCTCCCCCAACCATTGTGGCTGCTGCGGTGGCAGCCACGGCAGCCTGGCCCGCTCCAGGGAGGGGTGGGGGAGGAGCCACATGGGCCAGAGGCCAGACTCTTCATCCTGGACTTCAAGGCCCCTCCCAGTGTGGCCCCTGGCAACCCCACCACCGCAAACCGCCACTCCAATTGCTGGAAATTTCTTGCATGGCCCCATGCTTGTGCTCGTGATGTCCTTTCTAGACACTTTTTTACTCACAGCCTCACAGCCTAGCTCAAATGGCACCTCCTCCAGGAAGTCTTCCCTTCCCCCCAGCACATGGGTCAGATGCCCAGTCTCAGCTCACACAGCCTACCTGAGTTTTCCCCAGCACACCCCTGCCTTCCTGTGTCTCCCTCATCAGGTCATCTGAGTCACCTTGCACAGGCCTGGGAAAGGTGGGCCCTCTGCTGTGATTTCAGGAACCCCTGCCTCCAACACACCACTGAGGAGAGCCAGCTTGCTAAGTACACAGGGGCCGTAGCTGGGGGCGGATCCTGCCTCTCCTGATGTGGGGGGCTGGAAAAAGACACACTTCATTGTGACCCTTTGACAGGGCCCTTGGGCTCAGTGGAGTGATGGCCCCACCCCTTCTCTGAGCATCTGGTGGACTTACCCTACACCTCCACATCCTGCCCAGTCCTCTTTTTTATCACACCCCATTAGAAGGTGAGTTTCTCCCATTTCAGAGTTGAACGGACTGAGGGTCAGACAAGTCCTAGGTTTTTCCCAAGATCACCCAGCCCAGCTGGGACTGGTACCTGAGACCCTGACCACATCCCCTCTGCTGAAGAAAACCCCAAAATTCCAAGTGAAATGTACTTAGAGCTGGTGGCAGTCCAGAGGGGGCTAAGTGCTGCTCCAGGTCACACAGCAGGAGGGCCCAGTGCTGAGGAGGGGGTGATGCACCAGGCTCAGGGATGGTGCCCTGCAAGGGCTGTCAGTCAGGGATTGGAGGGGGTAGGCCCCCTCATCGCCAGGCAACCTGAGTGGCCAGCACGCTGGTTCCCATGGAGCGCATAGCTGCACACAAGAGGCCCAACGCGGAGAAAGGGGCTTTGTTACCTTGCCCAAGGGGCCGGCGTGAGAGCCGACCCGGCGCTGGGAATCCTAACGGCCCAGCCGCCAAACAAAACCCACTGCCCCCACAGCCCCCTCCCGCAGGCCGGCTGAGCCCCTGGGAAAGGGACATAGTGTTCCCGGGAGGCTGTCTGCTATGGGGTTCCCAGGGCCCCCTTCCCATGCCAGGGGACCCTGTCACCTTACTCCCCACGATGACCTCACCAGGGCCCTGCACCCCACGCCTTTCCCCCGAAAAAAGGTCAGTCAAGCTAGAAGGTCCTATGTCCCTAGAGCCCCCATCCTTGGGCCAAATGTCCCTGAACCTCCCAGCTGGGGGAGATTTCCTCCTCTGCCCCCCCACCCTAGGAGGGCCCACACTCTACCCTGTTCCGCCCCAACAAAGCCAACCGTCCCGCTGTAGCCTCGAGGGAGATTTTCAAAGTGGGGTGTGTCTTTATTATGTGTGTGTAAGAAGCTGATGCTTAACTGGAGTATATTATGCACAAAGTTCTGGCCTCAAAGACTTGCATGGTGGAAACCGGGTTTCTGTACAGACGCTAAAATCCAATGCTATCTTTCTTCTGAAAGGTATTCCTCAGGGCCCACGTACCACCAATGACTTTCCCCCATACTGTAGCAACCCGGGATGCGGAAGAGGACTGGGTCTGAGCCACTGAAGGGGCCCTAACCCTTCGCTTCACCTCTAAGGGAAAAGACTTCCTCCCCGAAGAGGGGTATGACCCTAGGGTGGATGCCCATGAATCTGCTGGGGAAAGCTTGGGGACAATACATTTCTAATGCATGCCAGTGTGTGGGAGGCAAGAAGCATCACAGGGCAGCAACTCCCAGCACTGGTGACAGGTGCAGGGTCAGTTCAGAGCAGCCACTCAGGGCTTGCCTAGGAGTGACCCCCCACCCCCAGGCACCTCCACAAGTGGACGAGGAGAGTGGCCACCAACAGGTAAACAGGACTCGAGGAGATGGACTGGCATCACTGCCCTACCGACAGTCCCAGTGCTGGACAGGGATGCAGCCTAGCCCCCATCGGATACTGTCCCTAGACGGACTGTCCTTAGCTGGACAAGACGATGCGCCCTACCCCATCAGTCCTCCCAGACCGCCGGGGCTCACCATCTCCTTGTGGCGCGAGATCCAGGTCTCCAGTAGCAGGTCGAGGCGCGCACGATGAAACTTTTTGGTGGTCTTGACTGCGATGAAGACGTCGCGGGGCGCGAGCGGCTCCGCCGGGGGCCGCGAGTGACCTCTGGCGGGGTCGGGAGAGTCCTGGGGTGGCGGGCCGGCGTCTCTGCGCGCGCGAGTCAGCAGGCTGAAGTACTCAGACAGACTGTGCACCTCACGGACAAGCGCACCAGGAGCCGCCGCGGCCGCCCCCAACCCAGGCGCCGGGGCTGCCCCCGCGGGACCTGCCAGGCTGCGCAGAGCACGCCGGCCGCGCTCGGCTGGCACTGGGGGCGGCGGCGGGTCTGCAGTGAGCACCAGCAGGCAGGCGAGCAGCGCGCCCGCCAGCGCCAGCAGCAGGCGCCGGCCGCAGCGCTTGAGCATGATGGGGTGGCGGCCGTGCAGTGCGCCCTGCCCGGTGCGCCCCGCTCGGTGCGCCCCGCTCGGTGCGCCCTGCCCAGTCCAACCCGCCCGAAGAGCCCCAGGTCCCGCGGCGCAGTCCAGCTGTGCACCTCCCGCGCCCAGCGCTCTTAAACCTCCCCGCCCCCGCCCCGCCCCGGAGCGCTGACTGGCTCCCGGGCCTTGGGGCGTGGCCTCGCCGGGGTCGCCCCTCACAGCCCGCAGCGCCCACGTGGGGCCGCTGCAGGGGGCTGGGAACCGCCTGGCGGGCGGCAGGGCTCCCGCTCCCCCCCAACCCCGAGCACGTGCACGCCCCGCCCTGCTGGGGTCGCCCAAGGCGGACAGTCGAGGGGTGTGGAGCTGTGAGCCTGGCCAGTGCCCATGGCCCTGAAAGAGAAACCCAGGCTGGCCAGCACCCGCCGCAGCTGCACTCAGGGGTCCGGCACGCGGAAGGGCGCGCCCTCGGCGCTGTGGCTAGGGTGCTGGGACCTAGGCTTCAAACTCAGACGCCGTGCAGGGGACGCGCTCCTTCGTCACTGTACACTTCCCCTCCCCGACCCTGGTTTCCTCCCTTTGGAACAGCACTGGCTATTCAAACTAGGGCGGCGCCTGGGTCGTCCTGATCGCTGGATTCTGGGCATCAGTTTAGCCACCTGTGCCACAGGTGGGAGCACAAGGTTCCAGCGAGAAATCACCTATATGAAATACCATCCTTGTCTCCTTGGCTAATTTCCTGGAGTCCCTACATCGGAGGAGAAGAGGAGTCGTCTACCCAAATCCTCAGGCGCCCCGTGGCTAGGAGGAACTAAGGCCGCCCATTCCCTCCTGGGATGAAAGGCCGCCTTCTGTCCCATTTGGTCCCTCCGGCTTGGGCCAGATGTGGCCCAGCTGTACGCCCTCCCTGCCCCGCCTCTCCGGCACACGGCCCCCATCTCCGGCCCTTCCCACGGGCCGCCCCGGCCCCCAGCACGAGCGGAGGCGGCAGGAATGCGCGCCACGCCAGCCGAGGAGGGTAAGGGGCTAGAGGCCCGGAAGTGGCCAAGTCCCCCCCCACCCCCCGCGGGGAGAAGCCGCGGGGTCTGAGTCCCCTACTTGCCGCATCTTCCGGAAGCGCGGTTGGGGGCGGCTCTCCGCTTGGCTGCGCCTCCTTCTCCAGCCTTAAGGCTCCTGTCCTAAGGAGGCCCTCTGCAACCACCACGACCACCGCAGCTAAATTGCTTCCCCTAGGTGCTTATTCTGTCCACGGACAGTTAGCACTGTCGGACATCACTCTGCCTGAAATGGCATTTTTATTTATTTACATAGTCCTTATGGTCCCCTCTCTCGACCTGGACCATATCAAGTGCTCCATAAAGATTTATTAAGTAGGTGGCTGGCCTCACTGCCAGACAACACCTCCCCAAGAAAGTCTGAGGCCCATTTGCTCTTAGGGCCCTAGGGGCCACACCTCTGTCCCCTCTGAGATGGGCGGGTGGGGGTTGGAGGTTCCCAGGCCTCTTTCTGCCTGCCCCAGGTAATTAGCAGGCACCACTTAGGGCAGGCAGATGCCTGAGCAGATGGTGCTAGCTGTGCCCAAGTGACAAGTCTCCCATGGCCTCACCTCCTGCCATAAACCCCTCCTCCACCAGGCAGATCCCAGCCTTGGAACCTCGGGGCAGCTGAAGAGGCGTGGGGGTGGGCAAGAGAAGGAAGGATGATGGCTGAGTTGGCTGCCTCCAGTAGGCAGCTGGGCCCCAGCTCCATCCTCAGGTCTGAAGTCTCCTTCGTCCTCACCAACCACCAATCACAGTCTGTCCTGTATCTGAACCATTTTCAGACCAAGCCTTCTGCGCCCGATCATCTCTTCCATGGATCACTCTGGTCTCCTTGCCCTCAGCCTACCTGCTTTATTTATTCTCCTGCAGCAACCAGACAACTCCGATCATAACTACACATGCACACATATGTGCATGCGTGTGCACATGTATACACACACATACAGATCAAAATCCTCTGTGGCTCCCCTCTTGCCTGTGAGTTTAAGTCTTGGCCTGGTTTCCGAACACCTCATGGTTTAGTACCAACCCTATTTCTTTCTTTCTTTCTTTTTTATTTAGTTTGTGTTTGTTTGTTTGTTTGCTGTAGGGCATGTGTGCTTGACAGAGAAAGACAGAGAGTGAGAAATCATCCCCTGGGGGGATGGCGATGCCTCAATCCCTTCTCTTCCAGTCTCCTCTCTGGATTTTGGGCACACATGGCCCTAGCATTATTTTCAAGCCACCATGTCTGGGGACGGAACAGCAGTCAACCATGTGGGATCCAATGCTTTAGCATCCACACCACCTGCTGGCCCTCAGCCCTGTTTCTTAGTGCTCCCTGCAACTCCTCATTCCCCAACAGCCCAAGTATGGCCAAGCCCCCAAATCTTTGCATAGGCTATGCCCTATACCTGGAATCCAAGTCGATGCCAACCAAAGTGGCTACCACTAGGTGCTGAGCATTCTGCAAAAGGCAGGAGAGCAGAAAGCAGCTATGCCATCCCTATGGACCCGCTCCAGGTCCATGAGTCAGTCTCCTTGTAGTCACAGCCCAGGGGTGAGACCCTCTGCCTAGAGCCTCCAAGCAGCCCTGCTGCTCTCCTGTCCTAGCCCTCGAGCTCCCCCGCTTGCCTGGCTGCTGTGCTCTGACACACAGACAGTGGACGCAATGTGCCCATTGTACAGAAAGCAAGCCGAGGTTCAGGGAGGGGCCGTACAGAGGGCGACAGGCCCTGCCTGGCAGAACTGGGCAGCAGTTTCCTGTGCCTCTCTGCAGCCAGGCTTGGTAGGAGCCAGGAGACTCAGTGTGGCAGCCTGTCTGGGAAAAGGACAAAGCCTGACGGCATTCTTGTGGGGGCTGCAGGCTTTGGCAAGAGTGGTTCAATTTCTTTGCTGTCAGGAGAAAGGAATTTCATGGTGACTCCTCAAGGTCTGAAAACTGCAGGGGGGTGGCCGACCTAGCCACCCCCGCCCTTTCCCCAGGCTCAGATCCAGCTCAAGGCACTCCCCAACCCCCAGACCCAAAGACTCCCTCCAGGGACCCATGGAGCCTAACAGCCCCTGTAGCTGAGTGGGAGGAGATACTTAACTTGGGACAGGACAGGAAATGAGGAGCTGGGGAGGGGGCTGAAGGGGACTGATCAGGTTACCCAGAAAGCCCCTTGGGGGTCTTGGGATCCTCTAGAGGGGAAGCTGGGGATGGTAGCTGTTCCAGGGACCTACCCCAGGAGGGAGCCAGACTGCTTGCCTCCCAGTCCCAGAGGGGCCACTTCTTAGCCTTAAGATTTAGACCTGTGTCATTCTTCCTCTAAGACTCAGTTTCCTCACCTGGAACAAGACGACTTTACCATCCATTTTGTAAAGTGTTCATGGATAATCGGGTGGACAGGGCCGGCAGCCTGGCCCCTGGTCCACAGGTGAGGGTTTACGCACTTTCTGGACTGCTGAGCTCTCGGCCCGGGCCCCTCTGCAAGCACCAGTTTGGGACTCCTGGGCAGCCAGACACCTGGATGGCCCGAGAGAGCGGCCTTTGAGGTGGGTGGAGAACTGGCCCAAGGCACAGAGGACTCAAATGACTAGGGGGTCCACACTGGGGGCAGCAGTCCTTCGACCCCTGCTCTGCCTCTCCCTACCCCATCCATCAGGTTCGGGGCTCAGGGCATTGCTGTGTTCCTACCTCTTTCCACGCCAGGCCCCAGCCTGGCACCTCCTGTTGGAGTCAGTTCCACCAGGTCTTGGAAACTGTGGACAGGATCGACTTACCCAGCTGGGTCTCCTGGGGCCAAGCTTCGCGGCTGGCTAAGAGGCCATCCTTTGTGGCATTCCCCAGGGTTGTTTCACGGAGCTGCTCCGGCCTGCCTCCTCCAGGGTCCTGGGAAGAGCTGTGGGAGACATACTGGGTGACACATTAACTGGGCAGGAAGCCATCCGAGGCAGTGAGAGGCCCGTTGGTCTGTGTCCACCACTCCTCTCAGTGTCCTAGGAACTAGTCTCCTTCAGGACACGAGCCCAGAAAGGGAAAGTGGTGTCCCTGGCTTTGCAGCAAGGTGGGGCAGAAAGGGACTGGGTGGAGAGACTCAGGCCAGGCCTGCGCTGCCATGGCCTCCCTCTTCTTGCATGGCATAGATAGAGGGATGTCTGCCCTGGGCTGCTGGGAGGCCACAAAAGAAAACCGGCAGATGCCAGATGCCTAGGCATCCTAAGAGGCAGTGCATAGCCAAAGTGACCCGCAGGATCCAGGCCAAAGCTCCTGGGTGAGCAGTCGCTGGCAGGAGGGAGGTCAGGGAGGGGAGCAGGTTGGCTGAGAGGCTCGGGACAGCCAGGCTCCCGAGGCAGGAGGGAGGGGTGCAGCTGGGCAGTGGCAGCTGATTCCCGCTACTGCAGCTAGGGTGGGCACTGCCCTACGAGAGAAATAGACAGCTGCCAGCTGTGAGGTGAGCCCCCCACCTCATCCCAGCCCTGCCTGCCCACTGCTCTGCCCAGAACCTTCCCCACACCCTTCCGTCCCACACACTGTGTGGTCTGAGGCCAGTGCCCTTCTTTTTGTGGAGCTCAGGGATTTACTTGACTCTCTAACAGAGACATGGCTGGTACCTTCCTGCCTGCCCATGTAGGACTGGCTTGGGGTTGACACTCTGCAGGCATAAAGCAATGACCATTTCTGCCACACCATGGCAGCCCGGCATGGACAGAGTGACAAACCTCTTAGAACCCTGCCAACTTGGCCTGCATGGCTGAGTCAGGCCTCAGGGGGCACCCTGGCCTGGGCGCCCTGCAAGGCCAGCCAAGTGCTACTCCTCCCAGGAAACCCTCCCCTCATCCTGGTACTGACCCCTTGAAGTTGCAGCTATCCACTTACCTATCTGCCTCCACGAGGGCAGGGGCCACACCTTGCTCCTTGTCCAAGCCTGGACCAACGTGGGTGCTCAGTAAATGCTGAACAGATTAGGAGGACAGACAAATGGACAGACAATTGAATGGACGGACAAATGAATGGACAGACAGACAGATGGGTAGGCAGATAGAAGGATGGGTGGATGCATGGGTGGACAGAGGTGTGTGGCTGGGAAGGCTGGATATCACCGACATGAGGGCAGAACACTGTTGTTCATGTCTGTGCTCCTGTGCCTAGCACCATACCTGGCAAATAGTAGGTGCTTGATAAACATGTCAGATGGATAGGCGGAAATGCAGACACACAGGACACTCAAAGTAGCGTGTCTCTGCTTCCATCCCCAAAACACCCAGCCCTGGGGAACGTGAGTCTCAGGGTAAGAAGCCCCGCAGGGCTATCTGCTGACCTCTGAGCTGGCACAAGACAGGACAGGGGACCTGTGGGAGGGTTGGAGTGGAGACCAGTTCTCAGTGGCATTGTGCTGGGTGTCCACCCTGCACTGGAGCCATTTCCAAATATCACCTAGAGGTATTTGGTCTCCCTCAAACTGTTAGTCTTACAGATGGTTTCCGGGGTCTGGAGAGATGAAGATACACACCCCTGACCTCACATCAAGGAGCGGGAGGGGTTTCTCAGCCTTGGGGCCTGGTTTGCCCACACCAGAAGGACAGCAGGCCCGAAACTGGCAGCTGTGCCTCTTCCTGGTGACTGCCTGAGGCCAGCTGGGCTGTGGAGCTGGACTGGGCTAATCTGATTTGCAGCTCCCAGTAGCAGAGCCCGGACACCAGGACCCCTTACTGACGTCCTGCAGAAGCCCGATTCCCAGACCCACTCTGCCGCAGCAGGCCTTTGTCTTACCAAGAATGGCTGGCTTGTGCGGCAGCCGGCAAAGGCCCGGGGATGGGCTGTTGGCTGTGCCAGTGCCTGCCAGGCCCCAGCCATGACCCTGTGCCCCTGTCAGGAGCAGCTGGGGGAGGGGTCTCAGGCCGGATGGAGGTAGCAGGGGTCAGAGTCTTGGATCATAGGGGAATTCTGCTTACTGCATGATCTGGGGCTTGTCTTTGTGGCTCCCTGACCTCAAGCTCCTCCTCTGTGACATGGACCGATGTTGCTTCCTTCCCCCTCATGAGGAGCTATTCTGGAAGCGGGGCGGCTAGAGGAGATTATGTGTCTAGGAATGACAATCGCACCTACTAAGAGTTGAGCCGCCCCCGTAAGAACTGAGAGTTAGTGAAGGGCTCAGGACTCCACCTGCCTCCACCCACCTACCCATCTGTCTGCACGTCCATCTATCCTGTCCCATTCACCCACCCAACAGCATCCCTGAGCGTTTTCACCATGCTTGGCTCTACTTGGTACTGGGGGAATTTAGGAGATGACTCAGACACAGGCTCTGACCCCAGGGAGTTTAGTGTCTCATGGAAAGAGTCCACAACACCCAATGTCCCCAACACAGAGAACAGCAAGAGTGGGAAGATAGATCAGGCCCAAAGGCACCCAAGTTCTGGCGAAAGAGAATCCTGTTGTGTGCCAAGACTAGAGGTAGGCTGGAAAGGCTTCTAGAAAAAGGTGGTGACATTTGTCTCAGGGCTTGAAGGTTTGGTAGGTGGAGGTGGGATTAGAATGCAAAGCAGGGCTATCCTGGGATGTCTGAGGCTGGAAAGGTGAGCAAGACCCTCAGACATCCAGGGATCAGGAAGTCAGCACGGGAGATGATAGGGAGCCATAGAAGTTTTGCGAGTAAGAGGGAAATGGTCTGAGGTGTATTATAGGAGGAGAAGTAACTCTGAGGTCCAGTTCAGACGATGTGTGTCCACCTCAAGCCGTCCTTTCTGTCTCTCTGGGCCTTTTGTTCTTATGACCTGGGAGGGAGGAAGATGCGAGGTGGTCTAGCAGCCACCTTGGCCTTTGTTCTCCCCCCTCCATTCTTTGGAAGGATCTGCCAATATACATTTTTTTTAAAGAATTATTTATTATTTTTATTTATTTATTTTTTCACATGAGTTTGCCAGAGAAAGACGAGAGAGAGAGGGAGAGAGAGAGAAAGCTACCAAGTTCAGGACTTGAACCATAGTTGGCCATGTGGGAATTTCAGCACCTTAGCCACCATGCCACTTGCTGGCCCCAGATCTGCCAATATTAAAGTTTAGTCTGGGAAAGACTTGCAGAGGGAGGACAAGGCCAGGTTTCCCAGAAGTCAGATCCTAGCTGGAGAGGACCTGGGTGGGACAGGGTCTCAGGGCTCCATACTGGACTGAGGCCAGGCCTCTGATGTGCTCTCCTTTCTGGCTCTGGTTTCTTGGTACTGTAAGCCGTCTGCAGGGACCAGCCCAACGGGCGTCAACTGGGGCTGATTCTGGCCCCTAGAGAGCACTGGGAAATTATGCTTGGGATGGGGTGGGCAATGCTAGTAGCATCTGCTGGGCAGAGGCCAGGATGCTGCTAAAAAGCCCCAGTGCTCAAGTAAGGCCCCACATCAAAGAGCGTTCCAGCCCACAAGGTCCAGGCACCAAGGTAGTGAAGTCACTCTCGAGACGGCGGGGCTCTCCCCAGGCACGAACCTCAAAGGCCTTCTTGGTGGTAGTTATCCTGCTCCATCTGGGTCCACACAAGATGGGCATGTGCCTGGCAGTGAGGCCAGAGGAGTGACTTGCTCCTGCCTTCCTGCAGGAGGTCACATGAGGGTAGAGGATGCAGCAGGAAAGGCCTTCGGGGACAGTGCAGTCTCCATAAACCGGAAGGATTGCTCGGGGGGCTTCCGGTGGTGGCCATGGCAAGGATCTGGAGGGGGCTGGGGCAGGGTCAGGCTGCCTAGTCTGCCATCCAGGGTTTGATGAGGGCAGGGGCTACAGAGCTGGGGCCCCTACCCTTGCCACTCGCCACAGCCTCTGGGTGGTCCCAGCTTTAGGGCATGGTTGGGGATAGGGGGTGGAGGGAGGGGCCTCCTTGAAAGCTGTTTGCTCAGCCGAGGTTTAATCTCCAAAACAGGAAGGCACATATTGACAGTAGCAGCAGACGGAACTGTGCTGAGCCTGCCAGGTTAAGCTCCCCAGCTCCTCCCTGCCCCCCCATGCTGGGGGGGGGTCCCCTCACCACTCCTGTCCACCCACTCCCTCTCACAGCCTCTCAGTCTGTGCCTTGGGGAGAGGGTACCCCAGGCCACTCTGCCAAATGCAGGTAGGCTTGGAGCCAGAGGGTAGAGCGTGGACAGGAAGTGGGGTGTGGTGGGGGTGGGGGTGTCCAGGGTCAAAGGCCCTGCAGGGTGTGTCTCTGGGTCTCATTTTGCAAATGAGGAAGCTGAGGCTCAGAGAGGGAAGTGAGCTGGCCTGGGTCACACAGGGTGGGGTGGGAGTGGCCCTGTCCACCACCCTCGTCCAAGGAGTAGAATCAGCTCCCAGAGAGCCGCCTGTCTGGTATACATAGGAGAGACGGCTGGCTCCAGGCTCAGCAGGGCTGCAATGCGAGGAGTGTTTACTGCCATAATAGGTCTACCCACTGCCGGAGGAAGCTGTCGAAATGGCGAGGTGGCATGCCAGGCTGCCCTGGGCAACCTCCAGGGTCATCTGGTCCCTTATCTGCCCCCACCAGCCGCCTTGATAGGATTATGATTCTCTGGACAGGGCTGAAGCCAAGTCTCTCTGGGCCATCTTGAGCAGCTCACATGCCTGTCATGGATCTCAATCCCATGCCCACTCCATGTCCAGGGTGCCTTGACTCCTTGACCTGATCTACAGCAGGTAGGGAGCTGACAGGGTAGGCCGGGCCAGACACTGAGGGTCAACCCTAAGTCTACAGATGGTGTTCCTGTCTGACACCTCCTTTACGCCACACTGCCCACTTAAGACGGCTGGCCTGCTCCTGGCACTGGCTGGCTACCATGACTGGGCCCCTAGCGACCTCCTGCCCTTTGCCTGCTAAAGCCCTTGGGCCTCAGCCAGACCAGCACACACTTTGCTTCTGGGCCTTCTCATCAGTTGCCATCTCCCTTGGGAAGTCTTCTAGGCTTGCTCCCTCATCTCATTCACATCTTGTTTATCCCCAGGTTCCCTCCAGCCCCCAGCAGCCAGTTTGACCCTCAGAGAGTATCCAGTTGCTGAAAAGCTCAGAGTTTGCTGTAGTTGGCCCTTACTAGAAGAGCTAGAAAGATCTTACAGATTTTGTGTCAAAGTCCCATTTCACAGATGGGAAGTTGGAGGCCCACAACAGCAGGGCCACATAGTAATTAGCATGTAGCTCCAGGCATGCTGGGAGTGAGCATCCCTGGGGTCACACTTCTTGGTTATCTCTCATAGCCCAGGAAATCCTGCAGGTGTGAGGAGCTAAGGCACCAGAGTTCCTCCCCTGCAGAGTCTATGGGGGGCGGCACCAGGATAGCACTTGATCCAGAGATGGGGTGGTGATGGAGGACCTTTGGGTCATGGCTCCCTGAAGGAGGCCCTGCCAGATCTGTTTCTTCTACTTCCCCTTGAAAGGCTCTGTCTGACCAGGAGGCTGAGCAAGAGCTGGATGCGCCCACTGAGGAGTGGGCAGCTGTCAGCATGCTCCAGGAGGGGTGGGAGCAAGGCAGCCTGAGCTGGTCCCCAGGCCTGGCCCCTACTGCAGCCTGCAGCATGGCCTGTGTCATATCTCTGGGTGGGGGAGGGAGGGTCCCTAGTCTTGGCTGTGTTCTCAACTCATGCGGGGTCCTAGACAGGTTGTTTCTCTCTAGTCTCAGCCACACACCCCCCCCAGACGAGCAGTCACTTGAGCCCTCCTTGGTTCTCTGAGACCCCCCAGCCCTGATATATCCTCTGAGGCTGGCCATGTGGTGGTAATGGCTGCCATCCTCCTATCTCGTCCCTGCTCATCACTGCTGTTACTATATCCCAGCGACCTAGTTTCCCCCCTCTGTCTCGGCAGGGTGGATAGTGTCCCCATTTGAGGCAGGGTGACGTTAGATCAGGTGTCCCAGGTGGGGCCAACAGGCTTGTCTGCTGGCTCAGGGCAGGGGCCACGGCTTTCAGGTCTTCAATAGCCCAAGATTACGTTCCATCCCTAGGGGGACCCTATTGTGTAGCCATTGTGATGGCCTGGGAACCGCGGCCTCCCAGGCCAGACTAGGATGCGCTTCCCTGCCCAGGGCAGTCTTCTGAGCTATTTGGGCAGCTTCCAGGATGAGAGCACACACAGGCACATGAATGTGTGCACACAGGGCCACAACCAACACAGGATCTTTGTAAATTATTTATTTTATTTATTATAAATATTATTACTGTTATTATTAATTTTTAATTTGACCAGACAGAAAGAGAGAGAGAAAGAAAGTGAGAAAGCAAGCCACCAGGTCCAGGATTCCAACCACAGCCTGCCATGTGGGTGTTCAGCTCCTTGACCACCACACGACCTGCTGGCCCCCTGACACAGGGTCTTACAGAAGCATGGACCCTGGCCTACGAGATAGCTTTTCCACTGTCCAGGGCCACTGCTTAGGAAAAGGAGCTGCTTCTTCGCAGTTCAATGATCAGAGCATGGGCTGGCCTTCAGGCATGTGCCTTGGTCAGTGCATGACCTGCACAGATATGCACAGCGGCCCTGGCACTGCCCGGCCCCTCCCACCTCCTGTTTGACTCCTCTCAGCGATGTTCTCCTGCGGCCCTCTGCTCAGATGGCAAGGTTGTCCTCCGCCAGCAGCCAGCACTGACAAAGCCACAGTCCCACCCACAGTAGTGATGGGGATGCAGAGGAGGCAGGCTGACAACTGCAGGTCCAGGTGCAAGGCCTTCACTCCTTCTCCCGAGTCCAGTGTAGGAATGAGGAGGGCTCCTGGCCACCTGGGCGCGAATGCCATTCTTACCACCCTTCCCCAGCTGTGGCCCTGCAGACCTACCCCTGGGATCCCTTGTGCCCAGCTTAGCATAAGCCCCGTTGAGTTCGTCTTGGTGCCCCAAACAGTGGTGACCACATATTTTATTGTTGAACCTGGGACACTTTTAAGAGTGTGGGGAGCTATGTTAATAATTACTCCTCGGACATACCGGGGCTATTGCAGGAAGCTGGGTGTGTCACCGACAGAGACAAAGGCTCTCTGGTAGGAATGCATGCCGGCGGGCACACGACTTGATGTACAAGAACAGGCTTGCGGGCACAGGGCAGTGCTATGCGCACGTGTATGTCCATGCGTGCATGTGGTGTACGGTGAGCCGTGGGTGGTGAAGGCATGGCATGCTGCCAGTCTGCACGTGTGGGCTGGCTGTGTGCAGGGGACATTTGTGTCCTGGTGTGCACACGCCCGGAGCCCAGCCGCTGGCCCAAGATAGCTCCTTCCTCCTGCACAGCTGGAGAGTCAGGAAGGACAAGGCGGATTGAGCTGGCTTCGTCCTTGGTCCCGAGAGAAGTGACCAGGCCAAGGTGAGAGGCTGAGGCCAGGCCTTGCTCTGGGTGAGGTCCAGGGCTGGGGTGTGTCCCCGACACATGCTTCCTGCCCAGCATAGTGGTGGCTACCATAGAATCCCTTGTGCCCAGCTTGGCAGGAAGCATGTGTTGGTTCTCCTTAGGAGGTGCTTCTTCAAGAAGCAGGGCTTCTGGGGCAGACTGAGCTTCCCCTGTAGTTCATCCTAATGCTGTACCACCCCTTCCTCCAGGATACCTTCCATGACTAGGCTTTTGTCCCACTGCCCTATCCTCAGAGCAAATGAAGCAAGGAGGCTCCTTCCAGCTCATCCCCAGGCCTGAGCGCAGCACCTCAGGGGCAGAGAGAGACTCAACCTTCTCTCTCTCACCATCCCCCCAGCACCCATCTGAGCGGAATCCCTGCTTCCCTGAGACTCCAGGGTCTCCAGTTCTCATTGCTCTGAAGAGCAGTTACAGGCCCTGAGACAGACAGGGTTTGCTTAGGGACACACAGCCCGCCCTAGCCCCGCTCCCAGGTCAGGGCACTTGTGACTGTGGCAGCCGTGAAACCCTCCTTGGACCTTCCTGATGGCAGCTGCTCTGGGCCCCACTGACCTTGGCTTTGTGAGCCGCGGGTTTTGGGGCAGAGGCCAGGCCTGCTGACTCATCCAGGTGAGGGGCAGTCCATGCCAAGGTGTAGCTGAGGCAAGCTGGTCTTGGGCAGACCACTGGGACGCTCACCCGAGAGAGTGGACCAGTCCTGAGCAGGTCCCAAGCCCTCCCCTTCCTGTAGCTGGACATACCATTGAGATGCTGGGTCCAGTGTTGAGTGCTAGAAAGGGAACGTGAGCAAGACAGAAGTAGCCTTGCCCTCTGGAACTCACAGTACACTGGGGGCAAGCAGAGCGTGTGCAGGCAAGCAGATAAAACCATGCTAGAGATCAGCCCGATAATATAAAAAGTCGGGTTAGAGAATAAGCTAGCAGGCTGGATAGTCAAGGAGGCAGTGTATGAGCCGATGTATGGGCCAATACAGAGGCTGCCACAAGCCTGTGGGGATGTCATCCCAGTGTAGGAAACAGCAGGTGCAAGGGCACTGGGGTCAACTGGGGCTCCCCATCCACTCACTTGCTCAGAGAGCATTTGCACAGCACTTCCTGTAAGTTAGAGCTTACAGGCAGGGGTAGGTCAGACTTCGGAGGGTGCTCAGGGGACTCCTGGGTCCTGGGCTGGACTGGTGGGGAATGTCTATCTTTTAAGAGCTGGAACTTGAGAAAAGGAGGAGAGATAAAGTCCTTTCTGGCAAGGAGACCAGTCTATGGGAAGGTGGTTGATGGGAGGACCCTATAGCTGGGCTGAAGGGAGTTTTCCAGCCAGACTAGAGACTATTTTGGTCCTTTGGGGAACAGGGACATCCTTGAACCCCGAGATCCAGGAGATTTAGTCTATGGTGAGTGTATTGCCACAACCCACCTGGACCAGTGAGCTGAAGCCACTGAGGCTTGGGGGTGTATGGAACCCCCAAGCTGTGAAAAATTCCCAGGAGGAGGCTTACCCGTGTGGTTCCCCAGCTGGGTCCCCTTCCCGGACTCTTCCCTTTCTAGGTTCTGGGAGATGAGCCTTTTCAGACCCTCCTCTAGCTCCCCAGCTGCAACAAACTGACACAAACATGGCTCAAAACAACAGGTATGCATTGTCTCACAGTGATGGAGGCCAGCATTTCAGGGCCAAGATGTTGGTAGGCTCAGTTCTGTCTGAGGCTGGGAGGGAGTCCGTTCCACCCCCTCTCCCAGCATCTGGTTGTTTCTGGCAATCCTTGGCTTATAGAGGCTTCATTCTAGCCTGTCATTCCCCCAGTCTTCACTCTGAGTCTTCTCTCTCTCTCTTTTTAAAGAATTATTAATTTAATCTAATTTATTATTGCTATTATTTTAAAATTTGCTATAGGACATGTGCACTTATCAGAGAGAAACAGTGAAAGAGAGGTAAAATGACAAAGCAAGGCACCAGGTCTGGGACTTGAACCATTCCATGTGGGAGTCCAGCACCTTAACTACCACGTCACCTGCTGGCTCGAGTCTTCTTGTAAGGACAGCAGCCATTGGATTGAGGGTCCACCTAGACCAGGATAACTAATTACATCTGTGAAGACCTTTTCTCCAAGTAAGATCCCCTTTGGCGGATTAGGATGTAGACTATATTTTGGGGGGACTGTTATTCAATTTACTGCACCCCCAGATGCCAGAGATTCTGGGAGGCTGGATTGTCCTTCATTAAAGGAAGTTAAGCCAGTTGCCTACTCTTCATTGAAGCAGGCTTGGGAATCTAGGGAGGCCTAAGTGCAGGCGGGGGTGGCAACTTGGAGAGCAGGCAGCGCCAGGCCTGCTCACTAGGAATACAGCCTGCAGTCCCCACCCTTGCACAGGATGGGTGGACAGACAGGCACTCTGCCCCTGTCTCCCTGACTGCTTCTGGGGGCCCAGGCAACTCCTGGCACAAGAAACAGAGGGGGTGCACATGGCTGGGTTGCCCAGCTCACCGCAGACCCTCTCAGCAGGATGTTTTTCACAGTCCTCAGGTCTGGGCATGAGCATTGGGCAAGTGGCCACCGGGCCCTGAGCCAGCAGGGTTGGGCTTCCAGCACTTGCCCCCCATGATCGCCCCATGGCCATAAAGCAACTTCCGCCCCATAATCACCCATGCCAGGCGTAGGCTCGGCTGAAGAGCCCTTTATAAGATGTGGGCTCAGAGGCTTAGGGGTCACCTAGCAGTGGCTTCAGGACTTGAAGCTGGGTTGCCTGCCACGCACCTCCTGAGGGTTTCTTGCTGGGGGCTCCCCTGAGTTCCACTTGAAGCCTCGGCTTCCCCATCTGTGAACAGGGTCATGGTTTTGCATGCCTGCCTTGCTCCCAGGGACAAGGGGAGGGAGGGACAATGTCCCTAGTCACAGATACAGAAACCAGGGCCAGGAGGCGCCTGGCCTGGTCTCCCCTGCCCAGCAGATGCGGGTTGGGGCAGGCCCAGGCCCCAGCTGGCCCACCACCTGCTGACCTGCTTCCTCCCTGGCCCTCTGGGGGGAGGCGGTGGGAACGGGCCTGGTCTTTGCCTCTCAGACCCCCGGCGGCTGCCCCCTGGGAGGCCTGGTCAGCAGGCTCAGGTGTCCCGCACAGCCGGTTCCTCTGCCTCTTCCCATCTTCGCCTCTGTGAGCCAGAGAGAAGTCACTCCCCAGGGACCGCGGGCAGCTCTGGCCCCACCAGCAAGCTGGGCGGGTGGCCGTCTGGCTGCGGGTGAGCGGGGCTGGCTCTGATGCCATCTCCCTGTCCCCTGGGGGGCTGGGCCGCCCAGGTGTGTCCACAGGGGCCTTCCCCAGGGCTCTTTCCCATGACCCCTGTGCCCACCCCCCATGGCATCCATGTCTGTGCTGTCTCGGCAGCCCCCAGCCAGTTCCGGTGGGGGCAGTGATGGATCTGAGGCCCTCAGGCCCCGGCACAGCCACAGTGGGCCATGGCAGCCGTTGGCAGGCTTTCCAGAGAGCCCTGGATGAAGGGTCCTATTCCTCAGCTGACCCCACCTGGTTCTTCTACAGTGAGGAGCCCCATTTTATAGGCCACGAAAGGGAGGCTTATTGTGGTGGGGACCCCACAACCTTAGGCTAAGATGACCTCCTGCCTACCACTTCCCATCAGCAATACCAGATCTGCCCCAGGTTTGATAGAAGGACCTCAATGGGAAACTGAGTCTGAGACAGGTGAGATGTTTTGTTCAAGCACATAGCTGGCTTGTTCATTTGCTCTTAGAGCCACACTACTGGGATTGAAATCTGGCTGTGTGAATTATTAGCGAGGTGACCTCAGGGGAGTCACACAACTCTCTGTGCCATCGTTTAACTATAAAATGGGAATAATTAGAAGACCTACTTCAAAGGGTGTTGTGAGGATGACAAAAGCCTGGTACACAGTAAGGGTACACTAACAGGCCATTATTATTGTTGTTATTGTCATTATCATCGTCATTGTCTGGCCATCGCTACATCATGAACTTCAGCATGCTGGGACCTCGTCTGTCCTAGTCACCACTGAATCCAACCCCTAGACCCAGGTGCATAGTGCAGGCTCAGGGACTGAGGCCAGTTATGTCTCTCCCAGAGACGCTGACCCCTCCCCGCTCCAAGTCTCCAGAGAGACCCACTAGCCAAGCCTGTGCTCTCTGCTGGGCTTTGAGTCCCAAGGCCATGCCCTAAGGGGGTTACTTTTATCTGCATTACTGCAAGTCAGGAACTTGGGGTTCAGAGAGCAGACTCTGAACAAAGGCCACCTCCCCTCCCGTTCTAGTTGGTACCAAGGTGCTGGTGGGTGGGCTGGGTTGGGGGCTGCGACTAGGGACTGGGGGTAGAAGGAGAACAGCAGAACTGGGGGGCGGGGGCCTCAGGCCCCTGCAAGCTCAAAGCTGGGCACATTCCCAGGTGGGCGGGCCTGTTGGGACTTGCAGCTGGCACTGGGCCAGACCAATGGCGCCCACACAACGGCAGATCCATGCACCCCCAGCACGGCCTGCGCCTGCCTCTGTGAATGGCTGCCTGTCTCCACCATTACCAGAGGGGTGGCTGTGGGCAAAGGCTGCTGTCTCTGCCCACCTCCACTTCAAGACAGCATTTGAGGAGGGGGACCATTGAAGCTGGTGTTTAGCTGCCCTGGAAGGGTTACTGAGGCTCCTGCCCCTCTTCTGGGGCTCTGCTACTCCGGGGAGCCAGCCTATGACACACACGGCTCACACAGTACTCCCCTGGGACACTCATTCATTCACTCATTCATTCATTCTGCAGACACAGGTTCTCGCTGTGTGGCCTTGGGCAAGTCTCTTGTCCTCTCTGGGCTGTGATGGCTTCCATTTGGCAAAGGGGCCTGACCCTCATGATTCTTCAGCCGCGGGCCTTTGAGAGGCAGGCAAACAGGAAGTACAGCGTCTGGGCAGCTGCAGGCTCTGACAGCACAGCCGATGTCATTTTCGAGGTTGGCTTTTTCATGGTCTCCCCAGAGATTTCTGGAATCTCGCTCTCACCCACGCACTGCAGAGAGAAGTTCCCTGTATGTCCTCCTCCCTCCTCCTCACTTCCCCTCTCCTCCTCACTTCCTCCCTTTGGGGGCCCCTGATAGTCCTTCCCCACATTGGGGCGCAGTGGGCCAGGGGCCTTGCTGCTTTATTTCCTGAGAAGGTCCCATAAGGCAGCAGTCCTTGTCCTCAGCCCGTGACAGAAGAGGGAACTGACCAAGTTGACCAAAGCTCCCCTACCCTGCCCAGAAGCTTTCAGGACCTCTAGGCACCCCCTAATCTCTCCTGCCCCACCCCAACCCAACTACCATATCCTCTGAGCTCCTACCTCCCTACTGTCTATCTCTGCGTCCCCCCGCCTGCCGGACAGGGGGGCGCAGAGATAGACACACACACCCGGACCTGCCCAGCCGGCACCCTCAGCCCATCTCTGCACCTGCTGTCCCCTAAACCCAGCAGAACTCAGGTATCCCATGGCTGGCCTGGACCAGGTGGCCTCAGGGCAGGAATCTGGGCACCCCTGGGAACCGAGAACCTCCAGGGGTGAGGTGAGACATGAGGGCCGAGCCTGGGTCTAGGCCCCCATGTCAGATGAGTTTCCCTCACAGTTGGTACATGGAGACCCAGAGAGCTGCTGCGAGACATGAAGTCAGTGAGAGGCAGAGTCTGGGCTGCCTCCGCCTTGCCAGATGGCCTGGGGGAGGCCTCGGGATCAGAAGTGAGGTTGCGTCTCCCAGGAGACTTCAGCCCTTTCCTTCTAAGACTCGGTTTTCTCATCAGTAAAATGGGGCTATTTCTTTTTTTTTTTTTTTTAGAGGTTTTTGCTATAGGTCGCGTGTGCTCACCAGCAAGACAAAGAGATAGATAGAAAGTGAGAGAGATAGAAACCCCAGGGGGGATGACCACGCAGCTATACCTTCTTCTCCATTCTCCTCTCGGGATCTTGGGCACGTACGCACATGTGCCTGGCGTGAGTTTAAGCCACCGGGTCCTGGACTCGAACCACGGTCGACTACATGGGAGTCCAGAGACATAGCTATTATGCTAACTGCTGGTCCCAAATGGGGCTATTTCTTCTTTTCTCATGAAATTGCTATAAGACTCTGAAGAGCGAGGGTGGCTACGGGCATCAGCAGGTGCCCGGCTCTGGGGAGGAGAGACACACCAGGGTTCCCTGCACTCTGAACGAGGGGCCACGTAGGGCATATGGGGCCAGGGCCCTCGCTAACAGCTGCTTGCCTATGCCAGGAGCTGGGAGCTGAGGGCACAGCCCCCCTGCAGGGGAGCTACTGGTAGGAACATTTGAGTTGCAGTTCCATGTTGTCTGAACCCAAGTCCAGAACTGGGAGCACACCCACGAAATGAGACACTTCCTGTCTAGGTGGTAAGCTCCCCATCCCTGGGGACATGAAAGCAGAAACTAGCAGAGGAGCGACAGTGAGGAGCCAGGCATGGGCCTAGAGGCCAGGGTATTGACACAAAGTGGCCTATTGGCCTGGAATTCCAGGATTTCAGGACGCTAGGATCTGTCTACTCCAGATAGATGATGCTGGAGGGAGGGGAAAGGGTCTTCATGGTGAGGTTCTAGGCCCAAGAGGGACATAAGATTGAGAACAAGAGAGTAGAGTCAGTGATGGCTGTGTGTCCTTGGGCCGTGCTGCCCTCCAGCCCCGAGCCGAGCGTGCTCCTTTGTTTCATGCAGACCCTCTACTTCCCAATGACCTGCGGTCCTTGGTGCTGGAGTCCCTGCCCTGGTGAATCGGAGCACTCAGGTACGCTAGAAGGGACAGTGCTACTGGTGGTGGTGGGGGGAGGGCCTGTGGCCTCTCGATGATATTCTAGTGAAAACTTGCAAAAGGTGAGCTGGGCTTGGGGACACCTGGGGACTAGCAAAGGCCCTGAGGCAGGAATGGGCCTGGAATAGCCCAGGAACACCACATCTGGACTGGAGGAAGCACAGAAGAGTAAAGGGAGATGTGGATGAGGAGTTTGGGCTGGGCCTGGGGACCCTCCACTCCATAAAGAGACATGCTGAACACCTGGCACAGGCCTCTTCCCGCCATGGAGAGTTCCCAGGAGGGAGGGCTGGGGAAGTAGAGACAATGATGAGGACAAAGAGCTCGGGCCAGAGGCTGCAGGCAGCAGGGGCTGGATTTATGGCCTCTCCTGACCCCAGCAGAGAAACCAGCCTTGTTGGGCATGGTCAAGTCACCAGCGACCAGCTTGGGGGTGGGACCGTCAGGATGAAAGGCCCAGAGACAGGATTAGCTGTGGCCCCAAAGGCCTGCGGGACACCATGGCAACCATGAGGCTGCAGAGCTGGGGAGAATGAGGCCTGTGTTAACACCCCAGAGGCCTCCCCAATGGGTTTGGGGGCTTGTTAACCAGCTTACCAGGCAGCCCCGCCAGCCCATTGACATGGAAATCCAGACCTGCCATTCCTCAGCCCTGAAAAGGCCTATGGACTCTCAGAAAGTGGGGGCAGGTGCTGGCTTGGGCAAGAAGGGGCTCCCACCTTCCTCCTGCATCCCCCCACATGGCTGCTCTGCAAGTGCCTGTGTCCTTGAGGCTGAGAGGGGCTGAGAGTTACCCAACTTGGCACCCACTAATCAGGGGTCTGGTGGGCCTCTGGGTGAGGCTAGGCAGGGGTGGCCGTACTGTGGCTAGGGCCTGAGCTTTCCAAGTAGCCGTGCTGGCCAGTGCCAGGACAGGAGCTGCAGTGCAAGGTGGGGGAGGGCAGCCAGACAGCAGTGGCTGTGGCTGGCACCCCTGAGGTTACCCTGACTCCACTGTTAGGCTGACTCCTGGTGACCCACTATTGCCAGCTCAGACTTGAACTCCGAGCTCCGAGCCCTCCAAGCCCCTGGTTCCTAATTGACCTACATCCCCACTGGGAGACTGTCCCGGAGCTGGTCCCAGGCCCTGCCTGCCCTGTTCTCCAGATATGAAGCTTCCCCCCACTAGGGCCCTGTTCACCTGACCTCGCCACTCTACAGCTTGGCCCTGGCAGCCTTGTCTCAGCAGAGACCCTTTCTCAAGCTCTCTGGCTGTCCCTCCTTCATAGCTCAGGCTCCAGGTGGGGGCCTCTGGCTTTCCTCAGTTTCCCCAATTCGCCTGCTCCAAATGCTATGAGCTCTCCAGCTCCAAGCTCATCCAGGAAGATTTGCAACAAAGCCTGACCCATTCCTCTGGGGATGAGAGTAGCAAGGGCCCCCGTTTCACAGAACGGTCTGTGAAATTAGTCTGTGCTTAGGATGGAGAGGGGGTGGAAAGACAGCACCCCACCCGGAGCAGGAGATCCAGACTAGGGCTGAGCGAGAACAGCTCTTTGCCAGCCTCAATGTGCGGGAATGCCTGCCCAAGCCAAGGGCGGTGGAGCCGAGCAGGTGCCTAAGCCCCTGTTGACACAGAATGACACCATCTGGCAGCCCCTCCCTGCCTGGGTCCCTCCTTCCAGGCAGGAACCAGGGGCCTGAGGCAGGGCCAGCTCTGGACAGAGCCTCAGTCTCCACATCTGGAGCGTGGGTGTGTTTGAGGGGAGTGGGGAGCGGGGTGGGGTGGGGGCAGAGTCAGCTATGCTGTGGAGCCTCTAGGTAGGGAGTCAGTGAGGCTCCTAGGGGAGAAGAGCTGCGATCGGCCAACTGGGAGGGGTGATCACGGTCCTGCGCTGGAGGCCGGGACCTCCTGGGAAAACTCAGCACAAGGGTGGTGGTGGGGCTGGGCAGATTCTTCCTCCTGCCTCCCAGGTACCCTGCTCCAACTGGACCTCAGTCTCCCCAGTCCCGGAGATGGTCCCTCCTCGGGTGCACATGTCCACACGTGGGGAGCTTGGAACGCAGGAGGGTTGTGGGGCCTGTACCGGGGTTGGGTGCCGCGTCTACACGGCACCCTCCAGCCCCCTCTGGGGTGATGTCACCTGGCAGATCTCAGGCTCACACTCATGCTTGTGATCTTTTTCTATGGACAGGCACAGCCACTAGGGCAAGTGTCACGGCAGTCATAAGTGGCTCATGGTCGTGGTGGGGGAAGCCCCTGTGCAGGCGGTCAGGAAACCGGCAGACGCCTGGGGTGCCCCACCTCCTTGGTATTGAGTTTCATCAGGGCAAGGCCCCAAATGCACACAGCTGGCAGAGGTTGGGGGCCCAGGAACTTGAGAAGGCTGTGTCCCCCCTGGCTCCTGAGGGGGGCCTTAGGCGCCCATCAGAGCCTCAGGCAGGGCTGGCTAGCTTCCCCCTCTGTCCTCAGCCCCCTCCCCCCCAGTCTGCCATCTGCCTCTGTCTCTCCATGAGAAGGAGGAGGGGTTGGCCCACATTCCTCCACACTCTGCCCTTCCCCACATCTGGCCCTTCCCAAACGCCCTGCCTTCTCCAGCTCTGGAGCCCCCTTCCCACTGTACCTGGCAGTGGACCCCAGAAGAATGACTCAGAGAAGCAGTCGTACAGCACCCCGTTGCTCTTCCTCAGAGAGCTGCCTTCGTGTCGCCGAGACTTCCTGTGCCCCGGTTCCACCGGGACACTCAGAGGTCACTGCCCAGGACCAAGAGCAACCTGTCCACAGCTGAACACTGCCCTGTGTCTGACTCAGCTGGCGCCAGGGGATTGGGACAGTGGGAAGGGCCAAAGGCAAAGCTGGGCAATGGGAATAGGGGTGCCAGAGCAAGGGACTGGATCTGATAGCCGTCTGCCCCTCCCTGCCCCACCCTGCCCTGCCCTGCATGCTGGGTGGTATGGAGGCTTCCATGAAGAGGCACGACCAAACAGATCTTCTCCCTGCAGGCCCTGTGCATGACACAGCAGAATAAGGGGCTGGCCCACTCACCTTTTGGGTATCTGAGTGGGCAGTGGGAGAGTGGGTCATAAAGCTCAGATGCCCCAGACTGGGCACAGCCTGCCAGGCTCATTCTCACTGATCCTCAGAACTGCTCTGGGCATCCCAGACAAGACAACTGCTCTGGGCATCCCAGACATCTGGAAAGCAGGCTATAGCAGAGTGCATAGGAGTCTGCCAGGCAGAGAAGGGGGTTTCTGCTACAGGACTTGTCATGTTCTAAATGCGTGGGCCTGACAACTGGGTCCTGCCCAGGCCCAGTGCCCCTTGGGTACTTCATTGACAGTCCCACTGTGTGCTAGATCCCATGCTGGGTGCAGGGACAGAGAGCGAGCCACACAGACTGACCCCCACCTCCACAGAGAGGGCCTTCTGGCTGCTTGCTGTGAGGCCCAAGGGTGGTGGAAGAGTCAGAAGAAGGCTGGACCCAGTCAGGCACAAGAGTGTTGAAGGCGAAGCTTGCCAAGCGTGGGAGGATGGCGTGCTCAAAGTCCCTGTGGCCAGGAGGGCAGAGTGTTTGAGGACTGGATAAGAGGCTAGAGTGAAATCCATGGGAGATGCTGATGTGGGGAGACGAAGGCCACACCACACGCCTGGGGGCAGAGGGTGGCATGATGCAGTTTGCACGGGGTTCTCACCCTGCAGTGTACCAACCCCTACAATGCAGCATCCAGCCATGAAAAGCCAGAGCCTGGAGTTGGCTTAGGATGGGCAGGCCTACAGTTATGGCTAAGGGGTGGGGGTCATACTTGGAGGCGTCTGCGGGCTGTTTGCGCAGGGAGCAGAGGTGTACATGAGAACCCAGGACGCGGTCACAAAGACCCGCGTGTACACACAGAGACTGAGAAGAAAAGCAAACCATTTGCCTCCTGATCTTCACTGCCTCCACTTCCCCCAGACTTTCCTCCTCCCCCCACCTCCCCCTGCCTCTCCCTCCCCCCCAGCATACACAACAGCCGCCAGGCAGGTCCCCTTTCTCTCCAGTCCCCTTTCTCTGGCTCTTCAGCGAAGCAGTTGCTCGAGACTAATTGAATTTTCCGCCTGGGAAGGGCCTGGGGAGTTAAGGGTGGGGAGTGGCTGGGAAGAAGCTTGTTAACAGGTCTGGCCCACTCCTCCCCACTCCGCTCTCATGCCCCTCCCCTCCCCCAGCTCTGCAGCGGTTGTGGGGTGGGTTGGGGGCCTGATGGCCTAGGAACAATGGACAGACAGACAGGACGCAGCTCCCACCATGCCAGAGCCTGAGTGAACCGGAGGCCTGGCCTGCACTCCAGTCCTGTAGGCCCTGAGCCCTGGAGCAGTTGGCATAACCTTTCGGGCCTCAGTTTTCTCTTCTGCCCCAAGAAAATTGGGTTGGAGTGAGAATTGGGAGCATAAAACCAGACTTGCCTGATAGCTGGTGTTAGGGGTACCCTTTGAGACCTGAGAGCCCAACCCACCATCCAGATGGCAAGTCTGAGGTCCAGGCAGGCACAAGGCCAGAGGCTGGTGGGCAAGTGGCCAGTGCTTGGTGGAGGAAAGGCTGGGTGGGGGCACTACCATCCCAGTGTCTCCCCCTAATGCACCACTCCCACCAAGCCTCCTCTTCAAGAACCTTGCCCCTGACTGGATCAGGCCTGCTTTTCACTCTTCACCACCCTTGGGCTTCACAGCAAGCAGCCAGGGGCTCTCTCAGTGCAGGTGGGGGGCAGTGGACATCAAATATTTACAGTAGGAGGCCTGTATCACAGGCAGTGCATGCGCATGCGCCTGGGAGTGCATGTGCATTATAGGCCTGAGCCTAGGGGCAAAGGCAGGAGCCTGCATCCCCCTTGCTAGACCCTTGTCTCCTCCCTTCTCTGGACCCCCGAGTCCCACATCCTTACTTGGGCAACACCCCAAAATGTTGCTCAGAGGTGATTCAGCCCCACTCAGTTTCCAGCCCTGCAGCCCCACCAGCCTGCCTCAGGTGCAGTTGGGGGTAGGGTACAGCTTTAGAGTCAGGAACAAGATCAGGGAGGCCCCCTGGGAGCCCTGTAGGCTGGCTAAGACATGGGACAGCCAGATCACTCTCCTGTCTGGTTAAACTGCCCCTCTGCTTCACCAGGGTTCCAGGCCCCTTTAGAGGGGTCTCAAGTGACAATGCCTCCCACAGGTGGGTGTCACTAACAAATCTGAACTACAGCCAGAACCAGGTGGCACGGAAGGGTGGCCCTGGACCGTGGCAGAGGGCAGGGAGTGGAATCATCAGGCTTCCCCAGCCCTCGGTCCTTTAGCCTGTGTGCATGGAGGCTCCATCTGGCCCAGAGCTGTGCTGAGCACAGGCGAGGAGGGAAGATGAGGGGCCTGGGCCATCACGCCCTGCTGCAGAGAACACAGAGGTTCAGTCAAGCCCAGGGTCATTCAGACAGGAGGGCTCAAAGTCAGGGTTCATGCCCGGCCCCGGCCCCCACTCGTGTAAGCTGAGCAGCCTGCAAAGTGGACGAAGGGCCCCCCCAGAGGAAGACATCTCTGGCTGTGACCAGCATGACCTGCTGGTCCTAAACATGAGGCTGCCGGGAGGACAAGAGATCTGGGAGAGGCCAGCTGGGGTGACAGAAGTTCTGGGCTGTGAGCTGCTGTCCACCCTGCCTGCCCTTGCCTCCCGGCTGACCTGTGGGGTGCCCGCCAGCACAGCCTGCTTCCCTTCCTGCCCCCACCTTTTCCTCCGCCTGCCCCACGAGGCGGGCACACCCATTCCTGCCGGCCTCTCTGGAGGGCACGCGCCAGGAGCTTGCAGGGCCTCTCTGGCCTGTGCCACTGGAGGTCATGGGGGGATTTTGTGGGGCAGGTGCCAAGTTGGCCAGCAAATGCAGTGGGCTTTGGGAACAGATGACCACCCAGTTCTGCTGGGTGAACTGTACGCCATCTCGTCTCAGCCCTCCCTTCCTCCACTCCTCCACCCATACCTGCCCACTCAGCACTCACTCCTCAGGGCTTGCTGCAGACGCCGGCAGTGCTGAGTCCCAGACTGGACCACACCTGCGTCCTGTTTCAAGGTCCCAGACTAGCCGCACTTCAGGCAGGCGGGCGGAAGATGGAGGTCCTCACGGTGAGGGTGGAATGGTCTGTGTGGGAGGGTCCAGTGGACCTCAGTCACTCCTAGCAGACAGGAGGCCTTCCTAGAGAGGAGAGTCCTGAGTGGGCCCTGAGGCCTGGGGGCTGGGGACAGAATCCTGGGCAGTTAGACCAGGACTCATCTGCAAAGGGAGGCCCAGAGAGGCCCTGGAGCTCTGGAGGGACACGGGAGGGTATGGTCAAGGAGGGAGGGCGACAGAGATGGCTGAGCTAGAACAGAGAGACAAAGTGAGGGACAAAGACACAGTAGGAGACAGAGAGAAGAGAGTGTGAGTGTGACCAGGCTCCTGCCCTCTGTTCAGGGACAAAGGGCCTGGAGTCCCCCCTTACTCATCCCGGTGGGAGAGTAATGAAGATGAGACCAGAATGAGCTCGGGTCTTGGCAGTCAAGGCACAAGCCTCCTCTCAGGGGCATTTTTTCCCCATCAAATCATCTGGGTTTGATCCAGAGCTTTCTCCCAGAGCCTCGGGTGACAGACACCCCACCACCACAAGATGGCCTATGGCCTACAAGGGGTCCTCAAGGAGCCTTTCTCATAGCCTCTCCTGGAAACCCAGGCTCGAGCCTGCACTGAGCTCAGAAGGGGAACAGGGCACGTGTGTGGGGGTCAGAGAGACCCGCTAAGCCATGCCTCCACCCAGCCATCCTGGCAGCAAGTCCCTTCTGTGGCTGCCCATGGGCTGTATGCATTGCCCTGGGACCATACCCTGAAACAGGAGGGCACCCGCCATACTGACAGTGACAGGTCTGAGGCAACTCAGCAAACACCCATCCACTCTTTGGGGCCTGAGCTGGAGACAGGGAATGATGAGCAATGACCTCTGTCCTCCATGAGCCCCCTCCCTAGGCAGGGTGGGTGCTGTAGAGGAAGCCATTTGTCCATGGAGAAATGTGGCAATAAGTGATGGTTGCAGGAGGTTGCTGTGGGGAAGAGGAAGACTAAACCAGAGGGAGGCCTGGGAGGGGTTGGGGTTCCACTCTCTCCTGTCCCACCACATCCTCCATGCTTCTCTGATCCTCTCCTGTAGCATCCTGCCCCATATGGATAGCCAGATGAATAGGTAGGCATGTGACGTGGGTGGACAGTTGGACAGAAAGGTAAATGGATGGTTGAATAGACAGAGGGACTGATGGTTGAGTTGGTGGATGGATGGGTGGATGGATGGATGGATGGTCAGAATGGATGGATGGGTGGGAGAGTGGCCCTAGCCTCATTCCATGTATTTATACTCAGATGAATGTTGGTGCTGTAGACTAAGCTGTAGGACCCCTGGCTAGATGGCCACGCAAAAGTCAGGGTGCAGATACCCCCAGACTTCCAAAGATACCACAATCTCTAGTACTAATCATACTACATGACCTAGAGCAGAGTTCAATGAGATGAATATCGAAATGGAAACATTTCTAGGCCGACCCTATAGCCTGGTGGTTAAAAGAGCCAGATCCCACATAGCCAACTGGGGTTCAAGTCCCATCCTTGGCAGCATGAAAAACTGCCAGGGCATGTGTGTGTGTGTCTGTGTGTGTGCACCTCAGATCCCGACAGGATGGAGAGAAGATTCTCCAAAAATGTTCTCACAATCCCAAGAAGAGATTGTGACATGACCACACCCCACTGGAGGTGCTTTCACTCTCTCCTTCTGTCTCTCTCTGGTGAGTGCACATGCCTTCTAGAAAGAAAGACAGAAGTAGAAACATCTAGAAAACAGTCTGTGGTGGACTGAGTCTGAGGAGAACCCAGCTGACCCTTGGTTGGATGGTGGTCGGATGGTGGTCAGGGTTTACAAGCAGGAGTAGAGAGGGACGTCCTCGGCCCCCATGTTCTTCCTCCTTGTTGTGACCCAAGTGTAGCCAGCACCCTGCACTGGGGGGTGTGGCCTGGAAGGATGAGGGGCAGGTCTTGGGAGGTCCACCTGGAGCTCAGTAAGTGCTGCCAACATGTCCCCTCATCTTGCTCCCACCTTATCCTGGCATGTGCTCACTCACCTTCACTTATATACACACAGACACACAGACACACTTGTGCACATGCCTCACCATGCTCTTACATGGACACTGTGTGGCAGCAGAGGGAGGGGGCTCTACCCTGCTCTGCCTCTGACCTGTGACACTGGCCGTGTCATCAATTCACCCTGGATCTTTGTCTCTGGGTTGGGGGTGAAGGAGCCTGGGCCTTTCAAGAGTCAAGGATAGAGGAGCCAGGCCCAGTGGAGCCATGAGGCGGGGGGGACGAGGCTGGGCGTGGGCCGGGGCCTCAGAGTGGGCGTCCTGGCCCCTGCTCATGTTTCTGACCACCAGGCTTCCTCCCCCGCGCCCCTCTGGGGAGGGACTGTAATTAACGTCTTCCTGTTCAGATCAGGAGTCCGTTTCCAAAAACATATTTCGAAGGCTTATTTTGCAAAGGAAATGTTTTTGAAAGAATCTTGTGTCCCGTTCCAGCCCAGGGCAGTGGGAGCAGTAGCCAGAGTGGGGACAACAGGCTGGTGGGGGGTGGCCCTGGTGGCCCTGATGGCCAGGGTGAGCAGACATACTGGACTCTGGACCTTGAGTCCTTTTCTGGGGCTGCTGTGCCCCCAACTCTCAGCACAGGGTCCCGGGGTATTGAGCGCAGAGGGTGGAGGCCAAGGGAAATGGGAAGAGGGAGGTGGAGGGGAGAAAGGGTCCCCATTTCCTCACCACCCACTCACTCCATTGCCCTTCAAGGGCCTCTCAGGCCTTATGCCCAGACCTGTCACATCAATGCACCCGAGATATCAGTTGCCCCAGGAGCGCCTCTGCAGGATCCCTGCCAGGCACCCATGCCCACCTTCCTCTCTTGTCTCCCACAGTGCTCCTGGGCTTTGTCCTGGGCCTGGTATCCTGCCTGCTCGACCATCCTTGGCCCTGACAACAGGTGTCCTCTAACACTCTGTGCATCCACCTCATGACCAGCCGGCCTTTCTCTGCTGCCCAGCTGCTTCGCCACCCCATAGGAGGCCCTCCATCCACTATGAGTTACAAGCACACATTGCTTTTCTTTGCCTTTATTTTCTATCCTGAGAAACAGGTTGCAAAATTTCCACCATCACAAAACAAACAGCCTTGTGTGGACAGTGGTCTGTGTGGGTAACTTAGCAGATGGTCACACATTTCAGAAGGAAATACCTCCCTTCTCTGGGAGATGTGGGTTGGGGGCCCTTTGAACCAAGCCCTGACATTGACTCAGGTGGATTCTAGACCAACCCATGGCCTGTGCCCAACCCTGCCCCAGCCTCCCCATCAACATGTGCCCATCAGCAGTCCTTACCCCCCCCCCCGCCCACTGTCCAGCTGGGGTACCCTCTGGGTCTCAGTCTTCCGGTCTTCCTGTGGCTCCCTAGCTCCCGGTGCACAGGGAGTGCTTGTAAATGTCAAATGAATGAATGAACAGCTGTACAGTGCCCCAGTGTCTCATTCATACCTGTGTGGACCTGGATAGAGGGTTTTGCAACAAAGACTCCTTTAGTATTATTTTCTAAATTTGCTATAGGGCATCTGTACTTGCTGGAGAGAAAGTGAGAGTGAGAAAGCACTCCCAGGGGATATTGCCACACCACCATCCTTCCTCTATTCTCCTCTCGGGATTTTGGGCATGCATGCACACATGCCCAGTGTTTTTTAAGCCGCTGGGTCCAGGACTCAAACCGCACCATCAGCCATGGGGGATTCATCTGCCTTAACCGCTATGCCACCTAGTTGGCCCACAACAAAGACCTTTTAATCTCAAAAGATTAACCTCAGTTTCCACTTCTTGGCTACTCTCCGCTGACTTTGTAATTGCCAGCCCACCAGAGCTGTCCCCTGCCCTCTGGCCACCTCCAGCTGGGGAAATTCCACAAGCCCTGCCCAGTGCGGGTCCAACTGCTCTGAAGACATTTCCCAACTCCCTGGGGACCCAAGACAGGGGTGGAACATTCTATCAGAGCCTGTTGGCCAGCTGGTTAAGTAGTGGCCAAGTGTGAAGGGTACAGGGGGAAAGGGCTCAGCCAGGCCTTGCTCTGGCCTGCCACTCATGTGCTGTGCTTCCTCAGAGAAGTTACCCAGCCTTTCTGGTTTTATTCTTTTGTTTTTTGTTGTTTATTTTTTTGTAGAGAGATTTTTGCTGTAGGTCATGTGTACTCACCAGAAAGTCTCTGGCGAGCACGTGTGGCCTATAGCAAAAATCTCTCAAAAAGAAAAAAAAGAAGGGGCCAGTAGATAGACACACACCCCCCCCATAGGGTCCAACGTGGTCAGACAGGGCTCCTGAGGTTCTGGTCACTCGATCACTTTTCACCAGGTATCCACCTAAGTCCACCAGCCAGACCCCGAGTCAGGGATGCTGTCTCTTCTCCCTTTAGAGGGCCACTTGGCCTGAGGGACTCTGGAGGGAGGCTCCCTTGTAAGAAGGGCTGGGGCTACCCAACCTGGGATGGGCACTCACTAGGATTCCCCCCGCTTCCTCTTTTTCTCTGTGCCTCAGCCCCTTTCCCAGACTCTATTTCTCTGGTGTTCTACCTGTCTCCATGTTTTTTCCAGCATCACTTTTCTGTCCCTCTCTCTATCCCTGCCCTCCCCCTCCCCCGTTGCCCCATTTCCAGTCCCAGCCTCCACGGGGCTCGGTGGTGCTCCCAGGCCTGAGTTTTGGCTCCTCTGCCTCTCAGCAGATGTCCTGGAAGTGGGAGAGGCTATTTTGGGAGCTGGCGGCTCCCCTGGGTCTTTCCTAACAGCCTTGGCGGGAGTAAGCCTTGGAAGCCAGCAGGTCAGCATGAGTAGGCGGGGCATGTGGTGGCTGGGCTGCAGGAGTGTGGCGTGGGGACACAGTGCTGACCTCCAGTGTCCAAGGTGGGTGCAGGGGCTGGGGACTCCTTGGCTATGCCTGACCAGAGCCTGCCCGTGAAGATTCTAGGGGGTGGGGGTGGGGTGCAGACTAGACTAGCTCATTCCCAGCCTGGACACTCGGGCTGAGTCTTTGGGGACACTGAACCTCCGCGTGAGGCCCAGCCCAGCCTCCTCACACCGTCTGCCCCTTGGTCCCCACTCTGGTCTCACAGATTCCCTTGCTGTTGTGTAACACCCCAAGCTCATCCCACTTGCCTGCCTTTGTACCTACGGTCCCTGGGCCTGGGGCGTTCCTCCAGGTCTCCTGTGCTGGCCCTCCGCAGCAAGAGTACCCTGTTCCTGCTCTGGCTGAAATCCCCCTCCCCTCCCCTTCCACCTGTCATCCCTGCACCATCTGATGGAAATGCAGCACAAGCCATAGATGCAACTTTAAATTGTCTAGCAGCCACAATTTTCTTTTTTTTGGAGAGGTTTTTGCTATAGGGCGCATGTGCTCTCCAGAAAGACAGAGAGAAACAGAGACAGAAAGTGAGAACTCACCCCCCAGGGGGGATGGCCACGCTGCAGTCCCTTCTCCTCCATTCTCCTCTCAGGATCTTGGGCACATACACGTGCCCAGCATGAGTTTAAGCCACCAGGTCTGGGACTCAAACTGCAGTCGACTATGTGGGAGACCAGCAACATAGCCATTACGCCAACTGCTGGTCCCATGGCCACATTTTTAAACACCTTTTAACAAAAAGAATTAATTTAAGAATATATTTTGGACCAGTTCCATAGCACAGCAGTTAAGTGCTCTGCATAGAAAGTCAGATCCCACAAAGTCAACCACAGTTCAAGTTCCAGCCCTAGTAGCTTGAAACACACCAGGTGCACGTGCATGCATTCACAGAATCCTCAATATTTCCGTCCTGACAGGATGAAGAAATGGAGGAAGAAGGATTGAGACAGAACCATGCTCCATTGGAAGGTGCTTTTTCTCTTGTGAGCACACACAACTATTAGTAATAAAAAAGAAAAAAAGTCAGCAGACGACGTAATGGCTACATCACTGAACTCCCATGTAGCCAACCACAGTTCGAGTCCCGGACCGAGTGACTTGAAACTCATTCTGGGTGCATATGCATGTGTGCCCAAAATCCCAACAGGAGAATAAAGGAGAAGGGATTGTGTCATGGCCATCCCCCCTGAGGGGTGATTTCTTGCTTTTTATCTCTGTCTTTCTGTCTCTCTGGCAAGTGCATATGCCCTATAGCAAAAATCTCTCTAAAAACAGAGAAACATTGCTTAAAAGAGTGTATTTTATTTAAGCTTATATATGAAAAATAATTTTAAGGGGGCAGCATATGATTGGGGCGCTAGACTCTCACATGGCTGACCACAGTTTGAGTCCCGGACCTGGTGTCTTGCTTTCTCATTTTTCCAATCTCTCTCTGTCTCTCTGGTCAAGTTAAAAAATAAATTAAACAAAGAAATAATTTTAATATTGGGGTCAACAGTTAGCATAATGGCTATATTGCTGAACTCTCATGTAGTCGACCGCAGTTCGAGTCCCAGACCCAGTGGCTTAACTATGCCATGTGCATGTGCGTGCGTGCCCAAGATCCTGAGAGAAGAATGGAGGAGAAGGGATTGCAGCATGGCCATCCCCCCTGGGGGTGATTTTTCGCTTTCTGTCTCTGTCTCTGTCTTTCTGGCGAGCGCACGCACCCTATAGCAAAAAAAGAAAAAAAAATATGTAGCCAATATGGACATTTTTAATGATATATTTTATGTTTTTTCATTGCTAAGACTTGAAAATCCAGTGTATTTTTTTAATACTCAATGCTCAATTCCAGGTGCTTAATGGCCACCCGTGTTTGGTGGCTATCAGATAGGACCACACAAAAGTCTCTATTGTCCTCTTTTCCTGTCTTCCTAGCACGAGTCACTAGCTAGAATGTTTTATTTATCTGGTGACCTATTTATTATCTATCTCTCAACCAAAACACGAGTTACACAAGCACAGAGGACCTGTCTGTCTTGCCGAGTGCCCACAACCACCACACAGTAGGTGCTCTATAAATGTCTGTGGATGAAAAATTGAAGGCTGCACATGTGGTGTTCCCCTCCCCTCAAGCTCCATCCCACACTAAAAAGGGACATGGACCCCTGGTCATAGAGCTGAGGCTCAGCTCAGAGAGTGGTAGCTTGAACCCATGCCTGACTGGTCTGTATCATCTGCGGCCCTCCCAGTTCTGGGCTGGGTGCTGATGGAGGGGGTTCCTGGGGTCCTTGAAGCTCTGACACCTCCATGTTCAAACCAGCTCCAGGATCTCCCAATCACTTTCTCATCTAATTGGATTCCCAGCTCTTCCTTCCTCAAATCCAGGCTGCTGCTTATGTCTGTTTATAAACTTCACGCAGCCTGCATCCCAGGAGCCCAGAGCCCATCTGGAAAAATCATCATAGTCCCCCTTCAGGCCAGATGTCAGCTGGGCTGCTCTACCCTGCCCCACCCTGCCCTGCCCAGTTGGCCTCCAGCTCCTGCCCTTCCATACTGGCCTCCCATTGGCTGTTGTGCCTGGCCCAATGCCCAGATAGCCTTTCTGATTGGCATCTCTGGGGTAGTTGAGCTTCCTCAAAGATGGCTGCCATCTTGCATTTTTTCATTACTAGTATCCGGTGAAGGCCCAGGGATTTTTACAGTTAAACTAAGGCCCAATCCCCCGTATGCACTGCACCCTGCCAACCCCATTTAACCCCCTCTTTTCTGTTCAGGACCATCAGGGAGCCCTCTCCCTCAACCCCAGTCTTACTCCCTCTCAAAACAGCCCAACAATTATATCTCTCAGGTGCATCCTCTTGACCACCTGATTGACCTACTGACCCCTTGAGGTTGTTTACAGCAACAATCCATCAGGGATATGGGCATATGCCCACCAGTGGCCTCAGTTTCTCTGTGAGTAAAATAGAAACGAGGCTGTCTCCCAGCAGGGGATGTGAACTCACTTTGCATGCTGCAAAGTGAGGACCACTGTTAATGAACGCTGAACCAAAAAGCATAGCTGTGGGACCTGGGAAAATAAGGGGGCGAGATAGGGGAGGTAATGACCTGGCTCCCCAAATCTTTTTTTTTTTTTTTTTTTTTTTTTGAGAGGTTTTCACTATAGGGCGCGTGTGCTCACCAGACAGACAGAGAGAGACATAGAGACAGAAAGCGAGAAATCACTCCCCAGGGGGGATGGTCACGCCGCAATCCCTTCTCCTCCATTCTCCTCTCGGGATCTTGGGCACGCATGCACACGCGCCCGGCATGAGTTTTAAGCCACCGGGTCCGGGACGCGAACCGCGGTTGACTACGTGGGAGTCCAGCAACATAGCCATTACGCTAACTGCTGGTTCCCAGCTCCCCCAATCTTGACCCTACTTCTGCAGGGCAACAGTTAGGAATACCAGCTCTGCCAGTGACTGGGAACCCGGGCCATTATACCTGTCTTTGAACCTCAGTTGTCTCATCTATTAAATGGGAGGTAAACTAAAATGGAGGGTGGTCAGGAGAACTCAGGCGCTAAGGGCCTAGCCTGGCCTAAGTGCTTGGTTCTGCCCTTTCCCTGGAGCACCCTTTCTGGAAGAAGACTCCAGTGCTGTCCAAGGCTCCAGGCTGGACAGGGAAGGAGAAGCATCTGGCCCCTCATGACACCTGTGGCATCTCAGTGACCTGGAAGTTAAGTCCCATCCTGCATGTCCCTCTTTTGGGGAAAGGCCAGCCTTTCGTCTATCCCCAGCTCCAGCCTTGGCAGAGCACATAGGCAGTGCTCATTATCCCACTCAGCTCTCCCAGATGGAGAAACTGAGGCCCAGAGAGAGGCAAGAACACTCTCATGGCCCCTCACCTGTCTGAGGCAGAGGGGTCTGCTTTGATTTGCGGGAAATGTGGAAAGAGCAAGTGTGGCACAAAAGGGGTGGCTCCAGGACCAGCAATTAGCGTAATGGCTAGTCGACCATGGTTCGACCACGGTTCGAGTCCCGGACCCAGTGGCTTAAACTCACGCTGGGCGTGTGTGCGTGCATGCCCAAGATCCCGAGAGGAGAACGGAGGAGAAGGGATTGCAGCGTGGCCATCCCGACTGGGGGGTGATTTCTCGCTTTCTGTCTCTCTGTCTCTGTCTGTCTGGTGAGTGCATGCGCCCTATAGCAAAAACCTCTCCAAAAAAAAAAAGGGTGGCTCTGGGAGGCAGTCCTAGCAGGGGTCCTCACAGGAGATAGGCTCCCTGAGAGGGAGGCAAGGCCAACATGAATGCTCTGCAGACCGCCTGCTCGCCCCCCTGCCAGGGAGAAGGTGCAGCATCAGAACTGGCAGCCCCTGCTTGGCACAGGTCCTGTAAAGCCTTATCAGCCACAAAATGCCCCCGAGGAAGCAGATTGTCTGGGCGATAGCAGCCTCAAGGGCAGAAAGCACAAACATGGACAATGAATGTCGGGCACTGAGGACTAGCTAGGGAGAGGGAGGCGCTGGCAGGGAAGGCCAGGAAGGGCTGGACCCCGGCCAGGCAGACCTGTAGGTGGGGGTGTGTCTTTTCTACCCCTCTCCTGGACCTTTACTCTTCCTTCCCCAGGGGCTTTACACATGCTGTTCCCATTCCCAAACACTCTTTCCCTCTTCACGTGGCTAGCTCTCCCCTCTTCTGGGAGCAGCTCAGAGATCACCTTTCTAGGAAGTCTTCCCTGACTGCCCATATTAAGGCCAGGCCCCCCAGCATACACAATTGCCACTTCTCAAATTTTCCCTTCAGAGCTCTCTCTCTCTCTTTTTTTTAAATTCAACTTTATTTATTTATTATTTTTTATTTTTTGAGAGGTTCTTGCTATAGGGCACGTGTGCTTGCCAGAAAGAGAAAGACAGAGAGACAGAAAGCTAGAAATCACCCCCCGGGGGGATGGCCACGCCACAATCCCTTCTCCTCCATTCTCCTCTCGGGATCTTGGGCACACACGCACACGCACCTGGTGTGAGTTTAAGCCGCTGGGTGCAGAACTCGAACCACAGCCGACTACATGGGAGTCCAGCGTCATAGCTATTACACTAACTGCTGGTCCCCCTATTTCTTTTTATTTTAATTTGACCACAGAAGGACAGAATGAGAGAGAGAGAGAGAGAGAGAGAGAGAGAGAGAGGGAAAGCAAGAAGCAAGCCACCAGGTCTGGGACTTGAACTGTGGCCGGCCATGTGGGAGTCCAGCACCCTTAACCACCATGCCATTTGCCGGCCCCTCTTCAGAGCTTTTATTATAATATTGGGTCGCTGGGAAAGTGTTGACATGTTTTTCTATGTTTTCCTATACAAAAATGCTTCATGATTTCCCAATGATCCGATAGTAATGGAATAATGTGATGCTGAATTTTGCCATTTAGTGTCTGACCCCACTCCCAGAAGCCAGAAGTTCTGTGAGGGCAAGGACTATTTCCATCTTGTTCACCACAACACAGGGCTTCCAGTAGGTGTTCAACAAATACTTGCTGGGACCAGCAGTTAACGTAATGGCTATGTCACTGGACTCCCACATGGTTGACCACGGTCCGTGTCCCGGACCGGTGGCTTAAAACTCATGCTGGGTGCGTGTGCGTGCGTGCCCAAGATCCTGGGAGGAGAATGGAGGAGAAGGGATTGCGGCGTGGCCATCCCCCCTGGGGGGTGATTTCTCTCTTTCTGTCTCTCTGTCTGTCTAGCGAGTGCATGCACCCTATAGCAAAAAACTCTCAAAAAAATTAAAAAAAAATACTTGCTGAGTGAATGAGTGAATGGGCAGCTGTTGCTTTCCCTGAGCAGAGCTGTGGGATGCTAGCCCACTCACAGAGGCATGGGCGAGGAAGCCTGGCACAGCCCAAAGCACACAGCAGGCACTGACGGTCATTGGTAACTGTCCGAGCCAAGGTAAGCAGGGTGCTCTGCATTCATTCTAGCTTGGCCCTTCCTGTGCTGGGGGCCTCCTCCGTCTCAGATCAGGGACAAAGGGTCACGGATGAGCACCTACCATGTGCCAGTTGCTTCTCAGGTCTGGGGAGTTGGGAAGCAAAAGGTCCACATGCACCAGGCCAGGACCTGCTCCTCTCCCACAGACCTCAAAGGGTCTTAGGTTTCTCCCAGCACACAGTAGGGCCTCATTTAATAATTTGGGTTGAAAATAACCTCTGTCCTGTGTGAGAGAATAAGGTTCAGAAGGAAGAGACCCCAGAAGGTTCTGTGAGGGACTGAACCTGGAAAGAATGGGACCTGGGACAGTAAGTGTTGGTGGACAGGTGGTGGCTCGGCACATATGCACATGCACCTGGCGTATTTCCCAAGTCTGGAACTTGAACCATGCAATTGCCCAAGTGGGATCCAGCTACTTTAACCTCTAAGTCATCTGCTGGCCTGGGACCCAGATTCCCATGCACAGGGCCTAACTACTGCACTATGGGGCCAGTTGTAATTCCTACTCATTCTTCTAGACACACTTTTGGTGCCCATTCCTCCAGGAAGCCAACCCTGATGACTCCTTATCCAGATCTACTGTGGGGCTCTGTTTCTAGAGGCAAGTCTAGCATGGTGTTTAAAATAATAGATTCTGAGGCCAGCAGATGGCATGGTGGTTAAGGAACTGAATTCCTACATAACCGACCATGGTTCACGACCCAGACCCAGCGGCTTGAAAATCACACCAGGCATGTGTTTGTGCATTCCCAAAATCCTGAGAAGAATGGAGGAGAAGAAATTGCGGCGTGGCTACCCTCCTAAGGGGTGATTTCTCAGAGAGAGAGAGAGAGAGAGAGAGAGAGAGAGAGAGAGAGAGAATGACTCTGGAGAAGCCTACTAGGTTCAAATCCTCTAGCTGTGTGACCTTGGGCAAGTTGCTTAACTTCTCTGTGCCTTATATCCTTCTCTGTAACAGGGCTAACAGTACCACCCTCATAGTGCTGTGGCTGCAGGAAAGGTGAGAGATGTGAATTAAAGGGTAAGTGCTTGGTAGACTAGTCGCTATGCTCTGGGACAGGATTTATCTCTCGCATCTCTGAGTGCAGGCTCTACAATGGATGGGCATGACCTAGGGTTGGGAGCCCAGGGAGGAGAGCGGGCTGCCAGACCAGGACCCCATCCTGGTGAAGATCCTCAGCGGGAGCTGGGTGGAGATGCTGCTGCCTCCTTGGAGCCTGCGAAAGTCAACAGCCTGAGGCAAAACCGCACATCCTGGTGGGTGTGCAGTGGGACGGGGGTGGGGTGGTGCCTGTGCAGCAGGTCTGTTTGCTCCTGGGCCCCTGGCCATGCACTCGGCAACTAGCACCCACTCTCTGTCCTCCAGCCTGCTTCTGGACCCTGGGTCCTTGAACGAATCTCAGAGCTCTGGAGCTCCCACCCCATGTGGGAGGTTACAAAAGTCACAGTCAGACGGGGTGAGATCACCGGTCTACACTCAGGGCAGGTCCATGCGTGGCCATGGGAGGAGGCCCAGAAGAAAGCCCACAGCCTGCCACAGGGCACCCAGCTTTCTGAGAGCTGTAGGGACCCAGGCTGGGCAGAAGCAGGCCAGGCACACACCCTGATCGCCTCATAGGCTTTCTTGTAGCACAACCTCCCATGGCCCGGATGGGGAGACTGAGGCTCCGAGAGGGATGTGTCAACACAAAAGAGGGGTCTCAGGCCTCCTTACCCCAGGCCGCAGCACTGGGCTTGCTTCCAGTGAGCAAGCCACTGGGGCTGAGCCCATGCACAAGCCCCTTACACCCAGAAGGGACTCTAGGCGGCTGTTCCCAAGACTCGACAAGCTGACCCTTCCACCAGCTGACCCCAAAGTGAGGAGATAAGACAGAGATTGAGTGGACAAGGACCTGGGCCAACAGCTGAATGGAAGACTGTTCCAGGCTCCTACTTCAGGGCCCTGCCCCAGCCCTGGGACCTGGCCAGCACTGACCCAGAGTCTAGGCTTTATGTCCTCATCAGGGGCTCAAGTCAGGACTGCCCAGATCTAGTACCCTCTGGACAGGAAACAGGACAGAGGTGAGGGAGAAACAGCTGCCTTCACCTTCCTGCTGGTCCACTGTGGCCAGGGACTTTACTCTGTGCGCCTCTGGGGCTCTGAGGGATCTGCAGCCCATGGGCCCCAGGGCAGCCAGGCCGCAGGGGAAGGTGGCTGTGGCAGGAGCAGACTGGCAGGCTCGCTGCCCGGGGCTGCCCCCTGCAGGGCCACCATCAGCCCTACCCCGTGCCAAGTTGGAGACGGGAGCACATAGAGGCAGCAGCCTCTGCACTGCCCTGCACTGCCCAGCGGGCAGGGGGACAGTCAGGGCCATCTGCATGTCCCCTCCCAGCCTCAGCAGCCCTAACTCCTGCCAAAACTGCCCATGCACATTATTGGGCAGCAGGAGCCCAGGAGGCCAGGCGAGACACAGGGTCAGCTTGGCCAGGGGCTTGGAGTGAAGACTGAGCAGGAGGACAGATGGGAATGGGGGACAGCAAGGGACACACGAGGATGGGGGCAGGAGGGGCACAGGGATGGGGATGGGAGGAGACACATAGGGATGGGGGGTGAGAAGGGACAGACAGGGATGGGGATGGGACACGCAGAGATGGGGGGTGGGACATACAGAGTTGGGAGATGGGATGGAACACACAGGGATATGGGATGGGACACCCAGGGATGGGGGATGGGAGGGGACACAGGGATAGGAGATGGGAAGGGACACACAGGGATGGAGGATGGGACACACAGGAATAGGGGACAGCAGGGGACACAGGGATGGAGAATGGGACATACAGGGATGGGGGAATGGGACACATAGGGATGGAGGATGGGGACAGGAGGGGACACACAGAGACAAGAGAAAGGGGACCTAGGGAGATGGAGATCCAGATAAATGTGGTCTCCTTGAGACACATTGGAGCTGGTGGGCAGAGCCGCACAATCACACACGACCCTCTGCACAGGGCTCACACCCACATGCACACACAGTCAGGTCAGACAGCCACAGTCTCACACTCGCCCACAGGCTCACTACACACATTCACCTGCACTTGCCACACATACACTCATCACAAACTCACATGTTCACCCGCACACCCGTCGCACACACCCCTGCACACGCATCACAGTTACACTCACACACTCACCACACACAGCAGCCTTGGTGCTCCATGATCTTAGTCTAGGTCTGCTTTGGGCTCCCTAGAAAATCCTGAGGCCTCATGGCAGACCGAAGCCTGGGGCTTTCTCTGCCCTGCTCCCCTGCTCTGGAAGCTGCCCCAAGGGCCCCTGCCAGACCCCCTCCCCTCAGCCTGATAGGAGCCAAGGCTTCAGGCCAGGGGGCATCACCAGGGTGTGGGAAAGGCCCTCCCCCATTTGTCCGCCAGAGTCCTGGAATGCGCTGACCAGTCGCCCAGCCTAATCCTGACTCTTCGCCCCATGGGGCCCCGACTAGAGCGAGCAGCAAGCGGGAACTGGTGTGGGAGTCTGGGGGTGAGAGTGGGCTGGGGTGGGAGACGGAGACTGGATGAGGGGCTGGCGTGGGAGTCTGGGGCTAGGGGTGGGGCTGGGGTGGGAGTTGGGATGATCGGGGGCTGGGGTGGAAATATGGAGCCGGGGGACAGGCAGGGCTGGGGTAGGAGTGGGGTGAGGGCAGGGCCGGGGTGGGAGTCTGGGGTGAGCTGGGGCTCAGGGAGGCTGGCTGTGGCATGGATGGCGGTAGAGCAGACAGGCCCCCAGGTCAGGACAGGGTTAGTAGCGTGCCTCCTGCAGCCTTCCCTTGGCCAGTCAGGAGAGTCCTTGGGCCCAGGGCCCTGCCTTGGCCACACCCTTACTGTGAGGTTGCCCAAGTAGCTGTTTTCCTACAGTCAGAAGGGTCCTGACTGGCCTGGAGGAAGTGGGCCAGGAGCGCTAGGGACAGAAGGCCCCTGTCCCTTGAACTTGAATGGTGGACATGCTGGCAGGGAGCGATGGGCTGGGAAGGGTACAGTGACCTTGTCAAGCCACCCCCGGGGGTGGAGCTCCGCACGGCCTGCCCCAGCCCACCCTGCCTATATAGGCCCAGCTTCCCTGTACCTCCAGCAGTGGCTGGAAGCAGATGGCACTGCAGGTGAGTGAGGCCAGGACCCAAGCCGGCTGCATACCTGGACTCATATAGAGGGGCTGCTAGAGCAGGGTCGCTCCCCCTGCCACCCACGCTCCTACAGAGACAGAGGTGCTGGTCGGCTCTCTCCCTGGACCCCTGGGCTGAGGGTAAAGGTGCCCCAGAGTCGCCCTGCTGGGCGGGCTGGTCCCCTTCACTTGCTGGGGGTGTGGCACAGGCTGGCTGGGGGACCCTTCTGGCCAAGTGGGAAACACAGAGGGGTGGGGCTCCAGCCCATGAGGCCTGTCGCCCACGGTCTTTTGCATTCAGTTTGAAGCCTTCTGTGCGGGCGGCCTGGCCCCCGGCTGGAGCCTGCTGGTCCAGGGACAGTCGGACTCTGGAGAGGACAAGTAAGGGACACTGCCTCCACCTTGGGCCTTGTGCGGGGTGACTGGCCCAGCCATTTGCTCCTCTCGGGACTTACACAATGCTGCTCCCCACCCAGGTTTGAGATCAACTTCTTGTCCGAGGCGGGAGACATTGCCTTCCACATCAAGCCCCGATTCTCCAGTGCCACCATGGTGGGCAACGCCTTCCAGGATGGGCGTTGGGGCCAGGAGGAGGTGTCCAGTGTCTTCCCGCTGGCCGTGGGGGAGCCCTTTGAGGTAATGGGGGCCTGGGTGAGGCCCGTGGCAGGTCAGAGCCCCATGGAGATGGAATGGCTGCGGACCTGAGGGGAAACAGGAAGCCAGTGGGAAGGGAGCCTGCTGTGGTCACCAGGCCATGTAGCAGGCTTGCTGCTCGGCCTGGTGGGCCTTTCCCTTCCTCAGCCTCCCCATTTGTGTAACGGCGTGCCCACCTCCCTGGCCTGCTCTGCCCCCTCCTGGGAGAAAGGAGGGAGCTCCCACATGGGGAGTCCAGGGTGTACAGCATCGGGGTGGGGAGGGGAGGAGGTGTCAAGAGACCCTTGGGGCCCACCCGGTGTGCTTCCCGGAGTCAGCAGCACATCCGAGTAGGCTGCAGGGCCAGACCTGGCTCCATGGCTGGGGCTGAGGGTCACTGGCTGCCGCCTGCCCAGCTGGAGATCAGCTCGGACGCGGAGCACTTCCACGTCTACGCCCAGGAGCATAAGGTGCTGCAGTTCCCGCACCGCCAGAGGCCGCTGGCTGCCATCACCAGGGTGCGCGTGCTGAGCGACCACCGTCTGGCCCAGGTGGAGCTGGCCAAGCGGGGCCTGAACTGGGGGTAAAGTTCCCACCCTGCCCACACTGCCCTGCCCTGCCCTGTGGGGGCGTTGCTGTTCAGCCTGGGAAGGGGGCCTTTGGCTGGGTGGCCCCCTTCCTTGCACACCCCAGGCTGGTCCACAGTGGTCCACACCCCGCCCCAGTGGCCCCCTTCATTTCAAACCCCAGGCTGATCTACAGTGGTCCACATCTAGCCCCAGTCCTTGGGCCGGGTGGCAGCTAAGGCACTGCTTTGAATTCTTGCAGGGTTGGGAGCTACTGAGCCATACCAGCAGCCCAGGAGGGAGCCTCAGCTCACCCCACCTCCTGTGCCTGGAGCCCCACCCTGGGGAAGCTGGGGGAGGGGGTTTGTGCCACCCCACCTTCAATAAAATTTGAGCAGGCTGTAGATGCTTGGTTGTTGGTGGGAGGGACAGGCTGGGGAGCAGGCAATGCTATATAACCCTGGACGCCCCCACCAGGCTAGGGACGAGGGGCTATATGCTTCACGTACAACCTACCCCTTCACCTTGTCCCCAGGTCACTGAGGGTCTGGGGTGGGGATGGGACCATCCCAGCAGGAGCCAGGGGCAGAAAGGCAGGGACAAGCCTGGCCTGGCTACTTTCACCCAGGCCACTGGGCAGCTCATGTTCCTTGTCTCTTGGGGCTCAGCCCTGTGGGGGGTTGGCCCTGGGAGGCTAGGCCCTGGGGGGTCTTACCCCTGAAGGGTTTTGACCTGGGAGTTCTGGCCCAGGGAGAGGTATGTCCACCCCAGTCCAAGATGTCCCTTGGAAGCCTTGAAGCTTCCTCCTCCCCCTGCTTCCTGTGGGAGCCTTTCCTGTTTCTCTCTGTCCCACCTGGAAGTGGGACGTGCTCCTGTTCCCGCAGACTCCTGTGTGTGTGGTGGGGGGAGGACCACGGGTGGGGTAAAGGGAGGGAGGGAACATTTTGGAGGGCCACATATGGGGAGAAGAGCACCCCAGATCTATCCCTCCCTGACTGTGACCTTCCACTCAGAGCCTCCGCTTTCCTATCTATACGATGGGAGTGTCTGTGAGGAGTTCAGCCTTTAGACGATGGGACCCAGGAGCCCCAAAGAAGGGAGGTGAGGTGACTTCAGAGGCTCACATGATGACAGAGTTCTTGTAGAGTTCTTTCATAACTATGTTAATTTTTTAAAAAAGAATTATTTTATTTATTTATTTTAATTTGATCAGAGAGGGACAGAGAGAGAGAGAGAGAGAGAGAAAAAAAAAGAGAGAGGGAAATTGAGAAAGTAAGCCACCAGGTCCGAGACTCAAACCATGGTCGGCCATGTGGGAGTCCAGTGCCCTTAAGCTCCACACCACCTACTGGCCCCTTCATTTTTTTGAGAGAGAGATTATTGCTATAGGGTGCATGCGCTTGCTGGAAAGAGAGGCACAGAGAGACAGAAAGTGAGAAATCACTCTCCAGGAGGATGGCCACGTCTCAGACCCTTCTCCATTCTCCTCTCGGGATTTTGAGCATGTACACACATGCGCCTGGGGTGATTTTTCTTTCTTTCTTTCTTTCTTTTCTTTTTTCTTTTTTTTTTTTAAAGAAATATTTTTATTATTGGGCACATGGGCTTACCAGAGAGACAGAAAGAGACAGAAAATGAGAAATCACCCCCCTGGGGGGTGGCCACACCGCAATTCCTTCTCCTCTATTCTCCTCTTGGGATCTTGGGCACGCATGCACTTGCACCTGGCATGAGTTTTAAGTCACCAAGTCAGGACACCATGGTCGACTCTGTGGGAGTCCAGTCTGTGACCTGTACTGCAGTCAATCACGTGGGAGTCCAGCGCCTTAACCACTATGCCACCTGCAGGTCCCAATTGTGTGTTAATTTTAACACGACTTACCAACACTGGTCACCCATTTATCACTACCTACCTATGAATTATGAGCAGCTATCATCGATATGTACATCTGTCCATCCATCCATCCATCTGCATCTCCCTACCTACCCACTTACCTACCTATCATCTGTTTACACAAAACTGGTGATGTCACAGCCCAGGGCGAGACTCGGCAGCTAGTTAACCTTCGAATGAGTCTCTGAAGACAAGTAAGTGCCTGCGCAGGCCGCAGTGCGGAGAGTCGGTCCCTGGATCCGGAACACTGCCTAGCTTGAGTTCCAGTCCTGCCACTCTCTATGTGACTTCAGGCAAGCCCCTGAAGGTCTTGGCCTCTGTAAAATGGGGACAATCCGAGATTTCATTTTGGAGGGTATCCTGCCACTCAACGGAGTCCATTCTGAAGTGCTAGGAGTACCTGCTGGCGCTTGTCATGACATCGCTTCTGGATAATTCCTTAACATCTCGCCCTCTGAGGTTTCCCAGATGGAGAAACTGAGGCTGGATGGGATTAGGTTGTCCATAGAGGGGAGGGTCCAGCAATCCCCATGCCCTCCAGAGCTGGGGAGGCATCTGGGATCTGTGACTGAGCAGGACTGAGGGCAGAGGACGGCACCCCCACCCCCAGGTGAGACAATGAGGCCCCAGACTCCAGCTGTGTAGCTTCCTTCCTGTCTCCGTTCACTTCCCTGCCTGTGTCCACAGCCCAGCTGGCCAGGAGCCCCTTCCTGCAGCCCCTGCAGGAGGCCTGACCTTTGTGTCCACCGGGAGGGGCTGGGGGCCAGGGGCAGGCGAACACGTACTGACCAGGCCCAGTCGGGAGGGACTGAGGTGGCAGCGCGGAAGGTGTCTGTGATCAGGCCTTGCCATGCCTGCTCCTAGAGTCTGAGCCACCGCTGGGGGTGGAGATCCTCACTTTGTGATCTGAGCTGGCAGATGGCCCCTGTGGGCCTCCACTTCCCTGCAGGTACAGTGCATGGGGAGAGTGTGGAGAAGTGAGAGAAGATGCCGGGCTCTTGTCTCACTGAGGAGGTGGCTGAGCCTGGGGAGAGCCTGGGCTCGTCCATTCCTCAGCTGCTTGCCCTGAGCTGAGTCAGCGGCCAATCAGCCTTCTGTCTACTCCAGGTTACAGGCTTCCATTGGGCAAGTCAGACGACAGGGGACCTAGACTCCTGAAACAGCCTTGGTTCTCAGCCTCCTCGTCTGTAAAACGGGGTGCAAGGAGATATCCCCTATCTCAAAGGCTCTGCTGCAAGGCCGCACGCCCTTGCTACCACACTTTCCGTGGCTCCTATTCCCTTCAGATCATGAGTGCCTGCCCATCTGATCTGGCCCCAGCCAGTCTCACCCAAGTGACCTGTTACCTCACCCCAACCCAGAGCTACAGCCTCAATGGCCAGAATCATGGCTGTTCCTAAGCAGCCCATTCCCTTACCTGCTCCCTCAGCTCAGCTGACGCCTCCTCTGGGAAGCCTTCCCTGACCTCCTGTGGGCTCTTGCAGCTCTAGACCCCACCCTCACATCATACTGCTGTACCTGGACTTTGGGGACCGAGCATTACCTCAGCCAGTTCCAGGCTGGTCCAGAGCACAAGCTCTGGGAATGTTCACTGAATGGATGAGTGCATAAATGAAAAACTGACCCAGGGAAAATCACATAACATCTCAAACAAGCTAGAGTTCCCCTCCCTCCAGGATCCATGGGACCTTAGAGGTGTCTAAGACAATCCCTACCTCCTGAGCAGACTAGTCCCTGCACTTGAGAGATGAGAATGACCCCCCTCCTTCCCACTGCAACCAAGAGACCTGCATCTCCAAAATCATCTCTCTCCTTGCCTGGCTCGCAGCCCACCTCTGCCTCAGGGCCTTTGTGCCTGCCTGTCCCTGATTACTCCTCCCTGGCTGGCATCGTTCTGAACTCTCAGAGAGATGCCCTCTAGCAACCTTGGCTGTGGTTGACTCTCCATCATGGTAGCTTTTTTTTTTTAAATTTATTTATTCTTTTATTTTAATTTGACCAGAGAGAGACTCGAACTGTGGTTGGCCATGTGGGAGTGTCCAGCACTTTAACCACCATGCCACCTGCTGGTCCCCGATCACGGTAGCTTTTGTTCCCTTCATCCCAAGTCGGAAATTCTGGTCCCTGGATTTACCTGCTCACAGGCTTGCCGCTGTCTCTGCCCTAATGGATTACCAGCTGCAAGAGCAGCCACACCTGTCCATTCAGCAGGGGATTCCGCACACCTGGAGCAGGGCCTGGCACACCGCACGCCAATAATATGTGTTAAATTGGTGACTAAATGGAACCAGGCCCAGCTTGCAACCACCTAGGGACAATCAGCTCAGCCGCTTTCCAGAGAAGCCCGTCTCCCTGCTGTCTGGAAGCAAATTCCAGGGCAGACTTCAGTCTGCTCGCTTGCAGCCCCCTTTCCTCCCCTGTGTCACAGCAAAGGCTCCTAGAAAGGAGCCAGCATCCTCCTTGGCCCACTTCCATGGCCCAAAGCCATCGCAGGGGGCCGTGCTCCCCTAAATATGCCACAGAAGGTCGACCAGGGCAGCTGGAGCTCCGGGCGTACACAGAGTGGTCTCCCTTGCAGTTCACTGGAGTGTTGGTGTAGGAGGCAGATCCACTGGGCTGGGCCCATTTGGGAAACAGGTATGACGGCAAAGGGGCTACAGGCCTTGGAGGGTTGGGCACAGGCTTCCTGATGACAGAGGCTGGCCGAAAGTGGCAGGCTGTCTGGATGGTCAAGGAGAGGTTCCAATATCCACAGGATCAGGAAGGCAAATGTGACCAAATGGCTGGTAGGTGCAGGGTAATAGGAACTGGTGAGGTCTGTGGCTAACAGAAGTGCAGGTCCTCCTCAGCGCCTTCCAACTACACACAGGCAAATGTGGGCTCAGACTGGGCAGGGCTTTTTTATTTTAAATAATCTGAAGCTCAGTTGTCTCATATCTTGGCCTTGTTTTTTTTTTTTTTTTTTTTTTTTTTTTTTTTTTTTTTTTTTTCTATAGGGCACATGTGCTTTCTGGAGAGAGGGACAGTGAGAAATCTCCCACCCACCCCTCCACCCCCTCCAGGCAAGATGGCCACGCCACAATCCCTTCTCCTCCATCCTCCTCTTGGAATATTGGGCATGGACACACACACACACACACAGAGATTTCGAAGTCATTAGGTCTGGGACTAAAACAGTGTAGTTGGGGCCGGCAGGTGGTATGGTGGTTAGAGGCACTAGACTCCCACATGGCCGACTGAGGTTTGAGTCCTGGACCTGGTGGCTCAGTTTCTTTCTCTCTCTCATTCTCTTACTCTCACTCTGTCCCTCTCTGGTCAAATGAAAATAAATAAGTATATCTATAAAATTAAATAAGATAATTCTTTTTTTAAAAAAAAAAAAAAACAGTGCAGTTAGCCATGTAGGATACAGTTGCCTTAACCTCCACACCACCTGCTCGCCCTCCTATTTCCACTTTTTAACACTGACCACTGTAGTGAGACCTAAGGAAGGTATCAACTTGTAGGCAAGCTGCCCCAGGAGCAGCCAGTTTGAGATCTCTGCTATAAAACACACCTCTGTCCGGTTTTGACTTCTACTCTGTCCACCTTTCTCACCAGACAGAGGTTATTTGTTGCCCAGGATGGAGGGATGCCCTTCTGCACCCCCTTCCCATATTTTAGCCCTTTCCTCAAAGCCTCTCAGGCCCGTTGAGGAATAGATCGACCAGCAGAGGGCGCTCCAGACATGGGCTTGCCCGTACCCCAACTCCAGGTTGCAAAGACCAGCCTTAGTATTGTGACAGGGTAGGGACTTGCATTCCTAGGTTCAGGGATTTTTGTTCCCACAAAATGAGAGCCTGGGTCAGAGGCCAGAGGCTGAGACAAGGAAAACGAAGAAGCCCAAGGCCACATACCTGTGAGAAGTCCGTGGCCCAGCCTGTCTTATTTGCTGCAAATTCAGGGCTTGCACTGAGGGGCACACTGGGAGGACTTGAGGCCTCTCTGAGCCTGTTTCCTCTTCTGTAAAGTGGGGTGGCTATAGAGAGGGGAGCATACAGTGCCTGGCAAGGGCAGGAGGGTATGGCCCACTGCACACCCTCCTCCCTCCTTAACAAATAGCGAGAGCTCAGGCCAGAGCCGCTCCCTGCCGGGCCTGAGGATGTCTGCAGCCCTGCCTGGCACAGCTGAGAGCTCCCCCATGCCCCTGCCACAGCCAGGATTCCTGTGCCCAGGCTCACCAACAGCCACACACTTCAGCTTGACACGTTGGTGTGCACGTTGTTAACTGGAGCTCAATAATTGCTTATAGCTCCTCTCCTTTGAGACATCCAGTGAAATGCACACATCTTAAATGAGCCATGTGAGCACTTCTGACATATCTACACACCTGGGTAACCCCCACCACATCAAGGTACAGAAAGCTGTATCATCAGGAAGTTCTCCTGGGCCTGCTGGGAACGGAACCATCTCTGCCTCTAGCCAGTCCACGTGCTGAAGCCCTAACCTCCAACGAGCCGGTATACAGAGGCAGTGTCTTCGGGAGGGAAATACAGTGAGACGAGGACGTACGTATGGGACCCTAATCTGGCAGGACTGGATTTCCAAGAAGAGGAAGAGGAAGAGAACTGTTTCTCTCAGTGAGAAATGGAATTCTCCTTTTCCTTTTATATTCATATGTCCATGTATGTAGAATACTTTGTCACTTTTTTTTTTTTTTCATTTTGCCAGAGAGCTCACTAGAGACAGAGAGAGAAAGTGAGAAAGCCCCTCCCACACGGTTGGTCGCACCATCCCTTCTTCTCTATTTCTTTCTCCTTTTGGGATTTTGGGCACTCATGTACATGTGCCCAGCCTGTCTTTTCAAGCTGCTAGGTCCAGGATTCAAACCACACAGTTGGCCGTGTGCGATCCAGTCACCTGAATCACCATGCCATGGGCTGGCCCTGTCACATTATTATCATTTAAGAAATCACCAAGTTTCTGTTTGGGATGACGAAAAAGCTTTGGAAGTAGTGGTGAACGTGATTAATGCCAATGAATTGCACACTTAAAAATGGGTATCATGGCAAAGTGTGTGTTATTGTATTTTGCCACAATTTTAAAAAAATGGGTAATATGGTGTGGTGGTTAAGGTGCTAGACTCCCACGTGGCTGACCATGGTTTGGGTCTTGGACCTGGCGGCTTGCTCTTTCACTTTCTCTCTCTCTCTGTCTCTCTCCTTCTCTCCTCAAATTAAAATAATAATAATAATAACAAATATAAATAAATAAATATTTTTTAAATGGGTAATGTAATATGCGAAACATTATTGAATTATACCTTAAACGAGTACATTGTACAGGATGTGAATTGTATCTCAGAAAAGCAGGTCAGGAAGTCATCACGGACAGTGGTTGCCAGGGGAGGGGGTGAGGTTGATGACAAGGGGCGGCACGGGGCTGGTCAGGATGACAGAAGTGCTCTGCGTATGCAGAGGCTGGTGCAAGACTCTGTGGGTTTGTCAAAACCCAGGGACTATACACACATCACAAAGAACAAACTTTACCGTAGGCAACTTTTGAAAACCAGTCAAGAGCCCAGCTATGGTGACGCACAGGTAGCTCGGGAGATTGGAAGTCTCATGAGAGGCCCGGGTTCAGTTCCTGGGCCAGTACGAATGCCAGGCATCATTATGGGCACTTGTCATCCCAGTTCATTGAGAGAATGGGGCGAGAGGATCAAACTCAGGGAGACACGGTCAAAGATGCCTATCTTGTCTCTCTCCTTTTCCTCCTTTGAGCTGTTTCCCTCTCTCCTCTATCATAAAGGAAAAAAAAAAAAAAGCCAGGATGTCAGGGGAACCCAGGATGGAATGCCATCCTGACAAGGGATTCTAATTGAATTACAAATGTATGACATCACTCAATGAAAGGGGCAGGAAGAAAGAGGCTGATCTCAGAGATTTGGGACAACACCGTTTTGTCTAGATACTGTAAGGCCGAGAACAAAAACTGCTATAAATGAACACTGGACTCTAGGTGGTAAGTTTATTTCTCACAGGGCTAGCAATTCTGACCCTACACACACTTGGATTAAACAAATAAGTAATGCATTGTGGAAGATGGGAGCCAGAATTCTCACTGTCGGAATGAGAAGTGAAAAGTCAGCCCAGACCAACAAAAGGTACGAGGAAGACTGGACTTCCCCATGCAAAGGAGGGAAGTCGGATCCTTACCTTCCACTGTGTGCAAAAATGAACTCAAAATGGATCAAAGACCACAATGTAAGAGCTAACACTATAAAACTCTTAGAAAAGACCTAGGGGGAACGCCCATGGCATTGGATTTGGCAATGATTGCAGAACACACTAGACTATAACAGGTGTTGGTGAGGATGTGGAGAAATTGGAACCCTTGTGCACTGCTGGTGGGAATGTAAAATGATGCAGCTGTTTGGGAAACAGCCTGGCAGTTTCTTTAAAAATTAAACAGGATTAACGTATGACCCAGCCATCCACTTTTGGGCACAACCCCCAGAGAACTGAAAGCAGGAATGCCCAAGAGATATTTGTGAGCCCATGTTCATAGCAGCACTATTCACAGTAGCCGAAGGGTGGAAGTGGCCCAAGCGTCCGTCGGTCGTTGGAAGAATAAGTATCAATAGAATGTGGTGGATCCATAGGAGGGAATAACACTCAGCTGGGGAACAGGAGGCAATTCGGACCTGTTCCATGGAAGAACCTCGCGGTCATGGGGCCAAGTGAAATCAGCCAGTCACAAAAATACAAATGCTGTGCGATACCACTTCTGCAAGGTACCTGGGCTAGGCAAATCCACAGAGACAGAACACAGAACGGGAGACGCCAGGAGTCGAAGTTGGGGGTGGGGCAGTTACTTCGTGGCCATGCCTTTCAGTTTGGGAAGGTAAAAGGAGTTCTTTGGATGGATGGTGGTGATGGCTGCACGGCAGTGAGTGCGTGTACGTAAGGTCTGTGAGCTGTATGCCTACAATGGTTAAAAGGGCAAACTGCGTTACATGTATTTTACCACAGTGAAAACAATCAGCAAAGATTAGAATAGTGCCTACGTGCCATGTGGGATCCTGGGTTGGGTTCTAAGATCCAGAATTCGAGGACATCAGTGGAATGAATGTGGAAATCTTAATAAAGTCCATAGGTTCGATACTACAAAGGTTATTCAAAAAAGTTGACAAATACCTATTATATTAAAAAAAAATAAACTAAGGCCAGCAGGTGGCTGGATCCCCCACGGCCGACTGTGCAGTTCAAGTCTCCTACCCAGCAGCTTGAAAATCATACCAGGCACATGTGCATGCGAGTCTGAAATCCTGAGAGGAAAATTGAAGAGAAGGGCTTGCTGTGCGGCCATCCCCTCTGGGGTGTGATTTCTCTCTTTCCTTCTTTCTATCTCTCTGTCTCTGGCAAGCACACACACCCTGTAGCAAACTAAAAACAAAAAAACAATGCACGAGTTTCAAATGTTTTGCACCAAACTCATGCTGTAATTCCATCTTTCATGAACTTTTGTATTCTCGCAATGTTATGTTCTTTGTGTTGATAGAGGGGCCCTGGCGGTGTAACATGTTTACATTAGGGGAAGCTAGGTCACAGTGTAAGAGGACGCCGTATTATCTTTGCAACTCTCCTTGAACAGGAAGTATTTCAAAATGAAATATTTTAAAATGAAATTTCCACACAGAGGCAGAGGCCACTTGTTTGGCCCAGTTTCTAGGCACATTTTTCTTGACTGAAGCTGCAGATAGGTGCCTTGAGGAGCCAAGGAAAGGGAAGTGGAGAAAATTCCTTCAGAGCTTGTTTCCTCTCCTGCAAGATGGGCGAACAACCATTACTACAGGCCCCAGGCCATGGGAAGCGGAAGGCTGCCTCTGGGAGGAGGTTAACCTGTGGCAGAGGTTAGGTGTTAGCCAGGTGCAGCAGCCAGGCCAGGCCTATGTACCGGGTCGCTGATCTCAGCTCCCACCCCTCACCCACTAGGTCATATTCGCACGTTCCCCCCAGAGACACTGGTTGCTGGAGCTGTCTTTTCAGCACCAAGTAGCTCCTCAGCTCAAATCGGGCAACAATGGGACACTGAACCCCATCTACGGTGGCTGCAGAGACCCTGGTCCCAAGGACAGGAGCAGGCCTGAAGGACAGGGGATGGCACACTGGGGGACGTGGGTTCCTGTGGGCAGGAGGGACCTGTCGTGACCAGAGTTTCGAGTGGGTTCAGGCCTCCACACTGGACCAGGTCAGGGAGGGAGCTGGGACAGGGGCCAGAGTGGGACAGGCTGGCACCCCAGGAGAGGATGTGTCACATTTGGAGGGTCTTCTCCTCATAGGGGTACTCATAGCAAGATCATGGCCTCTCTGAGGCTGGGAATTGGGAGTTCTTTTCGCTTTGGTTCATACCACGTGGGTGAGAACAGAAGGCCTTCCCTTTTTTATCACCTAAGCCAGTGACTGCCAGGCAAGGGGACAGGGCAAAAAGGGAGGCTCTGCACCCCCTGCTTGTTCATCTTTCCTCCTAGGCACCCCAGATCCCTGTGGATAGCCTTGGCAAGCCATGGACCCTGTCAGAGGGAGCCTCGCATACTGTCCCCATGGACTGGGTAGGGGTGCAGCCCTAGCCCCACATCCTGCTGCCCCTGCCCGTTCTCCATGGCCCCACTGGTTCAGGGCATGACCCAGGTGGCCTGCTGGGTCCTGGGGTGTAGCTGGTCCAGGTGGGAAGGGTTTGCTCCTCCTGTAAGAAACAGCCCCCTGTAAGGCAGCATCCCCCAGGAAGATGAACTCCTGTGACTTCCTCTCTGAGTCATGGTCTTGGCTTTTTATTGGGGTGAAGGTGCCTCTGCTTTGCAGATGGGGATGGGATGAAATGACTTTCATGTGCTTCAGCTCCAGCCCCCCCCCCACATTTTAGTTCTCCACTGGGGGGAGAAGAAGCCCCCTCTCAGACCTCCCTCTTCCCTTCCCTAAGAGGGACAGAGCACCACGGAGCACCTCAGTGAGGGTAGGAGGGGGCCTGAAGGTTCTGAGCAGGGGAGGTGGCTGAGGAAGGGGATAAAGTAGGACAAGGAAGAGACATCACTCTCCCCTACCCCCACACCTGAGGCCTTGCCCACCTCCACCCTCCTTCTGGGGGCCTAACCAGTGGAGACAGGGTCCCATTTACAATTTGGGGTCAGGGCAACACCTATGACAGTTGTGTCCTGTACTCTGAGGAGGGGCAGCCCTGCTCCAGAGTCAGGGCCACCCCCCAACCCCTCTTTTCTCACATCCCCTCTGCACTTGGGGTGTCAGTGAAGATTTCAGGAATTAAAGGAAGCCCAGCTATGGGCAGACCTGGCTGGGAGGAGGCCAGTCAGAGTTACTCAAGAGAACCATGAAGCCTGAGACCTGAGGCCAGGCCCTCAGGAGGCCCAGTAAGGCAGATGGCCTGAATATTCCACCTTCACAAAACCTTTTCAGGTTTGTCCCATTGCTGCCTTTTTTTAAAAAAGAATTATTCTCATTTAACTTTTTAAAAATATATTTATTTATTTATTTTAATTTTACCAGAGAGGGACAGAATGAGAGCGAGAGAGAAAGTGAGAAAACAAGCTGCCAAGTCTGGGACTCAAACCGCTGTTGGCCATGCTGGAGTCCAGCGCCCTTAACCACTATACCACCTGCTAGCTCCCCATTGCTGCTTTTTATAGATGAGGGCTCTCAGACACAGAGAGGTGAAGAAATCTGTCCACAGGCACACAGCATGGGTATGGCAAGGCTGTGATTCAATCCTAGATAATCTGATTCCTTCCAGAGGCTTCAAGATACTTTAGTGTTTTCAGATAGAAACACACACACACACACACACACACACACGGGATGAGGGCATTTCAAAGAGTTCATGGAAAAATGAAATTAAAATACAAGTTTATTTTGCTGCAAAATACTTTGAAATCCACACATAGTTTTCATAACACATTTTCCATGAATTTTTTTGAAGGCTGTGTCTCATCTATTCAGTGCCATTTTTATTGCTTTTCTCCTTACTTTTTTTTTTTTTTCCCTTAATGAGGTCTTGGTTTCACAGACACGATGTTTGGGGGACTATAACCCCCATGGCTGGTCCCAGGGCCCTGACACAGGCCCCATACTTAAGCCCAGTTCCTGCCAGTTTTGGGGTGGGAGAAATGGGTTGAGCTGTGGCCGGATGGAGCCACATCCAGGCTGTGAGGGAGCCCAGGGGAAGCTGGGGGACCCGCCGTTCTCTGGCCACCTGCCTGTAACAGCCGCGAACTTGGAGACAGGCTGCCTCCTTCCGGAACACACCAGGCCCTTCCTTACAGCTCAGGCAGCACAGAGGCTGGGGGCACCAGGGGTGCAGGTGCTCTTTATGGCCCTCGTGCTTCTGCCAACAACCGCGGTGACCCAGCGGGCTCCAGCCCAAACGTGGCTGTGATTTCAGGACCCCGGAGACAGCCCCCCTGCCCTCACCCCAACCCCAAACCCTCTCTCCAGCCAAGAGCCCCCTTCCGGGTGGTAAGCATTGCCCTCCCTGGCAGCCAGCCATCCAGAGCCTGCTAGCTCGGGCCCAGCTCCAGCTCATGGGACAAAGCCGTAACCAGGGCCGCAGGCCTGGCTGACCCCGATGGGCAGTTGGCTGGGCTGTTTGGAGGGCTCCTCACCATGGATACTGCCCACCCACAGCTCTGCTCAGAGGTGGGCATTGTCTGGCTGCCCGAGTGTGGCGAGTGCCAAGAGCCGAGCCTGGCATAACCACGTTGGTGTGTCTTTTGGCCCTGGACGTGGAGCCGAGCCCTTTTCCCACGCTGCAGCCTCCCAGCAGCCCTGGGAAGGTGAGCAGGCCCGGGCCTGGGTAGGTGGTGAAACTAAGGCCTGGAGAAGTATGGTAGGAATTCGGACAGTGGGTAGGCATGCCTAGCTGCCATAAGAAATCACTGCCAAAGTGGCCTTTGGTATACTACGCTGCGGGTCACCCCCAGTCCAGACTGCTGAGCCTGCCGGAGGCCTTGCCAACGCCCACTGCTGTGCCTCTCAGGCGCTTTCTAGCCTTTGTCCCTAGTAGTCCCCAATGGAGGTGTGACAACACTCCATTGGGGACTGCTTTCTCCCTGTCCCTCACTACCTGCTCACTGCCCCCGAATGCCCTGCCCTCGCTTCGAGCCTGTACAGGATTCCTCCATAAACTGTCACTTTCTCCATGATGCCTTCCTCAGTTCCTCCCCGTCCTCCAGGAAGGGCTGTGGGGCCTGCTTTGCATGCCCCTGCCCAAACACACCACAGCTTCTCAGAGACTTAAGCCTTTCCTGTGCAGTGTGGCCTTGCGGTACAGAAGCCCCTGGGGTCTGCTCTCCCATTGCAGAGACTCAGCATACCTGGGGGTCTCAGGAAAGACCCCTCTCACTCCCAAATCAGCCAAGGACAGGTTGTTCAATATTTGCTGGGACTTGGGTCTTAAGTGAAACTAGAAAAAGAAGAGTAAATTAAGCATGAAGTGCTTAATTTATATAAACAAAGACATAATAAAAACTAGAGCTGAAATCAATAATAGAAAACAGAATAATAAGAGAAAATTAATGAAACCAAAAACTGGTTCTTTAAAATCATCAGTGAAAATAAGAAACCTTTAGCTAGGCTGACCAAGGGAAAAAGACCATACAAATTATCAAAATCAGCCACTGAAGAAGGGATATCACTAACTCGCAGGCTCGTCAGAGAATATGAACAACTTTGTGCCAATGAGGTAAAAAAACTTGGAGGAAATGGACAAATTCCTATAAAGACACATATTTTAGAAACTGAGGAGGCCAGTAGGTGGCATGGTGGTTGAGGTGCTGGACTCCTACATGGCTGACCAGGGTCAAGTCCAGGACCTGACAGTTTGCTTTCTCACTTTCTCTGTCTGTGTATGTATCCTGTAGCAAATTTTAAAATAATGACAAGAGTAAGTAAAATTAAACAAATAATTCTTAAAAAAATTTTTTTAGGGACCAGCAGATGGTGTAACAGTTACGTCATTTGATCGTCACATAGTTGACCACGGTTTGATTCCTGGACCCAGCAGTTTAAAACTCACATTGGGTGCGTGTGCATACATGCTCAAAATCCCGAGAGGAGAACAGAGGAGAAGGGGTTGTATGTGACCATCCTCCAGGGAGTGATTTCTCATTTTCTGTCTCTCTCTCTGTCTTTCCAGCTAGCATACATGCCCTATGACAAAAATCTCTCTTAAAAAAATATTTTTTTAATGAGAAGGGTAACATATATTTTTTAAAAAAGAATCACTTTTTATTTAACTTTATTTATTTATTTATTTCAATTTGAACAGAAAAGGACAGAGAGAGAAAGTGAGAAGGCAAGCCACCAGGTCCAGGACTTGAACCACAGTCAGCCATGTGGGATTCCAGCGCCCTTAAACACCATGCCACCTGCTGCCCCCCGCCCCCAATTTTTTAAATACAAAATATAAACTGACTTAGGAAGAAACTGAAAATTGGAAAAGATCTGGCACAGCCTATGGCCTGGTGATTCAGGTAGCTAGCTCCCACATGGTCAACTACACAGGTCAAGTCCTGGACCTTCAAATCCTGGCTGGCCCCATAGCCTAACAGTTAAGGAGACTGGATCCTACATGGCCAATTGTGCTCTGAATCTTAGCCCTAGGGGCCTGAACACACTGACACCTGTGCCTGTGTGCCCCAAATCCTGACAGAAGGGAGAAGTAGAGGAGAAGGAAATGAGGTGTGACAGTGCGCCATTGGGGACTGCTTTCTCCCTGTCCCTCTCCCTCTCTGTAACTGTTTGTCTCTGGCCAGTGCCATGCCCTCTGGCAATTAAAAAAAAGGTATGCCCAAATAAGGCCCATTTTGCTTTCTAAAAATATTTTACCTCAGGTAATTATTTTCAATGTATTTTACTTGTGTTTATTTTTTAGTGAATTATTGTATTTAATTTTAATATTATCATTTTAATATTTCCAGAGAGAGACACAGAGAAAGAGAGAGAAAGTGAGAAAGCAAGTGTCCAGGTTCCAGGACTTGAACCACTGTTGGCCATATGGGAATCCAGTGCCCTTAACCACCATGCCACCTGCCGGCCCCAGCCTCAGTTAACTTTTTTAGTTATCAGGATAAATGTAATAAAAGAAGTGTGAGACTTGAATACTGAAAATGAGAAAACACTGTTGTGACAAATTAAAGGAAGTTAAGTAAAAATAGACATCCGTGTTAAAAGGTTAGTGGGCAATTCTCCCCATGAGTTTTATATTTAACACAATGTCTGCAAAACTAATAAGCCTTTTTGAGAGTAGGTAGAAATTGACAAGGGCAATGTCCCAAATTTACACAGCAAAGGACCTAAAATAACTGAGACATGAGGCTAGCAGGTGGCATGGTGGCTAAGGTACTGGTCTCCCACATAGCTGACCACAGCTGGATTCCTGGACCTGGTGGCTTGAAGCTCATGCTGGGCACGTGTGCGTGTCTGCCAAAACCCCAGGAGGAGAGTGAAGCAAAGGGATTACAGCATGGCCATTCCCTCTGGAGGGCGATTTCTCACTTTCCTTTTCACTGTCTGTCTCTCCAGCAAGCACACATGCACTGTAGCAAAAACCTTATAAAAAAAAAAAAAAAAAAAAAAAAAAGCCAAGACAATTTTTTAAGAACAAAGTTGGGACTCAAACTATCCAATTTCAAGACTTACATATAAAACCACAATAATCAAGGCAGAGTTGTATTGGCCCAAGGATAGGCATCTAGTCTAATGGAACAAAACTGAGAATCCTGAAATGAACCCTTGTATTTATGCTCAGTTGATTTCCAGCAAAAGAACCAAGACGATCCAATGGAGAAAGGATAATCTTTTCAACAAATGGTTGTGGGATAATTGGGTATTGCAAAGACAAACAGAAAACAAACCCTCATACCACACATACAAATTAACTTAAAATGCATCAGAAAACCCCATGTAAGAGATGAAACTATAAAACTTCTAAAAGAAAACAGAAGGTCAGGACCGGCCCCGAGTGCAGTAGTTAAGTGCTATGCATTGGGAGTAGGCTCCCACATGGCCAATCATGGTTTGAATCCCAGTCCTGGTGGTTTGAATCTTAGCTCCGGAAGCCTGAGAGACACGTTGGGTGCATCTGTGTGCATGCTCAAAATCCTGACAGAATGGAGAAATGGAGGAAATAGGATTGCAGCATGACCATGCCCTACTGGGAGATGATTTCTCTCTCTGGTGTACACACAGCCTCTGGCAGTAAAAAAAGAAAAGAAAAGAAAAAAAGAAAAAAGAAAGAAAAAAAGAGAGAGGAGAGGAGAGGAGAGGAGAGGAGAGGAGAGGAGAGGAGAGAGAGGAGAGGAGAGGAGAGAGAAGAGGAGAGAAAGAAAAGAAAGAGAAGAGAAGAGAAGAGAGGAGAGAGAGGAGAGGAGAGGAGAGAGAGGAGAGAGAGGAGAGGAGAGGAAGAGAAGAGGAAGAGGAAGGAGAGGAAGGAGAGGAGAGGAGAGGAGAGGAGAGGAGAGGAGAGGAGAGGAGAGGAGAGAAAGAAAAGAAAAGAAAAGAAAAGAAAAGAAAAGAAAAGAAAAGAAAAGAAAAGAAAAGAAAAGAAAAGAAAAGAAAAGAAAAGAAAAGAAAAGAAGAAGAGAAGAGAAGAGAAGAGAAGAGAAGAGAAGAGAAGAGAAGAGAAGAGAAGAGAAAAGAAAATGTAAGGGGCTGCCAGGTGGCATGGTGGTTGAGGTGCTGGACTCCCACATGGCTGATCGTGGTGCAAGTCCCCGACCTGGAGGCTTGCTTTCTCACCTTCCTTTTCTCTGTCTCTCTCTGGTCAAATTATAAAATTAGTAATAATAACAAACAAATAGATAAAAAATTCTGTGATCTTGAGTTAGACTTGCCACCAAAAGTGTAATTCATAAATAAAATTGTGATAAATTAGGGGCTAGCAGGTAGTGTGGCAGTTAAGGATGTTGGACTTCCACATGGCTGACCACAGTTTGAGTCCTGGACCTGGTGGCTTGCTTTCTCAAGTTCCCTCTCTCTCTGTCTCATTCTCCCTCTCTCTGTCCCTCTCTGGTCAAATTAAGAATAAATAAAGTCAAATGAAAGAATTATTTTAAAAATGTGATAAAATGGCTTTTTATCATAAATAAAAACCTCTTCAGAAGACACTATTAAGAGAGCAGATGGTGACAGACAGGTAATATGACTGGGTCTATATGGGAAGGTCCCTGGTTCACATCCTGGGGCCTCCCTGTACATGCATACCTATGATCTAGGTTGGCCGAGGCTGGGGGGCATATTGCAGCATGGAGACCCTGCTGAGGTGCCTCCTTCCTCTCACTCTGTCCCTTTCTAAACAAACTTTTAATAAGACACCATTTGAAAATGGCAAGACAATTCATAGACTTAGGAAACAACACTGTAGCATCCTGTCTAGAAAGGTGTCTGGTGGACCAGCTCCACAAGTCCCTGTACGCATCAGGCTGCAGTCCTCCCGCCTGCACAACCCCATGCGTTACACGGTGTAAGGTGGTCTTCCGCCTTTGTGGAGACTGATGACAGGTGTGGGAGGGCTCATCTTTCTTGGACACCCTCATTTCCCTTCGGATGTTAGTTTCCCTTTTTATCTTCCCTATTGGAAGCTGTCCTGGGGGTCTGGGAACTCTCTGCTGCCTGGGGCCAGGAGGCGGCACATGGATGGGCTTGATGACAGAGCCAGGGCAGAACGGCCCTCCTCAACGGACCTGGGGAACCCTGGCTAGGAGGCAGCATGGTCCCTCTCAGAGCAGGGCTGGGGTGAGGGCCAGGGTCTAACCGTCTCTCACTCTCCTACCCCTCCTCCTGCTTTCAGCCCCACCTCCACTCCCTGGCACTGCCTCTCAGGCCCTTGGAAGAATCTGGAGCACAGCTCAGGCTGGCCTCAGCTCCCTCACGGTCACCAGGATTCCGCTTCTTCATTGGGCTATGACCTTTACTGCTTGGCGTCTGGTCCGGCTTCTCATACCTGTTCCCCTGTTCTTGTACCTGCAGATTTATGCTAAGACATTCCTTGACGGAACCAGTGGCTCCACACCGGGACTCTGGTCCTGAAATACCAGGGCGTCCTGCCCTGAAACACTGGAAACAACTTCTGTTCCCCTAACAAGAATTCTGCTTAACCAGTGGCCTGCCCCAGGGGGACTTCCAGCTTCCAGTTCCAGGCAAGGGGTGAAAATGGGATTTTGGGGTCAGAGGCCCAGCTCTTGGGAGGAGATACCCTCCCCTTAGGGCTGCCATGGCCACAAGTAGACAAATATGTGCTGGAGGGTGAGCAGGGGGCCGGGTCTGTCGCACCTGGGCAAGATCATGCACACATGTGTACTAAGTCCACAAGTTTCTGGGTGACCTAGGCCACCCTGAGAGAGGCTCAAAGGCCAGCCTCAAGCCACAGTGGTTCTGGGGGTTGGGGTGCGGCACATCGGTGAGGCTTTGGGGCCTGAGGAAGCCCGAGTCACATGTTTGGAGTACCCCAGGAGTGGCCCCGAGCGGTGACCTAACAGGGAACTTGGGCAGGGGCCAGAGTCCAGCTTTGCAAGGACTGTGGTGGACAGCACTGGTCTGGGAGAGGACAGTTCGTCAGCATTGTGCCCCGGGTGCTGTGTGGCCTGGGGGTATCACTGTGAAGAGAGGGGCATGAGGACATCAGAGGCCTGGGTGACCAGGCTCCAACCCTGCCGTGGGGACCCAGACCACTGCGCCCTCCTGGCCCAGCCAACTAGGGGTCAGAACTGTCACTTCCTGCGTCGGCTACAGCCTGGCAAGAACCTGACCTGTAGGACTGGGCACACCACCAGCACTCTAACAGATTCTGGTACTGGAGGACCAGAAAGGGGACCTCAGGACTGAATGCCGACCAAGGGATCTCAGACCTATCCGGCCATCATACTTCCCAGAAGACTGGCACTTAGCTGGCCGCAGGGGTGGGCTTCTCATGAGGACTTGCTTCCCGAAAGGTGAGGGCTGCGTTCCTGGGCTGAGGCTGCCCCCTAGTGGAACGTTTTGAGACCAGGTGAGCCCAGCTCTGTAGGGCTCTTCCAAGGTATCCTCCTCTCTATCCTGGGCTGGACCTGGGGTTGAAAGCTCTGGAGGGGTGGGGAGAGCCTGCTCCTAAGTGCCCCTGTTCATGCCTTCCTCGTGCCACAGCAGCATAGGCCACAGGGCCCCGATGGTCAGTGGGAGGGGGGACATCAGCCACAGTCCCACCCCCGGTGAGGAGGAAGCTCTGGGGGGCCACTCCTAGGACTGCTGGGCAATCTCAGCATCGGGCCCAGAATCAAAGATACAAGAAGTCCCTGGAAGCTCCTTGCATGGAACGAATCCTACCACGAGTGCCAGCAGTGGGCCTCCTGAGCTCCATGGCCTTGGGCATATACCACAGCCTTTCTAAGCCTCAGTTTCCTCCTTGTGAAAACTGGAGTGGTGATGGAACCCAGTCCTCAAAGTTACTTTCCAATTGGAGGCTGCGGGGCAAATGGGCTATACAGCTCTCGAAACATGGCCACGTTGGGATGTGCTGTAGGTGTAAACTACACACAGGATTTTGAAGACCTCCTCCAGAAAAAACAAAAACAACAAGCCACACACAGCAAACCAGACTGTAAAACATCTTACTAATAATTTATATAAGAATTACAAGATGGGACCAGCAGTTGGCGTAATGGCTATGTCACTGGACTCCCACGTAGTCGACCACGGTTCAAGTCCTGGACCCGGTGGCTTAAACTCAGGCCAGGTGCATGTGCGTGCGTGCCCAAGATCCCAAGAGGAGAATGGAGGAGAAGGGATTGAGGCGTGGCCATCCCCCTGGGGGGTAATTTCTGGCTTTCTATCTCTCTGTCTCTCTCTGTCTTTCTGGTGAGCGCACATGCCCTATAGCAAAAACCTCTCAAAAAAAAAATTACAAGATGAAGTGATAGTTCTTTGAATATATTGAATCAAATATATTATTAAAATTATTGAGTTGTTGGAAAAGTTCTAACATATTTTTTGTTTTTCTATGCAGAATTGTGTCATGACTTCTGACAACCCAATAATTTCACCTCTTGTTTTTTATTTATGTACTTACTTTTGCTATGGGGTGCATGTACTTGCTGGAAAAAGTGAGAAATCATCCCCTACAGGGGATGGCCACACTGCAATCCCTTCTCCACTCTCACTCTCCTCTCAGGACTCTGGGCATGCTGCACGTGCAGTAACATGCTTTTCTAACTGCTGGATCTGGGACTCAAATCACACAGTCGCCATGTGGGCACCAGCCTCCTTAATCACCATGCCACCTGGCTGGCCCTGCTTTTCATTTCTGAATGAGGTTCCCAGAAGATTTTATATGAACATGGAGCTCTAGCAGCTGTTAGGAAGATTTAAGGAGATGGCATTTAGTGATCAGTAAACCTTGATCCATGGCAGCCATTACTACTATTATGAATACAAAGAGGAGTTATTTGAAAAATTGTGTTTTATATAAAAATTTTAAAGTAATTTTTGTTTGCTTGTTTGTTTGTTAGGGTTTTGTCATAGGACATGTGTGCTTGCCAGAGAGAGACTGAGAGGGAGAGGGAGAAATCGCCTTCCAGAGGGGTTGGCCACACCATTACCTCTTCTCCTCCATCCTTTTCTCAGGACTTGGGGCATGCACACTCCCACACCCAGCATGATTTTCAAGCTGCCAGGTTCATGGCTTGAGCCACAATGGACCATGTGGGAGTCTAGTCCCTTAGCCACCACACCATCTACTGGCCCCAAAGTTTTGTAATAATTTTACATTCTACTCCATGATCTATCTGTACTTTTTGTGAAAATTTTAAAAATAATTTATTATTTATTTATTTATTTATAAAGAATTACTTTAACTGTATTTATTTATTTATCATTTTAATTTGACCAGAGAGGGACAGAACAAGAGAGAGAGAGAGAGAGAGAAGGAAAGTGAGAAAGCAAGTCGCCAAGTTTGGGACTCAACCGCGGTCCCCATGTGGGAGACCAGCACCTTTAACCACCATGACACCTGCCGGCCCCCTAATTTTATTTATTATCATTATTTCTTAATTTGACTAGAGAAGGAAAGGGAAAGTGAGAAAGCAAGCTGTCAGGTCAGGAAATGAACCACAGTTGACCATGTGGGAGTCCAGTGTCCAACCACCACACTAACTGCTGGCCCCATGATTTTTTTCCCCCAAGCTTGGATCAAAGTCACCAGCTGGGGAAGATACGCCACCTTTGAGCCTGTGGGTCAGTGTGCCTCTGTGCACCCCAGGGCACAGGGAAGGGCTTGTACTGGGGAAGCAGGAGGGGCTGGGCATCCTTCTCTGGGCAGGAGTCCCACTTCCTCCCCAAGTCAGAGGTCTAGTCCCTTCACTTCCTCTTCCATGGCTCACCTGTGTCTAGCTAGCCCCAGATGGCCCAGTTCAAGCCCTGTGTGACAAGAAATAGAATTGTCTGTGGTGACTTTCATCCCTCAGAAGGGCTTAGCAGAGGCCAAGTCACATATTTCCTGGAATCCCCAGGGACCTTCTCTCAGATAATAGTAAGTAAGTGATAGAGCTGAGTATGAACTTTCAGGTGGTGGCAGGGAGTGGAGACAAGCTACAGATTGTCCTACCAGAAGGCAGAGGGGGTTAGGGGAGATGTGGAGGCTAAGTACAGCAGGGATTCAGGAAAGGTGAGGTCCAGCCATCGGGGGGGGGGGGGCATGGGAAGAGAAACCAGGGAGGCTTCTCAGAGGAGGTGGCACCAAGGCTATATTGAAGGCTGAGTGAGACAGAAAATGCGGAGGCAGCCACAGATCCCTTCTACAAGCCCAGCTCTGCCACTCAGACTCTGGGAGCTGAAGCCAATTAGGAGGGAAGTTTGGCCGAATAGGGGGCAGAGCTGCTCAGGCCAACAACCTGGCACTGGGAGCCCCCCCAGGAGGAGGGAGAGCTATGGCCCCCCTGAGCGGTGGCCCTAGCCCTCCACCATCCTGATAGGTACTTGGGTAGCACAGGCGTTGCCAACTTGTGAGTGAAGGAGCTGCAGCTTACAAGTCTCCTCTCACGAGGTTGCAGGGACACCTGGGGGGTGAGCCAGGGCTGGAGAAGCCCTGGACTCCGGTGCAGGACTTGATACCAAATCCACGGGATGGACCCTGCACTGTCACACAAAGGAAGTGCAAGCATCCAGGCCTGGTGACAATCCCCCAGAGAACGTGACAGGCTGGGTCTGCCAGGCTGCAGTGTCAGCAGAGACAACGCCAGTTACTGGGGCACAGGCCTGTGCTGGACAAAGCCCTCCTCATGGCACTAGGCCACTTCCTGCCAGCTGAGCTCTCTCCGTGGTGGCAGAGATGTGGCCAGCACTTCCAAAGAGAGCCAACTGGAATAAGCCCGAGCACGGACCTCCTGTCTGAACGCCTGAGGGGCCAAGCTGTGGCCGTGTGGGGAGCCAGAGGGGCTGGACCAGGCTGGGGGGAGCTGAAGGACACCAGCTCTCCCCAGCCCTGGAAGCCAGTCCGCAGGGCTCAACACCATGGATCTGACACAGTTTCCCATGATTCTAGGCAGACAAACACAGGCACTTGGGACAGGGCAGGGTTGGGGTGGGTACGTCCAGCTCTGGACAAGTACCCCAGGCCCTGGCCTGTGGAACGGGAGATGCCACAGGCTGAGACACTGGGTGTGTTCAAGTGTGTGCACGCGGCCAAGTGCAGAGAGCAGTTGGAGACAGGCCCATGTACCCTGCCGAGTGGAGGAGGGTGCGGGTGGGTTAGACTGGAAGGTCTGTGCCCAGTTCTGGTCCTCAGCCTGTCCTGCATCTGAAGACCATGGCAGAGGGGATGGAGAACAGGCCTGGAGCTGTTTAGGGCTCTGGAAAGATCCATGTAAGAGTGAGCAACACAAGACACAGAGACGGGGGGAATCAGGCGGGAGAGAATGAACAAAGCTGTCAGAAACGACTGCACCTACCTGGGACATGTCATATCCAAGTGTAGAAAGTCCCCCGTTCTGGGCACCTCTGCCTCTGTGGAGCAGGTCATCTGGGAGCAGGGTTTCAGGAAGCAGAACCTGGAGTGAGACAGGAAGGGCAATAAACGAGTGGCTGCGGGATGCTAGGGGCCCACGGCCACATCCAGTGTTGAATCTCCTTGTTCTTTACAGGAAGAGCTGGAATCTGGATTTTTATGTGAAATTTCCTGATTTTTAAAACATATTAAAAGCCAAGCAAAACCCATCTGTGGCCCAGATCTGACCTGGATCCTCGGGACTGAGATGCCCACGTGGGAGCCTCCCAGGCAAGGCCACGAGGGACTATCCACGCCCAGCACTGAAGCCTTGCCTAGTGTGAGGAGGGGGCAGAGAACTGAACCCCACCCAACCAGCAGCTTCAGGAGAGCCAGGCGGAGGCGGGGCTGGTTCCCAGGAAGCAGGTCCCTCCTGAGCAGAACAAGAGCAAGCCCAGTCAGCTTTTCCAGACCGGGGGATGTGTGAGGAGAGAGAAGGCAGAGAGAGGGTCTGAGTGGGGTGGAATCTGGTGGCCACAGGAGAACATCCAGCGCCGGACCTCGGGGGAGGGACCTCAGGGGGACATTGCCCCCAGTGGCCTTCCAGGCTGGGAGGGTCGCCTGCTACAGCCTGCCTAATGGGGGAGCCCCACTACTGGGCTGGGCCATTGAGGGGCCAAGGGGCTGATGCTGGATAAAGAGACAACCAGAGGCGGATGGCAGGTAGGTGCCAGCACACAGTGGCCCATGGCAGGTGGGACCTCCACCAACCCACCAGACAGGCCACCTGAGCAGGGCCAGCCAGAGGACACTGCACACACCCACAGTCTTCCTCACTGCAGTCACCAGCCCCCACCCATGCAGACATCCTCTTGGAGAGGCACAAGGAGGGGAGCACTGGGCATTTACTAGAAGAGATGGAATCAGCCTACGAGGAAACAGTAGGGCCCAGAGAGGCCGCAGCACATATGCCGAGAGTGCGAAGTTGGTTTTTAGTTTCCTGTTCCCCAGAGGGGTGCGGGCTCATAAGGAAATTCGGGTCAATTCCTGGAAGCAAAGAGGCTACACTTGCATTACACATGTGGGTGGTCATGCGTCTATACGTGACTGTGTGACGTAGCGCCTCCCACATCAGAAGGGACCGGAAGCCTCCGTCAGCCTCCATCAGCCTCCGTCAGCCTCCGTCAGCCTCCGTCAGCCTCCGCCAGCCTCTGTCAGCAAGTGGCCTCCTGCAGAGGATGTGCCTGCCTGGATGTGGACCCTACCAAAAGGTGTCTAGCCATTCAGAGCTTCTGTAGGGTGAAGACCCCTGGGTTCTCTTCTGCTCACTGACCCTGATACTGGGGGCCAGGCAGCACAGAACAGGGGCCAAGATCTTCCAAGTCCACCCTCCATGTACATGGACCGTGCCCAAGTCTCTGTTCATCCCATTGAAAAGGGCCCGCTCACTCCCTTCCTGCCTCTCTGGGCACAGCCAGTGGAAGGCTCAGCTGCCACCTGGGGGTGTGTTTACTTGTACTTCTGTCTGGTCCCCTGACCACCTTGTCCCATAAGAAGATGACACACAAGCACGTGCACAAGCTCACACACATATAGAGTGCACACACCCCTGAGCCTTGTGGCCAGGCTGCACACACAGGTGCTATGTCCCTCATGGTGCCATGTGGGGGCTCACAGAAAAGCTGGGGAATGTGAATGCCACAGCAGCCAATACTTAGGCACACACTGAGGCATGGCCGGTATCTGAGCAGAGCAGGGTTTGGCTTCCTCACCAGCTGAGAGGTTCACGATTACTTACCCTATGGAAAGACGATACCCACTTTTGCCTGTCAATCTCAATGTGACATCTCAACAGTTCTCCAAGAAGTGGAGACAGAGGCTGAGGGCAGGTTAAGCAGACACAGGAGAGACCCACCAAGAGGTCACTATCCTAGGCTTGTGAGAGGCCCTGCAGCCTTACCAGTGGAAATGGCACTGTGGGCAGCCTCAGACACGAGGAGTTGGACTGTGGGCCTGGTGTGGAGGCAGGGATAGGGTGGCCACTTGTCCTCAGAGGCTGTCTACCTTCCTCCTGCTTCTACCCTGACCTCTGGAACCCTTATCTACACCCCTTGCAATTTACTCCAAAGCTCAGGACAAACCCACAGTGGTCACCCAAGGGCTGTTGTGCCCACTACACCTGAAGGCACAGCCCTGGGCAGGGAGATGGCACAAGCCTCCATCGCCAACTCTGGGGCCTTTGTATGTCCCATCCCCATCTGCACCCTGGTTTCTATTCCCCTAATCCTGGGTTGTCAGGCCAAGAAAAGGAGTGAAGCAGGCCAGGGGGGTTCCAGGGACAGCAGAAAGGCTGTGACTTGGAGTGTGCATGCTCTGCCCTTGGGCACCCACAGCCAATCCCCTGGGAAAACCCAGCACCAGCCTCTGCATTCACCACTGTGCGGGGCTTCCTGTTGGTTAGCCTGGCTGATGGCAAGGTCCTTGCAGCACAGCAGACAGCATCCCTGGGAGCCAGCAGGGGGCAAGGGGAGAGGCTGGCCAGCCATGCCCTCAGTCTGCGCCCTCGGAGGCTTCCACTGCTGCAGCCAGGCTCTAAAGCCTGCAGCACATCAGGGCTTGGACTTCCCAGGGCTCAGGGGATCCCCATCTGGACCATCTTGAATCCATTGGCTGGAAACCTCTAAGAACTCAGAAGAGGCTGGTGCTTCCGGGCCCTCTCAGCAGACTAACTCGAGGCGTCTGTCTTACCTCGACCAAGGCTCATCCTCCAGCCAGACAACTGGAGTGCTGGGTGGAGTGGCTCACTGAGCAGGAAGTGGATCCTGCCGGGAGGGTGGGGAGCAGCAGTTACCTGGGCTCGTCCCCGTCCCACAGAATATAACTCTGTCCCTCAGTGAGAAGACTGGGCCAATGTGTTGGAAATGGCCTAAGAGGCTCAGGGCACCACACGAAGCTCACAGGCCCCAGCTGGAGCGGGGAGGGCCTCGATGTCATCACGTCTTGGCAGATAGGAGATGGAATCCCAGACTCAGGCCCGCCCAGGTCCCTGGGATGCTGCCAGGTGGAGTGAGCCCTGCTGGACAGGAAGTGGCCACAATGCATCAGCACATTTCAGGCAAGGCCTTCCTGGCTGCCCAGGGCAGGACGCTTCCCCAAGCTGCGATGGGATTAATGCCCGGCCACACCCTCAGCTGGAGATGTTTCTCCTAAGAGCCTGGGTTTTTCCTCACTCCTTCCCACTGCTCTGGGCCTCTCTGCCAATCTGGCCCACACTCCGAGTCACCCTCGCCGCTCCTCAGGACACGGGGTTGACTTTCAGCTATTTGCCCTCTCTGCCAACTCCCCACTTTTCCATCAACAGATCCAAGGCAGCCCTGAGGCCAGGTCTGTCCTCCCCTTCCTAGCCTTTGTCTAGCCCTTCTGGGGGCTCTTCTAGAGGTTAGGTGGGGACACTATGACCCTGGCGCCTTCTCAGACCAACACATGGACTGTGCAGACATAGCCAGATGTCTCACTGTGGGCAGTGCTCCTGGGAGGAATAATTACGGCCTCAGTGAGTCATCACTGCCCAGGTCTCAATTTCTCCATCTGGAAAATGGGACCAATAGCCCATATAAGTCCTTCTAGCTCAGCCCATGGCTCAATAAGGTTTAGTCATGAGAGAAAGTGCATGCGTGTATGCAGGGGTAGTGTGGACAGGTACCTTCAACATGGTCTTGTCATACCACGATCCCCTCCCCCCAGGATCTTGGGTACATGCACACCTCATGTGTTTTCAGGCCAACCAGGGACTCAGTTCTATGTATGGTCAGTCACGTGGCTTCCAGCGCTGTAGGCCAGTATTTTACAGACTATACCTTCAAGGCTGGGCCAGCCCATAACTTTAAAAGAACCTTCTACAAAACCTTAGAGTTTCCAAATCCATACGCCTTTTCCCAAGTGAGTTGTTCTTTCTTGAAAAGTCCTGTGTCTAGTCCCAAGTCAGCTTTGGCCTTGGAGGATGATGCCCGTGGATAAGCACCAGGGAACCTGGGCATGCAGATAGAGGCCAGGGTAAAAACGGCCCCTAGGAACGGAGGGACAGTAGTCTCCTCACAAGAGACAAGCACCTTTTTTCAGAATGCCCCCTGGGAATGGAGTAGCTAGAGGAGAAAAGCACCACAGGAACTGGTTTCTGAAGAGACAAACATTCCCCACAGCCAGACATAAGACAGGGTGTGCCAAGCCCCTCCAGCGACCTGCATGGAGGGTTGAGCAAACACTCTCCCAGGCCGAGGATGGCCCTGCTCCCCCGGGGTCCGCCCACCAGTACACCCTACCTCTCTTCTCAAAGCACAGCCAGAGCTCTGAGCTCTGGGAGACATTTCTGGAACATTCCTGAACCAAAATATTTTCAACCAAACCTTTTAGAAACCCAGACCACTTTTAAAGTCAACCTCCTTTGAAACCCAACACTTTAAAACCCACTTTGTGAATCTATGCCCTGAAGTTTTGGAACCAAAACGTTCTGGAAACCTACTGGAAGCAAGAAGAAAGTCAACTGAAACAGCACATGGTTTCATCCAGATTATTTTTCAAGCCCCCAAGTTTTATAAACTTCTTTGAAATAAAGGCAGTTCCGTCAAGCCAGAGTTTCCACTAGACTCTTCCTGGGAAGACACTTGGATGGCTGGAACGGGCCCCCAGAGTGCCTGTCTGCTCTGTCAGCGCACGCCGCGAACTGCCAGCGTCTGGGAGGGGTTGGGTTGATGCTTAGTATGCCTCTCTGACAAACGCTCCATCTCGCTCGCTCTCCCCAGTGTTGCCGCCCTCAGTACCGTCAGGCAGAAAAACCCATTCCAAAACCGGGCATCAGAATCTGTCTGTCTCTACGAGCCTGCCGTTTCTGTTTTCCTTTTTGTTTTTTAATTGGCCAGCAGGCGAGTGAAAGCCCTCCTCAAAGGGGCATGTGCACGCAGCCACACCACCTCCCGCACTTCTCCGTCCTCCATCCTCCGTCTTCCATGAGGCATGCGCGCACATGCCCCCAGTGTGTTTTCAGGACCAGGATTCCAACCGCATGGCCAGTCGTGTGGGATACCACTTTCTTTTTATTAGTTTTTTGCCATGGAGTGCATGTGCTCCCTGGAAAGTGACAGACACAGAAAGAGGGAAAATGAGAAATCACCCCTCAGGGGGGATGGCCACACTACAATCCCTTCTCCTCATTCTCTTCTCAGGATTTTGGGCATGCACATACAAACACACACACACACACACACGTGCATGTGCGTCTGGTATGATTTTCAAATCACTGGGTCCCAGGCTTGAACTACTGTTGGCCATGTGGGAGTCCAGCAATTTAACCACCATGCTACTTGCAGGCCCCAGGATCCAACTCCCTTAACCACTAGGTCACAGGGCAGGCCCAAGAGCTGCAGTTTTTGTTGTTGTCTTTTTTTATTTTTGTTTTTGTTTTTAGTTTTCTATAGGGCACATGCATTCACCTGAGAGAGGGGAAAAAAGAGACATAAATCACCCCTGCAGGGGGATGGCCATAGTGAGGGTTCCTTCATTACCCTCCTAGGATTCTGGGTACGCATGGCATGATTTTCAAGATGTTGGGTCCAGGATTTGAATCGTGCAGTCAGCCACCTTAACCTCCATGCTAACTGCTGTCCAAGGCCTGCAGTTTTGAGCCTAATTGTTTCTTTCGGATTTCCAAGGTGACTCTTTTAGCCTCAGTGCTGGTTGAAGGGCTACAGAGTGAAACACTTCTGTGGGCCCAAGAACAAGGAGAGCAAGAGATTAGTACTTAGAAAGCCTACCTTCTCACACCTGAATCTGCCGCGTTTTGATTTCTCAGCCTTCATGTTTTTCATCCCTCCAACAAGGACCATCGGGCATCACTGTGTTCTGGGTCTGGAGTGACTGTGCTGTTCATTCTCTCCTACCACCACCCTGGCTCAAAGTATGAGGAAGAGAGGGGACACCCAAGGAAGCTCTGGGCTGGGAAGGTCTGTGGGGGGGGTTAAAGCTCATCACCACACTGAGTTCTGCAGAACACCATTTTCCTGGTAGTTCTTCTGGCTTGAGTTTGCAGGGCAAGAGCAGAAACGCTGTCCTCTGACCAGTGCCTTGTTTTCCCTGAGAGCCGAGTGGCTGCCCATTTTGTAGGAGACTTCCAAGGTGCCAGGGCTCCCAGCCAGGGGCCAGCCATCACTGGGAATGGGTCTCCTAGGGACTGTCTGCTCAAGAACAGCCTCCCCCAGGCTAGGGAGCAAAGGCGTCACTTCCTGTAGAAGACACACTCTGCAGTTTGATAAGCAAGAGATGAGACCACCAGCGGGACCCTCCAGAAACTACTCTGGTCTGGGGTTTGAAATGGCGTTCACCACACCACACCTACCAGCCGGCCAGGGGCAGGCACCACATGGGCCACTGACTACCACTAATGGAAGGTGGCAGCGGCAGCTCTGCCTTCTTGGTTGGATCCGTATGTAGATTTCAGGGAGCAGTGCTGAACAGAGCAGCAGCCATCCTGTGTAAGTGTTGTAGGCAATAAAATGAGCTGAAATTTGCTTCCAAAAAGTTAAACTAGAAAATGCCATATGATCCAGCAATTCCACTCTGAGTACATACCCCAAAGAACCAAAAGTGGATACTGGACATTTGCACACATTTGATGGAAACAATGCAACTATTCACAGAAGATGCATAGATACACAAAACGTGGTCTTTTCATACAGTGGAATATTATTCAGCCTTAAAAAGGACATTCTGACACATGCTACAACATGGATGAACCTTGAGGACATTATGTTCAGTGAATTCAGCCAGTCACTGTATGATTCTGCTTATAGGAGGCCCCTACAGTCAAATTTACAGAGACGGAAAGTAGAGTGGTGGGTGCCAGGAGCTGAGAGGAGACAGAATTGGGAGTTAGTGTTAATGGCTGCAGAGTTTCACTTTGGGAAGATGACAAGGTTCTGGAGATGGAAGGTGGTGATGGTCGCACAACCACAGGAATGTGCTTAATGCCCCTGGACCGCATACTTACAGTGGTTAAGAGGGTGCATTTTATGTTGTGTGTATGTGGCAACATTTTTAAAAATTAAAATCAGTACCAAGTCAGATCATCACCACCACCTCGATTCATCCAAGAAAATGCACTTAAAAGGTTAACTTTTTTTTTCTTGTGAGATACCCATTCTCCTAAACAGAATGAGCAGTGATTTAATGATAAAATGTTAACACCTTTATTCTTATCAGTATTATTTTACTGATTGAAAAAAGCAGTTTCAGAGCCAGCTGGTTACATGGTGGTTAGGGTGGTTGGATCCCACATGGCCGACTGCATGGTTTGAGTCCTGGGCCTTTGAGTTCCCTATGGCTTGAAAAACACACTGGATACGTGCGCATGCATGCCCACATCCTGAGGAAATATAGAAAGGATTGTGACCATGGTGGGTGTGACCATCTCCCACGGTGAGGTGCCCTCTCATTTTCTCTCTCTCTCTCTCTTGCTCTCTCTCTGTCTTCCCAGGGACTGCATGCACCTTCTAGCAAATTAAAAGAAAAGAAAAAAGCAGTTTCAAGGTTCATACTCGCAACTTGCTTCAAAGATGAACTCCAGTACAGGGACAGAGACCTGGGGCTGAAGTCACTGCCACCACTAGCCACTTGCTAGATGTGGCAGGAGCCTTACTCGGTCTACATGTCTAAGCCTGGTTCTGCCTCGACATTACACGTTAAATAAGGTTCCATGCACTCTTTCTCTTTTACTCTGGTCTGCCTTAAACCCTGTGGAAATTCTTGAGACAGACCTGAATAGCCTCTGCTGACAGAGGTCAAAGTACTCACTAAGCATGGGGCTTCCACGCTTTGAAACATTATAAGCAGAACATTGCCCCCAAACCCAGAAAGGTACAACCGTGTCTCTGCTAATGCAATGCTGATTTTTTGACTGGTGCTTAGAAAGATGAAAGATAATGATGTCTCCTCTTTTTTAATCCATGGATTTCAAAGTGCATTTAGACACACTGACTTACTTCCTCTCATGAGGTGGTAATTTCAACTTTAAAATGACAGCACAAGAAATATTATTGGCTCCCCCATCCAAGACCAACCCAACCCCAGAATGAGATGCAGAACTGCTGCACAATTTCCAGACCTTTGTTTAAACAGCTTATTTCATTAGATATACCTAAGGGGTGATGTTCTCCTTTTGAGTTTTGAGTGTACAAAAACCTTTCTGTTATTGGGAAAATACATTTCCAGTTTAAAAAAAAAAAAAACTCTCTATTATTGTGAAAATACATTCCCATTAAAAAAATAAAAACAACTTTTCTATTGGGTTGTTGGAAAAGTCATGATGCATTTTTGCATAGAAAAACATAGAAAAAATACCATGATTATCCGACAACTCAATGTTATTGTGCAGCTACATCCCCCCCCCCCCAAAAAAAAAAAAACAGTGATTACAAGTATAAAAAGACAACTCACAGGCCCAGCTGTGTTGGCACAGGCAGCAGAGGTGCCAGTGTATACAACTGGTGCTACCTGGGAGGCCTGGGTTCGGGTCAACCTGAACACTCCAGGCACACGCATGTACATCCAAGATCCTGGCTGGCTGGGAGCCTGGGGAGACGACTGAGGCATGGCGAGTCTCTGCCAAGAGGATCTCTTGATCTCTCAAGAAATTAAAGAAAAAAGTTGACTCACAAACTAGCGTACAGATCTCTTTGCTTTGTGCATTTCTGGCTGAATATCTGGACTGTCACTATCTTGTGCCCATCTGAGGATGCCCTCTCCTGTTCAAAGTCCAACATCCTTCCGATTCGAACCTGAGCTTAGGCTAAGTATGCCCGATTTCTAGCGTCTCAAGGAAGTTTTTGGTCTTCAGGCTCTAATCCTGAATCCAGTCCCAAAGGCTTAGATACTTTCCAAACCCACCTCTCCAAATTCATCCATGCACATACTCAGTCCTACCAGCCTGCCAGCTTCCAATGGGTCTTCAAAACCCCCCGCCCCAACTAAAAATACATCAAGTGCAAAGGGAAATCAGACAGGCTGTGCTCATTCATCACTGTCAAAGTCAACCAGCAGACCCTGGCGAGACGAGCGTGACGGCACCAAGGCAGTGAACAAATGCTCTCCAGATGGCAACCAGGACAGCCAAGTGAAATCACTCAGGCAGGCCTGAGGAGCGACATTCAGAGGGATCAGCAGCACCCAAAGGCACATGAGGAGATGAGTTCAAACCAGGCGTCGTTCCCTCATTAGCTCCCCTTTTGAGGAAGCACTGATTCCCAAGGGGAAAAAATATCCCACATTCTCCAATTAACCTCTCTGCTGGGTTGAACTGGTATTTATTTTCTATTTTTTATTTTTATTTTTTTGAACAGGGTGTGTTTGCTCACCAGAGAGAGGAAAAGTGAAAAAGCACACAATTCCTTCTCCTCCATTTCTCCCTCCTTTTGGGACCTAGGGTATGCACGCACGTTTCTCAAGCCACTGGGTCCGAGACATGAACCATGCAGTCACCCATGTGGGATCCAGCTGCCTTGACAACCATGCCACTGGCAAGCCCAAACTGGTATCCTAACAGGGTATTTTTGCCATTACCATTGAGTTTTGGCAGAGGAAAAAAATATTTTTCAAGTTTCATAATGCTAATAAATTTCTGGTGTCTACATCAACAATAACCTACACCCTCAGAAGGTTATGTGGCTTCTCTCTTCAATAATGGAACTTCTTCAACCCTAGTTTATCAGACACCAATATAGCAACTCACTAGTGTGTGGATCAGGACCCTGTATGTTAAATGCCAGAAATCCAACCCAATTAGATTAAGTATGTGCTAATCTGCTAGTACTCACACGTGAGCAGTGCAGGTAGGCACCAGCAGTTGGCGTAATGGCTATGTCACTGAACTCCCATGTAGTCAACTGGGGTTCGAGTCCCAGACCTGGTGGCTTAAACTCATGCCAGGCGCGTGTGCATGCGTGCCCAAGTTCCCGAGAGGAGAATGGAGGAGAAGGGATTGCGGTGTGGCTATCTCCCTTGGGGGGTGATTTCTCACTTTCTGTCTCTCTGTCTCTCTCTGTCTTTCTGGCGAGCACACACACCCTATAGCAAAAAAACCTCTCCCAACAAAAAAAAAAAAAAGAAGTGTGGGTAGACCTAGCCTTGTGGGTGTGTCACCTCACACCCCCATGTCTTATGGTCCTGCCTCCCTTACTGGTGAGACTTTGTCTAAGGACAGCTCTTCACAGTGGGGCAGAGCTGAGCACAGACACTCTGGACTCCACTTCCCCAGCCTGGCAAATCTCCTTCCCATAGTTCCCAGCCAAGGGCACTGGGACCAATGGGTTCAGATTGGGTTCTTTTTTTTTTCTTTTCTCCTTCTTTTTTTTTTGAGAGGTTTTTGCTATAGGGCACATGCATTCACCAGAAAGAGACAGACAGAAAGACAGAAAGCGAGAAATTATACCCCAGGAGGGGATGGCCATGCCTCAATTCCTTCTCCATTCTCTTCTCGGGATCTTGGGCACATACGCACATGCGCCTGGCGTGAGTTTAAGCCACTGGGTCCGGGACTCGAACCACGGTCAATTACATGGAAGTCCAGTGACATAGCCATTATGCTAACTGCTGGTCCGCAGATGGGTTCTAATCCCTGTTCTGTATCAACTGTGGAGTGGACTGTACTTGGGGTGTGGATGGCCCTGCTCAACTATGAGCTGAGAGTGAGGGAGGAAGAGACAGGCTCCTTGAGGAGGAACATGTGTAGGCAAAAAGCAACAGCCATCTGCTCCACCAGTCATCCCCAATTTATCCTTTGGAAAGCATTTCAGCACTTTTAGATTTCATAGATCTATGCTATCCAAGCCTTACCTTTTTATATATTTAGGTTTCGGAGTGTGGGGTGGGCAGAATAGTATGCATGGCTCATAAATAAGTGAGCAGTAACTTCCTCCAGATAATTTGCTTGGGAGCAGCCCCAGACCAGTGGTGGTGTCCCTGTGGGTGGGAGGGGCTCAGCAGCCTGTGTGATATTTGGGAGCCTGTTATTCTTTAGGGTGGGGCCACCAGTGAGAACAGGCTGTCTCCAGCTCTCTGCCAAGAGTGTCATGCTACTTCTCAGAGCTGCCCTCTCACCCAAACAAGGCAGACACACAGAGGAGAAAGAGTCCCCACCAGGAAACTGAGCTTCCTTTCAGAGAAACAAGAAAGTTCTAGGATGTGGGGGTGACACTGAAATCCTGCCACAGCAAAACCACTTGGTTACAAGCTGAACAAAATTGGCACCACACGTCCAGGGCGAGGCTCCCCACCAAGGTGCAACCTGGGCAGGTCCCATCCAGGGACATGTGCCCCCCGCAGTGCAGGGAGGGCACTTGGGAAGACATGGGCTGTACCAGGAGGAGACCAGCACGTTACGTCTTCCAGCTCAGCTGGTTGCTGCCTGCCCCTTCATCCACTCTGCATGGGCCAGGGCTGGGCCACTCTGCAGGGCAGACCACCCTGTGTCTGTCCACGCACTCCTGCCTCCAGTCCCCGCAGCCTCTCCATGGACCAGGTGCAGGAGGCAGGGCAGGGGGGAGAGGTGCAGCTTACCCAGCTCCTGATGAGCATGACAGGCATCCTTTTATGTCAGTGTGGAACATGGTTCTTGTCCCCACTGGGAGAAGGAAAGAGAACAGGGAGAGGATTAAAAAGACACTTTAGGGGGACCAGCAGTTAGCATAATGGCTATGTCGCTGGAATCCCATGTAGTCGACCACAGTTCGAGTCCCGGACCCAGTGGCTTAAAACTCACGCTGGGCGCGTGTGCGTGCGTGCCCAAGATCCCGAGAGGAGAATGGAGGAGAAGGGATTGCGGCATGGCCATCCCCCCTGGGGGGTGATTTCTCGCTTTCTGTCTCTCTGTCTCTCTCTGTCTGTCTGGCGAGCGCATGCGCCCTATAGCAAAAACCTCTCAAAAAAAAAAAAAAGACATTTTAGTATTACTGCTCTGAAACACAGTACAACAGCTAACTTCCCAGGAACTACTGATGATACCATCATAAGCCCCATGGACGATGTAGTATTTGGGAAGTGCCAGAGGTCAGAGGGAATGAGCTCCAAGCCTCATGACCAGTCACTGTACCTTCCTGAGCCTCAGTCACCTTAATAAACATATGGTGGGCCTCCTAGCTCACAGGGCTGGAGCAAGGCTCAAATGGCATCATTTACTCATTCATAAAGTTACTGAGTACCCACAGAGCGCCAGGCACAGATCCAAGCTCCAGATAAATGGGAAAAAGGCTCCTGGACACAGCATGTGGCCAAATAGGAAGCTTCGTTGTCTGCATGTGAAAGCAAAGAGACGGTGCCCTAATAAAACCCACAGGAGCTGCAGACCTCGCAACCCAGTGTAGGCTGTGTGCGTCACAGGGCAGGAGGGCAGACAGCCGCAGTTCTCACACCTGCTGTTTCCCGTGCCTTCTAAGCCTGCCTTCCCCACCTTAGGGTCCATAAGCCAAGGGTGGGGTTCAAGCCCCACCTTCACCAAACTGTCTGTCTTGGTGCACAGATACACTTAGCTCACAGGGAAGCGAAAACAAAAACCTTACCCTGCTCTCCATCAAGATATAGAGCCACCAACTTGAAATTCTTCAAATCCAAATAAGTGATGAAAGCAATACAGTAGAACTCCACCCCACTATTCTTTGAAGTGATAAACAGATATACTGTATTGGTGCATGAAAAAGTTGGATGCATTTTGCAAGGTAAGAGAAAGGAAGATGTAACACGTGTACACACACACACACACACACACACACAATCACCAGTGTGCTAAATTCCTGCATGAGGTACCAAATGCTTAACTTACTTGGAGCCTGAGCCCAAGAGCAGACTCAGTCCTTCCTGGCACATGGTCCTACAGTGCCCTCAGATTAACGATACCACACAAGTAATTTGTACCAAGCAAACCAAGACGTATATATGACTATTGGTGACATGGGCTGGAAGACAGAGGCAAACAGAATGAAAGAATTTTAAGTTTGTGGGATGGGTTAAATGATTTAATTGTTCAATACCATTTTTTAAAAATTTATAATTGCTTAGTCTTAGCAGAAAAAAGGAAAGCCAAATTTCCCTACAAAATATCATACTGTGTGTCAGGGAAGTAGCCAAGAATCAGAGGAAATGACTTTCCCTCTTGGGCATACACCCCACAGGAGGGCTGAGGTTGGGCTCCCTTCTCTTCTCAGGGCCAGTCTCCTGTTGGCCCGAGAAGACCTCCTCTATCATCACATCTAGAGGGTCCCTCGGCCCAGGTGGTGGTCCCAGCCTCGCACAGATCTGGGTGGTGTGCAGAGGCGGCTGGTGTTCACTCCCGTAACCCTTCCCCCATCCCTGCAATGCCCAGTACGCTGGGAACACTGACCTTCAAGGAGGTACATCAAGAGCTAGGATTGCAGCAATGGTGGAGCCATGGGCTCTCCCTTCACGAGTGAACAGCCCATTGAGTACTGGCTTGTGTTTAACCTCCTCTAAATAGAGGAATATGTTTCAGGAAGAAAGCACCAACAGAGGCAGGTACCCAAGGCCATGCTGATGCAGCTGGAGGCATTTCAAAACACATGATACACTAACAGCATGGTTTGTTTTGAGTAGTATCAGTTATTCCCATTTTTAACCTGTGATCCAAATCACAAAGTATTTAATACAAGGTAAAGAAGATTGAAACTAACTGAAATGTAATCTTATTTTCCCAGGACACTCTCTCAACTCATGTTAAATGTGTTTCGTATGAACGAAACACATTCTGTGTTTTCCCCACATTGGCTCAGTTACCAGGGGGCTAGCAGATGGCATGGTGGTTAAGGTACTGGACTCCCACATGGCTGAAGGTGGTTCAAGTCCCAGACCTAGCAGCTTGCTTCCTTACTTTCCCTTTCTCTCTCTCTGGTCAAATTAAAATAATAATAACAAATGGAATTTTTAAAAAAAAGCTTACCAAGTCATATATGACTCAGAAATTGTAGTCTTTGGTATATACCCCAAGGAACTGAAAGCAGGGTCTCACAGAGCTACCTGTCCACAGGTAATGCTGTTCACAGCAGCATTATTCACAAGACCCAAAGGTGGAAGCAACCCAAGTGTCCATTAACAAATATGTGGATACACGAACTGTGTTATAATACAATGAAGTATTATCCAGCCTTAAAAAAGAAGAAATGCCACTTGCTACAATAAATGGAACTTGAGGACACTGCACTACGTAAAAATATGCCAGTCATAAAAGGGCCAATACTATATGCTTCTACGTATACAAGGGATCCAGAGTAATCAAATCCATAGGGACAGAAAGCAGAATGGCGCATGTCAGGGGCTGGAGAGAGGGAACAGTGAGTCGTGTGTAGCTGGTGATAGTTTCAGCTGGGGAAGATGGGGTGATGGTTGTGCAACATGTGAGTGTGCTTAATGCCCTGAGTGCTTAAGTGTGAACTGCACACTTAAACGTGGTAAGGCTGGCACATTTCATCAGGCTAGAGAACCTTGGACATAACCATCAGCTGACTTTACCCCTCGGGAAAATGTCATGAGTGAGCTATCCCTGAACCCCGCCTGCTCTGTTCCTTATACCAAAGGGACACCAAGAGATAAAGGAAACTTCTCTTCCTTTTATTTGACTCTTCATTCTTCCAGTCACCAGGACTTGAGTGTGACCTTGGCCTCACCTCCTGCCTCTCTTTCACTCCACCTGGCTACTGGATGTGGCCCTTTCTCCACTGCAGTCACCTGACTGGCCTCTGCCCAAGGGCCTCCCTCTGCATGTTACACACTGACAACAGATCCGTCTTCCGATAGCACCCCAATTCCTCTGTCCAAACCATCAGCTGCTCCCAGCTAAGTGAAATCTCAACTCCTGCGCTGGATGGTCAAGGCGGCCAGGATCCAGACTTACTACCTCTTCCTTCTTACCACCCACGATCTGGCTCCCTGCCCTGGGTCAGGCCTGGATTCGAATTCTGACTCCAGCTAATGTCTGCTCAGTTTCCTCCCTAGATCAAGGGTTCTAATGACACATGGGTTTTGGAGGAGATGAAATGACACACTCAACGGCCACAGCAACACATCCCAGCGGTCGTCATCTACTGTTCTCAAACATACTCTGCATCTTGCTGACGTCAGATGCTCTACCTCAACTGTCAGAACCTCACCCCTCCCTCAGGTCTAGCTCCAAGACTATGCTCTTTGGGAAGCCTCTCGCTCCTTTGAACACTATCCTTGAAGGCATTTGCCCCCACTGGCCTGAGAGCAAGGTTGTCCTGTCCTACAACTCAAGATCACAAAGATCCTTGATGACACAGCCATCTTGTCAACTTGGTGACAGGAGTAAAGCCCAGCACAGAGCCCAGCATACTACCTAGGTTAAAGCCCAGAACACCAGAGACAACCACAAAATGAACAGGGGACCCACCTAGCAGAGGCCAAAGTGATGATGCACTCGGAAAATTATTTTAAACTGGAACCTCCCAAACGTAAGTAACTTTGTTGCTGAGAATTATTATTTTCAAGCTGCCAGGTCCAGGACTCAAACTGCAGTCTTTTTTTTAAGAATGATTTATTTGGGATCAGCAGATGGCGTAATGGCTACATCGCTGGACTCCCATGTAGCTGACCACGGTTCAAGTTCCAGACCCGGTGGCTTAAACTCACGCTGGGCGCGTGTGCATGCATTCCCAAGATCCTGAGAGGAGAATGGAGGAGAAGGGATTGCGGAGTGGCCCTCCCCCCGGGGGGTGGTGATTTCTTGCTTTCTGTCTCTCTGCCTCTCTCTGTCTTTCTGGCGAGTGCACATGCCCTATAGGAAAAAAAAAAAAACTCTCCAAAAAAAAAGAATTATTTATTTAATTTAATTAATTAATTAATTTTGGTTTGACCAGAGAGACATAGAGAGAGTGAGAGAGAGAGAGAGAGAGAGGAAAAGTGAGAAAGCAAGCTACCAAGTTTGGAATTCGAACCGCTGTCAGCCAAGTGGGAGTGTCCAGCACCTTAACCACCACGCCACCTGCTGGTTCCGCTGAGAATTATTTTTAAAAGGGAAGCTTGAAAAAGTAAGGTGGGTGGTTTCTGATGAAGCAGGGATTTGTATCTGTAAGATGAGCACAAGCCTCGGTCCCCTGGATCCCAGGAGGTACAAAGACACCACACACACAGAAGATGTGAGGAGAGCATGTCCTAACGGGGCAGCTCTTTAGGAACTGGCAGCAGTGGTGACCAAATGCTACAGATAAAAAAGACAAGCATGATGCCGACACCACAAATGAACTACAGCTGTCTCAGCAATTGCGAGTTACAACTAAAACGGCAAAGGAGCTCGGCCCAGATGTTTACAGAGCTTCCTTTGTTGCCTTCCTGGACTAGCTCATTTTCCCCAAGCTGAGGCCCATGAAACCCAAGGACTCGAAGTGAGTCACATCCTAGCAGGTTGATGACACTGAAGATAAGCCACCCAGCCAGTCTGCACAGAGCCTCTCCTCACTGACCTGGCATCATGAGAGTATTCCAGTGATCAAACCCAATGCACGCCATTCCTGCGAAGGGCAGGTCTTAACAGTCATGGTTTAAACTAGAAATGAAAGGGAGCAGCTGGAGTTAGAAACCCTGCTTCTTTAACTCTGACCAGGAAGGGCAATTTATCTGACTTTATCGCAAATAGAAAGCCCTTCAAATGTAACTACTTTACCTTTTCAAATACATCACTTAGTAAAAGAGCTTCCACTTGGGTTGACTTTGTCTGCCACCCTTTTAAAAATACAGGTGAGGCTAAATTTAGATCCCCTCTCTCCCCTGAAGACAACTATGAACCCTCCTTCCTTTAATGGGGTTTCTGAGGTCTAGAATCCACCATTAAATCATTCAGCATCTTCCCTGTGTGCATTTGTTGTTCAACCACAATAACCACAGGGGCAGGCAGAAAAGAGCAGGTGTATTGCTTTACTCCATCACTTCCTTCCACTTTTCATATTAAATATCTGAAATATATTAATCTTAAAAAAACAATATTAACACAGTACTCAATGAATATAGGCAGTGGAGTAAACAACAAGTCCACGTTGCAAAATCGCAGGTTAGTTTAAAAACTGGAGTGTGTGCGCCGTCGATTTCAGATGTTTTAGCTGCCTCCCTGACTGGAGTGTGTGAAATTCTGCAGTGTGTCCAGCTGGGAAGGAAATGCAGCCATAAGACAATACACGTGGCGACTGTCCTCAGAGGATAATCATGGTATGGCAGACCTTCCGTTTTGTTTCAAAGTAACAGCACAAGCACTTTTTTTTGGTGTTCAGGATTCTCTCCTAATGCTTTCAGTCTCTAAGGAGGTTTTCAGGCTTGGGGTAGCCAAAGAGAACAAAGTCGGCTTCATAGAGCTTGTAGAGCTGCTGCCTCCAGGCCAGGGGGATTTTGGCAAACCAGTCCTCCTCCCAGCTGCTGGCAGTTCTATTCCGGTAACTTGGGGGGAAGTGGAGGCGCTTGTCTACCTTGAGCAGCTGCAGGAGCTGGGCGGCGTCCTCGTCCAGGGTCTCCAGCTTCCCCACAAAGTCGTAGTCTATCTGGCACGGGTGGCAGAGGCGGTACACCTGCCTCCAGTGCTCGTTGAAGGGCGCCAACTTCTCGGTGTGGGGGTCCAGCAGGTACTGGATGAAGTTGGCGAAGGACACCTTGAGGCCTGCACTGAAGGCCTCGCTGACCGAGGCAGGCAGGCTGGTGTGGTTGGCATAGAGCTTCAGCATGGGGATGGCGAACTTCCGGTAGAACTCCTCATTCTCCAGCTCAAACTTGCTGCGGAAGGCCGAGATGAGGCGCACAAAGGGGTCGCGCACGAAGAGGAACTTCGTGTACTTCTTCAGCTTGATCTTCATGAGGTGGCGCGAGAACTTCCCGTAGCGGCGCCAGAACTTGTTGAAGGTCAGGTGGGTGCTGGAGTTGTGCACGTGTTCACGGGGGATGTCCAGGGGGTCCCGGTATGGAGCGCCACGGTCTAGGAGGCTCTCGCTCAAGACGATCATCACGCGCTTCCAGTTGGTGCAGGCCACCTTAGGTACGTAGCAGTAGATGACCCCGTGGCGGTCGTCCACGATAAGGTGGTTCAGCTCGTAGTTGGGGATGTCGTCAAAGGAGCGCTCCTTGGTGGGGAACGTGAGGCTGGCGTTGGCACAGAAGTCTCGCAGCATGCTCCTCCTCTCGGCCTGCTGCCGGCCCTGGTCTGGGTTCTGCTGGGCATCGTGGGGGGACCAGTCATAGCCCCTCACACTCTCCTCTAGGTGGCTCAGTGCTGGCTTGTTAGAGGCCAGCAGAGGGGGCTGCTCCGTCTTTTTTCTGGAAAGGTTGTTCTGCTTCACGCCAGAACCAAGAAGCTTATCCAAAAACTCATCCACATCCGATGTGAACTCTTTCTCTTCCCCCTGCCCGACGGTGGGGAGGGGCTCCAGCGGGTGTGGCCTGGACAAGGAGGTGTGCAGGTAGAAGTGGGCAGTGCCCACGTTGTCCCAGTACACGATGATGAGCAGGATCATGAATACAGACCCCAGCACCAGCCACAGCCGGAAGAGCCGTGTCTTGGCCATCCTGGCCGGGGCCAGGGGCTGGGCCCCCTTTACCTGGATCTTCTCACTTCAGCTTCATGTGGAGACGGCACATCCTCCTCACAGGAACCTGCAGAGGAAATAACAGACCAAATTAAAGACTGAGATCCAGTCAGTGTTTCCTCCCTCCAACTGCTATTCTGTGGTCGGACGGGGACTCCACAGACCTGGACGAGCGGCCCCTGCTGATAGCACGAGTCCCTGCTCTACTTCACCGGCAGCGCTCCATGCCAACCTCCACCTGCCATGTCGGCCTCCACTCTCGGGTGCCCATTAGTAGCTCCAACTGTGTGATTTGACTAAGACCACTCAGAAGGGCACCAAAGTATGAGTGTGACCAAGGAGGCAAGTGGAGACCCTTTCATCATGCTGGAAAAACGGGGACAGTCATTCAGGGAACATAGTTCCTTGTGAAGATGAGGTTCCCAGGAAGACAGGAGGAGTGATGGGGAAAATATATTTAAAAAAAAACAAAAAAAAACAAAAAAAAAAACAGTAGCAAGGAGGGTAAAGCTGAAGCTTATAAAAATGTGAAGATCTCCCCGGCCCCCAAAACCTTTTCCCTGTGTATACTTAGACCAAACAAATACATTAAGAGACAGATCCCTGCAACTGGCTGACAATAAAATGTGCATGTGACTCAAGAAGGCGGAAGAACTTGCCTCCCACTTTCCCTGCCTTCTTGACGTGAGAAGGGTAGAAGCAGGACCTGCAGCCCCAGGTCAGCAGAAAGGAAGTGGAAGTGCACATGCAAATGCATTCCAGGTTCCATGAACCTGGCCAGTGGTCCCTGAGGAATAGTCACAGTCCCTTTCCTGGAGATGGGAAATAGGTATTTGATCACCAGCAACAGAAAGGGAACCAGGAGAGTAAAGGGGGAAAGGCTGTGTGCAATGGCTCCTACCTCTGGCATGTGGGCTCCACTCTACCAGCAGAGTAGGCTTAGCAGGCCCAGCTAGCTCACAGGGCCAGGGAAGGCGATTCCTGTGATTGATCCTTAGCTGATTTATAGCTTCTTTTTTAAAGAAATTTCCAATAACTTTATTCTTTACAAAGTATATAAATAAATCAAATGATTCAACTTTTAAAATATTACCATGTGCAAGAAGGTAGAATGCTGATTTATAACTTCTAAGGAAGACTGTTGACCAACAGCCTCTGTCAATACTAAAAATGCCAGAGGTCCACATCTCTGGTCTAGTCCAGTTCTGAGCACCACTTCTGTCCCAGTTACTTTGCTAAGCACTAGGGACTCATTCAGAACAGGATACAATCTTTGGTCAATTGTTTGGTAGTGGGTGCTGACTATGTTGTAGGTAACTCCAGGCTAAGAGTGCTGGCTCAAAGGTGAGGTGACGGGACTACCAGGTAGTATAGTGGTTAAGATGCTGGATGCCCATGTGGTTGACTGCAGTTCGAGTCCCAGACCCAGCAGTTTGAAACTCACGCCAGGTGCAAGTGCATGTGTGCCCAAAATACTGAGAGGAGGATAGAGAAGGGACTGTGGCATGGCCATCCCCCAGGGAGGTGATTTCTCATTTTCTGTCTCTCTGGCAAGTACACATACCCTGTAGCAAAACTCTCTCAAAAAAAAAAAAAAAAAAAAAAAAAAAAAAAAAGGTGAGGAGACAATTCGGCACCTGTAGTGGTGTACTTGGTTATACTCCTGGCCCCATCAAGAGGGAGCAGCCCCATTCCTCCCAGTGTCCCCCCAGCAACTCAAAAATTCTGGAAAAGGTTGTTCTACTTAGCACCAGAATCAAGGAAGGCTCTGGTCTTCCTGAAATTAAGTTCTCCATATACTTGTTTTGTTTTGTTTTGCTTGTTCGCTTGCCAGAGAGAGAAGAATGAGAAATCATTCCCCAAATGGGGTGGCCATGTTGCAGTCCTTTCTCTTCCATTTTCTTCTTGGGATTTTGGGCACACACGCACATGTGCTAGTGTGATTTTCAAGCCACTGGGTCTAGGACTCAAATCATGCAGTCAGCCATGTGGGATCTGGCTGCCTTAATTGCCATACCACCCTCTCCATACAGATTTTTTAAAAAGGTCAAGTATGATGGGAAGAAGAGATGGATAATCTAGGGTCCTGGGTACTGGGACAAGAGGGTGAGTTCCCTGAGTTCCTACTGTCTCCCATATTGACAGAACAGGATTCTACAGAACCTCTAATCCTGACTACCTACAGGTACCAAAAAAATAAAAAAAAAATAAAAATAAATAAAAGCTCCAAGAAAAGCCTGTTCCCCCTAACCAAAGGACAGTGGCTGTGTAGTAAAGAATCTGCCTTGCTCGAAGAGAGGTGTGGCCTTGGCCCTTGAGTCTTAGAAGGAGACTTCTAAGCCCTTACATGTCCTGCCTCATAGGAGTATCTTTGTTCACCCTGGGGATCTGGGTTATGCCGACTAGTCTAACAATATGGTTTATGTGGAAGTTTTAGGCCACTCAGTATCAGCTCAGCCTCAGCAGGGGTTGCAGGCTGAAGTGAGCTTCATGGGGAGTTAACACATCTGTAATGACAGAGCCCTACATAAAGACTCTAGAAGCCAAGACTCAAGGAGCTTCCCTGGTTGGAAATAATGCATGTGTGTTGTCACATATCTTCAGGGGAATAGTAACAAGGTCCACAACTACACTGGGAGAAGACTGGAAGTTCTGTATTTGGAACCCTCTTGCACTCTGCCTTCTGCACTGGTCGATTTTAATCTTTTGATTTGTATCCTTTTTCTTATAATAAACCATAACTGTAAGCACAACAGCTTTCAGTGAGTTCTAAGGGCCTTCTATTAAATCATCAAAACTAGGGGTAGTCTTGGGAATGTCTCCTTTGTTATTGGTGTCAGAAGTGGGAGGCATCTTGGGACCTGTGCTCTAACAACAGAAAAATCTTTTTGCAACACTTGCTCTACTTTAGCCCAACACCAATGGAAAAACTAAACTTACTTCCATAATTTCATCAGGGCTTCCCTGGCAGCTGATCTTCAATCCTACCCCTGCCCCAAAAAAGCAGGTAGCATACTCCTGTTCCCCTACCAGATCCCAAGTGGTGTTAGTGGGGCCAAGCAGAAGGCCAATCCCTCATCCTCTGCCCATGGAAGCAACAGGTTCTCTGACTGTCCTGCCAAGACAGTGTCAGTGTTGTCTAGAGGGGAGCTGAGCCTTGATCCCACATAGCATCAACAAGGTAGAAGGAAACAGTATAAAGCAGAGGAGTCAATACTATGATCCTTTCTTTCCTGAACACAGCAGGGTCACATGGTGAGCTGAGCTCCTCCCCTAACCCTACATAGCTTTACTGGGTGCAGCAAAGTGGGGCTCATTGGCACTCCACTCCCCCCCACCTCCCCTGGGCATAAAAAACAATAGCCACATAAGCATTAATCAGAAATAAAGCAGGAATTTCTATATTAATATCACATGAAGTAAACCTGAGAAGGAAAAAAAATATTTAAAAAAAGAGGGACATTATAAAATGACAAAAAAGTTCAATCCACCAGGAAGACATAACCCTAAATGTACATGTACCAAACAATAGAGCCTCAGAATATGTACAACCAAAATTTATAGCTCTAACAGACTAATCTGCAAATATAACTGGAGACCTCAACACTTCCCTCTTGATAACTGAAAAGACTACTAGACAGAAACTCAGTAAGAATACAGAAGAACTCAATACTAGCAATTAACAGGATCTTACTGACATATGCCAAACATTCTACCTAGTAACAGAATACACATCTCCCCCTAAGCAGCTATAAAACTTTCATGATGATAGACCAAACCTCTATACATTTAAAAGAAATGAAGTCATACAAAGTTCTCTGGCTATAATGGACTGCAATTAGAAATCAAAACCAAAATAGACAACAGGAAAATCTCTAAGTCAAACTCCTGGAAATTCAATGATAAACTTCTAAATAATCTACAGATTGAAGACATCTCAAAGTAAACTTTAAAAATTCATAGAACTGGACTGGTCCCATAGCACAGTGGTTAAGAGCTGTGCATGGGGAGCTGGATTCCACATGGCTAACTATAGTTCAAATCACAACCCTGTGGCTTGAAAAACGTTTGGTGTGTGTGTGTGTACGTGCATGCGTGTGTGCACACGTGCCCTGATAGGATGGAGCAACAGAGGAAAAAGGATGGCATTATGACCAACCTTATTGGGGGTAAGTGCTTTCTCTCCTTCTCTCTTTCTGGAGAGTGAGTGCAAATGCCCACTGGCAATTAAAAAAATAGAACTGAATTAAAATTAGATTAAAAAATTAAGTTCTCCATGTATATTTTTTAAAAGATCAACTATACAGGACGAGAGCGAGATCTCCAAGTGGAATATATAGGAAAAGGGATGATACTAACCCCCCTCAACGAATGTGGAGCTATTTTCTGTTAATACACAACCCTGAGGTGTAGACCCACAGACTGCCCTGTGGGAAAACCCTTGCAGGAGACTCACCACCTGTGCTTATGGCATCCCTATAACCTCAGTCAATCACAGAAACAAGACTGGCCATGGCTCATGGGTCTCTGAATGTACTCTTCTCTTCCAGGTGTCAGATTCATCTCTTTCTTTCCTAGATTTTCCCTTTCAGGCCATGGAGAGTAAAAAAAAACAAACAAACACATTCATGTTTAGTGGGTATGACCTGATGTTCTAGGATTTCTGGAAGAGTCCAAAGATCTGGACCCTTGTTTTCTGATACTCACCCCTCTTTGTACTACAGTTACATGCACATGTGTCTTAATCCACTTGTGGAGGGTAAGTGGGGTCCTCACTGGGCAGGATCCAGTTTCCTCCACAGCAGCACCTTGATTACAACAGGCTCTTAACAATTCTTTTTCTTGGCCCCAACAAAAGGGAAGCAGTTGCAGTAGCTGAGGGTGCTGAGGTCCAGAGGTGGAGGGCCATCCTTGCTCTACTGTTGATCCTAATGGTAAAGATGTTATATATCTAACAGTATGGTGTGGCCTGTAGGTTGTTTTGTAGGTATTCTTTATCAAGTTAAGAAAGTTCTCTTTCCTGAGCTGTGAGTTTTTATATTAAGTAGATAAATGATCTCATAACAAGGATCAGACAAGTGGCACAGTGGTAATGCAACTGAATCTACATGGAAAAGGTCCTGTGTTTGTGTCCTGGGACCTCCCTGAGTACACCAGATACACCATGACCCACGCCAGATAATACTGCGGGTGGACTGTGGCATGAAGACCTTGTTGGGGTTGCCTAGCTCTCTCTCTCATGGAAATAACTAAATCAACTGAAACACTGAGTTTGTTACAAAAATCATGAAAAATTGGAAGGACTAGAGGGGGAAATATTCTGTTCCCTCTTACATGGCTGTGTCGGCATTCTCTCTTCTTCCATTTGAGTATGTTCATGGGTGTGAATGGAAGGAGAGCAAACAACACTGCAAAAGTTTTTCCTACCCTCTTAACACTTGTAATCATGCAATTTTACAGCCATTTAAAAATTAGATCATAAGTACACATGTTATTTAAGTTCTTAAGACCAACCCTTTCAAGGGTATGTAACAGTGAACAGTTTCTTGAAATGATGGTAAAATGACATTAAAAAAAAAAAAAGTTTGGAGACCAGAAGTTGGCGTAATGGCTATGTCGCTGGACTCCCATGTAGTGAGCCATGGTTCGAGTCCTGGACCTGGTGGCTTAAACTCACGCCGGTCGTGTGTGCGTGCCCAGGATCTTGAGAGGAGAATGGAGGAGAAGGGATTTCAGCATGGCCATCCCCCTGGGGGATGTTTTCTCACTTTCTGTCTCTGTCTTTCCGGCGAGCATACGTGCCCTATAGCAGAAACCTCTCCAAAGAAAAAAAGTTTGAAGGCTGAGAAAGTAAAATACTGAAAAAAACAACTTAAAATGTCGAAGCTGAGTTTCTATTTTTAAGATCAAGACTCACAAGCAGAGTGAAGATTAAGTGGTTTCACAGTCACATCACAGATACAGGCATACACCAAGGACCAAGAATCCCTCCATCAACCCCGCATTTAGTGCACTAAGAAATAAATAAGGGGATTACTGGGCCTGGCGACTTAAGAACTTCTTATTTTCCAGCCAGGGGTATTGCATGCACACTAACAAATGCAGGTAACTACAATACTTTATAAAAACGAAGCGTTCCATAGATACGTTACTTCACCTACTCTACACGGCAATCTTTAGGGAGGACAGCATTACCTCATTGACAGCTGAAGAAACTGAGGCTCAGAGGTGTAAAATCAGCACCTAACTCCTAAAGTTCAAGCCCGACACAATCCCTCAACTTCCTCACTGTTAAAATAAATAGTTGGGTCGAGGTTAGACAGACACCCAGCTGCACATGTACTGTACAGTCTGATACATACGGCATGCAAAGCACTTGTGAAACAGGAGGGGAAACAGCTCCATCACTCCAAAAATCTATTCACACCCCCGCATCTTCCTCCCCATCTCCTCCCTCAGCAATTGCTGATCTATTTTCTGTCACTATAAATTAATTTGCATTTTCCAGAATTTTACATAAGGAGAATCAGAGTAGCTACTTTTTTCCCCCCTGTCTTCTTTCACTCAACATAATTCAAAATCTACCCACATTGTGCATATATTGATAATTTCTTCCTTTCTATGGCAGAGTAGAATTCCATTGTAAAAAGTATCGATGCAGTAAACACCAGAGTCCGTTACAAAGCTACACAACTGCATACACGTGGTGCTGGCACCACGTGGCACACACACACAAATACACATTTTCCCAGTGCTCCTCAGGGATCAAAGTCACAAGTACAAGTTTTTTCATACTCAAATCTGGTAAGGATCATGTTTCCTTAGAGGTTAAGGACTTTTGTGTCTGTCCCAAATAGACAAGAAAACGACATTGTTGGGTTTCCCTGTTTTTTTGACCCAAAAGATACAAAGGTACTTGCCCTTGAGCAAAAGAACCCCTAACACAGCAACAGAAGCAAGGCCCCAATGGAGCCGGAGACAGGCTGACATGGCGGCTAAGCTCTGCAGCAGGAACCGATCAGCCTCCTGTGCCGTGGCAGTGGTGGAACAGACTCACTTGACACTTTTTTCATGGAGGCTGGTTCTCGGGTTCAAAAGAAAACATGTCTTCTTTTAATAAACTATGTTTAAAGGCCCTCTAATATTTTCCTCATGTAGTATATTAACATTAAAGTGCTAAAATCTTTCCATCTAAAACACATTTAATATAAAAGCTTTGCTCCTAGCCTATAACCTGCTCTCAGTCTGACTGGCCACCGCCAAGCCCTCAATGGAGAATTGAGAGCCGTGTCCTGGTCCCACACACCATGCACTGGGAGACAGGCACCACGGCAGCCTCCCAGAGCCCTTTCCCCAATCAGTGCTGTGATCGTAGCACAGTTACTTACATTTCTGACTGGACCCCTCAGCAAGGCCAGTGAAAGGCAGATACACTAAAAGCCTGGTTATAACCCAGTTACTTAGTGAGCATGGGCTCCAAACTAAGGGAAGAGGACACTGACCAAGGCCCCCTTCCCTGAAAAGCAGAAAGTGCCTCCCTCCCATGGTCAGTGCAGCTGATGAGCCTGGCCCAACACTAGCCGGCATTGTCGCACCCCACCCCACACGACCCTGGCCAGTGCTGTAGCCTCCTACAGCTTCTCATCAGCCCTGACTCTGGGAAAAGAGACTCCGGGATTTGCAGCTCGCTGCTCGCTGCTTTTGCCAGCAAGGCTGATGTTAATCACTGTATTTTAAAGTTCTTCCTGGGACACAGCATTTGCTCCGCCTACTAACCTGAAATCATGATAATCCTGTTGGAGTATTCCCCCAATCCCACCAAACTATTTTACCAGAAAATTCCTCCATCGGCACCTACATGTGCTTACCTAGAATTTACTCAAGTAGCATGACCTAAATCCTTCTGAGGACTGGGGATTTTTAATTAAAGGTTTCTTCCTCCACTTTCCTGATGAGTGATTACCAACCAGGCACCTGTCACCTGGGGGATTTGCTGGCCACCTGCTTCTATAGCTGGTGCTTCAGAGGGCAGGCATAGGGGATGCAGGTTGCTGGCACCACATGGCCCAAGTCAGCATCTGCCAATGCCCTCTCGCCCCAGAAGTCACCTACACCACTAATCTCATGTACCCTTTTCATGCTCATCCATTCACCAATAAACGTTTGTAGAGAACTAAACACACTGGGCAGACATCGTCTTTGGCACTAAGAATACCATGGGGAAGGAGACAGGGTCCACCTCATGGGGCTTATATTCTGGAGGGGAGACAGATATGTTCAGATAAATGAACCAGAAAGTGTTATGTGCTAATATGTACCACGAAGAAAATAAACTAGGGAATGAGTGAGTGACCAGGTTTATTTTGGATGGGCTAGTCGGATGAACATTCATGTGAGATGAACATTCATGTGGAGCTCAGAATGGCAAGGAAAACAGCCACAGGAAGGCACAGGGGACAGACGGTCCCAGGCAGAATGAGCTACCAGTGCAAAACCTGAAGGCAAGAACAAATTTATGAAAAACAAGGAGTAAAGGAGGCCAGGGTGGGATGCCATAAGCCAAGTAGAGTGTGGAGGAGATGACACCGGACGGGTCAGATCCTGTAGACCTTGTAAAGAGTTAAATAAAGTAAGAATGATAAGGCAGTTCACCTGAATTCAACTAAATGCACTTAGCCATTACAGGGGGACAGAAAGAGAGAGAAAGAACATAGCTGGGTCAGGTGCTCATTGCAGACCATGAGTCCATGTCCAGGTGACAAGGCGGGGACTGTGCTACTCCCTCCATGGCATCTATGGAAGAAATACTGGAGGAAAGATTGGCCAGGTCTAAACTTCCAGGACTATGGCAGCAAAGTTCATTATAGGAGAACGAAGGGCTTTTCAAAGGAAGTCTAGTCCCATATCAATACACCAAAAGATACAACTTAGTACAAAATGGTTTCATGTAGATTTCCCTAAGGTTGCGAGATTTATTTAGATATCACTGAACTGATTTATTTTATTAAATACTTATCGACCAAGTGTCACTACTCTTCACAATGGTTATATAAAATGAAGGTCCTAACTGGAGTCCCGCCTGCCCAAAACATTTCTAAGAGTTAGGAAACCCCTGAGAACATCAGGGAATAGTGGTATAGAACTTGGAGAAGGATAGTACCTTGTACATTGGACTTCTTGCTAAAACTAGCACACAGGGCACTTTAGTACCAACTGCAATATACTAGTAGCTACTGGAATATACTACTAATATATAATAACATACTCCAAACTACATTAGAGACATGTTAGTAACAGATGCATACACGTATGTAAGATGAGGTGGCTGCACGCCTATTTGTGAAAATGCACAGTTAGACGTCTAGAAGAATATTACCAAGACAGAACACATCAGTAAAAATCCCTGCATAGCAGGCACTCAGGTGACTCTGATTTATATCTTTATGCTTCTGCACTTCCATTTATTTCTGTTTACACTAAGCATTTATTGTTTTCTATTATACTGTCAGGAAAAAACTATTTTTGTTCTAAAAAAGATAATAATAAAATGTTAAGGCATTACAAAAAGGAAAAAAAGACAAACTGCACTTTGTGAAAACTGAAAGCTTTTGGGGGACCAGCAGTTAGCGTAATGGCTATGTCGCTGGACTCCCATGTAGTTGACAGCGGTTCAAGTCCTGGACCCGGTGGCTTAAACACACGCCGGGCACGTGTGCGTGTGTGCCCAAGATCCCGAGAGGAGAATGGAGGAGAAGGGATTGCAGCATGGCCATCCCCCCTGGGGGGTGATTTCTCACTTTCTGTCTCTCTGTCTCTCTCTGTCTGGCTGGCGAGCGCATGCGCCCTACAGCAAAAACCTCTCAAACAAACAAACAAACAAACAAACAAAACTGAAAGCTTTGAGTAGCAAAAAATACTACCAACAGAGTGAAAAGGCACAGAACAGGAGAAAGTATTTTGCAAATCATATATCTGATAAGAGATTAATACATAGATAATGTATAGATATAGACAGATAGGTAACATACAGAGAATTTCTAAAACTCAGTAACAAAAATGAATTTAAAAATACTTAAAGGTCTTTGCTATAGTGTACATGCACTTGCTGGAGTGACAAGAGAGAAGTGAGAAATCACCCCTGCGGGGAGGACCACGTCACAAACCCTTCTCCTCTAGTCTCCAGACATTTGTGCCCAAACGTCTGGTGTGATTTTCAAGCTGGTGGGTCCGGAACTCAAATCGCAGTCGGCCATGTGGAAGGCCAGCACCTTAAATGTGACACCATCTGCTGGCCCCTAAATTCTTTTTTAAAAACAGGCAAAGGAGGGACCAGCAGTTAGTGTAATGGCTATGTCGCTGGACTCCCATGTAGTCGACCACGGTTCACGTCCTGGGCCCGGTGACTTAAAACTCACGCCAGGCGCGTGTGCGTGCGTGCCCAAGATCCCGAGAGGAGAACGGAGGAGAAGGGATTGTGGCATGGCCATCCCCCCTGGGGAGTGATTTCTCGCTTTCTATCTCTCCGTCTCTCTCTGTCAGTCTGGCGAGTGCACGCGCCCTACAGCAAAAACCTCTCAAAAAAAAAAAAAAAAAAAAAACAGGCAAAGGACTTGAATAGGTATTTCCTCAAAGATGATATACAAATGATCAGTAAGCACCTTTTCAGCAAAAGGTGCTCAACATTACTAATCACTAGTAATTAGGGAAATGCAAATCAAAACCATAATGCGATAATGCCTTCTATCAGTCGGGACAAAGCTTTCAAAAAACTGGAAAATAAGGGACCAGCAGTTAGCTTAATGGCTATGTTGCTGGACTCCCATGTAGTCGACCGCGGTTCGAGTCCCAGACCCAGTGGCTTAAACTCACATTGGGCACGTGTGCATGCGTGCCCAAGATCCCGAGAGGAGAATGGAGGAGAAGGGATTGCGGCATGGCCATCCCCCCTGGGGGGCAATTTCTCGCTTTCTATCTCTCTGTGTCTTTCTGGCAAGCACACGCACCCTATAGCAAAAACCTCTCACAAAAAAAAAAAAAAAAAAAAAAAAAAAGAACTGGAAAATAACAAGAATTAGGAGGATGTGGAACAATGTGAACCTTTGTTGGTAGGAATGTAAGGTTACATATCTGCTATGAAAAACAGTCTGGCAGTTCCTCAAAAAATTAAACATAGAATTACCATGTAAAATTACCATATGATCCAACAATTCCACTTCTGGGTATACACCCAAAAGAACTGAAAGCACAGTCTTGAAGAGATATTTGTACACCCATGTTTATGGTAGCATTATTTACAATAACTAAAATATGGAAGCAGCCCAAGTATCCACCAGCTGATGGAAGAACAAACAAATAGGGGTCCATCCATTTAATGGAATATCATTGAGCCTTAAAGATGAAGAAAATGCTGATCCATAAACATGGATGACCCCTGAAGACATTATGCTAAGTAAAAGCAGCCAGACATAAAAGGACACATATTGGAAGGTTCTGATTATGTGAGATCCCTAGAATAATCTAATTCAAAGAGACAGGAAGGAGAAGTGTGGTTGCTAGGAGTTAGGGGAGGGAAGAATTGGGAGTTAGTGTTTAATGGGGACAGAACTTTAGTTCTGCAAGATGAAGAGAGTTCTAGAAATGGATGGTAATGACGATTGTACAACAATGTGAATTCATGCTTCTGAACTGTAGACTTCAAAGTGGTTAGAATGGCAAATCTGTGTAATGTATATTTTACCACAGTAAAAAAGTTGGAGAGTAAAAAAAGAAAATAAATTGGAATTGTAATAGTGGACTTGGAGATATGGTTGAGTGAATAAAGCAAAACACAGGAAAATGTGTTAAAAAAAAAAAAAAAAAGTAAGGGGGCAGCAGAGTGGCACCCGGTGTGCTGCTCCAGCAATGCCGGATCTGTATGGAGAATCGCAGGCTCAGTTTCCCAGGGCGTGTAAACACCTACGTGTGCACCCATGACCCTGGCTGGATAGGGAGGCTCGGGGGGGATCATGGTATGAGACCCAGTCAAGGGTGCCTTCTTTCTTTCTCCCTCTATCTCTCACTCTCTTAGAATTAAAAAAAAAAGATATTAAATATGCTACAGAATTATAACAGAAGGCTCAACAAGAGGCTACGCTGAAGCTACAACTTACCCTCATGCTCACAACCTCCTACCAGAGATCAGCAGGCTGACTCTACCTGCAATTCAGTTATTACATGAACATTAAATGTTTAAAAATGTATAACGGGGGTACATGAATACAAGACTTGTTTCCTACAGGAAGTAAGACATGAAGACAAGTCCAAATGATTTTAAGATGGCCAAAACCCTGCATGTCTGGCCACTCAACTTTGCAACGGGTCCCAGGCCCCTTGTCATGCTCTGGAGCTCATGGACAACCAGATCTGCCTTAGGTGTATCCCCTCCCAGGCTTTTTCTTTTTTTAATTACCAGAGAGAGATGAAGAGAAAGGGGGGGAAACGTACTCCTCAATGGGGCACAGTCAGGGTCAATCTAATCTCCTTCACTTCATCCTGTCAGGATTTGGGGCATGCATGCATATATGCTTGGCAAGTTCCTCAGAGCCGGGATCTGAACTGCACATAGCCATGTGGGAGTTGACTCCTTTAACCACTAGACTATGGGGCCTACCCTAGGCCTTTTCAAATCAGGGTGGAGAGCCCTAAATTCGGGCTCCTGAGATAACTTTTACCTATGAGCGTAGAGGCCACGGTTCATTTTTAACATCAAGGGCAGTCCTTTGTGTTGCCATTTCTAACCTCAAACAAGCCACATAAACGGCAGTTGTAAAAACAAGACAGGCTAAGTACATGAGACATCTCGGTGAGCACCGTGAAAGGAAAGAACTGTGGCTGCTTTAAAACACACAGGGATCTGGAGTTCATGGCTCTCAGAACTGCGAAGGGTGAGAAAAGGGAGATGATGACTTCTATTAGGTTGCTGGGAAAGTCGTGCCGTATTTGTCTATGCATAAATGCATCGTGATTTTCCCAGCTACCCAATAGATAGCATCGTCAATACCATCATCAACACATTTTACTTTTTAAAAGGTGGTTTGGACATCTAGGAGTTTCTGATAACCAAGGTGACTGAGGCAGCACCGGCCTAAAGCCCAGTAATACTCTGCTGCCGTGTGGGGATGAGAGAGGCACACGGGAGAAGTGAGTTGAGAACAGCCCAGCTGAAAACTGAGGTCATGATCCCTACTGCTTCAAAACATGTCAGGACAACACTGACCTCATAAGGTAATTTTTCACTCAAATCATAAGGGCATGATTTCCTAACAGAAGTCTCCCACTGTTTTCAAAAAAAAAAAAAAAAAAAAAAAAAAAAAGGCAGTCAACAGAAGCCCCACATGGTTAGAAGTAGCAGAGCTCAGAGAGGCTTCATAGATGAAACAATTTGCAGTCAGCCTCCTTCCTCCAGCAAGAGGATCCACAGAGGAAGTCTCACCCAGAAGCTTCATCCACCAGGAAACTGCAGGAGACGGGGTACCTTTCTGCAAGGGCTATGCCAAATACCCTCCTAAATACTGATGATAATTAGGTTTAAAGCCAAACACTCAGATTAGGCAGTCATTTCCCAGCGTGGGGTGGGGTTTTTGTTCATTTGTTTGTGCTTTTTAATTTTCTATAGGGCACATGCACTTGCTGGAAAGAGACAGAGAAAGAGAGAGAGAAGGATAGTTAGAAAGCACCCCTGTGCAGGATGGTGATACTGCAATCCCTCTCCTCCACTTCTTCCCCCTTTAGGAATTTTGGGCATGCATACACACACACCCAGCGTGTACCTCAAGCCACTGGGTCTAGAACTAGAACCACGCAGTTGGCCATGTGAGATCCAGCAACCCCAACCAGCATGCCACCACGCTGGCCCATTTCTTTTCTCTCACACCGCATGTGCCAAGGGCAGATTTGGTGCCCTAGGAAGCAAGCACCAGTGCTGACTGTCCACTTGAGGCCATGGGTCTGAGGATGCCTACACACCAATAGCAGGTAGAAGCTGGGGAAAGAACGGGCAGGGGGCACAGGCAGCTGTGGCCTTAGCTCCTTCACACTCAGCTGCATGTTACCCTATTGTGTCCGTCAGGCATCCTGATCCGGAAAAGAGGGTCACATAGCTAGGTCCACGTTAAGACCTGTGCCATCTACATTTTTATAGCAGAATTGATGTCTTCTGTACAAAAAGATCAAGTGATGTGTGATGGCTAATTTTAAGTGTCAATTTGACTGGACCACAGGATACCCAGATATTCGGTTAAACATTATTCTGAGTGTGTTAGTGAGAGTGTTTCTGGATGATAGTACCATTTCATTTGAATCAGTGGACTGAGAAAGCAGATTATTGTCTCCAACGTGAACAGGCTTCATCTAATCCACTGACAGCCTGAAGAGAACAAAAAGGTGAATAAGAGAGAATTTGTTCTCTCAGCTTGGACAATGGTCTTCTACTGCCTTCAGACTCAAATTCAGACTTGGGCAATACCATTAGTTCTCCTAAGTCTGAACTTCTCAGCTTCTCAACCTCTCTATCATCTTTAAGCCAACTAGTTTTTTAAAAATAATTTTTATTCATCATTCTTTATCATTATTATTTATTTTTAAAATTTGCTACAGGGCACATGTGCTCACCAGAGAGAGAGAGAGAGAGAGCGCAAGCCACCAGATCCGGGACTCGAACCATGGTCAGCCATGTGGGAGTCCAGTGCCCTTAACCACCACACTACCTGCAGGCCCCTAAGCCAACTCTTTATCATTACTCTATAGACTGTAGTCCTTTGGTAACCATGGAAGACTGGCATATAACTTAGGCAAAATATTCTGTATTCTTTAAATGATCTCTAGCTTTCTTACAATACCTAATACAACATAAATGCAATGTAAATACTTGTTATACTGTGTTTTTTTAGGAAACAATGACCAAAAAAAAGTATGTACCTGTTCAGAACAGACACAACTACTGTAGGCCTGTCTACATAGCACACGATCTAAGGTTGGGTGAATCTGTGGATATGGAGGGCTGACTACACACACACACACACACACGCACATACATATATGTTACTGGCTCTGTTTTTCTGCAGAACATTAATGCAAATATTTGCTTTGTCATTTGAACTCAGGTGTGTGTGTGTTTACTGCATTTTATAAACAGAAGTAATTATACCTGTGAGAACTCGACACCAAGTGTTAAAAGTGGAAACAATGTACTTGGCATCAAGGAAAGGAATGTCAAACACAGGGAATTTCAGCCACTCTCTGACACGGGTATTCCCAAAGGAGAGCTTGAGATTCTTTTTTTTCCCAAACCCAGTCATTCTAGCACCATCTGTGGAAAGACCATTCCATTCCTTCCTGACTGGATCACTCTGGCACCTCTGCATTTTCTTTCTTTTTTACATCAGGTTTATTGAGGTATGATTTATACACATAAAACTCATTCTTTAAGTGTATAGTTTGATGAGTTTTGGCAAATGTACCCTACAATTAAGAAACACTGCAATTAAGATATACAACATTTTCATCACTCCCCAAAGTTCCCTCATCCCCTCCCCCAACAGCTAGCTGCAAGTAACCACCAATCTGTTTTCTGTCTTACAGTTCTATCTTTTCTAGAAAATTATGCATGGAATTATTTAATATGTAGGCACCTGTGTATTGCCTTTTTCACTAGCATAGTGCTTTTGAGATTCCAGGTTGTTGCTTATATCAGTAGTCAGTTCCTTGTAAAATTCTGTTGTATGGATATATTGCTATTTGTTTATTTATTTCCCAACCAATGAGCTTTGGAGTTACCTCCTTTTTTGGCTATTATAAATAAGCTGCTATAAACTTTATTTATTTATTTTTATTTTTTTTGCCAATGGAGGCCAGACATTTTTTGCTGAAACTTACAAAAAGTCAGAAAGATCGTATAAAAATATCAAAAGGATTTTTCAGCTCCTGGAAGGTTCTACAAGATCCATAAAAGTAGATATTCGTTAACAATGTTTAGGGATTTTGTTTAAAGACCAAACTGACCATCAAAGCATAATATACAAATCTTATCAATTATTATTCAACTATAAAATTTTAGAGGCTCTACATGGAAATCAACAATATACTGCAGAGAGAAACTAAAGTTCTAAATAAACGAAGAGCTACATCAAGTTCATGTATTAGTGGTCTCAGTAAACTATTAAATGTCCATTCTTCCCAAACTGATTGCTAGAAGCACGGTAATCTCAATCAAAATCTCAGGAGGCTTTTTTGTAGAAATTGAAAAACTAATTTTTAAATTTTTTAGGAAATGCAAACAACCTAGAACGGCCAAAAAGAGCTTAAAAAAAGAAAACTAGAATTTGAGAACTTACACTAGGTCATTTCAAGACTAACTACAGAATGCTAAGATAATATATTAAGGATAGAAACACAGATAAATGAGACAGAATAGGGAGTCCAGACAGAGACTCACACGCATGTGGTTCATTTCTTTTCAACAGAGGTGCCAAAGTAATTCAATAAGGAAACATCAGTCTTTTCAACAAATGGTGCTGAAAGAACTGTATTTCTTTATGGAAAAAAATTCATTTCAACTCCTATAACTCATACCATATACAAAAATTAATCCATGATGGATCACTGTTCTAAACATAAAAAATAAAATTATAAAACTTTCAAAAGAAAATTATATGACTCTGGAAAAGGTGAAAATTTCTTAGGATACCAAAAGCACAAATAGTAGGGGAAAATTTTGCTAAATTAGACTTTAGTGAAATTTAAAACACAGACTCTTTAAAGTTCACCATTAAGAAAATTAAAAGGCAGGTCATAGGGGAAAATATTCACAATATATATATCTAACAAGGGGCTTATATCCAGAATTTATAAAGAACTCTTACAAAATAAGAAAAAATTAAAATCACCCCAAGTTTAAAAAAAGCAAAAAAACTGGAACAGACACTATACAAAAGATATATAAATAGTCAAAAAACTATCCAGATTATTATTGTATACAAATTACACAAAATCACCCCAACTTAAAAATAAGCAAAGAACTGTAACAGGCACTTCACAAAAGTTATACAAATAGTCAAAAACCTATACAAATTATTGTATACAAATTATACAAAATTAAAATCACCCCAATTTTAAAATAAGCAAAAACAGGAATAGACACTCCACAAAAGATATACGAGTAGTCAAAAAGCTCACAGGAAAGTGCTCAGCACCACTAGCCATCATGGAAATGCAAATTAATATGAGATAACTTCCTGCTACTGGATGGCCAAAGTGAAAAAAATAAGGAGTATCAGTGAGGTTGTGGGAAGCTGGAACCACGGAGGTGTACAATGGTACGACTACTGTGGAAAACAGCCTCGCAGCTCCTAACATATTTAACCTAAGTCAAACCCTGTAAGCCAAAGCTGACTGTACATCCAAGTAAAAATAAGTTAACGAATGGCCACAGGGATGAGAACAGAAGGTTGATTGATGTCCAAGAAAATATGAATGAAAATCAAGCCCAACTTGCCTTTTAAAGGGAAGTAACCTCCCACAGAGTTGGCCCTGGGCGCAGAGGCCATTAGCTCACACTATGCCCTCCTTTTTTTTGGCCCCTAACCCTCTGGTCAACCTGCAATTCCACTTCTGGGTAGCTTGTCCAAGAGAAATGGAAATGTGCCTACAGAAAGATTTGCACAAGAATGTTCATTGCAGCTTTATTCAAAGAAGCTAAAAACTGAAAAAATAAAAAAAGCAAAGCAAAGCCCACCCACAAATGAGCAAATAAACAAACTATGTGTACTCATTTAACAGAAAACTATGCAGCAATAAAAAAGACTGACCCACTGGTTCACACAACAGTACATACAACCACGTTGGTTGTTCTCACAGATACTAAGCTGAGCAAAAGCAGCCAGATACAAGAGTGCACGATTCCATCTCTGTGAAGTGTACCAGAGGCAACAACAGTGACAGAAACAATAGACTGCCAAAGAGAACATGGAAGCTCTGGGTGACATGAATGTCCTCTTATGTCGATCCGAGTGGTAGTTACACAGGTGAGCACATGTGTTCACATTCACTAGACTACACCCTTAAAATGAGTGTGTTTTATTATGTATAAATTATACCTCAACACATCTGATATAAAGCTAAAAAAAAAAAGTTAGTGGTCTTCTGAAGTTGATCTCCATAGTCTAAGACTTTCAATCTGAGAACCAGCAGGTGGAGTGGTGGTTAAGGTCCTGGATTCCCACACAGCCAACCACAGTGCGAGACCCAGACCTGGCAGCTTGCTTTCTCACTTTCACCCTCTCTCTCTCTCTCTGTCTCTGATCAAATTTAAAAAACAATAATAATAACAATAATAAATAACATTAAATATATAAAAAAAGACTTTTGGCCTGAATGCCATGACACAGCTCTCACCAATCTCCACAACACAGAATAAAACACTAGTACAAAAGTTCAAAACATTTAGAGACTGCGAAGAAGGAAGGAACACGGAGACCAAGTTCAGCTTCTGCAAAACAGACTATGCCAAGTCACTTTGTCTGAGTTTCAATTCGTCATCTACAAAACAAGAACCTAGGCCTTCCTGCTAACCAGAATTATGGAGAGTACAAAAACCAAAGAGTATCAGCCAAATGTTTAAAAAGGTAGTAAAACACTCTCTATGCTATACCACCAGCCTAATTTTTTTTATAGGCCATAGATTAGCTTATTTTTAACACACATCATGCCAAGAATTCATAGGGAATAGGTTCCAGAAGCTCAGGCTCCTTTCCATTGGTTCTCACAAAGTGGTTTCTCTGGGTGGAGCAGGCTTGTGCCTCAGTTGAATCCAGGTCCCTTTCTCTTTGGCTTCCCTCTTTTTCTGGTCATTTTCCTTCACACGTTTTAGGAAGCTATCTCTGCTCTTAGAATGCTTCATATGCTCAATATGCACGTTCATTTTCTTGGCAATAATCTTGCCCTTAACTTGTTTGTTTATGACAATGCCAACAGCATGCTGGGTAACGCTGTAGACTTTCCCAGTTTTGCCATGGTAATATCTGTGGGGCATTCCTTTTTGCACAGTACCCACTCCCTTGATGTCTATAATATCACCTTTCTTGTAGATTCCCATATATGTTGCCAAAGGAACCACTCCATGTTTTCTAAAAGACCTAGAGGACATATATGGGGGCATCTCCTCTTTCCCTTTGTGACCGCCATTTCGGTGAATTACTGGAAGATGGTGGTTCTGGCCAAAAGGGAAGACCACCAGCTTTTCTTACCTTTCTGACTTCATCAGGCCCTCAAAAACCTGTGGTTCACAAACACGTGTCACTGACTATTACTCACGTCTTCTGTCATAGCCAGTTACCAGCAGTCAAATAAGACAGTGTATTTGTGATTGATTTTATAAAAACAACAGTTAACATTTTTTAAAGTGCTCTTCTGAAGGCCTGACACACATTAGCATGTGTAATCCTCCAGCTGTGATGAAATGGGGGCAAAACAGTTACATCTTACCCAAGTTTATGTAGCTAGCAACCCTTTACTGCTGGCATTTGAACTCGGGCTTGAGAGCCAGTCTGTCTAACCACAGTGCTCCACGGGCCTCTCCAGGATATATTTATGCAGAACTGGAAGTTTTTACTAGACATTCATATTTTTATTGCCTTTATTTTGTAGAGAGTTCGCTTCTTCATGTCCAAATAACCAGTTCTTAAGCATTAAATCGAGTGGCATGACCTTCGTTAAGAAGTCCAAGGATGTTGGGACCAGCAGATGGTGTAATGACTTCATTACTGGACTCCCATGTAGTTGACTGTGGTTCGAGTCCTGGTCCTGGTGGCTTAAACTCATGCTGGGTGCGTGTATGTGCATGCCCAAGATCCAGGGAGGAGAAGGGACTGTGACATGACCATGCCACTGGGGGGTGATTTCTCACTTTCTGTCTATGTCCTTCTGGCAAGCGCATGCACCCTATAGCAAAAACCTATCCAAAAAAAAGGGGGTCCAAGGATGTTTCAAGCTTTATTTATTTATGCTACTGGCAAAAAGACCAGAAATTACTTACTTCTTCTCCAGCTTTACCAACACTATGTAAGGCAAATAATTCTCTGCAGTTCCCATCCCCATAGTAAAAGAAAATCTGGAAAGTTTTTGTTACTGGTGTCAACATTGATTCTGCGTGGTGGGCTGCCAAGCCGTGCAATTTGCACTGTGGTGCTGCATTAAGGCCCCCATTGAAAGGCAGGTTTTCATGTGCTACCACCAGAACCATGGTTCATTTGCTTATAGTTATTTCATTTGTGTTTAGTTAACCCTACAAACTAAAGCCGACTGTACATCCGAATAAGAATAAGTAATGGTCACATGGATGAGAACAGGATGTTGGCTGATGTCCAAGAAGACCTGAATGAAAATCAAGCTCAAGGGGCCAGCAGATGGAAAAGTGGTTAAGGCTGGGACTCTCACATGGTTGCTCACAATTCAAGTCCTGGACCTGGTGGCCTGAAACTCATGCCAGGAACGTGTGTGTGTGTGTGTGTGTGTGTGTGTGTGTGTGTGCCCCAAATCCCAAGAGGTGAATGGAGGAGAAGGGACTACAGCGTGGCCATAGGCTCTGGGGAGGGGGAGGGGAATTCTCACTTTCTCTCTGTCTCTGGCAAGCTCACGCATCCTATAGCAAAAATCTTTCTTAAAAAGAAAAAAAAAATGAAGCTCAACTGGGCCTTTGAAGCAAAGTAACCTCCCACGTAGCTTGCCCTGGGTACAGAGGCCAGTAGCTCACGTGTTGCCCTCTTTTCCATGGTCCCTAGGCCCTCCGTCAGTATCTCACAAGCAGACAGGGTATTAGTGCATGTCTACCAGCCCAGTATTCCCACACTCGATCCAAGAACACAGAGTCATGCCTAACGTATCTTCTACATTCCTTACAAATACGTGTTGCATCATATTTGACTCTGGAATCCAAACAACTCATTTATAAGAGTTAAGTCAGAGGCCAGGGGGTGGTGCAGTGTTAACACAACTAGCCTCACATGGGAAGGTCCTGGTTTTGTATACCAGGGCCTCCCTCTGCTCATGATCTTAGCTGGATGAAAGTAGGGGTGGATGGTGGCACAAGGACCCTGTAGTGGTGCCTGTCTGTCTGTCTCTCTCTCTCATATGAAAGAAATAGATAAAATAAACTTACAGAAAAAAAAAGCTAAGTCAATTTGAAAAACTACTTTAAAAATAATAAATTTCACCATAATCAGTTTAAGTATATGCTTGGGACTTTACCTAAAAATATGAGGGAGGTCTTCAAAAAGTTCATGAAAAATACATATTATGAGAAAATTAGGCATTTAAAACATTTTTTGCACCAAAATAACTCATACTTTAATTCCATTTTTTCCAGGAACTTTCTGAGGTCCCCTCATATATCCATACCCTAACCTCTCTCGGCCCCCTCCCCAACCCCACACACTTCCTAGTCTGAGTCGTCATCAGCTCTCACTGCATTATTACTATGGCCTCCAAACCTGTCTCCCTGTTCCTCATGCTCATTCAATCCATTTCAACCCGGCGGCCATGGCTCTTCTATCAGAAGTCAGATCGTGTCACATCTCTGCTCGAAACCCCCCAATCACCAGGGTCTGGCTTCCCTCTCAGTCCTTCCAATGCCTGTGAATGGATCCCATGAGCCTCACCATTTTTTTTTTTTTTAAAGACTAATCCTGGGACCAGCAGTTGGCATAATGGCTATGTTGCTGGACCCCTATGCAGTTCGGGTTCGGACCCAGTGGCTTAAAATCAGGCTGGGCGCGTGTGCGTGCATGCCCCAGATCCCAAGAGGAAAACAGAGGAGAAAGGATTGCGGCGTGGCCATCCCCCCGGGGAGTGATTTCTCACTTTCTATCTCTCTGTCTCTCTCTGTCTTTCTGGTGAGCGCATGCACACTATAGCAAAAACCTCTCCCCCCCCAAAAAAAAGACTAATCCTTTTTTTCTCTAAAGAATTATTTTTTAATTTAATTTAATTTATTCATTCATTTATTTTAATATGACCAGAGACACAAACACAGAAAGAGAGAGAGGGAGAGAAAGTGAGAAAGCAAGCCACCAGGTCCAGGACTTGAACCGTGGTCGGCCATGTGGGAGTGTCCGCCATTTAGTTATTATTGTTATTATTATTTAATTTGCTATAGAGTATGAACACTCACCAGAGAGAGAGAGAAAGTGGGAAAGCAAGCCGCCAGGTCCAGGACCACTGTTCCCCTCCGTCCTGTCTCCAGCCATGCCTCCTTCCCCTGCATCCACTTCACCAGAGGCCCCACTGCCCCTTCTGCTCCATCACTCATACTCTGAGGACCCCAAGGTCAGTCCCTCAAGGCCTTCAGACCCAGGTGGCAGTACACCTCCACAGTGAGGCCTGCCCTGCTAGCCCCACAGAAGGTGCTCCTGGCCCCACCCTGTGCTCCTCTTCTTCCATGCCCTGCTCTTCCTCCACAGCATCTGTCCTCACTTCAAATACTACAGCCACTATCTGCTCATGGTCTCTCAACCTGCACTCAGACATTAACTTCACAGCAGTGACTCTTCCTGTGTGCCATGGCTGTGTCTTCACAGCCTAGAGCAGGGCCTGGCAGAGAGGAGGTGCTCAAGAATGAGGGTTTTGCTAACAAAAACCAAACACACCCCAACTGACTCTGATTTTCTTATTTCTGAAATTGGGAGACAGGTAAAGAGTGGCTCCTACAACAAGTCTCTCTACTTGTGGGCACATTTAGTAGTCTTTTTTCAAGGCCACTCCCAGAGTGGTGGTTAAGGTGACTGGATCCTACATAACTGACTATGCAGTAGGGGTGCAGACCTGGCAACTTGAAAAACACACCAAGCATGTGTACGTGTGCACCAAAAATCCCGAAAGAAGGGAGAGATAGAGAAGAGACTGTAGTGTGACCATTCCTCATGGGGTTGCTTTCTCCCTTCTCTCTCTCTCTCTCTCTCTCTCTCTCTCTCTCTCTCTCTCTCTGTGTGTGTGTGTGTGTGTGTGTGTGTGTATCTCCCTCTATTGAGCACATGTACCCTCTGGCAAAACATTGAAGGGAAAAAATTTAAAAAACCTCTTTACAAAAAGTTAAGCAATCAACACAAAAAGGCAAAAGAAATCACCAAATCTCTGGTAAATGACCACAGGCAGGAGCGAGAACACAGAGAACAATGACAACAGCAAGGAGGAAATAAAAAAGTAAACTCTCCTTGTTAAGAAGGGACTGGCACAAAACAGGCAAGACGAGGGTCTCTAATTCCATCAGAGCAGGAAGCTCCTCTGAGACTGTATCTGTAACAGGGCTCTCCACACATACCTACTGTGGCACTCAGTACTCTTCAGTTTACTGCAGCCTTCCTGTCCCTGTCCCTTTTTACGGATACTTGCCTCCACCCTTCTCCCCAATTCTTTCTCGTTCATCTTTTGCCTCCTACCTCTAAATTAATGCACCCTCAGAACTATCACTTGGTTGTGGTTTGGAGCATAATCAACTGACTCCCTATTATGGCAGGTGACAATGTCGCTCTCTCCTCCCTTGACCCTTTACACACCTCGCCTGTCTCTCCCCCACCTTCTCCATATGGGCATATCACAATCGCAATTAGAGCAACAGGCAGTGTTTACATAAATTATCATCATTGTGGAAGGGCTATTCACAGCTGAGCCTTGTAGTACACCATAATTATTTTTCTTTTCCTGCACAACGGTTTATTTTCCCTAGAATTAATAACAGTCCTGTGTTTTCATTTGCTTTGTTTTCTATGTACTTATCACTAATCCAGCCCCAACTCTGCCAACTGTCTAAATCTCCTCTCCAGATGTCCCAGCGCATCAGGTGTCCTGTTAATTTCATCTTCTCCAGGAAAAAAAAAAATCTCTTCAAGGAGCCTCTCTATGGCTTAGGTCAGGAAATGTCTGCTCTCTATACCGGGGCCTGGCTGGACTCCTGCCTCTCCATCTCCCTCAGCAGGTACTTTTACCACTCTCCTGGGGGAAACACTGTCTTCCCTCCGCCTGTCTCTTCCTACATGTACCAGATCATCTCAGAAGTCACTTCCTCAAGGTACACAACAGGAGAAATGCACCAGCATTCCTGAGAAGTTCTTTTTATTTAGTTAGTTAGCTTTTTTGCCATCGAGTGTATGTGTTCACCTGAATGAGACAGCGAGAGAGAAAGTGAGAAATCACACCCCCGGGGGATGGTCAAACCACAGTCCCTTCTCCTCTAGTATCCTCTCAGGATTTTGGGCATGCACACGACATACGCCCGGTGTGATTTTCAGCCCACCAGGTCCAGGACACAAACCCTCAGAGTCAGTCATGTGGGGATCCAGTGCCTTAACCACCACCTCACCTGCTGGCCCGTCTGAGATGTTTTTATTCCCCCTTCCCTTGCCTGAGTATAGGCTGAAAATACTTTCCTCCACAACTTTAAAAGCAAGGTTCTCTTGTCTCCCAGCATCCAGTGTTGCTGTGGAGACCTTCTGGGTTTTGACCTGGAATGGCCAGTTTGTGATTTTTTTTTCCACTAGAATCTAATACAATCTTCTTTGTCCTGGAGTCCTGCAATCACACAACAGTGTGCCTTGGAGGAGAGACACAGAGATCACTCTCATGACCAAACTCTGGAGCCAAAAGCTCCAGATACACACTTTCCAATGAACCCCTTGCTCCCCAAACTCTTACTCATTTCTATCTGAAACTCAGCATCCATCAGTTCCAGACTTGCTGCCCACACTGTTCATATCCAGTAGAGAGTGGTGGAGACAGGGGAGTGAAGGTACCTGCATCTTCATCCATGGTGCTGGTCATAGGTGGGCCCCTTCAACCTAGAAAGTGTGAATTCTAGGAAACGGTTTGATGGGTGGTTAGACTGTTTTCTCCTCCCATCCATCCATCCTCACTTATTTATTTCCTTATTTCTTCTATGAGTCAGAAAGACACACCCAAACACAGCAGCGCCCACAAGGGCTTGATGCTGCAATCCACCCCCAGTCTTTAGCCAGTCCTGGACACAGGCAAGTGTGTGCCCAGAGGACTCATGGAAGTGTCCAGACTGGATCTGGGAGCCTTTCCACGGGGGTCCGCCTCTCAGAGCCTCGTGTTTTACCACCGCACTACCATCTGGGCCTTCTCTACTCTTTCTTGCTGCAACTCTTACTGTTCAGCTGTCAATCTCCTGATCTAATTGCGTAATTTTCTTTTGTTTTCCATCTCTGCTTTCATTCCCAACTTTATTTCTGCTACTATGTCCACCCCCCAAAAAAAAACAAAAAGCACTTTATTCGGTTCATTCAGAAAATATTGGCGAAATAAGCAACTACATTCTTGTTGTTGTTTATCCAAGAGTTTTCTTTGGGGATCTTTGTTTCTTCCTTTTTTTTTTTTTTTTTTTTTTTTTTTTTAGCACCTTGTTTTCGCCTCACGGCGTACTATTTCCTTTTTTATCTCCACATGTGCATAAATGATAATTTGCTTTCTAAGTCTTTTTCCTAAACACTCTCCTCTGCCTCTAGGTGTGAGTTCTGGTCTCAGTCTTCCATACTGGAGGTCTTCTTCAGATGTCTGTGGTAATCTATTCATATTTAAGGAACAGGATTTTAAAAACTTGATGTTTCAAACACTGGGAGGGAATATTAGTTATGTTTTGTTAGTGAGTGATATTGCTAGGTCTTCATAGGGACCCCCTGATATCATTATCTTTAGGTCTTTTCTCCTGTGCTACTCAGATTCTGCAAAGCCTCATCCCTCCTCTGGCCCAGAGGGAAAAGCCCCAGCTGCTTTGTTCTGGGAGCCAAATGGGCTCATCTGCTTCATCCTCCTGTTCCACAGACCCTGCCTGTGCCTGGTGGTTCTCATTCTTCTCTGAAATACACTGAAAGTTTCTAAACAGTTACAGAAACCGCCCTCTGGTTAACAGCAGGAAGTGTTAGGTTAGACTGTCAGTTATTTCCAGGCACATCTGTGGGCCGGCAATGGAGAATGACCACCCCAGACTGCACTACAGACCCTACGGAGGTGTGTACGAGCAACAGAAAAACTCGAACTGAAGGTCCAAGTTTCTTTAAAAAATAAACTAGCTGCATATTTCCAGTGTTATCAAACACTAGTCCCTTTCCCATTAATGAGACCTTCAGCCCTTCTAGAAGAAAATCACCCACCGGCCTCAGTAACTGCACAGTAATGACAAAGAACTGCATAGCCAAGGTCAACCAACAGCAGGCTTCTTTCCCACCCTCTGTCCCTCCAGGCTGGTGACCCCAGGGTCCTAGCCTTCAACACACGCTTTCTCTATCAGATTTATGGCCATCTCATCCAAGATGGCCCATAAATATGGCCAATTCCACAGATCGAAAAAAAGATTACATGTGATTTTGTTCTTCCCATCTCCCAGCCAGCTCCAGCATCCCATCACAGGTACCAGCACCACCGTGCTCAGCACCCAAGCAAAAAATCTCAACTACCTTAGCCTTTTCATTTTCCTCTCACCACATCCCACAAAGCCCCACCACCCAGTGGGTTTCCAGCTTCTTCAACGCCATGCCCCTCCCTACTCTCTTGGTCACTGTCCTAAGCCATTCCCAACATTACTTTCCTGAAACACAGATCTAATCACATCCCACCCCAAAACCTTGACTGTTTGCCACCAAAGGGATAAAAGCTTAAACTCCCTAGCATGGTATTCAAGGCCCTCATGAGCGAGAACCTCTTTCCAGACTTGATTTCCACCCCAACCCCACTGTGAACACAGGGACTCAGCCACCTCTAAACATCTCATTCACTTCCACATCTCTCCACACCCTGTTGTGCTCACCTGGAAAGTTCTCCCCAGACTTTACACATCTTTAAGACCTATATGGCCTCTCCACTGCAGAAAACTGCAACTCCAAGAAGTAACCTTAGGTAGTCCTTCCTGCACATTTTGCAGAAACCTGGAACATGGCACCAGTCACGCTGCATTATACTCAGGCTGGCCACCAGCTCCCTAAGCAAGCAGGGCACAATACACTACCATTATCCAGTCCAGCTTGGTCCCACGCAGGTGGTTAGAGGGTTAGTGTTTGCTGAATTGATAACTGACAGTAAACAGTTATTGCTGGTCTGAATACATCAGCCCAAAGTCCTATAAACTCATCGGCAAGGAAATTAAACATTCATGCCAATCAGGCACTTTTTAAGTTGATAAGCGGGCTACCTGGAGGTGGCAGTTATCTAAATATCACTGTTTTCTTTTTTGCTTAGACACCAGCCCTTACTCTCCTTCCCAGCACCAGATGTTCACTGAGAACGGCTATCTGTCCTGATGTGGGGACGGTTGAGGGGCCAGTTGGGCTATCCAACCCAGCCACCCACATCCTGGAACCACCCTGGGGGCCACAGGGCTGTCAAAGATGAGTTCCATCTACCCTGTCTGCAATTCACATTCTTATTCATCCTGGGTCGTCTGAGTCTCTATGGCATTGAATTATAAAATAAATAATTTAATAATGATGAAAACACTACAGCTTCTTGTACTCCATGCCAGACTGAACCTCTGCTGAAGCCAAGGGTTTCCCAGTGATGTCTTGGTGGCTATAAGCCCAAAGAGAAGATATAAGTCCTACTGTTAGTGACTAATACATGGCTTCCTTTCACTGAAGAGCAGAACTGCTGTTTCTGCAGCAAAAGGTCGTTAAGTGCTACTCTTCCATGACCTGGCAGTGTGGCCGGAGTCTGCACTGTCAGTGGTCTGTGGTCAGCTAGGGGGAAGGCAAGTTCAGGCAGCATGAAAATGCCCAGTGCTCTCAGGTAAGGACATGGAACTGGAGGTCTGGGCGGCTCCCTCCCCACGGGGCTGGGTGGAAGAAATAAAGTCTACGCCTGCGGAGGCTGCTCTACCCTTACCGGGCAGCAAAATTGATGCCCAAACAGGGAGAGTCCTGGAAGGGCTCGCTGAAGCACTGCAGCATCTCGGTTATCTCTAGTCAATGACTGCTTTATCGTCCGGACTCCCAAGTAGGCACAAAACAAAACTGATTAATGTGCAGCTCCTGAATCCCTGGCAGACCCAACCTGCATGGTCTCCAATGCAGAAGGGAAATGTGGCACCGGGCAGGGTGACAAGAAGGAATAGGGATGGCCGAAGCTCGCCAAGTACCGACACCGTGTCCACAAGCACTGGCAGCATCCTCTGGAGCGTCCCTGTAAGAGGACTCTCGTCCTCACTGCAAGAAGTGAGATTCAGAGAGGGTGCGAGGCGGGCCAAGGTCACACAGCGGGCCGGCGCAGGACTCGAACCCTAGTTCTACCAAACCTGCCCAGGCCAGGGTGAGGAAGACTGACCCGCTTTCCTCCGTCCGGCCCGGGACCCCCGCCCGTCCGCCAGCGTGTGGGACACCCCGCCCTCGGTCCCCGGGAACCCAGCGGTACTTGGGAGGGTGGTCGCATTCCGAGCCCGCTACGCCCCTCACCTCGAACCAGCGTTCGCGCCCCAAGCCTCGCGCCAGTCACTGCCGTCGCCGCCCCGCGACTAGCGGACCCTCCCGAGACCGGCCCCGCCCCCGCCACCAGCGCTGGAGTCCTGCCTCCCGCTCTTCTTCTCGCGAGACATCGCGTCCACCAGAGGGGCCACGGAAGCCGAGGGCGCCCTCCCTCAACGCGCCTGCGCCCTGCCTCCCACCCCGCCCCCGCCCTCACTAGCCAGTGCCATGTGGCGCCGTATTTACGGCCAGGGACGGGCTCCGCCCACAGGTCGCCTGAAGCCACGCCCTCCTCCTCTGCAGCCAATCCGATACATTGACTCCGCCTCCGGCGGGCTGGGCGCACAGCGGCTTACGGGGATCTGGGACCCGGTCTCCGTATTCCCGAGGTCGGAGCCCTGAGCGTGTAGGTGTCGGAAAGGGCTATCCGGTCAATCAGACTTTATTGAGCGTGTGCTGTCTACCCGACCTGTTCTTGAGCATCGACTTGTTGGCAGAGGACCGTGAAGTTCACCAGCTGGGCCTTTGGACTCGCTGTGTGACGTTGGGCAAGTGACTTAATCTCTCTGAGGTTGTCTCCAAACCGCTAAAATAACAGTCACCGACACAACCTTGCAGGGAGTTTAGGAGATTCAAATGAGATAATGCATGTAAGTCGCTTAGCGAAGTGCCCAATACATAATGACCATGCAATTTTTGTTTGTTGTGTGTTTTAATTTGATGAGAGAGGGACAGAGCGAGAGATAGGGAAAGTGTGAAAGCAAGCGAGCTGCCAGGTCTGGGACTTGAACCACGATAGGCCATGTGGTTCAAGTCCCCACACCCTTAACCATCATGCCACCTGCTGCCCAAGTATGCAATGTTTTCAATATCAAGTTCTTTTTAATTGTGGCAAAATATACATAACAAAATTTACTGTCTTGGGCTAGCTGTAGCCCAGTGGTTAAAGAATCCACATCTCACCATACCCGTGCTTCAAATCCTGGTGGCGTAAAAAACATACTGGTTTGTGCTCATGGTGTGCCCAAAATCCAAACAGGATAGAGAGATGGAAGAGAAGGAATTGTCCTGTGACTGGATTGGGGGATGCCTTCTCCCTTTCCTTCTCTCTCTCTGGCACGCTCTGTTTGGTGAGCACAGCAATTAAGAACAATTTCCATTTTAACCAGTTCTAAGTGTGAATGTCAGAGGCATAAAGTATATTCACATTGCTGTGTAGCCATCACCACCATCCATCCCCAGAATTTTTTTCTGTCAATAGTATGTTCACGTGGCCCCTTCTAATGGATTCTCAAGGTTGCCTCTGATCTATAGAGTCTCCATTCATTCTCTCCCAGTATCAGTCTCGGAGTAGTCCCCACATGCCTAGCCCTGAAAAGAGGGAAGTGGAGGAGAGGGCAAGGTCCTTGTTCTATATAACATATCATTTGATGGCCACTGGTAATGTCTCCCTCCCTGTTAATCTGTCTCACCTTGAGAATCTCTCACTGTCCATCTTCACTTTCTGGCCTAACTAGCCTCTCTTCTCCATTGGCTTCTTCCCTTTAGCTGGACAAGGCCAACCTTTTCCACCTTAGAAACAAAACCCTGGAGCCAGCAGGTGTTATGGTGGTTAAGGCACTGGATTCCCTTATTGCCGACCTCGGTTTAAATACCAGACCTGGTGGCTTGTATTTTCTCTCTCTGGTGAGTGCACGTGCTCTATAGCAAATTTAAAAAATAATAATAATAGGGACCAGCAGGTGGCATAATGGTTATGTTGCTGGACTTGCACATAATCAACCGCGGTTTGAGTCCCAGATCCGGAGGTTTAAGACATGTGCGTGCATGCCCCAAATTCCAAGAGAGTGGAGGAGAAGGGGTTGTGGTATGGCCATCCCCCCAGGGGGTGATTTCTTGCTTTCTGTTGTCTCTCTAGTGAGCGCACATGCCCTATAGCAAAAATCTCTCTAATAATAATAATAATAATAATAATAATAATATTTTTTAAGTTAAGATGATATTATTTACTTTCCTACAGCTATCCCCTTTTCAGCTAACCTCAAAGCATGGTCTCCTTCGACAGCCTCCACTGGGAGCTAATTCCTACTCAGCTCACCAGAAAGAGGTATCCTCTAGCAGGTAGACACTGGGGTGGGAAAGGGAGACACTGAGCTATTGGTCATACCTAGTTTTTCAGCTGGATGGTGGGTGGCAGTCATGGCATTTTATTAATACGATTCAAAATGTGCGGACAGATTATCGATGTTGTTTTGTTTGTGTTTCAGCTGGCCAGGGTTGCTGTAACAGAGTACCACAGATGGGTGTCTAAAGCAATAGGAATTTACTCTTACAGCTCTGGAGGCCAGAAGTCCAAAATCCAGGTGTCAGCAGGGTTGGTTCCTTCTGGGGGTGGTGAGGCAGAATCTGCTCCCAGCCTCTCTCCTTGGCTTGTAGAGGCCATCTTCTCCCTGCCTCTTCACATCAGCTTCCCTCTGTGAGTGTCTCTGTGTCCAAATTTCCTCTTTTATAAGGACATGAGTCATAGTGGTTTAGGACCCACCCTAATGACCTCATTTTAATTTAATTACATCTATAAAGGCTCTATCTCCAAATGTGGTCACATTCTGAGGTACTGGGTTTTAGGAATCCATAAGAAAGAATTTATATATATTTTCTGGAGGGAACACAATTTAACCCATAAGAATATGTGTCAAAAATTACATAATAAGTGCCTTTAAATGCTACATCCTAGCACATATCTATTATTGTAGAATGGCTAAAATAAATGTTAAAAACTGGCGATGCCAAATGCTGGTGAGGATGCAGAGCACCAGAACATTTCTATTCTGCTGGTAGGAAATGAAAAGTGGCTGGGACCAGCGGATAGTGTAATGGCTATGTCTCTGGACTCCCTTGTAGTCAACCGCAGTTCGAGTCCCAGAACCGGTGGCTTAAACTCACGCCAGTTTGTGTGCATGCGTGCCCAAGATCCCGAGAGGAGAATAGAGGAGAAGGGATTGAAGTGGGGCCATTCCCCCAGGGGGTGATTTCTTGCTTTCTGTCTCTCTGTCTCTCTCTGTCTTTCTGGCAAGTGCATACACCCTATAGCAAAAACCTCTCAAAAAATATATAAATAAAAGGAAATGCAAAATGTTAAGGCCCCTTAAGACAAACAACTTGTCAGCTTCTTAAAAAGTTAAACGTGCACCTACCAGACAATCTAGAACCCATTCCTAGGTATTTACCTAGAGAAATACATTCCCACAGAAACTTGCACAGGAATGTTTCATTAAAATTGCCTCAAAGTGGGAACAGTTCCAAAATCCTGCAACTGCTAAACAAATAAATAAATTGTATAGATCCTAACAACGGAATAGTACTTCCCAGACAAACAAACAAACTATCCATATATTCCGAAACACCAGTGTGGAAGGTGTCCTGAATGCCTGAAAACTGGAGCGAGACACGCTTCGGGATGAGTCCTAAAGGAAGAACCTGGAGTATATCGTGCTGAATAAGAAGCCAATCTCAGACTGTTTCACACTGTGTGAGTTCGTTTAGATGATTATTTAAAAGAGGATTTTGCCTTAGGATATGTGTGGTGGCTGGAGAGAGAGACAGAGACAGTGAGAGGGAAAGTGAGAAATCACCTCCCGAGGGGGGTGGCCACATTGCAATCCCTTCTCCTCCATTCTCCTACTGTTCATATCCAGTAGAGAGTGGCGGAGACAGGGGAGTGAAGGTACCTGCATCTTCATCCATGGTGCTCCTCACGCTGGGCACATGTGTGTGCATGCCCAAGATCCCGAGAGGAGAATGGAGGAGAAGGGATTGCAGCTGGCCATCCCCCCCCCCCCCAGGGGGTGATTTCTTGCTTTCTCTATGTCTCTTTCTGGTGAGCACAGATGCCCTATAGTAAAAACCTCTCCTAAAAAAAAAAAAAGAAAAAAAGAAAGAAAGAAAGAAAGAAAGAAAGAAAGAAAGAAAGAAAGAAAGAAAGAAAGACAGACACTGTATGTGTACACGCGCACCCAGAATCCTAAAAGGGAGTGTAGCATGGCTATCCCCACAGGGAGGTGCTTTCTCACTTTCCTCTCTCCCTCTCCTTCTCTCTCTCTCCAGTGTACCCTCCAGCCAATTTTTTTTTTTTTTTAAGAAAGAGCAAAACTATAGAGCCAAATGTTTTCCAGGGACTGAAATTGGTAAGAGATTGACTACAAAGTAGCACAAGGATATTTTAGAAGTGACAGTACTGCTTTAGGTCATGATGGTGGTGGTGATGACATAGGACTCTATGGGTTTGTGAGAACCCATTAAGTTGTACACTCTAAGGATAGTTTTATCATATGTAAGTTATACCCCCATTTAGAAGACTTTTTAAATTTACTTAAAAGTCTTTCTTTTAGGGGCCAGTAGGTGGCGTGGTGGTTACTGCCAGTCCTGGGCTGGGCGGCTTGCCTTCTCACTTTGCCTCTCTCTTTCTTACTCTGTTCCTCTCTGGTCAAATTAAATAAGTACATAAAATAAATAAAACTAAATAAAAATAATTCTTAAAGTATTTTTTTAAGAAGAGAGGTATTTGCTATAGGTACATGTGCTCACTGGAGAGATAGAGACAGAGAGACAGAAAGTGAGAAATTATCCCCCAAGGGGAAATGGCCACACTGCAATCCCTTCTCTATAACCATTACATCATCTGCAGGTCCTTAGTTAAAAGTATTTTAAATATGCCATTTCCCCTCAGCTGAGATTTTACTTATAACTAAGGAGTTTTGTTTGATAAAGATGAAATTAAATCATACCCAGAGGGCTTTCCTTCAGAGGCACTCAATTGTTTCCTGACTAAGCCAGCAATTCCCAAACTACCCCCTGAAATGGCGGTCTCCAGAGAGAATTATGGGTGCCCCCTTGATAAGATGAAAAGTTCTTGAGACCGGCAGATGGCATAATGGTTATGTCTTTGGACTCCCACATAGTCAACCACAGTTCGAGTGCCAGACTCGATGGCTTAAAACACACAGGGCACGTGTGTGTGCATGCTCAAAATCCCTACAGGAGAATGGAGGAAAAGGGATTGTGATGTGGTTATCCCCCCTGGGAGTTGATTTCTCACTGTCTGTTTCCCTGGTGAGCTCACACACTCTATAGCAAATAAAACTCTTAAAAAAAAAAAAAAAGATAAAAAAGGTTCCTTTATTTAGTTTCCCTGTGGGTCCCCAGCACCTGGGAGTGTTAGTAAAGTTTTGTTTGAAATAAATAGAGTCCAATGCCCAGAAGCCAGAATCTCTTGGGAATTTGAATACATCACAAGCTCTCTTGGAAACGTGAACACAATCCAAAGGTCACCTGGTGATTTCTGGGCCAGAGGGTTCCGTGGACAGGACCCAGAACTCTGATAAAGACCACTCCTTACTTGGGGGGAAAGGGGAAATGCAGATAAACTGTGTAAGGGATACTAGATCTCCTTTTGGCTGGCCAACATTGGGAATGTACTAAAGCCCACTGAATTGTTTACTTTAAATGGTTACTTTTGGAGTCAGCCAGTGACATGGTGGCTAAGTGGCTGGATCCCACATGGTTGACTGCACAAGTCCTATATCTGGTGGCTTGAAAAACACAATGGGTGTGTGTTCATATGTGCCCAAAATCCCGAGAGGAGAGTGGAGGAGAAGGAATTGGGAGGCCAACTCCCTTGGGTGGTGCTTTCTCACTTTCTCCCAATGCCCCGCGCTCTCACGCACCAGGTGCATGGTCCCTATAGCACATTTTTTTAGAGAGATGTTTGCTGTAGGGCACATGCACTCACTGGAGAGACAAAAAGAGACAGACAGAAAATGAAAAATCATCCCCCATGGCGGGGATGACCATGCTACGATCCATTTTCGGAATTTTGGACAAGCATACACACGTGCCTGGAGTGAGTTTTAAGCCACCAGGACTCAAACTGCGGTCAGCTACATGGGAGTCTAGTGATGTAACCGTTTCGCCATCCACTGGTCCAAATTTAAAAAAATGTTTTTAAAAGTCAATTTTATGCATGTCAGTTTCTCCTTGCTTAACCCAAACAGAACAAAACTCTTCTTACATTGTAACATGCAGATACATTTTTATTTACTCTCTCTAAAGTAGCTACATAGTATCCTCAGTTACAAAGACATTGGGGCAGGCAGTGGTACAGGGGTGACAACTGGACTCCTGTGAGCAGGGTCCTGGGTTTGTATCCTAGGACCTCCCTAAGCACAGTAGTACATGTACGTTTGCATGATTTGGTCTGGCTGAGACAGGTGGATCACAGCATGAGGTCACTGTTGGAGGTGACTATTTCTGTCTCTGACTCTTTTCCTCTCTCTCATGGAAAAAATAAACAAGAGGAGGACCAGCAGATGGTGTAATGGTTACATTGCTAGACTCCCACATGGCTGACTACAGTTAGAGTCCTGAACCTGACAGCTTAAAACTCACACCAGGTGAGTATGTGTGCGTGCCCAAAATCCTGAGAGGAGAATGGGAGAAGGGATTGCAGCATGGCCATCCCCCCTGGGGAGTGACTTCTCATTCTCTCTCTCTCTCTCTCTCTCTCTCTCTCTCTATATATATATATATATATATATATATGTGTGTGTGTGTGTGTGTGTGTGTGTGTCTAGTGAATACACACACCCTATAGCAAAATTGTCTCTTAGAAAATAATAAACTGGGGACCAGCAGTTAGCGTAATGGCTATGTCGCTGGACTCCCATGTAGTTGACCATGGTTCGTGTCCCGGACCCGGTGGCTTAAAACTCACGCCAGGCGCGTGTGCATGCATGCCCAAGATCCTGAGAGGAGAAAGGAGAAGGGATTGCGGCGTGGCCGTCCCCCCTGGGGGGTGATTTCTCGCTTTCTGTCTCTCTGTCTCTCTCTGTCTGGCGAGCGTACGCGCCCTATGGCAAAAACCTCTCAAAAAATAATAATAAACTAAAATGAAAAAGAGGAAGGGGAGGGAGAGGAAGGAGGAGAGAGTGAAGAGGGAGAATAGGGTAAGAAGAGAGGGAAGAGAAGGAGGAAAAGGGCTCAGAGTGGTTAACCAACTGTCCAAAGACACACAGCTGTGTAGGTGACAGTTGTAACCAGAATCCAAATTCTGGACTCCAAACCACAGTTATAGTCAGGTGACTTCCTTGGCCAGGAGAGCACTTACCACGAAGGGTGTGATAGTGTGTCAGCTCTGCCCTGGAGATTCCACTGTGAGAACGTCTGTCTCTTCTTTTTCTAGGCTCCAAGCTCCTTCAAGCTGTGGACCCCAGCTGGCTGCTCTTCTCCAAAGCAACTTTGTTGGCTGTGACCCACCTTTAGGGCCTCAAGGTCCCTGTGTAAGGTTGCAGCCTCTCAGGGTGGCCCACAGCCTGGCTGTTTCTGTGTTTTAGTTTGAGGTATTTCAATGTCCACTTCCCACCGCAATTATTTCTGCTTTCATAACCAGAGTTGCAACAGAGGAAAGATAAAAATAATTGTAGCTTAAGCAAGAGAGCAGCCAGGTAGCATCAGCTTTCAGACCCCGGATCAGTAGGGGCACCCATAGGACAAGAGAAGAAAAAGAGGGCAAACAATTAAAGTCCAGCTGCACTTCTTAGCTGATCATCTGAAAGTCTGTGAGAGTGGACAGATGAGCTATCCCAATGAACTGTGAGCTCATTTTCCCCAACTCCATCCCTAGTCTCATCTCACTGCAGGGTTCCTGTTTCCAATGTCTGCAGGGTGGTATGAGGTAACTGGGGAGTGGGAGGAACCAGATCTGGGTGCTGAGTCTGTTACCTGGCAGCTGTGTGACCTGGGGTGTCATCCAACCTCTCCCTGCTTCATTTTCCTTACCAGCATGATGCTTAGAATAATACTTCCCAAGATGCTGACTGTGTTTTAACTCAGCTTTAACCCCAAGTGTGCCAGGAAAAAGTAGTCATCATATACCACTTGGGTCTAGCAGACTCGTCTTATATGTATTTGAGCTGGACACAGTGACAAGTGCCTATACTCCCAGCTACTCGGGAGGCTGAGATAGGAGGATCATGAGTTCAAGGCCAACCTGAGCAACATAAATCGACCTTGTTTTATTTATTTATTTATTTATATATATATATATATATATATATATATATATATATATATATATATAGCTACATAGCTATGTATAGATATATTTTAAATCCTTTTACAAATAGTTTACAGAAGCATGAATAAGGGGATAGTAAAGAAAAAAACTTTATTAGACATTTGAGTAAGAATTTAAACATAACAAATCTCTTTGTATATGCTTAGACATTTTAAAAACAAATAATACATTCACGCAACTAATTCCACAAAATCTCTGCAATGCATCTAACTCGCATTTCAGTGCTTGGCAAACATACTTAATACAGTTGTGGCCACCAGTCACTTTTTCTAGCCTTTTCTCTCCCTATCTTATGGGTTGAATTATGTTCTCCTAAACCCCAAATTCACGTATTGAAGTCCTAACCCTCAGGACCTCAGAATGAGACCACATTTGGAAATAAGGTTGTTGCAGATGTAATTGATTAAGATGGAGTTATCCTGGGATAGGGTGGGTCCTTAATTCATCACGACTTTTTTTTTTTTTTTTAAAGAATGGGTGTGTGTGAAGGGAGAGACAGACGTGCCAGAGGGAGAACGGCATGTGGATATCAAAGTGATGCAGCCGCAGGCCAAGGAACCAGCGGAAGCTGGAGAAAATTCTGGAACAGATCCTTCCCCAGCTCCTTCAGAGGGAGAGTGGCCTGACTGACCCCTTGATCTCAGACTCGGCCTCTGGAACTGTGAAGGAGCCCATCTCTGTTGCTCTAAGCCACCCAGGCTGTGGTCTCCTGTTCGGTCAGGTCTAGAACGCTGAGAGTCACACAAAGAGCCTCGTCTTTCTTCCTCCTCAGAGACTGATGGGAGAGACTGGGTGATCTCTTCCTAGCTCCACATCCATCCCCTCGAGTTCTTCTCCTAGTTGCATGACGAATCGTGTTTTCATTGACTTGGGATTTGTCACTGGAGCTTTTCCCACTGCGCGGCAGGATGTCGCCTGAGACAGCTGGAAGTCATTCTATGGCAACCAAGGTTCTGCCGACGCCTGGGCCGGCCATCCTCCGTGTGGTGGAACAAGAGCCTCCTTCCTTGTCTCTCCTGTCTCTGCTGCCTTCGGGCTTTCCTTGGCTTGTGGCCACATCAATCCAATCTCTGCCTCCATCTTCACATGGCCTTCCCTGTCTGCTTCCTCTCCTTGTGAGGGCACCTGTCATTGGATTTGGCACCCACCCTAAATCCAAGATGATTTTATCTAGAGTTCCTTTATCAATTACACCTGCAAAGACCCTATTTCTGCATAAGGTCACAATCTGAGGTTCTGGTGGACGTGGATTTGAAGTGGGAAGAAACACTTCACTGCACAGACCCAGAGCCACAAGGGGCTGCTGAAGGAAAGAGACCCCTCTGGGCCAGCCAGCCAGTACTTCTGCCTCCACTGGCCTCCCCTCCAACTCCCTAGTCCCTCCCCCCACACTGTGCTGGGGAGCCCGGCGTCCTGCACCAAGACAGACAGCAACCACTTCCTGTCTCCACCCTCCCTGGCCAGCCCCAGGCCATGGCCTCATTGCTTGGGCAATGGCTGAGGATAAACTGGCAGCCCTGAGAAATTCTTAACAAAGACACTTAGCCAGACGCTGACCCCAGGCTCAGCGCTGGTGACACAGCAGAGGCACATTTTTGTTGTCACAGACATGACAATTACACGTCAGAAACAAGCCTGGGCTGATGGGATTCTCTCCCCATGTGGGCTCTGAGGCAGTGGGGGGGAATGCTGGACCCCACTTGTGGAAGGACACAGGTTTGGCCTGGACGTGGATATGATGGCTCCTTGTGACCTTGCGTACAGGACGTGTCCCTAAGCAGGGCAAGGCAGAAGTCCAGGGGGACCTGGGTCCCTGATGATTTCACAACACAACCTTCCACAGTGCCATCTCCAGACATGAGAAGAGCTCAGCCCTGTCTAAGCTACTGTTGTTGGGGTGTTTCTGCTATTGCCACCCGAACTCAGCCCAGAGGTGGAGAGACCCTGTGCCCTGACCTCGACATACCTCCAAATCACGTTGAAAATTGTTACTTTATCCCAGTGCCACTTGGACTGTTGTGGACTTATTTTTTTTTCCCTTCAAGCAGCTTACTTTTTAAATTTAACTTCATTTTAATTGTAGACTTGATTAACTCAAGTGTCTGATGGGTTAGTTACATATTTTCTCTGATCCACATTGTGATAAATGTAGGGTTCTTAAGATAAAAAGATGGGCATGTCCATGGACCTCTTGAAGCCATCTCACACCCCAGTATAAGCGTCAGGAAGCCCACCAGACAAAAGGACCTGAAGCCTGGGCTGGTCTCAGCCAGATATCTAGGGCCAGCAGAGAAAGCGAAGTCCTCCCACCTCCACACAGACCTGGCTCGGTGCTTCCCACCCACCGAGAAAGATGGAGCCCGATGGTACCCACAGCAGGTCTGCAGCAAAGCAGGGAGCAGAGGCCCTGAAAATAGATGGCCTCCCCTCCTCCCCTCCACCACATTCCTCAAGAAGACCCAGAAGGGACACCCAGCTTCAAGAATGCCCCGGGTCAGTCTTCCCTGGCAGCAGGTATTACAGTGAGGAGGTGGCCAGGTCCTGGTATCCAACTGTGCTCATGGGGTGCCTGCCAGGGGCCAGACATGCACACCCCAAAGAGCCACTTCCAACGCAGGCCAGGAGACCTCTCCACGCCCTCTGCCTGCTGAGGTGCGGTAGGCCGATTCTCAACATCCACAGAGTTTGTCTCTGTTAACAGCCCAGGCAGTGGTCCCAACAAAAAAGAGGTGCCTCCTGCCACAATGGAGGCGACTCTGACCCCCACAGCCTTCAAATAAGGGAGCCCCTAAGAGCGAAAGGTGAGAGCCCAGTTTAAAAACTACAATAGCCAAAAAACACCACCAGACATGGTGATGACCTATCTCCCCACAGGATGGCGCTCAGAGTTCTTCTATGTTTTTTTCTAACAAAAAAAATTACTGAAATGACAACCTTTACAGCCGTGACTTCTGGCTTTTGTGTGCGCCTTTCATGCACCCTGACGATTCTCTCTTGTTGCCAGAAGCTGCCAGCTTTCCCTCTTTGCGTCACGGGGGTGTTAGGACAGACATGAGAACACAGCGGAGGTGGGTAAGTCATGGGAATGGAGAACCGTCTGTCTTTCCTGACGCTGGCATACCCGGGAGCTGTGTGTATGTAGGGAGGGGCCAGTGCCACTCTGCAGGCTGGCCGAGGTTTGTGGGGGTAGGGGACAAGTTCTTGCTCACCTCCTGCCTGTGGCCACTCAGGTGTCCCCAGTGACTTCTGCAGGCCAAGCTGATAGGCAGTGCCTGGTGTCTGGCCCCACTGGGGGTGTTCTCATGGCGCAGGCACCGGGATGTGGCGGGACCTCTGGAAAAGCATCTGCAATCGGGAGCCGCTCACAAAAGGCCTGAGGCTTCCCTGTGACCCACCCTGAACAGCTCTTCTGAAGGTGAGGCAGCCACAGGGCCCAGCACAAGGGCTACCCAAAAGTGTCCCAGGGTCCCCGTCTCTCACACCTAACTTCAGAGCCAGAGACATTTGTGCCTGGGTCGGTCTCTGGCTTCCCCAGCATGCCTGCTGGCTGCCGCATCTTATTTCGGTCGTCTTGGCCTTTTAGCACTGCCGTCCTGATGTTTACGGGGGTTGCTGGGGGGCAGCGGGCTGTGGCGTCGGCCTCCACTGTCTGTAGACCCTGGAGGAAACAGGGAGACTTTAGTCTGGTCAAGGTAACTCAGATGAAGCCTGGACCCTAACTGGGGTGCCTGACTGGGCCTCTGCCCATGAGGATACCCTGGCCCTGGTCCTGGCCTGAGCCTCCCACCACATATAATTTAACCCTCACAAGAGCTCCTTTCTCTTTCAGCCCTGCCATGTCCTGAGCCAGATAGTCACTTGGGGTTCACCTCCCCCACCTGAGGCCATGCTTCCAACTTGGTCACTGCTATTCTTTTTCTAAAATGATCTATTTAATTTTATTTTTTATTATTTTAAAAAATTTGACCAGAGAGAGATGGAGAGAGAGAGAAAGTGAGAAAGCAAGCCACCAGGTCTGGGACTCGAACTGTGGTTGGCCATGTGGGAGGTCCAGCGCCATTAACCACCTGCTGGCCTGGCTTCTGTTCTAACACCAAGCTCATCCTCAGGACCCCCTCTGAGGCACTTTCTCTTTGTAGTGGACTCAACAGCTTTAGCCAGGTGCTATTAGGGTAGAGGGATCCTTGTGGAACTTCCCTCCCGGCATCTGAAGACATGTTATTGGAACTGGCTGTGCACTGCTGGTGTGACTTAGTGTGCTCTGCTTGGGGACTTCAATCCCCTTTGAGACCCTTCTCTCAGGAAATCCCTAAAATAATTACATACTGGGACCAGCAAATGGCAAAGCAGTTATGTCACTGGAATCCCACATGGCTGACCAGAGTACAAGTCGTGGACCCAGTGGCTTCAAATTCATGCCAAGTGCATGTGCATGCGTGCCCAAGATCTCAGGAGGAGAATGGAAGAGAAGGGACTGCAGCACGGCCAGCCCCCCAGGGGGGTGATTTCTCACTTTGTCTCTCCAGCACCATATAGCTAAAATCTCTCAAAAAAAAAAAAGAGAGAGAGAGAGAGAGAGAGGAAAAGAAGGAAGGAAGAAAAAGAGAAAGAGAGAGAGAGAAAGAGAGGAAGGAAGGAAGGAAGGAAGGAAGGAAGGAAGGAAGGAAGGAAGGAAGGAGAAGGGAAGGGAAAGAAAAAAGAAAGAAAAGAAAAGAAAAGAAAAGAAAAGAAAAGAGGAAAGAAAAAAGAAAAGAAAAGAAAAAGAAAAAGAAAAGAAAAGAAAAAAGAAAAAAAAAAAGAATGACATACTAATGGGAAGTTCTTAAACTTTTTGAATCAGTAATATGAGGGTATGGGTTAAAGGTATAGCAGCAAGAACAAGAGATCAGGCAGAAGAAAGAACCTCCTGCCTGAGCCCAGCCCTCCCCAACGGTCTGGAAGCCTATTGCTGATTTATACCATCTTTCCCAGGTGACTCGGTGTGATTGGTTCAGGTGGTGAAAAAAATAGTGTCAATGATGCCAGAGGGGGTTTCCTGTTCCCAGGAAGGGATCCAGGCAACACCTGCCTCTCTGGCCAGGGTGAAGATGACACAAATATGGATGCCAGAGTGACTTAAACCATACCTGGGATTTAGCAGACACCCAGGAAATACTGGCATCCTTCTTTGTTCAAGAGATGTTCAAGAGAGATGTAAGAAGAAAAGGAGAGGGAGAAGGAAGAAGAGGAGTGGGGACAGGCCCACTACACTGACATTATTGTGTTTTATTTTTAAAAGACAATGCCCTGGACTGGAAATGTCATGACAAAGTGGTACTTGGTGATACAGCTAGTGAATGTGCAAAATTAGTACTTTTCTGGGAGGTTGTTTGGCCAGAAGTCCTTTTCAGTTAGATAAAACAAACCTGTTTTTGAATGGGAAAACTAGAATTTGGTTCGGGGAATGTTCTAGAGCTGTGCTGTCTGCTATAGCAGTTGCTGTCCAAGTTTGACTACTCAATACTCTAGATACGGGAAGGAGTACCTGTGTGCTTTACAGGTACAGCACAGTAAGAGCTTAGTATCAATAAAGAATGGAGGGGCCAGCAGGTAGCATTGTAGTTAAGGTGCCAGCTCCCACATGGCCAACCCCAATTCAAGTCCTGAACCTGGCAGCTTGAAAATCACACTGGCATGTGTGCGTGCATATCCAAAATCTCAAGAGGAGAAGGAATTGCAGTATGGCCACCCGTCCTATAGGGGTGATTTCTCACTTTCCCTCTCTCTGTCTCTATCTCTCTCAGTTGAGTAAAACACCCTATCACAAAAACCTAGGGAAAAAAAAAGATTTGGGACCAGCAGATAGCATAATGATTATGTTGCTGGACTCCCATGTAGCCAACCATGGTTCAAGTACTGGATCCAGGGGTTTAAACTCATGCTGGGCGTGTGTGACCAAAATCCCAAGAGGAGAATGGAGAAGGAATTGTGGTGTGGCCTTTCCCCCAAGGAGTGATTTTTTACTTTCTGTCTCACTGTCTCTGTCTGTCTGGTGAGCACATGTGCCCTATAGAAAAAACTCTCTTAAAAAATTTGGGGGCCAGCAGGTGGCATGGTGGTTAAGGCACTGAGCTCCCAAATGGCTGACTGCAGTTTAAGTCCTGGACCTGACAGCTTGCTTTCCCACTTTCCTCTCTCTCTCTGTTTCTCTCTAGCCAAACTGAAGAAAAATAATAAATGAAAGATTTTTTTAAAAGTTTACATCACTTATGTATGGAACTAAATAAGTATAGGGCCAGAAGGTAGCATGGTAGTTAAGGCACTGGAGCCCACATGTGTGACTCCACAGTACAACCCCAGAGGCTTAAAAAACACTCTGGACCCATGTACATGTATGTCCAAACTCTTGAAAGGAGAGTGGTGGAAAGGGGATTGTATCATGGACATTCCCAGGGGTGGGGTTATTTCTCGCTTTCCCTCTCTGTCTCTACCTGTCTTTCTCTGGCAAGTGTATCTCCCTATGGCACTAATCTAAATATACACACACACACACACACATATATACACATGTGTTTTATATATATGTATATATAAAACACACACACACACACACAGAGTTCATTTTATCTTTACCTCAAGTGTAGCTATGAGAATATTTGTGCTTTCTATGTAGCTCTCATTTTATTTCTACTGGAAAGCTGATTATAAATTGAGTTCATTATTTGTACATGTCTAAAGTTATAGAAGAAAATAATAATCGTTCTTTTAAAAGAATTATTTAATTTTATTTATTGTTATTATTGTTATTAAATTCACTATAGGGTATGTGCGCCCACCAGAGAGAGAAAGTAAGCTTCCACATCCAGAACTTGAACTGCGGTCAGCCATGTGGTAGTCTAGCACCTTAACCACCACGCCACCTGCTGGCCCCATGTTTTCTGAAGAAGCAGATGGATATAGAACTAGGTGCATATATACATAGCACATAGGAAATGGGCTTACCTGGGGCACCCACCTGCCCACCAGAGGTTGACATCTTGCCCCCCAGAGATCTCCCCAGCCTCTAGATGTCTGGCTCCATCTACCAGGACCAAGCCCTAAGACTCCCTTTCTCCTTCTCATCCTGAGTCTATACTCCCTCTTCTGAGCCCACCATGACTGTGCTGAGCAGGGGCACCTGCTCCCATCCCCACCTTACCTGGCTTTCCAACTCCATTCCCAGTATCCCATCACAGGGCCTGGCTGGCTAGCCCACCTCCCCACTCGTTTCTGCCCTTCCCAGCCTTTCTGCTGGTCCTCAGCCTCCCACCAGCCTGGCCTGGCGCTCTGGGACCAGACAGTTCATATGAAGACTGGATGAAATGTCTGAGGGGTGAGTGAGTCTACATCAGGGCTGTTCAGAAAGCTTTTGCTAAGACCCAAACAGCATGGGAAGTAAACTGATCCCACTTGTCTCCTCTCACATCAGCAGAATGAGTTGGGTTTCGGAGACACACAAGCTTGAGTTCAAGTCCTGGCTCTCCCCTCATTGTTGAGTGACCTTGGACAAGTCCCTCCCTTCCCATGAGCATCAGAGTCCTCTGAGGGGTAACTATAGCGCCAATACAGATGGGGGACACCTGTGAACGGTGAGCCCAACTTCTCCCCAGGGGAAGAGAACATGAGAATCCCAGAAGCTGGGGGTAGGAGGGGAGCTCCAGGACCATACAAGGAAGAGAGGGGCAGGCACTTACCTCGGATATCCCGGGGCAGGAGGGGCGCCCTGCTTGGACTTGCGCTGCTTTGCCACATAGTGCTGGGGTAGGTAAAGCTGAATTCAGGCACATGGAGCGTGCTCTCCTCTGAACAGGGAGACCAAAGAACATTACAATGTTTAGGGACCACCCATGAATCCTGGAAATGAAACTAAATAATGAATATAGACCAATGTATTGCATACCTACTACATGCCAGGCTCTTTGCTCCAGCCATCTCTCTGGCATTACCCACAACCCCTTGCAAGATCGTTTCTATGGAACGCCCTCTGTCCTCTCTGGACCCCACCCCACCCCAGGCCTTTGGTTCTTCTTTCTTTCTCCAGCAATAGCCATGCTTGCCTTTCCTTCTTCCTCTTCGTCCCTTCTTGCTCTTAGCTGGTCCTTACATGGCAGTGAAGAGCTTTTTCTGGGTTTATTAAACAAAGTTTCATCAGACAGAAGTAGAAAAGGAAGACAGGGATGATGTGGTGGGAAGAGAAGGGCATCTCCCCATATCTGAGCTGGGTGCCCACTTTAGGTTTCTGCTCAATGGTCACCCCACAGAGAGGCCTCCAGCTGCCCAACCTACGATCTTGTTCCCACATTACCCTCCCTGCTTGTCTCATTCTGTCCCCAGTGCCCATCACCACCTGACACGTTTCTATTTCTCTATCTCCTGACCTCCAGTGCTGTCAGCTCCCTGAAAGGAAGGACTCTGTTTTGTGTACCGCCTGTCCCAGGGCCTAGAAGTGTACTTGGCACCTTGTTAGTGCTCAATAAATTCAGCTGAATGAACTGGGGAATGAATGGGGAATTGAGGAGCCTGGTTCTAGTTCCACATTAGCACTGACTCCTTACCTAAGCCCTGGCAGGTCGCTTCCTCCCTCTGAGTCTTAGTTTTCTTTTCTTTCAGATGAGCAAGTTACAGAAATTTACAAGAGTTGGCAAGCTGCCCTGGATATTAAGTGGCTCTAAAGAGGGGGAAAAGAGTTCTTCATTTAGTGGAATTCCATCACTTTTAGGAAGGCTGTGGAACGTGTCTCACTGTCTCAGTGAGCTGGGCAAATGGCATTGGGAAAAATCTACCCCCTCCCCAAGCCCCGACCCCAGGATGGGAATGAGGACACAGGTGTAAGGAACGCCTGTGGGGACTCAGGAGTCGACAGACCTTGGCTGCCACCCCAGGCGTGTATGTGGCCCTGTGTGAACTCCTTCCTCCTCGTTTACCATTCTGTGAAACCCACACCTATCTAATGGGGCTGTTGGAGATGCTCAAGGAAGCAACGTGTCCACTCTTCCCTGTGCTCACTGGCCTGGGAAGTGTCGGCTTCCCTTCTCTTCCCCAGATGTGCCCAGGGCAGTGGCCCGTACTGCACACCCAGGCGGGATACACATCAGGGCATAAGTGCAGGGCCAGCAATGCCATGGGCCTAAACACAATGGGCAGTCAGACTGGAACTTGCAGGCCTCTTGCCCCAAGGAGCTGTCCCCAGGGAGCCCAGGCCTCTGCAAACATTGTAAGTGCATGAGCCTCTGCTCTCTGGGAAGGTCCATTTTCAGCAGAGATCTGCATGGCCCCACGCCAAAGAAAGGGGATACCAGTGTATCCCAGCTGCCTGCAGGCCCTCCTTGTACACCTGCCAAACACAAACGTGTTCTTTCTCTAAGCACAGGCAGCCAGGCACAGCAGGAAGGACACTGGAGCGCCAATCCTGGCCGTGACATAGATGCACAATGTACCTTGGAGGTGTCACATCCACTCTCCAGGCCTCGGTTTACCCTCTGAACCAATGGGGCTACACCATGAAGGGCCATATGGCTCCGATGTACTTTGACTTTTTATCACAGAAAGCCACAGCTGTAGCACTGAAAACCCCTCCCCTCGCAGGCGCTCTCTGTGGACACTGTTGGGTGGGGGCAGCCAGACTCTTCCTAGCCTTCGAAGAGCTCAGTGTCTTCCTGTGGGCCAGGAGCTCAGCCTGGTTCCCATGGAAACGTGTGTCCCTTTTTTGCCAACAGTGAGGGTCATTTTAATCCACTCATTTTTACTTGAGAAGAGCTGACTTCTTTTGTACATGGACTGGACAAGAGATGATGTTAGAGAGTTACTCTTCATTTTTCTCAGTAAACGTGTAAAACCCTAGAGCCAGCGGGTGGCACAGAGGTTTAAGTGATTGGATCCCACATGGCCAACCATGCAGTTTGTGTCTCAGACGCTGCAACTTGAAAAACACTCTGGGTGCAGGTGCATGCATGCCCAAAATCCTGAGAGGAGAATGGAAGAGAAGGGGTTGTGCTGAAACAGGCACAACTCCATCTTAGAGGAGCACCTCCAAGAGAAGGGGGGAATGAAGGAGGAGCGACTCCATCTTGGGTACCTCCATTATGAACTCTTGTATCTTCTTCCCTATGATTAAAAAGTTGCTTTCTCGGGGCCAGCAGGTGGTGTGGTGGTTGGGGCGCTGGACTCCCATGTGGCCGACTGCGGTTCAGGTCCTGGACTTGGCAGCTTGCTTTCTCACTTTCCCTTTCTCTCTCTCTCTGGTCAGATTACAAAATAAAATAAATAAAATAAAATAAATAATACTTAAAAAAAAAAAAAAAGTTGCTTTCTCTTACTACGGCAGATGCCTTAAGACATAATCACTAGTCACCAGACCTTGCCCAAGGACATGGGAACCTAGACTATAGCAATGCCATCCCCACCCCTCATCCCCCCCCTTGGAGTGATTTCTCATTCCCTTCCCCTTTGTCTTTCCTTCCCCTTTGTCTTTCTCCAGGGAGCACATGTGCCCTATAGAAAACAAACGACAAAAAAAGAAAGTATAAAACTATAATCTATTAGAGATAGCTCTTAAAGTATTTATGGATGAAATTACATAATCTGGGGTTTTCTTGAAGCACCTCCAGGGAATCAAAGGAACAAAAATACAGAGACGGATGCAATAAAATTGGTAGAGTATTGATTGTCATTGAAGCTAGGGGATGGGTACTTTGGAGGTCATTATACTAGTCTCCCTTTATACACTTAGGTTTTAAAATGAAATGTTGGGAAAGAAAACTTTGTCATTAGTCATTTACACAAATACATTCCGACAGCCTTATTTCTAGAGGAGATGTAAATATCAGCTGATCATTAATACCTGGGGTTGGGGAGGGAGTGATCCCAGAAGGCATTAACCTCCTGGACTAAGCACTAACAAGTGTATCCACTTAGTGCTGGCTGTGGCCACTGTGATCCAAGGCCACCGCATTATCTCACAGGCCACTTCTGCTTCCCATGTCCCCAGGGGGTACAATCATTAACACCTTCCCTGAGCAAAGAACTGGAGTCTGACATTTATGCAACTTGCCTGCCCACTAGGAAGGGAGGTACTGAGAGGCAGCAGGGCTCACACCCCAGAGTTTCTACTCCTGACCTCTCTGCACTCTCTGCGACTTTTTATTGCTTTAAAAGTAACCAGAGGGACCAGTGGTTGACGTAATGACTATGTCGCTGGACTCCCATGTAGTCAACCGTGGTTCGAGTCCCGGACTCGGTGGCTTAAAACTCATGCCAGGCGCGTGTGCGTGCGTGCCCAAGATCCCGAGAGGAGAATGGAGGAGAAGGGATTGCGGCATGGCTATCCCCTCTGGGGGGTGACTTCTCACTTTCTGTCTCTCTGTCTCTCTCTGTCTTTCTGGTGAGCGCACATGCCCTACAGCAAAAACCTCTCCAAAAAAAAAAGTAACCAGAAAAATAAATAATTTTGAAAGCAGAAAATCCCAGGACAAAGGACATTGTAAGTGTTTTTAAAAGTGTTTCAAGTTAAAAAAAAAAAAAAAAAAAAAAAACAACTTACAGCAGGCCTACTTTATTTCCATCAACTAACTAACTCAGAGTTGAGAAATCTGAATTTTGTCATCAAGATCAAAGATTCCTGAAAAACATTTGAAACTGTGCGCATGAATTAGGATGTACCGAGGTGCACACCCACCCGCCAGCACACACCGCTTCCACTCTCCTTCAAGTATGGATCTGCATCCTCCAAATGTGCAACCTCTTTAGAATATGCCCTGATGAAAAAATGAAGTGAAAGAGAATGTATGTAACTACAGTGAAGAGCTGTGAATCCAGAGCTAGCCCACCTGGCTTTAAATCTCAGCTCTGCACTCCAAGCTGTATGACCTTGGGCAGGTTTCTTAACCTATCTGTGCCTCAGTTTCCTCATTTGTAAAACAGAAACTAGCTATTCCTTACCTGATAGAACTATTAAGAGGGCAGACTGACACCTGTAAGGTGCCTAGCATGGTGCCAGGCACGTAGTAAGTGCTCAATAAATGTGATCTATAATATTATTCTGTAATTAGCAATATAGGCCATCCTAGCTTCTTTGACTACTTTTTTTCCAGTCTGTAGTAGACTGGTACTTTTGTAAATATAACAAAAATAAACTACTGAAAAAAATTTAAATACAGAGCCCTGGGCTATCCCCAGACCCTCATATTTAAAGGAGCTGGGTCTCACATGGCCAATCATGATTTGAATCCCACTCCCAGAGGCTTGAAAAACACAATGGGCATGTGTGTGTGACTGCCCAAAATCCCAACAGGATGGAGAAATGGTGAAGGGATTGTCACATAACCATGCCCCATCGTGGGGGTGCTTTCTCCCTCTCTCTGTTTCTCTCTCTGTCTCTGGTGAGTATACACCCTCTGGCCATTGAGAAAAAGAAGAAAAGAAAATGCAGAATCATTGTTTACAAGTGATGAGCCTGTCCGATTGTCATAATGCATTTCTAAAAGCCTGACCGCAACTTCTTTCCCCACAGTGAGGACACCCCTTGAGGAGCACTGGCATGCATCAATGAGCTTTTACAATAGTGATAAACTATTCATAGAAACAACTCTCATACGCCATCACGGGGGTGGGGGTGGAGGTGATGATGGCCACATCACAGCCCATCCACAGTAACGAAGACATCAAGCAGAGACTAGCTCTGGATGGTGGGGTTAACAGCATTTCTTTTTCCTTTCTTTCTTTCTTTTTTTTTTTCAATAATTTAAATCCAGAAGCTGGCAGGTGGCGTGGTGAAGGGCGCTGGACTCCCACATGGCTGACTGTGGTTCAAGTCCTAGACCTGGTGGCTTGCTTTCTCACTTTCTCTCTCTGTGTGCCCCTCTCTGATCAAATTAAAAAGTTAAATAAAATAATTTAAAGATAATTAATTGATCAAAAAATAATTTTAAACCATGTTGCAGAGTTTTCACAATAAACATATATTCTTTTTGTAATAATAACAACTGCAGGAGCCACAATGCAAACCTACACCTTAATACGCCATAGAGACCAGGTACAGCCCACATAAAGGTATCAACTGTATACACACAATTTTGGGGGTTTCTTTGCTAGAGGGTACATGTGCTTGCTGGAGAGAGAGACAGAAGAAAGAAAGCATATTTTTCTTTCTTTTCTTTTTTTGATGTATTTTTACTGTAGGGCATGTGCACTAGCCAGAGAAACAGAAAGAAAGGAAGAAATCACCCCCCCAGGGGGGGATGGCCACGCCAAAATCCCATTTTCTCCCTGGATTTTAGGTATGCATGCACATGCACCCAGCATGAGTTTTAAGCTGCCAGGTCAGGGACTTGAACCACAGTTGACTACATGGGAGTCCAGCGACATAACCGTTACGCCATCTGCTGGTCCCAAGAAAGCATTTCTCATGAGGGATGGTCACACCACAATCCCTTCTCTTCCATTCTCCTTTCAAGATACTGGGCATGCATACACACATGCCTGGCATGTTTTTCAAGCCACTGGGTCTAGGACTCAAACTGTGCAATTGGTTGTGTGGGATCCAACCACCTTACTGCCATGCCATAGCTGGCCCAATGCTCCTTTCTTCTTTTTAAAAATTTTAATTTCTAAAAAAGTTTGCCAGAGGGACCAGCAGATGGTGTCATGTTTAAATCACTGAACTCCCGCGTAGTCAACCACGGTTCAAGTCCTGGACACAATGGCTTAAAACGCACTGGGCACATGTGTGAGCATCCCCAAAATCCTGAGAGGAGAATGGAAGAGAAGAAATTGCAGTGTGGCCATTCCCCCTGGGGGGTGATTTCTCACTTTCTGTCTCTCTCTTTCTCTGGCAGGCGCATGTAACCTAAAGCAAAAAAAAAAAAAAAAAAAAAAAAAAAATCAAGAAAAAAAATTGCCAGAGGGCATGTGCACTTGAAAGGGACAAGTGAGAGGGGACAGAGAGAAAGCACTCCCAGTGTAGCGTGATCATGTACAGCCTTTTCTCTTCCATTTCTTCATCCTATCAGGGTTCTGCACACACGTGCACATGCACAATGTGTTTTCAAGTCACAGGGGCTGGGTCAGAACTGTGGATATGGCCACTGAGGATCCAGCCTCCTTAAACACTACACCTTGGGGCTGGCACGACTTTAATCATTATTTTTATGCTCCATTGGAATTTTAGGCAGGCCAGAAGCAAAATTAAGTGCTCTACAAATGTGTCTTTTCATGAAGCCAGTGGCCTTGGCTCACTCACTGCCCAAAGAAAGCCTGAAACTCACTCACATCAAGGGGCAGACAACTGATAACAAGCTGAACTGCCATATTTTCCAAAGATTTACATCCAGAACAATGGACAGTCTTAAGACACAAGAAAAAAATCTAACATGCCATTGCCTTTCTTTGAGCCTGTACCTGAGTGGAAACTGAGGCTGGGCTTTATCTTGGAAGCTGCAGGGACAGCAGGGAAAAAGCTCTTTCCCGACGACTTTGATGGCTGACTCTCAGTCAAATGCTCGACAGAAGGGGGCTGAAGTTTCTCCGTCCCCTGCAGGGAGAAAATCACATAGCAGAACAGGGTGTGAGGCATATGTACGTACACACACACACACACACACACATACACTGATGCTCCTTGACTTATAAAAGGATTATGTCTCCATAATCTGATTGTATATTGTAAACCCAATGAATTGTAAGTGGAAAATATCTTGAGTCAAAAATGCATTTAATTTAATATACCTAACCTACTGAACATCACAGCCTAGCCTAGCCTACGTTACACATGTTCAGAACACTGGCATGAACCTACACTTGGGCAAAATCATCTAACACAAAGCTATTTTATAATACAGTATGAATGTCTCATGTAATTTCTTGACTACTTGCTGAACATGAAAGACAGAATGGTTGTTATGGGAACTCAAAGCACAGTTGCTACTCAACTCTTATAATTTTTGCACCATATACAGTTAAAAAATAGTAAGTTGAACCACTGTAAGTTGAGCCATCATAAGTCAGGGACCATCTGTATATAGAGACACACACATTGATCCTGTTTCTCTGGAGAACACTGACTAATAAACCCATCCTTTGACTCCTGCCATCAGCCTACTTTTCAAATCATCAGGTGAATTTCAATCTTGGACCAGGAAACACCCGCCAGGTGTCCAGCAGAGTTTAGGATTCTGGCCAGCAGAAGAGAATGTAGGTGTACTCAAGCCCTGGCATTAGCCCATGCCCAGAGAATAAATCACTCACTTATTCTTATTCCAGTTTATTTAACTAAGTGAGAAAGAACATCCATTTTCCCACTAACAGATGTAAAGCCCACTCCTCCCCCTACGTATACATAATTCCACATCATTGTGATCAATGCCACACTCTGCTGTGTGTACCCTGAGTTTTGTTTAATCCTGTTTTGAGACTTTTCTGCTGATCAGCATCATTTAGTACCCCAAGAAAATCACTCAAAATGAAAACACTATTCATATATGGATACTGAAATGTTAGTATTTGTAATAGCCCAAAATGAAAGACAACAATAGCCATGAAAAGGGGAACAAAAGCCCATGAAGTGCAGAGGCCAGCGGGCAACGTGGTGGGTAAAGTGCCAGACACTCCCATGTGACTGATGTTGTTTGGGTCCCAGACCTGGCAGCTTGCTTTCTCACTTTCTCCTTCTCTCTTTTTCTGGCAAATTAAAATAATAATAATAATAATAAATTAAATAAACAATTCCTTAAAAAAAAAAAGTCCACAAAGTGGCCACCAAATGAGATTGTGCCTGCTCGGTCACCCTTTGCAGATGTTGGCAGAGGCCCTGTGTGTGCCAGGCCCGGTGGCAGACACCAGAAGAAAAGAAACATATCCTAGGGGTTATCTCCTGACAGCTCAGCTCTCATATGTATCATTTAACTGATCCATTTTGGAACCAAGTAATGTATCTTTTTCAAAGTTAGAATATGAATACTATGTAGCACATGAAAATTTATAAACTCATATTAGGAAAAAAACAAACAGATTGCAATAGTCTGTTTCCCCTGGGATTATAACTACATAAAATAAGCATGCATGTAGTTTAAGATTAGATGGGGACTTGAGAAGCGGTAAGCAGAGGTGCAGGCTGGAGGCCCATTTTCTTTTCCTCTCTCCCCTAAATCCAGGGCCGTAACTTGGTGTACATCTTTGTCTTCCCTCTCCTCTTCCTCCAGCTGTTCTGGCTGCCACCGCCCCCTCCCTGGGAACAAGCAAGGCACTCCTGGGCCAATGTCCACCCACCGGCTGCACGTTCCAGTTGAGGGAGGGTGACTGCTTCTTCCTGGCCTTCCTCTCCATGGAGCAGTCCCTGCATGGGCTGGCATCTGGGGTGGCACTGGACTTCGTGTCCCTGGAGTCTGGGGCTGCCTCATCCAGGAGGTGGCGGGAGGAGCAGCCGCTGCTGCCCTCCCGGTCCTGCGCCTTGGAGCGCCGCGTGGCGGCGATGAGGGCAATGCTCTTAGTGCCTGCAGCCATCTCCTGGAGGGCCTGGGTGCTCAGGGCTGGGCCGCTCAGCTCCAGGCCAGCTGGTGCGTAGAGCTTAGAGACCAAGTTCTTCACGCTCAGGGAGCTCGGCTTCTGCAGGAAACCAGTGCAGGGGACAGTCAGATGCTATCAGGCTGTCACTATTGTCCCTGGCTGAGTCCTCGGAGGCAGACCCAGGGACAATGACTCAAAACGAGCACTTCTTTGGGGGAATATAGTTTGGGGAGGAGCATGGAACAAGGGTCAAGGACAGGAGTGTGATGAAGCCAGCTCCTGCCCTGGTGATGCAACTAAATTTCAGGGGACACCCTGGGAGCCAGTGTAGCACTTAGGACTCGGGGTCACTTCCACCTGGGGGAGAGGGATTTCCCAGAGCCACTGGCAGACAGAGTCACTAGGAGAGAGTTTCTCCCAGGGGACACAAATACTCTGGCACTTCCAGGTTCCCCGTGGAGGCTTCCTCAGCAGAGTGACCAGATGCTGGTTGCTGGTTACATCCATGCCCTCTCATTTATACTGTCATGGATAATAATGGGTACTAATAGCTTAACAATAGTTCATACAAAAGGACCAAAATTACTCACTTGTAAGTATTCACAGCTTTTTCCCTTTCACAAACTCACCCATATGACAAAGAGATTTTTTTAAAAAAATCTTTTAAAATTATTATTATTGGACCAGCATGTGGTGTAGTGGTTATAGTGCTGGGTTCCCACATGGCCAAACATGGTTTGAGTCCTAGACTCAGCAGCTTGAAAATCACACTGTTTGCATGTGCATGTGTGTCCAAAATCCCAGGAGGAGAAGGGACTGTGGTGTGGCCATACCTAATGGGGGCGATTTCTCACTTTTCCTCTCATTGTCTCTGTCTCTCTCTCTGGTGAGCCCATGTGCTCTATGGCAAAACCTTGAAAATTATTTTAATTTGCTAGATAGCACATGCATTTGCTGAAGACAGAGAGAGGAAAAGAGAGAATGTACTCCCCCAAGGGGGTGGCCACACCATGGTCCCATCTATTCCATTCTCCACTAGGAATTTTGAGCATGCAGATACAGATGCCTGGTGTGGTTTTCAAGCCACAGAGTCAGGACCCAAACCGTGGTATTAACCATGTGGGATCCAGTTGCCTTAACCACTATGCTACCCACTGGCCTGAAAGAGATTCCTGTATTTGCCATTTGGCTTCCCACTGCCTCTCCCTGCCCACCCCCTGTGGAAAGGAGAGATTTCCAACTTTTTGGGAGAGTAGCTAGGCTGATATACAGGATGGGATGAGAGAGAGGGGAGACAGATATAACATTCATGTATGCGGGCTATGGAGAGGTATTTGGGGTTCAAGCATATGAGTAAAAGAGGAGGAATGAGGATGGGCACCAAGCACCTAGGTGAAGAGTGGGTTCCTTTGTTGTTCAAGAGGAATGCTGAGAAAGGAATGGGATTTTGGCTTGTTAAAGCACATTTCCTTGAATTGGGCATCAGGTTCATCAATTTACAAGAAGAAAGAAAGATTTGGAAATATGTAGCAATTTGCCCAAGATCACATAGCTTGGGATAGAGGAGGATTTGAACCCAATCACTCAGCAATTAGACTATAACAAGCGCCCACCTTCTGGAAGAACTGAAGAACCAATAGGAGGCCATAGGAGCCCATGATGTGCTTTGCAATTCATCCCCTCACATACTGTGCAAGCACCGTGTAAGTAGATGTGACTGTCCCAACCTACAGATGAGCAAAACAAGGCTCAGTGAAGCTATGATGAGGCAGCTATGGCAGACACAGAGCTATTCTTAATCTGTAAATTGAGGATAAGGATTGCTCTTGCCCCATCCTGAGGTGAATCATGCTCACTCCAAATTCACATCTACCCAGGACCCTGTTGGGATCTTATTTAGAAATAGTTTCTTTGCAGATGGAACTAGTTCACGATCTCGAGAGGAAATCATCTTCTAGATTTACAGTGGGCTCTAATTATAATGACCCATATCCTTATAAGGGAAGACAGGACAGAGAAACAGAGAAGGCCAGTCTCTCAGAGGCAGAGATTGGAGTGATGCACCCATAAGCCAAGGAAAGCTTGGAGCCACCAAAAGCTGAAGACAAGGAAGGATCCTCCCCAAAAGACTTTGGAAGGAATGTGATCCTGCCAACACCCTGATCTCAAACTAAAGCCTCCAGAACTGTGAGAAAATAAATTTGTTGCTCAAGCTGCCCATTTGTGGGGCTTTCTTGTAGCAACCCCAAGGAGCCTACAGAGTGACTAAAGCACTTAGCCAGGGCAGGTTCAGCAAGAGGTCGCCTCCTCCTGGAAGTCTCCCTCCCACTCTCCCCAGCCCAGTAAAGCTTTGAAGGGGGCAACCACAGTCCTGTTGGGGAAAGGGAAGGCCTCTCCAGAGCCCAGGGCTCTGCCGCATGCCACATACACCAACCTCATGAATTGGAGGGGTCAGCAGGATGCGGAGGGATGGCGGAGGGAGAAGAGAATCTTGCTTTCCCAGTTTTCTCGAAGGTGTGGCTTTCGATGACTTATATCCATCACTGTGGATGAAACACAGCAGCATCACAGGCCAGTGATCCAATCAATCATGCTGAGTAATGAAACCCCAGTGAGAAGTCTGCATGCCGAGGCCTGGAGCAGCTTCCAGGTTGGTGAACATAGGATGTTCTAAGAGGCTGACAGGCCCTGACTCTGTGGAGGGAGGGCGTGGCTGGCACCTCAGCTGGAGATAGGTCCCTGACCTCCCTCCTGTGCTGCCTCGGACATGAAGACACTGTTCGCTGTTCAGCCTGGGGAGAGCTCCACCCACTGTCTTGCCCTGTGTAGGCTGCTGCTGCAGACACTGCTCTGGAAGAAGTGAAGCAGAAGCCTGCCTTCTCTCTAAATCGGGGTTGAGGGCCCAGGCCTGAGCATCTTTTCCTCCAAGTGGAGTTGACACCCATCTTCTCTAATCAAGGGGCAGAGCAGCAAGTTCATGAATAGATCTGGGTCAAGAGCAAGCGGGCAGCACCAGACATGGGAACTGATGAGTCCTCTGGTCTTGAGCAAATGGAGTTCGGAGCAGTCCTTTTACACACACGTGCACATAGATATGCACACACACAACACACACAAACACATGTGTACAGTAACACGTATACACTCACACCAACACACACTAACATGTGTGTGCATGCACACACACAAACACATGTATGCACACAAACCCCTGTGCTTATGTGCATGTGTGTGCACAAACATATGTGTACACATAAGCAAATGTATGCAGGCAGAAATGCACAGGTATATTCACACAAACATGCTAGCACACTAGCATGTACTGCATGTGTGCACAAGCTAAGGGAATCATTCTATTCTCTGCCTGGAGCCCTGGTATTCTCATTACTCCAAAAGCAAAGGGTTGACCTGGGCACTGCAGCTAAACACAGGGTCTGGGCCTTCAGTGTATCCTGCCTTGAACAAACCAGCTGCAAAAGCATTTGGAGGTAGAAAAATCGGACAGAGGCTGGATACGAAATGATACTGAAGAAGGAGTATTCATTTTTGGGGAATGATAACTACATTGTGATTTTGGAGGATAATGTCCCTTACATAGAACTGCATATCAATGTATTTAGGTATGAAATGTGGTGATGTTTGTATTTTGCTTTAACTATGTAACCAAGAAGTAGATGACCACTATACACTGAATTGTGTCCCCCAAAACCCGTATGTTAAAGGCCCACCATGTGACTCTTTCTGTAGATAGGGCCTGAAGGAGGTAAATGAGGTCATGGGGTGGGGGTCCTAATTAGATAGGATTAGTGTCCTTGTATGAAGAGGAAGATCTCTCTCAACATCTCTCTGTCCTACCCTCTTCCCCCTTTCCATCTCCCATAAATGTGAAGACATGGCAAAAAGAAGCTATCTGCAAACCAGGAAGAGGGTTCTCCCCAGAAACCAATCATGGTGGCACTTGATCACAGACTTCCAGTCTCCAGAACTCTGAAAAAAAATTTCAGGGCCAGTCAATAATTAGGCACTGAACAAAGGAAGCCAGATCCCACATGGTTGAACCAAGGTTCAAGTCCAAGCCTCAGTGCCTGAAAACATGCCAGGTATGTACACACATGCCCAGGATCCCGACAGCATGGAGAACTAGGGTAAGCAGATGGGGATGTGGTGGGGCCCATTAGGGGTGCTTTCTCTCACTCTCTCCCTCCTATGCATATGTCCTCTGGCAATAAATAAAAACATTTACTTTTGCTGTTTAAGTCATCAGTGTATACTATTGTATTTTATTTTGGTTGCCTGAGCTAAGTGATACAAATTGGCAAAATGTTAAAAATTAAATCTAGGGTATAGGTATATGGGTGTTGAATTAACTACTGTAAATTTGGTTTGCTGGAAAGTGCCAAAATAAAAGTAAAAAGAAGAGCAAGTCATGGAGGGCAGGAATAAATAGTTAATATTGAACTAAAACATTGTGAACAAAAGATACTTACAAAATGGGAAGGTATTTCTAGCATCAAATTCCTTGACTTCACTGCTGCCTCACATAATAAGCACCTCCTACGATGTGGTTATTAGTCTAAAAACAACTCTGCAAGGAAAGGGCTACTAGCCACACTTCATGAAAGAGCAAACAGAGGCTCTGGCTATGCCCGGGACCGCATGCCTGCTGAAGTGGCCTGGGATCTGGGATTCATGCTACCTGCCTTCAAGCCTCCATCCAGAGCCACCAATACCCAAGGGGCTTGGTGATAACCCTGGGGCTGATCAGGAGAGGAGGAAGCCCACTTACCTGTCTCTCTCTAGGAGCACTGGAGGCAACTCAAATTGGGCGCCCCATGGGAGGTCCTTCCTGTCGCTGGGCTGGTCTCGGCTGGAGTCCTCAGGTGGGGGAGATATATTCAGGACAGAGCCATCCTGGGACCAGACAGAGGAGCTGAGTGAAGACGTGGGCAAGCTCTGTCATCGAGCAGAGGGTCTTTGCAGAGTCACAGGAAGGTCTACTTCTTCCCACCATTACCCAGTGGGAGAGGCCAGCAAGTCAGTTGCTTGGCTTGTGCCTCCATCATAGAGACAGAAGGAAGGCATTGCTGCATTAGCAGACTCCCCAGAGACCATAGCACAGCCTTGACCTTGAGCAAAATGGTGCACAAGGGAGGAACCTGTTGTCCAGAGCACCCTTAAAAGGTCTCAAAAAGTTAAACATAGAATTATTATATGACCCAGCAATTCCACTTCTGGGTACATATACAAAAGAACTGAAAGCCAGGTCCGGAAGAGATACTTATATACCCATGTTCATGTCCATTATTCACAAGAGACAAAAGGTGGAAGCGACTCAAGTGCCCACTGGTCAGTGGATGAATAGATAAAATATGGTAGGCATTTAAAGAAATATTACTCAGCCTTAAAAAGGCAGGAAATGGGACCAGCAGATGGTGTAATGGCTATATGGACTCCCATGTAGTTGACCACGATTTGAGTCCCAGACCAGGTGGCTTAAGCTCACGCTGGGAGTGTGTGTGTGTGTGCATACCCAAGATCTAGAGAGGAGAATGGAGAAGGGATTGCGGCATGGCCTTCTGCCCTAGGGGGTGATTTCTCACTTTTTGTCTCTCTGGCAAGCAAACGCACCCTATAGCAAAAACCTCTCCAAAAGGGGGGGGGGGCAGGAAATTCTGACACATTCTACAACATGGATGAAACTTAAGGACAGATGCTGAATGAAATAAGCCACATATTATATGATCCCACTCGCATAAGGGACCTGGGGTTAAATTCATAGAGACAGGCGGGACCAGCAGTTAGCATATCGGCTATGTCGCTGGACTCCCACGTAGTCAACCACGGTTCGTGTTCCGGACCCGGTGGCTTGAAACTCACGCCGGGCGTGTGTGCGTGCGTGCCCAAGATCCCGAGAGGAGAACGTAGAAGGGATTGCGGCGTGGTCATCCCCCCTGGGGGGTGATTTCTCATTTTCTGTCTCTCTGTCTCTGTCTGTCTGTCTGGCGAGCATGTGCGCCCTATAGCAAAAACCTCTCCAAAACAAATAATAAAAAATTCATAGAGACAGGAAGTAGAACAGTGGCATGGGGTGATAGAACTCTAATGTAAAAATGACCTCTTTGGGCGAGTGTGATGAGATGATGCAGTACACTGATTGTAACAAATGTCCCACTCTGGGAGGATGTTGGTAATGGGAGAGGTTGTGTGTGGGGGGAGGAGGTACACAGGAAATCTCTGTATTTTCTGCTCAATTTTGCTATGAACCTGAAAACTATTCTAAAAAAAATTAAGTCTTTGAAAAAAAAAAGACAAAACCAAAAAAAGAAGAAAAAATCCTCTTTCCTATACGTTTGAGAACAATGGGAAAGGAGAACAGAGCGGTAACCTTTTGAAAGCAGGAAACAGATGTCTGAGTGGTAACTGAGCCAGCAGCCCCAGGAAAGCCAGCCCCGCCCCCAAGCTGTCTGAACTTCAGCACCCAGCCACAGGGCCAGCACGGCAGTGTGCTGTAGTAGGTGTGCTGGAGTTGGGGATGGAGGAAGTCGCTTTCCCACACTAGGACCCTGAGTCCCTCTCACACAGCATACTTCTGGGCCACTCTCCTCACTCACTCCGGCTAAAGTCTAGAAGTTTCCTCTAGAGGGTGAAAAGGAGGTCTATGGGCTGCAGACACCAGCACTCATCCTGGGCATGGCAGAATTGGGAGGTGACAGGACTCAGGTGCCATGAAGAGTTCAGGACTCACGCTATAGCCCTCGCTCTAGGCTGGAACATGCAGCCTTAAAGAAAGACCTAGAACCACAGATCTCACTGAGGTTCCCAGAAGATGTCTCTCTAGTTACTAATGCACAAGGGTCTCCACTGGAGGGAGCTCAGGCTTCCTGCCCATCAGGTTTTTGTCTCCCACACAGAAATGCTGACAACAGCTGAGGGTTACGGATGCTGGGGTACACAGAACAAAACTGACCGGCCACATGTGAACAGAACCCACCCCAGGACCACCCTGGGTCACCCTGGGCAGGCTTGCTCAACCATACCTTCCACACCTGGCCTTCAGGGCCTGGGCGGGGCTTGCCTTGCCTTAAAACTTGCCCAAATCCCCAGCCCATAGTACCCCAGTGTTCTGGCTTCTAGGTAGGTGGCTCTTGGGGACTACAAGTTCCTCCTCTGTTTCATGGGTCCTGGTACAGAGCAGAGCCCAGCACAGGCCAGGCCTAGGGCTGAGCAGGATGGGTCGGACTCACCCGGAGTGAACTGGCCATCACAGAGTGCAGCAGCAGGAGACGGTTCAGCGTGCCCTCACCCAGCTCCTGGGAGTACAGCTGGAACCGCTTGTCCAGGGACTCTGGCACTGGGATGCCACCATCTGCAGGATCCAGCAAAGACATAGACCAGAAGGAGTTGGGCATACCCTCACGTAATCAGGCAATATATCCAGCACTTGTTAAAAAGACAGTATCGGGACTAGCAGGTGGCATAATGGTTACATCGCTGGGCTTGCACGTAGTCAACCGCGGTTTGAGTCCCAGACCCGGTGGCTTAAACTCACACTAGAGGGTGCATGCATGCCCAAAACCCAAGACGAGAACAGAGAAGAAGGGATTGCAGCATGGCTATTCCCCAGGGGGTGATTTCTCTCTTTCTGTCCCTCTGTCTCTGTGCCTCTCTGGCAAGCTCACGCGCCCTAAAGTAAAAAGACAGTACCACTTTGGAGGACGTTTGAAGGTAAATGCTCCAACCCGATAGAATAGGCTTTTCGAGAGAGTGAAATTTCTGCACATCTAACTTCTTTTGTGTTCACGTATTGCCCTTTTAAAATTTTTTATCTTTTAGGGACTAGCAGTTAGCGTAATGGCTATGTCGCTGGACTCCCACGTAGTCGACCACGGTTCGAGTCCCGGACCCAGTGGCTTAAAACTCACGCCGGGCGCTTGTGCGTGCGTGCCCTAGATCCCGAGAGGAGAATGGAGGAGAAGGGATTGCGGTGTGGCCATCCCCCCTCGGGGGTGATTTCTTGCTTTCTGTCTCTCTGTCTCTCTCTGTCTGTCCGGCAAGCACACGTGCCCTATAGCGAAAAAAAACTCTCAAAAAAAAAAAAAAAGAAGAAGAAGAAGAAGAAGAAGAAATTATCTTTTATTGCCAGAAGGTGTGTGTGTTCATCAGAGCAGGAGGGAGAAAGCACTCCCCCATGGGGCATGGTCACAGTGCAATCCTTTCTCCTCCATTTCTCCATCCTGTTAGGATTCTGGCCATGTGTCTGCATGTTTTTCAAGTTGCCCAGGGCTGGGATTTGAACTGCAGTTGATCATGTGGGATCTGGCTCCCCTAATCACAAGGCCACAGGGCCAGCCAGCCCTGTCCCGTTTTGTTTAAGGGAGAGAAACAAGGTCTTGCTATGTGGCCCAGGCTAGCCATGAATTTGTGATCCTACTGCCTTAGCCTCCCAAGAAGCTGGGACTACAGTGTGTGCCACTGCGCCTGGCTCAGAGCTGTCCCTTTCTTTTGCTGATGGGGCAACCTGACCTGGAGGCCCCCATCCCCCTGGGGTTCACTTGCCGGTGAATTAAAGAAATTCAGAACATAACTGAACTAGTGATCCAGCATTTCTGCTTGGTATAGAAAACATTGATGGGACAACAGGCAAGAGTCAAATGTATCTGTATATTAGTATCACATCCACACTGACATCTTACAGTCACATTAGAAAATGACTTTGTTTTGAAAAATATACCTTGAAATATTCAATAGCATTAAAAAAGAAAAATATGAGTTGGCCCCACAGGCTAGTGGCTAGGGAAAGACACAAATTCATGGCCAAACACAGTTTAATCCCAGACCTGAGTGACTTGAGAAACACATCAGGCATGTGTGAGTGTGTGCCCCAAATCCCAGCAGAGCGGAGAAATGGAACAGAAGGGATTGCGGCATGACCATGTCCCACTAGGGGGTGCTTTCTCCCTCTCTCTCCCTGTCTTTCCATGTCTCTATGGTGAGCACACCTCCCCTCAAGCAATTTAAAAATGGTCTAAGACAGAGAGACAGAGAGACAGACAGACGAGACAGTGTGCACGGCCTACTCGTTCCAGAAGATTACAGAGTTCCAGCGTGCCGGCCGGCAGCTCACCCTGTATCAGCTGCTGCTGCTCCTGGATGACCTGCTCACAGAGCAGCCGATGCTGGTGGTAGCGCTGGATGACGAAGTCCTTCTGGCACAGCAGGTTCTTACGGCATAGGTTGTTGGCCTGCAGCTCCGTGTTCTCCACCTCCAGTTGGTGGGCCCTGCACAGCAGCCGCAGCACCTCCCGCTGCTCCTCGCTGGTGACCTGCTTGGGCAGCAGCTTCTCCATCTGCGAGGCCTTCCGCTTGGCATTGGCCAGTCGCTGCTCCAGCCCGGCCTGATGGGAAGACCAAGGGTTGACAGGAGACGTCAGGTGCTCTGCTGGCTCACACCTATTCCCCCTCTCAGGCCTGGTTTGCGATTGCACTCGGAAACACACAGTGATGGGCTCTGAGGGTGTGCTGCCATCAGTCTATACCAACCACATCTTTTATTTTCTGTGCTTTGATGCTTTAGTATCTGGGACCTTGCTGACCCCGTCAGGACTGTCTCTCTCAGGGATGGCAAGATTCCAGCACATATTCCAAATACAAACCAAACAACCCAGAGGCCATACCTCAATCCTCCTCTTTGGGAATATCACACTCCAGGCCACCATCCCCCTGTCCCAACCACCCAGAGCCAGGTACAAGTAGGGACAGTCCCTGTCAGCCCATCCTAAACCTACTTATCCTGCCTTGCCTGTTCCAAGGATACCACCATAAAGGTTCTTAGCCATGCTACCCCACACTCCTGCCTCCTAGGCCACCTCCATGTGGCCCCGGGTGGCATGGCGTGGTGTGGCCAGACTCCTCTTCTTAGAAACTGCGAGTAGCAAACCATCTTTGCAATGACAACCGTCTCCCAAATTGCTTGCCTCGCTGAATCTCTAAATTCCTATGAATACTATATTTCAGAGCATCCCCACCCCCAGTGGGCTGGCCCCTCGCCATGTGTCTTTGTGTCTGCTACAGAAACAAGCAATGCCCTTTCTTATAGTGTGAAGCCTTCTGAAGCCATTCCCATGTCCTTACAGAATAGTCTCTGAAGGCACTTCTACATCTACCACATTACAGAACTTGTGCCTGCAACAGAGGTCCTGATTGTCTCTAGCCAAACAGAGTATGAGGAAAAGCAGGCAGATCTGAGGCCTCACTCATCCACTTCAGGCCTCTGGGACTGCTCACTGCCTTACAGAAAACACTGGGAGCTCAGAGAGCTGCCTGGGACCCTGCAACTTGGTGTCTATCAGTCCAGGCTCTCTCTGGAGAAACAGAACCAGCTGGAGGCAGACATAAAGGCACAGATATATGTTCAGGTGTTGGTATATTTATGTGCATATGTACTGTACTTAAAGTCAGCTGTCTGTAGATGTTCGACACTCCTACTAAGACCTTCTGGCATCACCTGATGAATGTTGGATTGAATCACTGCATCCTACAGCCTGGTCCAATTGATACGTCAAAGTAACCATCACACTATATCATTTCCTCTGTTTCCAGGCAGTGACACTCAGGCTGAAGCTACCGTGCAAGCCCAACCCCAGAATCCCAGTCCCGGAATGGGTTAGATAATGACTCCCAGTGCAGCTGAGGAAGATGTGTTCTGACCACCCCGTTTTTCTGGGATTGAAGGGGACAACTCTGGGAGGAGCCGGTTCAGTTCCCCTAGCAAGATCTACTCTCTTCCTTTGAAGCACCACTTCAAGGTGCCCTTCTCCCTGAAGTCCTCCCCACAACCCCGCTGATGTAGTGCCTCTTCCTCTCACACCCAGCATCCTGTTCCTGTCACTACTAGGTTGTCAAGAAAGTCATGATGTATTTTTCTATGCAAAAATGCTTCATGACTTTCCCGGCAAACCAATATTATTGTGCTACCATATTGAATTACAAATGGTTGTGTTTGTGTCTCTTCCATTAGATTATGAGCTCAAGTCATAGAGTATGTCTCACTTATCTTTATGTCCCCAGGGCCTGGACACTTAAAAAGTTCTGATTTGGGGAACCAGCAGTTAGCGTAATGGCTATGTCGCTGGACTCCCACGTAGTCGACCGCAGTTTGCGTCCCAGATCCAGTGGCTTAAAACTCACGCCGGGCACGTGTGCATGCGTGCCCAAGATCCCAAGTGGAGAACGGAGGAGAAGGGATTGCGACGTGGCCATCCCCCTTGGGGGGTGACTCCTCGCTTTCTGTCTCTATGTCTCTCTCTGTCTGGCGAGCATATGTGCCCTATAGCGAAAAAACCTCTTCAAAAAAAAAAAAAAAAGTTCTGATTTGTTTTTTATTATTAATTAGTTAATTAACAGGTTCATCATTTGTGTGCCACATCGAATATCCATATTTGGCTCTTGAATGTCATGCTCTCTTGACGCACATCATTGGTTCAAGCAAGAGGCATTTCTTTTAAAAAGAGATTTTTGTTATAAGGCCTGTTCACTTGCCAGAGAGAGACAGAGAAATCACCCCCCAGGGGGATGGCCACATCTCAATCCCTTCTTTTCTATTCTTCTCTCAGGATTTTGGGCACGCATGTATATGTGCTAAGTGTGAGTTTCAAGCCACCAGGTCCAGGACTCAAACCATGGTCAGTCATGTGTGAGTCCAGTGCCTCAACCACTACATCACTGGCTGGCCCCCACTTCTTTTTTCTTTTAAGTTTTTGCCATAGGGTACATGCACTCACTGGAGAGAGAGACAGAAAGAGACAGAGAGAGGGAAAGTGTGAAATCATTCCCTAGAGGGGATGGCCATACCACAATCCCTTCTCCTTCATCCATCTCCTGGGATTTTGGGCATGCGCATGCACTTGGCAGATTTTCAAGCTGCTAGGTCCCGGATTTGAACTGCAGTCAGCCATGTGGGAACCTAGCACTTTAATTACCAAGAGGCACTTTTTTTAATTACCAGAGGGCAATTAAATTTCCAGAGAGAGACAGAGAAGAGAGAGGGAGGGAGAAAGTCCCCCCCACAATGGGGCTTGAAGACACAGCAATCCCTTTTTCATTTCTCCACCCTGTTAGGACCCTGGACCTGCACACACATGAGCCCAGCATGTCTCTCAAGCTGCAGGGGCTAGGATTCAAACCGTGGTCAGCCATATAGGAGCTGTTTCTCTTAATCACTAGGCTATGGGGCCATCTTCGTTTTTTGAAAGGTCAGAGGACTTATTTTTTAAGTGTGTGTGTGTGTGTGTGTGTGTGTATTTAATTTATCAGAGGGCATGTGTGCTCACTGGGGAGAGACAGAGAGAGAGAGGGAAAGTGAGAACGCATCCCCACGGGGAATGGCCATGCCACAGTCCCTTCTTCTCCATCTCTCCCTCCTTTTGGGAACTTGGGCAGACACACACACACAGCCAGTGTGTTTCTCAAGCTTCTCAAGCTGCTGGGTTTGGGACTCAAATTGTGTAGGCAGCATGTGGGATCAATTCAGCAGCATTAACCACCAGGCCATAGGGTGGCCCTGTCAAAGGACTTTTAAAGTCAAATCATGCCATTTCTAAATTGCTGTAGGCAATATTAAGAGATTCTTGGAATGGCTACATAGCTTTTAAGTGAAATAAGTGCTGCTGGTTTTTAACAACATGACATCATCAGATGCTTTTTACACTTTTCTGAAAATATACTCGCAAACATTTAACTAATGGGCTGAAAGAGTATCCAGCCTCACTGGCATTTTCCACAAACTCTGCATCAAGCTCCAGTTCTGTAATTTTTCTGAAGTGAAACTATTAGGTAACCAGCTCTTCCTGAAATAGCTTATACAAATAGCTCGCCCTTCTCAGAAAACACAAATGTGAAGACTTCCTTCTCCAGAGAGCGACCTGGAGTACAGGTTTCCTTCTGGCTATGTCCCTGGTCCTTACATCATATGTCCAAGTCCAAGATTGGGAGGACTGAGCAAGACTCCAATGGAAAGCACTTTCCAAGGTCTCTCATCCTACATGGGGTATTGCAAAGGGATCTCATGGAAGCCAGCAGCTCACCACTCCAGATACCATCCACCAAAGGTGAGGCAGGTAGGGGTCTCCGGGGACACCACACTGCCGCTTACGTCCCATTCCATGGTTACTCCTGCCCTGCACTCCACCCCCTTGGGGCCCCTTGGTGTAGCTGTTACTCCAATGCCAAGGGGCACGGGCTTTGGAGTCAGGCCCAGATCAGGTCCCAGCTCCTCTCCTCCTGCCCTCTGGGAATTTGGGACAATTTACGTAATTTCTCCAAGCCCTGGTTTTCTCATCTACAAAGTGGTTGTGACTGGTCCTACTCCAGGGGATCAGCCAGCATTCATCAAGGGCCCACACCATCATCCATCAGTAAGTGTTGGCAACTCCTGTCACCGTCAGCATGGCTGCAAATATGCTCCGACTCTGTTCCCTACCTTGAGGGCTGCAGTTTTCCGCTGCTCGGCTAAAAGCAGGTTGACCTCCTCTCTGGCCAGAGCCACTTCATGTGGCTCTGTGAACTCGCCCTCGTCCCCCTCAGCATCAGCATCCACCGGCTCCTCATCTTTCTCAGGCTCACTCCTGTCCCTGTGTGCAAGGTGGTGGGTCTTCTCACGCTCCCAGCTGCAGCCACAACAGAAGGATCAGAGTGCAAGTCACACCCAGGACTGGAGTCCTGGCACCTCCAGTCCAGAGCCTTTTTGCCCCCTAGTTAGCTTGCTCACAGGAACAAGTGTGAAAATGCAGCAGAACTGAGTCTGCTACATGGTCTCTGTGACCCCTCTGTATACACACACAGTACACTCAGACTCCAAACCCAGAACTGCCTAGGGCCATCCAAGTGACCTTGGGGCACATTTCATGTAAAAGTATCTCTTCTGAGCCTCAGCTTCCTCAACTATAAAATGTGGACGGCAGTAGCCCATACAACCTGGCACTCTACAAGGATGAACTACAATAACCCAAGGCTCTGTGAAAGAAGGTGCCAGATCAAATCTAAGCAGCCACGAGGACCTCATGGAAACTGTGTGGAGGGAGGATTAGGGGAACAAAGACGATAGACAAGTGACTGGAAATGGACAAGACTGGGAACACATTTCCTTTTATTTAAAATTCCTCTAATGTAAGTCTTGTGTTCTTTGTGTATTTAAAAGAAATAAAAGGAAAGAGAAGGAGGAGGAAAAGAAGGAAATGGGATAACAGAAAGCAGAGAGCAAAGGAGGAGAAATGGCTCAGTCACAGACTAAGTTCTGTATGTCCCATAAGTGAGGTGGCCATGTGTCCCAGTTATCTAGGGCAGTCCCAGGGGACACCTGTTGTCCCATGGTAATGGTCAGTGTCCCAGCATAGACAACCAGTTGCATGGCCAGTCTCTCTATATGTGGTCACTGTATCCTCAGTAGGTATGAAAGGGGGTAAGTGTGCAATGGAGGAAGAGTCCTGGCTGAGGAGGTGTGTAACTTCAGGCAAACACACATCTCCTCTGAGCCTCAGTCTCCTCTTGCATGAGTAGGGCTGATGCTAGCTGTCCCGCCAAGGCTGGATCTGGACTCTAGCCTGTGAGAAAGAGACCAAAGAGATCCAGAAGCTTTTCTCACCTGCCTACCTTAGTTACAGGGCAGGGGAGGAACAGAGTTAGGGGTCCTGCCTGGAAAAAGGGGGTTCCCTTGGGGACCTGCAGGCAGCAGAGGGTGGCTGGACAATAGCAAAAAAAGCAAGTTCCACCAGGGGCCCCAGGTGCTTCTGGTAGGCCTCCCCTGCCCTGTTGGGGAGCCCTGAGTGTGGACTCACTCACTCGGCAATGGTGAGCAGGTGGCGGGACATGTCGATGTGCAGCTCGATGTTGGTGTTCTCGAGCTCCACCAGGCTGCGCCGCATCTCCATCTGCTCCTTGAAGGCCCCAATGAGTTGGGCTCGGATCTTGTTCATCTGCTGGCGGCTATCCTCCTCTGCTTCGTGGGCAGGGATGGTGACTGCAGGCAGGAAGGGAGTTGGCTGCACCAGGAGCAATGCCACCTAAGCTTGAGTTGGACTCCATGTCGCCCACGAAAATAGGATCTAGCCCATGAAGGATTTCAGTGCACGTGTATCGGCGAATGGGTGGATGGTGGGTGGGTGGGTGGATGGATGTGTAGATGCAGGGGTGAGTGGGTAAGTAGATGGGTGGTGGATATATGGTTATGTGGATGAATGGATGAGTAGATAGATGGGAGGAAGACAGGTAAATACTGGGTCGTCAGGAAAGTCGTGATGCATTTTTGCACAGAAACAAAGGAAAATACATCATGACTTGCCCCAACAACAACAACTCAGGTCTCCCTGGAATTGAGTGCCCATGATCTGGGCTGGTTGAGGCTGAGCATGGATTGTAATGTCAGGACCCTGTTGAGAGTGCTGTCTGTCTGTCTCTCTCACTCATGGAAGAAAGAAAGAAAGAAACTTTAAAAAACAAACAAACAAAAAGAGAAGTGTGGGGCCAGCAGGTGACATGGTGGTTAAGGTGCTAGAGCTCACATGGCCAACTCTTGAACCTCAGACGGTTCAAGTCCTAGACCTGGTGGCTTAAAAAACACATAGGGCACATGTGTGCACCTGCTCAGAATCTCAAGAGGAGAATGGAGGAGAGATTATGGCGTGGCCACCCTCTCTGGTGGTGGTTCACTTCTCACTTTGTTTCTCTCTCTCTCAGGCAAGTGCTCACACTCTATGGCAAAAATTTAAAAAAAAAAAAGAAGATTTGTGACATTATGAGACTGCTGGAAATGTGAACAATTGACTCTGATGATATGAAAGAATTACTGCTAACATCTTTTAGCTATGAGAATGACATAGTTATATTTTTGTAAAGAATCCTCATCTTTTAGAGATTATATATTGGCAGATTTATGAATAAAATGATCTGATATCTGGAATTTGGTTCAAGATAATATGAAATAGAGGGGAGGATAAAGAAACCAAAACTGACAACCACGATTTATGAGGGTTTGTTAGACTATTCTTTCTCCTAACCTGAGGATTTGAAATTCTCCATTGACAAAAGTATAAACATTTAAAAATTTCTTCCATAACTCAGAGCTCACAGTTCATCCCTGTCTCAACCCCTTGCCTACCCCTTCACCTCCTGTCATGTTCACCAGGCTAAACCATGGAGAACCATCGGCCTACCTCATCAATGGCCTGAAGAAAAGCACAGCTCTGTTGAGGGAGGTCTGGCTTCTGAATCACAGGCACAACCACAAGAGGTTCTCAGCACATCACCATCCTGCTCGAACTCTCAGGTCTCCAGTCACATTTAGGGTACACTCGAAGCCTGTTCATTGCCTCATCTCTCCTTTCAGCTCTCTCCTGCCAAGTGGCTACTCTCCTCATGTGCCAGTCCTAGGCCCTGCCTTCTATTTCCTGAAGGCACCAAACTTATTTCTGCCCCAGGGCATTTGCACGTGCCGCAGGTCTCCGAACCCAGGTCTTTGTATGGCTCCTTCCTCCCACATTACAATGTCGCCTCCACAGAGAGGCCTTCCCCACCACTCAGCAAGGAAGACCCCTTCCCTCCTCCCTGGCTCTCTGCCCCAGCCTTGTCTTCCTCAGCTCTTTATCCTCCTTATTTATGGTCTCTTTCTCATGAGGATATATGCATGAGAGCAGGGTCATCTGGGTCCCACTCCCTTTGTCTCCCCATCACTGGAGCCATGCCTGCAACATGTAGGCCCTCAGTAAATACACGTTACATATACTTTCTGTTACATGAGTAACAGAAAGAGCACGATCCTAAATTCCAGTGTTGTGCATGCATATGTGTGTTTGTATGTGTTATATGTGTTACACATGCATGTGTTTGTGTCCCTGTGTGTGTGTCTATGTGTGTGTGTATAAAGATTGGAGGAAAGTACTAAATGCTATCAGTAGCTATCTCTAAATTGTGGGATTACAAGTAAGTTCTATGTTCTTCTTATACTTTGCAGTATTCTCCCAGTTTTGAATGATAAATACATATTACTGTTACACTCAGGAAATATTTTTAAAGATGATATATTGGGACCAGCAGTTAGCATAATGGCTATGTCGCTGAACTCCCATGTAGCTGACCATGGTTCGAGTCTCAGACCTGGTGGCTTAAACTCACGCCGGGCGTGTATGCGTGCGTGCCCAAGATCCTGAGAGGAGAATGGAGGAGAAGGGATTGTGGCATGGCCATCCCCCCTGGGGAGTGATTTCTTGCTTTCTATCTCTCCGTCTCTGTCTTTCTGGCGAGCGCACGCGCCCTATAGCAAAAAACCTCTCCCCTCAAAAAAAAAAAAAAAAAAAAAGAATTATAAGACCCTCTTAATCATCTGATCACTCCTCCCCCAGGCCCAGTCTCCTCACTCTGGTCACTGCCACCACCATTTTAATGTGTGCCGTTACAGATCTTTTTCTGTGCAATTTTGTATATCTATGTGTGTCTAGAGAGATATATGAGGGGTTTTTTATGATTTGCTACAGGGTACCTGTGCTCATGGGGGGCAGAGGAAGAGAGACAGAAAGAGACAGAGAAAGTGAGAAATCACCCCTGGGGGGAATGGCCATTGTACAATCCCTTCTCCTCCATTCTCCTCTCAGGGTGTTGGTATACATGCTCACACACCTAGTGTGCTTCTTTTTTTTTAAGAGAGATCTTTGCTATGAGCACATGTGCTCGTCGGAGAAATAGAGAGAGACAGAAAGCAAAAAATCACCTGCTAGGCCAGAAGCCCTTCTCCTCCATTCTCCAGGATCTTGGGCACGCGCACATATGCAGCCAGCTTGAGTTTTACGCTGCCAGGTCTGGGACTAAAACTGCGTTCAACTGCATGGGAGTCTAGCCACGTAACCATAACACCATCTGCTGGTCACCCTAGTATGCTTTTTAAGCTGCCAGGCTTAGAACTCGAATGGCACAGTTAGCCATGTCGGATCCAGCTCCTTTAACCACCACACCACTGACTAGCCCAATATGTGAGTTTTTTGTGAGTGGACTTTGAGTTTTTTGTTTTTTTGGGGTTTTTTTGGAGAGATTTTTGCTATAGGGTATGCGTGCTTGCCAGAGAGACAGAGAGACAGAAAGTGAGAAATCACCCCCTGGGGGAATGGCCATGCTGCAATTCCTTCTCCTCCACTCTCCTCTCAGGATATTGGGCATGCATGCACATGCGCCCGGTGTGAGTTTAAGCCACTGGGTCGGGGACTCGAACCGTGGTCGACTACATGGGAGTCCAGGGATATAGCAATTATGCCAACTGCTGGTCCTGACTTAGAGTTTTTATATGAAAAGCTCAGACTTTCACTGCCATCTTTCACTTGATTTTCTCACACAATGCTATGGCTTTGAGGTCATCTGTCTACACAAGTGGGTCCACCTCCTTCTCTGTAACAGCTGCAGAGCGTTCCTGGGAGGGTTGCACTGTAGTTCGCCATCCCCTTAGACGGGCACTTTGGGGCTTTCCAATCGTGCAGCCTCCTTGAGCACAAGAGTGCCTGTTTCTCTATGGTAGATCTGAGGACTAAATTGCTACAGCAAAGGGTCTTTTAAATTTGTGTTTGTTTTTTAGGTTTTTGCCATAGGGCACATGTGCTCACCAGAGAGACAGAGAGAGAAAGAAAGTGAGAAATCACCCCCTCCCCAGGGGAATGGCCTTCTCCTTCATTCTCTTTTTGGAATCTTGGGTGCACACACACACGCCCGGCATGATTCTCAGTCCACCAAGTCTGAGATTTGAGCCACAAAGCTAATCGTGGGATCCAGTGCCTTGACCTCCATACCACCTACTGGTCCAAGGCTTCCATTTCCACACTTAACTTTATATTACTTTCTATCCTCTATTTAATAAACATTTTTAATGCCAAAGGGCACATGCACATATCAGAGAAAGAAAGAAAGCTTACTTCTACATTCACGAGGCCTAATTGCACTGTAATCCTCTTTCCTCTATTCCTGCTTCTCATAGGATCCTGGGCATATGTACAAATGCACCTGGCATGTTTTTCATACTGCCATGGTCAACCACAGGGAGTCCAGTTCCCTTCATGCAGTACTCAAGCACTAAGCTATGGGGTCACCTCTATTAAATATTTCCTATTACCAGACATTCTTAGCCAGTCTGATATGTCAACATTTGTTTTAGTTTGCATCTCTCTGTTCATACTACATTTAAGAATCTTTTCATATGTTTATTAACCACTAGGAATTCTGTGAATTGCTTATTCGCCACCTTGCCCATTCTTTTTCAATTGCCAAAGGGCATATGTGCTCACCAGAGAGAGACAGAGAAACAGAGAGAGAAAGGGAGAAAGCACCTCCCAGTGGGACATGGTCATGTTGCAATTCCTTCTCTTCCATTTCTTCATATTGTTGGAGTTTTGGATGTGCATACACACATGTCCAGCATGTTTTTCAAGTCACCAAGCCCTGGATTTGCACTGTCAGCCACATGGGATCTGGCTTCTTTAGTCACCAGGCAACAGGGCCAACCCTCTAGTCCTTACATATTACAAGTGATAAAATTGAAGCTCGGGTTTGGGATACCCAGTAAGGTAGTTGCCAAGTTGGAACTAAAGCCCATGACAAGGTCACTAAATCACTCTCTGAATGCAGGTGCCCAGAGTAGGCCGAGCACCAAGCCCTTGACAAGGGGGAACAGCTGACCCAGGGACAGGGACACAGGGCTCTGGGGAGGGGTGACAAAGACATCAGGGCTTTCTATGATGCTCCAGACTCTACCTTGTGCATCCCGGACACCAGATTCACTTTTCTTCTCCTTTTCCTGCTTCTCGATTTTTGATTTGAGGTGCTCAATCTCCCTGCGCAGGTCAGAGATGACATCCGTGTACTGTGCGATGCGGTAGGAGACGTTCAGCAGGTTGCGCTTAACCTAGGACACACAGCCAAGGTCAGACCTAGCGGGAACTGCTCCATGAAGAAAACATTTGAAAGACGATGTATTTATACCAGTGGTGAGTACACACATTTTTTTTTTTTTTTGAAGAGGTTTTTACTATAGGGTGCGTGCACTCGCCAGACAGACAGAGAGAGACAGAGAGACAGAAAGCGAGGAATCACTCCCCAGGTGGGATGGCCACGCAGCAATCCCTTCTCCTCCATTCTCCTCTCAGGATCTTGGGCACACATGCACATGTGCCCGGTGTGAGTTTTAAGCCACCAAGTCCAGGACGTGAACCACGGTCAACTACATGGGAGTCCAGTGACATAGCCATTATGCTAACTGCTGGTCTGTAGCACACACATTTTTGTAATAAAAAAATCAAATCACTGCTTCTTGATTTTTTGGTTAAGACCAAGTCCAGTATCTTTTCTTACCAGTTTAACAACAACAACAAAATCAATCGATATCATTCAACCTTAAAAAAGAAGAAAAAATGGGACATATGCTATAACATGGATGAATCTCGAGGACATTATGTTACGTGAAACAGACCATTCAGAGGCCAGCAGGTGGTGTGGTGGTTAAGGCACTGGATTCCCACATGGTTGACCTCAGTTCAAGTCCCGGACCTGGCAGCTTGCTTTCTCACTTTCCCTCTGGTGAGCACATGTGCCCTATAGCAAAATTTAAAAATAATAATAGCAAATAAAATTAAATAAATAAATAATTCTCTACATTAAAAAGAAAAAAAGAAATAGGCCAGTCACAAAAAGAGAAATAATGTGGAATACTAGTTGGATGAGATACTTAGAGGAGTCAGATCCAGTGAAACAGAAGTAGAAGGGTGGTGGCCTGGGGCTGGAGAGAGGGGGTAATGGGAAGTTGTTGTTTAGTGGGGACAGAGTTTCAGTGTTACAAGATGAAAGATGGATGGTGGTCGGGAACCAGCAGTTAGCGTAATGGCTATGTCGCTGGACTCCCACATAGTCGACCGCGGTTCACATCTCAGACTCGGTGGCTTAGAACTCACGCCGGGCGCGTGTGCGTGTGTGCCCAAGATCCCGAGAGGAGAATGGAGGAGAAGGGATTGTGGCGTGGCCATCCCCCCTGGGGGGTGATTTCTTGCTTTCTGTCTCTATCTCTCTCTCTGTCTGTCTGGCGAGCGCACGCGCCCTATAGTGAAAACCTCTTAAAAAAAAAAAAAAAGATGGATGGTGGTGATGGTTGCACAGAAACGTGAATGTGCAGAATGCCACAGAACTGTACACTTAGAAGTGGTTAAAATAGGGGCCAGCAGGTGGCGTGGTGGTTAAGGGTGCTGGACTCCCACATGGCCAACCATGTTTCAAGTCCTGGACCTGACAGTTTTCTTTCTCTCTGTTTCTTTCTCTCTCCCCCCCTCTCTGGTCAAATTAAAATAAATAAACAAAGATAAATTTTTTTTAATTCTTTAAAAAAGTGGTTAAAATGGTGAATTTTTATAGTCTGTGTTTTTTACCACTATAAAAATTTAAGTGATTCATTAAGAGTTGAAAAATTAGGGCCAGAAGGTGGAACAGTAGTTAAGAAGGCTAGATTCTATATGGCTGACTGAGTGGTCTGAGTTCTGCACTTGGCAGCTTGAAAATAAAACTGGGTGTGTGTGCATGCATACCCCAAATCCCAAGAGGTGAATGGAGAAGGGATTGTGGTGTGGCCATCCCCACTAGGTGATTTCTCACTTTCCCCTCTCTATCTCTCTTTCTCTATCTCTCTCCAGCAGTCCACATGTCCAATAGCAAACATTAAAAAAAAATAAAAAAAAAACTGAAAAAGTGGGCCAGCCTGTGTCATGGTGACTGAGGCAGCTGAATCCCATATGGCTGACTATACAGTTCAAGTTCCAGACCAGGTGGCTTGAGAAACATGCTGGGCACATGTTTGTGCATGCTCAAAATTCCAAAAGGAAGGAGAAATGGAGGAGAAGAGATAACCATCTACCTCAGGGGGTGCTCTCTCTGGAGCATGCACACACCTTCCGGCAAAATTAAAAAAAAAAAAAATTTAAAAGAAAAATCTCTCCTGGTGACCACTTCTGTCATTTTGATATGTGCTTTTCCAGGTCTTTTTCTGTGCAGTTTTATACAGATATGTGTGTCTAGAGTGACAGTGTTAGGGTTTAGGAGTTGGCTTTGAATGGTTTAATAAATGACATCAGGCCATAGTTATTAATTTTTCACTTATTTTCTCACTTGACAATGTGTCTTAGAGAGACCAGCAGTTAGCGTAATGGCTATGTTGCTGGACTCCCATGTAGTAGACCACAGTTCGAGTCCTGGACCCAGCAGCTTAAACTCACACTGGGCGCATGTGCGTGCATGCCCAAGATCCTGAGAGGAGAATGGAGGAGAAGGGATTGCGGCGTGGTCATCCCCTCTGGGGGGTGATTTCTCGCTTTCTGTCTCTCTGTCTCTCTCTGTCTTTCTGGCAAGCGCACGGGCCCTATAGCAAAAAACCTCTCCAAAAAAAAGAAAAAAAAAATGTGTCTTAGAACTGTTTGCCCGAATGACTGTATCCACTGCGTGCTCTGTAACAGCTGCAGAGCTCTCCATAGAGGAGTGCACTGCAGGTATCCATCCCTTCCCTTTAGATGAGCACTTTGGGGCTGTCTAGTGATGCAACTTTCTTGAGCACATGCTGCACATTTCTCTTCGGTAGGTCTGGAAGGATGAAATTGCTGGGTCATGGGGCACACACATCTTGAGGGTTTTTTTTTTGGTTTTTGTTTTTTCTTTTTTTGGAGGAGAAGGGATTGCGGCATGGCCATCCCCACTGGGGGGTGATTTCACGCTGGCATGTGCACTTACCAGAAAGACAAAGAGACAAAAAGCGAGAAATCACCCCCCAGCGGGGATGGCCATGCCGCAATCCCTTCTCCTCCATTCTCCTCTTGGGATCTTGGGCATGCACTCACACGTGCCTGGCATGAGTTTAAGCCCCAGGGTCCAGGACTCGAAGTGTGGTTGACTACATGGGAGTCCAGCAACATAGCCATTACGCTAACTGCTGGTCTCTGTTTTTTGTTTTTTGAGAGGTTTTTGCTATAGGGCATGTGCACTTGCGAGAAAGACAGAGAGAGACAGAGAGACAGAAAGCAAGAAATCACCCCCCAGGGGGATGGCCACACCACAATCTCTTCTCCTCCATTTTCCTCTCGGGATCCTGGGGATGCACGCACACACGCCTGGCATGAGTTTAAGCCACCAGGTCTGGGACTACATGGGGGTCCAGTGACATAGCCATTATGCCAACTGCTGGTCCCACATCTTGAGTTTTAACAGATGCTGCTTGGTGGCTTTTTGTAGGAAGTGGCCAATCTGAGCAAACATGGTGACTTTCAGGCACATGCAGAAATGGCAGTTCCATGGGCAGTCATATGTAGAGCAATGAACACCATTAACATGTGAATATGTTAGCTGTCACTTTGTTTCTGAAACTGCAAGGCAGTATGGGGTTAAAGGAAGCCACATGTGTTAATCAGAATTGGCGTGAGAAGATTAGAGAAAACTTATATAGAACTACATGGCATCAGGTGTCTTCGCATCTTCAGCCAATTAACATATGAAAATAACTGGCTTTGCATTCCACTTCCCCTTCCTTCATTTTCTGCCCTTTAAAAGAATAAACCTGGGAATGGTTCAGGGCCATGGCTGTCTCCATCAGAGAAGTTGAGACCACCCAATCCCTGCTTTTCTCTACTTGTATGTCTTTATGTGTTTATTTTTATGTTTATCTTCTAATCCGTGGCTGCCCCCCCTCCCCAGAGAAGCATTCATTTAGCCATGCAGGACACAGCAGTTCTCTGATCTGCACGTCACATGCTCTTATCATGCAGGCTCAGGTTCAGTGTCACCTGCTCAGAAAAACCTTGCTTGACCCACTCTCTTAGCTAAAGACTCCCCAAATTAGTCCTTCTCTTGTATTCTTTCCCATAGCAGCCTATGGTTCTTAGAGTACTTACTACAATTTGAAATTATGTACTAACTGTGTCAGTTCATGATTAACACCTGCCTCATTCCCAACCAATGAAGGTGGATCCATTGCTAAGCTCCAAGCTTATCTGAGAGAAAAAAATAATCTATCTTTTCTTTTTTCTTTTCTTTTTTCTTTTCTTTTTTTAATTGCTGGTGCTTAGCTAAAAGCCAGGTATTAGGAAGGACTAATTACATGTCTGTTGACAAATGATAATAACACCACCTACCATATAGTGACCATTTTCTATGTGTCAGTTGCTTTATTATCTCACTAGATTCTCATTCAACCTTAAGAGATACATCTTTTAGACTAAATGCAGCAGTGTAGACAGAATAACAGAGGTTTAGGGTATGGGCCTGGACCCTCTGGCCCTCTAGATTCTAACACCAGCTCCATCACCTCTAGCTATAGAAGGTGGGAGATGTTGCTTTATTGGTCTCTGTACTTCAGCTGTCTGATTTGTAAAGTGGCAATAATAATAATAGGACCCACCTCTAGGGTTGTTGTGAGAATTTTAAAAATTAAATCACATTGAGACACAGAGTGCATACAGCAATGCCTGGCACATAGAAAGATATGTCCATGTCCTAAGCCCCAGAATCTGTGAACATGACTTTATTACAAAAAAGTCCTTTTTTTAACTTTTTTTTTTTTTTTTTAAGAGCGAGAGAGAGCTATTTTGCTATAGGGCATGAGTGCACTCCAGAGAGACAGAGAGACAGAAAATGGGAAATTGCCCCAATGGCCAAGCCACAATCCCTTCTCTTCCATTCTCCTCAGGATCTCGGGCCCACATGTATACGTGCCCCAGCATGAGTTTTAAGCTGCCGAGTTTGGGACTTGAACCGCAGCCAACTACATGGGAATCCAGTGATCTTTTGGTCCTGGAAAGGGGCCTTTGCAGGTGTAGTTAAGTTAAGGATCTTAACATGAGATATCTTGGATTCAAGTGGGGCTTAAATCCAATGCCAAGTGTCTTTAGAAGAGAAGAGAATGTGGACCAGCAAGTGGTATAATGGTTACATTGCTGGACTCCCACATAGTTGACCATGGTTCGACTCTTAGACTCAGCAGCTTAAAACTCATGCCAGGCACATGTGTGCACATGCCCAGCATCCTGAAAGGAGAATGGAGAAGGGACTGCAGTGTGGCCATTCCTCCTGGGGTGGTGGTGGTGGTGATTTCTTACTTTCTGTCTGTCTCTCCAGTGAGCACATATGCCCTATAGCAAAAATCTGTCTTAAAAAAAAAAAAAAGAAGAAGAGAAGAGGAGAGAAACAAAGAGAAGAGAGAAAGGTCTTGTAAATGGAGGCAGATTGGAGTAATGCAGCCACAAGCCTAGAAGTGCCAGGAGCACCCTGAAGCTGGAAGGGGCAGGAAAGGATCCTCCCTTAGAGCCTCCAGAAGGAATACAGTCCTCCTCACACCTTAATTGAAGACTTCAGGCCCGTGAGAGAATAACGTTGTGTTGTTTAAAGTCACCCAACTTGTAGTAACTTGTTACTGCAGCCACAGGAAATGAACACAGATGTCTGAACATAGTGCTATGTGAGAGTTTGCTATTATTTTCATCTTTCCCATTTCAGAGAGGATAAAAGTCAGGCACAGAGGGTTAATAAACTTATCCCAGGTCTCCCAGCTAGCAACAGCAGTTCAGGAGGCATATCCACACTGTCCAGCTGCAGGATGTTTGCTCAGTAGTCACCCTCCATACGGCCAGGAATGAGCAAGAGAGTTACCATGTGAGTCAGTGGGTGGATAGGTGAATGAGTGAGTGAGTGAATGACTGAGTGAGTGAATGAGTGAGTGACTGAATAAATAAATGAATGAATGGGTGAGGGAGTCAACAAGCATGGGAGTAACTTACCCGTGTCTTGATGTTCTTTGCCCTGTATGCGTAGAGCAGGGTGGTCCGTGACTCCTCAAAGCAGGTGCTGGCTGGGCTGATGTGAGCAATCATCACCGTTCGGCTGTTCCCTCCCAGGGCATCCTGCTCAGGAGTTGGCATGATGGGAGTCCCATGTCCCCCTCCTGCCCAGTGATGCCAGTCTCCCTAGTCATCACCAAGCCTATCCAGAATAGTCCGTCTGAGATTCCTACTCTAGTTTTTTAAAAGAGATGCTGATGCCGGAGACCAAAGGTCAGTCCTCAGGGAAGTGACCCTCTGGATGAAGTGGGGCCCATTCCAGGTTCACCTTGTCTGACTTCTACCCTGATGAGAGTAGATTAGACCAGAGGTTGAGTTTACAGAATCATTTACTGATTGCTTTGCCTATTTGTTTATTTGTACCCTGCCTTGCTGTAAAATGGAGGTGACAGCATTTGACTCAGTTTAAAGGGGAATTTTCCTTTAAACCATTCATGATAGGACAGGTGCCCTTGGGTAGGGAGTGCTCTGACTGTCACTGGGGGTACACAAACACAGGCTACACCAGGCCAGATGGAAGGCAAAGTCAGGTGGTGACTAGTGATGGTTCGTACGGTGTTTTCCTGCCTCCAGGGACTCCTGGAGGGGCCCCAGGTAGGCTCTGGTGCTGCACGCCCCCCAACACCTGTGCCCCGGGACCTGCAGCACTACCTTCAGCAGGCGCGTGAGTTTGCTGTCCCGGAAGTTCACATACTGAGCCCGACTGCCGCCCTTCTCACTGAGCGCGTTGATACAGTTGCCCAGCGCCAGCAGGGAGCGGTTGATGTGTGCACCCTCTTTCATCCTTTTGCCTCGATTCTGGGTCTGTGAAGGGCAAAAGACAGGCTGAGTGGAGAGCTTTGGTCCTTTGTACTTACCATCTCCCCCATCCCAGTTCCCAAAGAGGAGTGACATAACTCCATCCCACCCTGGGCCTGAGCTCTGCATGCGCTGATTATACTCATGAATCACTGGCGACCAGAGACACAGTGAGACAGGATGTGGCAGTGAAGTACTACACAGTCATTAAAAGGGATGCTTCAGAGCTACTGACCGATGTTAAAAGATGTTCATTATTAAATGGGCAAACACAGATTGGAGGGAAGTCTGTGCAGAACAGCCCAGTATTATAATGGAAATACGAGTGTATGTCTCATACCTAGGAAGCACCTCTGCCCAGCCCTGAAATTTCCTCATCCTCAGGTTCTGCTTCCTGAACTCGTTCTCTAAAGGGAAGCCTGTAGCTCCCAGTCCACTGTTTCTCCCCACAGCATCCAGCTTACTTCCTTCATGTCACCGCCTCTCTCAACAGTTGTCTGGCTCTTTGTTATAGGGCGCGTGCGCTCACCATACAGACAGAGAGGGACAGAGAGACAGAAAGCGAGAAATCACCTCCAAGGGGTATGGCCATGCCGCAATCCCTTCTCCTCCATTCTCCTCTCGGGATCTTGGACACACATGCACATGCACCTTGGCATGAGTTTTAAGCCACTGAGTCCGGGACGCGAACCATGGTTGACTACATGGGAGTCCAGCGACATAGCCATTACGCTAACTGCTGGTCCCAACAGTTGCCTGGCTCTTAGTGTGTTCAGTGTCTTTCTGCTTGACCCCTGCTAGAATGTGCACTCCATAAGGGCAGCCCTGTCACTCTGTTAGCCATGGGCCCCTAGAACCTGGACACTAGCAGACCCTGGCCTGCAGCAGCTGTGTGTTCACTGTGTGCCAAATGAAAGGATGAAGGTGCATGTGGGCATCTGGGGGAACACACCCCATGCCTCAAGCTCATCCCAAAAATGACCTGGAAGTGCAGTCATCACAGGAGAGATTTTATTTCTCTCTTTTGCTTATTCATATTTTCCAAATTTCCAGCAACACTCACTTTCCTATTCTGTTTGAAATCAGAAAAAAAGTTACTAGCATTTTTTTTCAAGGGCATGAGTTTTAGAGTCACCTGGGATCACAATTTGAGCATGGCTTAAACTACTTATCTCCAAAAAGTCTCCCAGCCTAAGACTCAGTTTTCTTATTTTCCCAAAGGGGCAATAATCCCAACTTCACAGAGTAATATGAGGATTTAGTGGATAACGTATAAAAGGGCAGCCCAGAACTGGGCTGCATAAGCAAGCTATAAACGTTAGCTATTGCTTTTCTTAAGTAGGAGCCAGCGCTGTGAAGGACTCCAGCTGCTGGCATGACCCAGAGCTGGGGGGGCTTTTCTCTGAGACCTTGTGCCCCAGAACAAACTCTTGTGATGACTTTTTTTTTTTTTTTTTAGGTTTTTGCCATAGGACATGTGTGCTCTCCAGAGAGAGAGACAGAGCCAGAGAAAGGGAAAATGAGAACTCATCCCCTAGGGAATTCAGCGACACTGCAATTCCTTCTCCATTCTCTTCTCAAGATTTTGAGCATGCATGTACATATGCCCGGAGTGATTTTTAAGTTGCCTGGTCTGAGACCCGAACCACAGTTGACCGTGTAGGAGTCCAGTGCCTTAACTACCAAGCCACCTGCTGGCCCATGAATGACTTTTTAGGTACACACGATGATCTGTGAGAGCCAAGCAGGTCCTAAAGACAACCACTGAGCATACAACTAAAACACAGCTGAAAGAGGGGCAGTGGCACTGCCCAAAGGCACACAGCAAAGTGGAAAAAAATGAGAGCAAGACCTAGGGTTGGACCTCCTGTCTGGTGCCCTCTTCTTGACCTAATCCCTGGGGAGGCTGGCCTCCATTCCTGTCTTCTGAGAACAAGCCACACCCAAATGGGCCCAGGCTCCTGCTCAGGGACCCAGTGCTGTTCCCTCCATAGCACTTGGCTTCATGGGTAGGAGCTGTCTGCACCCACATCTGTCTGTGTTCTAATCATGTCTTTTATTCTCTGTTCTGATGTTTTGACACCAGGAGCCTTGCTGACCCTGCCGAGACTGTCCTTCCCAACGCTAGCCAATTTCTTGAGACAGCACACATTCCAAATGCAAAGCAACAAGTCTGGAGCCTCTACTCCCACCCTGCACTTCTCTCCTTTACCAGACTGTTACATTTCAGACTATCCCCCTACCCTAATCACCTATGGCCAAGTATCAGAAAACCAGGGACAGCCCCTGTGCTGCAGAGCCTGCTGAGGGCATTCAAACTGGCTATCCCAAACCTGCTCACCTTGCCCTGTTGGTTCCTTGCTGTAGAAACCACAATAAAGGCTCTTGCCCACATTTCCTCTTCCCCCTTTCTCTTGACTTTCTTTGGTGTTTCCCTGTGTGGCCCTGTGTGGCCCACCCCCTCCTCTTGGGAACTGGGAGGGACAAGCTATCTTTTCAATGGCAGTCATTCCTGGATCTGCTGTCCTCGCTATTGCTCAGGTTTTCTACAAACACACACCATTTTAGAGCACTCTGATGCTGCACCAGCTGACTAGGCCCTGCTTGTTCCAGCAGCCCAAACACCAAGGGCAGGGCTGGGCACAGCAGTGAGTGAATCAACAAGGGTGTCCTTCAAACCCCAGAGAGGCAGAGCATCTATGCGAACCACAGGACACATAGCAGAGCCATGGAAGGCATGGTTTGGGGCCATGTTTCCCCATGTGCAAGCTTGGATCCATCACTGACATCCTTGTGCACAGCCCAGGCACATTGTCCCCTCAGTCACAGCATCTGCGCTGAAGACATGGTGCCCACCTTGACTACTCAGGGAGGGTGACATGGACCATGAGCGTTAAGTGTCTGGTGCGTCGGGAGGCATGATAAATGTTGCTTGCAGATAATATTACTATTTCTCTCACACTGCCTTCTTCAAGCTCTTTCTCAGCCTGGGCTGAGTCCTTGTCCTCAAGGAATGCTCAGGCCACTGGGGCTAGGGAGAAGGCCCATCAGGGCTGGTTTCCCCACAGTGCCTACTAGGTACTGCGCCACATCACACCAAGTAAATGACACCATCCTCCCAACGGCCACACTGCACACACTGTCCCTCCACATGATATACTCTGCCTTGCATGTCACCAAACTCCTAATGACCATCTCAGGCTCAGCCCTGAGAAAACCACCATTACCTAGCCTTCCTCTGGGCTCCCACAGCCTCTGTGCAGACTCCAAATCTCAAAGCATGTGCCTCCCTGTGCCATAAATTATCTGCTTATGTGTCTGTCACCCCATAGGCTCTGACAGAGCCCTGAGGGTGACCTTCATCTTTGTGTCTCTAGTGCTCATAGGAGCCTGGGCATGCAGAATGCCCTTTATAAATGCTGGCTCAGTAGGCTTTCTCACTCAGTGCTTACAGGGAGTGCATTCACCCAGCAAACACTTAGGGCTCTGGCTAAATAGTACAGAGCCCATGGCCTGGCTGGCTGGGAGAGCTGGGGGAAAGGATCATGGCGTGAGACCCTGTTGGGAGTACTTGTTTGTGTCTCTGTCTTTTTCTTCCATTCTCATGAAGAAAGAAAAACTAAACGAACAAACAAAACCTATTAAGCAATCATTGCGGAGGCTCCCCGCTGGGCCAGGTGCTCTTCTAGGTGCTGAACACAGGTATGGATGAGGACAAACAAGGTTCTGCCCACAGAAGACATGAGGGTGCCAGACACAGTGCATAATTCTAAGGAGGTTTGATGGAGGAACATGTTAGCAAGACCGGACCTGGGATGCCCTCTCTGAGCCCGCCAGGTCCACCATGAAGAGCCTCCCAACACGCACTTCCTCCGCCAGCTCCACACCACGGCTCTGTTGGCGCACAGTGACCTGCAGCACGGCATGGGAGCGGGACGAGGTCTTGTTGGTGGCTGTGGGCTCCTGTGTGCGCTGCCGGTTGCCTTTGGTGAGGAGCTGCATGATCTGAGGACAGAGGCAGAAGCAGGTAGGTGGTTAGGGCCCCTTGAGGGGCCATGTACCCTCTAGAAATAGCCAGGAGATGGGAGGTGGGGTGGGGACCCCAGAGCTATAATGTTTATGGCAGAGCCTTGTCAGAGGGAAAAGATTTCTGGTTTGCAGTATGAGGTGGTTAATTAATCGAATCAACTCACTGAGCAGGACTAGCAGATTCCTGAGTCTCGTGCTGCTCCCTCTCTTTGTGCTGCTGCCCATGGCAGACATCACCAGTGGATTACCCACCTCTTTTCTACAGGATTGAGGGCTACCTCCAAGCCATGTTTAATATAGAGTTCCAGGCAGTCATATTGACTCACTGGAGTTGGCAGGTGGGCTGAAACCCACTTGCCATGCAAGCAGTTGTGGATGGATCAAGCCAATGAGCCAAGCCTCTGCTAAGTGCTTACTTGTACTGAACTCATGCTAGGACTACAGAGTATGTATATAGAGAGAACTGATGCAGCCAGTGTTGTTAAAGAAGAGGCAAGGGACCAGCAGTTGGTGTAATGGCTATGTCATTGGACTCACACATAGTCGACCACAGTTTGAGTCCTGGACCTGGTGGCTTAAACTCATGTCGGGCGTGTGTGCATGCGTGCCCAAGATCCCAAGAGGAGAATGGAGGAGAGGGGATTGTGGCATGACCATCCCTGCTGGAGGGGTGATTTCTCACTTTCTGTGTATCTCTCTCTGTTTTTCTGGCGAGCACACGTGCCCCATAGCAAAAACCTCTAAAAAAAAAAAAAAAGAGGCAAGAAGGCTGGGGCTAGCAGGTGGTATATGGTTAAAACTCTGGACTCTCATGTGGTCTACCTTGGTTCAAGTCCCAGACCCAGCAGTTTGAAACTCCTATTAGGCACATGTATGTGTGTGCTTAAAATTCTGAAAGGAGAATGGAGGAGAAGCGATTGCAGCATGGGCATTCTCCCAGAGAATTATTTCTTGCTTTTTCTTTCTCTGTCTCTCTGGTGAGCGCATGTGCCCTATAGCAAAAATCTCTCAAAAAGGAAAAAGAAGGACCAGCTGTTAGCATAATGGCTATGTGGCTGGACTCCCATGTAGTCAACCACGGTTTGCGTCCCAGACCTGGTGGCTTAAAACTCACGCTGGGCGCATGTGCGTGCATGCCCAAGATCCCGAGAGGAGAATGGAGGAGAAGGGATTGCGGTGTGGCCATCCCCCTGGGGGGTGATTTCTCGCTTTCTGTCTCTCTGTCTCTCTCTGTCTGTCTGGCAAGTGCACGCGTCCTATAGCAAAACAAAACAAAACAACAACAAAAAAACAATACAAAAAAAAACTCTCCAAAAAAAAAAAAAAAAAAGGAAAAAGAGGTCTCTCAGTCTCTCCATAAAGATTGGTGTTCTGGGTTCTCTGAGAGTTGCCAGTGGTTCCATTGCTGCCTTTGCTGCTCTGTGACCTGAACTAACACAGGGATCAGAGAAAGGACACCGGGACACCCCAGAAGCTGGAAATGAATTCAGTGGCCTTGGAAGATGTGGCTGTGACCTTCACACAGGAAGAGTGGGCTCTGCTGGATCGTTCCCAGAAGAAACTCTACAGAGATGTGATGTAGGCACTCATGAGGGATCTAGTCTCTACAGGAGAAAAATGTGAAGACCAGAACATTGAAGATAAATATGAAAATCCCAGCCTATGTGAAAGGCACCTAAGAACTGACAAAGCATAGAAAATGTAAATTTCAGAAATATGCAGTGAAGCTATGTAAACTCCGTAAGCAATGTGTGGATGACTTCATTTCTCCCTTAACTGTGAGAAGATACCCACAAATGCAAAGTAGAGATGGGCCTTATAAATGTTCAACATGTGGGAAAGCCTTCAATTATCTCAGTTTATTTAGAATACATGAAAAAAACCACACCAGAGAGAAACCCTATTAATATAAGAAATGTGGTAAAACCTTCGATCGTTTTTCTTCCATTAGAAACCATGAGAAAAATTCACACTGGAGAGAAACTATATGGATGTAAGGAATGTGGGAAGTCCTTCACATGTCTAGTGCCTTACGTGCTCACAAAAGAACTCACACTGGGGAGAAACCATCTAAATGTAAGCAATGTAGGAAAGCCTTTAAGCATCACAGTGCTATTCAAAAACATGAAAGAATTCACACTGGAGTGAAATCCTATGAGTGTAAGGAATGTGAGAAAGCCTTTACTTATCTCAGTTCTTTGAGAAGACATGGAATACTTCACAGTGGAAAGAAACCCTGTGAATGTAATCAGTGTGGAAAACCCTTCTCTAAGTTCTTTATGAAGCCATGAAAGAACACATAGTGGGGAGAAGCCCTATAGTGTAAGGAGTGTGGAAAAACATATCATAACGTAAAGGCTTTTCGAAACCATTTAGGAACTCACACTAGGGAGAAACCCAATGAACATAAAGAGTGTGGAAAAATCTTCGGTTGTTACAGGACCTTTCAAGAACATGAAGCTCGCCATACTGGAGAAAACTCATACGTATGTAAGGAGTGTGGAAAAGCCTTCAGCTTATCCATATCCCTTCGAAGTCATGAAAGAACACACAGTGGAGAGAAACCCTATGAATGTAAGGAATGTGGGAGAACATTCACTTACTTCACACATTTTTGAAGACACATATAGCGCACATTGGAGATGGACCTTATGAATGTAAGGTATGTGGGAAAGCCTTTGATTGTCCCAGTTCTTTTCTCCAGTGTGACAGAACTCAAACTGGAGAATGTGTAAATGTAAGGGTTGTGGGAAAGCCTTCAGTAGTCTCAGTTCTATGTGAACCCATGAAACCCTATGACTGTCAGGTATGTGGGAGAATGTTCCCTTATCTAGGTGCTTTTTGAATGCATGGAGATCCTGTCAGTGTAATAACTGTGGAAAAGTGTACTGCTGTGTGAGTACCTCTGAAACTCTGAAAGGACTCACACTGGGGAGAAATTCTATGAATGTAGGGAGGGTGGAAATCTTTCATTTGTTATAGGACCTTTCAAGTAAATTAAACAACTCATCCTGGAGAAAAGCCATACATATGTAGAAAGTGTGGAAAAGCCTTCAGCTTATCCATGTACCTTCAAAAACATGGAAGAATTGATACTAGATACTAGAGAAACTCTAAACAATGAGGAATAGCTTTCATAATACAATCTTTCTGCTATGCAGGATGATACATAGTGAAGAGAATGTCTACTGATGTAAAGGTGTGAAAAATTAATAATCATTAAGAAAAAAAAGACTAAACCCATAGCCTACTGTTTGATGGAACCAGATCTCATGTGGCCAACCATGGCTCGAATTCCTGGGAAGGCACTAGAAAACAACATCAAGTACACGTGCGTGCCCATAATCCTGACAGGAGGGGAAAATGGGAGGAAAAGGGATTGTGGTGTGATCATGCCCTATTAGGGGCAGGAGGGTGTACCTCCCCTTCCCCCCCCACCCTGATCTTACTGTGCCAAACAATTGCACCCTCTGGCAATAATAAATAGAAAAATGTGGAAGGGTTTTTATTATCACATGACCTTTACTACATAGTGTAATAAATAGCAAAGAGTACTCGTATTAACATTACAGAATTGAAAAATCCTTTTGTCTTTCCATTTGTGAAGCTATGAAAGAAAATATGAGAAGAAGATTTTTTTAAGAGATTTTTGCTATAGGGCGCATGCGCCCTCCAGAGAGACAGAGAGATGGAAAGCGAGAAATCACTCCCCAGGGGCAATGACCATGCTGCAATCCCTTCTCACCCATTCTCCTCTTGGGATTTTGGTTATGCATGCACATACACCTGGCATGACTTAAGCTGCTCAGTCCAGGACACGAACCACGATCCACTATGTGGGAGTCCAGCGATGTAATCATTACACTATCTGCCGGTCCCAAGAGAAACTTCTTGAAATAAAGCAATGTACATGGACACTGGGCTGCAGGTAGCCACAATAAAAGCATGGACACTGGATTTAACTGTGTAGTTTTGAAAAATACAAGATTATTTTAGATTAAAAAAATTACTTTCAAAGCCATGTGAAAACTCCTAATGTAAAAGGAACCCATATACATAAGTAATGTGCACGGTGTCATAGAAAGTCATTTGTTTAGGATGCTTGTGAAAATTCATAGCATAAAATAAATGTTATAAAAGTTTGGAAAAAAAAAAAGAAAGAAAGAAAAGAGAAGGCAAGTTTGCCTTCTAGCCCAAGCCCACGAGAAGCAGAACTAAGGGTGTGGGGGTACTGGCACCTGGGCCAGCACGGCTGGAGCACATGAACATCAAGGTCGAGCCCCAGGCATCCATGCTGATTCTGTAGGCCATAAAGAGCTACTGAAGATCCTGTGAGCAGGCAGGAAGCCCACCCAGATCTGTTTGAAGATGCCCACCCTGAGAGCAGGGTCAGGAATATGCTGGACGCAGACTGGAGGTACATAGTAAAGACAGGGGACTGTAAGAATGTTTACACCTTGTGCTCATCAAGGAAAGGATCATTAGGAGCAGGGGTGGCAGATAGACTTCAGACCTAGGCCAATTCTGATTGGTCATGACTGGTGGGAGCGCTGGGTTGAAAAGGATCCTGAGCCTGCACCTGGAGGCAGAGGGAAGAGTGTGTGATTGATTAGTGGTCTGTCCTGAGCATAGGTTAGGAGGGCAGAGATACGGAGGCAGATATTCGCCTCTCAGGTCAAGACCAGATGCTTGAAAATAACTGGAGCTGCATGTCTGTCTCTGCTCACTGACCTTGAGCGAGAAGGGCTTTGTGAGCTCTGGGGTATGTGACTGCCATGGCTCAACCATTTCCCCCAGCCACAATTCTGAGCCCCTATGACCCTCACCTCTTGAGCATTGGAAGTGGAGACCTCTGTGATGCCAGCAATCTGGATGCTGCCCTTAGAGTCTTCCCTCAGTTCCAGAAACCCTGAGGACGGGTTTAGGAGGTCCCGGATCACTTCATTATAAATCTGCAGTGGGACAGAAAGGTAGGAAGCAAAGTACAAAAGAACTACAAGGGTTTACACACCACTGGGGTTTTGAGCCCTCTGCCTGAGAGCTGAGACTGTCCGCAAGACCAGTTGGCATTTGGAGGGTAAAATACAGAGCTGAGGACTTTACACACACAATTGTGTTTAGTTAGTGCAATTACACCTATTTTGCAGACAAGGCAACTGAGGCAGGTGGGCAGGCTCACCTCTAGGTAAGACATGGACACACTGTAGTCCATGTTATCACGGGTCTCCTCGATGGCTTGGAAGAGGTCAGTGAGGGTCTGCAGGTAAATACCAGGCTCCGCGTCCATGCCCAGCATGGTGTGGGTCTTCCCTGCACCTGCAAGAGTAGTAGAGATAGCAAACAAGGTAAGGGGACTCTTGAGGTGGGCTCAGATGCCCCCATATGGAAGCACTGGCCATTAAAAGACAGATAAAGCCAACTGGCAGTAGCTCACACCTGCTGCCCTTACGGTGCAGCAGTCCCAGCTGCTCTGACACACTCATTTTCAGTTTGGAAACAAATGACCCATCTGAGCAGTCTGATAACTATATTGTGGGGAAAAAAGTGGGCCTCAGGGAAAACTGGAAAGATATAAAGCAAAATTGCAGATAGAAGTAGGAAAATTATGAGATTTTTGCCCTCTTCTCTACCATCTCTTTTTGGATATTTGTATTGTTTTTATAATAAGAGAGATAACATACACTTTTAAAGCAAGCCTCTCTCTATAGGGGATGCCTCACTTTCCCCTTTCCTATTCGCTCACATAGGCAAGGACCAGGTTGCTCTCTCTCTCTCTGCTAAAGCCTGGTGCCTAGTAGGTGGTTATTCATTCACATTTGTTGAATGAATGAAACAGGTAAACAAGGTTTAAATTTGGGCAAGGTGATGGTCAGGGCCTTGGCTTCTCCAGTTGCACAATGATAAGGTTAGGGTTGGGCTGTTCAGCTCTGACCCTGTGTGCCTCTAGTTTTCAGGAATAAGAGAAGTAGCTTAGTTTTGCGAGTGTTTTTCAGGCCCAACTTGTACCTGCAGAAAAGAAATCTGTGGGTTCTCATGGGCAGCACAGCATAGACTTGGGTCAAATTCCAGAATTATTCCTAATAGGTGCATGACTTTGGGGAGGGCTTAGTTTGCTCATTCATGAAAAGGGGATCAGTCTACCTGCCTTCCAGGGCTCCTGAAAGGAGGGAAATAGCTAACCGATGCAGACAGCCCAGCACATAGTAGGTGCTTCCTGTTGTTAAGAAGAGCTCCACTGCCAGTGACCCCATCCCTCCTGGGGACAATGCACTTGATGGTACCTGAGGGGCCATAGGCAAACACCGTTGCATTGTATCCAGAAATGACGCCTTCCACTAAATGCTGGATGGTAGCACAATACACGTCTTCCTGTGGACAGAAAGACAGACAATCAAGTGGACAGCCAATCCAGAGTCAGGGGAGCTAGATGTCTGGAGAAGTTTAGTGTGTGGAGTCTGCAAACGCTCTGCTCCCTTTGGACATGCTCAGAACTTACAGGAGTAAGGAAAGGGAGGGATTCTGGAAAGAGCTTGGACATTGGGTATTACTGGGCTCCACTTCCAGTCCTGTGGCACTGGCTGTCTCAGCTGACTTGGCAGGCTAGATTTCTCTCTCTCTTCCTCTTTCTTTCTTTTTAAGAGAGACCTTTGCAATAGGGCACGTGCACTTTCCAGAGAGAAAGTGAGAAGTCATCCCCCAGGGGAGATGTCCACACTGAAATCCCTTCTCCTCCATTCTCTTCTTGAGATTTTGGGCATGCATGTACATGCGTGAATTTAAAGCTGCCAGGTTTGGGACTCAAATTGCAGTCAACTACATGAGATTCCAGCAACCATTACTCCAGCTGCTGGTCCCTTGGAAGGTTGGTTTTAAGAAAGGATTAAATGAGAAGGTGTGTAATAGCTCCCACCATGGGGCCTGATGCATTGGACACTAAATGTATATGCATCTCTTCCAGGGCTTCTGCAAGAATTGAGAGAAAACAAAAAGAATGCCAAGAACTGGAAGACAGCAACAACTCTCTGAAGAGCATCACGACTCCTCTTTATGGAACAAAACTGGGATCAAAGAATGAAAGTTTGGGGCTGGCAGAATTTGATGTAAACAATATCCACCAATAAAAGTGTGAGGATAATGAGCTCCCTGACTACAGGGGTACTTAAGAACAGCCACCTCCAGAGCTGGTGTATGAGGGTGTGGCGATTCAGTGGGCTTCCTCAGTATTTTCCAGGTACTCACTCTGGGCTTTGCTCTTTTTTTTCTTTTGGAGAGGTTTTTTTTCTATAGGATACGTGTACTCACTAGAAAGACAGAGAGACAGAAATCGAGAAATCACCCCCTCCTAGGGGAGATGCCCATACCGCAATCCGTTCTCCACTCTCCTCTTGGGGTCTTGGGCATGCATGCACATATGCTCAGCATCAGTTTAAGCCACCGGGTCTGGGACTCAAACTGCAGTCGACTACATGGGAGTCCAGCAACATACATATTACACCAACTGCTGGTCCCAGGCTTTGCTCTTTATCTCACTCATTTGTCCCCCACAGCCCTGGCTGTATACAGTTTATAGGTAGCAGGGGCAATGTCTGAGCCCAGGCTGGACAGACCCCAAAGTCCAACTTTCCTGTAGCTTTGGCCTTAGACAGTCTGGGACGGAGCCCTGGTTTTGCAGCTTTCTAGCTGTGTGACCTCAAGCAAGTTGTTGGCCTCCTTAAGTCTCAATTTCCTCACTTGGAGAATGAGGATAATATTGCTATGTGAGAGTGCTGCTGTGTGAGCTGTAAAATAATGTAGGTCACACACACACCTTTTTAATTTTTTTTTCCTGTGGGGTGTGTGTACTGGTGACAGAGAGATAGACAGAGACAAAAAGAGAGGAAAAGAAAGTACTTTCAAGAGGATGGCCACACTGCAGTCCCCTCTCCTTCATTCTTCTCTCAGGATTTTGGGCATGCTCACACAGGTACCCAGTGTGCTTTTCACGCTGCTGGATCTAAGACTTAGATTGCATAGCTGACTATGTGGGATCCAGCTGCCTCAACCACCATGCCACCTGCTGGCCTATATGTCAACCCTTTGAGCATAGTACTTGGCATATAGTAAGTGCTCGATAAATGTTAATGGTCAATTCCCTTCTACTTTCAATGTCCACTGACATCTTGAGAGTAAAAGAAGCTGGCTGCTTGGACAGTAGCTAGAGCTGCCATCTGAGTGAATCTACTCTGGTTTAAAATTACAGTTGAGTACTGAATCAAGAAAGAAATCCTAGTGCCAACAGATGGTCAGTGTGTTCTGAAGAGGGTTTAGTAGTGTGTTCAGAATCCTTCCTGAGTTGCTGACTGTTTAATTTGGGTGCCAGGGTACAGTGGGCAGACAAGATGGGTCTACAGTGGGCAAAGAAGAAAAATAAATTGAGGTGGGGTAAAGATTAAACTAATTCTTTGTCACTTCACTGACACTGAGTCTAATTCTCCTTCCTCCAGTGACTGTCTTGACCAATGAAGTGTGCAGAAGTGATACCATGCCAGATGCGGGCCAGGCCTCTAAGAGGTCTGGCAGGTCCACTTCTCTCTCAGAATTTTGAGACCACCATGCTGGGAGGAAGACCAAGACACACAGGATGACACACACGTAGCCAACACCAGAATCTACTGCTGGTCAAGTGAGAGGACCATTGTGGACATCTGGCCCAAGAAAGCCTTCAGGTAACTGAAGCCTCCCAATGTCTACCTACAACCACAAGGAATCTGCCCAGCAGATCTTGGTCAATCTAGACACTGAAGGATGGTAATCAATGGTTGTTTTAAGCTACCAGCCTCAGAGAGATTAGTTCTGCAGCAGTTGATAACTGGAAAAGAACGGTACACACCTGAGGCCTGGGGCTTCTTAGAAATTGAAGGACTGGTACAGATGCAAGTGGACTCCCTGATTTTTCACTTCTCCATGGGAAAGGACATCATTTTGGTGCAAGGGCCAGAGCAAGCATGGAGTTCCGCATCCTTCATCGGGTTTGTCTTGAGGCCAAACATTCCCTGAACCTCATCACTCTCTCTCATCATTCCCTCATCATTCCCTCTCCAGAAGGCCTGGGAGGCCCCAGCTCAGTAGAGTGAGCCCTTCTCACAGGTAAATGTCAGGTTACCTGACACATCCTTTAGCATTTTGTACTTAGTGGAGGGTAGTAAGAAGGTTGAAGGAGTGCTACCTGACACAGCCCAAACGTCCAGCTCTGGGTCTCGCTTCATCTGTGAAATGAGTACTATGACACCTCTGCCACACCCCTTTTCTTCCTCTGTTCTTGTGCTCGGTTCTTCCTTCAGGACTTGGAGTAAACGTCCCTCCTCAGAAAGACCCCCCACCCCAACCACATTAGGCCTTGTGGGTCTCTACAACAGCATGTGTCACAATGTGCAGTCACAAACGTGCTACTGTCTATCTCCCTTGCTGGGATACAAGCCATGGGTTCTAACCACATGGCATGACAGGGCACTGCTTTGTTGAATGAAGGAATGAGTGAATGAGCAGATGAATTAATGAATGAAAAAACCTGCGCAAAGCCCCCAGGCCAGTGCCCCACGTCTGTGGAAGGGGCCTCCTGGTACTTGCGCCTGGGATAGGTTTTCTGTCCATGACCTCCATGTTCCCAGAAAGACCCCTGTGCAAAGACAGGCATAAGACTGCCCCATCTTCCCAAGGCGGCTCCAGTCCAAGGGAGGGCTGGAGAGGTGGGAGGGGTGGTTGGGCACCTGGGACGCGTGCTGGTCAAACACGGTGTCGAAGATGAAGGTGCGCTCCCGGGACCGGTGTGTGCGTGGCATGTCCTCGGGCTCTTCACCAGGGTCCATGAGCACCAGTACCTTGGGGCAATGAGAGGGGGTTGCTGAGGAGGGCCTGTCAGATGCAGGGCAGTGTATACACCCCTGAAAGAAATGCAGGCCTGCCACCTGCCCTCAACCACACTCAGAGGCTTAGTCTAGGTCTGAGAAGGGCTGCAGTCCTCTATGCTGGAGCCAGGAAGGGATTTAGGGACTCCATCCACCCCACCCCACCCCACCCCTGGACCCCTCTTTGTATGTTTTCTGAAGGGGCAGTGTTTCCCACTGTTGCACCACAAAACATGACTGTGAGCCCCCCCAGCCCTGCTGTACACAGCAGCCCTCTACTCATGTTTACACCAATGAATGTCAGCTGGGTTGAACCCCCACCCAGTGACAGCAGCCCCACCCCCACTTAGGGCGGCAGCCTTGGAGAACCCCACCCAGCATGACAGGATGACATCAGCAACCCGCCTGGCCCCAGCACCCCACTGAGACAGACCCCGGATGGACTAATGTGATAAGGGATGGGAAGGGGCTTTGCAGAATGAGGAGGGCTGAGCTGCAGTGCTCCCCCCTTGCAACCTGAGTATTTCCATTCCTTGATTCGCTTGCTTGTTGCTTAGGGGAACTGAGAATAAAGTGACCAACCCAAGGTCTCCCAACACTTCTGTTTCTCTGAGAGCCTTGGTCACCTTGGGCACATCTCCCATCTTGTACAAATAAGTAATTATGAAGCAGTGCACTAGGGGCTCTGGGGACAGAGAAGTTCAAAGGGACCTTTCCCAGGGAATTAAGGGGAGGGGCATTTGGAAACCATTACATACTCTGGTTACTATGGCAAGTAGCTCCCTGGCTGGTGGGGGCCTTAGAAGAACAACAGAAATCATGAGGCAAGGAGAGGGGGTGGTTGGGGTACAACGGTTAAGAGCAAGGGCCCGGCCCTGGCCACTTCCTGACCCCTCTCTAGGTTCACAGCTCCCAGGAGGCCAGGGCCTGCCAGAGGTTCTTGGGGAGCCAGTGGTAGGCCTGTCCCTGAGTGCCTGGCTGCTCCTGGCTTTTAGGCAGCACTTGCTCCGTGCTATTAGGCATCTTCCTTTCCTTTGTACTCTTCTTCTGCCAAGGATGGAGACAATCAAAGGGTGGTCTCATACTCCCTTCCACACAGTCTCCACTGCATGCTCGCTGGGTACCAGCCCATGCTGCAAGAAGAATCAGATGGGTTCCCAACCAGGAGGCTTCTAGCACAGCATGGGGGGTTTGTGGGGGAGAGGGGAGGCCTGATGGTTATCAAAGTGGGCTTCAGGACACACCACACTCCCATCTTTCGACCCCTGGGCCAGGATCTTTGAGGGAGGACTGCCCCCAGTAGCTTCAGCCCCGGGACCCCCAAACCAGACACCCCTCTTTCAGCCAGGAACACACTCAGTTCTACCACACCACACTCCCATCTTTCGACCCCTGGGCCAGGATCTTCGAGGGAGGACTGCCCCCAGTAGCTTCAGCCCCGGGACCCCCAAGCCAGACACCCCTCTTTCAGCCAGGTACACTTTTTTTTTTCCCTTTCTCTTTCTGTCCCCTTACCCACGTCTTTCATTTGTAAATTTCTCTCTTCTGATTAACACATAGGAATGCCCTCAGTTCTAGCACACCACACTCCCATCTTTCGACCCCTGGGCCCAGATCTTTGAGGGAGGACTGCCACTTCAGCCCCGGGACCCCCAAGCCAGACACTCCTCTTTCAGCCAGGTACACTTTTTCTTTTTCCCCTTTCTCTTTCTGTCCCCTTACCCACGTCTTTCATTTGTAAATTTCTCTCTTCTGATTAACACTTAGGAACACCCTCAGTTCTACCACATCATACTCCCATCTTTCGACCCCTGGAGACTTTTTCTTTATTCTACATATTATTTTCTTCCTGCTTATTCAGTCCTCACTTCCTTTATCTACACCATCCCTGGCTGTCTAGATAGGTCTAGAATTACAATTCTGAAACATTCTAGCATTTTAAGACTCTCTAGAATCCTCCATTTCACTGAACCATCTGTGAAGAAGGAGATACATTTCTTTGAACACCTGAAGAGAATACTTTTTCTTGGACTATATTACTAAACACAATTTCGAAGAGAGACTTTGGCTGTCTCCATTCCACATCAGAAAGGAAACACACTTGCTCCTATTCGAATAAATGTTCTTGTAAAAGGTTTTTCAAAGGGAACACATCTCTCAATGGTTAGAAGTAGAAGAACCTCAGGCCTGAATAAAGCAGGAAATATGTCTCCATCAAAGGAACACAGAAACTCCCTTCCTTTTCTTGAAAAAATAGAGGACGTTACCAAAATGTCTGAGATAGAGATTAGAACATTCATGTTGAACAAGTACTATGAGCTGGAACAGAAAAGAGACAATGAACTACAGGAGATGAGAAAGTCCTTCAACGATATGAAGGAAGAAATGCTATGGAAAAATAAGACGGAACTATTAGAAATGAAGTCTGTAATACAGGAAATCAAAAACTCTCTAGAAAGTATTAAAAGTCGATTAGACCATGCTGAAGGTCGAATCTCTGATGTAGAAGATAAAACTTCTGACCTAGAGAAAACCACCAAAAAGATAGAGAAAATAACAAAAAAAAACATAAAGATAACATGCGAGAATTACTAGATTCCATTAGACGTCCTAACATCTGAATAATTGGTATCCCAGAAGATGAAGAAACTAATAAGGGCATGGAAAACCTATTCCATGAAATCTTGGAAGAAAATTTCCCAAGCATAGAGAGGCACTCAAACATCCAGACACAAGAAATACAAAGGACACCAAATAGAAGCAACCCAAGAAGATCTTCCCCAAGGCATATCATAGCCAGACTGGCTAAGACCACAGATAGAGATAAGATACTAAAACTGGCAAGAGAGAAACGACAAGTGACTTACAAAGGTCACCCCATCAGGCTAACACCGAACTTCTCAACAGAAACAATGCAAGCAAGGAAAGAATGGGAAGATGTACTGAAAGTGTTAAGAGAGAAACAATTTCAACCAAGATTATTGTATCCTGCAAGATTATCCTTCATATGGGAAAAAAAGATTAAAATCTTCTCAGACAAAACCTGAAAGAATTTGCCAGCACCAGGCCAGCTCTCCATGAAACCCTGAAGAAAGTACTGTGCCAGGAAAACTAAAGAAGTAACAGCCAGAAACAAAAGAGTAAAAGGCAACTAAGACAATGGCCAACTTAAACGTTGGGACAGATCCATTAACATTGATAATAACATTGAATGTTAATGGATTAAATTCTCCAATCAAGAGACACAGACTGGCTGAATGGGTTAAAAAACAAAAACCTTCTATCTATTGCCTACAGGAAACCCACTTCATGGATAAAGATATACATAGACTGAAAGTGAAGGGTTGGAAAAAGATTTTCCATGCAAATGGGAACCAAAATAGAGCTGGAGTCGCAATACTAATCTCTGACAAAATAGGCTTTAAAACAAAAACTGTTCGAAGAGACGAAGAAGGGCACTATATTGTAGTAAAAGGATCAATCGATCAAGAAGATATAACGCTTATTAATATCTATGTGCCTAACACAGGAGCACCCAAATATGTGAAGGAAAGACTGCTAGATCTAAAAAGGGAGATAGACTGCAACACACTAATTGTTGGAGATCTCAACACTGCACTATCCCCCCTGGATAGATCATCTAGACAAAAAATAGGTAAAGAGATAAAGGATCTAAATGATATCATAAATCAAATGGACTTAACAGACATCTATAGAACTTTCCATCCCAAAACCTCGAGATACACTTTTTTCTCATCGCCACATGGAACATTCTCGAAGACTGACCACATTATTGGGCACAAAGCAAGCCTCTACAGATTCAAAAGCATAGAAACTATACCCAGCATCTTCACCAACCATGATGGAATTAAACTTGAGTTTAATTTTAAGAGAAATCCTCAAAAATACTCAAATACATGGAAACTTAATAACCTACTCCTGAATGACTCCACAACTACTGAAGAAATAAAGACTGAAATCAAAAGGTTCATGGAAACCAATGACAATGAGCACACGAGTTTCCATAATCTTTGGGACACTGCTAAAGCAGTCATAAGAGGAATGAGCACACGAGTTTCCATAATCTTTGGGACACTGCTAAAGCAGTCATAAGAGGGAAGTTCATAGCAATTAGTGCACATAAGAGGAGCATGGAAAGAAGGCAAATGGATCACCTAACATCATGCCTCACAGAATTGGAAAAGCAACAGCAAAAAGATCCAAAAAACTCCAGGAGAAAGGAAATAATAAAGATACGAGCAGAAATAAATGAAATAGAAAATAAACGAACTATACAGAAAATAAATGAAAGTAAAAGCTGGTTCTTTGAAAAGATAAACAAAATTGATACACCACTAGCAAGACTTATTAAGAAGAAGAGAGAAAAGAACCAGGTGAATCAGATCTGCAATGAAGCAGGCAAAATAACAACAGACATAGTAGAAATAAAAAACATTATTAGAGGATACTATGAACATCTGTATGCCAAGAAACAAGATAATTTGGATGAGATGGACAAATTCCTGGACATGTATAATCTACCTAGATTGAGCCAGGAGGATATAGAAAGTCTGAATAGGTCCATAACAAGCCAGGAAATCATATTGGTTATAAATAAGCTCCCAACAAAGAAAAGCCCTGGCCCTGATGGATTCACCTCTGAATTCTACAAAACTTTCAAAGAAGAGTTAACCCCCATTCTGCTCAAGCTATTTCTAAATATCCAAAAGGGTGAATCTCTCCCTAATTCATTCTATGAAGCCTCTATCACCCTTATCCTTAAAACAGATAAGGACAGGACAAGGAAGGAAAACTATAGACCAATATCCCTGATGAATATAGACGCGAAGATTCTCAACAAGGTACTAGCAAATCGTATACAACAACTTATAAAAAAGATTATACATCATGATCAGGTAGGCTTTATCCCAAGAATGCAAGGTTGGTTCAACATACGCAAAACCATAAATGTAATACACCATATTAATAGGAAGAAAGATAAAAACCATATGGTCATATCAATTGATGCAGAAAAAGCATTTGATAAGATACAACATCCCTTCATGATCAAGACTCTTGGCAAAATTGGCATAGAAGGGTCATTTCTCAACACAATAAAAGTTATCTATGAAAAACCCATAGCGAACATCATCCTCAATGGAGAAAAGCTGAAAGCTTTTCCACTAAAAACGGGTACAAGACAAGGATGTCCACTTTCTCCACTCCTCTTCAATATAGTACTAGAAGTCTTGGCCATTGCAATCAGAAAAGAGGAAAAAATAAAAGGCATTCAAATAGGAAAAGAAGAGGTGAAACTCTCTCTATTTGCAGATGACATGATTGTATACATAGAAGACCCAATGGTTTCCATAAAAAAAATTTCTGGAAGTAATACATGAATACAGTAAAGTTGCAGGATACAAAATTAATATCCAGAAATCTATAGCATTTCTGTATACGAACAACAGGCAGACTGAGATTGAACTGAAAAAAGTTGTTCCATTTACCATAGTCACAAAAAGTATAAGATACTTAGGGATAAAGCTAATTAAAGAAGTTAAAGACCTCCACACGGAAAACTATGAGAAGATAAAAAAAAGAAATTGAAAATGACACAAAAATGTGGAAGGACATCCCATGTTCCTGGATTGGAAGAATTAATATAATCAAAATGGCAATTTTACCCAAATTAATCTACCTATTTAATGCAATGCCAATCAAAGTACCAGACACATTCTTCACAGATCTAGGAAAGACAATCATAAAGTTTGTCTGGCATCATAAAAGACCTCATATTGCCAAAGCAGTTCTGCACAAGAAGAGTGGAGTGGGTGGCATCTCACTCTCTGACCCAAAAATATACTACAAAGCTGTGGTAATCAAAACAGCATGATACTGGCACAGGAACAGACAGGTGGACCAATGGAACAGAATAGAGTCCCCAGAAATGAATGCTCAAACATACAGCCAAGTGATTTTTGACAAGGGGTACCAGTCAATCCAGTGGGAAAAGGAAAACCTCTTCAGCAAATGGTGCTGGCAAAATTGGATCTCCACTTGCAGAAAGATGAATCTGAACCCCTACCTCTCACCTCTGACAAAAATAAAGTCAAGGTGGATCAAAGATCTAAATCTAAGACCTCAAACTAGAAAATTGCTCCTGGAAAACACCGGGGAAAATCTGGGAGACATTGGGGTAGGGAAAAACTTCTTAAATAAGACTCCCAACGCACAGTCTATGACCCCTAAAATAGACAAGTGGGATTACATCAGACTAAGAAGTTTCTGCATGGCAAAAGACACAGTGATTAGTGTGAACAGACAGCCCTCAGAATGGGAAAATATTTTTGTAAACTATGCATCAGACAAGGGACTGATAACCAGAATTCACAAGGAACTCAAGCAGCTGTTCCGGAAAAAGACAATCAATCCTATTAAAAGATGGGAGAATGAGTTGAAAAAACCACTCTCTAAAGATGACATACGAATAGCTAAAAGGCATATGAAAAAATGCTCAACATCCCTCATTGTAAGAGAAATGCAGATCAAAACAACAATGAGATATTACCTAACCCCAGTCAGAATGTCTAAGATTAAAAAAACAAAAAATGATAAGTGCTGGAGGGGGTGTGGTGAAAAGGGAACTCTCTTACACTGCTGGTGGGATTGTACATTGGTCCAACCACTGTGGAGAACAATTTGGAGATTCCTCCAAAATCTACAAATAGAATTACCATATGATCCAGCAATCCCACTCCTTGGTATCTACCCGAAGGACAGAAGAATACTTCATCGAAAAAGTGCTTGCACATCGATGTTTATTGCGGCACTTTTCACAATTGCTAAGTCATAGAAACAACCTAAATGCCCACGAACTGATGAATGGTTAGAAAAACTGTGGCACATATACTCAATGGAATACTATTCATCCATAAAAAACAACAAAACCCTGGGTTTTGAAAGGAAGTGGATGAATATGGAAGACTTACTGCTGAATGAAGCAAGCCATGCTATGAAGGAGAGGCATTGTATGTCCCCACTTAATATATACTGAGTGTCTGCACCATACTGCTTCTGCTGTTATAGAGTTATAAAATTATACAAAATTATAAGACATATTTTGAACATTATCTTTAAAATTCAGTATTTTGAAATTTTGAAAGTTGTTTGTAAACTGTCAAGAATTATAGAGTATGAGCTAAAATTCTTTGCTATGTAAAGTAAATGTGGAAAAATGTAAAAATAAATAAATGAAAGGAAAAAAAAAAACAAAAAATAAATAAATAAAAAATAAAAGCTTTTTTCCACCTAGTAATTTGACCCAGATGACATATATATGTATGTGCATGTGTGTGTGACAATGTATATATATTGGGTTGTCGGAAAAGTCATATGCATTTTGCTTAGAAAAACATAGAAACAAATATGCCATGACTTTTCTGACAACCCACATATGTATGTGCAAGAGGTATGTTATGCATCGCACTGAGTTTGTTCTTATATTGCCCTTTAGACGTTCAGAGAGGGTTATACAGACCTGTGAAATACTCAGCAAAAATAAAAACTGTTTCGGGGTTAAAAAAAAAAAAAAAAAAAGTGGGCTTCAGAGCCCCACAGCCTGATTCCCTACCCTGGCTCTACTGCTCAACAGCTGACAGACTTTGGACAAGTTACTTCAACTCTGAGTTTCAGTTTTCTCATCTGTAAAATGGAGGTGATAATGTTGATAGAATCCTACAAAAGCAGCTGTGAAGGGTAAATGAGATCATGTATCTAGTGCCAAGTCTGACTGTTCATAAAATAGCAGCTGCATTGGATCTTAAACCATAAAAGATTTTTTTCTTTCTTTTGTTATGAAGAACACTGAGGGACCAGCAGTTGGTGTAATGGTTATGTTGCCGAACTCTCATGTAGTCAACTGCGGTTCAAGACCCAGATCTGGCAGCTTAAACTCATGGTGGGCATGTATGCATGCATGCCCAAGATCCTGAGAGGAGAATAGAGAAGGGATTGCAGCATGGCCATCTCCCCTGGGGGATGATTTCTCACTTTCTGTCTCTGTGTCTCTTTCTGTCTTTTTGGCAAGCACACACGCCCTATAGCAAAAATCTCTCCAAAAAAATAAAATAACACTGAGAAAAATGAACAAAATGTGAATGCCCTGTAGATGAGGTAATACTGAGTCAATACAAATTTTCTGATTTCTATCACTGTACTGAGACCTTATGTGCAAGTACTCTTGTTTTTAAGAAATACACACAGGAGGTCAGTTGGGGCATGGAGGTCAAAGTGGCTGGATCTCATATGACCGAGTGTGTGGTTTGAGTCCCAGACCTGGCAGCTTGAAAAACACATTAGGTGCTGGTGATGTGTGTGTGCCCAAAATTCTAAGACGAGAATGGAAGAGAAGGGCTTGCAGTGTGACCATCCCCCTTGGGATTTGCTTTCTCACTTTCCCTCTCTCTGTCTCCAGCAAATTCACATGCCCGATAGCAAAATTTCAAAAAGAAAACAAAACAAACTGAGCCAGCCATGGTGGTGCAGCAGTGCACAACACTCTGCAATGCTGGCATGCTGGCCCCACGGGTGAGGTCCTGGGTTTGCACCCTGGGGTCTCCCTGTGCATGCTCAGGGCACACATGTGCCCATGTCTAGTCAGTTGAGACTGGGGGTGAACTGCAGAGTGAAGACCCTGTTTCAGGGAGTGAGAGTGTCTGTCTCTCTCGCTCATAGAAGAGATAAATTAACTTAAAAAAAAAAAAAAAGAAGAAGGTGGGCTTGCAGGTGGCGTGGTGATTAAAGAGCTTGACTACCATGTGGCTGACGGTGGTTTGAGTCCTGGAACTGGTGGCTTGCTTTCTCACTTTCCTTCACTCTGATCAAATTAAAATAACAATAAATAAAATAATTCTTTTGTTTGCTTTTGAGAGAGATTTTTGCGATAGGGTGTGTGCACTCACTGGAGAGACAGAGAGACAGAAAGCGAGAAATGACTCCCCGGGGGAATGGCCTCATTGCAATCCCTTCTCCATTCTCCTTTCAGGATTTTGAGCATGCACATGCATGCACCTGGCATGAGTTTCAAGCCTCTGGGTCCAAGATTTGAACTTTGGTCAACTATGTGGGAGTCCAGCAATGTAACCATTACACCATCTGCTGGTCCAAAATAAAAAATATTCTTTAAAAAAAAGAAAAGAGGAGCTGGACAGAGGTGAAACACAGTACCCTGGGAGGCTGATCCACATGGAAAGGTCTGGGTTTGTGTTGGGAGGCCTCCCGAAGTACACCAGGCACCTGCATGCCATAATTCAGAGCTGGCTGAGGCTACGGGCAGATCTTGGTGTCAGAATCCTGTTGGGGCGTCTATCTCTTTGTCCCTCTTGCTATCAAAGAAATAAATTTTAAAAAAAAACTTAAAAAAAGAAATACACATTAAAATAATTAGGCTTAGAAGATCATTTTACCTACAACTTACTATAATGGTCCAGATAAGAAGGAATTTGCATATACTGGGAGAGAGGATAAAGCAAATGGGGAAAACCTTAACATCTAGGAAATCTGGACGCAGGGAAATGGGAGCTCCTTGTAATTGCTCTTGCAACTTTTCGATTAGTCTGAAGTTACTTCAAAATAAAAGTTAAAGGAAAATGTGGGGGCCAGCAGGTGGCATATTGGTTAAGGTGCTAGACTCCCACATGGTTGACTGTGGTTCAAGTCCCAGACCTGGTGGCTTGAAAATCATGTCAGGCATATATGTCTGCATGCCCAAAACCCTAAAAGGAGAATGAAGAAGGGATTATGGCATGGTCATTCCACCAGGAGATGAGTCCTCACTTTCCCTCTCATTGTCTCTCTGGTGAGCACACAAGCCCTATAGCAAAAATCCTTAAAAAAAAAAAAAAAAAAAAGAAAGAAAGAAAGAAAGAGAGAAGAAGGAAGAGGAGGAGGAGGAGGAGGAGGAGGAGGGGGAGGAGGAGGAGGGGGAGGAGGAGGAGGAGGAGGAGGAGGAGGAGAAAAAGAACATGTGAGCATACTACAACATGGATCAATCTTCAAAACATCTTGCTAAGTGAAAGAAACCAGATGAGAAGGGCCACGTATTTACATAATTTCATTCCTATGAAAATGTATATAGATAGATTTCATTCCTATGAAAATCTATAGATAGAAAGCAGACTGGTAGTTGCCAAGGGCTGAAGGAAGAGAGGACAAGAAGTGACTGCTAATGGTTGTGGGGTTTTGTTTTGGGGTGATTAAAGATGTTTTGCAACTCAGTAGAAGTGGTGGTTGTACAACACACAGAGTGGACTAAATACCACTAAACTGTTCCCCTTAAAATGGTGATGTTTATGTTATATACTTTTTAAAAATTATTACATATTTTAAAATTATTTACGTATTTACTCCATGAGAGGGACCCCCAAGGTCTTTACACCACAATCTACCCCCAGTTTCAGCCAGCCCAGATCATGTGCATACACACATCCAGTGTGCTCAGGGAGGGCTTAGGAGAACCAAGGGTCTTTCCCATGTGTGTCCAGTTGTGTTACCACTGTGTCACCCACCAGCTAAGCCCCAGTATGTGAATTTCAATTCATTTTTTAATAAAAGTGAGAGAGCTGTATCTTCCACATGATGCACAAGACTTAAGTTTCTTTTTCTGTTTAGTTTTTGCTATAGGGCATGTGCACTCACCAAAGAAATTGAGAGAAACAGAGAGAGGCAGGGAAACTGAGAAATCACCTCCCAAAGGGGATGGCCACACAACAATCCCCTCTCCTCCATTCTCTCAGGATTTGGGGCACATATGCACCTGGTATGTTTTTCAAGCCACCAGGGCCAGGACTTGAACCATAATGTTGGCAATGTGAGATTCAGCCAACCTACCCACCAGGCTACCAGCTGGTCCAACAAAACAAGACTTCTACAATGCTTATGTGAAAGTTCTTGCCCACTCTGACTTGCTCCAACTCTTTTCAACTGATTCACTGGGTTTTTATCACGTTTGAATGCCACAGGCATATACTGTATGCTGTGTCTACGTCAATTCTCAGCTGTGCCTTTGTGCAGGATGTGGATTTAGCTCCCAATCGCCCCAGTCTCCCAGCACAGGTGTGTCATGAATTATAGACAGACACTCGGTGATTCCCTGTTAAGATGATATAGCTAAGCAATATCTTAAACTGCAAAATCTTCTGTCCCTGCCTCCCACCCCCATATAACAACTGTCTTGTCTCTCGTGCTCAGTTTTCCACGAACTCAGCACTAATCTATCCCGACCTCCACCACCCATGCCTCCTGGAGATGTTGATACCCCTGAGACATTCTGTGCATATCCCATCTGCCTACAGGAGTTGCTCGATTCTTTCAACCTCCCCAATAGGGACTAGATGCCTGTGCCATCCAGTGGTGGCTATTGGCCAACGAATCCCCTCCACAAACACCATGGGTTCTTTGCCCTGCAAAAAAACTTATTCCCAGAAACCACATCTTTTGTGTCTTAAGAACCTTCATCTGAGGTATTTGACAAAATTTTGCTTTATCCCAAATGTGGCATTTATTCTTGTGACAACCAAGGACCAAAGCTTCTAAGCTTTGTTGGTAACTCACTTTCTGAGCTTTTTCCTAGGAAGCAGAACCCCTTGGCAATGCAGCAGCCCATGCTGCACCTGCGTCTCCAACTTTTGCTGCCCAATTGCTGGGACCCTTTTCAACACCTATCCAGACCTGGACCTGCTAAAACCACCCTCTCCACTCCTGTTCCTCACCACTCGCACCACCAGACCACCTGGCTCTGGCTGGACCTTGACCAGACAAGTGCACTCTTGTTTTGGGGCACGTCCTCCTTACCCGCCACCCAAGTCTCACCTGGTCACCCACTTTGTGGGCAATGGTGGTGGCTCCTTCCTCGAGTTCTGCGTCATTGAGTGGGCGGATTCGAAGTGCTACCTGTGGGCAAGACACCTGAGGAGCTGTTTCCAAGGCGCCCCTCTGAGCTTGCTCCCTCTGCATCCTTTAACACCCAGACCCCCAGTTCAAACTCTTGCTCCTCGTTCTTCTTCCCTTCCAGTGATCTTCCCGCTCTTGGTGAAGCAGTGAAGTTGGCCATGAAGCCTCAATGCTCCTCAATCCCCAGGCTGTTCTGACCTTAACACATTAGGTTGAGGCTCCAAGTAATCCTGAGGCATGCATGATTAGTTACCTTTGTTGAACAGGTGGGAAGGCTGAGGCACAGAGGGTAAAATAACTTGCCCAAGGTCAGACAGCTGAAGAAACTTACTTCACCACCAGTTTACTCTCCACCAAAAAGGGTGCAAACTGAGCCCTGGCTCTGAAAAGAAACTTTTGCAAGTGGAAACCCATGGGTCTTGCCTGTCTGGGCACTCTGCCTGCTCTTCCTTTCTGAGGGAGACCCACTGCAGGCCCTGTAATCATGATCTCAGGTCTCAAATTCACTGTAACCACGGATGGGCTATGGCTCCCAATGAATTTGTGACCCTTCCATAAAACAGGGAAGTTCCTCTAGTAGAGGAATTATAGTTCTCCCTGAGAGGAAACTGGCTGGGCTTTTAACCAGCCTATAGGTTTGGGGCAAGTTCCTGGCATCAGTTCACCCAACTGTCAAACAGGCTAAGGTTCCAACTCACCCAACAGATGGGCCTGATTTGGGCCCAAGGTAGGAGCAGAGAGCCCACCTGCCCCCACCTGCAGTCTAGTCCATGTCTTGAGCTCTCTGGAGGAGCCAGAGAAGGGGTGAGGGGGCTGTCTGGAGGCTTGAGGTGAGCAGAGTTGGGAAGGGGGGCCGCCTAGATCCCTGGGAGGGAAAACTGGATAGCAGAGGTGGGGCCCTGTGGCTGGGGCTGTTCTGAGGACAGGAAGACAGCAGGCATGGACATGTGCAGTTGGGGCCAGTTGGGTCTGCAAGGGAGGGGGCTCACCACAAGTGGCTGGTCCTTGGGCTCCATCTCCCTCAAGGCAGGGCTGCCCTGGGCTGGAGAGGGGCCTGTGGCCTGGTTGAAAGGCATGTGGCTTGCAGGGATGTGTTCCTTGCCTTCCTGGGGAGACAAGGAGACCTGTCTGTGCTCAGCCCTGCCCCAGCCAGGTGACATCAGCTGGATCCCAGGAGGACGGGGCTGGCACCACCCTCTGGAGCTTACAAAGCTGGCCTCACCCCTTTTTCTCTGTAGCCAGGGCAGCCCATGTCCCAGGTGGGCTCTGGGTAGCAGGGCAGCTGAGTCATCTGTACGAGCAGCTGGTGCCAGAGCCACACCAGGGTGGCTATTCTGTCTGTGCACTCACTCACTGCACAGCAACACACCTCACCTGGTCTACAGGGAGCCTGAGTCCTGTCTAGGACAGCAGAGAGGCATCTGTTCTTTGCAGGGGGTCCCCCCAATAATCCTTCAGCCCAGGAGCAGCCCAACTACCCTAAATGACTCCCTCATGCAGAGGTCAGTATGGCCTTGGAACTTTTACACCAAAGGGAATAAACACCAATAGTAAAATTTAACTTCAACTGCAAATGCCTTTTTACAAAAAGGAATTTCTAAACTAACCTTGAAATGATCCTGAAGTTTTTGATGCATTAGGGCATGGCTTCCAGCTCCTTTCCCCTCACTGCCAGTCTGTGCTGTACCCAGGGCCTGGTTGATTAAAGATCAGGCATATTTACTGCTTAAATGCTGTGCTCAATTTTTCCACTGTAATCTCCAGGGAAGTCACTGCACTGTGAACTTACCCAGCCAAGGTAGACTGTTGCCTGCCAGGCTATGCAGCTAACATCCTTGTGAAGAGCCAGGGTTGGTGGTAAAAACAGGAATTCCTCCTGCATTTTGATAGAATACATATGAAGATTGGATTTCCATGAAGTTCAAATCTATGAAGTCCAACTTAATGCTTGAACTAGAGTTGAAAGGTGCCCAGGGGCCATTCACACCAGGGTGGAGTCTTAGCCTGGAGTTGACTCCCTCGAGATCACCAGGAGCTCCCCAGTCTGCCCAACAGTCCTCTCTGCGCTTTTCTTAAGCCAACTTCTGGACAGTCAAGCCACAGCAACTATGTTGGCCACCTCCTCCTTGGTGTCCTGGGTCCACCTTGGGCTCCAGGAACTCCTAGCCTGAATAAGAGGAAGGACAGTACTACTCTCATATCTAAGTGCCCCTTCCACTAAAGGGACTGACTACACGGCTCTTCTTCTGACTCGCAAGGAGCATGCTAGAGAATCTGCTGGTGGTCTGTGCATCCCAGCACTCACCTGTGACTGCCTCTGGCCTCCTGGGAGCATGATCATGGCCTGCAGAGGGCCTCAGGTCCAACCTGATGCCCCTGAACCTGTGAGCAGTGAGAACACCAAACTCCTGTGTCCCTCCACCCACAACAGGCTGGGTAGGTACTTCCTCTGCAAAATGCTAGCCCTGAGAAATCCATTACTACAGCAGAAGAGAGTTAAAGCAAGCACAAACATTTCAGAAATTCTTTTATTTACAAATTATGTAAAACAATTACAACTAATAAATTTAAAACAGTGAAAAGTTCATTTTCTGAAAGCTCTGTTAAAAATCTGTTAATGATAGAACTGTGTGCCTCTTTTGTTACTGCCATGAAATTAGAGAAACTGTCTTGGCACATTAGGGTTTAGAGAACTTGACAGTAAATGAGAACTATAAAAAACGTGCACCACAGGGACACAGGATGAGCTAAATGCCGAGGCTACAACAATGATAGAATTTTAGATAAACCACAGATGATAAGAGAAATTTAAGGCTCATGAAAAAGGAAAAGCACCAAGTGCTTCCTTACACCTGGGAAAACCCAGAGTCAAGTGGAGGCCCTTGTGAGGACAAGCCCACGCGAGGCAGGCAGCCTTCAAGACCCAGGAGGGGCAACGTGGAATCCCAAAGATCAATCATGATTTCAACAGAAGCTGACCTAGCTTCTCCAGGACAGGGGGCACTGTGCCTCTGTCCTAGGCCCTATCCATGACAGCTTATCTTCTGTTGACCGAGGTTTGCACAGGTCCTGTGGCTGTGACTGTGTGCCCGTTCTGTGCTTCTCTGCTTTGAAACTCAGCTTCAGGTTCCATGAGATAAAAGAAAAAGGTGGAAGAAACTGTAATTTCACAAGGCACTGATGGGTGGCAAGATACTACAAATAAAAAGGATCAAAATCACAAGGATTTGTTCACTCCCTTCTCAATAGGAAAAATAAAATTAAATATTCAAAGAGGACCACATAACAGTGGCTAAAATGACAACTTTTAATACAAATTTTCCAATCTAACTCCAAGAAAAAGCCTAAGGGTTCTTTCTCTTCAGGTAAAATGATAAGCTCTTTTCCCCCAGAAAACAGTCAAAGAAACTGTTTTGGGCTGACACGCGTCTGAAAGTCAGCAGGGCAGACACCAGGTATCTGTCCACCCCTGAGTCAAGTATGTATGTAATGACCGACCATGAGAATACCCAATGGAGGCCAGGTTTGGCAAGCAGGCCTGTCCCCTGGGGAAGGAGACAGAGGCACCAAGTCCAAGGCCACTATCTACATCAAAGAGAGGAGAAAGACAGCTTTTTCATACAGGTTTGCTTTTATTTCCATGTTCAACCTGTTGAGAGAACCTGCCACAACCTGAATGGTGGGGGTCCGAGGTACTGTGGCGCCTCCTGAGCACGCTGGACACGTGCAATGCTTCCCTGCTGGTCTCCAGGACACATCCGCACTGGCCCGCGCAGGGGAACATCGCTCAGCTGTGGCTGGAACACCTCAGAGATACCACTGACAACAGGAGTGCACAGGTGCCTGCTGGGAGCACTGCATAGAAGAGTCTAAGTAGCAAATACTGGTGGTATTGATTAAAAAAAACCCAAACAAGAAAAAAATAGAAAGCAGTGCCTTCAAATCTCCCCCACTGTGTACACCAGGGGTTTAAAGGCACAAAAATGTGTCGAGATGGAAGAATCCTGGGTGCATTCACAGTCCAGAGCAAGAGAAAGCACAGGTAGAAATTCAGGATTGTGTAGGCTTTCTGCAAAAGGATGACTTCGGTTCCAGCACAAGACAAACGACGCTGTAACAAAGGAACACTGTTTACTCTGTTTTGCAACTTACTGAACTATGGCAAGAACAATTATGCTTGACTTCACAAATATTTCATAAATACTTTAATAACTGCTTATAAAGTTATAAACACTAATTTAATAATGTATAATAAATACAAATAATTTATTAGAATTTACGATTTTATGAGGCCAGCCTATAGTCTATGCCCAGGGAACTAACTGCACATCACATGGTAGATTACGGTTTCTTTTTTCTTTTTTTTGAGAGGTTTTTGCTATAGGGCACATGCACTTGCCAGAAAGACAGAGAGACAGAAAGCAAGAAATCACCCTCCAGGGGGTGGCCACGCCACAATCCCTTCTCCTCCATTCTCCTCTCAGCATATGTGACTGGCGTGAATTTAAGCCCCCAGGAACGAGATTTGAACCCTGGTTGACTATACATGGGAGTCCAGTGATGTAGCCATTATGCCATCTGGTCCCATAGATTAGTTTGAATCCAAGCCCCAGCAGCTTGAAAAATACACCAGCTACGTGTGCCCCAAATCCTGATGGGATGGAAGAATGAGAAAACAGAAATGCAATGTGACCACATACCATTTAGGTGGATGGAGTAGGGGAGAGGAGGTGTGTTCTCTCTTTCATTCATATACTTTCTGACAATTTTTTAAAAATATGTATAATTTCCAGTCCATTCAATAGGAACAGGTTTCAAACTACACACAAGCACCCCCAAAGCCACAGAGCAGTTTAAACCTTTTGCCCACATAGTCCACTCTGCAAGGTATGGAATTTTGAGACCCTTCCCTCCTCGCTACTGAAAACGCCCTGAATACTCAGCAGGGCTCTGTGTTCTCTGCTTCACCTTACCCAACTGCCAAGGCTCCTGTCTCAGAGCTCATGCACAGCTTTCCTTCCTGGTGGACATATGGTGGCTACCCTCCAGCAAAGACCTCTAGAGATGGGTAGGTGCTGGCTCCCTTTTCCTCCCGGGCAGGCACTTCACATCAATTTCCCCTCAATGAACTCTGTTCTCACCAAGGCCAGGTCTGCACCTGCTCTTCACTTCTCATACATGACATTTACTATGCCTGGTGACTGAAAGCAGATTTTCACTTACACTTTCAACAAGCTACTTTCTTTTTTCTCCCTAAAGAATTATTTTATTTTCACTTTCTTTATTTATTTGTAATTTGATTAGAGAGGGACAGAGCAAGAACAAGACAGAGAGAGAGGCAAAGTGAGAAAGCAAGGTGCCAGGACTGGAACTCAAACTGGGGTCGGCCCTGTGGGAGTCCAGCATCCTTCACCGCCATGCCATCTAACGGCCCCATGAACAAGCTACTTTCTAATTTAGGATAATGCGGAGGAGTAAGAAAAAGCAGCCAACATGACCTTGATCACTCCCTGTCTGAAGAGGAACTTACCACAGTGCTCTCAGGTCACTCCTGAGTCCCAAGAGGAATGATTTCTTCAGTGACAAAGAACTCGATGGTCTCCTCCTCCCAGTCATCCACATTGCTGTCCAATTCATCAGTGTCCACCCCTGAAAGGACAAAGTGCAAGTCACCATAGAGGTACTGAACACAGTGATACCGTGCTGCAGCTCACGCCTGTGAGTGCACACACACACACACACACACACACACACACACACAGTCAAAAGTATGGCTGAACACACAGACCTTTGCTGAGGGATATGGACTTTTGCCTTATGGCAGCCATTGTATAATTTACCTCCTCGTAATTCTAGACGTTCGTTTTTCTGCTCCATATAGAGCTCCTGGGCCATTTTCCGGTATTTTCGGAAATCTTCCATCATGGTTCGCCTCCTCTCCACCAATTCCTATTTGTAAAGTTAGAGGGAAGTTACAGAAGTAATACTTAGTTCACCATCATGATGTTTTCATTTAAGTGAAGTGAAAACATTTTGCCCCAAGTTACCCACTCCCATCAGATGCTGTCAGAACTATTTATGTAGAGAATTCCAGGCTGAGAACGGTCCCCTGCATCTTCATTTTTCTTCCTGCGATACCACCCCACCGCCCATGACTGGAGAGCCAGCCCTCAGCAGGACTGTAGTCAGGCTGCAGGCACCACATGCCCACAGGTACAAAGTACCCTGCTCTGTTCACAGGGCATGCAGGAAGACAAGCCAGGGTCTTGAGGACAGTTCTCTCCTGCCTTCTCCCTGAGTAGACATACGACACACCCTCCTCCTCAGCCAACTCTGGTCCTTCTTTGCTGTGACAGGGGACTGTGGCTATCTTTAGCATTTCCCTCAGTTTTAGAAACAAGGCTAACCTTTGAGGCTTTGGACTGGCTCAAACGGTCCTTCTGTTCAAAGATCTTAGAGTATTTCTTCAGATCCTTTTTAATTTGCTGAAACAAAAGACAAGTCACTCAGGATTTCACTTTCAAAGCAAGAACCACAACGCAATCTTCAAAGTTGCCAACATGAAATGACATCCTTAATGATTAATAGAGTACAGCTCCCTGGGAGCTCTCAAACACATTATCTCTTTTCCATGTTCCACTTTATCAAGACTGACGTTCTTTCCTGGGATTTACAGTCCTCTTAGCTTTGACCTAATACCATCAGCCTATCTCACCGTAATTATGTAAATCCCGACGTGGCTCTACTAATCCTGCTAGGACTTCAGGACTTAACAGTCCTTGGCATCTTTTCACCCTCCCCTTTAGTTTGTTCCCTTCCTTTAACACCTGAAACTTTATGATCCAAAAATTCCTCTCTTCCATTTAGTTCTCACTGTTTCTAGCTCCTCAGAGAGTGCCCTATAGCGTCCCGTTTCTATTCCCCACTCTACCACCTTAATAATCAACAGCAAAAAATATTTTTCTTTAGTGCCATAATTACTTCCACATCCCCTGAACCTGGCAGGGATTGCAGACCTTTATCTGCTCCTGGCTCAGGAGTGTCGGGGGCCGAGGCCTCCACAGCAGCTGGCAGAAACGGTCCTTATTATTCTTCTGTAGAAGGCGTCCCTGGAAAGTCCACAGCCAATAGGCATTGTCCACCTAGGAACAGAGGGCAACAGTCACTCCAGCAGGCAACAGAGACAGGAACCTTTACTCGAACCTTTACTGTTAAAGGCCAAGAGCGTAAACTTTTTCTTTTGCCAAACAATGTCCCAAGTAGTTGAGATACATCAGTGAACAAAACAAAGGTTTTTATTGAACTTCCATTTTGGTGGGGGAGGGAGTGAGGGTGACATTAATTTATTAATATCACAAATTATGTGATATTAATAAATTACTGAAAGTAGAGTGTATAGTAGCAGAGACAGTGCTAGTCAAAGCACAGGCCTACGTATGACTATCTACAACAAGAAATTCACATTGGTATGTAAATGAAGTAAATCATTAACCACACTGTTCAGTTTAACTAAAATTCTTCCCCATAACAAAATCTTTCTTAATAAAGGAAATAGTATCTTTCACTCTAGCATAATCTTATTGCAGACGAGCACTTTGGGAGCAGTTTGTATCGAAAACAGAGCAGTCAATGGTTTAAAAGGATTAAATCAAAAGTGTCAAGGTACAGTGTCAGTTAAAAAAAAATGTCATATGTCACTGAGGCAACATCTGGACAAACCTGGACATGGCCACAGTCAGGACATCCTGACCTGAATGCAGAGATACCTACTCAGGATACATGTTTCCAGTGGTATCAAGGAAGTCAGCATTCTTAAGTTCATTATCTCATTAAACAGAATTACCCTAACTTGATCTCATAGGCTCTATTTGCATGAACTGGTTCAACTGTTAATATCTCAACCAATAAAAAAATTGTCATTCAGTATAAAGAGAAGCCCTCAGCAAAGCTCACACCAGCCTGGAACGAAGAGCTGTGAGCAATGCCAGAAGACACAGTACAGACGTGATTTGTGCTCACAAAAATCCTGACCTTTATGGAGTAGAAGCTCTCACATTTATTTAGATCGTATATCTTTCTTGAGACTAAGGGAAAGATGTACAATCTAAAAAAATGTGCTCCATAAGGATAAGGATCTAGGATTTTCTTATCCTAGAAAAATGCTTGTTGATGCCACTCATGCAAATACTTCAGGGGTCCCAGGGTCCCTGATACAAGGGGGTGCTGCTCTTGCACACAACCCCACCTGCTTTACAACTTCAGGATCCTCCTCCTACTCTCACTGACACCATCCTTAAGTCCTGATCAGAGACGTGATTTCAAGAAGTGAAAAACAGAATGGCAACTTTTTCTGACAAGACAAAGGGGGAAAGAGCTGATGCTGGGCCTGGTGTTCTTTTATGAGATTCCCAGGACAGTACCCAGAGCCAGTTCAAGTCTAGCACACTCTGCGGCCGAGGTCCCATGGGTCCCCATACCTTATGGCTCCACCAGGACACAGAGGTTACAACGTAACGCCCAGTAGGATCCCACTCGACGTCAGAGGCCATATAGTGCTCTGCAATGTTCATGACCGTACAGTCTGAAGTGTCAACGAACGCTAAGGCACCATTCATACTGCGGAGACAAATAAAGGTCAGTCTCCATGAAGATGCATTTTCCCCTGACGTTTCCTGTCCTGAGTGGCACGATGGCGTGGGGTGACTAGCAGGGATCAAGGAGATGGCCATGGGCCTCTGCTGCTGTGGATTTTGGACAGCACTGAGCCTCCACCCCAGCACTAACATGGAAACAACTAAAGCAACATTCTCAAAGCAGCACTGTGAATGTTCATTAAGTAGGACATGGACAATGCACAGGACTGTCTGTTTCTAATACTATTGTTGTTAGAGGAAATGTTATTTGAGGCTAAGTGAACCTCCAAAAATACATTAAAAATTGTCTACAATGGAGCAAGGGAAACAAACAATAAAAGAATATTCTTTTAATCCAGAAACAGAATGCTCAAGTTTCCTCACTATTTTCATACATTCTATTAGACTGGTAACAAGGTAGAGGAGCAAAGGAAGGAGATACTTACATTATCATTCTACCAACCAGCCAGAGGTACAGACAGCCTCACAGCTGTCTAATTAGACATTTTTCTTACCAAAGGACATAGGATTTTACACCAGTGTAATTGGATTGCCAGGAAGGTACTTGTTTAACCACAAAGGAATTATAGCATGCACACATGTCTGCTCGGTCACTTAATGAAAGTATTTGCAAGTGATTATTTTAATCTGCCTGGTCTTGGCCCAAGACTTGGGGTATGATGGATATGCTATGGTATGATAATGTCCCCATCTACTAACACAGATAATCCTTTAAATGCAAGAATATTGCAAGGCGCTGTTGTAACCATTCAGAGCCCAGAGTGTGACACACAGGGCTCCAGGGACAAGTTTGGCTGTAGCAGACTTAAGTATTCACGACAGCCAGTCAGCTAGGCCACATGAACCCACCTCCTCAGACCAGCCAAGACAACAAATTGTCCTTGGGGACTCCAAAAGATAGTGTTCGCCTGTTGTTTATCAAACATTTCTGAAAGGAAAGAGAGTAGCTATTACAAGTTTTGCAAATGGTTTACAGCAAAGGTGCACTTGACTATAGGGTCACACTGCCCCCTAGAGGTGGACCGGGTAAAAATGGACTTTCAGCCAGAAGGAACTCTTACATACCATACCTATTTACCTCTAAGAGCAATTTTAAAAACAATTTTAGAAAACCTGTCACTGAGCACACCTTAAGTTATGATCTAAATTTAAAAAAAATAGGAAGGGGGCCAATAAGTGATATGGATATTAAGGCAGCCAGATCCTACATGACCAACTGCCTAGTTCAAGACCCAGATTTAGCAGCTTGAAAAACACATGTGTGGGGACCAGCAGTTAGCGTAATGGCTATGTTGCTGGACTCCCACATAGTCGACCGCGGTTCAAGTCCCGGACCCAGTGGCTTAAACTCACTCCGGGCGCGTGTGCGTGTGTGCCCAAGATCCTGAGAGGAGAACGGAGGAGAAGGGATTGTGGCGTGGCCACTCCCCCTGGGGGGTGATTTCTCGCTTTCTGTCTGTGTGGCAAGCACACGCGCCCTATAGCAAAAACCTCTGCAAAAAAAAAAGAAAGAAAGAAAGAAAAGAAAAGAAAAACATATGTGTGTGTGCCTGTCCAAAATCCAGAGAACAGAGAAGGAATTACAGCGTGGCCGTTCCCGTAGGGGTGATTTCTCTTTCTCCCTCCCTAGCTTTGTGAGTGTGTGTGCCCTATAACAAACTAAAAAGAAAAAAACAAAAAATAAAAAAAGGGCGGGATAGGGATATTAAGCTACAATTTTTTTTTCACAAGGCAACTGGACAAAGAATTTTCCTTACTGTAAGGACTTATCATCACAATGACTATAACCCAGGGAAAGGAAATTCAGTTTTCATCAGCTTGTCAGAGGCATGTGACACCTCCTCCCTCAAGAAGACCAAGAACCACTCTCATAGTGCCTCAAATATCTTAAAGGTTTTCCTTTGTTTGTAATAGAGCGCTGAGTGTGCATGCATGACAGTGGGAGGGAGAAGCAACCTCCACAGGGTCTGGTCATGCCCGACCCCCTTACTCCAGGCCTCTAGGGTACTGGATCCTGGGTACTTGCACCGCGCCCAGTGCTTTAGGCAGACCGGGCCAGGATTCAAGCTGCAGCTGTCCTGTGGGGTCTAACTTCTCTTGAGCAGCACATTACCACTTCACTACAGATCCGGCCCTCAAACATCCACTTAAATCATATATTCACAAAAACTTATCCCATTTAACATCTTTCCAAATACTTTCACTCCTTACTTCCTGGAAGGACCATGGCAGAATAAATAGAAAACTTCCGGAGTAAATGGGACATGCACCTGCCTACGATCCAGGAATGACTGAGGGCTGATTATAGATCATGGTGTCAAAATCCTGATGGAGATGCTGTCTGTCTGTCTCCTCCTCTCTCGCTCTCTCTCTCTCACCTGTGGAAGGAGTTTATAAAAGCCAGGAGACCAGCAGATGGCATAATGGTTACATTACTGGACTCCCACGTTGTTGACCACAGTTTGAGTCCCAGACCCAGTAGCTTAAAACTCTCACTGGGCGTGTATGCATGCGCGCCCAAAATCCCAAGAGGAGAAGAGATTGCAGTGTGGCCATCCCCCCAGGGGGTGATTTCTTGCTTTCTTTCTCTGTCTATGTCTCTCTGGCAAGCACACATGCCCTAAAGTGAAAATAATTTAAAAAAAAAAGGCCAGTCTTTGAGGCCAAGCTGTGATAATGTACTACCGCATGATAATAGAGCTGCATGAGAAACCTGGGTTCAAATCATGGGCCAACCAGAACATGTTGGCAAAATACATCATCCTGGCTGGCTGAAGGGCTAGGGCAAGATCGTGGTATGGCAGGACCCTGAGATGGGTGCCTGTTTCTCGGTCTCTCAAGAAGTAAATGAACTTTAAAGGAGAGGAGTGGTGGGGAGAAAGTGGCCAGCTTCTATGCTCCTCTCCATCTCTTCCCCATTTCAGAGCTTAATACTTGGGGATGTCCTTCTTGTTAGCCTGTAGTAGATTCAAATAAAAAGCCTGGAGCAGACTGGAGAAAGGGAGATGTGGTGAGCTAGACATTGCCCTGACCAGGGCAGGGTTCTCAGAGCACCAGTGGAACACAGTAAAGCCATACAAGCATACACCTCGGCAGTCACCAACCCACTCTGGAGTACAAGTGACGATCCTAACACCAATAACTGACCCTCCATGAAGGTGTGATATGCTAAATATTCGGAGATGATTCTTCTGAAGGAAGAATAAGTAACAGATATACTAAGAGAGTCCAGCTGTGGCAAAAACAAAAGCAAGCTGTCGCTGTGAGTAGGTGAGGGCCACTGTGGGCTTTTTCAGCACCACAGTGGGAATGAAAACAAGGTTCCACAAGGAGACTGGAGGGCAAGTCGGTTCCAGCTCATTCACTCCTGGGCCCAGGGCTGAGGGACAAAGCTCTGAAGTGTCCTACCAGCCCCCAGACCAAGAGATTGAGGCACAGCCACAAGAAAGTCCAGAGATAGCAGCTATGGCCACAGAGGACAAAATAAGACCTCACTGGCAGAGGGCCAGCTCTGTGGTGCAGCGGTGATACACCGCTTAAGAACAGCCAGATCCTGCAGGGCAACTGTGGTTCCGATTTCCAGCTTGGTCAGCCTGAAACAAACCTGACACACACGAGTGTCCAAGATCCAACAAGCCAAAGATCCGACTGGAGGAAGGGATCAACGCATGACCAGACCTTGTGAAGGTGTTCATCTCTTTTTCTCTCTCTCTCATGTGTGTGTGTGTGTGTGTGTGTGTGTGTATACGCTCCAACATAAATAAAGGGGAAAAAGCAAACAAAAACAAAATGACAACGGAGAATGGACACACTAGCTTCAATTACAGAGCATGAGCCACAGTGGTGCAGAATACCTCCTAAGTGAGCCATCACTACCCTCACCATTTGATGGGGTCATCTAAACCCACAGTACACATAGGTACATAGGTATACGTGCACTGTGGCCAAATAGTCACTGTTGGGCAGGGATGAAACCTTCTTATCTATGCTGACCTAAAGAGAGAGAACTACCCACTCCCACTCTGGGGCCACTTTACTTACTGATGAGCTCGATCTTCCCATTGTTTTTTACATGGTAGAAGGAGACAGATATTCTTGGAGCCTCTCCGTGCAGCACAGCAAACTTACTTCCATTTGGTTCCCAGGCAAAGGCTATGATGGTTTCTATAGATTAATGATAACAAAAAAAGAGTTGGCCCTGTTTTTGGTCAGTTATAGGAACAATATTCCCAGTCAGGTAAACATTTACTGTTCAACAGAAAAAAAATGTTCCCTCAGATTTTAAAATTCACTGAAAGGACCACAGAGAAAGCTAACAGCAATAAAATGCATATTCTATCAGAGTTTCAAAGCAGCATATTTAATCTGCACGAGATGGCTTACGTGAAGCTCTATCACTGGGGAAGCAGAAACTCTACAGTGGGACTCAGTCTTGTGTAGTTTGTGGGCATCTCCTTATTCTTTTTTTTTTTTTTTTTTTTTTATTAGAGTTTTTTTGCTATAGGACACATACACTTAACAAAAAGACAGAAAGTGAGAAATCACCCCCTGGGGGGGATGGCCACACAATCCCTTCTCCTCCATTCTCCTCTTGGAATCTTGGGCACGCATGCACATGCACCCGCTGTTGAGTTTAAGCCACTAGGTCCGAAACTTGAACCACGGTCGACTAGATGGGAGTCCTGCGACATAGCCATTATGCCAACTGCTGGTCCCTGTATATACAGAATTCTGTGACCCTCTAAAAGGCTGTCCACAGGGCTGGCAGGTGATGTGGTGGTTAAGGTGCTAGACTCCCACATGGCCAACTGTGGTCCAAGTTCTGGACCTGGCAGCTTGCTCTCTCTCTTTCCCTTTCTCTCTCTCTCTCTGCTTCTCTCTGGTGAAATTTAAAAAAATAAATAAAATAAATAATTCTTTTTTAAAAAAAAGTAGTCAACCGCAGTTTGAGTCCTGGACCCCATGGCTTAAACTCACACTGGGTGCACGTGTGTGTGGGCCCAGGATCCCGAGAGGAGAATGGAGGAGAACGGATTGTAGTGTGGCCATCCCCCCCACCGGAGGGTGAGTTCTTGCTTTCTGTCTGTCTTTCTGGTGAGTGCACGCACCCCATAGCAAAAATCTCTCAAGAAAAAAAAAAGTATAAAAAAATAAATATAAGGCTGTCCACACCTTTCTAAGCTAAAAAGAGTGGTCAGGTTTCACATTTGCTTACCTTTGTACTTTTTCCTACCTTCTACAGCAAAATAACAAAACAAGAAGCCAAACAGACAAAAGGAAAAAACTCTTAAAATTTCTACCTAAAGGCAGAAATACAACATGGAACGGCTTACATGAATAAAAACAATGAGTCTTGAGCAAATGAAATAAAATTAGCTTTACAGAACAAAATCAATGATTTTTCCATTAAAAATAAAATACTATAGGGCCAGCAGGTGGTGTGGAGGTTAAGGTGGTTGGATTTCACGTGGCTGTGCAGTATAGTCCCAGACACCGCAGTCTGAAAATGTCAGGCCAAAATCCCCAAAGACTGGATTACAATGTGGCTACTACCCTCATTCAGGGTGAGCTTTCCTTCTCTCTCTCTGGTGAGCATAAGCACCTATACAAAAAAAAAAAAAAAAAAAAAAAAAAAAGGCAACAGATTTGCGTCGCAAGACTCCCATGTAGTCAACTGTAGTTCGAGACCAGGACCTGGCATCTTGAAACTCACACCAGGCACGTATGTGTTCTTATGTGCCCAAACGCCCAAGAGGAGAATTGTAGGAAAAAGGAATTGCAGTGTGGCCATCCATGCTAGGGGGTGATTTCTCACTTTCTGTCTCTGTCTCTCTGGATGAGCACACATGCCCTATAGCAAAAATCTCTCTCAAAAACAAAACAAAACAAAACAAAAACCTACAAATATCAATGAACACACTCAAGGAACAACCAAAATCAACAAACATACCCTTAGAAGGAAAGAAAGAAGCAAAAAGCAACAAATCCTACTGAAGTGAGAAGCTATGTTTCACAGTAAGATGAACAGTTCTGGCCCAACCACAGTGGCACATGCTGGCTGACATGCAACATCAGCAGGCAGAGATTACATGGGAGGCCCAGGGTTAATTCCTGGCCACCATAAAGGTGGGACATAGTGGCATGTGCCTGTAATCTCAACTACTAGGGAAACAGAAGCAGGAAATTCAAAACAGCAAGACCTCGTTGTAAAAACTTTTAAAAACAGGGCAGGCAGGTGGCGTGACAGTTAAGAGCACTGGACTCCCATATGGCTGACTGTGGTTTGAGTCCTGGATCTAGCGGCTTGCTTTTGTACTTTCCCTCTCTCTCTCCTACTGTGTCCCTCTCTGGTCAAATTAAAAAATAAATAAATAAAGTTAAAATAATTCTTTAAAGAAAAAAAAATTTTTTTAAAGGTGCAGCTATAGCAGCATATGCAATGTGCATGAGGCCACATGGGAGGTTAGTTCAGTCTCAGACCAACTCAGACAGACTGGGCACAGTGTCCTGTGCCTGTTCTAACACATTAGGAGGCCGGGGCAGGAGGATCACTAAATAACAAAACTATCAGAAAAAAATATCTTCCCTTCTCCAGCCCCTGTGCACTTTCTCATTAAAAAGGAAAGAAAGAAAGAAAAAGAAGTAAAACTCTTTTACTAAGTGTCTCTGAATGTGGAATGATAATCCACCCTTTGCACATTTTCCTCTAAGTATGAAAAGTGACTAGAGGCCTTGCTACGTATAACAGTGCTGTGAAAACAAAGTAGGCAACCTTCAATTGAAAACATGGATACTGAGGTTGAAAAGGAAAACGTAAACTTATAAGGCCCATTCATCTACAAAATAACTAAATGAACTTACCTTTCATTTCAACCACATCAACAGGTACCTGCTTTTCCCTCATTCGGAAAATTTCAAAATTTGTGACAACACCCTGTTTAAAACAAACAAGCAAACAAACAGATTGAAAGCATAAGAAAAAAATAAAACTTAGACATAACTGAGGTACAGCAATGATGTGCTGCCTAAGGGAAACCAGATCCCACAAAGCTGCTGTGGTTTGAATTCCTGACCTGGTCAGCCTCATTCAGGATCTACAGGCTGGAGGACTATTAGAAGGGGACTGCACCATGACCAGACTGTGTGAGGGGGGGTCTCCCTCTTTGTCATGGTGCACACATGTGCTCTTTCATGAATTAAGGGGGGGAGGACAACTTAAGAATAAAAAATTAAATTAAAATAAACAAAACTAAACAATTATCTTAAAAAATTAAATTCATATACCTGAAAAGGCATGAATATGTGAAGTGATTAAAGTGACACCCCTTATGATGACACAAGCACTTACTAAAGCTGACAGGTATAACATGGTACAATCTGTACAGAGAACAATTTGGAGGTATAGACACACATTTTCTCTGACCCCAATTCTACTTTAAGGAAACTGCTGTAACGATTATACTGATGTATGAATAGATCTGAGGATACTCGCTATAGCTTGTTCGTCAGCATTACGAGGTGCTCTAAAAATCCATTAATGGAGACTATTAAATTATTTCAATACAGTGCAATATTCTGTGGCCAAGATCTCCAAGTGCCAAAAAAGATGCTACACTATTTATTAATAGCCAAAAGGCAAAAACAAACCAAATGTCCAGCAATGGATAAAGGATCAACAAAATGTGGTATATCCATACAACAGCTAAGAAAAGGAATGGAGTTCTGACTCCTGCTACAATGTCAATGAACCACGAAGACATGCTCAGTGAGAGATGCCAGGCACTAAAGGCAACACACTGGATGGTTCCACCTTTATGAAAGATCTGGAATGGGGAAATTCAGAGACAAAGAAGACTAATGGATTCCAGGAGCTAGGGTGTGTGGGGAGTAGATAGTAACTGCCAATACATACGGAGTTTCTTTTTGTGGTGATAAAAATGTTCTGGAATAAGTGGTGATGACTGTATAATATTATAAATATACTTTTTAAAAGCCACTGAATTGACTCACTGCTTTAACAGAAAGAAGTTTTGGGGCCAGCAGGTAGTGTGGTGGTTAAAGTGCTGGACTTCAAATGGCCAACCACGGTTTGAGTCCCAGACTTGATCTTGCTTTTCCACTTTCTCCCCTCCCATGAGTACATGTGTTCTATAGCAAATTAAAAATTAATAACAATAAATAAAACTGAATAATTCTTTAAAAAAAAAAAGAATTGAGTTTTATAGTACCTGAATTCTTTTTTTTTTTTTTTTGAGAGGTTTTTCACTATAGGGCGCGTGCGCTCGCCAGACAGACAGAGAGAGACAGAGAGACAGAAAGCGAGAAATCACCCCCCAGAGGGGATGGCCACGCCGCAATCCCTTCTCCTCCATTCTCCTCTCGGGATCTTGGGCACGCACGCACACGCGCCCAGCATGGGTTTTAAGCACCCGGGTCCGGGACGCGAACCGCAGTCGACTACGTGGGAGTCCAGCGACATAGCCATTACGCTAACTGCTGGTTCCTATGGTACCTGAATTCTTAATTAAAAAAAATTATTTTATTATTTTTGCAAGAGGGCACACGTGCTCTCCAGAGAAATACAGGGGCGGAGAGGGGGAAGGTGAGAAGTTATCCCCCAGTGGGGATGGCCACACCATAATCTCTTCTCCATTCTCCTCTTGGGATTTGGGGCACACACACATACGTGCCTGGTGTGATTTTTAAGGTACTGGGCCCAGGACTCAAACCACTGAGTCATCAGGCTATGTGGGATCCAGCTGCCTTTATCTCTGTGCCATATGCTGGTCCAATTTAAAAAACGGTGTAATGCAAAATAAGATGAGTATTTTCATTAGAAAAAAATTATAGTGGGCTGGCTTCAAGCTTCATGGTAAAGGAGCAGGATATTACACAGCTGTTCTTGTTCAAATCCCAGCCATGATGGCTTGAAAAGTACAGTAGGCATGTATGCACGTGCACCCAAAGTCCTGGAAGAAGAAATGGAGGGAGCCCTGACCACATCTTGTTGGCAGGGCAGGGAGAGTACTTTCTCCCTCTGGTGAGCAAACATGCTCCCTGGCAATTATAAAAAATTTAAAAAGCAAAACTAAAAAACTAAAAAAATATTTATCTTAAGGGCCATCCAAAGGTGTGACAGTAAAGATAACTGAATCTCACATGGCTGACTATGTCGTTCAAAGTCATGGACCCGGTAGCTTCAGGGATAGGCTGGGCACAATCTCAGGATTATGAAAGATGTGCAATGTCCATCCCTCAAGGAGGTTATCTATTCCCCCCACCCCATCACCATCCCCATCTCTCCAATGAGCACATTTGCACTGTAGCAAAACTAAAGGGAAAAAATTTTTTTTTTCCTTTTGCCTTAAGGCATGTGTGCCTGCCGGAGAGAGAGACAGAGAAAGTAAGAGGGAAAGTGAAAAATCACCCCCCAGGAGGATGGCCACACCACAATCCTTTCTCCTCCCAGGATCTTGGGCAAACACACACATGCACCCAATGTGATTTTGAAGTCACTGGGTCTGGCACTCGAACCACATTCGGCCATGTGAGAGTCCAGCTATGTAACCACTGCACCAAAAACCATTTTAACTGCAAATACAAATGAAGGTGGTACCCAAAGACTTTACTATATTCCCTTGTAAATTCTTAACTGTGGGAGTGTTATTACCTATTCAAATGTTTTATTTAAAAAATGCATTATGGGGACCAGCAGTTAGCTTAATGGCTATGTCACTGGACTCCCACGTAGTCGACCGCGGTTAGAGTCCCGGACCCGGTGGCTTAAACTCACGCCGGGCGCGTGTGCGTGCATGCGTGCGTGCCCAAGATCCCTAGAGGAGAATGGAGGAGAAGGGATTGTAGCGTGGCCATCCCCTCTGGGGGGTGATTTCTCGCTTTCTATCTCTCTGTCTCTCTCTGTCTGTCTGGCGAGCGCACGTGCCCTATAGCAAAAACCTCTCCCCCCCAAAAAAAAGGAATTATTTAACTTTAAAAAAAAAATACATTATGGGCTAGCATGGTGGTTGAGATGGCCTGATCCCACAAGACCACATGGTGAGAATCCTAGACCCAGCAGCTTGAGATACATGCTGGGTGTGTTGTGCCTATGTGTTCGAAATCCCAGAACAAGGGGTTGCAGTGTGACCATACCCCATAGGGGGTGCTTTCTCACCACCTCCCAACCCTGGTTTTTTGTTTGGCAAGTTTACGTGGCCCCTCTAGCAAATTAAAAACAAAAACAAATTACACTCTAACTAAAATATGCAAAAAGCTCTAGCTATGACAAGTTAGCTAACTACTTAAGTATCAGGTCTGAAAATAAGTCACAAATTTGAACAGAAGATTCATTAACATCCTCCAAACAAATGATAGCTGGTTTAGAGCTAAGTATAAGGAATGACAAGGACATTCACTTACCTGGGTGCCTTTTGGAGTCCTATCTACTTTAACACACAAATAATCTCCATTTTTTTGCCAGTGTAGCTTACAATCCACAACATTAAACAGATTCCTAACTCGGATCTCTTGTCTGGTAGGAAGCTGCATCAAGGTCACCCTCGCTGGAATATCTTTGTCTTCAGGTACCCAAAAGGCTATTATATTACCACCAGGAGACCAAGAAAAGTCTCTACAGAAGGAAAGGAAAGAAAATGTTATACAAAGACTAAGTGACTACAAAGGTGAAGAGCAGAAAAAGAATCCGTTTACTATATAAAAGTGCAACGCTGGTAGGCAGACCACCACCAACAGAAGCAGCGAACGCATCATCGAGAACTTACTGCGTACGAGCACTGTTGTAGGCACTGGTGTGTAGCCTAGTCTGTCCACATAATTATTCCAATAAGTTATTACCTCAACAGTGAGGAAACAGTGACAGATGCTAACAGGCCTACCCACTGTTACAAAGTAGAGTAACATGGACTCCAGTCCAGGCTCCATGACCCCCACACTCTTAGACATCACATGCTGCTACAAGGCAAGTAAAATAAATTTTAGGCTGATGGATCCACTTATATAACATCTAAAGGTTAAATAAGGTGCAAAAGCATTTAAGAGGCCTGAGGAAGGGGACCAGCAGTTGGTGTAAAGGCTATGTCACTAGACTCCCATGTAGTCAACCGCATTTCGAGTTCCAGACCCAGTGGCTTAAATTCACACTGGGTATGTGTGCATACGTGCCCAAGATCCCAAGGAGAATGGAGAAGGGATTGTAGCGTGGAGGGTGATTTCTGAGGGGCAGAGGTTACAGCTTTCTGTCTCTCTGTCTCTGTCTTTCTGGCAAGCACAAGCGCCCTATAACAAAAACCTCTCCAAAAAAAGGGGCCTGAGGAAGAATAAGGCCAATTCCCTCTTCTGTATAAATTGCTCAGTACAACTGCTGCGACTAACAGAGCCTGGACTCATGAGATCGTGTATGTGAAAAAAATCTTTATAAAAACTACAGTCTCTATGTACCCGCATTTTACGAGAACCAACACCCTGTATTTTAATTTTAAGCCAAAAGAATGCCAAGGATAAAAGCAATTAAGAAATACAAATGTCCCTGGCAGTTTGCAGCTGCGAGATCAACCAGCCCCAAAAGTTTCTGGATAAATAAGAATGTGTCTACTCTTCTTTGACAGTGAAAATAAACTGTAATTCAACGAAACCCACCCAACCCCACACTACAATTAGCAGAATAACGCTTTTCCCTGAAAAAGCTAAAACCTGGGGCCAGCAGTGGCCTGAAGGTTAAGGTGCTAGATCCCACATGGTTAGCTGCGCAGCTTGAGTACTGCACTCAGTGGCTTGAAAATCACAGTAGGCACACTTGCATGTGTGCCCAAAATCCCAAGAAGAGACTGGGATGGCATGGCCATCCCTGCTGGGGCGTGACTTTTTTTTTTGAAGAGTTTTTTTTTTTTTTTTTTTTTTTGCTATAGGGTGCGTGCGCTTGCCAGAAAAGCAGAGAGAGACAGAGAGATATAGAAAGTGAGAAGTCATGCCCCAGGGGGATGGCCATGCCGCAATCCCTTCTCCTCCATTCTCCTCTCAGGATCTTGGGCATGCCCGCACACGCGCCTGGCGAGAGTTTTAAGCCACCGGGTTCGGGACTCAAACCATGGTCAACTACATGGGAGTTCAGAGACATAGCCATTATGCTAACTGCTGGTCCCTGGGGCTGACTTCTCACTTTCCCCCTCTCTCTCCTATTTCTCTCTGGTGAATGCACACCCCCTACAGCAAAACAAAACAAAATCAAATTCCCTGTAACCTCTGCCCCTTGGGTGGTTCAAAGACAGGACACATGAAATGAAGCAGACCCAAGACTCTTCAGCCTTCAAGATTTATGTGTGCAAGAAAGGAAAGTTCAAAGTGAGAGCTGTGAAAGTGGAGGGGCCCACACATAGCCTACTTAGTAGTCAGCTCGAGCCCTCCTGTGCCACTTTCTGTTTAGAACCCATTACACATTGTTTTTCCCAACTGTTTTAAGAACTAAGTCCTAAAGGAAGGAGAGCAAACAAAGAACAACTTCAACAAAATAACATTTATGCCCCGCCCCTAATTTACATGTTGAAAACTTAATCTCCATGATGATGATATGATGTGGGGCCTTTAAGAGGTTATTAGGGGACTAGCAGGTGGTATGTGGTTAAGGTGCTGGACTCTATATGGCCAACAGCAGTTTGAGTCCCGGACCTGGTGGCTTGCTTTCTCACTTTCCCTCTCTCTCTCTGGTCAAATTAAAATAAATGAATGAATCACTTACTTTATTCCAGAGATCTTCAAACTCTTCTTGTCTAAAAGACCCATAGACTGTCCAAAAAAAAAAAGGGTCACAGTTGAGTCAAGTTGTATCAATGTCTCAACAATACATACTTTATTTTTTTTAAGAAGGGTAATGAGGAGATTGAGATGTGAGTTTGTCTATGGAGCAGTATAAATATCAAGAAAGACGAACAAATAATTCACCCCCCAGGAGCAAATTCACATTTCTGTAACCCATTTCATTATCTTCAATCCCTAATCCCCATAGTAGCTGAAGTGGGAGCAAGCATGATTAAAGAGCACTATCCTCATGAGAATATACCTTTATTATATACATGCTAATGTTCCTTCTCCTACATTCTTGCACAAAATTAAGGAAAGGTATTACATCCTCAAGCAAAATTACTAAAGAGTATAAGCAACTGAAGGGTAGTTTATGTTTTCAATAATAAAATTACTTACAGGAGTTTCATAAATGCTAAGGGTATCAAGTGTCATTCTGGCAAAGAATTTACCATCATGGCTCCACCTAAGAAGAAAAGAAGTGCCAGGTTATTTCAAGGAAAACAGAAAAGGCACAAATAGGTCTTCGCTCTAGTCTACTTACTTAAAAATAGGCCAATGGGCTGAGCTTTCACAATGAAAACCTCTCTTCTTGTGCCCGGTAAGGATGTCCCAGATGATTATGGCCTGAGGGTCATCCTGAGTGTCCATGAGAGGGCTAAAAGTCACTAAGTACCTGTAAAAGAAGGGGGAACACTTTGTATAACATCTTTTCTAGCATGAAGATCACCACCTTATGTGCATGTGGTAAATGTCTGCTCCACTTCACAGTAGAGCTCCAGAATGGGTAGTTCTGGGGGATCAAGACACAGGAAACGCCATGTCAAGCAGTCAAGACTCAAGGATCAGCACTGACCTCCCACTACACTCCCCTGAGCATGCTCTCCAACTCATCAACTGATTGGTGTGGTGCCCATCAGGAGATCCCACTCCAGGTATAGAGTGGACCAAACACTTCCATGGCACAAAGTATGAACTCATGCCCTGCATCAGGGCACTGCAAGGTCACTGTGAGTGGTTTCTCCACCACAACCAAGGCAAGGGAAGATTAAACAGACTCCAAGTCTGCTTAAGTGCTCCAGAAGGAGGGGCAACACGGAGTTCTCACACTCCTTGTGTATCACCTTTCCATGTTTGTTTAAGACCAGCAATATAAATAGAACAAATGGTCACACATTGTTCAAAACCAAGTACACATCTGACAGGCAACTTCTGAGCCTGGGGGCTTTTCCCAGCACTTATTTGCCAGACTGCTGATTTGTCTACAGCTATAGCATCTGCTCACTTTGCTTACACAAACTGTAAATCTCCTAGGTCAAACTGACCCTTCAGAACAGTGGGCAGTAGGAAAGGCAGAAACAAACATGCATGAGGAAAAAAGCAGGGACCAGCAGTTAGCATAATGGCTATGTCACTGGACTCCCACATAGTCGACTGCGGTTCAAGTTCCGGACCCTGTGGCTTAAACTCACGCTGGGCACATGTTTGTGCGTGCCCAAGATCCTGAGAGGAGAATGGAGGAGAAGGGATTACAGCGTGGCCATCCCCCCAGGGGGGTGATTTCTCGCTTTCTGTTCTGTCTCTCTTTCTGTCTTTTTGGCGAGTGCACGCACCCTATAGCAAAAACCTTTTCCAAAAAAAGAAAAAAGCAAGAGAATAGCTCTCGCTGGAGTCTTCATAGTGCTTTCAATGACTGCATTTTTTTCCTAGTAAGGCTCTTTGACATCTTTATTAGCAAGGTTAAAAATGAGGGCTTCGGGACCATCAGGTGGCTTGGTGGTTAAGGGTGCTTGGACTCCCACATGGCTAACCGAGGTTCAAGTCCCTAACTAGGAAGCGCGCTTTCTCAATTTCCCTTTCTTTTTCTCTCATTCTGTCCCTCTCTGGTTAAACTAAACTAACTAAATAAATATTAAATAATTCTTTAAAAAAAATAAATAGCTTAAATCACCTCCACCTAGGGTATTAAATGATCTAATCCAATATGTAAGACTATCACTATTTTGGAACTACATAAACTGTTTGATTAAGCACTTAACTGAAAAACAGATTTCCACAGTGCAGAATCTATAACCAAAGTGTATTCATTCACCCTTTAACTCAAGTATCTCATCATAGTGGGCACTTTACAAGCATTTAGGGACACTATTGAAAACAAAAGTGAAGGGACCAGCAGTTGGCGTAATGGCTATGTCGCTGGACTCCCACGTAGTTGATCACGGTTCGAGTCCCACACCCAGTGGCTTAAACTCACGCTGAGCATGTGTGTGTGTGTGTGCCCAAGATCCTGAGAGGAGAATGGAGGAGAAGGGATTGTGGCGTGACCATCCCCCTGGGGGGGGGGGGGGGGTGATTTCTCACTTTCTGTCTCTGTCTTCTTGGCAAGTGCATCCGCCCTATAGCAAAAACCTCTCCAAACAAAAAATGTTTTAAAAAAAAGTGAATTAAAAAGAGCTAACACCTACAAAAGAGCAACCACAACCAGAGAATTATCTTGAGGAAGACTTTGAAGGCATAAAATGAGGTTGATCTTTGCTAGCAGATGGTATATCAGACTACTTGGTAGGCAAGGTTGAATTGAGAAGGTTTATGTGTGACTTGTGTGCTGAGCACTTGCTTTTGAACAGTTGACATGTAAATATTTTAAACCATCCTGTCTCTGTTGTTATAGAATCACAGACAAAATTATAACAAATATTTTCAACATTATCTTTAAAATTCAGTTTTTTAAAATTTTGAAAGTTATTAACTGTCAAGAACTATGGAGTATGAACAAGAATTTTTTTGCTATGTTTTTTGTGGGAAAATGTAAAAATAAAATAATACGACATAAAATGCCTAAACATGACGTCTATACTCTAACTGGGTCCAGGTGTGAATAAAAGTAATTGTGAAACATGAAGTATGTACTAACATGTTAGATGTCATTAGTGAAGTGCTCTTAACATTGTTAGGTATAAAACAGAATTGTGAGGGGGTCGGATGGTGGTACAGTGGTAAAAAGGGATGTCTGCGAAGCTGGCCCACATGACCAGGTTCAGGTTCACATGTGTGATCTCTCTCAGTACTCCAGGCATCCACATGCCTGTTATCTGGAGTCAGGTGGAGATGGTTCATAATGTCAAGACCCTAATAGAGGTTCTCTCTCTCAGGGAAGAAATGGTGAAACAAACAAACAAACAAACAAAACAACCAAAAACCAGAATAGTGATTATATAGACACACACCATCATTTTGTAGCAGTACATACATTATCATAGATCTATCATTTACTTTAAAATATTAATTTAAAAGCTTTTGGTGCTAGTCTCTAGCCTGGCGGTTAGGATGGCTGGGTCCCACGTGATCAACAGCACAGTTTGAATCCTGAACTCGGTGGCTGGAAAAACACACCAAGCTCATGTATGAGTGTGCCCAAAATCCAAAATGAGGGACAGAAGGAGACAGGACTGTGACATGACCATGTCCCATGGAGGTACTTTATTGCATGCACGTTCTCTCTCTCCAGTGAGTACACAGGCCCAGCAGCAAAACAATTTTTGGTTTTTGTTTTTGAGGACCAGCCTGTGGCACAGTAGTTAAGCACAGTGCATTGAAGCTGGATCCCACAGAGCTGACTAGTTTGAATCCTGGCCCCAGTGGCTCGAAAAACACGCCGGGCCCATGTGTGCGCATGCCTCAGGTCCTGACGGGGTAGAGAAACAATAAAAGGACTGTGATCATGCCCCATTTAGGGGTATCCTTGCTCACTCTCACTCCCTTGCTTGCTCGCTCTCTCTGGCAAGCACATGCATCTTCTGGCAAAACAAACAAAAACACCATACATACCCAGATGGTGTTGCTCTAGAGAGGAGCCCTACTGATAGTCAAATTACCAACATGATCATTGGAGAATAGAACCCTTGAAAGAGGCAGTAAATTAAAAAGATTTTTTTAATTAATATGGTAAAGTAAGAAATAATTAAATCCAGGTAACTGGTATATCAATACTACTATAGCAATCCATTTAACATAGTTATTTTTATAATAAAAAGTTGAGAAGAAAAACAGGCACAGCATTTAGTATGAATAGCATCAGGACACAAGGGAGCTTTCAATGAGCTCTGTAATAAAATATGATGACAAAAGAAAATGGTAAGGCTGCTGTATAGACCACACACACAAAAAAAAATACAGACAAGGTTGAGAATGGAATGCATTTCTTAGAAAAACAAACAGCTCTTAGCAGGGGTCAGAACTGAGCAAAAGGGGCACTTTATCAGTGAAGAGCAGAGCATACAGATGAGATGGACAGGCTCCTACTCCATCATCTTACATGAACCTCTGCTATGACTATCTGTGGAAAAAAAAAAAAAATCCTAACAAAAAAAATCACCTCAAAATTCATGTCCTTGGACTAAAACGTTACACAGGACATTACAGGATCAAGTACCAAAACCGGAATATGGTACTGCCTTAAATCAATGTTAGTAACTGTACTGTGGTGATGCTAAGAGGATGTCACACTCCTAGGAATACAAAACTGAAGAGATAAAGACAATACAGCTCACTCCCATATAGTTCAGGGGGAAAAAATTATGTGCAAATATTTGGAGAGAGGAAATGATAAAGCAAATGCAACAAAAAGTTAACTGGAGAATCTCAGTAAAAAATACATGTGAAATCTCTGTGCTTTCCCTACATTTTTTGTTAAATCTAAAATTACTGCAGAATAAAAAGTTTAAAATAATTCTCTGTATTAGACTGGCAGAAAGTACAAAGATTAAAGACTCCATTTGCATTTCCCTAACAGCTTACCTTTCACAGGGTGAAAAATCAATGAGCTGAACCCCTTGATGGCTGAATCTCTGGATCTGTTTGAATTTCTCTCCTCCCCAAAGAGCAATGCCCCTTTGATGAAAGGTAGCCAGGTAGGTGCCCTTAGGAGACCAACGCACATATGTCTCTGTCCATCTCTGCAGAATAAGTAGCGCCAATGTTAAAAATAAAATAAAATAAAGGCAACAAAAAGCAAAATACAAAGACTCCGTCCTTCTACAATTAATCTTCCCCTCAAACAAATGAAATATCTAAGAAATCTATTGATTTCTCATGGCTTATTTCAAAGCTGTAAGTGGAACAGAAAAAGCTTTCTCTGAGAAATCACCAAGAAAATAAAAACTATACTTCCTCTTCCATTAGTTTGTGATGGTTACCAAGTTTTACTTTAAGAAATACAAAGAATCCATGAAAAATGTGTATCATAGAAAACTATGCATTAAAATTTTTTACACCGAAATAAACTTGTACTTTTTTTTTTTTTTTTTTTTTTTTCTTTTTTTGGAGAGGTTTTTGCTATAGGGCGCGTGCGCTCGCCAGACAGACAGAGAGAGACAGAAAGATAGAAAGCAGGAAATCACCCCCCAGGGGGGATGGCCACGCCGCAATCCCTTCTCCTCCATTCTCCTCTCGGGATCCTGGGCACGCACGCACACGCGCCCGGCGTGAGTTTAAGCCGCCGGGTCCGGGACTCGAACCGCGGTCGACTACGTGGGAGTCCAGCGACATAGCCATTACGCTAACTGCTGGTCCCAATAAACTTGTACTTTAATTGCATTTTTCTTTAAACATTTTAAAGTCCCCTGGTCCAAAGTAAGGCCCCCACAGCAGCAAATACACACCGCTCTTTCTTCAATTGAGACAGGATCTTTAACATCATTCCAGAATATGGAAGTACGGTCTCCACTCTCAAAAATGACACTATATTGATCTCTGCATTCTGCCTCTTCCAGCCAATAACGTAAATTTCCCTAAAAAAGGAATGAAAAAGGATAACATTTCATTAGTTTAAACAAAGAAAATAAACTCATAACTCATATCTTATAGATATAACAAATTTGGTCAACACCCTTAATTGTCAAGGAATTCACAACTTTTTTAAGATAAGATTTCCATCATTTTTTTTTAAATTATTTAGCTTTTTTTTTTTTAAAGAGATTTTTTGTTATAGGGTACATGTGCTCGTCAGAAAGACAGAAAACAAAATCACCCCCCAGGGGGGATGGTCACACCGCAATCCCTTCTCCTTCATTCTTCTCTTGGGATCTTGGGCACACATGCACACGGCTGGCGTGTTTTAAGCCACCAGGTCTGACACTTGAACCACAGTCAACTACATGTGACTCCAGCAATGTAACCATTACATCATATGCTGGTCCCTAGATATAGATTTTATATGACTTACCAGGTCTTTAAAAGGTTGCTTCTCTGGAATATCCCATTCATCACTGATCGTCATATACCTGGAAAAGAAAAAGACACTGCTAAGTAAAACACTAATAGCTAGAATGAGGGTAAGTGAAGAGGATAGTTAACTACCAGTGGTTTAAACTTGAGCAGTACCACACCACCACAATCCTCTTCCAACCACCTAAGGAAAGGTTTTGATTGGTGTAAAAACTGGTAAGAGGTGCTACAAGTCAAGTGTTAGACAGAGATGCTCATACCTGCAATAGTATGACCAACAGAGATGTGAAATGCCACCAGCATCCACTGTCAAACATGTGTCACCCATGCATGAGCCACCCACACACAGGCCAATGTCTGGTCTTGTGGGCAAGTCTGAACTCACTTGTCAAAATCAGTGAACAGGTTGACTCGGAACGTGTGCTGCTTGTCAAGCTTATAACCATCAGCATTTTTCACAGCATCCACAGCATGGGCAGGAGACGCATATTCCAGGAAAATATACCTGGAGTGAAGAAGAAGGCATTTTTCATCAGTGCATACTTTAAGATTAGGCAGGTCCAGAACCAACAGCTGGCGTAACAGCTATGTTGCTGGACTCCCATGTAGTCGACCACGGTTTGAGTCCTGGACCCAGTGGCTTAAACTCACACTGGGCGCGTGTGCATGTGTGCCCAGGATCCCAAGAGGAGAATGGAGGAGAAGGGATTGCGGCGTGGCCATCCCCCCGGGGGGTGATTTCTCGCTTTCTATCTCTCTGTTTCTCTCTTTCTGGCGAGTGCACGTGCCCTATAGCAAAAACCTCTTCAAAAAAAAAGATTAGGCAGGTCTCAGTCTATACAACTGAGACCTTCCTGCAGATGAACGTCCACATAAGTAATGTCTGTGGCTCGTCACAGTGCTCTGTCCACAAAGCAGTCAAAGTAGGTACAAGTCACTAGCCAAATGGTATGGTAGTTAAGGTGGCTAGATCCCACATGGTCGACTGTGTGATTTCAGTCCCAGACTTGGTGGCTTGAAAGACATCTGGGCACATATGCATACAAGCCCAAAATCCTGAGAGGAGGACGGATTGAGGCAATAGCCACACCACGTGGGAGATTTTTTTACTCCCTTCCCCCCGCCCTCCCTCTCTCTGGTGAGTGCACAGGCCCTATAGCAAAAAGTAAAAACAAAATAAAGCAAACAAACCAAATAAAAAAGAGCACACCAAAAACTTAAAACAATCAAGAAGATCCAAAGTCTCTAATTTCATAACCATAAATTATGAAAAAGTTAACTAATCAAAGTTTGCTCTCTTGAGCACAGTGATGGTTTCATACAAGTGTCAAAATTTATCAAACTGGGGCCAGATGTATTACCTACTGATCAAGGAGGCCAGATCCTACATGGCCAACCATGGCCAAGCATTACAAGGTTCGAGTCCCAGTCCTGGCAGCTTGAGAAATATGCCAGGCACATGTGCATGCAAGTACAAAATCCTGATCGGATGGAGAAAAGAAGGGACTGGGGCATGACCACGCCCAGTTGGGGAGTGCTTTCTCCCTGTCTCTTCCTGGCAATCACATATGAACTCTGACAAAAAAAAAAAAAAAAAAAAAAAAATTTAAAAACCATCCAAGTTGGGCCAGCTCCATAGCCTGGTGTTTAAGGTACCTGAATCCCACATGGTCAACAGCATAGTTTGGGTCCAGCAGTTAGTGTAACGGCTATGTTGCTGGACTCCCATGTACTTGACTGTGGTTCGAGTCCTGGACCTGGTGGCTTAAACTCACGCCAGGCGCATGTGCCTGCGTGCCCAAGATCCCGAGACGAGAATGGAGGAGAAGGGATTGTGGTATGGCCATCCCCCTTGGGGAGTGATTTCTCATTTCCTATCTCTCTGTCTTTCTGGCGAGCGCACGCGCCCTATAGCAAAAAAATAAAAACCCTCTCAAAAAAAAAAAAAAAAAAAAAAAAAAAAAACCCGAAACAAATAAACAAACAAAAAAAAACAGCATAGTTTGAGTCCCAGACTGGGTGGCTTGAGAAATACACCAGGCATGTGTGTATACATGCCCAAAATCATAAAAGGAGGGAAAGATTGCAGAAAGCATCACAATATGGCCATCCTCAAAGGTAGGGAGTGGACGTGCTTTCTCCTCTGCCTCTGTGTCTCTGGCAAGCACACATACCCTCTACTCCTCCCCCCACAAAAAACTATGAAAGTTTACTATATATAAATGATCTCAGTAAACCAGTTGAAAGAAATTTTTTTAAATGTAGCCTAACACTGTATGTAACAGGCAAAATTACAAAGGATCTCAGATAATTTATTATAATGAAAATATAACATAATTGCTGGTGAAATGAGGTTATTCTTCAACCTATTTCCCCAAATAGAAATGTCAGCAGCACTACTTATATTGGATAATTTTTCTGAAACTTAAAACTTTTCTAGGTAGTTCTTTCAATTTCAAAATCCTGCTGGGAGAAAAAAAAAACTTTATCATCATCTCATTCTTATGAAAAGTAAGACTATTTTGTTTGTTTGTTTGTTTTTCAGAGATTGATTTGTACATGAAATTTTAATAGAAAAAGCCTGACAACACTGTGGAGCAGCAAAACTTTCATCTAATGCTGTAGAAGTATGAATTGTTGACAATCACTCTAGAGTGCAATCTGAGTGGCACTGAAGGTAGACATTTCATTTTAAATTGCCGGAGAGCATATGCTCTTGCCAGAGAGACACTGAGAGAGAGAGGTTGAGGGAGAAAACACCTCCTCCCTAGTGGAGTGTGGTCATGCCACGTCCCTTCTCCCCCATTTCTCCATCCTGTTTGAATTTGGGGCACACATGCACAAGTACCTAGCATGGTTTTCAAGCCTCTGGGGCCAGTACTCAAACCATGGCCAGTCGTATGGAATCCAGGCCACTGAACTACTAGGATACAGGGCTGGCTTGAAGGTGGGCATTTTATGAGACTTAACAATTTTACTAGGTTTAAGAAACCCTTAGACTTGTGCAAAAGGAGATATGTACAAGACCATTTATAACTTCAAAATATTAAAATGTCAACCAAAGGGAAAACAGACTAATTGTTATATGGGAACAGACTATCACAATATTTAAAAAGAAATTATAAACAACTTATTGACACTTAAGACCTTTTATTAAACACACAAAGAAAAACTATACAACATACATTTTATGCTGCCATTGTTTTCAAAAGACACACATTATTGGGACCAGCAGATGGCACAGCAGTTATGTCACTAGATTCCCACATGGTCAACTGCAGTTCAGTTCAAGTCCCACACTCAGTGGCTTGAAACTCACACTGGGCAAGTGTGTGTGACTGCCCAAGATCCCAGGAAGAGACTCGACTGCAGTAAGGTCATTCCCCCAGGGGGTGATTTTTCACTTTCCCTCTGTCTCTGTCTCTCTCCAGTGAGCACAAGCACCCTAAGGCAAAAACCTCCACCAAAAAAAAAAAAAAAGACACACATTATTTTAGATTATTTTAGTTAATGCTAAGGACAGAAAAGCACTGATTAAGCAATAACATGATGTTTTCATCTAGACTATAAGATGTATCTCCATTTTGGTGATATTAAACTATTTTCAAAGGGGCTAGTCAGACGGCGTGGTGATTAAGGTCCAGGACTCCCACCCACATGGTTAACCATGGTTTGAGTTCCAGATCTGGTGACTTGAGGATCACACCAGGTGTGTATGTGAATGCCCCAAGTCCCAGGATGATGAGGAAGGGACTGCAGTGTGATCAAAACCCTTGGGGGGATGAGTTCTCGCTTTCCCTCTCACTGTCTCTGGCAAATGCACATATCCTATGGCAAAAAAAAAAAAAAACCCACAAAACACACACGTTACTTATTATACACACACACTTGGGGGAGGGAGGGCTGGCTCTGTAGCCTACTGGTTAAGGGAGACAGATCCCATACAACCTTCTGTGGCTGGGAATCTTGGCACTGGACGCTTGAAAAGAACACTGGGGGGCCAGGAGGTGGCATGGTGGTTAAGGGTGTTAGACTCCCACATGGCTGACCACTGTTCAAGTCCCAGACTTGCGGCTTGCTTTTTCACTTTCTTTTCTCTCTCTCTGGCCAAAAAAACACAAAAATTTAAAAAAGCTAAATTAAAAAGAAAGAAAAGCTCACTGGGTGCATGTGCACACATGCCCTAAATCCAGACCGGATGGAAAAATGGAGAAGGGATTACAACATGACCACCCCATTAGAGGTGCTTCCTCCCTGTCTCTCCTTGGTGAGCACATGTGCTCTCCGGCAATTAAAAAGAAAAGTTGGAGCCATATGATGACACAATGGTAAAAATGGAACACCACAGGCAATCCTACACATAAAGATTTCTGGTTCAAGTCCCAAGATCTTCCTGAGTATTCCAGACACACATGATCTGGAACTGGCTGAGAATAGGTATAGTTATGACCCTGCTGGGATGTACGTTTGCTCTCATTTACTCAAGTAACAAATGAGTATTTTTTTAAAAAAATGCATACATTACAATAAATAAAAATCCATATACAAGATCTTCCTGAATTCTGCCAGCTTTGAGGACAATCCATGCCCTTATCAGGACATATCTTGTGTCAATTACTGGTCAGATGGCAAACACTTAAATACAAAGCTCTGACTTCTTAGTACTTTAGCAGCCTACTTAAAATATTACTTCAGGGCCAGCAGGTAGTGTGATGTTAGAGGCACTAGACTCTCACATGGCCAATTGGTCCCAGACCAGGCAGCTTGCTTTCTCACTTTGTCTCTCTGGTGAGCATACGTGCCCTAGAGCAAATTTAAAAATAACAATAATAATAATGGAACCAGCAGATAGTATAGCAATTATATGTGGGAGTCACTGGACTCCCACATGGCCAACCTCAGTTCAAATCCTGGACCCAGTGACTTGAAATTCATGCCGGGCACGTGAAAGAAAAGGATTGCAGCGTGGCCATCCCCACTGGGGGAATGATTTCTCAATTTCCCTCTAACTGTCTCTGTGTGTGTGTCTCTCTCTAGCAAGCACATGTACCCTAAGGCAAAAAAAAGAAAAACTCTTAAAAAAAAATACTAATAATAAACAAATAATTTTTTTAAAAGATCTATAATGTCGTCTTCTCTCTGATGATCCTAGAACCAAATCCTTAGAGCTTCTAGCTGAGGGTGGCCTGTAAATAAACAGGCTAAAACTGCCATAGTAAAGCATGCATTGCCATGCAGTAAATTCCTGCAACACGTGACCATCATGATGACTCTAACACTTAGAAATAACACATAGGAGACTTCAGCAATGGGAACACACTTACCCTTTTGTCTTTCCATCCTCTTCAGGATAAAAATCATTTGTGATTTTCCCAAACTTGGAAAAAATCTTATGGATGACATTTTTCAGTTTTTCAAGTCGGTCAGGTCCCACCTGAGGAACATTGTCCACTACAATCACTGAATCAATTCCATCTGCTTCCTGGGGCCGATCTTTGAGTACATCTCCCAGTAATTCTGTATGAATGAAAGATTTGTCAAATGACCTTTTTTATTAAAAAAAAGAAAGGAAAATGTTAATATATTAGTTTAACACACTGCTTATTTGGTATTCTTTGAGAAAAAAACAAACTATACTGTAAGAGACACAGATAACTAATTTTTTTTTCCTCTTACATTCAACACAGATCACTTCAAAATTCAAGGTATGTGAAGGTTTTCCTCACAAACCAAGCAGTTCTACAGCACTCACCAGCCTGGGTATCCTGTAACTTAATTCTGACACTATCTGCCTGGAGATAGCAAAAGATCCCTTAGGTGGAAGGCTCAATCTCCAGGGACTGGTCCCACTTCAGATGTTAATCCCAAGACCCAGGTTGTGACTTGTGTTTCTGACCAACAGGCTATAAATCGGGGGTCCCGTGAACCTTTCCTTGAGTTCACTTAAGATGCTAGAGCTCTTGACCCAGGAAATGCTAGGTTTACCAGTTTATTATAAAGCATATTACACAAGATACAGATGAAGGAATACACAGAGAAAAAGCATGTGATAAGGGATATAAAGCTATGCCTCTCTTCAGACATGCCACCTTCCACAGACATCTATCTACATGTTTGGCTATCTGGAAGCTCCCCAAACCCCATCCTTTCAGGTTTTTATGAAGGTCTCATTGTGTGGCATGATTTGATTATATCACTGACCAGAGGCTGGGGTTGCAGATGAAAATTCCAACCTCTAATCACAAGGTTGGATCCTTTGGCAACCAGCCTCTAGCTTGTGGCTCTAAGGGAGCTTCCAAAGACCAATCATTTCATCAGCATACAAAAAGATACTACTTTAGAGATGCCCAAGTTTTTAGGAGCTGTGTTCCAGGACAGAGACCACATATATATGTCACAGTATCACAACAGCCTTGGTAGAAGACAAGTTCAGGGTAAAAACATATTTAAGGAGACTAGTTTAACCCACAGTATTTTTTTTTCTTTCTTAGTGGTACATAAAATAACGATGCACTATGCAACTGATGATGAATTTGATTTGCTGAAATGCCTCACAGGGCTGTTAGGATGCGCCATAGGCATTTTAAACATTAAGACTACAGCTGCTGGGCAGCAGATGGTGCCGAGGTTAAGATGGCTGGATCCCACATGTCTGACAGCACAGTACAAGTTCCTTGAAAAACTCACCGGGCTTGTGTGTATACATGTCCAAAATCCCAAGAGAAGAAGGGAGAAAGGATTGCAGCATGGCTATTCCTCACCACAGATAGGGGTTCATTTTCTTTCTCTCTCTCTCTCTCTCTCGGGAACACACGCGTCCTATAGCCCCCAAAAAAGTGTATGTGTAGATGTTCAGGACAGTGCATAGAACACAATAAGCAATATGTAGTAGTATTTTTATAACTATAGTCAAAACTTGAAAGTGTATTAACATTCATACCACTTGCTTCTACTACCTGAAACTTAAATACTTAGACTTCTTTAAATTGCTTTATTTCCATAAAATGGTCAGTTAAGGTGAGACAGAAGAAAAGACAGATATAAAATCAACTAGAAAAAAAAAATTGGAAGAGCAGGTCTGGGGAGGCAGATTTGAGGCGTGCAGGTTCTCTAGGCAATTCTTGGTCATTTGGGTGCTGCCCACTACAGTTTTATGACGCTTGTCTCAGGCCTTGAGTCCTTTGGACCATAAAGCTCCAGGACCAATAAAAATACGTGACCACTGTACTGGGGCTAAGCACAGAAGTAAAACTGAAGTATAAATTACGTACAAATCCTAAACCTGGTAAGATCGCCTGGATTAGAAACCAAAACAGAAAGATACCTTTTAAAATTCTTATCAAAGCATACTCAGATGAAACTGGATCAGTAAGTACAGCCATAAAGAGACTAGAGGTAGTTTTTACACACAGCTTAAAAAATGGCTTGTCACACACATATCTATTTCTTATGGAACCTAACTATCACTCTAATTTTTTTCACTCTAACCAAAAAATTCAACATGGTAAATATGAAAATATTCTGCTGCATTTCTTCACTCTCAAAAATTAAGGTGATTGGGAACCAGCAGTTAGCGCAATGGCTATGTCACTGGACTCCCACGTAGTCGACCGCGGTTCGCGTCCCAGACCCGGTGGCTTAAAACTCACGCCGGGCGCATGTGCGTGCGTGCCCAAGATCCCGAGAGGAGAATGGAGGAGAAGGGATTGCTGCGTGACCATCCCCTCTGGGGGGTGATTTCTCGCTTTCTGTCTCTATGTCTCTCTCTCTCTGTCTGGCAAGCGCACGCGCCCTATAGCGAAAACCTCTCCAAAAAAAAAAAAAAAAAAATTAAGGTGATTGATTTCAACTATTTATCTTAAGACATGTGTCAAACATCTCCAGAGATGCTTAAACCACAGGTGCACACCACCATGCTCAGTTTCTAGGTGGGCCACAAAAACCAAGGCCTCCCACATGGTCTCAGCCTGCCAAGTAGCAGGGTTTACCTTTGTGCTACTGCAGCTGGTAAATCCCTCCATATTTTGTCTTTACATTTTTAATAAGAAGTTGGAAAGATCTTTCAAAAAGAAAAAAGTCCTTTAATTTCTTTTTTCTTAAGTTTTATTTTTATTTATTTAAATTTGACCAGAGAGGGGAAGAGAGAGAGGGAAGGAGGGAGGGAAAGTGAGAAAGCAGGCCACCAGGTCCAGGACTCGGAACTCAGACTGCAGTTGGCCATCTGGGAGTCCAATGCTCTGAACTACCACGTCACCTGATGGCTCCAAAGCCCTTTTAATTTCAAGAGGCAAGTCCTGTCATAAACCATTTTTAATTATTTATTTATTTAGAGAGAGAGAGAGAGAAAGATTTTTGCGAGTTAGAGACAGAGACAGACAGAAAGCGAGAAATCACTCCTTAGGGGGATGGCCATGCTGCAATCCCTTCTCTTCCATTCCTGTCTCAGGATTTGGGGCATGTACGCACACGAATCAGCGTGAGTTTCAAGCCTCCAAATCTGGGACTTGAACTGAAGTTGGCCATGTAGGAGTCCCGTGGCATAACAATTATGCCATCTGCTGGTTCTCATTTTCAATTATTTTTAACTCTCATGAATGATAGTGACATTATCACTTGATTTCCAATGAAACTTAAATTGAGAACAAGCAGAGGGAATAAATAGAAAGGCAGTTGAAAGCACTGTCTGACATCCTTGCCATAGAAACTGTAGTCAAATCCTTTGGTAACTCTGAAAGCGCACTCACCATACAATTAAATGGCCTGTAAAGCCTGATCTGAATTTACAAAGCTTATAATAAAAGTTCGGCATTTATGCGAACTGTGAACTCCTTCCAATGATCTCAAAGTGTCTAGTCTATTAGAATCTGCCCACATGTAGGAAGGGACTAAAGGAAGTAACTATGTACAAGAAACTATCTCCTTGATCATTACCAGCCCAAGCATCAGCTACTCTGGGTTTACAGATTTTCCATCTGACTCTGGGAAAAACAGATAGGAACATTTCTCAAGACTAAATAGCAGACATAAACATAAATACTGTATTTTTAAGTTTACTTATAAAGAGGGGTACCTTGACCCGGTCTCACCACACAGCACCTTACCTCCAGGCAGCCAGGATCACAAGTAGGCTAGGGAGTACCCTGCATGTTCAGGTCAACCAAAGATCCAAAACCAGGCTTCCCACGTGGCTCCAGTATTATGCTGTGGCACCCTCCCATCTGTGCCACCTTAGCTGGGCCCATAAAATATTTTAATGAGCCAAAAAAGAAGTAATTTAGTTAAAATCCTGATCATGTATTTATTTGGTCAAATACCAAAGGCTGTTAAAACATTAAACTGAAATGATGATGACAGATTAAGATACAATTGTGAGACTGGATGTGGTGACCTGTGCCTGTCATCCCAGCTACTCAGAGACTGAGTAGGAGAGGACAAGTTTGAAGCCAGCCAGTCTGGGTACCAGAGCAAGACTCCATCTCAAAAAAAAAAAAGAAGAAAGAAAAGGAGAAAAAGATGCAACTGTGGAGCGGTGCTCATCTATATCAAACAAGGAGGCAAGACAAGGAAGGGCCTGGGCTACTCTCTGGAATGCTCTCTTAACACCCATTCCCTTTAGGAAAGGAACAATACACCTTCTTACATTGTTACACCATCACAGTCTCTGACCCTTACAGGGCAGTTCTTATCAAAACACACCTGAGCTACAGACCATAACAAGTGGCCTTAAGAAAGCTGACAGCTGAGTTTTAGTTTCTCAGGATGAGGCACCTCACCTGTCACTCTGGCTGACCCACACCTCAGAATACACTGACTGGCTAAGGACCCATAGTTGTGCTCCTGCGGGTATTCTCTGTCATACACCCCAATTCAGGAAATAACTCACGTTATAAATCTGTGAGTGAAAAGGGCTTAAATAATGCTTTTTAAAAAATTTAATAAATCCCCCAGGTTAAAAATGAGCTTTAAAGCCAAGTTGGATTTTTAAATATAAGCAAACATTGGTGTTAAAAAGCAGTGGTCTGGGCAGAAGAGTCCAGTGGAAATCCTGTCAACAATGATCCCTATGAATTTGCAGCAACCTCATTACTCTACCTTAATCAGATGTACCAAAGTCTTCACTAGTTGGTGGTACTTTCCTGCTAAAATGTCTTTTAATCTTATGAAACAGGGTACAATAAAAATGATGTCAGTTACTGCTAGTCCTTTAAAAATATGTTTAAATTAAAAGTTAACAACTCTGCACTGGTTCCCTACATTGGCTACTTCAGCCAAAGTGTTTTAATTTTTTTCACTTTAGTATTAACACAGTCATTATGCAGAGAAACTGGCTGACCTGATTCTAACTCAGTGTTAAAATGGCTAAAAACGAAGCAAAAACAAATGAGATCAGCTATCACTGAAAGTCACTTTAGCAGACAAGCTCTCAGGCAGGAAGCAGAAATAATGCCTATAAATCTAACTAAAAGAAAACCAAAACAACCAAGCTGTAATTAACAATACTAAAATCTAAAGAAATTATCTGCCAACAAAAGAACAGTGGTCTGACAGACTTGGAAGGGGGGGGTTCAAATAGGAATCTGATAGGATCTGCTTGACACTGTTGTACCCAGAAAGTCTCTGGAGACATTCTGCAAGGAAGGGAAGGGCATTGCCACAAACTCTCCGATTCAGCCCTTGGGAGGGCTGGCTGGTCAGTTCTGGGGGCCAGAAACTGATGATTACTGCCTCCGCTTTACACTCAGCCGCCCCTGCACAACTCCGCCCTCCACGACTCTCCTAGATTTCTGGCTGTGTTGCAAATGACTGGTTCCCAAGAGAATCTCTATCCTGTCTCTCTTGAGTGGGGAAGGAAAGAGGAAAGGTGCCAGGCTCTCACCTACGCGCGAAATCAACAAATGGAACGAAGCGACCCTTTCCTCCCTCGGTGCCTTGCGAGACAAGTTAACCCTCGCTGGAGCTTCTACACCCACACCCAGCCAGCCTAAGTCAAACTCCTGCGCGGCCCGTCCTATACCCCTCTACACACACACACCGGCTGCTCTCACCTTCCTCGCTTACGTCGTCCACGAAGTCCTCGGGGTCGCTGAAGGAAGGCTCGTCAGCGTCGCCGTTCTCCACCGCCCGGGGCTCAGCCTCGGCCGCGCTGCCCTCGTTCCCGACCGCCTCCTCGGACGCCGCCTGGGCCCGGCTGTCGGCGGGGTCGTCCCGGGCTGGCTCCCCCAGGGCCTCGCCTTGTGGCGCGGCGAGGGGCTCGGCCTGCGACGCAGGCAGGTCTTCGGAAGGGGGCGGCGAGGGCGACCCGGACGTACCAGGGGCCGCTGTCTTCTCCGCGTCAACCGCCGGCTCGGCCCTCACATCGACCCCAGACCCGGCCTCCGTAGCTGCCGCTTCCTCAGCGTCCTCGGTCCCTGCAGCCTCTGGAGCGCCGGGCCCCGCAGGCCGCGGCAGCTCCTCCTCCCGCAGCGGTTCGGCGGCCGGCTGCTGCTGTCCAGGCTCGGCCCGCTCTTCGGCCGCCTCGGGCGCCGCCACGTTCTCTGCGTCCTGCATGGGCCCGAAGCTGCCTGCTCCCGAGCTCTGCCGCCACCGCGCTTCCGACTCTCCCAGGCCGCACCGCGCGCCGTGCCGGCTACCGCCGAGCCATGTGCGTGCAACGAGAGAGGCTGCACCAAGACAGTCCGACGGGGGGTATACCCACGCCCTGATCCCTCACGACGAGCCCAGAAAAGCTCGATCCGCGAGACTGTGCCTACCTCCGATAATAAATAAGTTTAAATGATAAGGAAGTGCTCAATTCCGATCACCAACGTTGTTTTCGTCAACCAGTAAACTCATTGGAAACTATTACTACCCAACTTTTGACAGCAGATGGTTCAATCCAACATGGCAGCCCCCCCTTTCTTCTCCCATCAGACCTTGCGGAGAAGGACTGAACTATTCGTGGCGCCCAAGGCAAGTAGCTGAAATCATCTTATTAGGCAGAATTGAATGAAAAACACGAACCTAAGTATAAAGCTAATACCATAAAAAGCTGTAAGTTCAACAAGCCTGTGCTAACTTGCTTTTCAATCAGATAAACCGTTTAGCTTCATTACTAAATTCTCCCTTCACACGTCAGTTCTTTAGACTCATCTACTGACTGGGCAAAAGAACGGACGATTCCAAAATATAAAAAGAATTCACGGAGACCCAGAGATGACCAACACTAAAAGAAAGACAACTGCCTTGCACAATACAAAAATGTATGGGACCTGTCTTAATTATTCACGCCCCAAGCCTCACAGTACTGGCTCCACAGTAGTAGTAACCCTGCCTGTCCCCATTCTGATGCTCACATGGTTCAGTCCGCCTGAGACCGCCGCCCTCTGACGCAAGAGAGCGCGTCAAGGGGGCGGCACGGGGTAGTGGGCGGAGCTCGGGGCGTGCTGGGCGACCTGGGGAGTAAGTGGACTCCAGCAGGTCGTAGTGTGGTTTGGGCATATGGGAAGCGTATTTGTTATTTATGTCTTACGTACGTCGTCTTTTGGTGTTTTGTTGTTGTTGTTGTTGTGTTTGTTTTGCGGGGCTCCAGGGCAGTCACTCATCATGGAATGTGTTAATAGACCTAAAAAAGAACCAGGTTTAGGGGATCAGCAGATGGGGTAATGGTTAGGTGGCTGGACTCCCACGTAGTCCACCGTGTAGGAGCCCTGGACCTGGCGACTTGAACTCACGCCGGGATTTGTGCGTGTGTCCCCAGCATCCCGAGAGGAGACTGGAAGAGATGGGATTGTGGTGTGGCCATCTCCGCTGGGTGGTGACTTCTTGCTTGCTATCTGTCTCTCTCTTGAGAGCACATGTGCCCTATCATAAAAGTCTCTCAAAAAAAAGAAAAGCCTGGGGGGAAGGAGCGTGGGAAGTTAGTGTTTAATGAGAGCCAGCTCAGTTTGTGATGATCAGAAAGTTCTCAGTGGGTGATGGTGATGGTTGCAGATCTATGTAAATGTGGTTAATGCCACTGAACTGTACACATAAAATGGTAAATCTCACAGTAAAACCCATAGAGAATGGGTCCCTTGTTGAAATCCGAAATTTCCTGGATGAAAAGTACATCCAGAGGATTCGAATGTCTCCAGGTGTTGCTTGTTGTTATACCTTAGATAGAACTACATTGTTAGCATAAGTAAAGCCATTTTGTAAAGCACCACCATTTTGTGACTTATGAAATGTAACAGCATCACCCTACCAAATTGCAAGATGCGCAGGCAGCACACCACGGCTGCAAAATCACGATTGTTACTCGATTGTCACAGTTGCGAGTAGTATCTGTGGAGGCCCTGGTTTTATAGACCATCCAGGCGTGTCTAGCTTCCTTATCGTGATTTTGCAGTGTGCTGCTTGCGCATCTTGCGATTTGGTAGGGTGGTGCTGTTACATGTCATAAGTCACAAAATGGTGGTGCTTCACAAAATGGCTTTACTTATGCTAAGCTAACAATGCAGCTCTATCTAAGGTATAATACTTGTTCAGTATCTCAAGCCCAGAGAGATGAGTTCATCTTTGAACTTGTTTCAAATTCAGCTGCTTTGATACAGCGAGCCATGACAGTTAAAAATAAGGATATATGGAGGGGGGGGCAGCAGTTGGTGTAATGACTATGTCACTGGACTCCCATGTAGTTGACCCGCGTTTGAGTCCTGGACCTGGTGGCTTAAACTCACGCCGGTCGTGTGTGCATGCGTGCCCAAGATTCCCAGAGGAGAATGGAGAAGGGATTGCGGCTTGGCCTCAATCCTCCCCAGGGTTTGATTTCTCGTCTTCTGTCTCTCTGTTTTTTCTGGCGTGCACATGTGCCCTATAGCAAAAAAATATATATCAAAAAAAGAGATATATTGGGCCAGCAGGTGGTGTGGTGGTTCAGGCACTGGATACTCCCACAGGCTGATCACGGTTCAAGTCCCAGACCTAGTATCTTGCTTTCTCACTTTTTTTCTCTCTGTGTGTCTGTCTTTCTCTGGTCAAATTAAAATAAATGAATGAATAAATAAAATAATTCTAAAAAATATAGGGATATAAACAAATTCTTGTAGGGTATCTATGTCTCTGAAAGGGAACAGTTCAGCAGGTGCTAAGAGCTAAGAGTTCTCCAGCTACAGTAACAAACGGTATGATTTGTAAGGGTATTATATGATATTTTAAAGATAGTAATAAAGAACAATTGATTTGAAAAAATATATATATAAATTGAGAAGAAAAAAATGAAAATTTCTTCACAGGTGACCTGATTGTCTATATAGGAAATCCCCAAAAGAATCAAAGAAACAAAAGAAAAAAAAAAAACCCTGAAACTAATAAGTTATTATCGTAAGATTGTAAGATCCAGGGTTTATTTGTTTTTTGTTTTTTTGGAGAGGTTTTTGCTATAGGGCGCGTGCGCTCGCCAGACAGACAGAGAGAGACAGAGAGATAGAAAGCAGGAAATCACCCCCCAGGGGGGATGGCCACGCCGCAATCCCTTCTCCTCCATTCTCCTCTCGGGATCCTGGGCACGCACGCACACGCGCCCGGCGTGAGTTTAAGCCGCCGGGTCCGGGACTCGAACCGCGGTCGACTACGTGGGAGTCCAGCGACATAGCCATTACACTAACTGCTGGTCCCAGATCCAGGGTTTATTTGTAAGAGTCAAGTGTAGTCTTATTTACTAGCAATGAACACTGGAATTTAAATTTTTTAAAAGAATTATTTATTGTTATTATTTTAATTTTACCAGGAAGAGAGAGAGAGAGAGAGAGAGAGAGAGAGAGAGAGAGAGAGAGAGAGAGAAAGGGAAAGTAAGAAAGCAAGCCGCCAGGTCTGGGACTCAAACCACAGTCAGTCATGTGGGAGTCCAGCACCTTAACCACCACGCCATCTGCCAGCCCCTGGAATTCAATATTTTAAGTACCATTTTATTAGTAGAGAAAGAGAAATAGATGTATACCTAGCAAAATATGTACAAGATCTCTATGAGGAAAACTATAAAACTGATGAAGGACATTAAAGAAGATTTAGAAATGTAGATATATTTCATGTTCATGGATAGGAAAACTGGATGTTTTTGTGGGTGTTTTTTTTTTTTTTTTTTTGAGAGGGTTTTGCTATAGGGTGCATGCACTTGCCAGAAAGACGGAGAGAAACAGACAGAAAGTGAGAAATCACCCCCTGGGGGGGAAGGCCATGCCACAATCCCTTCTCCATTCTCCTCTCAGGATCTTGGGCATGCATGCACACACTCTTGGCATGAGTTTAAGCCACCAGGTCCAGGATTCAAACTGTGGTTGACTACATAAGAGTCCAGCAACATAGCCATTACACCAACTGCTGGTCCCATAACTGGAAATTGTTAAGATGTCAGTTCTTTCCAACGTGATCTTGAGAGTCAAAGCAATCTCAGTCAAAATCCCAGAAAATTATGTTATAAATATCAAGAAACTTAAAAAGTTTAAATGGGGGACCAGCAGTTAGTGTAATGGCTATGTCATTGGACTCCCACGTAGTCGACCGCAGTTCGCGTCCTGGACCTGGTGGCTTAAAACTCACGCCGGGCACATGTGCATGCATGCCCAAGATCCTGAGAGGAGTGCAAAGGAGAAGGGATTGCGGTGTGGCCATCCCACCTGGGGGGTGATTTCTCGCTTTCTGTCTCTCTGTCTCTGTCTAGTGAGCGCACGTGCCCTATAGCAAAAACCTCTCCAAAAAAAAAATTATAAAAAAAAAAAAGCTTAAATGGACAGACTAAAAGATGCAGAGTAGCCAACACACTACTGGAAAATAATGAAGAGAACTGCCACTACCCAACTTTAAGACATACTGCAACTGCCTATAAATTGAGACAACGTGATATTGGTGAAAGAGTAGACAGGTGAAGGAACAGATTAGAGAATTCATAAATAAAGCACACAAATCCAGTAAACTGATACTTGACCAAGGCCAGTGGAGAAATTACAGTCTTTTCAACAGTGGACGTTAGGGCAATTGGACATCCTTGTGCAATAAAAATGAGTATTTCAGGGCCAGCATGTGGCTGTCACTGGACTCCCACAATGTCAACCAAGGTTCCAGACCTAGACCCAGACATGACAGCTTGCTTTCTTACTTTCTTTTTCTCTGTGTCTCTCTCTGGTGAGTGCACATGCCCTATAGCAAAATGTAAAAATTATTTTTTTAAATGAGAATTTCACTCCTGCCTTTTGGCTACAGCTGCCATTTTCCAGTAATTCTCCAAAATGGTGAACACATGGGAAAGTGGAGAGGCACTCATAGATGTTCTCTAAGCCTTTTATAAAATGTGGAGTGGTTCCTTTGGTAACATACATGGGAATCTACAAGAGAGGTGATGTTGTAGACATCAAGGGAATAGGTACTGTGCAAAAAGGAATGCCCCACAAATGTTACCATGGCAAACTGGAAGAGTCTACAATGTTATCCAGCTTGCTGTTGGCACTGTTTAAACAAACAAGGGCAATATTCTTGCCAAGAGAATTAATGTGCACATTGAGCATATTAAGCACTCCAAGAGCAGAGATAGCTTCCTACAATGAGTGAAGGAAAATGATCAGAAAAAGGAGGAAACCAAAGAAAAGGTACCTGGGCTCAACAGAAGTGCCAACTTGTTTCACCCAGAGAAGCACACTTTGTGAGAACGAATGGAAAGAAACCTGAGCTTTTGGAACCCATTCCTTACAAGTTCATGGCATAATAGGTGTTTAAAATAAATAAAAAGAACTCTGGACTGTAGAAATGTTTTTCTTTTTTTCTTTTTTTATAAGAGTTTTGCTATATGGTGCATGCACTTGCTGGAGAGAGTGAGAAATTACCCCCCAGGGGCATGGCCATGCCACAATCCCCTCTCCTCCATTCTCCTCCCAGGACTTTGGGCATACGCACACACGTGTCCAGCATGAGTTTCACAGCTCTGGGTCAGGGACTTGAACTACAGTCGGCCTTGTGGGAGTCCTGTGATGTAACTTCCACTCCATCTGCTGGTCCCTAGAAATGTTTTGCTGGTCCCTAGAAATGTTTTTCTTTCCTCTTTTTATAATTATTTATTTGATTTTTCTTGTTTATTTATTTATTTTAATTTGACCAAATAGATACACAAAGAAAAAGAGGTAAGTGAGAAAGCAAGTCACCAAGTCTGGGACTTGAACCATGGTCGGCCATGTGGGAGCCCAACGCCTCAACTGCCACATCACCTGCTGGCCCCCGAAGTGTTTTTCTTCATTGAAAGAGGTGTCCCTTCCTCCAAAGCAAATCATTAGTATTTGTCATAGAGTGTGTGCCCCAGAGAGGACACCATGCAATCCTTTCTCCATTCTCTTCTCAGTATTTGGGGCACACACACACATGAACCCTGGTATGTTTTTTTAGGTGGGTCCAGGACTAAAACCATGGAGTCAGCTATGTGAGATCCAGTGCCTTGCCACTTGCTCTCCCTCCCAAAGCAAGTTTTAATCAGGCTGTAATTCATTTTGTAATATTTATTTGAATTTAGCATTTTTCTAACAAGTAAGGTGGCTTATTATGCAACAGATAAAACTCGATTGATTAGAAAAAAATGAATATTTTGAAAACCTAGACATTGACCTTATAATTTTAATAAAAGTTGACTCAGATCATAGTACTTAAGTGTAAAATGCAAAATTATAAAGTCTCTAGACGATAACATAGGAGAAAATATAGGTGATCTTGTGTTGACAATGAATTATTAAGTACAACATCAAATGCTTAACCTATGGGGGAAAATTAATAACTTGCTATTCAATAAAATTTTAAAATTTTGCTGTGTAAAAGATACTATTAAGAATGAGAAGGGCCAGGCCAACAGGTGTCATGGAGGTTAGGCACTGCATCACACATGACTGGCTGTGCGGTTTGAGTTCCAGACCTGGTGGCTTGAAAGTCACACTAGGTGTGTATACCCAAAATCCCAAGAGGAGAGTAGAGGAGAAGGGATTGTGGTGTGACCATCCCCTCTGGGGGGTGTTTTCTCACTTTCTCCCCCTCTAAGTCTCTGTTTCTGTCTGGCAAGTGCATGTGCCCTATAGCAAAAAAAAAAAAAAAAAAAAAAAAAAAAAAAAAAGAGAGAGAGAGAGAAAAGAAAGAAAAGGGCCAATCATTTGGCCTTTTGACTAAGGTCAGGTGAAGAATGAAAAGAACCAGCCCAGTGTCCTAGTGGTTAAAGAAGCTGAATCCCACATGGATAACTGTGCAGTCTAAATCCCAGTTACAGTGATCTGAAAAAACATGCTGGTTATATATACATGCATTCCCAAAATGTAAACAAGGCAGAGAAATGAAGGGATTGCAATGTGATCATGCCTTGTTGGAGACCGGGGGAGGGTGCTTTCTCCCTCTTTTCTCTCTGTCTCTCTGGTGAGTATACTCACTCTCTGGTTAAAAAAAAAAATTTTTTTGAAGGAAGCATTTATGTTTATGTATAGCACAGAAAATCAAGTTCTTGAACTGGACCATGATGGAGATGTGAAACATCTTATGGAAGACTGTGATGTTGAAATGACCACTGTATATGACAAGCAGCAGCAGAAAGATAAAGTTCTTTTCTTTTTTTTTTTTAATGATCAGTTATTTAATTAGGTTCTTGGTAAAAAATTCAGAACACCAATTTGGGAGGATAAACTCCATTTGTAAGGGCAAACACAGATTGCAGGTAGCCCTGGAGCTGAGAACCAGCTTTGATTTTTGGTAAAATTTGCAAGTTCACAGCTTTCTGATCAACCTTGAGCTACTCTCAAATCTCCTATTTCTCCTTCTTTGTGTTGAAGATCTCACCTTTCTGGTGTCTGGACTTCCACAGCTTTTTTCTTGAAGTAAGCATGGGTAAGGTGTTTTGGGTTTTTACTTTGCTAATACCAGTTTTCATGGAGGTGGCAATGACAAATTTCTGGTGTTTCTACACAATGGACTCAATCGAGAACCAGCGGTCCAGTTACAAGTAACAAGCCGCTGCTCAGCTGCTTCAGGAAAGCCACTCTCCTGCCTCTGTGGCGCCCAGTGAGGATGAGAATGGTCCCAGGAGTGACGCTGGCTCGCAGCTTTCTCACATGCCGACTGAAGGGTTTTTTGTCGTGATTCAACAGCTTTCGAGGCACATCTTCAGTAGGATAATGCTGAGGTATTTTGTGAAGTTTAACCACCTGGATACCACCATTCTTGTCTCCACCAACTGGTTTTGTAACAGTGGCAAGAAACTTCTCCTTTTTCTGTTCAATCCTGGATTTAGTGGCTGAGTATTTCCTCTTGTACATGGCCTTCCTGGAATACATGGCAGACCAGGAGTATCTGCCGATGCCTCAGACTAGGACGGGGTTTCGGCTGCAATGGAGCTTCCCCTTCTTGGACTTTTTAGCCTTGGGGTCACCCTTTTTAACCTTGCCACTGGCATCAGCCTTTTTGGCTTCGGGTTTCTTCTTGGTATCCTGCTTCGCAGTTTTTTCACCTGCCATCTTGTATAGTGGGAAAGAGCAATAAACATAAAGGTCTATGCAGAATGTCATGGACAGAAGTTAATGAAAAATAGGAAACACTGTATAAACTTGAAGATCTTGATCATGTATTGAAGGGGTGAATTTGTCAGTGTCACAGTGAACACCTGCCAGTTAATGGTACGCTGATTATGAAACAAGCAAAGATCTATCACAATGAACTGAAAGTTGAAGGAAACTGAATATTCAACATGCCAGTTGCAGAAATTTAACACAAGGTGTTAAATACATGGCATTAATTTTTTAAAGAATTATTTCTATTTAACTTTATTTATTTATTTAAATTTGACCAGAGATGGACAGAGTGAGAGAGAGAAAGAGAGAGGGAAAGTGAGAAAATAAGCTGTCAGGTCCAGGACTTGAACCACAGTCAGCCATGTGGGAGTCCAGTGCCCCTAACCACCAAGCCACTTGCTGGCCTCCATGGCATTAATATTTTAAAAATTTGTGATCATGGGACCAGCAGGTGATGTGGTAGTTAAGGAGCTGGATTCCTACACAGCCAATCACAGTTTAAGTCCTGGACTGGGCAGCTTGAAAATCACAACAAATGGGAACCAGCAGTTAGCGTAATGGCTATGTCGCTGGACTCCCACGTAGTCGACCGCGGTTCGCGTCCCGGACCCGGTGGCTTACAACTCACGCCGGGCGCGTGTGCGTGCGTGCCCAAGATCCTGAGAGGAGAATGGAGGAGAAGGGATTGCGGCGTGACCATCCCCCCTGGGGGGTGATTTCTCGCTTTCTGTCTCTATGTCTCTCTCTGTCTGTCTGGCGAGTGCACGCGCCCTATAGCAAAAAACCTCTCCAAAAAAAAAAAAAAAAAAAAATCACAACAAATAAAAAGACATGATCACAAAGCAGCAGAGAAATTCATTGATGAGTTTGCCACGGTCAAGGAGTGAGGTGGTGGCCTTCGGGGATTCTGTATGTCAAGTGAGAGAAAAAATGTCTGATCTCCTTACACGTGCAAAAAATAAAACTCAGAGTCCCACAGTAACCTGGAAGAAGTAGGTATGAAGGTTTTAACATTGATAATGAAGCTCCAGTTGTTCAGTCATTGACTGAGGGGGAAATAGCCAAAATGGTTCTGCGTCAAAGTGATTGTGACACTGGGGGCCGGCAGGTGGCATGGTGGTTTAAAGGTGCTGGACTCCAACATGGCTGATTGAGGTTTGCATCCCAGACTTGGTGGCTTGCTTTCTCACTTTCCCACTCTCTCTCTCGTTCTCGCTCTGTCCCTTTCTGGTCAAATTAAAATAAATAAATGAATAAAAAAATAAAATAATTCTTTAAAAAAAAATAGCAACACTGAAGATGATGATGTTATTACAGAAAAAGTACCTATAGATGACATGGTGAAAATGTGAGATGGGCTGGAGCTGGCAGGTGGTGTGGTGGTAAAGACGCTGGATTCCCACGTGGTTGATGGCAGTTCAGGTCCCAGATGTGGTGGCTTGCTTCCTCACTTTCTCTCTTTATCTGTCTCTCTCTGGTCAAATTAAAAAATAAATAATACTAGAGGCCAGCAGGTGGCGTGGTGGTTAAGGACGCTAGACTCCCACATGGCCACCCGCAGTTTGAGTCCCAGACCTGGTGGCTTGCTTTTATACTTTCTCTTGCTCTCTCTTTCTGTCCCTCTCTGGTCAAATTAAATAAATAATATTTTTTCTTAAAAAAAAAAAACTTTTTTTTTGAGAGTTTTTTGCTATAGGGCACGTGTGTGCTCCAGAAAGACAGACAGAAAGAAAGTGAGAAATCACCCCCCGGGGGTGGGGGGAAGGCCATGCCGCAATTCCTTCTTCTCCGTTCTCCTCTTGGGATCTTGGGCACGCACGCACATGCACCCAGCATGAGTTTAAGCCACTGGGTCTGGGACTCGAACCACAGTCGACTACATGGGAGTTCAGCAACATAGCCATTACAGTAATTGCTGGTCCCCAAAATAAATTAATTCTAAAAAAATGGAATGATGGGCTTATTGAGGATTAGAGCAGTGTGCATTCGTAACAGAATGAGAAATCAAATCAGTTTATATAGTCAGAGATTCCTAAGACAAAAACCAATGAAGCCATCCATTAGAATGCCCTCTCATCCCTAGATGACCTAGTTCCTCAACTCCTTCCAATATTTCTTCTCACCTAAAAGAATAGAATATAGTGTAAGTAATCTTTCATCAAAACACAGCATCCTAGGTGGAAACTGAAAGCCATCTATTGTTTGTTGATGGTTTTGTTTAACAGTGATAGAGGTACTCTGGGGATGATACCTGCTTAGTTACTCTGAGTGTATTCTTTTTTGTGTGTGTATGAGAGATTTTTGCTGTAGAGTGTGTGCACTTGTGAGAGAGACAGAAAGCAAGAAATCAGCCCCCAGGAGGGATGGCCATACCACAGTCCCTTCTCCTCTACTCTCCTCTCGAGATTTTGGGCATACATGCACACGTGCCCGGTGTGAGTTTCAAGCCGCTGGGTCCAGGACTCAAACCATGGTCAGCCATGTGGGCATCCAGTGATGTAACCATTACACCATCTGCTGGTTGTGAACTTACTCTTTTTTTCCACTGTATTAATGATTTAAATATATATATATATATGTGTGTGTGTGTGTGTGTGTGTGTGTGTGTGTGTGGAAGTATGTATGTATGAGGAAATATGAGGAAATGTGTAAGAGATGATTATTTGTGGATAACATAAAAATTCAGAATCAGAACTGATGGTGATGTCAAACAACCACAGATTACCCACATGGGCTGCTGAGCTAGTAATACCTATACTATCTGATGGTTCAGTGTATATAGACCTTGTTTCATGCACAGATGACTAATAATACTGTATGAAATTACTTTCAGGTCATGCATGCAAGATGTATGTGAAACATAAATGAACTTCATTTTTAAATTTGGGTCCTATCCCCAAGGTACCTGATTATGTCTATGCAAAAATTCTGAAATCCAAATCAATTCTGGCCCCAAGCATTTAGAAAACAGGACCCAACCTATATAGGCACTCAAACTTTTTTTTTAATGATTATTTTACTTAACTTTATTTATTTATTTTAATTTGACCAGAGAGGGACAGAGTGATAGAGAGAGAGAGGGACACCAGCAGTTGGCGTAATGGCTATGTCACTGTACTCCCATGTAGTCCAGCGTCCTTAACCACCATGCCACCCTCAAGCCCCGAAAGGCAAAATACTTTTTTTTTTTGAGGGGTTTTAGACAGAAAGTGAGAAATCACCCCCAAGTGGGGGGGATGGTCATACCACTATCCCTTCTCCTCCATTCTCTCAGGATCTTGGGCATGCACGCACACATGCCTGGCTTGAGTTTAAGCCACCGGGTCAAGGACTTGAACTGCGGTCAACTACATGGGAGTTCAGTGACATAGCCATTACGCCAAATGCTGGTTCCAGGAAAAAACTTTCAAAAAATTCTTCTCTAAAAACTTGAATTAATTTTTTTTTGGAGAGGTTTTTGTTATTTGTTTTTTTTTTTTGTTTTTTTTTTTTTTGGCTATAGGGCACGTACGCTCGCCAGACAGACAGAGACAGAGAGACAGAAAGCGAGAAATCATCCCCCAAGCGGGATGGCCACACCACAATCCCTTCTCCTCCATTCTCCTCTCTGGATCTTGGGCACGCATGCACACGCACCCAGCGTGAGTTTTAAGCTACCAGGTCCGGGATGCGAACCGCGGTCGACTACATGGAAGTCCAGCGACATAGCCATTATGCCAACTGCTGGTCCCAAAACTTGAATTAATTTTTAAAAATTTTGCCAGAGGTCCTGTGCACTCACCAGAGAGAGATAGAAGAAAAGTGAGAAAGCACCTCCTATGGGGGATGGTCACACCACAGTCCTTTTTCCTCCATTTCTCCTTTCAGGACTTTGGGTATGCATGTACACATGCCCCATGCATTTTTCAAGACATCATGTCTGGAACTCCAATGGTATAGTTGGCCATGTGGAATCTAGCTGCCATTTACATTAAAATAAATGAATTAGGGACCAGCAGATAGTGTGATGGCTATATCACTGGACTCCCATGTAGTCGACCATGGTTTGAGTCCTGGACCCAGTGGCTTAAACTCACATTGGGTGCATGTGTGTGCGTGCCCAAGATCCCAAGAGGAGAATGGAAGAGAAGGGATTGCGGCATGGCCATCCCCCTGGGGGGGGGGGGGGTGGTGATTTCTCGCTTTCTGTCTCCACGCCACTGGCTGACCCAACCTGAATTGATTTTAAGGTCAAATGTATAATTTCCATGAAATCATGAAAAAAAAAAGTTGTGCCACATAACACCTTTGGGAAGCCTGATTCTATAGGCAAGAGAGAGGTCTGCTGAGCCTGAGAGACTGGGCTGAGGCTATCTCCTCTCTTGCTGGTTGAATAACCTGGGGCAAGTTACTTAACTCCGCTGTCCTGGGATATCTGTGCTGATATCCAGGTTGGTGTTTTGGATAAAGAATTGAATGAAACATTCCAATAACAAAAGGAAAAGGTTGGGCCCCCTGATTGTTCTCATCTCATTGGCTATATCAGATGTGGCTGGGCCCACTGATTCATCTCATTGGCTATATCAAATGTGGCTTAATCAACTAGACATCCCCTACTAATCTCCTGCCTATACTACCTTGGCTAGGAGGAATTTTTTTCTGCCCTAGTGAGATTTTTCTTTTTTTAAAGAATTATTTTGTTTATGGGGACCAGCAGATGGCATGGTGGTTAAGGTGCTGAACACTCCCACATGGCTGGCCATGGTTCGAGTCCCGGACCTGGTGGCTTGCTTTCCCACTTTCACTCTCTCTCGCTCTCTCCCTAGTCAAATTAAAATAAATGAATGAGGGACCAGCAGATGGCGTGATGGCTATGTCACTGGACTCCCATGTAGTTCGAGTCCCAGACCCGGTGGCTTAAACTCACGCTGGGTGCGTGTGCGTGCGTGCTCAAGATCCCAAGAGGAGAATGGAGGAGAAGGGATTGCGGCATGGCCATTCCCCGGGGGGTGATTTCTCACTTTCTGTCTCTGTCTTAAAAAACGAATACTAATTAATTAATTAATTAATCACTTTAGAAAATTATTTTTAAAAAGAATTATTTTAACATTTAATTAATTAATTAATTAATTTTAATTTGATCAAAGAGGAACAGAGTGAGAGAGAGATTGAAAGTGAGAAAGCAAGCTGCCAGGTCTAGGACTCAAAAACACAGTTAGGCATGTGGGAATCCAGTGCCCTTAACCACCATGCCACTTGCTGGTCCCCTGATTGGATTTTTCTATTTAGCTACATGGACAGATGCTCCAGCCCCCTTACTAGCTTTCATTTTCTAGCTTTCTCCTGCCTCATAAGCTTTTTTCTTAAAGAATTATTTAATTTTATTCATTGTCTTTTTAAAAACTTTTTAAAATTTTTTTTTTTAAGTTGACCAGAGAGAGACAGAGCGAAAAGGAAAGTGAGAAAGCAAGCTGCCAGGTCTGGGACTCAAATCCTGGTCAGCCATGTGGGAGTCCAGCCACCTTAACCAGGCCCCATTACCTCATAAGCTTTGATTTCCTTATCTCAGAAGTGGGAGTAATAATAACACTATCTCGGGACCAGCAGTTGGCGTAATGGCTATGTCGCTGGACTCCCACGTAGTCGACTGCGGTTCGAGTCCCGGACTCGGTGGCTTAAATTCATGCCGGGCGCGTGTGTATGCGTGCCCAAGATCCTGAGAGGAGAATGGAGGAGAAGGGATTGTGGCGTGGCCATCCCCTCTGGGGGGTGATTTCTCACTTTCTATCTCTCTGTCTCTCTCTGTCTGGTGAGCACACGCACCCTATAGCAAAAACCTCTCAAAAAAAAAAAAAAAAAGAAAGAAATAATAACACTATCTCGTGGCCTTGGGGAGGTAATAAGATCATGTGGAAATGGTTTGCCTTTATTTCCTATAGGCTTATCTTAAAAAGAATGAGAAGTATTTTTAAGAGGTCTACTAGGGGGACCAGCAGTTAGCGTAATGGCTATGTCGCTGAACTCGACCCCGGTTTAAGTCCCGGACCCAGTGGCTTAAACTCACACTGGGCACGTGTGCATGTGTGCCCAAGATCCCGAGACGAGAATGGAGGAGAAGGGATTGCGGTGTGGCCATCCCCCAGGGGAGTGACGTCTTGCTTTCTGTCTCTCTGTCTCTGTCTTTCCGAAGGGTGCACGTGCCCTATAGCAAAAACCTCTCTCAAAAAAAAAAAAAAAAAAAAGAGGTCAACTAGGTTCTGAAGAGTGGGAGTGGCTCATTGCCTCTGAGGAGGCTCAAAGCTGGGAAGTTCCCTGTAACTGGGAACAATGGACAAGGTAGTGAAAAATCCAGCGTGGCCCTTGAGGGGTCCCAGACTGGCAGGATCTCCAGTAGAGTGGATTGTGATATAGCCTTGGAGCCTCGGCTAATTCTCTAGGACCACACTGAGTCAGAGGAGACTGAGATCCTGATCTTCTCCTCACCTCCCACAAATGGGCCTGCCTGGGCTAACTTATCAACGTCAGAACCAAATGTGATGCTCTGTAGGGTCTCTCCTAAATCTTCCATATATAAGTCTTCAAAATACAGTCCCTCATCTCAACCCCAAAAATGTATTAATTGACTTTTTTTTTTTTAATTTGCTAAGAATGCTCCCAAAAGAGAGAAGGAAAGTGAGAAAACAACCCATGGAGGGTGGTCACGTCACACTCCCTCTTCCTCCATTTCTCCTTTCAGGATTTTGGCAATGCATGCACACACACCTAGCATGTTTTTCAAGCCACTGGGTCTGAGACTCAAACCACACAGTTGGCCATGTGGGATCCAGCTGCCTTCACCACCACGCCATTAGCTGGCCCCAAGGATTGAATTTCTTAGTCATATGAGTAGATACTTGCTATTATTGGTATTTAGAAAGATGAAGAATAAGACCTTTCACATCAGACTCATGCTCTTCCATATGTAAAGTACAGTGCCTGGCAAATGGTAAGTGGTCATTAACTATGAGCTAGTACTTCTGGATGTACATGCCAATCTCCATCTGGCCTCAGATGAGGTTGTGGTGTTGTGATAGACACCTCTACATCCCACCACAGCTCTAAAGGCTAACCTGAGAGCGCTTGGGGAACACAGACAATGAGATATTAGAAAGTGCAGAGACCAGGAGTTAGTGTAATGGCTATGTCGCTGAACTCCCATGTAGCCAACCGTGGTTCGAGTCCCAGACCCGGTGGCTTAAACTCACACCAGGTGTGTGTGCGTGCGTGCCCAAGACCCCGAGAGGAGAATGGAGGAGAAGGGATTGTGGCGTGGCCATCCTCCCTGGGGGGTGATTTCTCACTTTCTATCTCTCTGTCTCTCTCTGTCTTTCGGGCGATCACATGCGCCCTATAGCAAAAGAACAAAAAAACCCTCTCCAAAAAAAAAAGGAAATGCATAATGGTATTTATAATGGCTTATTCTGGTTGAAATGCCAACGTGGGAAATGATGCCTTACTCCTCTAATACAAAGTGGAAAAGAACTAATCTATGCCAGATGGACTGAAAAACAAAAGCTGAAACAGAGAAGAGATCCTGGTCCCTATATCATGATTTGCCCTTTGTATATGAGTTGTTCCATTGTTTTGTTCAAAGTGCTATAAAGTTGGGATTTACTGAAGACATACAAAATGCCAGGCACAGGACTCAAGATTTTCTGATGTAACTTTGGAGTGCACAATTTGATAATTTTTTAAAAAGATGATTTATTTAGGGAACCAGCAGTTAGCGTTAATGGCTATGTCGCTGGACTCCCACGTAGTCGACCGTGGTTCGCATCCCGGACCCGGTGGCTTAAAACTCACGCCGGGCGCGTGTGTGTGCGTGCCCAAGATCCCGAGAGGAGAAGGGAGGAGAAGGGATTGCGGCGTGACCATCCCCCCTGGGGGGTGATTTCTCGCTTTCTGTCTCTGTCGCGTTACCGACGACCCGGAGACAGTCTTCTCTTCCGCACTTTATTCTCCCAGGTTATATTACATAAGTTCTTCTCCCGCTCCCTCCCAGGGCCTTATATAGGGCCCTTAGCCAATCAGCGTACTGTCCACGCGTAAGGAAGTTGACCTCAGCTCTGGGATTGGCCGCATGCACTGTTCCCGTGCTGATCATGCACACTCCTGCCTACTTCCTCAAAGTTGTTTACATCTATGGCTGTCCGCGGGCTTCCGCCCAGCGCCATCTTGGGCACTGCGATACTGGCGATGGGCGGGGGCGCGCCACATGTCTCTATGTCTCTGTCTGTCTGGCGAGCACACGCGCTCTATAGCGAAAACCTCTCCAAAAAAAAAAAAGATGATTTATTTAATTTTATTTATCATTATTATCATTTCATTTTTTTGTCTTTTTTTAATATTTATTTATTTATTTATTTATTTAATTCCCTTTGTTGCTAATCATTTTTAAATTTTGACCAGAGAGGGGCAAGGAGAGAGAGAAAGGGAAAGTGAGAAAGCAAGCCTCCAGGTTCGGAACTGGAACTCAAACCGTGGTCGGCCATGTGGGAATCCAGCGCTCTTAACCATCATGCCACCTGCCGGCCTCTATTATCATTTTAAATTTGCTATAGGGCACATGCACTCATCAGAGAGAGAGAGAGAGAGAGAGAGAGAGAGAGAACGTGAGGAAGTTAGCTGCCAGGTCCAGGACTCAAACTGTGGTCATCCATATGGGAGTTCAACACCTTAGCCACCACGCCACCTGCTGGCCCCAATTTGATGAGTTTTTTTTTGTTTGTTTGTTTGTTTTTTTTAAAGATTTTGCTATCGGCCATGTGCACTAGCCAGAGAGACAGAAAGACAGGAAGTGAGAAATCACCCCTACAGGGAAGATGGCCATGCTGCAATCCCTTCCTTATTCTCTTGGGAATTTGGCCATGCACACACGCACACACACACACACACAGACAGCGTGAATTTTAAGCTGCCGGGCCTGGGACTCAAACCACAGTCACTATGTGGGAGTCCAGCAACGTAACCATTATGCCATCTGCTGGTCCCTGTTTGTTTCCATTGCCAGAGAGTGCTTGCATTCACCAGAGAGAGACCAAGAAAGAAATCGCCCCCAGTAGGGCATACTTACAGCACAGTCCTTCCATTCCTCCTTCCTATAGGATTCAGGGCATGCATGGATGCATGCCTGCATGTCTTTCAAGCTACTGGGACGGAGATTCAAACTATGATCAACCATGTGGGATCTGGCTCTCTTAACTGCTACACTACAGGCTGGCCCTATTTGTGACTTTTCTATCAGGTTAGAAGAAACAGGACATCAGTGAGCAAGGTCTTAGACAGCTGCAGTCCCAAGATTCTCAAATTGTGTTCCTTGGGATGCTAGAATTTCACAGGTGGCTAAATTTAGGAGGCTCTACACATGTGACTCTAAAATGTTTCACACTGTCTAGAAATTACAACAAATTTTTATATTTATCATGTACTGATGTTTTATAGATTTATAATTGTACTACATTTATATGTCAGCAAACATATTGCATATCTGTCAGCCTTACTTGTATAGTCAATAAACAAAACTACATCGATTTAATTTAAAGATCTTAATTGGCTATATATATGATTCTAGAATCAGGCTACACTTATTCCATAAAGTAGAATAATCAAGGAGTTAAAGAAAAGAGGTTGGATTTTTGGACAGAAAAGGAATAAAGAAAGCATAACAAAGAGCAAAAAGTGGTTTGGTCATTTCAAAGTTACTTTCCTTGTAAGGTCAGAACAGGGAGACAGACCTTCTATTGTTAAAATAGAAAAAATATGTGAATGGTTAACATCAGGTTACTTCAAATTACTGACTTATTTATTGCCTTTTTTAGATTTTTGCCTTAGGGCATGTATGTTTGACTGGAGAGAGACAGAGAGAGAAAGTGAGAAATTACCCCTCAGAAAGGATTTCCACACTGTAATCCTTTCTCCTCCATTATCCTCATGGGATTTTGGGCACACATGCACACATGCCTGGTGTTTTTCAAGCCCCCGAGTCTAGGACTCAAATTGTGGTGTTGGCCTTGTGAGTTCCAGCACCTTAACTACCATACTACTTGCTTGGCCCACTTCCAATTACTTTAAAAAATAATAATAATAATAAAGTTGCTTTCTGATCGCATGACTGGCTACCAAGATGGTGCCGAAAGACAAGAAACCTAAGAAGTCCACCTAGAAGTTTACTTTGAACCTTATTCATCCAGTAGAAGATGGAATTTTTGACTCAGGAAATTTTGAACATTTCTGCAGGAAAAGGTTAAAATCAACAGGAAAATTGGCAACCTCGAAAATGTTGTTCACATGGAACACCTCAAGAATAAATTCACAGGGGAACCAGCAGTTAGCGTAATGGCTATGTCGCTGGACTCCCACGTAGTCGACCGCGGTTCGCGTCCCGGACCCGGTGGCTTAAAACTCACGCCGGGCGCGTGTGCGTGCGTGCCCAAGATCCCAAGAGGAGAATGGAGGAGAAGGGATTGCGGCGTGACCATCCCCCCTGGGGGGTGATTTCTCGCTTTCTGTCTCTATGTCTCTCTCTGTCTGTCTGGCGAGCGCACGCGCCCTATAGCGAAAAACCTCTCCAAAAAGAAAAAAAAAAGAATAAATTCACGGGACCAGTAGTTAGTGTAATGGCTATGTCGCTGGACTCCTACGTAGTCAACTGCGATTCGAGTCCCAGACCCAGTGGCTAAAACTCACACTGGGCGTGTGTGCATGCATTCCCAAGATCTCGAAAGGAGAATGGAGAGGAAGGGATTGCGGCGTGGCCGGCCCCCCTGGGAGATGTGATTTCTCGTTTTCTGTCTGTCTTTCTGGCGAGTGCATGTGTCTATAGCCTAAACCTCTCAAAAAAGAATAAAATCACAGTTATTTCTTTCTTTGTTTTTTGGGAGAGGTTTTTGCTATAGGGCGTGTGCATTCGCCAGAAAGACAGAGAGAGAGAGAGAGAGAGAGAGAGACAGAAAGCAAGAAATCACCCCCCAGGAGGGATGGCCACGCCGCAATCCCTTCCTCTCCATTCTCCTCTCAGGATCTTGGGCACACATGCACAAGCACCTGGCATGAGTTTTAAGCCATTGGGTCTGGGACTTGAACCGTGGTCAACTACATGGGAGTTCAGCAACATAACCATTACACTAACTGCTGGTCCCGTAAAATCACAGTTATTTCTGAGAAACAGTTCTCTAAAAGGTATTTGAAATACCTCACCAAGAACTACCTTAAGAACAACCTCTGTGATGGGCTTCGTTTGGTTGCATCTGACAAAGAGACAGGAACTTGTTACTTCCAGATTAGTCAAGATGAAGAAGGGTCAGAGTCTGAGGAGGAGTTGAAGCCTCACCTTGCCAGGCTTTGCTTGCTAAATAAAACAAATGAAGGATACATGAGAAAGAATTTTCTGGAAATAGACTTTTAGTTTATTAATGAATAAAAATCACTGCTTGTAAAAAAATAAATAAAGTTTAGGAACCAGCAGGTGGCGTGGTAGTTAAGGGAACCAGATCCCATATTACCACTTCCCTGGTGGCATCCCAGTCCCTGTGGCTTGAAAAATACACCAGGCACGTGTGTGTGCATGTCCAAAATCCTGACACGTCGGAGGAAGGGAAAAGGAACTGTGGTATGGCCACAACCCACTGGAGGATGCATTCACCCTCTCCTTTTTCTGTCTGTCTGTCTGTCTTCAGTGAGCACATGCACTCCCTGGCAAATTAGGAAAAAAAAAAAAAAAAAAAAAAAAAAAAAAAAATATATATATATATATATATATATACAAGTAAACTCAATTTTAGTAATTTTTAAAATTTGAACCAGCTGGTGATGCAGTGGTTAAGGAAACTGAATTCCAAATGGCCAATGGTGAGGTTCCAGTCTCAGACATGGCTTGAAAAACACACCAGGCACAGGATTTTGTGCATGCATGCCCCAAATCCCAAGAGAATGGAGAAGGGATTATGACATGACCATTCCCCCAGGGGAGGTGCTTTCTCATTTCTTCTCTCTCTCTGTCTCCAGCGAATGCATGTGCCCTGTAGCAGAAGTTAATTTTTTTTTTTTTACATTTAACTCAACATATCTAAATATGGTCATTTTAACAAGTAATTAATATTAACATTATTGGCACCAGCAGATGGAGTAATGGCTACGTCACTGGCTTCCCATATAGTCAACTAAGGTTCAAGTCCCAGACCCGGTGGCTTAAACTCAGGGATTGCAGTGTGACCATCCCCCCTGGGGGGTGATTTCTTGCTTTCTGTCTCTCTTTCTCTCTCTGTCTTTCTGGTGAGTGCACATGCCCTATGGCAAGAAAAAGTAATTAACATTATTAATATGGTATTTTATATTTTGTAGGGAATTCAAAGTGTATTTTATTTAGAACATTTCTCAACTAATTTTCATCAAATACTTGATCTACATTTAGATTTTATAAAATTTACAATTGAAAAGGTAGATTCATATACATAGTATGTTCTAAACATACTTGAAAGTTTTCCAATAATTGAACATCAGTTTTTAAATTGAAATTACTGAAAATTACATAAAATTAGAAACTCAATTCCTCAGTCACACTATCTATATTTCAAGTGTTCAATAGGCCCATGTGGCTGATGTTTACTATACAGTATTGGACAGCCCAGGAGATGCTTAGTGAATGTTATTGAGTGTCTGAGTAAATGAATGAGTGACAAGAGGTAGGCTAGTTCAATAGACTGCTCTTGTATTGTCCATGGACATGGGAAGAATTATTATTATTATTATTTTTAGGTTTTTTTTCATGGGGCATGTGTGTTCATTAAGAGAGAGAGAGAGAGAAAGTAAAAAATCACCCCTGGGGAATGGCCATGCCACAGTCTCTTTTCCTCCATTTACCTCTTGGGATTTTGGGCATGCACACATACCTTGCATGATTTTCTTTCTTTCTTTCTTTTTTCCCCAAATAATTATTTTATTTAACTTTATTTGTTTATTGTTTTAAATTTGATCAGAGAGGGACAGAGGAAGAGAGAGGGAGAGGGAAAGTGAGAAAGTGAGCTACCAGGTCTGGGACAGGAACTGCAGTCAGCACCCCTACCTACTATGCTACTTGCTGTCCCCCCACTCCCTGCGTGATTTTCAATTCACCAGATCTGGGACCCAAACCATAGTCAACCATGCAGGAATCCAGTGCCTTAACCACTATACTACCTGCTTCCCCCAGGCAGGGTATTTTTAAATGAAAACAAGAAATAGCAAAATCATATATGCACTATTATCCTATTATTTATTTATTTAGTTAGTTAATAGAGATTTTTGCTATAGGGTGCATGCACTTGCTGGAGAGACAGAAAGCAAGAAATCACCCCCCGGGGGGTCGCTATGCCACAGTCCCTTTTCCCTTATTGTCCTCTTGGGATCTTGGGCATGCATACACATGTGCCCGGCATGAGTTTCAAGCCACCCAGTCCAGGACTTGAACCACGATCAGTCATGTGGGAGCTGAACCACTAAGCCACCTCTTGGTCCCATTTTTATTTTTTTAATATTAAATAAATAATAGTCATATAGAGGAAAAATACTGACAAAGACATGCCAAAGTTTATTCATTCAGTTCAGCAGTTTTCAGAGAGACGAGCTGTGTGGCTGGATGTAAAGGAGCCAAGGCTTTCCCTCTGTCCTTGGACGGTTTGATAACTGAGTCTATGGATTAAAAATTTGAAGGGATATCCAGGAAAAAGTGAATTCTCAAAACCTCGGTGAGATCTAGAAGCTGATAAACTCTCTTCTCAGAGGAAAGGGAGGGGAGTGTAGGTAAGTAAAGGGGAGTAAATGATTTTTGGAAAGGGTGACAGGGTCCTTAGAAGAATAGGTAACAATTTGTGACAAAGTTTGTGTGGGTGTCGTGTCAGCTTCTGGACTTCTAGCTCCTGTCAGGGGGTTTAGGACAGTCCAGTTCATTTTGGAGGATCTGTCTTTTTTTTTTTTTTTTTTGAGAGGTTTTTTTCGCTATAGGGCGCGTGCGCTCGCCAGACAGACAGAGAGAGACAGAGAGACAGAAAGCGAGAAATCACCCCCCAGGGGGGATGGCCACGCCGCAATCCCTTCTCCTCCATTCTCCTCTCGGGATCTTGGGCACGCACGCACACGCGCCCGGCGTGAGTTTTAAGCCACCGGGTCCGGGACACGAACCGCGGTCGACTATGTGGGAGTCCAGCGACATAGCCATTACGCTAACTGCTGGTTCCCGAGGATCTGTCTTTTATAAGGGAGTTCAAAGAGACTCTCCCTGCATTGCTGTTTTGCTTTTTTATTTTAAAGTTTATTTCTACAAGTAAGAGAGACACAGAAAGGGAGAGAGAATGGCCCCGACAAGGTCCCAACACCCCAATCCACCCCCAGCGTCAGCCAGCCCCAGGTCATGGGCATGCTTGGTCGATGGGTGACCTTCCCTTGTGGTTTGCCTCCTTGCAGAATGTCACATTTTACTACCATGCCACCATCCAGCCCCTGCTTCTGATTTTTCAAGCTCAAAGCTATCAAATCCCAAAAAGAGAGACAGATGGAGGAGAAGGGATTACGGTATGACCATCTCACATGGGGGGGGGGGGAGCCTTCTCACTCCCACCTCTCTCTGGCTAATGCATGCACCCTCTTGCAAATTAAAAAAAGAAAAGATGATCAATTTTATGTTGCATATACTTTACCATAATTTTTTAAAAAAGAACTGTTGAAAGCCATTGTTTCTGGCAGTAGTTGTATTGCTAACTCACCTTGAGAAAGATACTGAAATGACAGCGCTTCAGTCTGTACAGTTGGGTAAGGTAAACAGGCTAAAGAAAGTGACTTGTAACTGGTTCCCTTTGGGTGTCAGGAACTGTGGAATTAGAGTAGGCAAGAGAAAGAGCTCACCGACAGATGGCGACCTTGGCCCGCCTTTTCAGCTAGCCAACTAGGGCTGCTTTTTACTCTTTTTCTTTCTCAATTTGTACCTTAGCAGAAACTCACTAAAGAAAGGGTTTTCTCTCAGATGAATTTCCCTGTCATTTCTCTAGTGTACGTGTGTGTGTGTGTGTGTGTGTGTGTGTGTGTGTGTGTATTTTAGGTTTTTGATATAGGACACCTGTGCTCACCAGAGAAACAGAGACAGAGAGAGAGAACATGAGAAATCACCTCCCTGACAGTGGGAGGGATGGCTATGTTACAATCACTTCTCCTCCACTCTCTTTTTGAGAGTTTAGGCATACACACACACACACACACACACACGCCTGGTGTGATTTTCATGCTGCCATGTTGTGGACTTGAACCGTGGTCAACCATGTGGGAGTCCAGCATCTTAGCCACAGTTCTACCTGCTGGTGACTCTTCAGTATATTTTACATAAACAGTGCTGTCTAGTTCTCAAAGAAGGTAGAGAAGTGATGAGGGACTGATAGATTCAAAGGATCAAATCCAGCCCCAAATAATTTCAACTTCCCCCTTTTCTTTTTTTTAAAGATTTATTTTACTTAATTTTATTTATTCATGCATTTATTTAAATTTGACCAGAGGGGGAGAGGGGGAGAGAGAGAGAGAGAGAGAGAGAGAGAGAGAGAGCGAGAGAGATAAAGCAAGCTACCAGGTCCAGGACTTGAACTGTGGTCAGCCATATGGGAGTGTCTAGCACCTTAACCACCATGCCACCTGCTGGTCCCCCCCACCTTTCCCTTGACTGAATTGCCTTCCTCCTTGTATCCCTCCCATCTGCCTTCAGCCTTTCCACACAGTACAAGTGGGGCATGGTCAGGATTCCTGCTGCACCCACAACATCCATGGAACTTGGATAGGTTATTTGTCATCTCTAAACCTCAGGCTTCTCAGCTATAAAATAGGTTAATTATAGGTTAAAGCCAGATTGTGGTGTTCATAATGGGGGACCTTTTCTGCCAGAAACCATTCTGAATGCCTGATGTGTTGCAGCCCTCTCCAGGAGGAAGGGGACACTTATTACCCACTGTCCAATGGGGACATTCAGATCAGCCCTTGGCCTCACACTGACTTCACCACACTCTGTGGCCTCTCTTCTTAGAGGCTAGTTCCTTCATAAACAGATGATTAGAACTGAAAAGTGAGGGGTGTAGTTTGGGCAGCAGGTGGCATGTTGGTTAAGGTGACTGGATCCCAAATAGCTGACTCTGCAATTGGAGTCATGGACCCAGCTACTTGAAGATTATGCCAGCTGTGTGTACAATTGTTTCCAAAATCCTGAGAGGAGAATGGTGGAGAAGGGATTGTGGTGTGGCCATTCCCCTACCATGGTCCCCTTTCTCTCTCTGGCAAGCACACATTCCCTGTGCCAAAAAAAAAAAAAAAAAAAAACAAAAAAACAAAGTGGGATTTGACGAGGTACATCCATCAGTTGGAAGGAGGCCTCACTATGTCCTGTTCCATCTGCTTCAGCCTTCTGAGTAGCTGGGACCACAGGCATTCACCTTATGCCTGGTCTTTCAAGGTGGGTTGGGAAACAAACCTAGGCCTGTCCTGAGGTCTTAGCTAGCTGAGTAGGAGTGTCCAGCAGCTACTATCACAGCTGGACCTCATTTAATCTTTTTAGCGTCTTTTAGCACAAAGAAAAGTACAGAGTAATGCAGGCTGAGTATCCCATATCTGAAAGCTTGCAACCAGAAATGGTCATGATTTCAGATTTTGGAATATTCCACATATACAGGATGAGGTGTCTTGGGGATGGGACCCAAGTCTAAACAGGAAATTCATTTATGTTTCATATACATCTTATAGACATAGCCTGAAGGTAATTTTGTACAATATTTGTGTATTGCAGCATTTTGACCAAGACCCATTATATGAAGTCAGGTGTAGAAATTGCTACTTGTGCTGTCATGTCTGTGCTCAAAAAGTATCATATTTTGAAAAAAAAAGTATCATATTTTGGAATTCAAAATATCAGATTAGGAATATTCAACCTGTATACAAACACCCATTCACCTACATTCAGATTTTAAAATGTCAGAGCCACCCATCTAGTACAGCAGTTAAGCATTATACAGAGGAAGCCACGTGGCTGATCAAGGGTTTGAGTCCTGGCCTCAGCATCTTGAAAAACCTGCCAGGTGGGGATCAGCAGGAGATGCAGTGGTTGAGGTGCTGGACTCCCACATAGCCAATTGTGCTTTGAGTCCCGGACCTGATGGCTTGCTCTCTCACCTTTCCTCTTTCTCTCTGTCTCTCTCTGGTGAGAACACATGACCTATAGCAAATTTTATATAATAATAAGTAATTCTTAGAAAGAAAGAAAAGCCTGTCAGATGCACATGCATGTGCCCAGGATCCAGATGGGATGGAGACTTGGAGGAAAAGGAATTGCAGTGTAGACTCGGTTCCATGATGGGGAAGGCAGATGTGTGTCTACACACTCTCTCTTTCTCATGTGTGCATATTCCCTCTCACATTAAAAAAAAAAAATCAATATTTGCTTCAGATTTTCTTTCTAAAGAAAAAAAAGATGTGCAGTCCCTTATCTTTTTCCTTTTTATTTATTTTATTTATTTATTTATTTATTTATTTATTTATAAAGTTTTTGCCATAGAGCATGTGTGCTCCCCAGAGAGAAATAGTGAGAGGGAAAGTGGGAAATTGACCCCCAGGGTGATAGCCATACTGCAATCTATTCCATTCTCCTCCCGGAATTTTCGGCAGGCCCACACATGCATCCAGCATGATTTTCAAGCTGCCATGTCTGGGACTCAGACCACAGTCAGCCAGGTGGGAGTCTAGTGCCTTAACCACTGCTTCACCTCCTGGCCCCATGAGATTCCTTTTCTATCTCTGCTAAAACCCATTTCCTCTTCCCCTCCTCAAAGGAAGCCATAATGTATCTGTAAATAATGTATTCATTATTTGTTTTGTTTTGTCTTTGTTTTTTTTTTTTTTCTATAAGGACTGTGTGCTCACCAGAGAGAGAAAGACATAAGAAATCACTCCCCAGAAGAATGGCCATACTGCAATTCTTTTTCCTCCATTCTCGTCTCAGTATTTTGGGCACAGGCACACACACTTTTGGCATGTTCGAAACATCTCTGGATCCAAGATTTGAACCGCTCAGTCATCCACGTGGGATCCACCGCCTTAACCACCATGCCACCAGCTGGCTCCATTATTTGGTATTTTTTATTGAAATCTTTATCAATTTATAGTAGATTCATTGGCAGTTGTAAGAAATAATGCACTCGAGGCCAGCAGGTGGTGTGGTAGTTAAGGTGCTAGATTCCCACATGGCCTACCGAGGTTCAAATCCTGGACCCAGTAGCTTGAAAATCATGTTGGGCATGTATGTATGCATGCCCCAAATTCCAAGAGGATAATGGAGAAGGGATTGTGACATGGCCATCTCCCCTGGGGGGTGATTTCTTACTTTCCCTTTCACTGTTTCTCTCTGGTAAGCACACATACCCTATGGCAAAAACCTAAATAAAAAAGAAAGAAATAATGCATTTTGCCCAATTCCCCCAGTGATGCAAAACTATAATATCACAGCCAGAATGTTGACATTGATACAACCTGCCATTCTTACTCAGATTTCCTGTTTTACTTGTCTTCATTTGTGTTGTATGTTATATCTTGAAATATTCACATCCTTCTGCAATTTTCCTTTTCACCCAAAATGATTTTTTCAATATCTCTCCATCTTGTACATGCTGTTCCAGATCAAACATTATGTGAGTATACCGCAATTTATAATTCATTCCACATTGACATAAAAGTAGGTTGCTTTATTTTTCTCAGTGTTATAAATAGTACTATGGTTAGGAGTCTTGTATTTGTCTCCATGAGCTATAGTTTAGAGAATATGACTAGAAATTGAATTTCCAGGTCATAAGATATCTCCATTCCAATTTATTAGACATTAACAAATTGTTCTCCAAAGTATCCAATTTACACTCGCCCCATCAGTGCAGGAAAATTCTCATTTCTCTTTATCATGTGTGCATGAAAAGGTATCTCATTATTTGAATTTGCATTTCTTTGCATAGATGTAGGTAAATGTCTGATTCAAACAGAAAATGAAATTACTATTTTTTGTTTGTTTTTTTAATCTAAGGTTCAGGAGAGAGACAGAGAGAAGGAGCGGGAAATCACCACCCAGGGGAATGACCACGCTGCAATTCCTTCTCCAGTCTCCTCTCAGGATTTTGGGCAAACACAAACCTGTGCCTGACTTGTTTTCTAAGCCACTGGATCTGGCACTCAACCGCATGGACTTGGCCATGTGGGATCCAGCTGCCTTAAGTTGCACGTCACCTGCTGGCCCCAAGAAATGGAATTATTAAAAGCATCTAAAATACCCAGGAGAGCTGGAAAACCAGACCCAAAGCTTTGCAGACTGAAATGTGCAAATCATGCCATAGAGCCGGCCGGTGGGGAGGACACTGTCTCACTACTGAGCACCAGATGTCTCCACTCACTCCCCAACGCCCCTGGAGGCAGAGCCTAGTGTGGGGGATGCCCACAGCCTCTGCTTTCCTTAGACATGGGTGTGGGCGTGGCCGCTGCCATGAGCTAACACTGTCCTGGAGACCACTGTGCTCCACTAACCCAGCATCCCATGTAAGCCGGGTAGGTGCAGCTGGGGAGGGCGTACCTGGCAAGAGACATCCTCAAAGGAGGCAAGATACAACCACTGAGTAGCTAAAAAGTCATGACAAATGGCCACTCCGCCTAAGTGACAGGGAGACTGAACACCTTTTCTTATGTGTACTGGCCACTCAGATTTCTTTTCCAGGGAATTATTCACGTATCCCTGTTGCTTCCTTTGGGTGATTCATCATTTTCATGTCGAAACGTCTGAGTTCTTTATGAATTCTAACTTCTAATCTTCACACTTATTATATATATTAAAAATATGGCTTATCTTTTCACTTCATTCCTGTTGTCTTTTTTTTTTTTTTTTTTAAATTCCTTTCCTACTATTCCAGTTAATGAAAGGGAAACTTTATTAAGGCCCCAGGACAGGAAACCACCTTTCGGGGAGAGGGGCCTTTTTTGACCTTGTGTTGCAGGTTGTTGGTGTGGCCACACTTCTCCAGGCAGTTGATAATGTGGGTGACAGGGGGGTTGGGAGGAGGCCTGCAGGCCACAGATCACCTCATCCAGGCTGTAGTTTGGGGTGAGCTGGCGGAGGACAGGCTGGACGATGCTGCCTCACAGATGATGTACCAAGTGCGGGGTCGACTCTCTCTGGATGTTGTGGTCTGAGAGAGCGTGGTCACTCTCCAGTTATCTGCCCACAGATGTCAGACAGTGCTGGTCAGGTGCGATGATAACCTCCTTGTCTTGGATTTTTGGCTTCAACATTCTCAGTGGTGTCACTGGACCCAACTTCCGGGGTGTTGATCGTCACAGAGATCTGCATCTCTGGCTGCTCTACCACCTTATTGAAGAAAAAGAGCGTCCATGGCATCTTTCCTCATAAAGTTTTGTTGTATCACATTATCAAATTCCCAGTGTTTGAAATTATTTTTCTGTGTGTGTGTGGTTGTTTTCTGTTTTTAAATCATTCATTTTATTTTATTTATTATTATTTTTCAATTTGAACAGAAAGAGACAGAGAGAGGGAAAGTGAGAAAGCAAGCCACCTGGTCCAAGACTCAAACCATGTTTGGCCATGTGGGATTCAGCACCTTAACCACCATACCACCTGCAGACCCCAGACTTTTTTTTTTTTTTTTAAGAATTATGTATTTAGTTTTATCTAGTACTATAATTTCCTTTACTTTTTATTTGTTATAGGGCATGTTCACTCACCAGAGAGAGAGGGAGTGAGAAAGCAAGTCACCAGGTCTGGGACTTGAACCACAGTTGGCCATGTGGGTGTCCAGTACCTTAACCACCATGCCACGTGCTGGTCCCTATTGGGGTTGTTTTAAGACAGGGACTCACATATCACAACCTCCTGCCTCTGCCTCCTGAGTAGTTAGAATTTCAGATTATTTGCCACCATGCCCAGCAATTCCTGAGCCAGGAATTGAACCTAGGGTTCCAGTGTGGCTTCAGCCTGCCAAGCAGCAGTGTCCGGTGTCCTTCCTCTACTATGGCTGGCTTTTTATTTTTTTATTTTTATTTTATTTATTTATTTATTTATTTTTTTATTATCTATTTTTTTATTACATTGCCCATTATTTTTCTTTATTGTGTTTTATGTGCTTCTCTGTTTTGAGAATATGGCTAGGTGGAATAACTGGGCCAACTCTTTTGCTGAAAACAACTGAAATGCTGGATTTAAAAAGCCGTTTTGGAACCAGCAGATGGCATAATGGTTACGTCACTGGACTCTCACATGGCTGACAGCAGTTTGAGTCCTGGACCTGGTGGCTTCAAACTCACACTGGGCATGTGTGCATGCGTGCCCAAAAACCCTAGAGGAGACTGTAGAAGGGACTGCAGTATGGCCATCCCCCTTGGGGAGTGATTTCTCGCTTTCTGTCTCTCTGGCAAGAGCATGAGCCCTATAACAAAAATCTCTCTTTTTAAAAAAAATAGCCTTTGGGACCAGCAGTTGATGTAATGGTTATGTTGCTGGACTCCCATGTAGTCGACCACAGTAAAAGTCCTGGACCTGGTGGCTTAAACTCACGCTGGGCATGTGTGCGTGCGTGTCCAAGATCCTGTAGAGGAGAATGGAGGAGAAGGGATTGCGGTGTGGCCATCCCTCCTGGGGGGTGATTTCTCGCTTTCTGTCTCTCTGTCTCTCTCTGTCTTCATGGCGAGTGCATACACCCTATAGCAAAAACCTCTCAAAAAAAAAAAAAAAAAAAAAAAAAAAAAAAAAAACCTTTTTAAGAAAGTCAGTGAAGAACTGACAAGAAAATAATGTCTAAAATCTAAGGGAAATAAGAGGAGCACTGGGGGGATTTGTTGGTGACCTTGAGCTCCAGCTAATGGCCTTAGAGTACATGCAGGAAATTAGAGACCATAGTGTACAATACAGGAAGTCTAACTGAAAGCCACTGTCTCTTAAAACTGGGAACTCAAAGGCCACATATGTATCCTAAGGGTACGTGGGAGGCAAAGTAAAGTTACTCTTTCCTACCAAAATGAGAAATTATAAGAAAAGTTGAGTAACTATAGAATAGGCAGGGGAGTGGAGGATTATCTCTGAGGTGTACCAATAAACCTGCCCTCGCTGGGGTCTGTTGCTCAGATTGGGAATCTGGAAACCCTTAAGCTTCAAAAGCAAAGTGGTCTCAGACTGGGAGTTTTCCTAGGTGCCTAGTAGAAGCAAATGTCAATTCTCACTAGAGAAGTGCATCTTTACCAACCAGGCCTCAAAACAAAACAAAACAAAAAACTATGCAGCCAGCAGGTGGTGTGGTGGTCAAGGGCGCTGGACTCCCACATGGCTGACCACGGTTTGAGTCCTGGACCTGGTGGCTTGCTTTCTCACTTTCTTTCTATCTCTCTCTCTCTCACTCTGTCCCTCTCTGATTAAGTTGAAAAAAAGAAAGAAAGAAAGAAAAGAAAGAAAGAAAGAAAGAAAGAAAGAAAGAAAGAAAGAAAGAAAGAAAGAAAGAAAGAAAGAGGGAGGGAGGGAGGGAGGAAGGGAGGGAGGAAGGGAGGAAGAAAGCTAAGTAAAAGTAATTCTTAAAAAAGAAAACTACAAAAATTTCCTAATAGAAGTGAGCAGCTCACAGTTAGAAAGTAATAAACACACACAGGAAAACATACCATAAATGAGAATCAGAAAAGTGCAGTCGGTTAAACAAAACCATAAATATTTCAACTATTGGAATTATTCGACACATTATAAATCAACTAAAGACAAAGAAATAAAAGAGAATATAACAAATATCTGCCAACAAACTATAAAAAATTACCTTGCAGATTTAAAAATAGCTAAATAAAACTTCTAGAAGTAAAAACTGCAATTATTGAAAATTTAAAACTCAGTGGATTACAGAAGTGAACATAAGATTAGTCAACTGGAAAATAGGTCAGATGAAATTATCCAGAATGTAGCACAGATTGATAAAGATGTAATACAATAAAGTAATCTTTAGAATTATTTTTAAATGTGAAAGGTAACCTTTTATTGGAAATGCACCACTTAAAACTTTGAAAAAGCTTGTTTTCGTGGATGTATATTGCTCGCTTATAGAATAAAACAAAGTTCAGCATCAATTCTATTCTCACATTCCATTTTTATAAATATAAGCATTAAGAAATTCTGTTCACGGAGGGGCTGCCAGGTGGCATGGTGGTTAAAGGCGTTGGACCCCCCCCGCATGGCCAACCGTGGTTTGAGTCTCGGACTGGGCGGCTTGCTTTCTCCTCTCTTACTCTCTCCTGCTCTCTCTATCCCTCTCTTGTCAAATTAAAATACATAAATAAATAACTAACTAACTAAATAAATAAATAAATAAAGTTAAATGGAATAATTCTTTAAAAAAAAGAAAAGAAAAAGAAATACCGTTCATGGCGTAATGATTATGTTGCTAGACTTCCACATGGCCGACCACGGTTCAGGTCTTAGACATGGTGGATTGAAACTCACACTGGGCACATGTGCATACATGTCCAAAATCCTGAGGGGAAAATGGAGGAGAAGGGATTGGGGGTGTCATGACCATCCCTGCTGGGGGGTGGTGATTTCTTGCTTTCTGTCTCGCTGGTGAGTGCATGCACCCTATAGCAAAAAATCTCTCTAATAAAGAAAAAAAGAAAGACTGTTTACATAAATAAGTATCTAGATAGAAACTGAAGGAGTTTTGTTAGAGCAATGTCAAATAATTATTTTAAATAATTTATAAGTTATAAGCTCAAAATTGCATAGTGGTCTCTCATTAAGAGTTCTTTTTAGTGACCTATCATCTGAGAACTTAACTAGGTTTTTCTTAAGTTTGAAAGAACTGGAAATCATCTGACGTATAAAAGTATTTGTTGTACAAATATTAAAGTCATTTACTTTCTTAATAGCTATGCCAATATTTCTCATTGTCTTTACATTTAGAAATGATTTGAAGTATTTCTACCTAGCATAAGGGCAGTCACCACAGCAAGGTTTTAGCAGAATAAAAAGTATTCCTCTCTTTCACAAAGAAGAAGGTGGTTGTGAAAGGGAAAATGGAAAAGGAGAATATGTTTCACCAATGTGGAAGATCATTTTTAGAAAGATCTTCACCTATTAGCCTCCCACCAGGTTGAAGACTTCTACTGAAGCTTGGACATTTGCATCAGGAGATATGATCAATAATGCTCACAACAGCATTATTTGTAATAGCAGAATACTAGAAAATACCCACATGTCCACTGACAGGAGATTGGATAAGCTAAACTTTGGTATATTGATAAACAAGATAATGTGAATGGGGCAGCAGGTGGCTTGACAGTTAAGGTGCTGGACTATCACATGGCCCACTGCGGTTCGAGTTCCAGACCTGACAGCTTGGAAATCATGCTGGGCATGTGCGTGTGCCCAAAATCCCAAGAGGAAAATGAGGGAAAAGGGATCGTGGTGTGACCATCTCCCCCAACCCCACGGGGGTGATTTCTCACTTTTCTTCTCTCTGTCTCTGGTGAGTGTACATGCCCTATGGCAAATATATATATATTTATATTTATATTTAAAAAGTTAATCGAAACAAAAACAAAACACACCTGGCATGTGGATGTGCATGCCCTGAAGTCCCAAGAAGAAAAGGGAGAAGGGGTTGCAGTGTGGCATCCCTCCCTAGAGGGTGATTTCTCACTTCCTCTCTCTGTGTCGCTTTCTGGCCAGTACAGGTGCCTTATAGCAAACTGAAAAATGAAGAAAACCTATCTCTTCAGAGAGAGAAAGAAAATGCACCCCCCCAATGGGGTCTTTTCAAGCCAAGCTTCTTCCAGCCCTGATCATGAGCACATACATGCCTGGAGTATTGAGGGAGATTTCTGCATGTGGACCCAGAACCTTTCCATTGCAGTCAGCCTCTCAGAATTTTACTGCGGCACCATTGTCTGGCCTGAAAAAAGGAATTTTGAACACAGGAAGTAGTAAATATGTAGATAAATCTGAAAATCACTGGCTGAATAGAAGGATAACAATCTCCTGTGGGTTTTTATTTTTTTCTTGTGGGTTTTTTTAAAAGGTAAAATTCAGGGACCAGCAGTTAGCGTAATGGCTATGTCGCTGGACTCCCATGTAGTCGACCGCGGTTCGCGTCCTGGACCCGGTGGCTTAAAACTCACACCGGGCGCGTGTGCGTGCGTGCCCAAGATCCCGAGAGGAGAATGGAGGAGAAGGGATTGCGGCGTGACCATCCCCCCTGGGGGGTGATTTCTCGCTTTCTGTCTCTCTGTTTCTCTGTCTGGCGAGCGCACGTGCCCTATAGCGAAAACCTCTCAATAAAATAAAATAAAATAAAATAAAATAAAATAAAATAAAAACGTAAAATTCAAATACATGAAAAGTGTATCATATAAGTAAGATGAGAGAAGATATTTTTTATGGTTTAGGACAGTGCCTTAAAACTCACAATAGGCACATGCGCGTGTGCTGTTTTTTATGGTTCTCCCCTTGTTTTTGTAGATAAATTTTATTAGAACTATACCCATTAACTTACATATTGCTTATGATTGTTTTCCCAATACAAGGATAGAGGTGAGTGGTTGCAACAGAGGCTATACTGCCTGCAAAGTCAAAAATACTTACCAATTGGCCCTTTACAGAAATGTTGCTGACCTTTTGGTTTAGAAGAAAAGCTAGGATATTGAAAAATTTTAGATTTTCACAAGTAAAGTATGTGTGCAGTAGTTCCTAAAGAAATCAGTAAAAGAATGAAACTCTTTCTAGAGTAATAATTAAAATAATAGAAACTGGGAGACATAGAATAAAATCAGTCCAAATGAAGGCAAGAAGGAAAAGAAAACATCCATCCTTACTCAATTGTCATAAAGCTATTTTTTCTTTAAAGTTTCATAGTTTAGCTTTCATATTTAGACATGTAACTCAAAAAATGAGTTTTTTGTGTTTGGTATGCAATATGTGTCTACATTTTATTGGGCCATCAGGAAAGTCATAAGACATATTTGCATTAAAAAAAAAAAAAACAGAGGGACCAGCAGTTAGCGTAATGGCTATGTCCCTGAACTCCCATGTAGCCGAACACAGTTTGAGTCCCAGACTCGGTGGCTTAAATTCACTCCGGGCACGTGTGTGTGCATGCCCAAGATCCCAAGAGGAGAATGGAGGAGAAGGGACTGTGGCATGGCCATCCTCGCTGGAGGGTGATTTCTCACTTTCTGTCTCTCTGTCCCTCTCTTTCTGGCAAGCGCATGCGCCCTATAGCAAAAACCTCTCAAAAAAAAAACCCAAAAACATAGAAACGGGCCAGCAGATGGCATAATGGTTATGTCATTGGAATCCCACGTAGTCTACGGTGGTTCAAGTCCCAGACCTGGTGCCTTAAAACCCACAACAGGTGTATGTGCATGTGTGCCCAAAACCCTAAGAGGAAATGGAAGAGAAGGGATTGGGGTATGGCCATCTTCCCTGGGGGATGATTTCTTGCTTTCTGTCTCTCTGGCGAGTGTACATACCCTATAGCAAAAATCTCTCTTGAAAAACACCACCACCAACAGTAAAACATAGAAAAATATGTTATGACTTCTCTGACAACGTAGTATGTGTAAAAGGGGATTACATTTACTGGTGGCAAATGAGGAAATATCTACATCTATTTTTTTTCAATTTGTCAGAGGGTATGTGTACTTAGAAGAGAGAGATAAACAAAGGGAGGGGAGAAAGCACCCTTCCATGGGACAAGTCCCTTCTCCATCATTTCTCCATCCTGTTGGGACTCTGGGCACACATGCATATGTGCCCAACATATTTTCCAAGTTGCCCAGAGCAGGATTCAAATGGCTCGACCAGTAATGTAGGATCTGGCTCCCTTAACTGCTAGGCCATAGTACAGCCACACCCCCCCCCCACCCCCCACCCCATGTCTATTGACAGATGCTTGGATAAGCTAAACTCTAAAAACGATTACCTGGATTTCTTTCTTTCTTTCTTTTTTTTTTTTTATTAATTGCCAGAGGGTGCATGTGATTGCCAGAGAGAAAGTGAAAGACAGAGAGAAAGGGAGAAAGCACCCCCCCACACACAAACACACATAATGGTGTGGCCACTCTGCAATCCCTTCTCCATCTCTTCATCCTGTTGGGATGTGGGGCATGCATGTACCCACATCAGTTGTGTGGTTCAAGTCACCAGGGCCAGGATTTGAACCGTGGTTGGCCATTTGGGATCTGGCTTCCCTTAACCACTAGGCTATGGGGCTGGCCCAGTGACATGAATTTTTTTTTCGTGAGGATAGCCCATGATAGAACACTACTCAATAAGTGCCTTTATACCATAAATGGTATTTCTCAATGAAATTGAAATGCTATCTCTGTTATGTACCAAATTATGAAAAATGTATGGGTCTGTTTCTGGGCTTTCTATTCTGTTCTTTTTAAAAAATAAATTTATGTGTCCTTATTTATCTGTTCTTATATATTGAATTTTTCCTGTTTTAAATATTATAGCTCAGTAATTTCTGATATCTGGAAGAGAAAAATCCCCTTATCTTTCTTCTTCAAAATTGCTTTGGCTAATCTTGATTCTTTACTCTTCCATATGAATTTAGTATTAGCTTGGTGAGATTTTTCTGACTGAAATTACATTAATTTTGAACATCAATTTAAAAGAGCTGACATTTTTAATATATTGACTCTTCCTATCTATGAACAAATTCTAGGTTTTCTTTTTTTTTTAGAAAGATTTTTGCTACTGGACACATGTGCTCAATGGAGAGACAGAGAGACAGGAATTGAGAAATCACCCCCTGGGAGATGGCCATAATGTAATCTCTTCTCCTCCATTCTCCTCTAGGGATCGTGGGCATGCCCACATACATGCCCAGCCTGAGGGTTTTTTTTAGAGAGATTTTTGCTGTAGGCCACATGTGCTTGCTAAAGAGACAGTGACAGAAAGCAAGAAATCATCCTGCTGGAGGAGGTGGTTGGCCATGCTGCAACCCCTTTTTCTCCATTCTCCTCTTGAGATTTTAGGCACACACACACACACACACACAAACTCAGCATGAGTTGTAAGATGCTAGGTCCGGGACTTGAACTATGGTCAACTATGTAGGAGTCCAGAGACGTGACCATTATGCCATCTGCTGGTCCCTCTACGTCGTCATTTTTTAAGTTTTCTATTATATCTCAATAACGTTTTATAATTTTTTCCATAAAAATACATTATCTAGAGACCGGCAGGTGGCATATTGGTTAAGGTGCAAGACTCCCACGTGGCCAACATGGTTCCAGTCCTGGACTTGGTGGCTTGCTTTGTCAATTTCCTTTCTCTGGTCAAATTTAAAAACAATAATAATAAGAGTGAAATGAAGTAAAAAATAATTCTTAAAAAATATAATCTTGTTTTAGATTTATTTCCATATATTTGATAATTCATGATTATTGTGAATGAGGTGGGGGTTTTTTGTTTGTTTGTTTTTTAGATTTTTGCCATAGGGCTCACGTGCTCACTGGAGACAGAGATAGAGAAGAAAAGTAAGAAATCAACCCCCAGAGGTGATGGCCACACACAATCCCTTCTCCATTTTCCTTTTGGGATTTTGGGCACACAAGCATATGCATCCAGCATGATTTTCTAGGTGCCAGGCAGGTCAGGGGTCTTGAACTGTAGTTGTGGGTCAAGCACCTTAACAACCACACCACTTACTGGCCCCAAGTGAGATTATCTTTACTAACCAATTACTGCTGGTGTACAAGAATGCTAGTTTTTCTTTTTAGATATTTTGCCATAGGGTGTGTGGGCTCACCAGAGAGAAATAGAAAGAGAGGGAAAGTAAAAAATCATCCCCTAGGGAGGGTGGCCACACTGCAATCTCTTCTCTCTTCTCCATTCTCCTCTCAGGAGAGGGCACACATGCACATGTGCCTGGTGCCTGGCATGTTTTTTCAAGATGTTGGATACAAGACAAACTGTTAGCCATATGGAATCCACTGTCTTCACCACCACATCACCTGCTGGCCCAAATACTATTGATTTTTGTATTTTGCTCTTGAATACAGAAATTCTGCTGAATTCTCTTACCAGTTCTAACAGAGCTGGACCCCACATGACTGACCGTGGTTCAAATTCTAGCCCTGGTGACTTGAAAGACATCCTGGGTGCGTGTGTGTGTGTGTCTATCCCCAATCCTGACAGGGTGGAGTAGTGGAGGAAAAGGGGATTAAGGCATGAGCACACCCCATTGGAGGATGGGGATTACTTTTCCCCTCTCTCTGTCACTCTGGTGAGCACAAATGCCCTTTGGCAATTAAAACAAAAACATCAGGACCAGTAGGTGGCATGGTGGTTAAGGTGCTGGACACTCCCGCCAACCCTGGTTCAAGTCCCGGACCTAGCAGCTTGCTTTCTCACTTTCCCTCTTTCTCGCTCTGTGTCTCTCTCTGGTCGAACTAAAAATAAATAAATGAATAAATAGAATTAAATAAATAATAAAAAAACTAGAATTTCTTTATTTAAAAAACAAAAAAACATGCATTTAGTTCTAACAGCTTACATTAGGACATCAGAAAAGTCATCATGAATTTTTCTATGCAAAAATACGTCATGACTTTTTCCAAAGACTCAATATATTTTGTGGGGGTCAATCCTGTCATCTAAGGTGAGCAATAATTCTATTCTATACTTGTCTTCTTACACTAGCTAGAGCCTTAACTACAGCTTAGTAGTACTTTTCCTGTCAGGCATCCTTCTCTTCTTCTGGATTTCAAAGAGAATAATTATAAGTTCAAGCATTTAATATAATGTTTGCTCCAGTTTTTTATTTTATTTTTTTTTAAATCAGATATACTTCATTTGGTTGAGGGTTCCTTATATTCCTAACTAGCTAAGAGAAGTTTTATTGCATGCTAGTTTTTCCCCCTTTTTTAAGTAATAAAGGGATTTGCTCTATTCTTTTTCTGACATCTAGAAGTGACCTCTAGCAAATTAATTTTCAATCTTTCAAGTTTTCTTATATGTGCATTTAAGATTATACATTCTCTTTATGCATACTTTGTCTGCTTCTCATCAGATATTTTAAAAATTATTTTTAAATTTGCTATAGGGCACATGCACTCACCAGAGAGAGAGAAAGAAAGAAAAAGAGAGAGAAAGTACCCCCCCCAGGAGGGATGGCTAGCCCATAATCCTCCTCCTCCATTCTCCTTTCAGGATTTTTAGCATGCATGCACAGGCTCTCAGTGTGTTTTTCAAGCTGCCAGGTCTGAAACTCAAATTGTGTAGTTGGCCATGTAGGATCCAGCCACTTTGATCACCACACCACCAGCTGCCCCCCTTGGGTTTTTTTTTTTTTTAAGTAGTACTTTCATCATCAATTTAAAATAGTCTGTAATTTCAGTATGGATTATTTTACATTTCCACACATATAGGAATTCTTGGCTAATTGTTTATTACTGATTTTTATTGAGATGTAATTTATACACAGGAGATGCATAGGTCTTATGTGATAGAGAGCAAAGATTTTTTTTTTTTTTTTTTTTTTTTTTTTTGTATAGCAAACCAGGGAGTTTATTAGCAAAGCGGGGAATCTATGAACAAAGTGGGGAATTTACTAAAGGAGAGGGAAGGAAAAACAGAGCTCCCAAGAAAAGAGGGGTCCCAGAAAATGGGTTGCCCCAGAGAGAACAAAGAATTTCAACAAGTGCATGCACAGTGTAACTAATACTCTCTCTTTAGCAAAAGAGAACATTTCATTACCCCATGACATGCCCGCATGTTCTCTTCCACAATAGGCATCCACAATGAGATTTTTTTTCACCACGAATTATTAATAGCTATTTTTTTTTCTGGAACATCATACAGTTTCGCCTATTATATAATTTGGTATAAATGAAAGCATATATTAATTTTACATCTGGCTTCTTTCACTCAGAGTAGTTTTTCTGTGATTAATCCTGTAGTTGCATTCGTCAGTTATCGGTTCACTTTCAGTGCTGAGTAGCATCCAACATGGACGATGTATGAATACATAACAATTTGGTTATTCATTTTGCCCTTTCAAAAAAATTTAAAGTTTATTTAGTCATTTCTTCCATGAGTAAGAGAGACAGAAAGAAACAGAAGAGACAGAGGGATGGTACTTCCACCATGGTCCTGATACCAGGATCCTTTTCCAGCTTCAGATTATGGGCACATGTGTACCCCGCATAGTCAGGGAAGTATCCAGATGCAAATCCACAACCTTCTTATGAGTGTTAACCTCAAAGAACATCGTGTTTTAGAGTCACACCAGCACCTGGCTTCCAATTTTATTTTTATTCCTTTATTTTTCATTTGCTAGAGGGTGCATGTGCTCACTAGAGAGAGATGGGGGAGGGAGAAAGTAAGAAATCATCTCACAGGAGGGATGGTCATGCCACAATCCCTTACCTTCCATTTGTCCTTTTGGGATTTTAGGCACACATACTCAGCTGGTATGTTTCTCAAGCTGCTGGGTCTGGAACTTGAACCATGCAGTTGGCCATGTGGGATCCAGCTGCCCCAACCGTCACATCATCAGCTGGTCCTTGATTTTATTTTATTTTTTAAAGAATTATTTTTTAAACTTAATTTATTGAATGTATTTATTTATTTTAATTTAACCAGAGAGGGACAGAGAGAGGATGAGGGAAAGTGAGAAAGTGAGCTGCCAGGTCTGGGACTTGAACTGCAGTCAGCCTTGTGAGAGTCCAGCGCTTTCAACCACCGCGCCATCTGCCGGCCCCATCTCTGATTTCTTTCTTTTTTTTTTTGGAGAGGTTTTTGCCACAGGGCATGTGCGCTCGTTAGACAGACAGAGATTTTATTTTTAACTGACAAAAAATAATGGTATATATTTATGGAGTACAAAGTGATGTTTTGATGTGTGTATTCATTATGGAATAATTGGATTAAACTAATTAAAATAGCCATCACCTTACATACCTATCTTTTTTTGTGTGTGTGGCACATTTAAAATCTAGTCTATTCGCAATTTGAAATACACATTATTGGGACCAGCAGTTAGCATAATGGCTATGTCGCTGGACTCCCACGTAGTCAACCGCGGTTCGCATCCTGGACCCGGTGGCTTAAAACTCACACCAGGCGCTTGTGCGCGCGTGCTCAAGATCCCAAGAGGAGAATGGAGGAGAAGGGATTGTGGCGTGACCATCCCCCCCTGGGGGGTGATTTCTCGCTTTCTGTCTCTCTGTCTCTCTCTGTCTGTCTGGCGAGCGCCCGAGCCCTATAGCAAAAACCTCTCCAAAAAAAGAGAAAAAGAAATACACATTATTAAACTGTAGTCACCATGCTGTGCTACAGATTTCAAAAACGTATTCCTCCTATAAACTTGGACCAACATCTCTCCTACTCTTGGCTCCTGCTTTTGGTAACCTGTGCAAAATCTGTGGCTATCCCAAATTGCAAAGATTTTCTCCTACGTTTTCTTGTAGAAGTTGATTTCAGCTTTCATGTTTAGATCTGATTTTTTTGGTTGTTGATTTTTGCCAGAGGATGCATACGCTTGTCAGGAAGAGAGAGAGAGAAAGTGAAAAAGCACCCTCCATAAGGAATTGTCACACTGCAGTCCCTTCGCCATCTCTCACTCCTACATGGCTGACCGTGGTTCAAGACCCGAACCTGGTGGCTTGCTTTTTTGCTTTCCCTTTCGCTCTCTCTGATCAAATTAAAAGACAATAATAATAACAGATGGAATTAAATAAATAAATAACTTTTCAAAAAATAAAAAGAAGAAAAGAAAGTCAGTTGGCCATACATGAGTGGGTTAATTTCTGGGTTTTCTATTCTAGTCTATTTATTTATGTTTCCTTATGACAATACCACATTATCTTGATTACTGTAGCTTAGAAACAAGTATTTATTTATTTATTTATTTTTGTAGAGGTTTTTTTTTTTTTTTTTTTTTTTTCTTTTTTTTTTTTCGCTATAGGGCGCGTGCGCTCGCCAGACAGACAGAGAGAGACATAGAGACAGAAAGCGAGAAATCACCCCCCAGGGGGGATGGTCACGCCGCAATCCCTTCTCCTCCATTCTCCTCTTGGGATCTTGGGCACACACGCACACGCGCCCGGCGTGAGTTGTAAGCCACCGGGTCCGAGACGCGAACCACGGTCGACTACGTGGGAGTCCAGCGACATAGCCATTACGCTAACTGCTGGTTCCCTAGAGGTTTTTGGCATAGGGGCCGTATGCTCAACGGAGAGAGGGAAAAGAAAGCGACAGTGAGAGGCAAAGTGAGAAATCACACACACACACACACACACACACACACACACACACACCCCCAGGGAATGTCCATACCACTGTCCCTTCTCCTCCATTCTCTTCCTGGGATCTTAGGCATGCATGCACACAGGCCTGGTGTGAGTTTCAAGTTAATGGGTCCAGGACTTGAATTTATTAAATCTTCTTTTTTTCTTTTGAGAAGTTTCTGCTGTAGGGCGTGTGCACTTGCCAGACAGACAGAGAGAGACAGAGAGACAGAAAGTGAGAAATCACCCCTCAGGGGGGATGACCATGCCGCAATCCCTTCTCCTCCATTCTCCTCTCAGGATCTTGGGCATGCACACACACGCGCCTGATGTGAGTTTTAAGCCACCGGGTCCCGGACTACATGGGAGTCCAGCGACATAGCCATTACGCCACCTGCTGGTCCCGAATTTATTAAATCTTTTAAATTAAAGAAATATTTATTTGGGCCAGCAGGTGGCGTAATGGTTATGTCTCTGGACTCTCACATAGTCAACCACAATTTGAGTCTTAGACCTGGAGGCTTAAGACTCATGCGAGGTGTGTGTGTGTGTGTGTGTGTGTGTTTGTGTGTGTTCATGCACAAGATCCCAAGAGGAAAATGGAGGAGAAAGGATTGTGGTATGGTCATCCTCCCTAGAGGCTGGTGGGAAGTGATTTCTCACTTTCTCTCTGTCTCTCTGGCAAGCACATGCGCTCTATAGCAAAAATTTCTCCAAAAATAAAAGAAATACTTAATTTTATGTATTTTTTATAATTATTTATTCTTCTAATTTATTATTATTATTATTATTTAATTTGACCAGAGAGAGGAGAGAGAGAAAATGAGAAACAAGCTGCCAGGTCTGGATTGTGAACTACAGTCAGCCATGTGGGAGTCCAGTGCCCCAACCACCATGCCACTTGCTGGTCCCTTTTGCTTTTTTTCTTTTTAAATTTGCTATAGGGCATATGCACTCATGAGTGAGTGAGTGAGTGAGTGAGAGAGAGAGAGAGAGAGAGAGAGAAAAAGAATCCACCAGATCTGGGATGCAAACCATGTCGGCCATGTGGGAGTCCAGTGCCCTAACCACAATGCTACCTGCTGTCCCCAGATTTATTAAATCTTAAAATTTTTTTCCCTTTATTCATGATAAAACACATGTGAGAGTAAGAGCGAGAGAGAAGGAAGAACATTTTCACAGGGTCTGGATACACCACAATTCCCTTCCTTCAGCCCTTGAGCACATGCCTGGTATGTTTCAGGCTACCTGGCCCAGGGATTGAATCATGGTTGGCATGTGGGATCTGGCTTCTGAGCAGTGCATTCCTGCTGTGCCACTGAGCCGACCTGATTACTGTAGCTTTATGCAAGTCTCGAAATCAGCCATCTTAACTACCCTGCCACCTGCTAGTCCTTTTCTTTTTCAAGGATATGTTGGATATCCCAGATGCTTGCTTTTTCATATCAATTTTATAAATAGCATATGAATTTCATGAGGAAATTGGGTTAGGATTAGGACTTGAACTGCATTAAGGCCATAGATCAATTTGGGAAGAACTGACATCCTAACAGTATGTCAATATGCATATTTAGATCTGCTTTAGTTTATCTCAGCAACATAGTGTAATTTTCATTGTAGAAAATTTGCTTGTATCTTTAAAATTTATGCATAAATATTTGCTATTTTTTAATGCTATTGGTATTTTTAAAAAATTACTTTTTAATTGTACATTGCTGATATGTAGAAATATGATGGATTTCATATTTGGTTTGTATCTTGCAACCTTGCTAAGTTTAGTTATTAGTTCTAGTAGCCTTTCTGGATTCTATAAAATTTTCTATGTATATTATCATATTGTTTATGAATAGATTTTTTTCTATCTGTGCATTTTTTTCTTTTTCTCACTTCACTGTGTGCTGACTAGACCTCGAGTACAATGTTGAATATTAGTGATAAGCGTCTGCCTGCTTGCCTTGTTTCCAAGCTTTGGGTGTTTCAGTTAAAATATTTAGCATTGAGTATTTTATCATCCTGGCCCAGATGGCTGGCTCTTGGATTTTGGAAGGTACTTTTGTGAGGTTGAGGAAGTTCTCTTCCATTGCTAGTTTGCTGGGAGTTTTTTCTTTTTAAAAATCATGTTTATCAAATGCTTTTTATGCATTTATTTTAATTTATTTATTTGTTACAAATCAATTTATCATTTTTATTGTAATTTCTGATTTACATATAACCATTTTACATCTTCGTGGGGTATAGTTCTTAAAGCAGGCAATAGTATGTAATAATTAAATTAAGGAGGGACCAGCAGTTAGCGTAATGGCTATGTCGCTGGACTCCCATGTAGTCGACAGCGGTTCGCGTCCCGGACCCGGTGGCTTAAAACTCACGACAGGCGCGTGTGCGCACATGCCCAAGATCCCGAGAGGAGAATGGAGGAGAAGGGATTGTGGCGTGGCCATCCCCCCTGGGGGATGATTTCTCGCTTTCTGTCTCTCTTTCTCTGTCTGTCTGGCGAGCGCATGAGCCCTATAGCAAAAACCTCTCCAAAAAAAAGAAAAAAAAATTAAATTAAGGATATGAACATATTCACCATCTAGAAGATTTAATATTATATTGGGGTGTTGGACAAGTCATGACATACTTTTCTTTTTCTTTTTTTTTTTTTTGCAGAGAGGTTTTTGCCATAGGGCACATGCGCTCACCCGAAAGACAGAGAGAGACAGAGAGACAGAAAGCGAGAAATCATACCCCAGGGTGGATGGCCACGCTACAATCCCTTCTCCTCCATTCTCCTCTTGGGATCTTGGGCACACATGCACATGCGCCCAGCGTAAGTTTAAGCCACCGGGTCCAGGACTCGAACCATGGTCGACTACATGGGAGTCCAGCAACATAGTCATTATGCCAACTGCTGGTTCCTTTTCTGTGTTTTTCTATTAAAAAAATGAATCATGACTTTTCTGATGACTGAACATTATGCTATGCTCATTCAAAATTTTCTCTACTGGTTTTTGTGGAAGTGTACATTAAATTGTTATCAATGCTCTTTACCCTACTATGGTACATTATTCTACTTGTTTATATGCACTCTTGTATCTTTTAACTAATTCCTACCAATTTCTTCCACTAAACTCAGACAACTTATTTTTAAATAATTATTTTTGTTTAATTTTATTTATTATTATTATTAAATTTGATCAGAGAGAGACAAAGAGAGAGAGAGAGAGAGGTGAAAATGAGAGAAGGCAAGTGGTCAGGTCTAGGACTTGAACCACAGTCAGCCGTATGGGAGTTCAGCTTCTTAATCACCATGCCACCTGCTGGCCCCCTCAGACAACTTTTAATATCTACTATGACTTTCTCTACTTTATTCTTTTTCTTTTTTTTTTTTTGGCCAGTGGGTGTGTGTGTTCACCAGACAGACATAAAAAGACAGAAAGGGTTAGGCGAACCCCTCCCTCCCATCACTGTGGGGAATGATCATACTGTAATCCTTTATGCATTTATTGAATGATTAGATGGATTTTCTCCTTTATTCTATTAATACAGTATTATGAATTGAATTATCTCCCCTCAAAAGAGATGTTAAAGTTCTAACCCTCAGTACCTAGCAATGTAATCTTCTTTGGAAATAGAGTCTGCAGATGTAACCAAGTTAGGATGAGGTCATTAGGGTGAGTCCTAATCCAGTGGCTGTTGTCTCTAATAAGAAAAGAAAAATGCCTTGTGAAGACAGATATGTAATGACAGAGGCAAAGATTGGAGTGATGTGTTTAAAAACTGAGGAACACTACTATTGCTGGCAAGCCCCAGAAGCTGGAAATGGCAAAGAAGGATTCCCCCCGCCCCCGCCCACAAATTTCAGAGAGCGCCTGGCCTTACCAACAACTTGGAGGGTCTAGAACTGCAAGATAATAAACTTCTGTTGGTCAAAACTATCCAGTTTGTGGCACCCCTAGGACACTATTGTAGTATATGTGATGAGTTGCCTTGATTGATTTAAACTGTTAACTAAACTTGCATTCCACATGGTCATAGTGTTTGATCCATTTGATATATATAGTTAGATTGGATTTGCTATGTAGTCATACATTGCTTACAAAATACAGGAATAAATAATACAAAAAAGAAGCAGGATATGATGGAATTACATTCTGAGAAATGTGTCATAAGGCAATTTTTTTTTTTTTTGAGGTTTTTGCTATAGGGCGCGTGCACTCACTCACCAGAAAGAGAGAAATCACCCTCCCCCCCCCCCGGGAAGAGGGCCACACTGCAATCCCTTCTCCTCCATTCTCCTCTTGGGATCTTGGGCGTGCACGCACCCGTGCCCGGCGTGTGTTTAAGCCACTGGGGCTGGGACTTGAACCATGTCGATTACATGGGAGTCCAGCGACATAACCATTATGCCATCTGCTGGTCCCCCATTAGCCATTCTTTTAAGTGTATATATGATTCAATGGCACTAAGTACCAGAAATTTAGTGATTTAGAATAATAAAAATGTACCATCTTGGGGCCAGCAATGGCATGGTGGTTAAGGTGCTGGACTCCCACATGACTTACCGCAGTTCTAGTCCTAGATGTGGCAGCTTGAAGCCCATGCTGGGCACATATGTGTACCTGCTCAAGGTCCCTGGAGGAGAATGGAGACGGGATTGTGGTGTGGCCATCCTCCCTGGGGTGTGATTTTTCACTTTCCCTCTCACTGTCTTTGTCTGTCTGGTGAAAACACATGCCCTATGGGAAAAAAAACTTAAAAAAAAAAAAAAAAAAGTACTGCCTTACAGTTCTGGAGCTCAGAAGTCAGAAATGAGTCTTACACAATTAAAATTTAGTTGTTGGTAGGGCTGTTTTTTGTTTTTCGGTTTTTTTTTTTTTTTTTTTTTTTAGGCTATAGTGGAGAATCCATTCCTTGCCTTTTCCAGCTTTTAGAAGTTTCTGGCATTCCTTGGCTTATGACTGCATTACTCCAATCTCTGCCTCTATCATCATGTGACCTTCTCCCCAATTTTGATATTGTTACCTCCTTTTTGTTTGTACCTTTGTAATTATATAGGGCCCACTCAGATGACTCAGGATATTCTTCCCATCTCAAGACCCTTAACTTCATACATCTGCAAAGTCCCATTTTCCATGCAGGGCCCATTTTCACAGGTTTTGGGATTAGGACATGGACATCTTTGGAGGGGATATTATTCTGTTCACCTCAGTCCCCTTTTTGATCCCCAAAGATTTACATCCATCTGATATGCAAAATACATTCACCCACCTCAGCATTACAGCGTCAGCTCCAAGTCCAAAACATCACCTAAATTTCATTAGTTCAAAAGTCCTAGGGCTGGCCCCATATCCTTAAGGAAGCCATATTCCACATGGACGACCATATGGTTTGAATCCTGGACCCAATGACTTGAAAAACATGCCAGGTGTGTGTGTCTGTATGTGTGTGTATGTGTGTGTGTGTGCACATGCGCATGCATGTGTACGCCCAAATCATGAAAAGATGGAGAAGTGGAGGAGAAAGGATTGTGGAGCGACCGTGCCCTATTGAGGGGTGCTTTCTCCCTCTCTCTTTGTCTCTCTGTCTTTATCTAGTGAATGCTTGTGCCTTTTGGCAAACTGAAAGAACAAAAAGCCAAAAATCTCATGTTCTAAATTATCTAAATCAGGTGTGAATAAAAACCTGGGTATGGTTCATCCTGAAGCCATCTCTGAACCTAGAAAATCTGTGCCTAGAAAACAAATTATCCTCTCCCCAATGCAATGAGGTGATGACTATTGGATAACAATTTAAGCATTCTCATCAAAAAAGGAAGAGAATGGACAACTGGCCTGCTATAGGGAGGCCTCAGGATGCAAACCTGGGACTTTCCCATGTGGGTCCAGCGAAGTGTTATGTTGTGTTCTGACTCTCCATCTGTGACAGCAGCTGGCCCAAGAAATCTACTTGAACCTTAGCTTTTGAAAAACAATCCTTTAGGGAACCAGCAGTTAGTGTAATGGCTATGTCGCTGGACTCCCACGTAGTCGACCGCGGTTCGTGTCCCGGACCCGGTGGCTTAAAACTCACGCCGGGCGCGTGTGCGTGCGTGCCCAAGATCCCAAGAGGAGAATGGAGGAAAAGGGATTGCGGTGTGACCATCCCCCCTGGGGGGTGATTTCTCTCTTTCTCTCTGTCTCTCTGTCTCTGTCTGTCTGGCGAGCGCACGCGCCCTATAGCGAAAACCTCTTCAAAAAAAACAAAAACAAAAAACAATCCTTTGTATAGTCGTCGATGGTGGTTTGAGTTCTGGACCCGGTGGCTTAAACTCACTCTTGGCACGTGTGCGTGCATGCCCAAGATCCCAAGAGGAGAATGGAGAAGGGATTGTGGTGTGGCCATTCCCCCTGGGGGGTGATTTCTCACTTTCTATCTCTCTGTCTCTCTCGCGAGCACACGCACCCTAAAGCAAAAAACAAAAAACAAAAACAAAAACAAAAACAAAAAACTCTCCAAAAAAAAAAAGAAGAAAAACAATCCTTTTGAGTAATACTATATATTAATTTTAACTGAATAATGAATTTAAATAGCTTTTCTGAAGTCTAATTAAGAAAGTAACTAGGGCCAGGTTGTGGTGCAGTGGTAATGCAACTAGACCTACACAGGGAAGGTCCTGCGTTCTGGTCCTGGGACCTCTGTGAACATGCCGGGTGCATGTACTTGTGTGCCCCTGATCCAGGTCTACCTGGGACTGGGAGTGGATCATGGCATGAGGACCCCATTGGGAGGTAATTCTCTCTCCCCCACTTTGTCTCTGTTTCATGGAAGAAATAAATAAACATTTAAAAATTAGAAAATTCCAGGGACCAGCAGATGGCATGAAGGTTGAGATGGCTGGATCCTACATAGCCACCTGTGTGGTTCACACCCAGTAGCTTGAAAAACACTCTGAGCACATATGCATCCATGCCCGAAATCGCAAGAGGAGAATGGAGGAGAAGGAATTATGGTATGGCAATGCCCCTTGCTGGGTGCTGTCTCATTTTCTCTCTCTGTCTCTGCTGAGTGCACATGCTCTATAGCCAAATTAAAAATAAAAAAGAAATTTCATTTTGCTTTTACTATTCTCTAAATGAAACAGAAATAGTATTCTTTAATGAGGGCAATTTTTTTCTTTTTAAAAATTTTTATTTTAAAGAATTTTTTAATTTGACCAGAGAGGGACAAAGTGAAAGAGAGGAAGAGAAATGGAAAGGGAGAAAGCAAGCCACTAGGTCTAAGACTTGAGCCGTGGTTGGCCATGTGGGAGTCCAGAGCCCTTAATCACCATGTCACCTGCTGGCCCCAGGACATTCTTCATTTACATTTGCCAATGAACATTTGGGAAGAACTTTCTTTCTTAAAGTTTTTGCCATAGGGTATGTGCACTTGCAGGAAGGAAACAGTGGAAAGGAAAGTGAGAATTTGCTCCCTCCCTCAGGGGGTATGTCCAGGCCGTAATCCCATCTCCTCCATTTTCTTCCTGGGAGTTTGGGCACACACACGTACCTGGTATAATATTCAAGCCTCCAGGTCCAGGATTTGAACTGTAGTTGGCCATGTGGGGAGTCTAAAACCTTAACCATCATGCCACCTGCTGGCTCCTGGGAAGAACTTTCTTCCTTTCTTTTTTAAAGAATTATTTATGTATTCATTCATTTATTTTAATTTGATGAGAGAGAGTGTACCCGAGAATGAGCAAGCCACCAGGTCTGGGACTCAAACCATGGTTGGCCATGTGGGAGTGTCTAGCGCCTTAACCACCACACCACCTGCTGGTCCCTTTTCAGAAGAACTTACTTTTTTTAAAAATTATTTTATTTATTTATTTATTTTTTTGGAAAGGTTTTTGCTATTGGGTGTGTGTGCTTGCCAGAAAGACAGAGAGAGACAGAAAGCGAGAAATCACCCCCCCAGGGGGGATGGTCATGCTGCAATCCCTTCTCCTCTAGGGATCTTGGGCACGCACACACACACGCACCTGGTGTGAGTTTAAGCCACGGGATCCAGGATTCGAACCGCGGTCGACTACGTGGGAGTTCAGAGACATACCCATTACACCAACTGCTGGTCTCTCAGGAGAACTTTCTAACAGCGCTATCTGGCAATTGAGTGCACAATTTGAATGGACTGAATTCCCTCTCCTAGAGGCAGTCAGAATTAGAACTGATTACTTCTTTCCCCTTTCCATCCATAACCTGCACGTTTCCACCTGTAACACTTCACACTGTGTGGTGTGGGAATTCTGTTGTGTTCTGAATCTTTATTCACTTCCCTCAGCTTTAGAAGGGCAGGTACTTTGTCCGGTTATCCCTGTATTGCCTACCTAACATACTCCCACAAGTCACACAGAATCAATGTACCTCGTAAATGATCAGGAAATGTCTGTAGGAATAAAACAACATTTTCAACTTAAAGCAGTGGTCTTCCACCTGGGCTGCACATTAGAATCATCTGGAGAGCTTTTTTTAAAAAAATCAAAACATCAAATTCTGGATACACCCCAATCCAATTAAATCAGAACTTCAAGGGGCAGGCTCCAGGCAGAGTGTATTTGAACATTCCCTAGGTGATTACAAAGCGCAGTTAAGACTCAGAAACACTTACCTAAAAGCTGTGTGACCATATGTCAGGGGTGTTAAAATGTACTAATTTAATATGCTATTAATCTTGAATAATGTATAATTTTACACTTATATAATACTTCACAATTTTCAGAGTGCCAACAAGCTTTATACAGTTTAATAAATATATTAATCTAGTGGGAGACAAAAATATGTACTGACTAATACCAGGAAGTTATCTTAATATGTGTGTGCATATGTTGGGGATAGGGTGGGGGTAGTGCCTGGAGTCAAGAAAAGTGCTGAGTACATTATTTGATAGCAACAACAGCTGAAAGGAAGCCCAGGATGGCGGAAGGAAGCAGCCATCCATCGATGGGGGTAGGGGATCTATGTCATCCTACAGTGTCCCACTGTGTCTTGAGGAAGCTAGATTTTTTTTTTTTTTGGGCTAAAGGGCACAAGCCCTTGCCAGAGAGAGGAGAGGGAGAAGGCATCTCTCAATGGAGTATGGTCATGCCACAATTCCTTTTGCTTCATTTGTCCAAATTATTAGGATTTAGGGCATCCAAGCACATGCACCTGGCATTTTTCAAGCCACCAGGCCAGGATTTGAACCACATTTGACCATGTGGGATCCAGTTCCCTTAAATATTAGGCCATAGGACCAATCAGGGAAAGCCGTTTTATGTCCACCTGCAGAAGGGGGACAGTAGTTTCTAGGTTATGATGGGGAGAGCATCATAGATTGTGGCGGCTTGCGTGGATGCGCTGGTATCCTGGGACAACAGGGTGTCTTCACTGTGGCCATCTATCGCTGGGGCAGGGGCTGGCATCTACAGCAAGAGGAACTAACTACTGGGGAGACTGGGACCCTTCCTAGTACCCTGACCAGGGTATCTGGGCTCTCAGTTACTGTAACCAAGTCCCAGACATTGCTAGATGGCCCAAGATCCTCACTTTGGCGCACTCCCTCATGGAGCCCAGACCATTTTCCAGCCATTTCCCCCCTCACTTCTAGCTCCAGGAAGACCATAGCGTTTGCTCCATAGTTGTTGGATGTCTCAGAACCTCCTGGCACTCGCTCCCTTCTCCTCCTGCTTACCTACTCATTCCTCCAGCACCAGCGCAGATACCACCCCTCCATGGATCCTTTCACCCAGGTCGGGCCGGAGATGCTCTTCCCTGGTGCTGCTACACCCTGTTTCAGAATAGTCAGGACACTTTTCTACTCTGGCCACTTGTGCCTCCTCCAGATCAGGGAAAGCACTTAAAGCATCTTTGTATCCTCAGCACCCAGCACAGAGCAGCCTGACCTCCACCCAGGTGGCAGCCAGCAGACCTGAGTGAGTGAGTGAGCCCTTAAAGGGGTGGGTGGTTGGATGAATGAATGATTGGTGAATGAGTAAGCAGACGCAGGGCAGTGGGTAAATGAATGAAAGAGAATGGGTGAGTGAGTGAATGGGGGATGAACGAGTCAGCAGATGCAGAACAGAGTGAGTGGGTGGTGGATGAATGAATGAGCGAATGAGTGGGGGAGTAGTAAATAGATGAGAGGTGAGTGCGTGAGCGAGAGGATGGGTGAGACAGAGTGGGTGAATAGATGAGGAAGTAAGCGAGTGAGTAAGCGAACCACGGAGTGAGCGGTGAATGAATGAATGAACGAGAGGCTGACTGAGTGAGCGTACGTAGGAGGTGAGGGAGGTGAGGGAGTGGGCGGTGGGCAGTAGCTTGCGGCCGAAGGAGGGTACCAGGCAGCAAGGGGTCCCACACGCACGACTGGGTAAGCGCGAGCCACTCTAGGGCTCCTTGGCCACGTGGCCGGGGCGGGGCGGGGCGGGCGCGCCGTGGGCGGGGTAAGGCCGGGCCAGGAGCCTGACGGCTTGGCAGAGGCGGGCAGAGGGCGGAGCGCGCCTGAGCAAGAGGGAGTGACTAGGCCGGTGGTGGGCGTGTCGAGGCCATAAGTGGGCGGGTCCGGGCGGAACTAGGGCGGAGTGTGGGCGGGGCGCGGGCAGGCGGGCGCGGGAGGAAGTCACGTGGGCTCGTGGACTCACATGACTGGCGGTGCGATGGACCCGCTGCCCGCGGCTTCAGTTGCGGTGGCAGCTGAGGCGGAGGCTGACGAGGAGGCGGATCCCCCGGCTGCAGGTAGGGCGCGCTGGGCGGCAGCTGGGCCCGCACCTGTTCTCGGGTACGCGGCCCCGGGGGCCTTCGTGGGCTGGGACTCAGGCGTACAGTCCGGCCGCTCGGGTCACTTCCTGCCTCTGCGCCCCCTGCGCTGGGGCTGGCCCCGCGTGCCCCGCAGCCGCGTGCGCCCTCTCTCTTGCAGGGTCCTTTCTGCGTTTCCTGCCCCTTCCCGGTCGCTAGAGACCCCCTTCCCTCGGGCTGCTCCGCAACCACCTGTCTAGGGTTACGGCTGGCAGTGTTTTCGTGCCCAGCGTCTTCCAGGGACTTCTTAGAGACTTTCTTGGGAACAGTGCCTCCTTACCCGTCCCCTACTTACTGAGGTGCCTCGGCGCTTCAGAGGTGGCCCTTCAGCCCCCTGCCCGGCCATATATGAATTAGTCCTCGGGGACCATTTTCCACGGACCTGGGCTACTTCCCCCTCCTACCTATCCCTTTCCAGTCTTCAACCCTCTTGTCAGGTGCGCGGTCTTGGGCCAGTTATTCGATTCTTTAGGATCGCTATTTTCTCGTCCCAAAACCGAACATACAGATGTTTAGCTTATATTTCTCTCCAAGGGATTTTAGGCTAATGTATAAGCATAAACAAAAAGAGTTCGTGAGGATGCCCCTTATTTTAAGTGTTCCTTCCTGTGTTCCTCCCGGTTGTATATGTAGTTGAACGTTGGTATAAATTATTGTTTCTTCTTGGTAGGGGGGGCGCAAGGTGGGGCACTGCACCTGGGAGGATCGGTAAGGTGTCACTGAGGAGGTGATGATTGAAGTGATTTCTGGAGGGTTGGCGGACAGTGTCTTAGAGAGAAAAGGTAGGGGGGAATGTAGTGAAGACACTATTGTATTATATTTGATTCTTAATTGATTTAAAGACCCTGTGTCCAGGCAGAAAGTCCCTCCAGAATAGGTTTAAAGTTATCTTTTTCTTTTCACTAGTGTCCCTGTAGGGGGAAAGCATGTGATGGCTCTTGTCGATTAGGACATTTTGTTCATGAGGTCACATATTGGAGCTTGTCATTGACCCACCTATACCAAGGCTCCAGAGTGAACCCCTTCTATGTGGTCACTTGGGCACCAGAGGCTGTGATTGGATTGGAATATTTTACCTCCTTTTGTAAAGCCATTCAGAGTCATTCAGATGGTGGTTGAAAGAGCTCTTCTTTGAAGGTATGGAGACTGCTGTTAAGTGTTTATTCAGAACTCACCTGATGGCTGCCATTATGGTGTGATTTATAGTCGTTGGTTTGAACTCCATGCTCCTCTGGGAGCGCTCTTCCCTTTGACTTCACCTGGAATTCCCCAAGATGGTTGACTTTCCCTGGGGACTGGTGATTTTTATCAGTTCTATTAAATCCACAGTCATGTGGCTTTCCTCAAGGTAGTGCTTTGCAATTAACAGCATTTTCTTTTCCTATAGCTCAGTGAGCCTACCTAAAAGGAGGAGTCACAGACTCTTGAGACATAGCCTACTATTTCATTTGAAACCTGATGACAGTTCTGACAGGGAAGTGAAGTGATATAACAAGCTAGTTTTTACACTGGGAAAACTAGAACCCAGAGGTAAGTGACTTGCCCAGGGTGAGCAGAGTTAAGTGTTTGTCTTGGTGTGGGACCCTGGTTGGATGAGCCAGAGTCAGAAAACCTAAGCCTTTGAAAATGAATTTTGTCTGAAGACAATAGACTCATCTTACATTTTCACAAAAGGTGATTTTGACTTCTTAAAAGAATAGTTGTGACTGCAGTGTAATTTTGTGTTATCTGGTGTTCAGTTCAGACAGCCAGAGTCCACTGTATTCATGTGACGATCAGGATGTCTCTGTCTTTGTATTGCCTTTGAGATTGACAGATAAAAGTTGTGCTTGTTTTAATTTTTAGCAGTAAGAATCTCATTGTATTATTTTTTAAAAGAATTATTTTATTAATATTATTTAATTTGACCAGACAAGAGAGGGAGGGAAAATGAAAAAGCAAGCTGCTAGGTCCAGGACTTGAGCCATGGTCAGCCATGTGGGAGTCCAGCATCTTAACCACCATGCCACCTACTGGCCCCAAGAGTCTCATTATAGTCTAATCCTTTGAAGCTTAAGTTCTGAATGCCCTATAAAGTAACTCCCTTCTTAAAAACTTGCTATTCAGTTATGCAATAGATGGACAAACATGTTTTCTTTAAAAAATGTAGAATATTACAGGTAAGTTAAAGACCCACCCCAGTTGTATTCTCCTCCTTTTACTAGAGAGGTGACCATTCTTATCAGTTTGGGATGGATTCTTTCAGTTCTGTTTTACTTATTTTTTTTGTTCATGATAGAGTATTAGTGTGTGTGAGAGAAAGAGAGAGAGAGACACACCCTCAACAGTTCCTGGTCACACCATGATCCCCTTCATCTGGTCCTGAAGCTTGCCAGGGTCCTGGGTGTGCACACCTGTGCCCAGCCCGTTTCAGATTGATAGAGAGAGTCCAACAGTGGTCAGCTAGTGATTTCCAGCTGTGAAGTCTGGTTGGCCTCAGGATGCCCCAGAGGCTGGGCTTTATTTTTATATTTTATGTATGTGTGTACTTATAAAATATTTGCCTCTTGTACATATGTACCTGTGTTTTCCTAAGGTGGTATATTTTCTATTGCTGCTTTAACAGTTACCACAGAGTTAGTGCTTACTCAATACAGATTTATCAGTCTCTCAGATTTGAAGGTCAATAGTCTAATTTTCACTGGGCTGAAATCAAGGTGTCAGCAGGGTTGTGTTTCTTCTGGAGGCTCTAGGGAAGAGTCTGTTTCCTGGCCTTTCTAGCTTCTAGATGCCTTCGACATTCCTTGGCTGATAGGCCCCTGTCTTCAGCAATAATGGGCCAAATCTTTCTCATGCAGCTTTTTTACTGATTCTTTCACTCTTGTTTACTTCCTTAACTTTTGTAGACCTCTGTAATTACATTGGGCCCATCCAGATAATCCAGAATTAGCTCCCTTTTTGCAGGTCAGATGATTAGCAACCTAAATTTCATCTGCAACTTTAATTCCCCTTTGCTGTGTAATTTAACATATTCACAGGTTCTGAGACTAAGATGTGGACATTGTTGAGAGGCCATTATTCTGCCTATCACAGGTAGATAACCTAGGAGTAGAAATGCTAGGCCATAAGGTTTGTGTACTTTTTGTTTTAACAGATGCTGAGAGATTATCCTCTACAGTGGCTCCAATCAATTTATAAAAAACCAAATTTATAAAAAAATTTTGCCAGAGGGTGCATGTACTTTCTGGAGAGAGAGAGGATGTGAGAATCACCCTCCATGCCCAACCCTTATGGGGAAATTCCACAACCACTTCTCCATCTCTCCTTTTTTTGAGATTTTAGGAATACACACACATGTGTCTGGTGTGTTTTTCAGGCTGCCAGATCTAGGACTTGAACCACATAATCAACCATGTGGAATCCAGTCACCCTAGCCACTATACACTGGCTGACCCTTTAATAGCAGTGTATTTTTTTAAAGAATTATTTTATTTAACTTTATTTATTTATTATTTATTCATTCATTCATTCATGCATTTTTAACTTGACCAGAGAGGGATAGAACGAGAGAGAGAGAAAGTGAGAAAGCAAGCCACCAGGTCCAGGACTCGAACCATGGTCAGCCATGTGGGAGTCCAGCATACTTAACCACCATGCCACCTACCAGCTCTCTAATAGCAGTGTATTAAAAGAATCCTTTCCCCATAGCTTCAATAACATTGAAAACCTTCTTTTTTCTTTTCTTTTTTTTTTTTTTTTATTTATTTTTTTATTTTTTTTTTTAAGGTTTTTGCTATGGGATTCTTGTGCTTGTCAAAGAGAGACAGAAGAAAACTGAGAAATTACCCTTCAGGGGGAATGGCCATGTCACAATCCCTTCTCTTCTGTCCTCTCGAGATTTGGGGCACACATGCACATGCACCTGGTATGATTTGCAAGCTGCTGTGTCTGGAATTTGAACCAGAGTTGACCATGTGGGAATCTAACACCTTAACCACCACACTACCTGCTGGTTCCCCAGAGCATCATTTTTAAAAACTCCCTTCAGACTTAGACAAATTTAAGAGTATTTTGTTTTCATTTTAATTTTCATTTCCCTGATTATTACTGGGGTTTAGTTTAGTTTGTCTTGTAATAGTTTCTTTGTGTAAGGTCTCTTGTTTTATTGTTCATACCTTTTGCCCATTTAAGAAAATTTATGAGGTTGTCTTTTTTTCTTATTGATTTGTAGCAGTTCTTTTTTTATTTCGTATAATATTCCTTTGTGGGGTTTACATTGAAATTATAACTGTCAAAATGTCTGATTGGCTATAACATTCTGTTCCCTGATTCTGCAGAATAAGAATTTATTCAGGGTCTGTTCCAAGATTATAAAGCTCCACGAGTGTGACTTAGAATGACAAAAAAATGAGTGTGGTTGGTATGTGTCCTTATTTATTTATTTATTTATTTGAGAGGTTTTTGCTATAGAGAGCGCGTGTGCTTGCCAGAAAGACAGAGAGAGACAGAGAGACAGAAAGCGAGAAATCACCCCCCAGGGGGGATGGCCACGCCACAGTCCCTTATCCTCCATTCTCCTCTTGGGATCTTGGGCGCACACGCGCCGGGCGTGAGTTTAAGCCACCGGTTCCGGGACTTGAACCGGTTGACTCAGTTACATGGGAGTTCAGCGACATAACCATTACGCTAACTGCTGGTCCCGATATGTGTCCCTGATCATCTACTCTGTTTTTATGGATTTCATAATACACAGATAACATTAGTACAGTTTACCAGGGTGTATTCTAGTTCTGCTTTATATGGTCCTATGGAACTAAATTTAGTTTTTAGAAGAAGAGAAAATCTGCACTTCTCCTATGTTACTGTGGCTTAATTGATGGCATTCCATACATTCCATTTAGTTTAGAAGCCACAGATGGCTCTTGATGTTCTTTACAGTCAGGCTCTGCAGTTCCTTTGCTTAACATCTGACTCTAACTGGCTCCAGGCTTTTTGCTGGGTCACTCTCCATGCCCTGTCACCCCATCTGAGTTACCTGCCCAAGCTGTTTTCCTTTCTTGTCTGGGTGTATACATTTGTCAGAATTCATTGAACTGTCACTTAAGATTGATTCATTTTATGAGATTGAATTATACATTAGCACATTGCTCATATTTAAGGAAAAAACCTTCTGACCCTTCCTTCTTCCTTCATTTCACACATTTTGAATGTAAATTCATGACAGGCAGAGACATTTTTATTTACATCCCAGTATCTAGAATAACATCTACTTGGGAGAGGGACTCAAATGTTTGACTAGAATTACATTTTTAAAAATTATTACTTATTTAATTCTATTAATTATTACTATTATTTTGCTTGCTATAGTGTACATGCATTCACCAGAGAGAGGCAGACAGAGAGAAAAAGAGAGAAGGAAAGTGAGAAAGTAAACCACTAGGTCTGGGACTTGAACTGTGGTCAGCCATGTGGGAGTCTAGTACCTTAACCACCACACCACCTGTTGGCCCCCCTAGAATTACATTTTTTTTTTTTTTTGGAGAGGTTTTTGCTATAGGGCACGTGCACTCTCCAGAAAGAGAGAGAGAGACAGAAAGTGAGAAATCACCCCCCAGGGGGATGGCCATGCTGCAGTCCCTTCTCATCCATTTTCCTCTCGGGATCTTGTGCGCCCAGCGTGAGTTTAAGCTACCAGGTCCAGGACTCGAACCGCAGTCAGCTACATGGGAGTCCAGCGACATAGCCACTACGCCAACTACTGGTCCCTAGAATTACATTTTTATTATAAGCTTAAAAAAAAAACTTGCTATAGGGTGTCTACTCTAGCCAGAGACAGAGAGATAAAGAGAGAGAGAGAAGAAGTAGCGGAGGGAATTGAGAAAGCATCTCCCAGGGAGGATGACTATTCCATAATCAGTTCTCTTCCATTCTTCCTTGGAATTTTGGGTATACGTGTACATGCACCCAGTGTGGTTTTCTAACCACTGGGTCCAGGACTTGAAATGTGCAGTTGGCCTTGTCAGATGTAGCTGCTTTAACCACCATGCCTCAAAGCCCCCTAAGCTTTTATTTAAAAAAAAAAAAAAAAAAAATTAAGATTAACTTTTTAAAAAATAATTATTTTATTGATATTTATTTACTTATTTTAATTTGACCAGAGAGGGACAGAGAGAGAGAGAGAGAGAGAAAGCAAGCCACCAGGTCCAGGACTTGAACTGCAGTCGGCCATGTGGGAGTCCAGTGTCCTTATCCATTATGCCACCTGCCAGCACCCCCCAAGCTTTTATAAAGATAGTATTATATTTTAGTTTGATAGTACTGTGTATTTTTTTTTAGAGAGATTTTTGCTATAAGGGGTGTGTGCTTGCTGGAGAGAGAGACAGAGAGACAGGGGAGATTGCCACGCCGCAATCCCTTCTCCTCTATTCTCCTCTTGGGATTTTGGCCACACATGCACATGTTCCTTGTGTGAATTTCAAGCTGCTGGGTCCAGGACTAAAGCTGCAGTCCGCCGTGTGGGAGTCCAGTGACATAATCATTATGCCATCTGCTGGTTCCAACACTGTATTTTTTTTTAACTACTTTAAAAATCTTTTTATTTTTCATTTTTTAAAAATTTTGTTATAGGTTGTGTGTGCTTGTCTGAGAGAGAGAGAGAGAAAGAAATCGCTCCCAAAAGGGATAGCCATGCCACAATCCCTTCTCCATTTCTCCTCTTGGGATTTTGGGTACACACCAACACCCACTTGGCTTGCTTTTCAAGCCACCAAGTCCCAGACTTGAACCGTGCAGTAGACCATGTGGTATCTGGTGTCTTAACCTCCATGCCACCTGCTGGCCCACACTGTGTTTGTGTGTATATTTTTAATGTTTGACTTATTGGTTTTTAAACTCCCTTTATCTATCACACACACACACACACACACACACACACAGACACACACAATTTGCAAGGTAAAACATGTCCATTTGAAGAAAGAGGAACTAACGGAATCATTATTATGTAGAACAGATTTAGCCAGAATTTGTGGTTAGCATTAAAGTGATGTGTTCTGGGTGGGGGAATTCTGTTTTTGTGTTACTGTGTTTCCTGAGAAAAATGGAGTATGAAAAATGATGTTTTACCATCCACTTTGGCCAATGGAGGGAGACTAGAGGGGTAGGTGAGTTACTGGATAGATGTGCGCAGCTTTGCAGGACCTGCTGTGTCCATTAAGATGGGCCCAATGTGGTGATTAGATAACCTTGGAGGCTGCAGGTAGAAGGACAGACGCTGGGAGTGTGTGGAGAGCATGAGTCTTCATCACGTCCCAGTCTGCAAAGGAACATTTTGCTTATCTTTATCAAAGAGTCTCTAAATATCACAACCAGACTTAAGGGGTAAAGTTCTTTGTGAAAAGTGGTTTTGGGAAAATCTATGATATTAAAATACTATGTAGGGCCCCTTTTGGGTTGAACTCTGGAAGAACCTGATGTGCATTTTATGCTGTTACCTGTTGACTGGGCTGCAGGAGAAAGCATTTTGCTGTTTCTGCTGTGTGCAGTAGCTGTTTAGTAGGGGTCTTTTCGCTCTCTTAAACATTTTGGAGTTTGTGTGCCAAGCAGATTTAAAGCGAAGTGACATGAAGTTTGGTAACTCCAGGGAAGGTCCTTATTGACTGGAGAAAGTTGAGATTAGGCAGCATTTCTAAAGAAGTACAACTAAGTGATTTAACAATCTTCCAAAATCTGATTTGTGTTGATGAAGTGTTATAAAATGTTGGTAAAGTGTAAGAGTCTTACCAATGAGGTGGAATCAGGCTCAGTAAAATTTTATTGCTGTGTGTGAATTAGTGCTTTGAGAAAATGTTATTATACAACTAATATAGCCAGAAGAATAACGTTTTTTTTTTAAAGAGATTTTTGTAGGGTGCGTGTGCTTGCTGGAGACAGACAGAAAGGGAGGAATTAGCCCCCAGAATGCCTTCTCCTCCATTCTTCTCTTGGAATCTTTTTTTTTTTTTTTTTTTTTTTTTTTTTTTTTTTTTTTGAGAGGTTTTTTGCTATAGGGCACGTGCGCTCGCCAGACAGACAGAGAGAGACATAGAGACAGAAAGCGAGAAATCACCCCCCACGGGGGATGGTCACGCTGCAATCCCTTCTCCTCCATTCTCCTCTTGGGATCTTGGGCACGCACGCACACGCGCCCGGCGTGAGTTTTAAGCCACCGGGTCCGAGACGCGAACCGCGGTCGACTACGTGGGAGTCCAGCGACATAGCCATTACGCTAACTGCTGGTTCCCTTCTCTTGGAATCTTGATGAATTTTAAGCCAACTCAAATCCCAGTCCCTGGTCAAATATGTGGAAGTCCAGTGACATAACCATTAGGCCATCTGCTTGTGCCCCAAATTAGACACATCACCCCTTTAACATGGCTACTACATTTTCCTATATGTGCATTTTTCATAGTTATTGTCATAGTGTATATACATTTTTATAGTTTGTTCTTTTTATTTGACATTTTTCTTTTATTTTTTCAAGAATTATTTATTTAATTTTATTTATTAATTCATTTATTTTCATTTGACCAGAGACAGACAGACACACAGAGAGAAGGAAAGTGGGAAAATAAGCCACCAGGTCCGGGACTTGAACCCTGGTCGACCATGTGGGAGAGTGTCCAGTGCCTTAACCACCATGCCACCTGCTGGTCCCTACTTGACACTTTTCATACTCCTAAGTAGTTTCCATAATTTTATATCTAATGTCTACATAAGAATGCATCAGAGTATAGTGAATTTATGTATCCAAAGTGCTAATGTTATATAATTTGAGTTAAAGGTACTATTGCCACCTGTGTTCCAGAAAAACTATTCCTTAAATAGAATCCATATTAAAGATTGTCCTAATTATGGCATGTTAGTCAAAGCAAAGTTTCTCTTTCACCTGGCTCTTCCCTGCTGCAAGTCTCCTACCAAACTAGTTCCATACCCTAGAGGTGACCACTGTTATCAGCTGTGTGTGCTGCTTCAGAGATTTAGTAGACAAAATTATTAGGCATTTAGAGCTAAAGAGGTGTCGTTAGGTTACCTGAGAGATGTTCTGTTCAGTAACCTTTTTATGTGAATCTGAGAACTGGGTTTCTTCACCCCATGATGCGCATATTGAAAGAAATTAGCCTATGTAAATATGTACTGTGTGACTGTACTTGATATAAAGTTCAAACACTTGCAGAAATAGACTTCATTGTGTAGGGATGGCTACATGAGTGAAAAAACTATAAATGAGAAGCAAAGAAAATACCATAAAAATAAAAATTAGGCCAGTGGTTCTCTCTGGTAGGAGAAAATCTGATCTATAAGGTGTTCAATACAAGGGGACTTCTGGGGTGCCAGTGGTCTTGACTCTTTAAGTTTTGACTCTGTGGTGATTACCCATGCGCTTGATGTAAATTTCTGTTTAGATGTTCACAGAAGTTTTTATGCCTTTTTTTTTTGTATGTGTATAGTATATTTCACAATACAAAATGTTAGGGGAAGCCCCACGATTCTGAGATAGTATGTGGACTTGCCAACACACATGTTCATGGGTTTGGCAACACACACATCAGGAACTGAGAGGTGAGAGGGATCCTATCTGAAAATACTTTTGTAGGAATTTTCAGCTTTCTTATTATTCACTCTAATTTATACTGGATTTATGTAGAGGGAGTATATTTATAGTGAAATATGTTTTATTGTATCAACATCCATTCCTGGGGGAGAATCCCATAGTTAATCAGCAGGAGATCCACTTTGACTTCAGCTATTTCTGGGGTATCTCACTTTTGCTGGCTCTGACTTAGCTCTCTGTTGAATCCAGCTGTTTTGGTGTGCTCTGGAAAGTATAGCAGGAAGGAAGACCTGGGCCCTCAGGCCCTCTGGCGCCTGTAGAGAGCAGGAAGGAGTCTGGGAATCTTACCTGCTGTTAGAAGCATCTCTTTTGCCAAGGCGATCAGGGAGAGAGCTGATGTTCACAACTCAGCAGTTAATTATCTTTAACGACAAAATTTCACCTCTCAGCCCCTGAGAAATTCTAGACCAGGCTGGATGGATCTCTCTTTCAAGAATTGGCCGCTAGCTGCTAATGTTTTACACCAAAAGGAGATTTAAAATTGCATTTTCAGCTCTTTAGAATCTGAGGAAGGCTTATATATGTGCAGTACTTTATTTCAGAATGCACTAATAATCTTCCTACTTAGAGTAGATAGGAAAGGAGTGACTCTCATGGACATTTCTGCAAAAGTTTAATGTGTAACTGTGTAAGTGGGCATGCTTCGCTCTAAGTTCAGATACAGAGTAAGTAAAAAATATTCCATCTACCTCCTCTTTGGTGAGATAGATTATATTTAGGTCATTCTTTGCAGAGATGGTAAGAGAATGAGTTATGGTGATTCCTAACTCTTTCAGTGCTTTTCAGTGCCATACATTCTCTTAGTACCTTATGTAGAAAATAATTTAACTCTCAGGACAGTCCTGTGAAGTAAATAGTCTTATCCCTACTTTACAGATGAGGAAACAAGGCGCCCAGAGGTCTGGTAACTTGCCCAAGACCATTTACCTTTCTGCACTCACCAGAAAGACAGAGAGAGACAAAGAGACAGTGGTGGTGCTGGGATTCATCCCTAGGTGTCTGTCTGTCTGTCTTTTTTTTTTTGGAGAGGTTTTTGCTATTATCATGTGCACTTGCCGGAAAGACAGAGACAGAGAGATAGAAAGCGAGAAATCACCCCCCAGGGAGGATGGCCACCCCGCAATCCCTTTTCCTCCATTCTCCTCTCAGGATCTTGGGCACACACGCATACGTGTCCGGCGTGAGTTTAAGCCACTGGGTCTGGAACTCGAACCATGGTAGGCTACTGTGAGTTCAGCAACATAGCCATTACGCTAACTGCTGGTTCCCCTAAGTGTTTGACTCCGGTTAGGAAGTGGGTAGACATTGCCTTCTTGCCATAATTGACGTAGGCTAGCATTGTGCTCCTAGCCTTAAATAACCTCCCTTTAGGATTTACTTATGGATACTGTAACCAGCTATTCCTAGCCAGAACTTTCCCTCTTCAAATAAATGACTTTTCTTATAGTGAGATGGTTGTTTATTACTGTTCTCAGAAATACTATGTATATCCCTTGTGAGATGCCCTCTTTTTTCTTTTTGGAGCAGGAATGTGCTTTGAAATAATGAAGGGCAGGTGGTGTGGTGCAGCACTAACACAATGCCCTGTGATGCAGGAACCACATAGGAAGATCCTGGGTTTGTGTCCCAGGGCCTCTTTGAGCCTATTGGGCACATATACACATGCCCATGATCTAGGTTGGCCCCAGCTGAGGGTAGATTGTGGTGTAAAGACCCTGCTTGTGTCTCTTGCTTTCTCTTTGTCTCTGATGGAGGGGATAGATTTTTTTTTTCTTTTCTTTTTTCTTTTTTTTTTTTTTTTTTTTTTGAGAGAGAGAGAGAGAGACAGAGACAGAGTTTGGCTGTAGGGTGTGTGCATTCTCCAGAAAGACAGAAAGACAGAAAGAGAGACAGAAAGTGAGAAATCAGCCCCTGGGGGCATGGCCATGCCACAGTCCCTTCTCATCCATTCTCTGGGGATCTTGGGCATGCATGCGCACATGCCCAGCGTGAGTTTTAAGCCACTGGGTCCGGGATTCAAACCAGGGTTGACTACATGGGAGTCCAGCGACGTAACCATTATGACATCTGCTGGTCCTGGAGATAGATGATCTTAAAAAAAAAAAAAGGGACATAAAGAGCATGTAAATTCAGAATGTGTTGTAGGTGCCCAGATCATTTTGTGGGAGAATGGTCACTTAATCTAGTTCAAGTTTGGGTTTTAGCTCTACAACCCGTTAATGAGAATATTTATTGTAGTTTAGTCTAGGCAACTGGGTATAGATCAGAGTCTGTTTTCAGTTGAGTTGAATATCACATCTCTTTGGGTTGCCAGCACTTAAAACCCAAATCACTTCATGAATTGTGTGACGCACAGGCTGCATTTCCCTCAACTGATTAAGATACTTAGAGTGTCCTGGTTAACTGATCTCAGGGTTTTGGGATATATAGACAACAGATTAGAGTCTAGCTTTTTTTGTGTGTGGAAAACTAGGTCTCCAAATTCAGTGCAAATTTAGCTCTCGGGGAAAAACTGACTAAATATTTCTCTTCCTGTGACATTTTTCACAGTTTCTAATTTGTTCATGCTGCCTCCAGAGGTGTTCCGCATTCTGGTTGATTAATTGCATTCCTGGTTGTCTACCCCTCAGGCAGCTGGGAGGCAGGAACCTTGTCTTATTTCTTGTGATTCTGACTATAGATCAATAAACGTTTGTTTGAATGGATTTAATTGTATCTCACTTGGCTGACTGGTAGGGGTTTTATCAGAAGAGCCTAATTTGGCTGTAATGCAGATTCTCTGTTTAGCCTTTTCTAGGATTAAGACAGACTTAATCCTGTCAGATATTTTAGAATATTTTTACTTTCATATCAGAAGATCCTAGAAAAACCTGAGTCATTTTTAGACTGAACCAACCAGAGCCAGGAGAAAGGTTAAAAAGCATCACCAACAACAAACCAAAAACAAATTGAGTTTTTTAAAAATCGAGAGGAGACTCTTTTGGGAACTTTGACTTACTTTGTAAGTTATTCCAAGACTTCCCAAATTTGCTAAAATAGTATTCCTTTTAAATGCTGGAAAAAGTGGTTGGGCCTCTCCGTGTGTAAACATTCCAGAAATGAGAGATCCAAGAGGTGTTTTGAGGAATGAACTGAAGTTGAATGGATCTATTCAGAAGCAACTCTGGTGGGATTTGTTGAAAAGTGTGGGTCTGATAGACACTGGCCAGTGCCTTTTGCCTCTTGAGTCTGATTTGAGTTAGATGAAATGATCTGCAAATGTTTTTTTTCAGCACTGCACCTCAGTTTTGTAACGTCTCAAGCAAACCAGTGACTCCCCCTACCCCCTTATGGTCTTGTCTCTTGCATCTCCCTTGGAAGACTAGTTGCTTGCCAGCTTGAGAATGTCCTGCTCATGTATGTGCGTATCTATGATTCACCTGTGAAATGAGATCACAATAATTACTTGCAGTGTTTTTAGGATTAAAAAGAATTTATGTAAACCATCCAGTAACCATGTCCCACTACCACCCAATACAGATGTTTCACTGGTAATGGCTCTTACTTAGATGTTGACTTATAATATTGCACCTGCTGTCCACATGACCATCTTTGTACCTGCCATTGAGTCATGGAAAGAGTAAGATGAGAGGGGAAAAATACCACAATAATGGGGACTTAATTTGTTCCTTAGCATTCAGTGGCTCCTTCCATTTCCACTGACTTGCATGCAGATTCAGGGCCACGCAGACCCCAGAGAGGCCCTATTGAGAACATTGATTTTTGCTACTTGAATTTCTGTCAGTTGAGAGAGAGACACACACAGAGAGACAGGCACCCCCAACAGGATCTTCACACAGTTCACACAGTTCCTTATCCAGACAGGATGATGGGCGTAAGCACCCTTGACGTGTACTGGAAGACCTCAGGATGTGAACCTGGGACCTTCTCACAGAGCCTTGGCATTTTCTGCACCACCACAATCAGCCCTACTTGAAGTTTTTTTTGGGAGAGGTTTTCCTTATAGGGCGCGTGCACTCGCCAGACAGACAGAGAGACAAAGAGACAGAAAGCAAGAAATCACCCCCCGGGGGGGATGGTCATGCTGCAATCCCTTCTCCTCCATTCTCCTCTCGGGATCTTGGGCACGCACGCACACACGCCTGCTGTGAGTTTTAAGCCACTGGGTCCGGGACGCGAACCGCAGTCAACTATGTGGGAGTCCAACGACATAGCCATTACGCTAACTGCTGGTTCCCCCTACTTGAAGTTTTTGTGACAACATGACCACCTAGATTTTTCTGCTGCACCTGAAACAAACTAAGGATTTTGTAGGTAGATGTTTTCCCTTCATTAAGATTTTGAGCCATCAGTATTCTAGGCACAGTGCAGGGTAGAAAAATAAACAAGAATTTGTTTTCACACAAACTGGAGAGAAGAATTTATCAAATATTTTTCACAGCTTTATTGAGATAATTCACGTGTCATATATTATAATTCACCCACTTAAAGTGTATAGTTGGACCAGCCCTGTGGCCTGATGGTAAAGGGAGCTGGATAGCACATGGCCAACCACAGATTCAATTCTGGCCCCAGTGATTTGGGGAAAACACACTGGTCATTACTGTGCGTGTCCCAAATCCTTACAGGAATAGGTTGGAGAAATGGAGGAGAAGTGATTGCAGTGTGAGGGTGTTTTCTCCTCTGTATCTTTGCAGTGTGAGGGTGATTTTTCCTTCTGTGTTTCTTTGTCTCTCTCTGGTCAGTGCATATGCCCTTTGGCAACTGAAAAAAAAAACCAATTTTTTTTTTTGGAGAGGTTTTTTTTTTTTGGAGGGGAGAGGTTTTTGCTATAGGGCGCATGCACTTGCCAGAAAGAGAGAGACAGAGAGACCGGAAGTGACAAATCACTCCCCAGGGGTTATGGCCATGCTGCAATCTCTTCTCCTCCATTCTCCTCTTGGGATCATGGGCACGCAAGAATGCACATGTGCCTGGCATGAGTTTAAGCCATCGGGTCTGGGACTCGAACCACGGTCAACTACATGGGAGTCCAGTGACATGACCATTACACCAACTGCTGGTCTCCAAAAAAAGGTTTTTTAATAGGTTCACAGAAATGTGCAACCATCAACACAGTCGATTTAGAATATTTTCTTTAGCTTATAAAGAAACCCCCTATCCATTAGCAGACAGTCCCACCCTTGCCTCACTGTAGGCAACAATTATTATCTTTCTTTCTCTATAGATTTGTCTATTCTGAGATTTTCATATAAATAACCCTTGTAACGGGATCTTTTATGATTGGCTTCTTTCAGTTAGCATGTTTTCAGTACTTATCATATGGTAGCCTATATTTCTTTTTATTTTATGTCTTTTTATTTCCAAATGATATACTGTTGTATGACTACCATATTTTATCCACTTATCAGTTGATGGACATTTCAGTTGTTTCCATTTTTTTGGCTTTTATGAGTAATGCTGTTGGGGCCGGCAGGTGGTGTGATGATTAAGGTGCGGTACTCCCACATGGCCACCTGTCGTTTGAGTCTCGTACCTGGCTGCCTGCTTTCTCACTTTCTCTCTGTCTGTCTGTCTCTGGTGAGCACATGTGCCCTATGGCAAATAAAATAAATAAATAAATAAATAAAATGAAATAATTTTTTAAAAATAATGCTGTTACAAGTATTCATGCCTGGACATATGTTTTTGTGTGAAAAGAGATTTTCATTTTTGGGGGTATATATAAGGAGTGGAATTACTGGGTCATCTAATAACCTATTTAGCCTTTTGAGTAATTGCTAGACTGTTTTTCAAAGCAATTGCACTATTTTTATTAAACTTTATTTATTTATGTATTTTAATGTAACTAGAGAGGGATAGAATAAGAGAGAGAGAGAGAGGGAAAGAAAATGAGGAAGAAGCTGTCGGGTCCACTACTTGAACCGTGGTCTGCCATGTGAGAGTCCAGTGCTCTTATCCACCATGCCACTTGTCAGCCCAAACAATTGCACTATTTTACATTCCCCACAAACAACACATGAGACTTCGAATTTCTCTGCATTCTCAGCGACACTTGTTATTGCTTGTCTTTTTTATTATAGCCGTTTTAGTAAGTCTGAAGGGGTATCTCATTGTGGTTGGACATCTTTTCATGTGTATTAGATATTTGTGCATCTTCTTTGGAAAAATGTCTATCCAAGTTATTCAAGTACACCTTTAAAATGAGGTAATTTGTCTTTTAAAAAATTGGGATGAGCTGATGGTATAATGGTTATGTTGCTGGACTTCCATGTAGTAGACCACAGTTCAAGTCCCAGACCTGGCTTAAAACTCATGCCAGGCATGTGTGCATGCATGCTCAAAATCCCAAGGGGAGGGAACCAGCAGTTAGCGTAATGGCTATGTTGCTGGACTCCCACATAGTCGACTGCAGTTCGCGTCCTGGACTCGGTGGCTTAAAACTCACGCCAGGCGCGTGTGCGTGCGTGCCAAAGATCCCGAGAGGAGAATGGAGGAGAAGGGATTGCGGCATGACCATTCCCCCGGGGGGTGATTTCTCGCTTTCTGTCTCTATGTCTCTCTCTGTCTGTCTGGTGAGTGCACGCGCCCTATAGCAAAAACCTCTTCAAAAAAAAAAAAAAAAAAAAAAAAAAAAATCCCAAGGGGAGAATGGAGGAGAATGGATTGCAGTGTGGCCATTCCCTTGGGGGTGACTTCTTGCTTTCTATCTCTCAGTCTCTTTGGCAAGAGACAGAAAGCAAAAATCTCTCAAAGTTGAATTATAAGAATTCTTCGTTACATAAGTCCTTTATCTACACATGGTTTTAAATACTTTCTCCCATTCTGTGGGTTGTATTTTCACCTTTTAAAAACAGTTTATTTCAGGGCCAGCAGGTGATGTGGTGGTTAAAGGTGCTAGACTTCCACATGGAAGACCACAGTTCAAGTCTTAGACCTGTGGCTTGCTTTCTCACTTTCCCTCTCTCTGTCTCTCTCTGATCAAACTGGAAAATAATAATAATAATCATAATGATAAATAAAGTTAAATAAAATAATTCTTTTAAAAAAAGTTTATTTCTTCCATAAGTGAGAGAGAGAGAGAGAAAGAATCTACGAAAGAGTCTTAATACCATGATTCACTTTCTCATGTAGGTCTGCCTTATAGACCATTGCGTTTTACTGTTGCATTACTGTCTAGATCCTTTTTATTTTTTTTAGAATTATGTTATTCATAATTATTATTTTAAATTTGACCAGAGAGAGAGAGAGAAAGCTGCCAGGTCTGGGACTTGAACCTCAGTGGGCCATGTGGGAGTCCAGTGCCTTAACCACCACACCACCTGTTGACCTCTGTACCCTTTTTGTTTTCTTGAAAATGTCTTTGCAGCACAATAGTTTTTAATTTTCATCAAGTCCAGTTTGTCTGTTTTGTTCTACTGCTTGTGAGTTTAAAAAAATATATATATATATATATTTTATGATGGGATATGCATAAGAGAGAGAAAGAGAGAACTCTTGATAGGGTCTTATCATACTGCCATCCCTTTTCTGTAGCCCTCCAACTCCTCAGGATTTTGGGTGCCCATAAACAGTTCTGGTGTGTTTTTAGGTCAGCCCAGGTATCTGAACCCACAGTTGGCTATGTGGCTTTTAATCCTGTAGTCTATTACCCTATGGACGTGCCATCTCTCTGGGTCTGCTTGTAGTTTTAGTGTCATAACTAAGAAGGCTTTGGCTAACTCAAGTTTATAAAGATTTCCTCCTGTATATTCTGTTTAGAGTTCTGTTGTTTTAGCTCTTACATTTAGGTCTATGATGCATTTTTAATTTGTTACTGAGTGTGGTGTGAGGAAAGGGTCTAGCTACACTATTTTGAATGTGAGTACCCAGTTGTCCATCATAAAATATATTCGGGTTTGTATGTTATGTGCTACTTTCACGCTAGATAGTATTAGGAAATTAAAGCTCCCTAATGGGGTATATATTCTACTTTGGGAGAAACTCATGAGTGAGAAAAATTGATGAAGGCTTAAAAAGGAGATCCAAGCCATTCATGAGCGTGTGAAGAAGAAAGGGTTGGTAAACTCTCACTTGGCTCAGAAAACAACACTTCACTGTTTGAATTGAACTTGGAGGCTAGGAAGAATTCAGTTTAGAAATTCTCAGCTAATAAGTACCAGAGGGCTTGGAGGGACCTTATGATTGTTTACTTACACTTTGCTTTAAGGTAAAAGCACTTAACATCACAGGAGGACAAACAACTTCCTTCTCTTGCTTTGTAGGTCAGATGTCCATCTAGCACACTACAGCTTTATATCATCAGAGTTCTTTATATTCTTTTGGGAAAGAATGGATATAACTGAAAACTGACAGAGAGACCACATGTAGGAGGGAAGATACTGTTAACATGATATCACTCTCAGGGTTTGCCATGGTGGTGTGCAGCAAGGACTATCTTCTGTTTTCAGCAGCTTCTGCTTCTTGCTGTAGCTTACTGAGGCATGGTTCCCCTCACTGGGGAGATTGTAAATGGTATTTGTTGGTGGGGGTTGTCAGCCATGAGGTTGTCACCATGCCTAGGCAATCCTACCAGTTCTTATTAATGTTAAGTGGTTTCTCACTCAAGTAAATTAGATGCCATTCATTTATTTAAAAGGTGTTTATTGAGAGTTTGCTATGTGCTGGGCACTGCCCCTGATCATCAGGATATTGTTTGTGAACAAAATAAACACAAAGGCCTGTTCTTGTGGAGAGATGGAAGATATTCAGTAGACATAGTAAGCAAATTATTATGTTAGAGCGTGGTGGGAAAAATTAGAGCCAGACAGGACTTATGGTGTGAGGAAGGTGATGATGCAAGTTGTGGTTGTCAGTGGGAAAAATGACATTGAGAGAGCAATGTTTTAGCCAAGATCCAAAGGAGGCTCGGGTTGGTCTGGCAGATAGCTGAGGCAAGAGCTTCCCTGGCATAAGAGTCACTTAGTACTGGGAACCAGCAGTTAACGTAATGGCTATGTTGCTGGACTCCCACGTAGTCGACCGCGGTTCGCGTCTCGGACCCGGTGGTTTACAACTCACGCCGGGCGCGTGTGCGTGCGTGCCCAAGATCCCGAGAGGAGAATGGAGGAGAAGGGATTGCGGCGTGACCATCCCCCCTGGGGGGTGATTTCTCGCTTTCTGTCTCTATGTCTCTCTCTGTCTGTCTGGCGAGCGCACGCGCCCTATAGTGAAAAACCTCTCCAAAAAAAAAAAAAAAGAGTCACTTAGTACTAAAGGCTTTGAGGCCAGAGGTGTTTTTTGTGTTTAAGGGACAGTGAGAAAGCTAGTGTGGCTAAAGAGAAGTGGTGATGATGGGGGCAGTTTGCTGGCCAAAGAAAGATAGAGGAATATTTTCAGAGATGGGGGTAGATTTGAGGGAACTATGCACTAAGATCTTTTCTCCTTAGTGATTATCATTGTGATCCTCGGAATATTTATTTATTTATTATTATTTTTTTTTGGAGAGGTTTTTGCTATAGGGCGCGTGCGCTCGCCAGCCAGACAGAGAGAGACAGAGAGATAGAAAGCGAGAAATCACCCCCCAGGGGGGATGGCCACGCCGCAATCCCTTCTCCTCCATTCTCCTCTTGGGATCTTGGGCACGCACGCACACGTGCCCGGCGTGTTTTAAGCCACCGGGTCCGGGACTTGAACCGCGGTCGACTATGTGGGAGTCCAGCGACATAGCCATTACGCTAACTGCTGGTCCCCGGAATATTTATTTATTTTTTTCCTTTTTTTACTGTCAGAGGGCACAAGGGCTTACCAGAAAGAGTTGGAGAGATAAGAGAGAGAGAGAGGAGGAAACAACTCTACCTTGGGGTGTGGTTATGCTTCAATCTCTTCTGCCCCACTTCTCTATAATGTTGGAATTTGGGACATGCATACATACCTGGTATGTTTTTCAGCCGTTGGGGCTAGGACTTGAACCCTGGTCACCTGTGTGAGATAAGCTCCTTTAACTACTAAGTTATGGGGCCAACCCTAGTTTTTATTTATTTTTTTATGCCATTAGAATATATTTACTAAATTACCAAGACAGCATTATAATAATTTTCAGAAGAGAGTTTCTTGAGAAAGTCTTGTTTGATGTTAGTGATACACCACTGTTCATATGGGTTTATAAAAGCCTGTTAAGAAAGTGTCCATTAGTGGGGTCGGCAGGTGGCATGGTGGTAAAGGGCTCTGGACTCCCACATGGCTGACCGTGGTTCGAGTCCTGGACCTGGTGGCTTGCTTTCTCACTTTCTCTCTCTTCTCTCTTCTCTCTCTCCCCCGCCCCCCCCCCCCCCGTCAAATTTAAATAAATAGATAACGTTAAATAAAATAATTTTTTAAAAAATGTCCATTAGCTAGAAAAAATAATGTGGAATTCTTAGGAATTGACCCTAACAATAGGGTTAAAAGGCTACTTCATGGGACCAGCAGTTAGCGTAATGGCTATGTCGCTGGACTCCCATGTAGTCGACCGTGGTTCGTGTCCTGGACCCGGTGACTTAAAACTCACGCCAGGCACGTGTGCGTGTGTGCCCAGGATCCCAAAAGGAGAATGGAGGAGAAGGGATTGCGGCGTGGCCATGCCCCCTGAGGGGTGATTTCTCGCTTTCTGTCTCTCTCTGTCTGTCTCTGTCTGGCGAGCGCACGCGCCCTATAGCAAAAAAAAATAAAAATAAAAAATAAAAATAAAAAAAGGCTACTTCATGTTATTTACAGTAGCAGAAAACATTTAAGAGGAAAATAGCTAAATAATTTTTAGTTTCACATTTAAGATATTATACACAACTATACAGGTAATGAGTCTTAATAACTTCTTAGGAATATGGAACAGTGGTTATAATGTAAAAGGGAAAAATAAATGTGAAACGGTGAATTAATTGATTGCAGCTATGTTAAAAGGCATAGGCCTACCAGAATGAGGGGAAAAAAGGACAGAAAATACTGAATGTTATGTGTGAGGCAGCTGGGACTCTTGCTGGTGGGAGTATAAATTGGCTCTGTCACTTGGAAAACTGGAAATATTTACTAAGTTGAACATATGCAAGTCCCGTGATCCAGCAATTTCACTTTTAGACATGTATCCAACAGAAATGCATTACATATATCCACCAAAAGATGTGTGCTAGAATGTTCATAGCAGCACTTGTCGTAGGAAAACACTGAGAACTACTCTGATGTCCATGAGCAGTGGGATGAACCAGCAAACAGTGTCATGTCAGGTCCAGCCTCTGAGATGCAGTCAGCCAGTAGCCTACTGGACTGCGGCGCCATGTGCTGACTGCAGTTTGATTCTAGCTTTTAGACTGAGAACACACCAAGCGTGCATGTGTGCTCAGGATCTTGGTAGGTTGGAGGGATGGAGGAGAAGGGGATTGTGGTGTGACTTGACTGAACCCTGTGAAAGGTGCCGCTCTTGCGCATTCATTTGTGCATCCATTTGCTCTGCCTTGAATAATAATAATACAAATGCATATTCACACGGTGGAACTCATAGCGTGAGAAAGAGTAGCAGTCAGCTACCGGTGTGGATGGATCTGGTAAGCCTGGGGCTGAGGGAAAGAAGTCAGGTGCAAAGGGGAGCTTACTGTTTGAATCTACCCATATATATATAGTATAGAAGCAGGTGGGGGTGGTGGGGGGAAAAAACAAAAAACAAGCACACACACCCCTGTGGTGTTGGCAGTCAGCGTTTACCCTTCAGAGGTAGTGACTGAAGGGAATGTGATGAGTGGTGAGGTGTTCATTATGTTTGTTTTTCTGGGTGCTGTTTTGCTGGTGTGCTCATTTAGAAAATTCACTGAACTGAACAGTTCTGATATTTGTACACATGCTATTTCAATAAAAAAAAGTTATTTAAGCCAGTGAAAAATAAAATGTTCCTGTTATATATAGTACATACCATATGTGTTTGTTTTATGGATACTTATGTAGAGTTTGTGTACTTTGTACATGCCTGATATGTACAAAGACCAGCCTAGAAATGATGCCCGTCAACTGTGGAATGGCCTTTATTTTGAGTAGAGAAGAGGAGAGAAGGGAGATATATGCATCTGTAATATTTCATTAATGAACATTTTCTTTCTCAGGAACAAATAAGGCAAAATGTTATTTTCAGTTAAATCTTAGTGGTAGATACATGGATTTCTGTACTTTTCTGTATGTTTGACAAATTTCACGATGAAAACAAATGGAGGGCCAGCCATGGTGGCTCAGGTGGTAGAGTGCTGTGTGTGGCTTAGGCCACACAGGAGGTCCAGGTTCAGTTTTGGTCCAGCCTAAACAGGCTGGATGCTGTGATGTACACCTTAGGGGGGGAAAAAAAAAGAAGTAAAAATAAAATGAAAAATAGGAAAAAAGTTTATTAATAACTTTTTTTAAAAGATAAACCTAAGGTTAATGAAATCGAGTCAGTGGAAAGTTCATTTCTTTCTCTGTGTCTCTCTTTCATTAGAGAGCTAGAGGGTGTGTGTGCTTGCCAGGGAGGAAGAAGATAAACCGCTCCCCCTGGTGAATGCTTATATCATAATCTCTTCTCCTCCATCTCTTCTTCCTTTTGAGATTTTGGGCATACATGCACATTCTAAAGCTGCCACGTAAGTGTTTTGAACTGCACAGTCAGCCATGTGGGATCTGATTGCCTTAACCACCAGGACACCAAGGTGGCTCAGGAAAGTTTTTTTAAAGCATGCTACCTAGAGATGATCAAAGAGCGCAGTGGTTGAGGAATTGTATTTGATATGAGAGACTCATTGGTGAAGTAGAAAGAAGTGCCTCTGGTTCCCTGTGTTTCAGGGGCTTTTCTAGTGCTTCCTGATCAGAGCTGCTGAATTCTCATTTCTGAGGCCATGACCATGATGATGAAGAGGAAACGTCTGCTTCCATTTCCTGAGAGCTATTTGTTAATTTCTTTTTTATTTTTGGTAAAAAAGTATTTTTTATTTTACTTTATTTATTATTATTATTATTGTTATTTTCGAGTTTGATCAGAGAGAGAAGGAAAGTGAGAAAGCAAGCTACCAGGTCTGGGACTCGAACCGCAGTCAGTCATATGAGAGTCTAGTGCCCTTAATCACTTTGTCACCTGCTGGCCCCCAATTTGTTAATTTCAAATAACAGACTAGCATAGAGAAGTTTTTAATCAGAGAGAGAAAGTTTCATGAGCTTGAGAAAGGAATATTTATGTTGAAAATAGACTTCCACTGACTCTATTTCATTTTATTTCAGTAGAAAAGTTCTAGTCTGAAATTTTATTGTTCATTTTCCCTATCTGGATGAATGAATAAAAAGCAAGACAGCAGAGCTTATGAATACCTTTTGAATCATGAGGCCAAGGTGGTCCTCAGTTCCTCCTCTGCTTTCCCTGTCATGGTGTTTCTAAAATTGTGGTCAAGCATCATCTAGGACCTTGTTAGGAATGCATGTTCAGGGTCAGCTGGTGGCATGGTGGTTAGGGCACTGGATCCCACATGGTGGACTGCGTGGTTTGAGCCAGGGACCCCGGTATGTGTGTGTGTGTCCCTCAGAAATCTCAAGGGGAGAATGGAAGAGAAGGAATTGTGGCTTGGCTATCTCCCTTGGGGATTTCTCTCTCTGTCTCTGTTTCTGTGTCTTTCTGGTGAGTTCATGTGCCCTACAGCAAAATTTAAAAAAAAGGAGAAGAGAGGAGACAGCAGGTGGTGTGGTTAAGGCACTGGACACTCCCACCTGGCCGACCACAGTTCGTGTCCTGGACCTGGTGGCTTGCTTTTTCACTTTCTCTCTCTCTCTCTCTCTCTGAACAAATTAAAATAAATGATGAGTAAATAATGTTAAATAAATCCTTTTTTTTTTTTTTTTGAGAGGTTTTTGCCATAGGGCGCGTGTGCTCACCAGAAAGACAGAGACAGAAAGCGAGAAATCACCACCCCCACCCCCCCCCCCCCCCCCGAGAGGGGACGGCCACGCCGCAGTCCCTTCTCCTCCATTCTCCTCTCGGGATCTTGGGCATGCACGCACACGAGTTTAAGCCACCAGGTCCGGGACTCGAACTGTGATCGACTACATGGGAGTCCAGCGACATAGCCATTAGGCCAACTGCTGGTCCCAATAAATAATTCTTTAAAAAAAAAAAAAAAAAAAAAAAAAAAAAGGAAAGAAATTCATGTTCTCAGTCCCCATCCCAGACTTCCAGGTTGGCCAAATCTAGGGGTGAGTCTAGCTATTTGTATTTGAATGAGCCCTCCAAGTGATTCTGATGCATGTTTAATTGAAAGAAGTAGACCAGTGACCTTGTGCTATCTCCAGGGTCCTCCTCATCCCTGCATTCTTGTGACTGGCGCCCAGGACAGCAGCCTCCTATAATGGTGGAGCAGTGCATTTGGAGTCCATCAGAAGATACATTCAAGTCCTCTGTACTCATGAAGGCCAAATGCTCTAGAATTATTGTAAAAGAGGAAGGGAGAATCTCCAAGGGTTGCCGGGGCTGGGCAGAGTTGGGCAGCCCCCACTGTGTCTGGGTGCTTGGCCTCTGGGCAACAGCACATGCAGAGAGCTGCAGCTGTGCTGATAGAGAACCGTTTTGGAGAGGTAATTTTTGCTATAGGGTGCGTGCACTGGCCAGAAAGACAGAGAGAGACAAAGAGACAGAAAGCGAGAAATCACCCCCCAGGGGGGATGGCCACACTGCAATCCCTTCTTCTCCCTTCTCTTGGGATCTTGGGCCAGCATGCACGCGCACGCACCCAGCACGAGTTTAAGCCACTAGGTCCGGGACTCAAAACACAGTTGACTACATGGGAGTCCAGCAACATAGCCATTACGCCAACTGCTGGTCCCACTGATTGAGAACCATTAAGTGACCCTGTGTGCTGTGCAGAGGGCCTCCCAGCCCTGTCACTTGTGCGTAGGTCAGCATTTGTAAAAGGTTTATTTAGATAAAGGAATGTGTATGTTACAGAATGGTTTATTGGGCAAATCCTGCTTGTTTCCTAGACAGAGCTTTAACCTGGAGAAGAAGCGCCCCAACTTATTAGCCGCTAACAGAATACATGGAGCTATACCATCACAATTACTGTTTATAGGTTCTGATGGAAGGTCATTCAGGAGGAAAAATGGGGTGTTGTATGTGTCTGTTTGAAGTTTCTTTTTTTTTTTTTTTTTTTTGGAGAGATTTTCGCTATAGGGCATGTGCGCTCGCCAGACAGACAGAGACATAGAGACAGAAAGCAAGAAATCACCCCCCAGGGGGGATGGTCATGCCACAATCCCTTCTCCTCCATTCTCCTCTCGGGATCTTGGGCACACCTGCACATGCGCCTGGTGTGAGTTTTTATTTATTTATTTATTTATTTTATTTTATTTTTATTTATTTTTTTTTTTTTGGAGAGGTTTTCGCTATAGGGCGCGTGCGCTCTCCAGACAGACAGAGAGAGACAGAGAGATAGAAAGCGAGAAATCACCCCCCAGGGGGGATGGCCACGCCGCAATCCCTTCTCCTCCGTTCTCCTCTTGGGATCTTGGGCACGCACGCACACGCGCCCGGAGTGAGTTTTAAGCCACCAGGTCCAGGACGCGAACCGCGGTCGACTACGTGGGAGTCCAGCGACATAGCCATTACGCTAACTGCTGGTCCCCACACCCGGCGTGAGTTTTAAGCCCCCGGGTCCGGGACGCAAACCGCGGTCGACTACGTGGGAGTCCAGTGACATAGCCATTACGCCCTGGTTCCCCTTTTTTTTTTTTTTTTTTTTTTTTTTGTTTAAGAGGTTTTTGCTATAGGGCGTGTGCGCTCGCCAGACAGACAGAGAGAGACATAGAGACAGAAAGCGAGAAATCACCCCCCAGTGGGGATGGTCACGCTGCAATCCTTTCTCCTCCATACTTCTCTCGGGATCTTGGGCATGCACGCACACGCGCCCGGCGTGAGTTTTAAGCCACTGGGTCCGGGACGCGAACCGCAGTTGACTACGTAGGAGTCCAGCAACATAGCCATTACACTAACTGCTGGTTCCCTGTTTGAAGTTTCTTACTCCCCCCCCCCCATTTAAAAAAACATTTGAAAATTTACATTCAACCATTACACATCTCTGTGGCTTACAATATGATTTTTCAAAGTATGTAAGCCATGTGTGACAATCAAATCCAGGTGATTACCATATACATAATTTTTAATAGAGAACTTTACATTCTTGTGTCTGTTAAGTGTTCTTTCCCTTGCCCCTCCCACTCGTCTTTCATTAGTTTCTGATTGTTGTGGGCAACTGGTGAAGAATCATAAAATTTCAAATATGAAAGGGTCTTAAGGCGTTGTTCATTGGGTATTTTTATGTGTGCTGCAGGGCGTCACAGGGCTGACATGGGAGTGACTTAGCTCCCCATCATGATGTCTGGTTTCTATACCACCTGCCCAGCCCTCCCTCATAGCAGCAGTCTTGCCTGCTCTCCAAAGAGGAGTGGTGTGTGAGCTCCATGTGCATCATATGGAAATGTTGATCTGTGGACCAGCGTAGGGAGCTGGTGGTCACTGAAAACCTGTTGTTACGGGAATACAGTCTTGAGTTTTAGTTAATAGATTGACAAAAGCTTTGTAGAACTTAATAAATCTAGAAGGAAGTAAGGAATGTTCATGGAATGTTTTCTGTTTGCTATTGGTTATACCATTTCACATAATGTTGATGCCTCTCACTGTGATCTGAAGGGTCTACTCCCTTCTCTGGGTCTCACAGCAGTGAGTGGCAGTTTTCAACTCCCAAGTTCTGGGTTGAACCTGAACACCAACAGGGAAGAAATAGAAAAGGTGTAAGGGGTTGTTCCTGTAATCAAGTATAGATGGTGATTGCCAGACCCAGAGAAAAGCACCCCCATACCCATTTTATTGATTATAAAAGCAAACTCAATGACGGCTCACTAGGTCACTAGCTGGGGAATGACTGAGGCTAGATTTCAATCCAAATCTCCCAGAATCAAACCCCATTCTTTGTCCACAGGCTGTCAATATAGGGCTTGGCTGGTCTCTTTTGTCTGATCTGTTTTATCTCTGTGGGGACCAGTGGGTGTTCAGTGCATCCGTCAGGTGTCAGTTTGATGAAAATGTTCAAGTCCTGCCAGTAAACATAAGATAATTTCCATCAAAACCCAGTATCTTCCTTGTGTTTCTGCCCTTTTTGCAGCGTGTGGGCCATCACATGACAGCATAGCCTGTCTGAAACCGTCCTTTCTTAACTAAAATTTGTTTAGAAAATGTGGACTTCTGATTTAGCAAATTGATATTTGGAACCACAGCTTTCTTATAACTGAAACTTTTACAGAAGTGTTATTAAGATATTTGAAACCAATCAAGAAAGCAGCATTTTTTATTTAAAGTGTGTTTTTCAAGTTTTGTGTTTTAGATTCTCATGTGATCAAAGTTCAAATTCTTCATCAGCATGTGATTTTGATAATCATTACTGAGTTACATTCTGCTTTAGAAGATTATCTTACTTTAATAGTCAGTAAAATCTTAAAAATGAATACATACTCAGTGAAGAAAAGTTTTATTTTAAAATTTTAACAGAGATTTCTGATGCCCTATCGATCTATCTTTTCCATATTACCTTTTATTTTCCTTTGTTTTTCCATTACTACTTTTTTTTTTTTTTTTTTAAAGAGAGATTTTTGCTGTAGGGTGTGTGTGCTTGTCAGAGTCAGAGAAAGACTGAAATTGAGAAATCACCCCCCCTCCAGGGGGGATGGCCATGCTGTAATCCCTTCTCCTTCATTATCTTCTCGGATTTTGGGCACGCATGCACATGTATCCAGCGTGTTTCAAGCCACTAGGTCTGTGACTGGAATGGCAGTTGGCCATGTGGGATCCAGTGATGTAACCATTATGCCTTTTGCTGGTCCCACATTTCTTTATGTTAAATAGGTCTTGTCATTTCTTTCTTTTTAAGAGAGATTTTGCCATAGAGTGCATGTGCTCACTGGAGAAACAGGTAGAGAGATTGAAAGAGAGAAGTCACCCTCCCTGGCAGAGGGGGTGGGGAGAATGGCCATGATGCAATCCCTTCTCCATTCTCCTCTGGGGATTTTGGGCCTGCATGCACACACGCCTGGCATGAGTTTTAAGTTTCTGGGTCTGATTCTTGAACCGCAGTCTACATTGGAGTCCAGCAATGTAACCATTATGTCATCTGCTGGTCTTAAAATAGATATTTTCTAATGTATTGTTTTAATACCCTTGTTTCTGTTACTTTTTTAAAACAAATTTCTTAGTGATTACCTTGGGGAATGAAATTAACATCTAATTTATAACAATGTAGTTAGGATTAATGCCATTTAATTTCATAGTGTATGAAAACTTTGATTCTATATAGCTTTATTCCTTATTTGTGCTGCCATTGTCATAAAATTACATCTGTATACATTGTACGCCCATAAAAACAGATTTATAATTAGTGTTTCATGCAGTTGTCTGTTTGTATCAGCTAGAAAAAAGTTTCAAATAAAAAATATGTCTATACTGTCTTTTACATTCACCAATGCTGTTACTTTAATAGTATCTTTTATTTCTTCTCATAGGTTCATTTCTTGTAGGACAAGTCTGCTTGCTAGAAATTCTCTGGTTTTGGTTATCTGAGAACATTTTAATTTCTCCTTTTTAAAATAAGTATTTATTTAATTTTATTCATTATTATTTTTTGCAGAAAGCAAACTCTCAGGTCTGGAACTTGAACTGCAGTCAGCCATGTGGAGAATCCAGTGCCTTAACCATCACATCACTTGCTGGGCCCTATCCTTTATTGTTGAAGGATAGTTTTGCTGGTTGTATAATTCTTGGTTGATGATTTTTGTCTTTTAGCACTTTGAATATGTTAACTCACTGTCCTTTGGACTCCGTGATTTCTGTTGAGAAAGTCAGGTTTTTTTTCTTTTCCTTTTTTTAGTTTGCCATAGGAAACACACACTTGCTATAGAGAGACAGGGAGGGAAAGTGGGAAAACATCTCCCATGGGGATGGTCACACTGCAGTCCTGTCTTCTCCACTGTTAGATCCTGTCAGGATTTGGGTCATGCATGAACAGGTGCCCGGCATGTTTTTTCAAGTTGCTGAGGTTGAAAGTCAAACTATGGTTGATCATGTGGGATTGGGCTTCCCTTGTCCACCAGACTCTGGGGTCAACTCTCCCCCAGTACTTTTTTTTTTTTTAATTATTTTTATTTATCTTCATTTATTATTATTATTATTATTATTATTATTATTATTTTTCAATTTGACCAGAGAATGAGAGAGAGAGAGAAGTGAGAAAGTAGTCTTCCAGGTCTGAGACTCAAACCACAGTCAGCCACATGAGAGTCCAGAGTCTTTTTTTTTTTTTTTTTTTTGGAGAGGTTTTTGCTATAGGGCGCGTGCGCTCACCAGACAGAGAGAGAAAGAGAGACAGAAAGTGAGAAATCACCCCCCAGAGGGGGTGGCCATGCCGCAATCCCTTCGCCTCTGTTCTTCTCTCGGGATCTTGGGCACGCACGCACATGCGCCCAGCATGAGTTTTAAGCCTCTGGGTCCGGGACACGAACCGCGATCGACTACATGGGAGTCCAGCGACATAGCCATTACGCTAACTGCTGGTCCCAAGTCCAGAGTCTTTTAACTACCATGCCACCAGCTGCCATCCCCATTGCTTTTTAAGCTTTATCAATTCTCGTTTTCCCATATATTCTGTACTGTAGATAAATATGACCTGCTTTTCTCCATAGCTGTTTTTTCATTCCTACAAATAGAAGAAATATCAACAGATAGTCATTCGGCAAATGTTTCTTGAACCCTTGGTATGTGCCAGGCATTCCTAATGGTCAAGATATATCAGAGAACAAAGTACACTGAATTGCTGCCCTGATGAAGTTTGCATTCTAGTGGTGTGTGTTGGCTTCCTTTCTGTTATTTGCAGGGTGGCTGTTAATGTTTTTGTGGCATGGTTCAGTTTTCTTTGGAGTAGAATGGTATTCTTTGGAGTAGGCTGTGCCTGGTACTGGTGGGCACTCATTACCTATTTGCTGACTGTATAGATGCACTAATGAGTTAGCTCAGCAACTCTGTCTTGTTTATCACGATAGTCTCTGGAGTAGTACTTAAGAAATGCTTGTTGGTTTATTGACTGAGGAGACTTGTATACCCTAAAGAGACTGTGCAAAGTTTTATAACCATCACAGAGTATATATATATATATATATTTTTTTTTTTTTTTTGAGAGATTTTTGCTATAGGGCATATGCACTTGCCAGAGAGACAGACAGAAAGCAAGAAATCACCACCCAGGGGGCTGGCCACACTGTAGTCCCTTGTTCTCCATTCTCCTCTTGGGATTTTGGGCATGCAGGCACATGCTCCTGACATGTGTTTTAAACTGCTGGAACTCGAACCGCAGTCGACTACGTGGGAGTCCAGCGATGTAATTTTACGCCATCCGGTGGTCCCAACCATCAGAAAAAAAATTTTTTTTTGAGAGGTTTTTTTGCTATTGGGCACGTGCGCTCGCCAGGCAGACAGAGGAGAGACAGAGAGACAGAAAACAAGAAATCATCCCCCAGGGGGGATGGCCACGCCACAATCCCTTTTCTTCCATGCTCCTCTCAGGATCCTGGGCACGCACGCACATGCGCCCAGCGTGAGTTTTAAGCCACCGGGTCCGGGACTTGAACCGCAGTCAACTACGTGGGAGTCCAGTGATAGCCACTGCACTAACTGCTGTTCCCACATCAAAATATTTTAACAGGGCAAGGAGCTGGGTTTCTGGCATGACTTGGGAGAATAGGTGCTGTTGGGAGCTGTGGTCTCCATGTGTTTATGGCCATTGAAATATTTGGGCCTCCTGGGTCTGGCAGGTGGCATAGTGGTTATGGGTGCTGGACTCCCACATGGCCACCACAGTTTGAGTCCCAGACCTGGCAGCTTGCTTTCTTACTTTCTCTCTCTCTCTTTCTCTCTCTCTCTGTCCCTCTCTGGTCAAATTAAAATAAAGGAAGGAAGGAAGGAAGGAAGGAAGGAAGGAAGGAAGGAAGTTAAATCAAATAATTCTTTAAAAAAAAAAGAAATATTTGAGCCTCCTAACTCATGCACACTGATGCTCACTTACACTCATACACATGCACACTCACACTTACAAACACCTGTACACATGCACACGCATACATACACACATCGGTACACATGCACACTCACACATGCACACTCAAATGAATGTACACAGGCATATATATATGCACACATGTGCTCGCTCTCTCTCATGGGAGAAATAAACTAAAATGAGAGAGCGTGTGTGTGCGCGCACTGGCCCTGTAGCACAGCAATTAAGTGCTGCACATAGAAAGTTGGATCCTACATGGTTGACTGTGGTTTGAATCTTGGTTCTGGAGGCTTAAGATACATGCTGGGATGGGACGAGATGGGACGTAATCAGTCAGTCGCTGAACTCCTACATAGTTGAACGTGGTTCAAGTACCAGATCTGTGGTTCAAGTCTCCATGCCAGGTGCATGTGTGTGCATGCCCGAAATCCCAAGAGGAGAAGGGATTGCAGCATGGCCATCCCCTGGGGGGTGACTTTTTGTTTTCTGTCTTTGTTTTTCTCTGTCTGTCTGGGGAGCACACATGCCCTTTAGCAAAGATCTCCGTTGAGAAAGAAAGAGAGAGAGAAAGAAAAATGCTGGGGACATGCGTATACATTCCCCAAATCCTGATGAGACAGAGAAGTGGAGGAAAAAGGATTGCGATGTGACTGTGCCCCGTAGGGATCTGCATGTGCACACATTCTCTCTCTCCCTCTCTTGTATATGTGCCCTCTAGCAATTAAACAGAAATGTTTGGGGGCCAGCCTGTGGCATTGTGGTTGATGTCTGGGTTCCACATGGCTGATTTCACAGCTTGGGCCCTGGATTGGTGGTTTGAGAAATGCGCCAGATGCATGTATGTGCCCAAAATCCTGAAAGGATGGAAAAATGGAGGAGAAGGGATTGTAGCATAATTCTCCAAGGGGGATGCTTTCTCTTATCTCTCTTTCCCCTCTCTGTCTCTCTCCAGTAAATGCATGTGCCCTTGGACATATTTTAAAAAATAAATAAATAAAGCATTTGGGGAGGAAAAAAAAGAGAGAGACAAGGACCTTGACAGAAACTTGGAATGCCATGATCCTTGTCATAGTTTTCCAGTCAGCCAGGATCATGGTATGCCTGTAAGCACACCTGATTCAAGATGACCTGGGGCTCAAACCCAGTGCCTTCCCACATAGCTCTGGTATCACACAGCAGTGCCCTCCTGCCTGTGCTGCCGCAGCTGGGCCAAGGCAGCTGCATTTCAAATCCTAAAATGCTGAGTAATTTTATAGATGAAAATAATCTCGTCACTAATTGGTTTAGAATGTTAACCAGCATCTTGCCCTTACTTTAAGAAGCAAATCATAGAAAATGATACAACTATAGCATAGAAAATTTTGAAAATAAAGAAACCTACGTTGTTTTGCTGTGCTTGTTTATAGCAACACTAATTGGAATAAGACCTCTTTTATTCCTGTAGGATACTTCAGCTTTTTTTTTTTTTAGCTGAAAATACTTTTCCCCCTCTATTTAGAACTCTCCCTGTATTACAAACCAAACTTATTTAAAAAATATGCTTTTCTTATTTTTTTCTTTTGCAAGTGGTTATGCATAAAATCCCTCTGAATTGTCTCCTGCTTTTTGTGTTTTGTCAATGATACCTGGGTGACTTCTTGTTCATGGAAGTTGGGTCTTAGGCCTTAATTCTTTGATTTGTATGATCAAGTAATCTTATCTAATAAGTAGTTTTGTAGTTTTTTTATGTTTTATTTTTCCTCTTTTAAAATAATGAAAACAATTTTTTAAAAGATTTTGGCCATAGGGCCTGTCTGTGCGCTCGCTGGAGAGAGACAGACACAGAGAGAGAGAAAGTGAGAAATCACCCCTCGGTGGGATGGGTGTACCACAGTTCCTTTTTCTCCATTCTCTTCTCAGGATTTTGGGCACTCATGCACATGTGCTTGGTGTGTTTTTCAAGTTGCCAGGTCTGGGACTCGAACCACAGAGTCAACCATGTGGGATCCAGCACCTTAACTACCATGCCACCTACTGCCCTCTTTTTCTTTTTATTACAAATTAGAATCACTGTTTGGCATATGAAAGTACTGTGTGTTAATGGTAGAGCTATTGGGACATATAGAAGAGTACATGGTCAGATTCTTTTTTGTTTTTAAATCTCTTGGCTCTGGAGAAAAGGAGGACTCGCTTGTCGTAATTTGTAAATATTTTACTTTGTTTTCCTTCCCCTAGTTGAAGGCTAATTTGATTTGGTTAGAGAGATGTGGGTGTATTCACTGATTTACGAGCAGATGGAAGCTGCCCAGATTAGTGATTTCTTTCTAGTAGAAGGACGTGCCTCTCAGCGTCAACTCTGTAGCGTGACTGAATGAGCGTGGGTAGGCCAAGAATGGGGCTTGGCGTGCACGGTATGGCCAGAGTCCACGTGCTGACCTAGCACATAGTAGAGGGAGCTTTTTGAGTAGCTGTTGCTGTTTTGTTTCTTTTTAAAGAATTATTTATCTAATTTTACTCATGATTTTTTTTTTTTTGAGAGTTTTTTTTTTGCTATAGGGCACGTGTGCTCGCCAGACAGACAGAGACACAGAGAGACAGAAAGCGAGAAATCACCCCACAGGGCGGATGGCCACGCTGCAATCCCCTCTCCTCCATTCTCCTCTTGGGATCTTGGGCACACATGCACACGTGCCAGGTGTGAGTTTTAAGCCACCAGGTCTGGACACGAACTGTGGTTGACTACATGGGAGTCCAGCGACATAGCCGTTACGCTAACTGCTGGTCCCGTTACTCATTATTTTTTAATTTGACCAGAGAGACACAGAGAGAGAGACAGATAGTGAGAAAGCAAGCCTTCAGGTCCAGGACTCAAACCACGGTCGGCCATGTGGGAGTCCAGCACTCCCACCACTATGCCACCTGCCGGTTCCTCGAGTAGCTGTTTTTATTGGGTGGTGGTCTTTCCTCCTGCAGAGTTGCCAACGCACCAGGTCATTGAGTGGAGGGACCCAGATCCCAATCGAATGCAGATGCCACAGGGGAACCCGTTGCTGCTGTCCTACACTCTGCAGGAGCTGCTGGCCAGGGACTCTGTGCAGGTGGAGCTTATCCCGGAGAAGAAGGGCCTCTTCCTGAAGCATGTGGAATATGAGGTTTCCAGCCAGGTGAGAGGTGAAGTATGGATGTGTGTGGGGGGGGGGGGAGGCGTGGGGAGAGAGAAAGGGACAAACATCATGGCAGGAATTATATCATGGAGAGAAGAACTGGAGAGAGACACAAGGGCCTGGCTTAAAGATGAGGTCCAAAGCTTGATAGCACAGTCAAGCTGTAGAGCTGACTTTTTCATATGTGCTGGTCTCTGCATCTTGTTCTGGCTCAGCTGTCCCCACCTGGTCCAGTTCAACCTCAGTATCACCGTCCTCCAGAATCCTGTTTCTTAGAGAGCTCATATTGATGGGCTGCAGAGCACGAATCCCAGATCAAACTAGTCAAGTGGTCGTTTTGCAATATTAGGAAACCCTTGAGGATTAGCATGTCAGTCCTGCAGAATATATACGCCAAGTAGAGAATCGCATGTATAGGGTAGGACTGGCATGCATGAGCCTATTCCCCTTTCATAACCCTGCCGTGCTACTGTGGGCTTACCCTGTGTCTGAGCAGGCTTGGCCCTTGTGCTTGTGGAACCTGTGTGGCATTTGTAGTATTGGTCTTTCTGTCCCTTTTGTCCATTATTTTTCAGTTGGGATAGATTGTGATGAGAGGTTTTATTTTTATCCTGGAGATTAAGTAGTTGATGAACTAACACTATATCTTTGAGAGCTGTGGAGTCCACGGTGTCTGAGGGATTTGCAGTGATAAATCAAACAGAGTCATTCCCTGTGGGACTGTTAGCAGCCCTAACAACAGCATCGCCAGAGCTGGTTTGAAAAGCTCATCGACAGGGACCAGCAGTTAGCGTATTGGCTATGTCGCTGGACTCCCACGTAGTCGACCGTGGTTCGCATCCCGGACCCGGTGGCTTAAAACTCATGCCGGGTGCATGTGCGTGCATGCCCAAGATCCCAAGAGGAGGATGGAGGAGAAGGGATTGCGGTGTGGACATCCGCCGTGGGGGGTGATTTCTCGCTTTCTGTCTCTCTGTCTCTGTCTGTCTGGCGAGCACACGTGCCCTATAGAGAAAACCTCTCCAAAAAAAAAAAAAAAAAGAAAAGCTCATCTACAGATGGACAGATTGTCCCAGGCTGAAAGGACTAGCCTAAAGGACTAAGTAAGCAGATAGTCCATCACTGCTGTCTGCCGTGAGTCTCTGTAGGATTCAAGGTCCGTGACTTTTCTGTTACCTTGTGTCCCAACACAAGTCAGTGCTGTACTGGGGACGAGGGTGAGAGTTCGTAGACGGTTCCCTCCAGGACGGTGTTGCTCTGTGGAATCACTTGGCAGTCTGTGGTGTGGGATGTGATGCCACAGGAGAGTCAGCCCTTCCTTCTGGGGCCTGGTAGCTTATAGGATGAGAAGGGCTCTGACCATGCCAGGAGCTGCTACTCACTCCCATGAACCAACCCCTGGCCTCCTTTCCAGTTTTGTAAACGGCCATTTCCTTAAGTAGATTGAGTACCCCATTATTTACAGAAGGAGGTAATTTTGCCCAGGTCACTTCCTGAAATGTGTGTGAGTGGGTCAGCTCTTAACTGTTAAACGAGCAGGGGAAGCTTCTGGGTGAGGTGTTGTCTCCAGTTGCTCACTGCCCATGCCGAAGTCTGGCAAACATGGATGTACGAGATATTTGTGTATCCTGAGTAGCGATGGGACACTGACTTCATGTTCTTTCTCCATATCACATGTTTAATTTTAAAGGTATCTCATGTATTACATTAGATCTAGACTAGTTTGCCCTCATGAATGAGACAGTTTTTTTTTTTTTTAATGCTAGAGGGAGCATGCGTGCACACAAGAGAGGAAGTGAGAGAGAGAAGACGCCCTCCCACCCCCCAGTGGTGTCTAGTCACACCACAGGCTTTTCCTTTAGTTCTCATTTCTTAAGATCCTGGCCATATGTGTACATGCCTGGCATGAAGCTGACAGGGCCAAGACCTGAGCCCTCGTTGGCTGTGTGCGATCTGGCTTTGTCTGCACAACATCTCACCACTGTGCTGTGGGGCGTCCTGGACACTAATCTTGTGGAGCCTTCCACATTATAGCTGATGGAGTTACAGTGGAGTTGTAGGCAAATTTGTTCGAGTCAAGTGTCTCTTATATTTCAGTTCAGATTTAGTGATTGGTCTGCTCCTCGTCTATTCTAGGAGGCAGCAGTAATGCTGGCATTAGTATTGACGAAGAGGCAGTTTGCGTTACCCTTTTGTGCAGGGTACCTTTTAAAGGTATAGTGCGTGCCCACTTTAGCAGTTAAAAAATCCTGTGAAGAGTCTCGTCTCTCATAAGATTCATGATAATGGATAATTAAAAATGAAATTAGGAGCTACGCAAAACTTAAAACTTATTACTTCACATTAAGGAACTTTAAGATTTCCCCTTTTGGTAAAGGTCTGGTGAGGGAAGATGAAGAGTTTAGTAATAGTACTTCCATGAGTTCTGTTGAGTGGCAAAAGGAGAAGGTAAGGGGAGTGATGAAATGGTTTCTGATGTCACATCTAAGCACTGCATCCTTTTTCTTACAGCGCTTCAAGTCCTCTGTATATAGACGGTACAATGACTTTGTGGTCTTCCACGAAATGCTGCTTCACAAGTTCCCGTATCGCATGGTGCCAGCCCTTCCACCCAAGAGAGTGCTGGGAGGTAAATCTGGGTTTGCTGGAGACCTGGGGACTGTCGGAAGTGAGCCCACCCACCAGAATTCTGAGCTCCTGGTTCGGTGATGGACCCCGCTAGACCTGGAGGGACTGGCAGCAGGGCTGCTGTGCAGTCCTGGGAACTTTGCTGTGGCTCGAGCCCAGTCTGGTACAGAGAGCCTAACCGGCATCTGGCACCCTTAGCCCATCTGAACCTTCTGGCCAGATGACTGACATGTGGCGAGGTCCCCATTTTACAGCGGTGAGAGAAGGAACCCCAGTTCTCGCCAAAGCGTAGTGACCAGGACTTCCCAGAGCTCCTGAGTGGGCGGCTAGGAGCAGTTTACTGTTTGCCCACTCTGCTGGCAATTTCTTTTGCCTGCTTTTATGAAACCCGTGAACCTGAACAGTGAGAACCAGTAGCATTCGGAGAGCTCATGGAAGAAAATGGATGTAAAATGTAAGGTGGGAAATCTAACCTGTCTCTTGAAGGAGGTAAAAAAATCTTCCTTGCTATACCTGAAGATTGCCTCAGGCTAGGTGGAAGATCTCAGATAACCTACCAGCCCTTCTAGACTGGCCTGTTCCTCCAGGGTTGCCTGCCACAGGGAGATGGCAGTTAACCACCTCTGGACCTTAGTGATCCTTTCTCCCATAGCCCTTTTCTCGAATTCTGAATAAAAATTGGTGCACGGGCCAATGCCCAAAGCTAACCAGCTGACTTTCTGCTGCGTCCCTGTCTTTCCAAAGTAACCGTGTACTTGAATGAGGAAATAGCTTGAGGTTTAATTCAGTGTTCCAGTTTCTGACATTCTGAAATCTCTTAAAATGGGACATGAAATATTATACTTTTGCCTCAAATTGGCCCCTGAGTAGCCTGAGTCTGATTATGTAGTTTTATGTGGTTTTCTTCTGACTCTATAGCACATACTGTTTTTTTATCACATTGGATGGAGGGCAGCAGAGATCAGAAAACATATTGGGGAGTGCCTTTTCTGTGACCTGGTGGCTATAGGGGAGCCGTATCCTACATGACTGAAAGCATAGTTCGAATCCCAGCCCCAAAGACTTCAGAAATATGCTGGGAGCATACGTATATATGCTCCAAATTCTAAGAGGATGGAGAAGTGGAGGCCAAAAGAGTCATGGTGTGACCACACCCCATTGGAGAGCTTTCTCCCCCCGCCTTTCTCTCTGTCTCCCTCTGGCATACACCCTGTGGCAAATTAAAAGCATTAAAAAAAAAAAGAAGAAGAAAATGTATTGGGAACAGGTGATACTTACTGAAATTCAATGTCAAAGTTGGCTAAGTGTAGTTAGTGTTTAGCACCAAAAACTGCATGCAACGCTTCATTACGTAGTGACTATGTGCGAAAGCACAGCCTTCTGCAGAACGGTACCTGGTGTTCTGAAGCAGAGGAGTAGACCTCATCCAACTATATCTTTCAGTAACTTAAAAATAATATTTTAAATACCATTTCTGTTTGTGGTCAGATGTAAACATCCTTAATATGTCACTAGATGCTTTTACTTGAATTTCCCTTAAGGAAAAAAATATTTAGCCCCAATGAAAGCAATGAATCATTGGATCCATTACAGAATAGGTTTTGAGTGATATGCATAGCAAACCTGAGTTGCACTAATGTATGAGCTTAGCAAAACCCCCTTGTTCATGGAGAGAAGTGGCAGAAAGAGATCGTAGATGATATACCCACCTCTAATGTAGGTAACCAAGGTGAGGAATCAGACCTGGTTTCTTCCCAGTATTTTTTTTCTATTTTTAAAGTTTTTTCTTTCTTCTGCAAGAGAGGAGGGAAGAGAGAGAGAGAGAGAGAGACACAGAGAGAAAGAGAGATAGGCAGCTCCAACAGGGTCTTCACACCATGAGCCACCCTCATGATCAGCTGCCTCAATCATGAGCATATGCTTGGGCCCAGTGTGCACAAGAAGGTCCTTGGGCACAATCCCAGGGCTTCCCCATGTAGGTCCTATTGTTTTATTGCTCTGCCACTACTTGGCCCCTTTTTAGTACTTTTTAAAAACTCCCTTCTTAATAGAGTGTAAGGGTGTGCACATGAGAGTGAGTGAGAGAGAAGAAAGGGAAAGATGAGCACCCTTCACAGGGTCTAATCACCCCACAATTCCCTTCCTCTAGTCTACTGGGTCTTGGGCACTTGGGTATTCCAGGGTGACCAGGCTCGGGGTTCAAACCGTGGTTGCCGTGTGAGACCTGACTTCTTGTGAGCAGTGCATCATCGTTGTGCAACAGAACTGGCCCTTCTCAGTACTTTATTTTTTTTTTCTTTATTCATGATAGAACATGTGCATACACATAAGAGGGGAGAAAAAGAAAAGAGCACTTTCCATGGGGTCTGTTCGTTCCACAGTCCCCTCCCACCAGTCCTCCAGCCCAGTGCATCTTGGACACTCGCACACGGGCCAGGTGTGTTTCAGGCTAACTGGGTGCAGGGATTCAAACTGAGATCGCCATGTGGGATTCATCTTCTCTTGAGCAGTACACACCTGGTGCCATGAAGCCATCTTGCTTCCCAGTAATCTTGATTGAAATAAATAGATTCTGTGGTTTTCTTTGGCATTTCCTGTACTCATGTGTGCCTGGGAGAGGGGGATAGGACATTGTGGTCTGTCACTTGTCAAGCAGCCTCTTTGGGTCCGTTGTCCTGGCAGCATGAGGGCCTGTCCTGTGCCCTCAGCTAGCTGGCTCCTGTCCTGAATTGCTTTGAGAATGCATGCAGGGTGGACTGTCGGTTGAGCCTTACTCTTCTTCAGCTGACAGGGAATTCATTGAGGCCAGGAGGAGAGCTCTGAAACGCTTCATTAACCTGGTGGCCCGGCATCCCCCGTTCTCCGAGGATGTCATCCTTAAGCTGTTCCTTTCGTTCAGTGGCTCAGTGAGTATAATAACATCTGTGTTCTGGTTCTGCGCCTGTGGTGGGTTCCGAGGTCTCTTGTTTTTATTCTTGAACTTGCTCTTGTTTTCTCTCTGTCCTCCTGTCTCATTTCTCTGGTGTGGGTGCTCAGAAGGAATTTATTAGTGATTGACATATATAAGACTTCTCTTCAGATAATAGGTGATTATGATTTTTAGGAGGCAGCCTTGATTTTGACTTTGCTCAATTTTGATATCCACCTGGAAATCATGGGTTCTTAGTGTAGTCACTTTTGGGATTAAGAGTTAATGTACGGAAGGCCTGATAAAAGTGTAGAAATTACAGATATGAGGAAATGTTTACTTTCATAAAGAAAGGTAGTGGGGTCAGCAGGTGGTGTAGTGGTTAAGGCACTGGACTCCCATATGGCCCACTGTGATACTAATCCAGGGCCTGGCAGCTTGAAACTCATGTCAGGTGTGCGTGCGTATGTGCCCAAAATCCCAGGAGGAGAATGGAAGAGAAGGGATTGCAGCATGGCCATTCCCCCAGGGAGGTGATTTCTCATTTTCTTTCTCTTTGGCGAGTTCATGCGTCCTGTAGCAAAAATCTGTTAAAAAATAAGAAAAAAGTAAGGTAGTTTTGACTGGGGACCCTTGAAAAGCAAGCTGAATCTCCACAGCAGAGCTACAGCAAGATCCATGTGTTGGGAAGTGACATCTTCATGCACGTCAGTTTCAGTTAGAAGTCAGAATGGTGGCTTCTTCCGGCTGCTGCCACACAGTCTAAGTGGAAGTTGGAAGCCGAAGCAAAGGTCTCCTGTCCACAAGGAAGAAGGTGCTCAAGAGTCCCTCTTACTGAGGGTATAAGGATTGGGTGAGGGGAGACTCAATGAGGAAAAGAAGTTCCAGGTGTTCCTCATTCACAGAGAAGCCCCTTCTTGAGTGGGAACCTAAGGGACCTCTGCTCCTGCCCCTTGTCCCTGCTGTAGGAAGGCACAGGATAGGGCCACAGAGTGCAAAAGCAGAGTCAGCACAGTTTTGCTTCCCTAAGAAGCAGAAGGGACCTTTAACCTCTTTAAGAAGGCTGCAGTCTTGGCTGGGTGATACCCCCTGGGGGAGGTGTCTGTCCAGCCATTCCAGACATTTAGTAAATACTTGTTACCTCTGCCTTGAGCTGGGCGTATGGCCCTTTGAGTCCTGGGGGTAGAGAGGTTGTTTGGAGCAGAGATTGAGATTGCAGGAAGAGGAATGGGGGGGTGACCTGGGGGGCTGCTTAGGCTGCAGGAGAGAGAGGAAGGAGGGAGGAAGGAAGGAATGCAGCTGTTCTGTGAGTTGGCAGCACCCTTGTTCTGCTGTGTGTAAGCTCCATTGCCTCTGCATTTCCACTGTACCTGCCCTAGCACTAGGGTTTATTTATTCATTTAAATGAGAGAATTGGGCTAGTTGATCATGAACGTGTGAAATTCTAGAATTCCTTGAGGTACACACAGCTGTGTATTAGACTCGGTCCTTGTATTTCCTGGTTGGCTCCTTATTTTATGACTTGACTTTGCCAAAAGCCTCTGTTTAGGGGCAGGGTCTGGGCGCCTGGGGTTGGGACCAGAGCAGCTCCCACTCTTCTGCCCAGGTATGCCCATCGGCTCTTTCTGGGGGACCCCATCCCTGATGATGTATTCATAGAAAGAAAGAACTTAGCTTCCCATTCTGCTGCTTCATTTGGAGTCTTAACCGGGTTTCTGAAGAGACCTCTCTCAACTTCCGAACTGGGCATTTAGTAATGCCACTGTCATTAAGCCAGTCTTTCCTGTCTATAGAAAACTACTTTGGGGACTTTGAAGGCTATGTCGCTGGACTCCCACATAGTCAACCGCGGTCCCGGACCCGGTGACTTAAAAACGTGTGCGTGCGTGCCCAAGATCCCGAAAAATGCAGGAGAAAAAAAATAGCAAAAACCTCTCCAAAAGAAAAAAGAAAAAGAAAACTACTTTGAAGTTTAAAATTAAAAAAGAAAAAAAGAAAAAAAAATCTAAAAAGAGACCGTAAAGAGAGTATGGAATACTTATATAAAAGCAAACTTGAATGTATTTCTTTTAAGGAAGGACTTACATTCCACATTTTATTGACTTACTTGGTCTCATATAAATTTTTAAAGAATTATTTAACTTTATTTATTTTAATTTAATTCTGCCAGAGAGAGAGAGAAAGAGAGAGAGAGAGAGAGAGAGAGAGCGAGAGAGAAAGTAAGCCACCAGGTCTGGGACTCGAACTGTGGTCGGCCATGTGGGAGTCCAGTGCCCTTAATCTCCATGCCACCTGCCAGCCCCCATATCACCTTTTTTGCTGATGGTAGAGGATGAAGGCTCATTTCCTTTTTGCAGGATGTGCAGAACAAGCTAAAGGAATCAGCTCAGTGTGTTGGAGATGAATTCATGAATTGTAAACTGGCTACCAGGGCCAAGGTATGTTTCTAATTTTGATGATTCCTTCTCTTCTCTACCAAAAAAATGATAATTTCAACACTTAATAATCCTTATTTTGCCTCTGCTGTATGCCAGGGATTTTGTGAAGGTCCATGGTATATTTTTCTTGTTTAGCCCCTATGTGAGCTGCTCTGAAACATGTCGGTGTCACGCCTATTTTACAGATGAAGAAACAGTCTCAGAGAGCTGGCATTGCCAAGGCCCCAATCTTCTAAGCAGCATGGCTGCTGGGATGTGAGTTGTGCTCTGTGACCACAGAGCCCACCAGGCTCCTTGGACCATCTGCTACCTTTTTGTGACATATGCTTGCGTTACCAGCTTTTCAGATTTTAGAGGATTTGTGTTGCATTTGTTTATTTTAAAGTTAATCTGGACTGCCTTCTTCCAAAAATGATTAAGGTAGCTATTTGGTACTTGTTTTTTTTTTTTTTTTCCTCGTAAACTCCTTTTACATACATACATAGTCTTTCTTTTTTTTTTTTTTTAAATAATCATTTTAACTTTTACTTATTATTAGTTTTTACTTTGACTAGAGAGAGACAGAGAGAGAAAGGAAAAGTGAGAAAACAAGCTGGGACTTGAACCATGGTTGGCCATGTGGGAGACCAACACCTTTAACCACCATGCCACCTGCTAGCCCCCATACATAGTCTTACTTATTTATTTTTTTCTGAGAGATTTTCGCTATAGGGCGCTTATGTTTGCCAGAAAGACAGAGAGAGAGAGAGAGAGAGAGAGACAGACAGAGAGAGAGAGACAGAATGTAAGAAATCACCCTCCAGGGGGATGGTCACACTGCAATCCCCTCTCCTCCATTCTGCTCTTGGGATTTTGGGCACACACGCACACATGCCTGACATGAGTTTTAAGCCACCAGGTCTGGGACTCGAATGTTCAGACATGTAGGAGTCCAGCACCTGGCCCCCATACATAGTCTTTTACCTTCAGTTTATTCCTTGAGTTTCTAAGCATTGATAATTAATATTAAAGCATATAGGGACCTGCAGGTGGCATAGTGGGTAAGATACTAGTCTCCTACATGGCTGATTGGGGTTCAAGTTCTGGACCCAGGGCTTCAGAATCACAACTGGTGCCCGTTTATGTGCCCAAAATCTCAGGAGGAAAATCGAAAAGAAGGGATTGTGGTGTGGCCATTCCCTCTCCCTCCCTCTCTCCCAGGGAATGATTTCTCACTTTCTCTCTCATTGTCTCTCTTCAGTGAATGCACATGCCCTATGGCAAAAACGTTTAGAGAAAAAAAAAGCATATAAAATCTTTGGGAATAAATGAGGAATACAGGAGGCTTTCCCTTTACTTGGAGGGTCTTTGAGGAATTTAGTCATCATGTTGGTCTTAAGATTATTATTCGAGGGGGCCAGCAGGTGGTGTGGTGGTTAAGGTGCTGGACACTTTCACATGGCTGACTGCGTTTGAGTTCTGGACCTGGTGGCTTACTTTCTCACTTTCTCTCTCTCTCTGGTCAAATTAAAATAAATGAATGAATAAATAAAATTAAATAATTTTAAGAAAAGATTATTATTTGAGTGTTTTTGGATAGGACTAGTTTGATCACATTTCAGTGGACCCTATAGGCTTACTCTCATGGGATCATTCCTTTAGTACTTGCATTATGCAAATGATGGTGGTTTCTGTTTTTTTAAGGAGAGAGAGACTGGAGGAGGAGACTGACTGGCTTGTCTCTAACCTGACCTGGATTGGGAGTTTATTCTCCTTTACTTGTTCAAATAGATAAGGTTTTTCAGTGCACTGTCAATCATCTTTTGGTTGGTCAGCTGCTGTTTTCTGCAAGGTGTTTGAAGTCTAGTAATACAGTTTTTCTCTTCTTGCCCTCTCAGGACTTTCTCCCAGCTGACATCCAGACTCAGTTTGCCATGAGCCGGGAACTGATTAGAAATATCTACAATAGCTTTTACAAGCTTCGTGACAGAGCTGAGCGGATCGCGTCGAGGGCCATAGACAATGCTGCTGACCTACTCATATTTGGGAAGGAGCTAAGGCAGGTCACCCTTCAGGGTTCTGGAGTGGGGAATTGGATGGGAAGGGAATCTTTTGTTGGTAGCCTTGGAGAAGAAATTGCGTTTCCTGTCACAACCATTATCCTGACATTTTTCACTCCAAGAGGCGAAGGTGAGAGGTTAATGAATCCTAGTTAGAGAAAACATGGTGGAGAAGTTAGGCAGAGAATTTCTGAAGCTTATCAGTTTCTTAGAATGCAGTTTCCCATCACCAGAATTAGATTTTTAAAAAGATATCGAAGGGCCAGCAGGTGGTGTGGTAGTTAGGACACTGGATTCCTAACATGGCCAACTATGTTTTAAGTCCTAAACTTGGTGACTTCCTTTCTCACTTTCTCTCTGTCTGCCTCTCTCTGGTGAGTGAGTGCACGTGTCCTGTAGAAATTTAAAGTAATAATAATCATAATAATAAATAAAGTTAAATAAGTAATTTTTTAAAAAGAGAGATTGATTTGTCTTGGGGAAAAACAGGCCACGAACAGGTAATGCTTCCTTGACTCTGAAGGAGAGGCAAGACTTTCTGCCCAGCACTCCACGTTCCTCAGTGGTCACAAATGGACCTCTGCACATCCGTCACCTGGGGTCTTGTCAGGAATAAGAGTTGATGTGATGGTTCTGGGGTGGGCTGAGATCCTGCCTTTTCCACTGACCTCTAGGTTTCCCCAGGGACACTAAGTAGCAAGGGCCTGGGGTTGAAGATCTGCGAGTGCCATGGGATGGTTTGATCTTAGGGTCTCAAGTCTGGCAAAAGTGGATGCCAGACTCTACCATGTGGCACGCTTGAGATATTCAGTGTCTCCTCTCCTGTGTGTTTTGCTTCCTTAGTGCTTTAGGGTCTGACACGACTCCACTGCCCTCTTGGGCCACACTCCACAGCAGCACATGGAGTTCTCTCAAGCAGGCTTTGAAAGGCCTATCTGTGGAATTCGCACTGCTTGCCGACAAGGCTGCACGACAAGTGAGTAGACTGTTTTCTGCTGGCACTTGCTCCAAAGAACATGCTATGCCTGGGCATGGGTGAGTGCTTTCTTTTTAGGAAGTTCAAAGCTCAGTTTTAAAGTTCTGAGCCTTGAGTGGAGTGAGCATCTGTTCTCTGGGTGGGAATTGCTCATCCCCTTCTGTTCTGGGTGGTTCACCACGAACCGTTTAAGATAGTTCACAATGACAAAAGCAAATTGAGTTCTGGTCTCTAGTGTGTTGACTTTGCTGAGGTTAGAGGATAGAGTCTGTCCTTGAAAATGTCATCTTAGACTTCTGGGTGGACCAGATAGTTCCCGTTTTTCCGTACAGATCAGCTAGTATGTGGTACATGGTAACTTAACTCACCAGACTAATGGGTAAGCTCCCAGCACCCTGAGAGACTTCTTTCCTTCACCCTCGATGCCCAGTTAAACTTAGGATGTGCTTCTGCTGTATGGGCAGGAGCTGTTTTTAGAAATCCATAAAGAATTTAGTAGTCATTTGGGATTAATTTGAAGATACAGTGTTTATCATCAAACTTAAAGGTTCATCTGGGTGCTTTAATGTTATAAAATTGTTATGTAATTTTGAGAGTGAAAGTTTGCTTTTTTTTTTTTTTTTTTTTTTTTTTTTTGGTGGCATCGCCCTTTAATCTGTGAGTAGATAGTTTGAAATTAATTAAAACAATGTTCTCATTAAAGCCTTGCTCCTTGCCTGGGACCTGCAGCTCTTTAGTTACTTGGTGTCTGGTGGGTTTTTCAGCTGAGTTTGGGGGCTTTTTACGCTGAGGTGGGGCTTAGGAACCCTAGATATTTTCGTGCTAAAGAGGGAATCTAATCTCTTTATTGTTTACAAAAAGTCCCGGATTATCTCCCTCTTATCCTGTGTATTCCCTTTAGAAACTGAGTTCAGAGTGTTGTTGGTGTGTCTCTGTTGGCACTGGGCCTGTTCTCTTCCCAGATCTGTGTGTCTACTTTTCTAAGACAAGGAGGACCAAGGAAGTGGTGCTGGTGGGCTACGAGGAGAGACAGCCAGGGGAGTGCTGGAATCTTGCCCAAGTTATTTTGGCCTCTGGGCCTCAGTTTCTCCATCAATTAAAAGGGGGTTGTACTAAGCATTAAATTAAAAAATTTAAGGTTTTTGCCATAGGATGCCTGTGCTCACCAGAGAGTGACAGTAAAAAGGGAAGTGAGGATGGCCGTGTTGCAGTCCCTTCTCCTCCTAGGATTTTGGGCACACACACATATGTGTGCCCAGTGTGAGCGTCACCACGTCTGGAACTCAAAACCACGATCAGCCATGTGGGGGTCCAGCGCTTTAATCACCACACACCTGCTGGCCCTGAGCTATTTTGTTTTTAACCTGTTGAACCTTTCCTTCAAGTAAAATGTAAAAGTGAATCCATTCTGGTTGCAGGGATCCAGAGAGACCTTTTCCTTGCATAGCTTCCTCTTCAGCACGTATCTCTTGTGAGGCACCAGGAATCCCCTGGGGTTGTGCAGAGCACAGGATAAAAATCTCTAGATAAAAATTCCGACCTCTTTTCTGATTTGGATTTGGATTCTGTGTTTCTAGCTTGAAGAAGAGAGAAAAGGTTCAGGCCTCTGATGTGGTAGAGGTTTGTAGTTTGAGGTTCTTTCTAGCTCTGTGATTCTTTGACATTTCATGAGTTCTGTTTTGAGACTGAATGTCTGGAGTACTGTTTTCTGAATATTCCTTACTGTCCATGGTTGTAGTGAAATTAATAGAGTTTTTACATGATACCAGATCAAATTACCCATTAGGACTTTCATCTAATATAGTTAAAATTGTTTCACTGTTGCTATATAATTAAAGACATTATAGGACTATTTTTTCTAATTCTGTTTTAACTTTTGCTAGTTTTATTCTTTCCAGACCTACTGGGAGTCAGAGGGAACTGTATCCCACCAAGACAAGTGAGACTCAAAGTCCAGACTGTCTTCTCCATGATGATGATACATTTGTCTTTTTTAAAGGCAAATGTGTGGATGGTTTAGGATCTCAGTGGTGCTGAGTCATAAATGGGATTTGGTGGCAAATAACGTGAGCAGGGTGACTCAACTTCCTCTCTTCTCCTGGACCAAGGAAGATACCTATTTTCCTGTGCCTCTCTGCTCAGGAAAGTGGGAACAGGGCACCTGTGGCCAGCCAGTGTTTTCCTTTCCAAGTTTTAAAAACTGTTTCTTTCCTGGAACAGAACTTTGGTTGGCTTCAGGTGTGGCATGGAGTGGGTTGTGAACCTGCTTGCTTAGGAGGGTTGAGGCCTAGAGGGTTGCAGGGCTTCCAGGTTCCCTGCAGTTGTACAGCACCTGGGCACAGGCCCTGGCCCCCAGCCCAGTGCACGTTCCGACAGAACTTCTCCCTCTCTTCATATCCTCTCAGTCTGCTGCCTCCTGCCTATACCTTCCTTTACACCAACTCGGATGTGCGGTTTATGGGGTGAGCTTTAAACTCTGCCAGTTGGAGTACTGGATGTTGTAGAAGGAGCCTGGTCTTCTTAAGGTGCTCAGCGGACCTTGGTGTTCTTGGGCAGGGGCCATCACCACAGGTGTTGGTGTTGGTGGGAGACGAGGGCTGGGTCCCAGGGCACCCATCATCATCCTCACATTGTTGCTGTAGTGACTGAGGGGGGGTCTGTGTTTACTGCACGGGTGTAGATAACACATTTCCCTTTTCTGCTGCCTTCCCTCAGTCACCTGGTGCCTCAAGTGCCCCTGTGGAGGGATCCTGAGTCCAGTACTTTGGCACCTCCTCTTCATACTGAAGGATGCCCCTGAACACCTGTGCTGGTCAGGCAGTGAGGGCAGCGGTCTGTCCTGCATCTCTGCTAAGTGCTTCTACCAGTGGGCAGGCCAACGGTAGTCCCTGGGTAGTTGGGCCCTGCTGGTGCTTGCTTGTGTCCCCGGGATGTTGCAGATAACTCCAAGAACAGGGCTTTCCTATTTCTCTGTCATTCCTGGGGCACCTGTTCCACTAACAGGGTGCTGGCCATCCTGCCGTGGCTGGACAGCGCATGTTCTGTGTGCCTGGTAGTTTGTGAATCCGTGTCTATCCGCTCCACCTTCTCTGCTCCGGTGGGGCCCTTTCTCCATCTAATATCAGCCTAAGCACTGGCATGTTCGTGTATTTTGGTTACGCGATCATGTCTTTAATGTGACTGTCGGCACAGTCTCTGCCCTCTCCTTGCTCCCCCTCCATAGGCCTGTGTTCCTTTTCCCTTGTGGTAAAGCTGAGATGACTTTAACACACTATCAGTATCACTCCCACGTGTTTCCCCTTTCTTACTGCCCAGCTTCAAATAGAAACTCAACTTCTCTACAGTACTGGGCAGAGCTGTGGGGGAAAAGTTTGAGGCACCTTGCTCTGTCTGTGCATATGCGTGTGTGTGTGTGTGTGTGTGTATGTATGTGTGTCTGTCTGTCTCAGAATGGGACATTAGCTTGGAGAGCAAGAAGGAACAGTTGAATAGCTGGAGTGGAGGAGCAGCTGGCCTTGGTGGAAGTAAAGGCCTTATTCCCATAAAAACTGTTGGGCTTGAACCCAGCATTGTGGTACTGTCTGGTGGCTGAGGCCATGAGGGAGACCTGGATTTGGTTCCTGGTCCAGCCTAAGTAGGTCAGGTTTAGTGGTGCAACCATGGTCCTAGCTAACTGCAGGGGCTGGGGCAAGAGGATTTTGACATGGAGAGACCCTGCCAAAAACACCTCCTTCATTAAAACAGCAACAAGAGAACATCCTGCCTTGTATGGTGTGGGCTGTTGTATAGAAAGGAGTGCTCTTTTGCAGAATTGGCAAGGTAGTGCAGGAGCCCCTTTGGCTCTGGGAGGTACAGCTCTGCCAGCCCTGGCTTAGTGTGAATTCCCTGGTCCTGGGTGTGTTCCATGTTGGTTAACTTGCCCCTTGTTTTCTAGGGTAAACAGGAAGAGAATGATGTGGTGGAGAAACTGAACCTTTTCTTGGATTTGCTTCAGTCCTATAAAGTGAGTCTTGGCTGCTCCTTGGTCTTGGGCAGAACTTTTGAATGATCGTATGTGTCAAGGGTGGAACTCCAGGGGAATGGAAAGGCCAGAGATGCCAGCGCTGCAGAGGCAAGATGGGCCTTCCACAGTCTGTTTCCCCTTGGCTGGTTCTGCAGGCCTTTGTGACCTAGACCCCAGCAGGCTTCCCAATCTGAGAATGAAGGGATGATTGACCTGGTAGGAGTAACCTTTGTGGGGGGATAAGTAGTGTGGGCATGAATCTCATAGCTCTCTAAGTATTTTACGTGGCCCAGCAAACAGGGAATTCACCTCTTCTAGTGGGTGGCGTTTCCAGGAAGTTGGACCTCAGCTTAGAGTAGGGGCAGCTTTCTAACTATGGAGAATCCTTCATATTGAGGAGCGCAGGGAGAGCTGGCCTAGCACTTGTGGGGAGTATTACAGAAAGGATTCATTCCTCTGTTGAGTGGGTCAGTAGCCTCATGGCCTCTAAAGTCCCAGGGTGAGTCTGGGCTAGTTGATGCTAGCAAACCTGCCTTTTGGAGGCTGCTTGGAAGATAGAGCACTGAGTCTGACATTCAGAACTGTCCTAAGACTCTGACTGTACATTTCCGGCCCCACCCCTTTTTAAAAAAAGTATTTGCTGTAGGGCAGTGCACTCACCAGAGAGAGAAAGAGAGAAATCACCCCCTAGGGGGGATGACCACACTGCAGTCTCTTCTCCTCCATTCTCCTCTTGTGATTTTGAGCATGCAGCACACACACCCAGTGTGTGTTTCAAGTGGAAGGGTGTAGGACTCGAACTGTGCAGTTGGCCATGTGGGGTTTAGCCACTTTAACCACCCCACCATCAGCTGCTTCTCCTATTTCCTCTTTTCAACTGGGCTTATTTTATGTGGATTTTTGTTTTGGGGCCTGGTTGTGGTCTGTACATACGCTTACCCCAAGCCTCTCCTGCCAGTTAGCATGTGTCAGACTGGGTTTGACCCCCTGAACTGCTCGGTTCCATGAACGTTGCCTCGAGCATGAGTGAGTTGAGTGTTTGTGAACTGTTGCTTAAGAGAAGAGTTGTTTCTCCACAAAGCTGTTCATGCTGGGGCAATTACAGCATTGATTTTCAGCAATTTGCCAAGAGTCTGCATGCCCCCACCCCCTTTCACGCTCTTCTGTGCTTTCTTCTGCCAGGAGGTGGGGTGGTCCAGACGTGGCTGAGAGGGAGGGAGTTCCTGAAGTTTCTTCCCTTTGGGGTCTTGGGGGCCAGTGGGTGAGTGCTTCTCCCCTCTCTGTGCCCCACAGGACCTGTGCGAGCGGCATGAGAAGGGCGTGCTGCATAAGCACCAGCGGGCCCTGCACAAGTACAGCCTGATGAGGAGGCAGATGAGTGCTGCCGTGCAGAACCGGGAGCCCGAGTCTGTGGAGCAGCTAGAGTCTCGCATCGTGGAGGTGGGCAGGCAGGGGCTGGGGGCAGCCTGCCCATACCTGTCTTGGCTGGTCCAGAGCCATCTCCTAAACTCCATGAGCCTGAGAAATTGTTGATACCCACATACCCAGGCACAGAGCTGGGGATAGAGGTGGACTGACATGCTTCCTGTTCACATGCCTTCTGTTGCCAGCCCTCTCTTCCCTTGGCACCTTCCGAATGCTTGGTTGAATTTCACTTCAGTGGTCCCAGGAGGGAGGGGGCCAGTATGTGGCCCTCAGTGCTCTTTCTTCCCCTCGTCTGCTGGCCCAGGTGCCAAGGGAAGCTCTTGTCCTTACAGCAAGAGAATGCAATCCAGATGATGGAGCTTCGGAACTACTTTTCCCTGTACTGTCTACACCAGGAGACGCAGCTCATCCATGTCTACTTGCCCCTCACCTCCCACATCCTTGGGGCCTTCGTTAACTCCCAGATCCAAGGACACAAGGAGGTAAATCCTTTCCTTTTCCTGTCTTGACCAGTGCCTTTTTTTTTTTTCCCTAGCTGCACCTCCTTCAAGCCTGGGGGCCCTTGGCAGCTAGCTGACCTTGAGAATTATTTAGGACTGTTAGTGGAGCTGGGGTATGCATAAAATATTGTATTTATTCAGAGCAACTAGTCTCATAAGTAGCCACAATTAAAATTGTGACTCCATCCTCGATTCTTGGATTGGGGGGCTAGGGGGTGGCACAGAGAAGGACCATAATAGAGCAATTTCTTAATCTTCTAGAGGAATTCAGGAAATCTGAAGTAAAGCATACACATTCCCAAGCACTAAGGTGTGAGTCAGGTGTGAGAAATTACAGAATACAACAGATGGGATATTATCAGCTTCCACCAGTCCTTGAAGAAGAAATTCTCTTATGGTCCCAAGACAGACATGCTCTGGCCACATAACTCCACACACACTTTGAACCTTTGCCCTCCCTTCTCAGCCAGTGGACTGTGTCCATCTCCAAGTGGTCTAGAATACTTGTGTCAGGCCAGGGCTGAAGAAAAACGTAAGAGATGGTCACTGGCCAGTTCCTCTTGTTCTGTCCTCTGTGTTGCCCAAACACTCTCCTGCTCTCTGAGTTTCTACTCTTGTTTTTGCAAATAGCCATTGCGACTCTTGTTAGTGCTGGAACCATAATTGTCTCCTAAAAAGGGGTGCATCACCCTCTAAAAGGAGGTGCAGCTTCAGCTCCTTGATGCCTGTTGTTCAGGCTCAAAATCCATACACACCTGTCTTGAGTCTCAGTCACAATGACTGTTATGACCTCATATGACCTCTGTGGCTCAGTTTCCCCTTCTGAAGATTGGCCTAAAGTACAACCCTGCCAGCTTTCCAGGAGTGGCCTGGGGTGAGGGTTCTGGTAATGGATGAATGGTAGCCACCAGCTAGCAGGGGCATGGGCAGGGTCCAGGAAATTCTTTGGAAGCAGCATGACCTCGGACCTGTGGTTCAGAGAGGTCACTGGCAGCAATTTGGTGGGACCGGTCCCAGGGGTGGAAGATGGAGACAAAGCAGCTAGGAAGTGATCTATCTCAGTAGTCTGTCTAGACCCAGGTTACAAACCAGTCAGTTAGAACCAGCTGAAGCTCAAGGTGCAAATTCTGGGTGTAGAGCCTGACTTAGAGTCAGTGAGGAGGAGACCCTGGAGCAGAGAATCAGGAATCTGGGTGGCCCCAGGCTTGGAGGACTGTCGGATTAGGTGAGAAATAATGACAGCTGGAGAGAGAGGCTCCCGTGTCTTCTTTAGTTCCTCATCTTTTAGTGCCTGAGTAATTTTTGCACAGTACCCCTAGACCAAAAGAATATAACAGTGTTACCAAATATCTCCAACTTCACAGTAGGTGTTTTTGTAGTATATATGTATGACAAGTGATACTCAATTTCCTTGTAATATTTATCCCATGACTCCCCTGTGAGTTTGCTGTGGGCTCAGGATGCCTTCTGGCACAGTTTGGGAACTGCAGGCCTGAGCTGAGGCAGTAGCAATGTGGCTGGAGAGGAAGAAACTATACAAATGTAAGGAAGTACAGCTGTGTGAATGCTTCCCTGTTAGCGGTCAGAAGACATCTCGGGTAACCAGGTTTGGGCTTGGAGGCCTGTGGCCAGTGGTGACATCAGTGAGGGAACATGACGTGCAGGGTATAGGAGCGGCTGCATGCATTTCACTCTGGGCATGTTGTTATACCCTGAGTCCAAGGAGGTTTCTCTGTTGTAGGTGGCTCATTCGTCTCCAGTCTCAAGAATACTGAGGCTGGACGTGACCTCGTCTGCACATTGCTGGGGCTGTGCTCTGCTCTCCTGTTGGCATGTGAGCCTCTGCCCTGCAGATGCTGGCCTCTGACCCACTTCCTCATGCGATGTTTCCATTCCTCAACCTGAGTGTGAAAGTGTGTGGCGAGTGGTGGTGGCCGTTTTAAATTCCCACTCATGTTTTATTCATTCAGAGGATGTTGTCTTGGCCTTTGACCTGCTGAGCCATCCAGAGGGCCAGCTCTTGCAAAGCTGTTAAAAAGTGCTGGAAATGACCAGACAATAATGTTGTTAAAATCCCATGAGCAGATTTGTGGCCCTTTGGTCCTGCCTGCAGGGACCGAAGGTAAGGCCATCCAGGACCTCCGGTCCCTGCTCCACTTCGCATTCAGGTTCCCTTTGGGGAGGAAGGGGCCTCTCTTCCCTCCCCTCTAGTAGCTGTTTGTGTTGAAAACAAAGACCAGGAGCCTGTGGGAGGTGACGTGCAGGGCCAGGTGTGCTGTCTCTGGGGAGAGAGTTGGAACTGGAGTTTCATGGAGGGGGCAGCAGTGCAGCCCGCTCATCTTTTCTCCCTGTTCTCTTTCAGATGAGCAAGGTGTGGAATGACCTGAAGCCCAAGTTAAGCTGCCTCTTTGCCGGACCACACAGTGTGCTCACTCCACCGCAGTCCCCACAGGAGGACGGCGTGTGTCCTCACTAGTGCCTGAGGCCTGAGGTGGGAGCTCCCTCCAGCCTCACTAAAACTGACTCTTTCCACACGCCATGTCCCTGGTCGATTCCCTTCCAATGGCAGATGCCCCAGCCCACGGTGCTTCTGGCTGGGGCTAAAACCAAGGAGCTCACTCTTGTCTGGGCTCAGCTGGTGGTCATCACTTCTCCTTCCTCTCGCTGCTCTGAGGTGTCTGAGTAGGGGGCATCTTAGAAGCAAGGGGTCTGCTGTCCTGTTTGTCCTCCAACTGGTCCCCTCTTTCCACCCTCCCTCCCCACCTACCCTCTCACCTTCTTCCTGCTCCAGAGTCCTGTTCTGTGGCCTGTTAGCCTGGTGGTGAGAGGTCAGGATCCTCTGAAAGGGTTTTCTTCTGATGCCCAGAGTGGGAGAGGCAAGGATCATTTCCATCGAGCAGATAACACCTGGGGAAGTGAAGGAAGAGAGGGACTCATGGGCTGGGTCTGAAGAGCAGGGAAGAGGGAGGGCAGGACCGTTCCTGCACCCAGGCCTGGTGCCATGGCTCGAGGTGATGGTTTCTGACAGCAAGAGCTTGGATCATTAACCAGTGCTGGTGGACGCTCCTGGGCAGGCAGTGTCACTGTTTGGGTGTGTGCACAGTGGCAGGATGGAGGGGGCAGGTAAGAGTGCTGCTAAAGCAGAGGGTTGCTGGGTGTGTAGACAGTGTTAGTTTTCCAGGGACATGCTCCAGCACACTCAGAACCCTGGTCTGCGGCTGACCTCTGTGGTCATGTTCCCATGCCCCTCCTCCCAGACACACACACACATGACCCCATGTATGCCTGTGGCCTGAGGTGTGGAAGACAAAGGCGGGATCAGGGTATCTGGAGGTGATGTGAATGGAGGTGTTTCCTGTCCGAGGGCTGGAAACTGCTGTTCTTTTCCTTGCATGGACGCGCTTTTTTTTTGGTTTTGGGTGGTCAGTGTTGGAGTCCACACCATGTGGCCCTGAGGCTGAAAGAGCCATGCCAAGGACAGGTATGGGCAGCAGACAAGTATGGGAGCATGGGGCATGTGTTCCTTCACAGCGGGGGCTTTATCAGAAGGAATCTGTGTTGCTGTTACCTTCTTATAAATAGATCTTCTTTTGGGTGACTAGAGCCCCTTCCCCAGTCTCCCTCCCTGCACTTGTGGCCAGCTGGCAGCTGTCTTTTGGACCATGTCCCTCCTTGGGATGAAGACAGAGGTGTCTTCCAGTTCTGTGGAGTTAGAATGTCCACTTAAGGTCTGGGTATACTTCTCTGAGTCCCTCCCATGCTCAGGAAGAGCTTTGCCCAGGGCTGAGAACCAGACTGTCCTCCTTGGCCTTCCTGGGAACCTGTTGTCCTACTTGACCTGGGAGAGATGTTGGAAGAGGTTCTAACGGGAAATTCCTACTTTTAAGGGAAACTCATCTACTCCCCGGGGGTCTTTTCTGAGGCTGATAGAGGATTCTAACTTCCCATTGTGTGCCTAACAGCAACATGCAGGTCCCAGGATAGAGAGGGGGACACCAGGCCGCCCTGTGTGCCTGTCAGGTGGGTCCTCCTTGAGAAGCTGATCCATATAGACAGCAGAGGAGTCAGGGTTTTTGGGTCTGGCAGATAGCTGTGTCAGGCCCCTTGTGTGTTGGTTGCATAGTTCTGCTTACGCCTTCCTGAGTCTGGGCTTCCTGGCCAGATAAGAGGGCAGTTTCCTTCAGAACCTGGCAGGAGGCTGGGTGGTGTGGAGGGGTGCTGACCCATGTTTCTCAGTCAGTGGCCACTTTTGCCTTGTGGTCTTCCTCGGTAGAAAAGAGGGAAGTCATAGCCGCAGTGTGTGGGCCGCTCCTTCTCAACACCATGACATACCTGAGCCATAAAGCATGAGCCCCATTAGGACAGGCTCCAGGTTTCTTCTGCCTATCCGTACTGGCCCTCCTGAGGCTCAGAAACCCCTTGGACTGCAGCATAGTGCTGCTTGCCTGTTCGGCCGTGAGACAGGATCCTGGTGGTGGGAGAGCTGTGGTGGGCAGTGAGGGTGTGACCTGTGGGCTCTTCAGACAGGCCAAGGAGAATCCTACCACTAAAGACTCAAACTTTCTGAAAAGAACTTTATGGGTAGGGACCTTCAGGTGGGTTAGTGTAAGTAATGAGATGACAGCCCCAGTGGCTTCTCTCTGGGGTGGGGACTGTTCGGTAGCCAAGGTTTCAACATCTTTGTGCCGTTTATAATGTGAGGGCAGGATGAGAAAGGTATCCTCTGGCTTCAGGAAGAATAGGGTTCAGGCTTGTTGAGAAGGAAGCATCCTTCCTTTATAATCCATCTTCTCCCATCACAGGTGCTAACAAAAGTCTTTGCTGGGGAGGGGAAGGGCAGAAAAGGGAGCTGGGGACAGCAACAGCCCCTTTTTCTTTTTACATGGTCACTTCTGGACCTGGCTGTGGTGTAGATTTCTAGGCTTTCACTGGTGTTTTCTGCTGGAGTGATGAGGCAGCTCCCAGCTCCAGGCTGGAGACCCTGGCATCCTTCTGCCCAAACCTGTGCCACAGCCTTGCCTGGCCTGGTGGGGGAGGACAGCCCCCTAGCCTAGTCCTGCGAGATGCTCTTCAGAGCCCTGTGCTCTGACTGAGGGAGGCCTCAGTGGGAGGTCAGCTGTAGCCTGAGCTCAGCATGGTCTGGAGGAGGATGACTTTGTAGATCAGGGGAAGGCGTATATTTTCTTGGGCCCTCCTTGCCATACTCAGCTTACTCCATGGTAACACAGGTGCCCCTCAGGAGTGGGACCAAGACGTTGTATAGGAAGGAAGACCATTTAGGGAGTATGGTATGGGATGCCTGGGGCTCTGTGCTGTCTCAAATCAGGATGGTTCTCTGTATTTGGGGCCTTTCTCTTGCTTTGCGTGTCAGTTTATATATGAAGCACTTTATTAGGCTGGGAATCAATTACTACTACATCCAATAAACTGGAATTGTTTACAAATGATATACATTCTGAACTATTTTTTTAAGAGAGATTTTTGCTATAGGGCACTTGTGCTCACCAGAGACAGAAAGGAAGAAATCACCCCCCCCCCCCCCCCCGCCCCCGGGAGGATGGCCACAGCAATCCCTTCTTCTCCATTCTCCTCTCAGGATTTTGGGCGTGCACACACACGCACCTGGTGTGAATTATGAGCTGATCGGTCCAGGACTCGAACTGTGGTCAACTACATAAGGGTCCAGCGACGTAACCATCATGCCATCTGCTGGTCCCCATTCTGAACATTTTGTCAATAAACTTACATGAACAGCCATTATTAAATGTGTGTGAAAGGCAGGTAAACTTTTTGTAATGGTTGTTTGATTTCCCCTCTTTTTCCTGGTGGTCCAAATGGGATAGTGGAAGAGGACTAGCCTGACAGATCAAACCTTTGGACCTTGAGTGGGCCTTGGTTTTCCTCTCTGTAAGAGGGGAAGGATCACAGAAGAGGGGTGATGGTGAGAGGGGGCTTTGCCTTCTGGCTGGCCCATGACTCAGTGAAAGCCCATGCCACTGAGCAGATAAATACCCAGCCCTCCTTGCTAGCTGTCCACAGTAGGAATACTGGGAATGCTGTCCCCTCTGCCCTCCACCCTGTACCTCTTCCCCTGTCTCTGTCCAGCAGTGAGAGTCACAGTGCAGCGTGTGTGGCAGCTTCCTGTGGACAGGACCCAGCTGGCCGTGGTGGTATCTAGTGAAGAACATTAAAAGGGAAAGACCTTTATTTTCCTTTCCATTCAATTATGTTCCAAATACAGTGAAAAAAAGCCCTCACTCACAGCTCAGTGAGCCTAGTTAGGTCAGCAGTTAGTGGCTGTTTAACAGTCAGCTTTCCCACGGGAGGGCCAACAGGACCTACTGCTAGACTTTGTCCACCTCGCGCAGTGTGTAGTCCAGGATGGTGTCCTGACCCTGGAACTTGAAGTACCCACGGAATTTCTTCTTCTGCAACAGGAGTGGAAACCAGTAGCTGTCATCGGGCCACATATCACCAAAAGGGATTCTGTCCAGCTGGAACCACTGAGGGCGCATTTCTGTACCGAGGGCAAAAAAAGAGAGCACTCAATTCAACCCAAAGTCATACCAACCTTCTCGAGGGCATTAACTGGGCACGTCTGTGTGAGGGACTTGGCATGCTTTTGTATTTAATCCTCACACCTAACTGACTTATTCTGGAGAGCTGCTGCACCTGTGCATGCCTCAGCTCTAGGCTCAGACTGTGTCCTGACACATGCCCACCACTGTGACATGGGGAAGAGAAGTGGGGTCGCCTGGTGCTTAGACTTGGCTGGCTGGCCTTTCTTCTCACTCACCATCACTCTCCACGGGTATCCCCTGGACACAGTCAGTGCTGAAGACATGCACGTCCATCAGCTCAGGGTCACCCACGAACTCAAACACTAGCTGGCCCACCTTGTGCAGTGTGTCCACCGTCAGACCACTCTCCTCCTGCAGCTCCCTGTCGACAGAGGGACAGACACATCAGTTAAAGCATGGCATCCACACCCACATACAACTGAGTGGTGCTGGCAGGGAAGAGTGGAGAAATTGCACCTGTGGGTCTAGAGGCTGAGGGAGCCATGGGATGTGTGGGCTGAAAATCCTGGAGAATGTGCTTATAGGTCCCAACCTGGCTGAAGTCTGGAGTTTGCTTGAACTTTTAATAAATTGTGATTTGGGACCCAGCTGTGTGTTGTGTGATGGTTGATGCTGCTAAGTGATAGGCTTAGGCCACCCTAAAAAGCTGGGTGCAGTGCCATGTGCCCGTAATCCCAGCTGCTGAGAGGATGAGGCAGGAGTACTACGACACAGTGAGACTCTGTCTAAAACACCATACACTCCAGAAATTCTGATTTTGGTTTTGGGGAGGGGGTCTCAAGCTTGGCGAGCACAGGTCAGGTTGAGCAGCCTCTACCCAGTGACTAATCAGGCCTAGCCGAGTCCAGCCACTTGGGTGCAGGGTTGTAACCATCCCCCCTCCCCGACCCCATAGCAGACTCATCTGTGTGTTCTTCCTGTGGCTGAACCTTAGAGCCAGCTGCAGCTATAGTGTGAGTGCCAGAGCTCTGGGGCCCATCCTTAGGAACCCAGGCTCTATACTAAGGCCTCTCTGCCCAAAGAAACACCCTTCCAGCCTTGTGCCTTTGCTTTGAAACACAGACTCAAGTCACAGGTTTCTATGGTCTTTTTCCTGAAGGAGAAACCCTTAAACTTTTGAGTCTGCCACGGAATCAATTCATCTGTGGAGTGATCGTACAGGACAAATGCCTTGGACCCTCTTGTTGGGTCTCCCCTTTTCCCCCATTCTCAGGATACCTTCCTCAGCAGCTGAACTAGCCTAGAGGAGAGTGTAAAGGGTTAATCTCACCACAGGAACATACAAGTGCTATTGTAGCTTGGAGTAAGCTTTCTGATCCAGGATGCTGGACAAATGGTCTGATGCTGTTGCTAATTGAGAAATATTTCTAGGGTTGGCTCAGTAGTGCAAGGGTAATGTGCTGCTTAAGAGAGACTGGATTCATATGGAAGATCATTGGTGTCATTCTTCAGTCAACTTGAACATGCTGGGCACGCACCCTTGATCCTAGTTGCTGGAAGGGGGTTTATGACATGGGATACTATTGAGGGTGCTTGTATTTCTCTCTTTATCTCTCACTCATCAAAGAAATAAACTTTAAAGAAAACTAAATTTTGGGACCAGCAGTTGGCATAATGGCTATGTCACTGGACTCCCATGTAGTTGACTGCGGTTCGAGTCCCGGACCTGGTGGCTTAAACTCACACTGGGCCTGTGTGCATGTGTGCCCAAGGTCCCAAGAGGAGAATGGAGGAGAAGGGATTGCAGCCTGGCCACTCACCTGGGGGTGATTTCTCGCATTTTGTCTCTCTCTGTCTTTCTGGTGAGCGCACGCACCCTATAGCAAAAATCTCTCCAAGGAAAAAAGAAAACTGTATTTTAAAATTACATATTCATTGTGGAAACAATGAATCCAGGAAACAAAATGCCCACAAACATATGATTCCAAGAACCCTTAGAATCATTTTGCTATTTTTTTCCCCTTTGGTCTTTCTCCTGTGTACATCCCTTTAAAAAAATGCAAACATAGGGACCAGCAGATGGCTTAATGGTTACATCGCTGGACTCCCAGGTAGTTGTCTGTGGTTTGAGTCTCAGACCTCGCAGCTTCAAACTCATTCCGGGCGCGAGAGTGCCCAAGATCCTAAGAGAATGAAGGAGAAAGGACTACAGTGTGGCCATCCTCCCGAGGGGTGATTTCTTGCTTTTTGCCTATGTTTCTCTCTCCAGTGAGTGCATGTACCCTATAGCAAAAATCTCTTAAAAAAAAAAAATCAAATGTACTTTTTTTTTTTGGAGAGAATTTTTGCTATAGGGCATATGCACTTGCCAGAGAGAAAGAGAGACAGAAAGTGAGAAATCACCCCCCCGGGGGGGATGGCCATGCTGCAATCCCTTCTCCTACATTCTCCTCTCAGGAACGCACGCACACACACCTGGCGTGAGTTCAAGGCACCGGGTCTGGGACTGGAACTGCGGTCGACTACATGGGAGTCCAGCGATGTAGCCATTACACCATCTGCTGATCCCTGCAAATGTACATATTTTATACCTTATACTGTTCACGCAAGCAGAGTGCAGGGTGTTCTGCACCTCAAAGAATCCAACCAGTTTCTCAATTGTGTATTATGGACAAAGAAAATTCTAGCTTCTGTTTATCGTGGAAAACCCCATGGTGAGTACGCCTTGTATTACCAACTTCTCACCCTGAGTAAATTGCTTCTTATGGTCCCACTTGGTTCCTCATTCAGTCCCTCAGCAAACACTTCCTGGAAGACCTGCTCTGTGCAGGGACACTGGGGACTCAAAAACCTCCGCAGCTGCAAAAACAGCCTGTTCTGCCGTTAGATTTCTCACTTCCCCACTGCACTGTATTTACTTTTTTTTACAAAAGAATAATTTATTTAGGGAGCAGAAGTTGGCATAATGGCTATGTTGTTAGACTCTCATGTAGTCGACCACAGTTCAAGTCCTGGACCTGGTGGCTTTAATTCACGCCGGGCACATGTATGTGTGTGCCCAAGATCCCAAGAGAATGGAGGAGAAGGGATTGCAGTGTGGCCATCTCCCTGGGGGGTAATTTCTTGCTTTCTGTCTCTCTGTCTTTCTCTTTCTGGTGAGCACACATGCCCTATAGCAAAATCCTCTCCAAAAAAAAGAGAATTATTTATGTAATTTTATTTATTCATTCATTTATTTTAATTTGACCAGAGAGAGGGGGGGGGGGGGTGAGAAAGCAAGCTGCCAGGTCCAGGACTCAAACTGTGTTTGGCCAAGTGGGAGTGTCCAGCACCTCAATCACTGTGCTACTTGCTGGTCCCCTTTTGTTTTTATAAAAATATTCTCATTATGTCTGACCACTTATAGTGGTCTGTAATAAGTAGTCAGGGAAACCAGTTTGTTCTCTTAAGAAACATATACCCATTAGTGTAAGTGATCTTATTTAAACAGGTGCCTCCTCAGCTAAACTCTGTAAGGACTGGGGAAGACCTGCTCCAATTTGCTGCCATTTCAGATGCACAGACCTGAAATTGGCATTTATTCATCAAGATGGTTAATTACAGTTGGATCTGACCTAAAAAATGAATGTGTGTGTTTTCACTTGGGGAGGGAGTGTGCAAATGGTTCCCCAATTAAATGTAATAGAAGTGCTCAGCGGGGTCTCACCCGCCTCTCTGGCAGCCGGCTGGCAGATTTCGTTTTCAACTTCACCTACTGATTTAATGTTTTGACTAATTTTAGTTAATCTTCCCCGAGTAGATGGCAGTGTATGCAATATCAATAATCTCCTCGGTGATGGAGCTAAAGCTCCATTTCACAGGCTGGGATAATTAGACAGACGCAGATGACACTGTTACAATTTTGCTAAAGTGTCTGATGGTATCTCTGTGATGCTTGGTTCCCCAGACTGCAGATGGAGAACAGGATGAGTAATAAATTAAACAAAAACACAGAGCATTGAACGCCTCCCTGGTGTGGGGAGGTGGGAGAGGGAGTGGGAGGCTGTGCAGCAATCCTGCTTCCAGTCCCGGATTTTGTCTGGAGTGGTTCTGAGCATTCCTCTGGGTCCTAGGTGTGCACTGGGGGGTTATTCAGAAGATAGGCTCGTACCACACACCTATAGCCCAGACCTAAAGTACTGACACACTGAGCCCTGACACCCAAGTCCCCAAGTGCCTGCCACTCCTCCCCACACTGAGGAGGCAGAGAAGGGGAGGTCCCAAGAGAGACTCTCCCTCACTAGGGATGTCCAGTGTGGAGTGGGTGTGCACTCACTCCCCCTGCATGTGAGTGAGGAGAGCATATTAACTGGCTCTTGAACTGGGAGTTAGGACTGGCTGTGTACTCTCCTGATGAAATGGGGCAGGGCAGTGTGTGTACAAAGCACACACCAGACTCTGATGCGAAGACATCCCTGCTGCCCTTTCTTGGGCATCCAGGGCCTGGGACCCCAGGAGCAGCTCCATTCAAACGTGCACATAAAGAAACCGGCAGCCCTAGCAGCCATCCCCAAGGTGAGGGAGGCTCTGTTTGCTGCTGGAGTGCTAGGACCCTGTGGCCCTTAGGTCTCAGCCTGAGTCCTGTCTCCTGTCTCTCAAATGTATGTTTGGGGAACTCCACAGTGCTGCTGCCACCGTGTGTCCTCTCAACCCAAAGGGCAGGGGCGAAATAGCCTTTGTGAGAGGGTGCCCCTGTTCTTGACTGTATGCTACACACACTATACTCTTGGCTGGTGGGTGCCAGAGAGAAGCTTCTTAGAGATGGTATGGTATTACAGGGTCTGTGAGGCTGATGGGTCTAAATTGGATAGGCAGCGTGTGGCCTTGGGTGCTGAACTGACCTCAGTCCAGCGGTAGGCCTGTCCCTGTGAGAGAATGTCTGTGAAGCATGGAAACAACTCATACACTAGTCACAGAATTTACTCAGGGGGGAGCAGCTGCCTCCAGGGGCAGGTACACCTTTGGGAACACTGAAATACCAAGAGAGATCTCAGGATGGCGGCAGTTGTATCCCCAGCCCCAGCCCAGCCCAGCCTAGCTATGAGGTCTAAGGAGTTTTGGCAGGAGGCCTCCAAAATGCAAAGCATCAGTCTTAAGATCATTGAGACCCTTGCAGTAAAGATGTGAAGTGATCTAATAAAGTGAATTAAGCCTGAACAACAAAAAAGGCATCAATTTCACAACCATCCTTTCTGTGATTTACAGTGAGACCAAGAAAAAGGCATGAAGTTGTCTTCATATAAAACATTTCTTACTGTGGGTTTTAATTAAAAAAAGGGAAGCCACTGGGCTGCAGCATGCTAGCTTTCCTACTCTGCAGAAGCCTCTTCCATATGTGTTCAGAATTTTCTTCTCTCTAGGTAAAGTGGCCTTAAGGTTGCCAACAACTTTTTTTTCAGAATAACATGAACAGGAGTTTGTGTAGTGCTTAGAGATGTTTACAGATTATCTCATTTATCCTCACCGGCCTGTGAGAGGCAAGAAAGGAAAAGAGGCCGATGTCTAGAGGACTATGTGACCTTGCAGGCTGAAGCTGGTTATGCTGAACATTCAGATTGCATGTGCAAAATGTTTGAGATAAAAACCATCAGCTCTGGGGCCAGCAGGTGGTGTAGTTAAGGCCACTGGGTCTCACATGACCCACTGTGTGGTTTGAGTCTAGGACCCAGTGACTTGAAAAAAACACTGGGTGCCAGTGTGTGAGTGCCCAAGAGGAGAATGGAGGAGAAGGGATTGTGGCATGGCCATCCCCCGGAGGGCAATTTCTCTCTCCAGTGAGTGCATGCACCCTATAGCAAACAGAAAAAAAAAAAAAAGACCATCAGCTCTGCTAAACATGAATTCAAGTGACTGATGAGTGTTCTTTAGCTACTAGTGAGGAAGCCAGGATAGTTCAGCTCAAACCATAATGCACAGCAACTTCCCAAATATGTCCTAAAAACCACCACCACCACATGGCCAACACTGACATGTAAGAGAGGACTTCAAAAAGTTTATAGAAGATGCACATTATGGAAAAAAAACTATCATGGGTTTCACTTTTTTTTGGTACCAAAAATAAACACTTTAATACCATTTTCTGAGGAACTCTTTGAAGTCTCTTATATAGTCAGCAATTAACACATGCTAATTCTTTCCCCCTCCTCCTCACCTCCCTACCCCCATATCTGTGAACTTGCTGGAAGGAGAGAGAGTGAGGGAAAGTGAGAAAGTACCACCTGCACTCCCCAGGAGGGATGATCCTTTCTCTAGTTCTCCTTTTGGGATTCTGGGCAAGCACGTACATGAACCCAGTGTGTTTTTTGAAGCCACCATGTCTGGGACTCGAACCATACAGTCAGTCATGTGGAATCCTGCCACCTTAACCACTACACTACCTGCTGGCTTAGTTCTAAGTTCTTTATATATTTTTTTTTCTCATTTTATTGTCAAAATAATGTTAGGAAGTAGGGACTGTTAGTATTTATTCACATAAAACTGAGGCTCAAGGGTTCATGTTCCAGGGTACAGCCCTACAGCCAAACTATTTCCTTGCAGAAGCCAGTTCATGATCAGACCTACTGTTTCCTCACCTTTTGGCCCCATCCTCTATGGTCTCTCCTTCTTGCACTTTGCCTCCGAAGCCATTCCACCGGCCAGCCCCGAAGCCTCGTTTCTTCATGCCCAGAAGAACTCGCTGAGGCTGCAGTACCAGTACCAGGGTATAGAGCCTGGATGTGCCCATGGTCCTCTTGGGTCCTGTGAGGAAAACAAGATGGCTGGGTCAGCCTTGACTTGGGTGTGAATGGAGTAGGGATGAAATATGTGTGCTGACAGTGGCCAGATGGAAGGCAAATACCCTCTGGGAGATAGGAATGGGAAACCTGGAGGTAGTTTCCCAGCCTGTCATGTGGCTTGCTTCATGTCAGGTGGAAACTTGCCATGGAACACATGATTTTCAGGATAGAAACAGGCCTGCCTCTCAGAACCCAGTGGCATCTATCTCAGGCTATTTGCTTAGGGCGAGGGGCTGAGGCTGATCAGCAGATCAGAGGACAGCCCTATCTTCCTTCCCAACTCCTTAGCACTCTTACCTACAGAGAACAACACTACTTTTCCAGAGGGTTCTTCATGCTCTGCATCTAACCCTAAAAGCACCAAGGCTGAATGTACAAGCAAGAGGGCAGCCTGGCCCCAGTGTGGAACCGGTACCAAAATAACTGTTCAGATTTTCCAGTGGTTCTTACGTCAGGCTTTGGCACTGGCTTTTTCATAAAAAAAAAAAAGGGGGGGTTTCTTCCTTTCTTCTGACATCTAGCTTGCTGCTGTGAAGCATCAGGCCTCTAGATTTTCAGGAAAATCGTGGCTCTGGACTGTGACAGTGTCACCCAGTGAGACCTGGATGGAATTCCCTCCTGCAGTAGGTTACTGCTGTGGGACCTGGCACCTTGATGGGACCCTGGAGGTCACAAAGGCTCTTAACTCCAAAAGGTGTGCATGGTCCAAAGAAAAACTGCCTTTGCCAAGGTCCCTGCTGGAGGACCAGGACCTGTCGACCTAGTGCTCTGTCTATATTCCAGCCTGGGGCACCTGGCTAAGATGGAATCAGGACCAGGAATCCTTCCCAGAAGTTACAGTGTCCCAGAAGAGGTACCTAAGGCTGGGTCCTGGTGCTGGGAGTAGGTCAGGTGGTCAGTGATTTGTGGTGACTTTGCCTTACATTGATCTCTTCATGACTGAAGTCCTCACTTTCCAAGTAAGCTTTGATGATGATACCAGTAATGCCAGTTATAACTTATTAAGCATGGATTGTATACATCACTTCAAAAAATTATCCCATTTTAATAGACCCAAGTGTATAAGCTAAGACCTATTTCTCCATTTTCAGAGGAGCAAGCTCAGAGGTCAAGTTTGACCCAAGGTTGAACAGCAGACCCGGTCCTCAAACTTGGGTCTACTGGACGGAAGCCAGAGTGTAGTAGCGTCCAGCTCCTGTAGCTGTCGCTAAGGGCTACAAGCAGATTGGTTCAGAGAGATACGTAATATGAAGGCTGGGCAGCCCCGCTTGATAGCTTTGTAGCTGAAGTCGGGGCATCTGTAAGTTGAGGCGGTTACCAGGGTGGAACGAGGCCATACACGTGGGCGCAGGTCTGTCTCGCGTACAGCGGGTGCTCAGCAGATGCTGGTCCTCCAGCTGCGGTTTCCAGAGGTCCGTGCCAGGTCCTGGGTCCCGGACAGGCGGCAGCCACCCACTCCTGCCAGACTCCGCTCTGCGGGACAGTTCAACTACTCGCGCGCCTTCCGCACTTGCGGCGCAACTTCCGGGGTCGGGCTCTGGGGCCGGAAGTGATGGAGGGCACTTCCGGCGGCGCGGTCGCAGGCATTTGTGGTCTCCGCTATGGCCGGGTGAGCCTGAGGTTTCGCTCAGCCAGCGCTTAGGGGGTGGCCGCTTTTTATGTGCGGGGAGGCGGGGTGGTTGAGGGCCGCCCCAGTGTTCTCATCCGAAAAGTGTGGCATTCGGGGCGTGAGGTCGGGGCTGGGCTCCTGGCGGCAGTGCACAGGGAGACCCGCAGCCTCGGCCCCGAAAGCGCCCTAAACGCGGGTGCACGGCCTGGGAAAGCTCCAGGTAGCGCCCCGCAGGCTTGACGCCCCCTCAGGGGTTCTGAGAAGCAAGCCGATGTGGCTAGAATTCAGGGCATGGGATGCGGCTGGGGTGGTCAGTGTTTCCAGTCAGGCGGACACAGGGGTGTATGGGGAAGAAACACCTTTATTTCGTCGCTCTTTGTAATTCCACTCTCCCGCCCCTTCCCTAACCGTTATACTTAGTTCTGGTGTCTAGAGCCAGTCTGTGCCATTTCCCCATGAGAACTCATCAGCCATTTGAAGACAGCAATTCACCGTTCGCCACCTGGCACTGTCTTCAGATCTCGTTAATACACTGTGGTATTGAAGGAGCCCTGGGTTTGGAGCCATGGGAGTAATGACTTTTTTCCCCATAGATACATGAATGTAGCACTGAACCCTGTAAAGTTCTAGGAGTCACATGAGAGTAGTCTATGAGCTTCTGGCCTGCCTTGCTATGGTGGGTGGTCAAAAAACAGTTGAAAGTGTAACTTGTCTAAATAATCTTGGAACTTATCTTTCAGTCATACTTGTTGAGTTCACTTTTGTTAAGAAATGTCAGAGGCCATGCCCTGTGCTAGCCACTGAAGCCATGAGGGACAAGGACTTGTCCTCAAAGAGTATTCTTGCAGTGTGTCAGAGCTCAACGAAATGTTTGCCACATTGGCAAAGAATGTTACTTTAATGAACTTTATCAGTACTGTTATTCAGTACTTGGAAATTTTTTATTGATATCTATACAGGGTGCTTTTTATTGATGTTTTCTTTTTGAAGAAACCTTCAAGGGAGAAGGAAAAAAATCCAACTTTTGAGTAACAGGTATATATGTCTGCTCAATTGCAATAGTTTGCTCAGGCTGCTATCACAGTACTGCAGATCTGGTGCTTAAACACACTAACCTATTCTCTCATATTTGGAAGGCTGGAAGTCCAAGATTAAAGTGTGGGCAGGGTTGTTTTCTCCTGAGGCCTCTTTAGACTTGTAGAAGGCTGTCTTCTCCCTGTCTCCATGTGACTTTCCATCTCTTTGTGTCTGTCCTTATTTTCTTATCAGGACTCTGGTCATGTTGGATTAGGGCCCACCCTACTGACCTCATTTTAACTTGATTGCTGCATTTACATTCCGAGGCACTGGGAGTTAGGACTTCCAGACATGAATTTGCGGGGAACACAGGTGACACCTGCTTTCTGGCATGTAGCCTTGTCATGTCACCTTCCCTTTTGGGCCTCAGTGTCTCATCTGTAAAGTGAGTGTGTCGAACCAAGGATCCTCCAAGCTTGTGACCTGTCAATCACTGATGCTTACCACTTGCTCCCATTTACTCTCAGCAGGTACTTGAAGCAGGTATGTGCTGCTTTTTGGTGTCAGAGGTTCCATACTGCTGCGCATCACTACAAGGGCCGGACAGGTGCTGAGCACCTTTGGCTAACACGGCATTTAAAGGACCCATTTGTGAAGGCTGCAAAGGTAGAGAGTTATCGGTGTCGAAGTGCCTTCAAGCTTCTGGAGATGAATGAGAGGCACCAGATCCTGAGGCCTGGCCTTCGGGTGTTGGACTGTGGGGCAGCTCCTGGGGCATGGAGTCAGGTGGCAGTGCAGAGAGTCAATGCTGCAGGCACAGGTGAGGCATTCATACTGCTGTCAGCTCCTCCTGCCACTCTGAGTCTGAGCCACCCTCTGACAGTGGTTATGGAGTGGTTGAGCCACTTTCTAAATGTATTTCCAAGTTGCTTATTTAGTAATAATAATGATAAAAGTAGGACACCCACATTTACCAAATGAAAGACAAGGTGGAAAGGTTTAATGAAGCACATTAAAGCATTCAAGCACACCAACTCTTAATAGATACAGCATATAGCAACATTAATATATTGGAGTACAGCCTTCTAAAATTATGTATTATATCTATTATGTGTGTGTGTGTGTGTGTGTGTGTGTGTATATATATAAATATATATATACACACATATATATGTATATATATGTGTGTGTGTGTGTATATGTATAGTGTATTTTTTTTTTTTACATTTTCAAATACTATGTTGTACCATACTCTTTTTTTGCTAATTTGGAGCCCTAATGAAGTTATTTTTTAAATTAATGTTGACATCTTTCCATGACAGTACAATTGAATGAGTCCCTGAGGTTTCCAGGTTTCATCCCTTGAAGGCTTAAGGTTTCTTAGCAGTCTCACTGGGACTGCTGCCTCTGGGGCCTCAGAAATGGCTGCAATGACCAGGTTCCTGGATTCTCTACTCTGTGTCAAACTGAGGGACTCAGTTTTTATGTTTTAGGGTTTTGACCAAGATTTTTCTATGTACAGAGATTCTCATGATTAATAAAGAGACCAACCAACCACTTTCAAGACTGTAGTATTCCATATAATGGCTGTGCTGTGGCTGTTTAAGCAGTTCCCTAATAGCTTCCAGTTTATTGTAGTGGAAAGCAAGCGACCACATGCTGTGGTGAATATCCTTGCCATATGTATTTCCTGCTATCAAGTCAGAGTACACATGCACTAGCATTTACACAGTAGGACAGTTGACAAAGAGCTCTTTGAATACTTTGGAGTTGGGACATTTGTGCCCATTTTCCTGGTGAGAAAATCGACTGTAGTGACTTGTTGAAAGTAGAGCCTAGGCCTGGTGAGCCCCATGGTGATTACCATAGTTGATCTTGGTAATCCTGTGCTCCATTGGGTGGACTCTGCTTATAACTGTGACTGGGATGCATCATGGGGCTTACAAACAACCTTTTTTTTTTCTTTTTGGAACTCAGGTATTTATGATTAAATCAATGAATTTGTATTGAGAGCTTTAGTTCCTTTTTCCCACCACTGAGACTACTACTCCTGAGACCTCGCAATAACTGTTTTTAGTGGTTTCTGTTTTCCTAATTGCTCAGGAGAAATGGGAAAATAACTTAGTTTACCTTGCAGGAAAAAGTGATGGAAGCAAAGAGTCCATGGGTATCTAAGTGTTTTCCTCCAAGAAATGGCAGAAATGCAATCAAAGCCATTTGCTTTTAGTAGAAACTTGCTAAGGCTATAATACATGGGTGTGTTAAAGGAAAGTTCAAGAGTGTGAGAAGTGAGGTGTTCTACTTTCCAGGGCTGAAAATAGAGGGTTTTCTCCTTTGAAAAATGAGGTACTCTTCAAAATACTTGGACTTCCAATTTTTACCTAGAAATACAAGACACATTTTCCCAGCAACATAGTCCATTCCTTTCCTTTCCTTTTTTTTTTTTTTTTTTTTTTTTTTTTGCTATAGGGAGTGTGCGCTCACTATAGAAAGCGAGAGAACGAGAGAAAGCATCCCCCAAGGGGGATGACCATGCTGCTGCTGCAGTCCTTTCTCCTCTACTCTCTTGGGATTTGGGGCACATGTGCACATGCACCTGGCATGTTTTTCAAGCTGCTGGGTCCGGGGACTCAGATCCATGCAGTTGGCCAATGTAGAATCCAACTCCTTTAACCACCATGCTGCCTGCTGGCCCAAGGTTTAAATGTTTGTACCTTATATGTCTATTTGCCTCATCTCTTGTCTTATTTCCAGCAATTTGTACATTAAAAGTAATTGTGGGACCAGCAGATAGTGCAATGGTTATGTTGCTGGACTTCCACATAGTCAACCACAGTTTGAGTCAGTGGCTTAAAACTCATACTAGGTGTGTGTGTGTGTGTACCTTCTTAAAACCCCAAGAGGAGAATGGGGAAGGGATTGTGGAATGGCCATCCCCCCTGGAGGGGCGATTGCTTGCTTTCTGTCTTTCTCAATGTCTCTGGTGAGTGCACGTGCCCTATAGCAGAAATCTCTTTTTAAAAAAATAAAAAGGAATTGTGGGCCAGCTGACTGGGTTAAGGTGGTTGGATCTCATATGGCTTAGAGACCTAGACTCTGTGGCTTGAAGAACATGCCAGGTACTTGTACATCCCCAGAGAATGAAGGGATTCCAGTGTGGCAATCCACCTTGGGGGTGCTTTCTCACTCCCTCCACCTGCCTCTCTCTAGGTGAATGAACATGCCCTGTAGTAAAACAAACAAACAAATAGGGAATTGGATTAGTCTAGAGAATGGGTAAATTTATTTATTTTTTTGGAGAGGTTTTTTGCTCTAGGGCGCGTGCGCTCGCCAGACAGAGAGACAAAGAGACAGAAAGTGAGAAATCACCCCCCAGGGGGGATGGTCACGCCTCAATCCCTTCTCCCTTCTCCTCTCAGGATCCTAGGCACGCACGCACACGCGCCCGGCGTGAGTTTTAAGCCACTGGGTCCAGGGCGCGAACCGCGGTCGACTACGTGGGAGTCCAGCGACATAGGCATTACGCTAACTGCTGGTTCCCAAGAATGGGTTTATTTAGGTACTTTATGTATACTGGTGTATCATTTCCTACTTTATCAAAAAGAGTACTCAGCAATAAGAGCTTTTTCATGGAGACTGAACCTCAGGTAGTGAAATGATTATCAGAGTTGGAGTTAGAAGTCCTTGGTTATGGCTTTATGTCTGCCTGTCACTCCGGATGACTCTGGGACAGTTACTCCTATCTGGGCCTCAGTTTCCTCAGATGTAGAGTGAAGGGCTGCCTCTCCTCCATTTGTCTTTATAGGATGCAGTAGATAGTGGGAATAGGCTTGGTCCATGTGTTTGCACATTAGTTCTTTTCCTTCGTGTTGACACTTTATCATTTTGTTACATGTATTTTAATGAAAAGTTTAGGATATAAATAACACATTAACCATTTCTTTCTTAGATCCCAGCTCTCCTGTTGGCTTCGTGCTTGGGGTAGATCTTCTTCACATACTTCCCCTGGAGGGAGCAATGTTTCTGTGCCCTGCTGATGTGACTGATCCGAGAACCTTCCAGAGAATCCTAGAATTACTTCCTGGTGGGAAAGCAGATGTGATTCTGAGTGATATGGCCCCCAATGCCACAGGGATCCGGGACCTTGATCACGACAGGCTCATTGGCCTATGCCTATCCCTGGTAGACTTGGCTTCGGACATCTTATGTCCTGGAGGAACATTCCTTTGTAAAACATGGGCTGGAAGTCAAAGCCATCTGTTACAGAAGAGACTGAGAGAGGAATTCCAGAATACAAAGACTGTAAAACCTGAAGCCAGCAGGAAAGAATCATCAGAGGTGTATCTCCTGGCCACTGAGTATCACAGAAGGAAGGGCTCTATGAAGTAGTGAGAGTTTCTTCTGCCATTTTCATGCTGGCCATTGGACCTTTTTAGCTACAAGTGTAATCTTAGCTGTTTCCTGGAATGGCTGGGAGTTCTGAGTTGTAATCTGGAAGATGCAACGAGACAGATGGGGGAAACCTTTACAAAAGAAAGTATTATATTTTGCTGTAGGCCATGTGCACTCACTCACCAGATAGAGAGAAAATGAGAAATCACCCCCAGGGGCGATAGCCCTGCTGCAATCCCTTCTCCATTCTTCTCTTTGGAATTTGAGCACACATGTACACACCTGGTACAGTTTTCAAGTTGCCAGATCCAGGACTTAAACCTTGCATCTGGCCATGTGGGATCCAGTGCCTTAACCTCCATGTCACCTGGTAGCCTGCCCCAAAATTATTTTTATTCATAATTGAGTGCATGTGCATGTGTGTGAGAGGGAGGGAGGGAAAGAGAGAGACACATACCTTCCACAGGGTGTGGCCATACTATGTTCACCTTCCTCCAGCCTCCCAGCCAGTTTTATCCTTGGAAATACATATGCGTGCCCATTGTGTTTTAGGTGGATAGAAGGGGATTTGAACTGTTGTTGCCACATGGGATCTAGCTTCTCTTGAGTAACACAATATCACTGAACCAATCATGGGGCCAACCTCCCCCTCCCCCTTTAATTGCAAGAAGGCTCATGTGCTTGCCAGAGAGACTGACAAAGAGGGATACTGTATCTTCTAGTGGGGTGTGGTCATGCCACAAACCCTTCTCCATTTCTCCATTCTGTCTGGATTTTGTGCATGCACATGTACCTGTTTTTTCTTTTTTTTAAAAATGACCTTTTATTAAGAATTATTTAACTTCATTTAGTTATTAATTTTAATTTGACCAGAGAGGAATAGGGTGAGAGAGACAGCAAGAAAGTGAGAAAGCAAGCCACTAGGTCCAGGACTCAAAACTGCAGTCAGCCGTGTGGGAGTCCAGTGCCCTTAACCACCATGCCACTTGCTGGCCTGTTTTTTCTTTTCTTAAAAGAATTTCTTGCTATAGGGCACACATGCTGGCTGAAGAGAGAGAGGGAAAGTAAGAAATCATTTCCCAGGGTAGAGGGCCAAGCCGAAATCCCTTCACTACCACAATCCCTTCTCTATTCTTGATATCTTGGGCTTGTACACACAAGTGCCCAGTGTCATTTTCAAGTGGCTGGTTCTGGGACTCGAACCATTGTCTGCCATGTGGGAGGCCAGTGCCTTAGCCACCATGCCACCTGCTGGCCCTAAAAAAGTCTTTTTATATCATGGTTTGTAAAGAGAAAGTTAGCAAGAAAAAGGAGAACATTGAAAAATGAGAAGTAAAGTCTGAGGCAAGGGAGAAAATGGATTTGCTGAGAGACACAGATACACCCACATGTGCCTTTATGTAAGTTCCTCAGACTGTTAGGATATTATAGAGACACAGGTTTTCCACTATTGCTCTATGAATACAATACATAAACTTCCAGTTGTTATTTATTTAACTTTTGCCTATGTAGGGTAAAGTAGAAAAATCTGAAATTTCCATCTAGGGATTAATTTCCATCTCTCTGATGAGGAATCTGGAAATGCATCCATTCTTTAAGTAGTGAGAGTTCCCAGAGCAATTAGTGAAGACATCTGGTATGAATTTATGCATGGGGTGGGTATGCTTTGGTTTTGCTGGAAATATATATTGTCAATACTTCAGGCTCCTAAGACCATAAAGGTAATTGCCAAAGCAAGCAGTGATGTGGTGTGTTCATTTATTTTCTTTTACTCTTCTGGGAACTTGGTGCAGCTTTATAAAGACTATAGATTGCATTATTTTAAGGATTTACATGCTTTAAATTTTCATTGTTATTGTTTTAAACAAATCAACTGGTTTCTTCAAAGCCATTTCCTGAAGGTGCATTCATCCTGCGATAATTAAATTCCACGGGCCTGGGGAGGAAAGGCTAGATAATCAGGAATGTCCATCAGTATTCTAGGGCTTAGCCTAGCTCCCAGTAGTAACCTGCAGATCAGATACTTTCACTTTTCCTGTGGTTAAATTTGGAGGATCTCTACCCTACCTTTACCACACTCTGCTCCCATCACAGGTCTTTATCAGGGCACACACCCTTGAAAGCCTTTTTGACCCAAAATAGACAATTCAGCGCACACTCTCAGGAGCAGCACCTGAGAGGAGAGCCAAGGGCAGATCAGTGGTGGGTGAGCGTTCTAAAATGAGTACGAAACATTACTTTTAGGTAGCCATAATTCAGGGGTGATCCGATAGCACACTCTGTTCTCAGGAAGGGACCCACGTTTAAGCCTATGCCAAGGCACTATCGTTATGGTAGGTGCTGCTTCCTCCTATTGGAGCTGATCCGAGGGCATGAAGAGCGCTGGGCAGGTGGAGGAGTAGAACAGATACTTCGCATTTCCACTGGGCCCAGAGAAACGGAAAAGAGCGTATTAATTCAAGCAAATGCTGTAGCAGGGTCCTGGGAAGAGACAAGAGTACAAAGAAGTCCCTAAGAGGCCACCGTCCGGCGGTGCAACCCCAAACATTACGGTGCGGAACTCTAGCCTCGGTGGAAGCGTCCTGCCGGGTGAGGGTTCTCACCTGGTCGGCCAGTCTTGGGTTCTGAGGTCTCCCTACAGCCCCACACACAGCACCCAGGACAGCTTACCAGCCCGCCGGGACTTCACCGGGCTCCCTCCGGTTCTCGCGAGAGCGCAGGCGCGATTCTCGCGATAAGTGGGCGGGCGGTGAGGAGGGAGATCCGAGTGGCGGCGGCAAGTGGCTCAGGCGGCCAAGGTGAGCTGCCGGCGGGCAGCCAGGTGATCGGCCTGGGTCTTGCGGCCCGGGCAGGCCCTGTAGGCCCACCGAGGTCGGGTACCGCCTCCACCAGGTCCCCTCATCCCTCCGAGTGCCCCGAGCGCGGTCCCCGTCCTGTCACCCGCACTGACTGGGGCTGGCTCGGAGCCCCCTGAGAGGGCAGCGGGAAGGGACTGGCCTAAAGCAAGCCGGGGGTAGCTGGGGTCCACGAGGGTGGATCCCCTGCAGTCTCTGGAGGCGGCTTCTCGGGGGTATCCGAGCCCGTCATCACATTTTTGCCCTAATACCGTAGTAGTCGTTGCCGCAACTTCAGTCTGGGGCAGAGGAGCCACACACCGCTCAGAGCTGGAGTCTGGTCCCTATGGGGTTGGGGAAGCAGGGCAGGTGCTGGGGACTGGGGCTGTGTGAGGGCTGCTGGGGCCCTGGGCGTCTCTACCCTCGGTGGCTTTCCACAGCCCCCGGAGGTGGTGTGCTCGTGACCCCCAACTCAGGGGTTCTGTCCGCAGCAGGTGGGATTCAATGCCTTACTTAGATTATTGGAAAGTTTGGGCCTCTTGGGGTAGCGGATGGAGTTTGAACTGGTACCTTATGGAGCAGCTTAGTTCCAGGTAGTGCAAAGTGAAGGCGTTTCTTGCCTTGTGTTATTACTTGCCTCTGTTCGTACAGGGGGCGTCGTTTGGAGAAGAGGTTGTATCAGCTGAAGTTTTTATCATGCAATGGAAAGTGTGGTCCTCCACGGATCTTGTCAGATAGATTTGGGTTTCCAGAGGGGAGCTCTGTGGCCTCCAGCCTTACAGGCCTTGTCTACCAGGCTCACAGCAATGTCCTGTCTTCCAGTCCTGTGAGTGAGAGGAGTGGGAACCATAAACTAGAGAACTAAAGCCAGGCCAAGGTTCTTGTTACATAGGAAATTCCAAGGCAAACCAAGATTCCTCACTGTCATTTTTGGGGAGTAAAGTCATGGTGGGACGTGTTTTCAGTCTAATACTGAAAATCAGTGACAGGCCTTCCTTCCCTAAGGGAGGAAAAATATGCACTTGTAGGAGTTTATTATGCCTTTGGCTGTTAAATGTATCTAGGGTTAGTGTCTCACACCTTTTGGCTGATAGGAGGCCTGGTATGAGATCTGGTATGACCTGGTGTGAGATCTGGTGTGTGATGGTGTTAAGCACAGGTTTTGGGGTTGTGAAGGTCTTTGCTGCTTGTCTTCAGTTCTTTCATACGTTGGCTTGTGGAACACATGCAACCTTTGGAGTCAGACTGACCCAGGTTCCAATATCAGTTCTGTCTCTGTTTGAGTCCTCAGCTGTAATCATCTCTAAAACTTGTAGAGAGATGTGATTCACCAACCTATTGTAAATATGGAACTGTTGTATATAAACTTACAAGCAGAGTGCTAGTTAAACTGTGACAAGAGTTAAACCATTTACCAGTTTTTATGGGTATTGACTGTAATCCTCACAACTTTGTAAAATGGGTTTCACTATAATCAGTTTTCAGATGAGGAAACTGAGGCTCAAGAAGTTTAAGTACCCAGTTAACGTCAGAAACTTTTCTTTTTCGTACCTGGTGGAAAAGAGTAATACTTACTAACATCCTTGTTAATATGTAATGATAATTAGCAATGCTGTGATCATCATTTTTATTACCACTGTTGCATGCTTTGTTTTTGATCCCCAGAGACCAGACCTGATGTGAGGGCTTATGGGGTGGGATGGGGGTGTGCCACTGACTGCTGCGCATCTCCTCCAGGTATCCATTTGTCCCGTGTGTAAACTGGCACTCAGTGGCTCGAGGGCTGAGGTTTGGTGACATGTTTTTATGCCTCATTTCTTCTCTGGTCAAGAACATGAATATTTTAAGGGCTCTTGAGAGGACATTAGGTGCATGGGGCTGTAAAAAGGCACCTTGACTATGGCAGCTGATGGTGCATGGAAAGGCTGACTCTGACCCTGCCTTTGTTCCTTGTTCCCACAGAAGGAACGTGACCATGGAAGACCTGGGGGAAAACACCACTGTCTTATCCACACTGAGGTCTTTGAATAATTTCATTTCTCAGCGAGTGGAGGGAGGATCAGGGCTGGATATTTCCACCTCTGCCCCAGGTTCTCTGCAGATGCAGTATCAGCAGAGTATGCAGGTGAGTGGCATGTGCTGAGATGGGAGACTCTGGGTCAGTACCTGGGCTTAGGTAGGGCCTATTCAAGTTCTGTATAGTTGAGGCAGGTCAACTATGTGTATTAGCCCTTCTATAAGTATTAGCCCAGCCTGGAGGCCAGCTGCTGCGTGTTCCAGATGTCATCATGGGCATTCATCATTTTGGGGTAATTGCCAGGGTCTGGCTTAAGGCCTGCTTTGTTAGCAGCCCAGATTCAGTCTGGTGCTTAGCATTGCCCCCACATTAGTGACCACACAGACAGTAATGGAGGGATCAGAAAGCCAGTCTACTCATTTGAGGACAAAACCCAGACTACCTGGAGAGTGCGAGTACTGGTATTGTCCAGCCAGCATCTGTCCTTTTAGAGGTATGATATGGGGAGGCCGTGATACAAATACAGGGGTCTGGTCAGCCAGCAAGAAGCCGGGACAGAGTGTAGAGAACCCGAGTGTTTCATGGTCTCAAACTGTGGAGGGCCTTTTACAGATCTTGGGGTGATTTTATAGTTTCATTCTGATTATGCCACTTTTTACTTCTTCCATGTTCTTAGGAATGCTAACTGTAGACACAATTGCGAGAGGTCAGGTTTCCTGAAGAACTTTAGGCTCCAAAGCATTTTGGATGCAGTCTCAGTTGGGGCCTGGGTGCCTGGGTCCCCAGGATGGAATGATGTCCTGGTCTTGTCATTGCACCCACTGATGGCTGCAGGTTCCTCGCTGGCTTCTCTGCTTGTGTCCTCCTCTCCTGTCCACTCTGTGTAACTTGAGCTGTTTTGTGATGATGTTCTGTGTTGATGAGCCAGTGGCTTCCTCTTGCTTTGGATCCCTGATGAGGCTGGTGCAATATTTGTTAAAACATACGGTGTGTTCATGTGCATTCATTTATTGAATAGCTGGATTATTGTATGTTTGTTAGAACACCAGTTGCTCACTGCCCTTTCTTAGCAAGGAATTTTCTTTATTCTGAGAGCAGGTCTTTTATGCTCTTTTCTTTTCATTGGTTTTTTGTTTTGTTTTGTTTTTTAGATTTTTGCCACAGGACGCATATGCTTGCTGGAGACAGAGAGCTAGAGAAAGGGAAAGTGAGAAATCACTGCTTAGGGTAGATGGCCATGCTGCAATCCCTTTTCCTCCCTTCTCCTCTCAGGATTTTGGGCACACATGCATATGTGCCCTGTGTGTTTTTTTTTTTTTTTTTTTTTAAACTTTTTTTTTGGAGAGGTTTTCAACTATAGGGCGCACACGCTCGCCAGACAGACAGAGAGAGACAGAGAGACCGAAAGCAAGAAATCACCCCCCAGGGGGGATGGTCACGCCGCAATCCCTTCTCCCCCATTCTCCTCTTGGGATCTTGGGCACGTACGCACATGCGCCGGCATGAGTTTAAGCCACTGGGTCCGGGGCTCGAACTGTGGTCGACTACGTGGGAGTCCAGCGACATAGCCATTATGCTAACTGCTGGTCCCTGCCCTGTGTGTTTTTGAAGCTGCTAGATCTGGGACTCGAACTACACAGTCAGCCATGTGGAATTCAGTACCTTAACTACCATACCTTCTGCTGGCCAGTAGTTATTTTTTGACACTGGCAAAATAAGAAGTTGGAAACTCTGGTATTAAAAAGTTCCATAATTTTATTGATGTAAGTGTCTAACAACTTTGACCTCTTTATCAAAGTTATAGGACTCTAGAATCTGCACTGGATTCTAGAGACTCCCAGTGCTCACTCCTAAGGCTTCCTCCTAAGGTGGTGGTTCAGTACTTGAACACAGTGGCCAGAGTGAGATGGTTCCTAGGGTCATGACTGCCAGGTTTGCCTTGGGGCCTGACCTTGCTGCTGTCTTGTTTAGGACTCCTGTCATAGTTTCTCTCCTATCGAGCACCCTTTTTCTCCTTCTATTGAGTGGCAAGTGAGGTGTCCACGAACATAGCAGGTCTGGGCAATCTGGGAGCAGATATCCGAATGTCTCACCTGCCAGTGCCCTCCCCATCTTTCTAAGTTAGAAGTGTACACAGTCTTCTCTCATACATCAGTTTATTTCAATATAAAACCAAACTCTAAGTCACTCTCAGTGTTCCAGGAAGATGAGGCCTACCAATTAGTGTATCTCGGACTCTCGGTCTCTGAATGATGACTGTCCTAGAGAAGGGGACCCCTTTTCTGGAGAATTTCAGACTTGGCTGCCCACATAGAAGTAAGAACAGGAAAACTGGTGAATTTGTTGGGAAGACTTAAGAATCTCCAATTATCAATAGGTGGGAATTAAAACAGAGTAAATGTAGTCTGAATAAAGAAGCTCTTACTAAATAATAAAATAATAAAGAAAGGAAAAAGAAAAAGCTCCTACTGTAAAAAATCTTCTAGTCCATTCCATTGCTAAAAACAGAAAATACTGTCTGGATAGTATAAGAATAGAAGTTTATTGGGACCAGCAGTTAGCATAATGGCTATGTTGCTGGACTCCCATGTAGCCGACTGCACTTCGAGTCCCAGACCCGGTGGCTTAAACTCACGCTGGGCACGTGTGCGTGCGTGCCCAAGATCCTGAGAGGAGAATGAAGGAAAAGGGATTGTGGCGTGGCCCTCCCCCCGGGGGTGATTTCTCACTTTCTGTCTCTCTGTCTGTCTCTGTCTGGCGAGCACACGTGCCCTATAGCAAAAACCTCTAAAAAAAAAATAGAAGTTTATTTAGCTCATGGTTTGGAGGCCTATGGTCCAGAGGCCCTGTCTATTAAGAATCTTCTTGCTGGGACCAGCAGTTAGCATAATGGCTATGTTGCTGGACTCCCATGTAGCTGAACGTGGTTCGAGTCCCGGACCTGGTGGCTTAAACTCACGCCGGGCGCATGTACGTGCGTGCCCAAGATCCCGAGAGAAGAATGGAGAAGAAGGGATTGTGGCATGGCCATCCCCCCAGGGGGTGATTTCTCACTTTCTGTCTCTCTGTCTCTGTCTGGCGAGCACATGCGCCCTATAACAAAAACCTCTCCAAAAAAAGAAAAAAAATCTTGCTGACGGGTAACATAGGGTAAAAGTGAGAGTTCCTGTGTCCATGTCTTGTAAAGTTTATTTCTTCCCTGAACAGGAGAGAGATACACAGACAGACAATACCCCTGTCTGGGTGCTGACACCACAATCCATCCCCAGCCTCACTCAGCCCCAGATCATGGGCATGCACGTGCCTGTATACTCAGGGAGGTCTCTGGACATGAAACTGGAACCTTCAGCCTCACAGAGTGTTTTACCACTGTACCACCATCCATCTTGTGTGTCTCTTATAAACCTACACCAGGCTTTAATCATAGGGACCCTGCCCTGATGACCTTAAACCTAATCTCCTCCTTCCAAAAGCCCCACTTTATTTATTTTTTTTTTTTGCAGAGGGTGTGTAGACTTGCCAGAGAGAGACAGAGAGAGAAAGGGAGAAAGCGCTCCCCAATCCCCATGAGATGTGGTCATGCTTCAGTCCTTTCTCCATCCTGTCAGGATTTGAGGCATACACGCATACATGCCTGGTGTGTTTTCCAAGCCTTTGGGGGCTGAGATTTGAATCATGCAGTTGGCTATGTGGGGTCCTTAACCACTAGGCCATGGGCTGGCCCCATCTTTTCTTTCTTTCTTTCTTTCTTTCTTTCTTTCTTTCTTTCTTTCTTTCTTTCTTTCTTTCTTTCTTTTAAGAGGTTTTTGCCTTAGGGCATGTGTGCTCATGGGGAGAGAGATGGACAGAGATGATGAGAGGGAAAGTGAGAAATCACCTCCCATAGGGAATGGCTATGCTGCAATCCATTCTCCTCCAAATCCTCCTGGGACCTTGGGCACAGATGCACACATGCCTGATGTGATTTTCAAGCTACTTAGTCCAGGATTCGAACCACGGGTGGCCATGTGGGAGTCCAGTGACGTAACTGCCAGCCCTCAGGCTCTATCTTTTAATACCACAGTTAAATTAATTTTTTACCCTTTTAATCCTATCACAACCTATCTCAACTCATGAAGTTTTCGGAAATACATTCAAGCCATAGCAAAGGAATATAAAATACTATGAATACAGTAGGGATAAAAATATGAATAAATATGGTAGGAATGAAGAAATTCCTACTATAAAGAAATACATGGAATAAAAATTTCTTGGATCCCCCCAAAGAATGTTGGTGAGAAGGATAGAGAGATGCCTCAGTCCAGCCCAGGGCTTCTCACCTGTGGCCCGGCTGGCATTCAGCTGGGTAATTCTTTGTTTTGTAGGACTATCCTGTGCACAGTAGATGTGTAGCAACTTCTCTGGCTTCTACCTCCTAGGTTCTGTAGCAGACACTTCCAGCCACCTCCTGTGACAATCAGAAGTATATCCAGACAGTGCCAAATGTCCCCTGGGGTAAAACTGTCCCCTGTTGCGAACTACCACTCTAGCTCAGTGTTTCTTAAACCTTAATATGCACACAAATTCCTTGAGAATGTGTTTAAAAGGAAGGTTCTGATTCAATAGACTCTGCAGGAGATGTTGAACTGTTGAACTGCAAGGCATCTAACCTGTGTGAAGAGTCAGAGACCCTGCAACTGGGTGGTGTGTCTTTTGGGCCCTCAGGCTTGAATCACCTATATTTCTCTGCCCCTCTGTGGTGGGCAGATGTCTAAGGTGGCTCTCAAATTCTGGAATGCTGGCACACACTCACCTACATCTTCTCTTAGTTATCCAATCACTGAGGGGTATCGGTGCAGTAAGTGTTTGCAGATATAATTAAGTTTCAAGTCAGTTTGCCTTAAGATGGGGGGGTTACCTGGGTGGAGTTATCCTAATCACATTGGTCCTTGCAATCCGGGTGAGTCAGAGAAGTCAAATGCAGAGCAGGGGAGAGATTTGATGAGCAAAGGACCTGCTGTGGTTGGCTTTGGAGATGAAGTGGCAAGGGATGTGTGCAGCTTTTCAGAATGGATAGCATCTAAGGCTAGCAGTGGGGAGATTGGACCTCAAGCCTGCAAGAGGATTCTGAGCTCCAGATGGGAACACATCCTGGCCAACAGCGTCAGTTAGCCTTGGGAGACCCTGATCCTAAAACCCAGCCATGAGTATTTGGATTTCTGATCTGCAGACCTGTTATTTAATAAATGGGAGGGGATTGATTGATTGATTTAGGTTTTTGCTATAGGGCACATGCTCATTACAGAGATACAGGGAGAGGGAAAGTGAAAAATCATTCCCTAAGTGGGGAATGGCCACACCACAGTCCCCTCTTCTCCAGTCTCCTCTTGGGACCTTGGGCATGCACGTACACGTCTGGCATGATTCTCATGCTGCCGGGTCTAGGACTCAAATTGCTTTTGCCTATGCATCCCAACCACCATGTTACATCTGGCCCCAGTGTTTTGTTTTATTTAAAAAAGTATTTATGTTTGTATGTGGTGTGTGTGTGTGTGTATGTATGGGGGGGATTGTTTTAGGCAGGGTCTTGGTATGCCACTGTCCTCCCTCAGCCTTTTGAGTAACTGGGACCACAGGTATGTGCCACTACATAGGGCTTTATGGGGTGGGTTGGAAATCGAACCTTTGTCTCCCATGTGGCCTCAGCCTGCTGAATAACAGTATCTAGCATGTGCTACTGCTGCTGGGCCATGGGTAACATTTTTTTTTAGCTTATTTATTTATTTATTTATTTATTTTAATTTGACCAGACAGAGGAACAGAGACAGAGACAGAGAGAGAGAGTGGGAAAGTGAGAAAGTGAGAAAGCAAGCCACCAGGTCCAGGACTTGAACTATGGTCGGCCACATGGGAGTGTCCAGTGTCTTAACCACCATGCCACCTGCTGGTCCCCATGGATAACATTTTAAGCCACTACGTTTGTGGTGATTTGCTACACAGCAATGGAAAACAAATGTATTTGCTTTCCTAAAACAAGCTTACACATTGTGCTCCTAACATCTTCATCTCATTCTTTCTTATCTCTTTGCTGCTGTCTTCAACTGTATCTCAACCAGGTGCCCAGTAGTGTTCATCTTTCAACCCTGATGGGCGCTCAGTGAATGTGTCTTTGAATTGAGCCACTTGCTTTCTTTGACATAGCTACTGGGTGTTCTGTTTTTTCTTTGCATGTGACCTGCACAGTTGGAGGAAAGAGCGGAACAGATCCGTTCGAAGTCCCATCTGATCCAGGTGGAGCGGGAGAAGATGCAGATGGAGCTGAGTCATAAGAGAGCTCGAGTGGAGCTGGAGCGAGCAGCCAGCACCAGCGCCAGGAACTATGAGGTGAGTTCAGGTGGGGCCAGGTGCTGTGCGTGCTACCTAACAGGCTGTAAGCGATCAGGACCCAGCGGCAGGAAGTCCCAGACTCTGACTTAGGGTTTCCGGGGCCTTTCTGAGGCCACCTAATGAGATGGACTTGATAGCACCTGTGCTTGATGTCTCATGAGAGGGTAGCACGAAGTGGGGGCAGTGCGAAGGGTGTCCCGTTGTGTCTGCTCTTCAGCAAGACTGTGGTTCTGGCAGTCTCACTCCGCTGGGCCACTTGGTTTCCTCTTCTCACTGGAAGAAGAGGAATGTAGGTATGCAGAAATACCAGATGGTGTGGGGTGACAGGTTTAGAAAGTCACCAGGTTGCATTAGGGTTTTGGGTCCAGGCTGGGTCTTGCCAGAACTATTGTAGGGCCTCAGAGCAGAGACCCCCTTCAGCCTCAGTGTTGCTTTGTGGTTCTCCTGGCTTACCCAGGCAGCTGGGAAAACACAACCCTTGTTAACTCAGGGGAGATATGAGATTTTTACTTAATTCACTTAGTGCATGGATACTCTGCTTCCTTTGCTTTGATTAACAGCTCTTTGCCAGGCTTTTCAGTAAGTGCTGATCAGCTGTGGAAATGATGCCAAGATGCAAGCAGAGCGTTAGACCAGAGAGGCTCTCTGGCCTTCTGGTCCTTTCTATGAGGACAGATATCTGGCCCTGTTCTTGCTTTATATGGCGTATTCACACATCTTCCTAGTCCCTGTAAAAATAGCCGATGTCTTCCCGGTGTGATGCTCATTGGCGTTATTTGAACCTGGTGTGCAGACTCCTGCCTGTAACATGTTATATGGGCTCAAGGAATCCAGAGACTGCCTGAGGGTGGGATGCTGCCACCTCGGATTGGCCATCTGGCCACTCGGAGTGAGGCAGGGCTAATGCTCACCACCAGATCAGTGCTAGGAGGGCCCTGGAAGAATTAGGAAGGAGAGGGAGAGGCCACAGGAACCTTTTTAGATTGAAGTACTCTTTTTTTAGGGGTAGGCATAGAGGGGTGGCACCAGGGACCATCAGATGAGGGAAGTGTCATGCTGATGGCATGGCCCTTGCTGTCATGCAGAAGGAATAGTGTTGGGAATTTGGGGCATCTCTGGGACACAAGTCCCTTAATGATAGGCACTGTCTGACTCTGCCCAGGATATCCAGTGTCCAGCATGAGTTGTGGGCTTGGATGACCGAGGGATCAGTGCAGCATCTCTGAAGGTCTTTTCTGGGACATCCAAGGATAAGGATGCAGGGGTGACTGAACTTAGACCTCATGCTGGGGCCTTGTGCTGAGGTCAAGCCATCTTCCAACAGGCCTTCTTTCCCTGGTCATAGGCACATCTGAATGAGACCCCAGGAACTCTTAGTTTCCAGTTGTTCCTTGAGGGCTTGGGGATCTACCTTGGTTTTCAGGGGCTACCAGTTTTGGCTGTGGATGGGACAGGCAGGTGGGAGTCTCATCTTGGTAACACCTGCCAGGTGGTATGACATAGATGTCTGTATACCTGCCTGAATGTCTGCACTTGGGACTGGCAGCACCACAGAGTTGCCACCTTCTGGCCATGACGGTGCTGACCGCTAATCTTGCATTCTTGCTCTGCTCCACGGAGGGCCCCTAGCTGTTATTAGGCTATATTTGCAGCTACTGTCCCCTGTTGGCCCTTTGTATGGGTCAGCCTCTTCTCAAGGAGGCTGTGTTTTATTAGACTCTTCCTTGGTTTGGGGCTGGAGTGTCCTGGACAGTGTTTGAGCATTTGGTCTGAGGCAGATAGGCTCTGGAGAACCTGGTTCTTGAAGGGGGCTCATGCAGGCAGCTTCCATACAAAGGGAGGGCGAGAGGTCACCAGGGCACCAGGCTCCACGTGGCCAGGACTCTGCCTCTGCAGTCCCTTCTTAGGGGCTCAGAGGGTACTTTTATGTCTCTGTGGGTGATTGGAGTCAGGAGGTGTGAGCGCAGTTCACACCTCCTGTCCCTTCCTCACCAGCACGTGCCATTCCTTCTCCCCGAGGTCAATAACAGTGGCTCTGAAGGCTTGTGTGAGATGGCGGGTTTGAGTTCCATGTAAACTGTTCTGTCTGCAGCCTCATGTCCACACATGAGGTGGTCTCTGCTTTAGTCTCTGCTCACTGGGGGAATACTGACTCATTTTAATGATGTCCTGAGTGCAGATAGACAGAATCTGCTGGTGCTGCAGAAGCTCAGCTTCTTTCCAAGGTCAAGGCTGAATTTTAGATTTTCCATGATCTGTCTCCTTCTCGCAAAGACGATCACTGAGCAGTCAGTGTGAGGAGGGCGTGGTATAATCCTGGCTTCTCACACACACACACACCCTGCTGCCATGGCAGGAGCCCTGGCATCAGAATCAGGGTCACAGATATTGTCCTGGTTCTGCCACTGTCTCTGCTAATGGGTCCCACGCAACTCATCTCTGGGCCTCTGTGGTCTGTCCTGAGAGAGGAGTGGGGGTTGATGTCTTCCTGCTCTCATCTTCCTGGGGGCCACATGTCACTCTTGCCAAGTTCTTCCCTCTTGACAGCGTGAGGTTGACCGCAACCAGGAGCTCCTGACACGCATCCGGCAGCTTCAAGAGCGGGAGGCCACGGCGGAGGAGAAGATGAAGGAGCAGCTGGAGCGCAACAGGCTGTGCAAGCAGAGCCTGGATGCTGTGGGCAAGAAGCTGCGGGAGAAGGAGGACAGCCTGGCCGAAGCCGGTGAGGTGAGCAGAAGGCTGGCTGCTGCTGGGGACTAGGCAGCCTGGCTAGGGGGTCACCTTCTTCAGCCACTTTCCAAGGCAAAAGAGTTGGGCTGGCCCTGTGTTCCTGGTTGTTAAAGGAGTCTGATCTCACTTGGGTGACTGTTTTTAGAATCTTGGCCCTGGTACCTTGAAAAACATGCTGAGTGTGTGTGCATGCATGCCCCAAATTGAGAGAAGGTGGGGAAATAGAGAAGGAATGGCAGCGTGACCTGCCCTGCTGGGTGTGTGGTTTCTTCCTCTCCTTCTCTCTCTGTCATTCTGTCTCTCTTTGATGAGTACATGTATTCTCTGGCAGTTAAATAAATAAATTAAAAAAAAGAGTGAATGCACTCCAAACTCCACTACTATTGCTCCATGGTGTTTTTGTTTTTGAATTATACTTCCCACACATGTACCTACAGTTTTTGCATAGTTGTAATAGTAAAAATATTAATTTTCCATTTTGTGGTTTTCAATTAATAAGTTGAGCACTCTTCTTTTTGTTTTCATAATTATGAATTTTTGTGGTTGACTAATTTTTTTTGAGAGAGATTTTTGCTATAGGGTTTGTGTGCTTCCCAAAGAGACAGAGACAGAGAGAGAGAAAACAAGAAATCATGTCCCAGCAGGAAAGGACACACCACAATCCCTTCTCTTCCATTCTCCTCTCAGGACCTTGGACACACATGCACATGTGCCCAGCATGAGTTTCAAGCTGCTGCAACTGGGACACGAACTACAGTCCACATGTGTGAGTTCCAGTGCCTTAACCACTATGTCACCTGCTGGCCCCCAACTAATTCATTCTTTGTCACTTTCAATTTTTTTTTTTTTTGGATATACATACCCTCTTTATCTGTATGGCAGACAGCATCATACATATAGCCATTTTTTAAAAAATTTTATTTGTTATTATTATTTTTTAATTTGACTAGAGAGAGAGAAAGAAAGGGAATGTGAGAAAGCAAGCCACCAGGTTTATGACTCGAACCATGGTTGGCCATGGGGGAGTCCAGCACCTTAACCACCATACCACTGGCTGGTCCCCAGTCATTTTGCTTTTGTTGAATTATTTTGTTTGGCCAGAACCCTAGGGTTATAAGGTCCCCAGTTACAGCTTTCTCAGTGGCTATTGCTACCAGTCGCTCTATTATAGTCACAGCCACTGCTGCATAGTCTAGCTTCATTGTAGCCTTCCTGTCATAGGTAGTGGTATTTTCTGGAAATCCCTTTTATCTCCAAAAAGATGTAAGCATGTACCTCTGGATTTGCATTTCTTTGTTTATCAGCAGGGTCTATTAGCTTCTGATGGCATCTGAGGATATCTTTGAACCAGAACAGATATGAACTGTAGTCCAAGTGTAGGTTGTATGTGTTTTGGAAACAGCCTGCACATTGGTGCTGGTGGAAATTGGACTCTTCTGTCCTTTCCTGTCCCTCCTCTGTGGTGTTCAAGATCACAGGTGCCGAGAGGAAACAGATGAAAAACTGCTAGGGAGGGAGAGAGGTGCATCAGATCATTGGTATTCCATCTCCACACAGTTTTCTCTACTTGATAGATCCTCGGAAGCAGGCTGCAGGTTATTTTTGCTTTGGCAGCACTGGGGAGCATGTTAAGGTTGTTCCCACATCTGTCTTCTGAAGCGACTGTTGGCAGGAGAGGAGGCGTGATCGGCTTCCAGAGCAGCCTGCTCTGCCTCGCCTTACTGGCCTATGTTCTGGGTCCCAGGCCATGTGCTCTGGACTGTGCTGGAGGACAATTAGGCTCCACAATTCCTTGGGGAGGGAGTGTCATACCTGGCACTCAGTGCAGGGCAGAGGAGAGTGAGACCCTCACTGTAGGTAGGACAGGGAGGATGCTGAGTGGGGTCCAGCCTGGGGGGTTCAGGCCAGTTGAGGCACCACAAATGTCAGTGGTTTTATTTTTTCATGCCTTAGCAACTCCTCATGGAAGTTGTCCATGGTCATAATCCTTTTCTCTCACAGCTAAATTTTCTTATCAGACTGTCCTGAATTAGGACACTTGCCACTCTCTGAAGTTACCTATTTTTTACTTGTCAGTGGCCTGATTTGTCCACAATATTTGTCCTCCATGAGGGCAAGATGTCTCATCCCCTGTATCTACATTGTGTCTCATGCTTAGTGTGTATGTTTAAGTTGAGTGAGTCCTCTCAAAGAATATGTTTATTATCTCATGTGTATGTATTTAAAAACTGGGCATTTTTGAGAAAATATTAATTTATTTCTCTGATGAGAGAGAGAAACAGATTCCCCATCAGAATCTTTATGCCATGATCCATCCCCATCCTCACCCAGCCAGGATCATGGGCATGTGAGCCTGTGCCATTTATGTACAAGGGGACCTTGGGACGTGAACCCATGTACCTTCAGCGTTGAGGAATGTTGTTATCACTGACTTAGTTCCACTATTTGATATTTTTTTCACCTTTATTCTTTTTTTGATTTCCAAATGGATACCTCAGTGTCGTGATGAACTGTACAGATTGATGATGGGACCATGCTGGCTTCTCCAGAGGGGGTTGGGGTGAACAGTGTGGTACATTTCAGTGGGTGCTGGGTTGGGCCTGAGTTCTCAGGGACATGGTGCTATGACCTGTTTGCAGAGAGGCAGGGACCAATCGGTGTTTCTTAATTGGTGAGTTTGCCAGGTGCCTACAATCTTGCACTTCGCATGTCGAGTCCCTGGAGTAGATACTAGGCTCATGCATTTCCATGTGTTAATTTACAGCAATGCTTTTAAGTGAACTGGCTTTTCATGTTGGTTTGACCTGTGTGCTCTTTCCCCACATCAGCTACAGGGCTTAAAAACATTGGAAGGCTGCCTGGTGAGATATGATCAGAGCACAAGATGGCAATAGGGTCATCCCTGGGGTATGCAGCTCTGGCGGCTGCTGGCTGGGCCCTCTGGCTCTGCCCTAGGATTGCTGCCCTGGGCTCTCTCTGCCTTTGCTCTGAACACTACTCTTTCAAGTAACATGGCTTTCCTGGCAGTTGAGAGCCCCACTCTCTAGCCTGGGAGTTCTCCCTCTGCAAGGTTTCTTTCAGTTTCTCTTCCTGTGTGGCTTTCATAGCCCAGTTCTGGCACAACCTCAGTCTTTGGTTTCCTACTTCTTGGTGAGTCCCTCACTATTGTCCATAGGTAACATCTTCGGTACACAGTGAAGTGATGGCATGGTGGGGAGTTAGGGAAGGAATTCTGTCCTGAGAAGGTGAGGATGAGAGCAGAGGTGTGGTGGGGAGACAGAGCTGGCCACATGGGGTCAGGGTGCAGACGCTTGGTGGTCTGGGTTGTTGTGAGAGCAGGGCACCTGACGTAGAGTTCACCAGGCACCAGGCTTGAGAGTCTGGCCCATGTGGGCTGGTGGCAGCTTTTGCTCCTCAAGCTCCCTTACTGGGCCCAGCTTTTCTATTGGGTTGTTGGAAAGGTCATGACATGTTTTTGCAGAGAAAAACAGAAAGCATGTCATGACTTTTCCAATGACCCAATAGATGTCTTGGCTGTGATCCAGATCTCTTCTGTCAGCATGTGGGGAACAGGAATCTGGGGGGACCCTTGCTAGGGACTCCCTCTCCTCTGCTTAGCTACGTGTTCCCTGACTGCCCAGGCTTGGATTCCCAAAGAGAAGGTGACAGTCCCCTGTCTCAGTTGCAGCAGCTGGAAGGTACTAGGCTCTTCCTTCCACCTCCGTCTCTGTGTGAGAGGTACGACTCCATTTGTTGGCGGGCTCAGCCTCAGTGAGTGGCTCTTCTATGCCCTCTCTGCTTTCAGACCATCAGTGTGTTGAAGGGGAAGATCTCAGAATTGCAGTGGAATGTGATGGACCAGGAGATGCAGGTGAAGCGTCTGGAGTCTGAGAAGCAGGAGCTGAAGGAGCAGTTTGAATTGCAGCACAAGTGAGTGCGGGGCTGGGTGGGCTGGATGGGGTCTAGGTGCTTCCTTCATACGCTGCTGTCCTCATCCACCCACTCAGGAGGGACAGACATGAAGCTCTGGAGCCAAGGACAATGGGCACCAGGATGGGAGGACATCTTGAATGTCCCGAGAACAAGGATGGGGGTTGTCTTGAGTGTCCCCAGAGCCAGGGCGTGGGGTATCTTGAGGGTTCTTGGAGCCAGGATGGAGGAGGCATCTTGAGTGTCCCTGGAGTTAGAACTGGCAGCAGCTTTTTCCCTCTTGGAGTGGGGGATGGTGGCATGTCTTCTTGGAAAGGACTTCGAGAGAAGGTGTTAAATTGAAGTAGGTTTTGAAGGGTGAGCAGGACATGCCCTGACTTGACTGAGACGTGGCTAGGAAGAGATTTCCGGCGGAGGGAATGAGTGTGAGCATTTGGCTGGAGGTACAGCAGCATTCTTAGCAAACCCTTGGAAGAGTTTGGCCTCCCTTAGCAAGTGTTGTCTTACGTGCATTCTGGCTTCTTGGCAGAGGGTGGAGGACAGTCCTGAGGAGGCTCTGCTCCACCCGCATCAGGGTCGATGGATGCCTGGGTATAAGCAGCTATGAGGAATGAAGCACACTGTGGGGTGCCTCAGCTGGAGAGGACCTTGCAGGTGGTCCCTCTAAACCCCCTGTCCTATCCAGCTGAGGATGCTAAAGCCTCAGAGCCTGTCAGCAGAGGCTGGAGCCCAGGATCTTGGGGAGTACCCCTAGAATAGGAGTGCTTTTGTGGGTCTGAGCTGGGGAGTACTCTGGTTGAGAATTCCTGGTCTTTCCACATTCCTATTTCTGCACATGATGTGTTCTTCTTTCAATAGAAAATGGCAGGAAGCCAATCAGAGAATTCAGGAGCTCCAGACTAGCCAAGAAGTGAGTGCAGACCATGAGCAGAAGGTTAAGGTGAGTTGTCCCATTTCAGCCCCTGGGTATGTGTCTTGATAATCACAGTGGTGGTCTTGGCCCTCCTGCCACCTGCAGGCCTGTCTGAACTGGGGGCACGCCTGGTGGCATTGACAGACAGTGAGATTCCTGTGGTGTTAACTGATTGCATCCTCTGTGTACTGGGCCCTGTGCTGGGTGTCAGGGATGCACGGTGAAGGAGACAGACAGTTCTATTTGCATTCTGGTAGAGGAAGACCGACCACAAACACACAAAAGTAAATGTAGTAACTTCAAGTACTCATGAGTGTTGTGAAGATGGTGTAAAATAAGCTTAGAGAGCTTGAAAAGTTGCTTCTAAGTTATCCAGCCGGTATGTGACTAAGCTGGGTCTCAAAGCCAGGTCTATCTGACTCAAGTGTAGACCATGCCACTCTACCAGGGAAGACACTGTCAGAGGGAAGGTTCCAGGGAGCACATGCCCAGCAAGTGTGAGGTGGTGGGGACTGCCGAGGCTTGGGTGGCTTCCCACTGGCTTTAGAGTAACATCCAAACCCCACGCTGAACCCCAGGCCTGTGTGGTCTGATTCCGTGCTGCCCCTGAGTTCTGCCTGTGCGGCGAGGCCCTCAGACCTCTGGGCCTTCCTGACCTTGTTCTTCTCCTCGGGCACCCTCAACCAGCCCCACTGCATCAAGCCTCCTGGCCCAAATCTCCCAGGCCCCTCGTCCGTCTCTGCAGCCCTTGACCCGCCTCTCAATATTCGCCTGCCTGTAGGCCCTGATATCTGTCTTCTCCAGCAGAGGCCTCATCCATCACTGCATCACTCTTGCCTGGCACCTAGACAAAGATGGGCACAATTAGTGTTTGTTGAATGAATGATTGATTTGGTCCTGTCCTCATAGTCTCAGTCTGTTCAGTGACTTGTCACTAATGGATCCCACCTGTCATTACGTGTCCCCAGGGGCCTGACATTGTCAGGAAAAGTCTGACCTCATGAGTGGAGCGACTTGGTCGTTAACACACATGCTCCTAGAGTGACAGAAGCAGACTCGACATAGCAAGAGTGAGAGGTGCTATTCCTGAGTATCTGTGGGCCAATGCTGAGATAGGTCCCTGCCCTGGGAACTCCCCAAGGACAGGTAGCATGTAAATATGGGCCTGCAGTGTGCTGTGGGAAGGGGGACTGTGGTCGGAAGGGTTGCTCTATAGGCACACCTTTGGCTGTGCCTGCATCATCTTGCCTTTTCCAGAGTGTCCTGTATTTGGAATCCTACAGTAGCCTTTTCAACTGGCTTTTTCCACATCGCAATATGCATTTAAACCTCCTCCATGTCTCTTCACGGCCTGATCACCTGTTCTTTCTCCCTCTCTGCCTCTGGCCTTGCTCAGGAGCTGGAGCAGAAGCTGTCCCTGCAAGAGCAGGATGCTGCGATTGTGAAGAACATGAAGTCTGAGCTGCTGCGGCTCCCCAAGATGGAGCGGGAGCTGAAGCAGCTGCGTGAAGAGAATGCTCGCCTGAGGTAGGGAGGGCTCCTGGGTGTGCTGTGCCTCTGTGAGGTGGAGTGTGGGTTCTTGGGACAAGGAGCTACCATGTAGCCTCCTGAGGGACAGGGGTCCCAAATCCTGAGCTTTCAAATTCATCCCCAGAGTTTGCGGCTGTTTGAGTGACTGTTTCTGGTCCTGACAGGGAGATGAGAGAGACCAATGGGCTGCTCAGGGAGGAACTGGACGGACTGCAGAGGAGGCTGGGGCGCCAGGAGAAGATGCAGGAAACCCTAGTGGACTTGGAACTGGAGAAGGAGGTGAGAGCCCTTGATGGGTGAGCTGTTTCTAGGGCTCATCTTCTGCTGTGATTGGGTATTTCAGTATTATGTAATAGCTGGGTATTTCAGACATATGTAATGGCTGCCCCTGACACAGAAAGCCCTATGATGAGGTAGTAGGCAGAATTATGGCCCCCAAAGAGATCCATGTCTTGATCCCCAGAACTTTGGGCATGTGACCTTCCAGGGCAAGGAGTAATTGAGGGATCAGCATTGCTATGTGAAAGGAGCAGAGAGCTTCTCCCTGCATGTGCTTCTGGGAGTCGTAGGTGGCACTTTGAGGGGAGAAGGAGGAGGAAACTGAGGTTCAGAGAAGCTTCCTCTTGCCCAATGTTGTGTAGATTTGGACCAGAATTTTGACCTCCTGGCTCCTTCCCAGGGCCTTTCTGTCCTGCACAGTGCTTCCCATGGTTACTGTGTTGCCTTAATTCTCTGCTTTGCCTGGCAGAACCCATGTCGTGTTTCCCCCTCATTTCATGATGTGGCAGGAGTGTCGATGTTCACTCCATGTTTGCTGCTCAACAGCTGCCCCACCTCCATCCCATGTTTCTCCCTTTGGGTGGCATGGAATCTTGGTCCTTGTCAAAGCTCCAACTCAGCCAAGGTCCTGTTGGGGCTTCAGAGCCCTCCTGTGGGTAGCCTGTGAGGCAGCCCGCTGCCTGCTAGGTATTGTGGGCAGGGGCTCCTCTCAGATACTGGCTTTTGCAGGAAATTAACCTATAACAACAGAACAACTCCCAAGCTAAGTACTTTTAAAAAAAATTATTTATTTAATTTTACTTGTTCGTTCATTTATTTTAATTTGATCAGAGAGAGACACAGAGGAGGGATGGAGGAAGTGAGGAAGCAAGCCTCCAGGTCCGGAACTCAAACCTTGGTCGATCATATAGGGGTGTCCAGCACCTTAACTACCATGCCATCTGCTGGCCCCCCAAGCTAAGTACTTTAATCTTCAGACATAGTTTTGTTTTCTGTTTTTGTTTTTAATTACTTAAAATTAGGGCTCTAGAAACACAGTTCATAGTTTGAAGTCCTGCTGTGGATGCTTGCTGTTTCTGTGACCCTGGGCTGTTTCTTTAACCTTCCTGTATGTCTCCTCATTTACACAATGAGGAATAGTAACAATATCCGCCTCATGGAGTTGTGAGGATTAAACGAATTTATGTAAAGTGTTCAGATCAGTTCCTGGCACATAGTAAATGTTTACCAAGCATTGGCTATAGTAAAATTCTTTTCTTTTCTTTTTCTTTTTTTTTTTAAGAGGTTTTTGCTATAGGGCATGTGTGCTCGCCAGAAAGACAGAGAGACAGAGAGATAGAAAGCGAGAAATCACCCCCCAGGTGGGATGGCCACGCCGCAATCTCTTCTCCTCCATCCTCCTCTCCGGGATCTTGGGCACGCACGCATATGCGCCCAGTGTGAGTATAAGCCACCGAGTCCGGGACTCGAATCATGGTTGACTATGTGGTAGTCCAGCGACATAGCCATTACGCCAACTGCTGCTCTCTAGTAAAATTCTTAATATTATCTTTTTTTTTTTTTTGAGAGATTTTTGCTATAGGGCACATGAGCTCGCTGGAGAGACAGAGCGAAACAGTGAGACAGAAAGCAAGAAATCACCCTTCGGGGGGGATGGCCATGCTGCAATTCCTTCTCTTCATTCTCCTCCCTGGATTTTGGGCACGCACACACATGTGCCCTGCATGAGTTTTAAGTCAGGGTCTGGGGCTTGAACTGTGGTCAACTACATGGGAGTCCAGTGATGTAATCATTATGCCATCTGCTGGTCCCAATTATTTATTTATTTATTTATTTTTATTAACTATTTTTTTTTAACTTTTTTTTTTTTTTTTTTTGGAGAGGTTTTCGCTATAGGGCACATGCACTCGCCAGACAGACAGAGAGAGACATAGAGACAGAAAGTGAGAAATCACCCCCCAGGGGGGATGGTCACGCCACAATCCCTTCTCCTCCATTCTCCTCTCAGGATCTTGGGCACGCATGCACATGTGCCCGGCGTGAGTTTTAAGCCACCGGGTCCGGGACGTGAACCGTGGTCGACTACGTGGGAGTCCAGTGACATAGCCATTACGCTAACTGCTGGTTCCCCTGGTCCCAATTATTATCATTTTTTTGAATTTTTTTTTTTTAAGAATTATTACTTAATTCCATTTGTTATAATTATTATTTTTAATTTGACCAGATGGAGAGAGAAAGGGAAAGTAACAGAGCGAGCTGCCAGGTCTAGGACTCGAACAGCGGTCTGCCATGTGGGAATCCAGTGCCTTTAACCACCGCGCCACCTGCTGGCCCTCCCCCGATTATTATCATTTTTAAAAAGTTTATTTACTTATTCCATGAGAGGGAGAGACAGAGAAAGAAAGAGGGGCCACCCTCAACAAGGTCTTCATCATCCACCCCCAGCCAGCCGGGATCATGGGTACACTTGAGCTCAGAGTGCCTGGGGAGGCCTCAGATGGGAGCTCAGGATCCTTCCCGAGGGCCAAGCATCACAGAGCACTGTATCACTGCTTTGCCACTGGTTGGCTCTACAGTAAAAGTATTAACCGAGTACGTGCCTTACACAGGGAGGGCTCTGAACTATTTGAAGACAACTCAGTGCAGGCATCGATAGTACCATCAGTAGCAGCACTGTCCTTGGCCTTGGAGTAAGTGCAAGGAGGCCAGAGCAGAGACAATCAGTCTCTACATTCAAATGCTTCAATTCTAGAAGGGTGGTGAGATTCAGCTTTTTGGGCTTTAGGTCAGCATGGAGCAGGTATGTTGGAATAGAAGGTGGCTACATTGCTATCTCTCACTTTGTTCAGGGCTGGCTGCCCTCCCACTGGGGCCTTCTGGTCTCATTCTGCCATACGGGTGGGGATATTTGCCTCTAGGACTGAGTCTATTTACCCTAAGGACTTGGCATTCTGAGGAGCCACCTGGAAGATGGGGAGAACAGAGTCTTGTGGGTTAGGTGCCTGGGCCTGCTCCCTGGGGCCCGGAGTATTGCAGGTCCTACCGTGAAGCTGTTTGTCTTTTCTTCCCCACACACACCCCATCCCTTCTAGCTTGTTAGCATTTACAGGGACAAGGAAGAGAGTGGGATATATAGCATGCACACCTCAGCCCCGGGGAGTTGGTGACCTGGTGGCTTCGGGGCAGATTGGGGCATTTCTGGTCCCAGAGCAGAGATGCAAGCAGGGTGACTTAACACTGTCATTGTCATGGTCAGCTCTATGTGGTAATCATCTGGCAAGTGATGATAGAGACATTGCTTTAATTGTCTTTTCAGAAGCTGTTGGCGAAGCTGCAGAGCTGGGAGAGACTGGACCAGACCATGGGATTGAACATCAAGTAGGTGGAGGGGCTGTGCTTCCCACGTGTCTCACCTGTGGCAGAAAAGCTCTGGCTCCCTTGCTCCTGTTCTCTGTCAGCAGCGAGGCCGGGAGGTGCTTTGTCCCATGCTGCTCAGGTTTAATGAAGCACTTTCACAGTGGAGGGAACTGGAAATGCTGAAATCCATTAACATCAGAACATCCAGAGCACAATGGTGGCAGATCTCTGATCGCCCTGCATTGCCGGCCTTCGCTAAAGGACCCTTTTGTGTGTATACTGAGGAATTAATTGCTTTTGGGGGAAATCATTCCTTTGAGGTGATTGTAAGATGTGAAGATGAACTGAGTTTTGGGAGTTAAAAAACCGCCACCACAGTGGAGAATGATTGTCCCGATTGGTCCTCTACAGCAGCCTCTTCAGCTGGTGTTTGCCAAGCTCAACACCAGCCAGTGGGGCAGAGGACTGGTGCTGGGCCTTGTGCTCTGGGACACAGGAGGGCAGAAGTGTGCCATCCCTGATCCTGTCGGTCCTACTGCCACGTCCTTCTAGGGATGGAGCACGTTAGGTTGGCAGCCCCTCCTTTTTCGGTGGTCTCAGGAAGGGTGTGGGGTTGATCTCTGGATGAGTCATTGGAGCCCGGGGCACAGGGCCTTGGTGTTCAGAGAGCCTTTTGTTTTCCTTGCTTGTGGCATTTTAAGGCTTTCAGCTTCTTGCTTGTCTTTCCTTTTGCTCTTGGAAGCGAGGCCAAGATTGAGACCCTTCCTTTCTTTCTTTTTAGAATCATTTACTTAATTTTATGTATTCAGTCATTTATTTTAATTTGACCAGAGAGAGTGAGAGAAAGGGAAAGTGATAAAGCAAGCCACCAGGTCCAGAACTTGGACTGTGGTCGGCTGTGTGGGAGTGTCCAGCACTTTAACACTCCATGTGTTAGCCCCTTGAAACCTTTTCTTAAATAACTGTCCTGCAATCACACTATCCAACTGCTGGTTCCGGAACGTGCCACTTTCCAGTTGGCATTACTGACTTCGGTTCCCTGTCACTTGGAAATGCCTGTTTATTTCCTCTTAGCCTGCAGAGTCACAGGGCTCAGACCAGGCTGCTGCTGCTTCTTGAACTCCAGCTGTAGAACCCAGACTCCAGGAGGGCTGGCCCCAGCAGGGTCTGAATGCTTTGTGCTTCCTCCTGTTCTCTGGGCTTATTAACTGCCCTCTTGCTCCTGGGGATACTCTGGTCAGATGAGAAAACGCCGTGACTTCTTCCTCTTGGAGAAGATCAGAGGCCCATTTGTGCCTAATCTGACAGCCTTGTTGGAGTGCTCAAATGCCCATCGTCTGCCATAGAGCATTTTGTGTCGGCTAGGGTGCAGAGGTGCACAAGCAGCTGTCTCTGGCAGAGTGGCACAGGGATCCATGGTCAGTTTGGGTAGTACTGTAGCTCCTAGAATCTTTCAGTCTCGCTTACACATCTGAGGGTCCTGCCCTGAACGTGGCTGGCATGCGACCAAGTTGGTCCTTGGGGTGGTCACGTGTTTGTAGTCTTGTGTGTTGGGTCTGCTCAGCCTTTCTTGGTTGCTGGGAATGAGGGAGAGGGATGACAGGTACCTGTGCCCACTACCAGGTAGGGGCTGGGCAGGGGAAGAGTAGAGGTACCTGTGGTGCTTTGCGTGTCTTTGGCGAAGAAATCAGTGGTGTGACCAAGGCTAGAATCTAGTTTCCCTCTTCCACTAACTGGTGGAACCCTCCTCAAGTTATTGCACTGCCCTGGGCCAGTGGAAAGGAGAACACAGTGATTTCCTCACCCTGTGTGTGTACCTAGGAACTGGAGAGTATTATTGCTACTGGCCTTTCTGGGTGGCTTGAAGGCTGGCTTCTATATACTTGGTTTTCAGAAAACCCATTATTGTGTAGAAAAATATATCATGACTTTTCCAACGACCCAATAGGAAGGTAGATGGAGTCATTGTCATTGCTGGGTCAGAGCCTTGGCTCCTGAGGCTCTGTTGGTGGCGGGCTTCTGCACAGGGCCAGTTTTCCTTCATATACTTTGTCATCTGTTGTGCCTGGGCCTCTTCAGGGGGCTGCACTGGCTGCCTGGCATCTTGGACATCACATTTCCTGTTCATGACTAAGGCCAATGTCTGGGCACTATTATGGGTCAAGCCTCATCCTTAGGTGACTTGAGTGCTGACTTACACAGTTATGTTAGTCATGTAACAATCCGCAGGAACACAGACTTATGGTACTGAAGATGGCCCATCATCAGACACTTAGGGAGTCCAATAAATGTGTCCCCTGGGGGGTCTGCATCTCCAAGGGCCGTACTTGAGTATTGGGATGACCTTGAATACTGTAATATTGGGTTGTCGGAAAAGTCATTACGTATTTTTTCTATGCAAAATGACTTCATGACTTTTCTGACAACCCAATATTATAATTAGGATTTTTGGCTTGCCTTTTTTTTCTGTTCTTTTTGGGTAGGTTTTGGGCAATTATTAGAGATTTCTGAGCAGGGAGGAGGACTAGATGAAGCCCATATTTAATAAATTGGAATGTGGTGTTGGGGAATGGGCAGAAGGAGTATAGAAAGCGGTGAAGAGCTACAGTCCCCTGACCATAGCTTGGGGTTTCTGCCGAGATGCCTGTTTGCAGGTCCAAGCACATGCTGATAGGACTTTGCTTACTAACTCTCACGGACCTGCTGCCCTGAGCCATGTGGGGCCTGAGGTGATTGGCTAGCTCTTATTACATCAGACAGCCCTGCAGAAGCAGATGCTCCAGTGGCTTGGGAGTATGTTTTGGCCAGCGCCTGGAGGGCTTGACTCTGTAATTTTGGGGTATGTTGTGACCCCAAGCTCCATGGGTTCTGGGGAGCTGCCACCACTAGGTGGCACACCCCCCCTGGCTTCCTGCAGGCCGCTCCCTTTGGATTCTGTTTTTAGGCCAATTGCCCACAGTTTCTCCTGTCCCATGGTTCCTGTGGCCCACTGCCCTTGTGCCTTGGGACTTCCTTGTTCACACCAGGATTTGGGTTCACGAGGGCTGAGGAATCTAGTTACAGTTCTTGCCTGCATTTGGGTAGTCAGGCAACTGCTTTTAATGGTCCCATGCCTGCCCCATCCGTGACTAGTCTCACCCCTGGGGAGTTGCTGGTGCTCACCAGATACTCTCTGCATAGGCTCTCCTCTGAAGATGGGGCTTTGTCTTCTCTGAGATTCTCAGAGAACTCTGTATCTTGGCTTCTAGGTCAGGAACTGTGCTCTGCTCTAACACCTGAGCTGCCAGGTTCCACCCAGTGTCATAATGGCCACCCTTGTCCCAATTTGGGGTTTCTTATGTCTGAGCAGCCCAGAGATATCAGCAGAGGGGTATTAGTGTGTTAGCTAGGGTGAGTCAGTCAGCATAAACCAAGGGGAAGCATAAACCAAGGCCCAGGTTTCTTTATGTCTGACGGGCCTGTCCACTTGTGATGTGTCCGGCAAACAGGGTCTAATCTCTAAGCAGAGATTAGGCTTCACTACTTCAGAGTTCAGGGGAAGGTGGGAGTACAGTGTGTATAGATGGGGCTACATGACCACAGGCCTGCGGCAGGGTGGGGCCCTGTGTGCTGGGTGGACACTGCTGCTGGGAGTGTGGTATGGAAAACATTCAGCAAGCTACACTTCCTACTGAACATAAAACTTACCTTGAAATGGAACATAGACCTATGTGTGAAAGCTAAAACTTCTGGAAGCATGGGTTTGGCAAGCTCTCTTAGGACTCACAGAGCTTGAACCATAAGTGAAAAAGCTGATAAATTAGACTTCATCAAAATTAAAAACTTTCACTCTCAAAAAAACATAAGAAAGTGACCAGATTTTAAAAAGGGGATAAAGGATCAAAAACTTTGATCAGGTACCTTTTTTGTGTGTGCATATTTTATGACATTCAGGTAGTAAATCAGGACATGAAAAGATTCTCATCATCTTTAGTTACTAGGGGAATGTAGATTAAGTTCACAGTAAAATACCACTCCTTATCCAATAGAGTGGCTAAATTAAAGAGACTGATAATCTCAACTGTTGGCCAAGATGTAGAATAACCATATCTTTCATATATTGCTTTTGGGAGTAGAAAATGGTATAGTCCCTTTGGAAATAGTTTGTCAACTTTTTCTATACTATAAACTACCAATTCCACTCCTGGGTATTTAACCAAGAAAAATCAAAACACATGACCTCATGAAGACTTCTACAAGAATGTTTATAGGAGCATTATTCATAATAGCCAAAAGATAGAAACCATGCAAAAGTTATTGACAGGAGAAGCAGTGAATGGCCCATGATATGTCCACCCAAAGGGAAATAGCAGTAATTTGAAATTTGAAAAAAGGCAAAACTGACCTGTAGTGACAGAGAGCAGGTCCATGATTCCTTGAGTCTAGAGTTGGTGTACAATTGGGGATATGAGGGACCCTACGGTGTATGAAATGTTCTGTGACTTCACTGGAGGTGGTAGAGTGTATGTAAATTATACCTCAATAAAGGAGGGACTAGTCAGCTCTCGTGATCAACTGTGAGGGGAAAGCAAAGCCCACAAAGTTCACTGGAACTTGGAGTGGGTGGAAGCTGCCGTTTGTAGCTGGCTCTTTTGGTGTTAGAGCCTGAGCCTGTCAAAGGCCTCTGGGAAGTCCAGAGCTACTGGGTAAACCTTGATGCCCCAGGCCCGGCTCTCTGTCAGTTTGCCTGGATCTTTGGAACTTGGGGCAGTGGTGTGGGTAATGGCATTGTGTGAGATCAGGTATAAGCTGCATATGCTTGATTCAAAACAGAACAAGTGTATGGTAACCATAAGCAGGTAAAATGAAAAGTTGCTCCTCTCCTCAGCCAGCTGACCTTAGCCAGGCTGGCTGCTTTGGTCACGGCTTCCTGTACACAATCACATCATGTCGTGGTTATGCCCAGGGGTGCCAGTCACAGAGAATAGAACCTGTGGTTGCCCCCAGAGGTGGGACATGGGTTGTACTGCTCTCAGCTCCCACCCATCTAGGCAATGCCTGATACATTTCTCGAGTATCTTTCTAGAAATGTGTGTACATACAATCTCATCCCCCCCTTTTTTTTTGTTTAAGAGGTTTTTGTCTTAGGACGTATGTGCTTACCGGAGAGAGAAAGAGAGAGAGAGAGAGAGACAGAGAGAGACAGGGACAGAGACAGTGAGAGGTAAAGTGAGAAATCACCTGTCAGAAGGGATAGCCACATTGCAGTCCCTCCTCTTCCACTCTTCTCTTGGGATCCTGGGCATGCTTGCACATGTCTCCAGTGATTGTCAGCCAGGTCTGGGTCTCAAACCATGGTCAGCCATGTAGGAGTCCAATGACATAACTACTATGCCATCTGCTGGCTTCCATACAATCCCTTTTTAAGTGGGACTCATTCTTTTATTTTGTTCTGCATTTTACTTTTTTTCCCTTTTGATAGTATTTCTGCACTAGCACAGATAGCTCTGCTGGGTTGTTTTGAAGAACTGCAGAGTGTTCCATAGTATAGATGGACTCTGATTTACTTTTATAGGACTTTCCCCTGTAGATGGACAGATTGCTTCCAATTTTCCAGATTGCTGTGTTGGTTGGGTACATTTCTTCTTTCTTTTCAACACTTTCCTAATGAACTTCTATTATTAGTTAAGTCATGTTTCAAGGTCCCAGGGTAGGGATCACCATCTTCCCAGGAAACATACCTTCTGCTTAGCGGTTGTCACAGCTGAGACCCATGACGTGGTGGCGAGGGCCTTGTACACACACCGGTACCGTTCACACACAGAGGTATTACTCCCGTTAGTGGTCATTGCCTTCGTACAGTGGTGAAAGGCCAGATAGTTTGGCCAACAGTTCCTAGTCTGGTTCTGGTTGGGGAGGCAGCTGTCAAAAGGGACAGTCTTGTAGTTTTTTATTTTGGTCTTGATGTCTTCTGCCATGATGCTGACTCCCAAAGACACCCCTGCAGCAGCTCATAGCTCATTGTGACCCTCAGCAAAGATGGCAATGTCGGACCAGTTGGATACATTCTTCAAAGCAGAATTTTTAGTTCAAAAGAACCTTGCATTTGAAATTGATAGCTAGTGTCAAATGGCCCACCAAAACAGCTTTACTTCTGTGTGTTTCCATCATGAGGTGTGAGCGTCAGTACTTAATTGGGGTAGTGTGCTTTCAAAGGTTCTAGCAGAGATTCAGAGCAAAGTCACAACTGAGTGAAGAAAGCAGGCATCGTCAGTGGCATGGCTTTTTAAAATTTTTAGTTAGCAGTTCAAATGGAGGGGAGAACCTTATTAAATAGGAATGGAGTTGAGTGTTGAGCCCCTGCATAGGCAAACCTCTGCTTCATAGAGGAAAGCATTCGCTCGTGGCCGACGTGCCTCTGTTGTTTGGCTCCTTGCCCTGCCTTTTTGTGCCTGTATCTGGCCTTGGTTCAGAGCTGGCTAGGTGGGCATTATACCTGTCAGCATGAGTATAGGCTTGACAGGAAGCAGGGAGGGGTTGTGGAGGATGCTTGTGCTGGGGAGTCCAAAAGGCAGGCAATCACTGCTGGCTCTGAAGCCTGTCCCCTGTGTCCACCTAAACTGCTGACCTGTCTCCTGGAGACAGAGCTGGGAACCTACAAGTGCTGACCTGGACATTTCCCCAAAATATTTGCAGACTGACCAGATGACAAGTCCTGGGGACTAGATCGCTGATGAGTGTGGTCAATTAAGAAGATGGGTTTGTGTGTGTACGTTCTTGCCTTCTCAGAAAGGACCTAATTGACCAGCCTGGACACTTTCACTGTCCTGTTCATGGTTTATAATTACCTGGGTATTGGGTTGATTGATAAGAGAAGCTTGATTTGTGCTTGGGAAAATGAGTGGACTGTCAAATGTCTTGGTCTGTTTTAATTGGTTTTGGTTTTAGTTTTCTTTGGGGGTATGAAAGATGGAGGAATGTTTGACTCATGGGCACCTGTAGAATGTAGCCCTTTCTTCTGGTCTTGTGTGCTAATGCCTGTGGGTTGGCTATGTTCCTTTTTTTAATTTAAGTTTTGCCAGAGGGTGCAGATACTTGCCAGAGAGAAGGGGGAGTAGGGAGGGAAAGTGAGAAAGCATCTCCCATGGGATATGGTCATGCCCCAATCATGGTCATGCCTCAATCCCTTCTCCTCCATTTCTCCCTCCTATTGGAATTTTGGACACTCACACACATGCTTCTGGTGTGTTTTTCAAGCTGCCAGGGCCAGGACTTGAACCATGTAGTCAGCCCTGTGAAATCTAGCCATCTTAACTACTGTGCCATCGACTGGCCCAGCTATGTTTCCTCTTTTGGTTTCTTTGCTCATTCACGCATTCGTTCCCTGTGAGCTGCTCTCATGGAGCACTGCTCAGAGAGAGAGAGAGGCTCTATAGGCCTGTGTGTCTGAGATGTGCTAGTGCCCAGGCCCTGGAGTCCCAGCAGCGAGCTGTGCAGGCAGAGGCCAGGGGTTCCCTAGACTGATTGGTGGCTCTTCCCAGTCTCATATGCCCTGTGTTAGCTCTTGTCCTTAAGCATTAGCGTGTTCTCTTTTTGGCTAAGTCCTTAGCTGCTGCTGCTTCTTTTTTTTAACTGGAATAACTTTTTTTTTAAGAATTATTTTATTTAACTTTTAATTTATTTTAATTTGACCAGGAAGAGACAGAGTGAGTGAGTGAGAGAGAGAGAGAGTGAGAAAGCAAGCCACCAGGTCCAGGACTCAAACTGTGGTCGGCCATGTGGAAGTCCAGCATCTTTAACCACCACACCACCTGCTGGCCCCACCAAGCTTCGTTTTGCCATGGAGTTGTGTCAATTTTTTTAAGCTCCATTGTTTCAGTCCTAAAACAGGTGAATTAAGAACAGGATCTCATATCTAAAGCTTCTATGCTTGGCATACAGTAGTCATTTACTAAGCATCCGGGGAGTAAAGAGTGAGTCAGGGAGTGTCTGCGCTTTTGTGTCTTAGGTTGGTTGCAGTGCATGGGCTGGAGTCTCTTTTACTTGCTTGGTCGCTGTGCCAGATTCCAGTATTGCTCAAGCTGTCAGATCCCAGGATAATCGGAAAACTGGGCAATGAGGGCTTCCTGACAACTGCCATTCTTTTAGCTCTTTCCCCGGCTGGGCAAAGGGAAAGGCAACCCATCCTCTGTCCCTTTCCCTTGTGAAGATTGAGGCGGGAGTCCTCGGTAGTGCTGATGGCCTCTGCAAAGGCAGACTGAAGGGGCTTTGCTCAACCACTTCCGCTCTTGCTGGGCTGGGGGCTCTGATGGAGACTCCAGTTGGGGGCTAGTGCTGCCGCCTCGCCTCTGACTGTAATGTACTCAGTGCAGGCTGTGTGGCTGCGGATATTAGGACGTTTTAGGGAAACGAGAAGGAAATACTTTCCAGAAGAGACCTGCCGGCTGGCCTCTCCCCGAGGCTGTGCAGATGGCGGAGCAGAGGACTGGATCCCTGTGTGTAGGAGCACTCAGAGAGGCTGCGCTGCGAGGCACGTCCTGGGACAGAAATGCCTTGTCAGTTCTTGCTTCTCACTTGGCTCTCAAAGCACTTTCTGGAGCTTTTCTCCAAGCTTTGCAGACAGGGCTTTTCTTCTTCTGCACCTCCTTTTAAATTGATTAAAAAAAAAAAAAAATCTAAAGCCAGATAGTGAAAGGATTTAGACAAATTAGGCTGTGATAGATTCCCAGGGGATTATTTTAGAGGCGGGAGTGGCATCTCCTGTGTCCAGGTTCATTCTGACTTAGCAGGTACTTGCAGAGGTCCTGCTATGTGCTGGCCCCTCCTCGTTGATCAGGAGCCTCCAGGGTGCCCAAGCCCCCTCCCACCCCCCACCCCCGGCAGAGTGCCCCCCGCCCCCCCCCATCCCCCCCCCCGGCAGAGTGGAGACTGTCCTGAAACAGCAGAGGAATTGTTTGAGGGGGATTTTGATGGGCAGGGAAGTGAAGCCAGGGTGAGCAAAGGGCTGGAGGCAGGCAGCTGAAGCAACTTTTGGAACAACCTAGGCCTGTTTGCCCTACTCTGAAGGTTTTCCACCAGCCTTTTCCATTGGCCCTTTGAAGGGCCAGTGTCTTAGATGGGCTCTGGGTAGCAGTTGGAGGGATTCAGGCCTGGGCTTTCTCACCTGCCAGCCGTGAATGTCAGCTTTGAGGCTGTGAGGCACGACCTGTACAGGATTACCTGGGATTTGTGTCAGAAGCTGCAGATCTTGCCTGTTCCACCCTCTGTGTTCTGCCCTGCCTGGCCTTGGTTCTTTCTTTCTTTCTTTTTTTTTTTTTTTTTTTTTTTTTTGTCTTTTGCTGTAGGGCACATGTGCTTGACATAGAGAGAGAGAGAAAATAAGAAATCTGCCCCCAGGGCTATGCCACTGTTCCTTCTCCATTCTCCTCTCAGGATTTGGGGCATGCACACACATGTGCCTGGCATGCTTTTCAAGCCACTGGGTCTGGGATTCGAACCTCTCAGTCAGCCATGCGGAATCCAGCACCTGAACCACCATTCTCCTTGCTGGCCCCAGCCTCGGTTCTTGATAGGTCACATGCTTCCCAGCCATCCCAGAACCCGGGGTTCGTTGGCATCCAAGGCCTTGCACTGTTTCTCACTGGATTTGGCCACCTGGGAAAGCCATGATTCTGCTGAAGCAGGTGTGAGGGGAGGTGGGGCAGAAGGGTGGGCTGGTCTTTGTGCACGCTCAGCTGCTGCAAGTGGGGAGCTGGCGTGCATGAAGAGGCAGCTTTCAGGCAGAGCCCTTTGTGCAGAGCACATCAAGGAGAACAGGTTTGTGTTAATAGAAGCGAAGTGAGATGATCACTTCAATGACAGGCTGTCGGGTGGCTGCGGAAGACTCCGGCGAGCTTGCTTTCTCCAGTTTTTCTTTTGTGATGTTTTCACTGTTATCTGTGTGTGGAGTCCTGGCCCCCTGTCATCAGAAGTACCATGTACATTTGAGCATGTCAGGAGCGAAATGCTGAGGCCTCTGATTTGTCGATGCTTCATTCTCTGCAAACTTTGCAGTTCTGGAGCACAGCCAGGCATAGGGAGCGGCATCTGGGCAGCTTAGCAAAGCTTCCTTATACCTACTGTGTGCAGGAATCAGGGACCCAGTGGTGAACTGGAAAGTCTGTTACCATGGAGCTCTTGTCTGATAGGGAGTCCTGAGGATGAGAAGAAAGTAAATGGAATGGAAAGAAAGTTCCTGATGTAGGGAGAGGTGGAAATCAGGATAGGGCAGGTGTGCGGGGTGACTGAGGTGGGGTGGGGAGTGGTGTGCCGTGCCAGCACCTGGTGTGGTGCAGGTAAGCCAGCAGTGCTGATCTGGCTCTTCCTTCCCCTCCACCTGTCCTGCAGCCTGCCCTGGGAGGGTAGGTAGAACACGTGAAGAGGAACAGCCCTCTTTTGAGACCTTCTGCCTCATGACGTGTATTGATCGGTGGCTCTTCTCCTGTCCTGGTGTCTTGATGATTGAAACCAAACACTCGCCAAGACATCAGGGCAGGAGAGGAGGCTTTGGGTGATTGGTCGTCAGTGGTTCTAGGAGAGCTCTGTCCCCTTCATCCTGGTGTCATTGCCCTATAGCTGGGGGACTGGGATGTCTGTTTTAAGATGCTTTGCAGTTCTGAGTCTGTTGGCATTGGCTGCTCTCATAGCCTGGGCATATTCTTGTCCAGACTACCCTTCTTGACCCTTACCGCATGGGGAGTTGGGAGCATTGACTCAGGGGACAGTGGCACTCTTGGATCACCATTTATTCTGACCTATTGTATATCTGTAGAGAGCAGACAGAGGCTTGCTTTAAAAAAACAATACCACAGAGTACACGCACATGTCAGAGAAAGAGAGAGAGAGAGAGAGAAAGCGCGCCCGCGAGCGCACCCAGTGGGCTTGGTCATGCTGTACTCCTTTTCTATCCATTTCTCTATCTCATCAGGATCCTGTGTATGTGTGCATGCACACCCAGTGCGTTGCTGCCGGGGCTGGGATTCTGTCTGTGGTTAGCCACGTTGCGATCTAGTTTGCACCGTGCTTATCTGCTGTTCTATGGGGCAGAGGCTTTTAAGGTGCAAAGACAGATGACTAGACTGAATGTTTATTTCCTTCCTTTCATCCTTTTTTGGTCACTGAGATAGTCCAGAATGATGGGCACCTTTGTCCTGGTAGCTCAGGTGGCATCCAGGTAGCACTGATTGTTTTTTGCTGTCTTTACTTTTCCTTGTGCTGCCTGTGGGGCATGAGTTGGTCCCTGGCCTTTTAGACCAAATCCTAACAAATGGGGAGCTGGGAGCTGCAAACAAACCCTTTCCTCTGTCTGCCGAGGTGATGTTCATGGTGCACACATTGCCTACCATGTTTCATGTCCGCCAGGGATGTGAGGTGGCCCAGGTGCTAGCACCCTTAGCTTCAGCCACTGTGGGGACATATCTGGGGGCATTCATCAGCTAGCTGATCTGGACAGCGGTAGAGTCTGGGCCCTGCCACCCAGCCGTGCATTGGGATGTGCTCAGGAGGGTGGTGGTTGGGTAGCTGTCTGACTGCATAGGCCCTGGGCTGTAGCTGAGCAGGCTGTCATATGGGACTGGGGTTACAGAGTTGGGGGGCCCTGGGAAGCTTTGGCTGAGCATTTCAGGCACTGTACCTGGGTGTCTGCTTGACCTAACCCTTATCTGTGTCTCCTGCTAGCTAGGAGTTATCCCTCCTTTTGGCCAGGTGAGGCATTGCTTGGGTAGTACACAAGAAATGGAAGATTATTGATTCAAGAATCTAAATTTCAGAAACATTGATGTAACAGAATGATTCTAAAATGACTAAGAAATCATCACTGTGGGGCCAGCAGGTGGCGTGGGGGTTAAGGCGCTGGACACTCCCACATGGTTGACCACAATTTAAGTCCTGGACCTGGTGGCTTGCTTTCTCACTTTCTTTCTCTCTCTCTGGTCAAATTAAAATAAGTGAATGAATAAGTAAAATTGGATAAATAATTCATAAAAAAACGAAAAGAAATCATCAATGTGAAAAAGAAGTTCTTACCATGGCCATCACTGAGTGGTTTGTGTTGGGCAGGGTTTGTGGAGTGATAGGAACACCAGGCTGCAAAGGTCCTTCCACGTCACAGGACTGTGTAGTATGTGTCCTAATGGCAGCTGTAGGGACATCACAGGAATCTTGCTTGTGACAAACGAAGTGTGATGTTTGTAAATGTTATGGCAGGTGACAGTTGTTAAAACTGGGAATATGTGACACTGAAGTAATAAATTACTTTCTTCTTTTTTTTTTTTAACACACATTTATTTATTTGTCTGTCTGTCTGTCTGTCTATCTATCTATGTATCTATTAATTTGTGATTTTTCAAGCTGCCAGATCTGGGACTTGAACTGTAATTGGCCATGTAGGAATCCAGTGCCTCAACCACCGTGCCACCTGCTGGCCCATAAATTGCCTTCTTGGAAATCAATTATACATTTCATTCCTTAACCCAATATAATAGGTTCAAACCAAACCAATACAGAAACCTGGAGGATGTATCTTGAAGATGCTTTGAGATAATTTTTGATCATCATGGAGTTTTTTGGAGTTAAATCTCCAGACTTTGAGAATACTATTCTGGCATAGATCTGCTCTTCAGCATTCTTGGGGAAGAGTCTCAGTCCAGGTGGAACTGTGGTTGTGCGTCCACCTCAGGCTGATGCTGTACAGGCCCAGGTGCTCAGGAGGGAGGTGGCAGCCCCACATGGACTGGCACTCCTTCCCACCGCTTGGACGACTGTGATGGTGGATACCTGTTGCCTAAGCTTGGCTTAGCTGTGCACCACTCTGTACTGTCTACAGATTGTGGTCACCACTTTCTGTGGCTTGTGTAACCTCCAGGTGACTAGAGTTTTAGTGTACTGGTTCTGTAACTTGGAGTTGATAAGCTACTAAAGGGCAGGAGCCTTGTCTTTGGGCCCAGCCAGGTGGCCTGCTCTCATTGACAGTATGTAGGGCACATGGTCCAGGGCCCAGAGAAACAGGTGGCCACTGAGAACATATGGTTCCGGTCCTCACTCTGAGAATCATGTGGGCAGGAGGAGAAGCCTCTGTGGCAGAGTGATCAGCATCTGTCTTGTGAACCATGAATGGTTGGCTTGCAGCCTCTTAGAGGTGGCCTGAAGCTTGTGCTCAGCCCTCTCAGCCCTCGGGAAATGCTTGCTTATTGACAACCGAGCATTACAGACCTCAGTTGCTCTTATGGCTCATGTGGAGGCATTCATGTGCTCCACTCTCGGTGAAGCCAGAGTGTTTGGCATTCTGTGTGGCCAGCTCTTATTCCTCTTGGCCTTGGGCTTGAGAGCAGGCAGGTTGCGTGAGCAGTGATTTTGCTTGCTTGTGGGTGGGTGGGTGGGGAGGGGTAATGAGATGGGAAGGACAGCTACCTGGTCTTAACCTGTGGAGAGTTCAGCTGGCTGGCAGAAGCAAAAGCAGATTCTCGGCAGAGAGTAAGTGTGCTGCCTGGGAAGCCTCTCCATGAAATTCGTCAGCTCTCTGCTGGCTCTGCTGGCTCTGCTGGGCATAACCCTAGGTGGAGCCTGGAGCCAGAGGAGAGTTTGTGCGGCAGAACCGGGAGCCTCCTGGTTCCTCTTGGTCTTTTCCTCACCCTGCCTCATAAAGCAGAGTGGTGATGGTGAAGGTACATGGGGCCAGTCACAGGAACAGGGTCAGTGGGCTGGGACAGGTTTTGGCTCTGAGGTAGGGAGATTGCGAACTTTTGGGCACATGTGTTTGAAACGCCACTGAAGTAGCCAAAAGGAGTTGTCAGGTAGGCATACAGGTGTCAGATGCACGTGGTTCTCGATAAAAGCTTTAAATTGAGTCTTCTCTGTTTGCTCAGTTATAGGCATGGACGAGCAGGCCTAGGGAGAGCTTGTGACGTGGGAAGGGCAGACAGCCTAGGGTTAAGTTTAAGTGTGTCTTCTAGACTGAGGCTCAGTTCTCTGCTTGGGTCAGAGAGTTGGTCTTGGCTGTGCCTGAGCTGGGGTTGTTGTCTGTAGCAGGAAGATCATGGCACTGTGGCATGTATTGCATGTACCCGGCATTGGCATAGTGATTGGCAGGAAGTGGCTGGCAGTGCTTGCCAGTCCCTGTCCTCCATTGGCATAATGATATCCCCTGGAAGGGAGGAGCCCTTGGGCCACACCCTGGCCCAGCACCTCTGGGTGGTTCCAGCGTCTGCTCTGACAGGTTTTATTTCTGACTGTATTTAGTCTGGACAGAAATATTCCCTGTTCTGCTACTTACCTATATCTTTGAAGGTTAGATGTGCTTGAAGGTCAGGGTGGGCCTGGTGGAGCAAGTGAGCTGTGCCTGGCTGGGGCAGTGAACCATGCCTGGGAGGGCAGTGAGATGAGGTATGAGGTTGGGGGACCGTGGTTGTAACATTTTGGATGCTGATGCTTTGAAGATTGAGTGCACATGGATGAGACCCCGGTGGATGTCTGTGTATCTAGCAAACACCTGAAATCAATTAGCCTCCCTTGGTAATTTTGAAAGCATCAACTTCCTCTCCTTTCATGCAGCTCTGGAGCTCTCGTTTGGATGGGCAGGATGTGGAGGGGTGGTTGTGTACCTGTCAGGCCTGGTGAGTGCCTGGCCATGCTTCTTCAGCAGGAGGCAGCCAGAGCTGGGAACAGGTCCCAAAGAGCACTGGTACCCCTCCAGACACACGCCTCAGTCCTTCCTCCAATCGGAGACCAGAGCCTCCCCATGTAGGTACTGCCTCTGTACACTAAGGGGCTCAGCCCCTTCCAGCCCAGGCTGACCTGACTGGAAGCCTGTGTGACAGTTGAGGAGCCTTGGGGGCTAGCTGGGCTTGAGGGTGGCTGAGAGAATCCCTAAAGTGGTCTGGATGGGCAGACTGAAAAATCTTTCTTTTGTGAGGCTCTGGCGAACCCGAGACAAATTGTACAAAATATAAAATCCATTGCTCTCCCAAGTTGTCTCAGTGATCTGGGAAGCTGTGCTAAGTAAGGTACTGGGTAGTTAGAGCATTAGTTTGCATGGTTGTTTCTGTTTAATCAGAAAGGACATCTCAGGGCTGGCAGGTGGCGTGGTGGTTAAGGGCGCTGGGCTCCCACAGGGCCGACTGCAGTTCGAGTCCCCAACCTGGCGGCTTGCTTTCTCACTTTCCCTCTCTCTCTCTCTCTCTTTCACTCTGTCCCTCTCTGGTCAAATTAAAACAAGCAAATAAATAAATGAACAAGTAAATAAATAAAGTTAAATAAAAATAATTCTTTGAAAAAAATATAAAAGAAAGGACCTCTCAAAATAGAGGGTAGAGATTCTAATTTGCTGCTAGTCTTTAAAGGAGTCAAGGAGCTGCACTCATGTAACATTTATTGCCTAATGGGGCAGCCTGCAAGCCTCCCTTACACTCCAACTTAAGACGGGAAACTTCCTACAGAAGAGATGAGAGAGGAAACGAGGAAAGGGGCTAGTGTGTCTTCCTGGTGGCCGTGTGGTTAACTTCTGCCTGAAAGTGAGGATCATCTCACATTACCTCTTGCTGCCTTCCCTGTCTCCTTCTCGGTCACCTGGGAATGTTTCTTGAGCACTTCTGATATGTCAGGCGTGTGCTGGGTGCGGGGGAGACAGCTGTAAGTCAGGGACTCTTGGGAGTAATCTCACATTTGGTTGAGCGTGTATGTGATGGGTCAAGTATGCATCCTGGAAGAGATGGGTGTTCTAGGCCGGGTAAGTGACTCCTGGCACATGAGACAGAGAGACTCAGTGTTTTGAGGAATTGCCATGTGGTTCTAATGGTCCTAACCAGGGTGCATGTCAGGAGTGGCAGAGGCTGGAGAAGTAGGCCTCTGATGTGGCAGTATGGTCATGCTTGGGAATTTGGACTTTATCCTGCAGGCCACAGGGAACTACTGAAGGTATTAGCCAGGACGTAACACATGTGTTGTATGTATAAAGGCCTCTTCCCTCTGTGTACTTTACTGAGTGAGGGCCTCCTTCTTGCCTGGTTCCTGCTGGTTTGACTGGGGTTTCAGCAACCCTGTAACAAAGGGAGATAGAGCAGGTGGCATTCCTCATTGTCAGGTGAGAATCTCATGAGGGCGGGGCAGTAGAGTTAGTTGAGTTATAATGAGAATTAAAGAGTTGAGGTGCCTTGTCCAGGGCAAGGAGCACTGGGTGGAGGCCTTCTGAAGACATCTCCTGTCCAAGGCCAGATACTTCCCCAACTGTCCCCTGTCTCCTCTTTGAGTTAATGCCTACTCCCTCTGACTACAGCATCTGTTTGTACAACTGTGATTTTTGGAAAAACTCATTCATTTATTCATTCTTTGAATATTTATTTAACGACCTGTCATTTGTCAGGCATTGTGTTGGCTCTGGGGATAGAGTGATGAGCACAGCACAGCCTCTGTCCACATCGGGAGCACAGGCAGAGAATGTAAAGGGGTGCCTTTTTAGGCTGGGTCAGTTGGAAGATGGCACAGGAGCGTTTTGTAGGAGTATTTAACTTAGCCGGAAACAGAACTCAAATCCTTGCTGGATTTGAATGATGTTGATGTGGATCAAGTCCAGACCTTCTCTCTGATCTGGAAACAGGTGGCCTACAGGAGGCTCCAGGGTTTGTTTAAACTCTGTTCTGAGGAAGGTCTTTGCTCTGCTGGAAGGATGGCCGTTGCTCTGGAGTGCTGCTGTGTAGCTCGCCAAGCCCAGTCACAATGAGTGTCTCCCTTGCTCTTCCTTGCAACTCTGAGGACTCAGCCAGGCCCCTTAACCTAGGAGGGCCCTGTGGTACTGGGAGGGGCTGGCTGGCCCAAGGTCACCCAGGGAGTTGGTGGCACCTCTGCTGGAGTGCATGGCTGTTCCCGGAGCATGGTGGGCTCTGCCCTCAATAACCTCCATCCATCTGGCTTGCCACATGGTGCCATGCAGCTGGATCCTACGTCTTTGTGAGCTGATCAGCCTGATGCTGGCGTTTACAGGCTTTTGTTGGGGAGCTGCCCATCCATTTAGCCTGAGCAGAACTCAGCACAAACGTGGGCATGAAGCCCATCAGCTGATAGCATCTCTTTTAGACCTGATGGCTCCCAACCGAACTTTGGCAAGAGGGGCCTGCTGGCCTGCTGGAGGGCTGACCTACCTGCATTTGCTCAGAGCTAAGCACCTCCTGGCAGGTGCTGGGATTTGCTTTTCAGTGGGAGGAGGCTCTCTGCAAGGTAGAGGAAGAACAGTAATTACTTGGGAGAGGAAGCATTTAACTTCTGAGGCGGCAACACAATGCTATCTTGTTCGCGGAGGCGGCTGAGTTAGAAGATTAGCAATTAATTTTTTATTACGTGCAAACTACTCCTCAGTTTTATGGAACCAAACAGTCCTCCCACAGCAAGGGAGGGGCAGGCGTCTACCTCATGTAATTTTTCAGAGTATTGCTGTTTGTCTGCTTTTGAATTGATAGGAATTGTTTATGAGTCTATGTGGAAGACATTTAGACACACAATTCTCTGTATTCCCATTTGCTGTTTCTGGATTTTATTTTTTCTGTGCTGCTGGCGTCAACTGCAGTTAGGTCTCAGGAGTATTTTGCCTGTTATTAGGATTGCAGTTACAAAATGCAGGTGTCGACCATCTTTTAGAATAGATAAGTTATAGCATATGTTTTGTAGAGTAGATACCGTTAAATCAGAGCTCATTAAAAAAATTGACTCATGAGAAATTTATATTTGGTTTTCTAGACTAGATTGAGAAGAAAGTGACTGGTAAGCATTTTTATTGTTTGCTAGAGCTTAGCTGCAGTGTCATAGACACCCCAGTAGAGGTCGCTATTAAGTTATCTGCAAGGCATTTAAGCTCGATTCTTTGGATACAAAGATTTTCCATAGTAGAAAATGTACTTTCTCTTGTTTCATCCATTTAGTAGGCTAGATCTGTTTTCTTTCTGGTTATTATTATTATTATTATTAGTTTTAGTTTTTGTAGCTCAGAATAGGGTGACTTGACTTCCTGGTTTGTCTTGGACTTAGAAGTTTTGCCTAGCAAGTGGGATTTTCATGCTAAAACTACAGTGGCCCAGGACAAAACAGGATGCTCCTGCAAGCATCTTCCAACTGACTGAGGCTAAAGAGGCACCCATTTACATTCTCTGCCTGTGTTCCCTATGGGGACAGAGGCTGTGTTGCGCTCATCACTCTGTCCCCAGAGCTGACCCAGCAGTTTCCTAGTGTGGAAGCTGCCATTGACTGTGTGCTAATGAGGGGTGTGTCAGTGTTCCACGAACTTTAGTTTCAGTACCGGATCCTGGGAAGTATGACTGAGGGCTGCAGTCTGCCAACTCCTACTTGAGGATGTAGGGCTGGAGAGCCTTGCCCCCTCTCTTCCTTGCAGCTTGTTTTCCATGCAGTGTTGTGCTCATACTGATGATTTCTTTCAAGGAATGAATAAACATAAGAGTTTTTTTTTTTTTTTTTTCCAAAATCGCAGTTCTACAAACAGATGCTATGGTCAGAAGGGAGTAGGCATTAACCCAAAGAGGAAACAGAAGGACAGTCCGGGAAGCATCTGGCCTTGGATGGGAGATGTCTTCAGAAGGCCTCCACGCAGGGCTCCTTGCTGTTGAGACAAAGCACCTCAACTATTTAATTTTCACTACTTGCCTAACACTACTGCTCTGCCCTTGCGAGGTTCTCACCTGACTATGGGGAATACCACCTGCCCCTACCTACCCTCATGCTATAGGATTTCCTATTTTCTGATCTGGGAGAAACTGGTGGCAGGGTGCCACCAGTTGAAGGTAGTTATTGGAAGTGGACCTAGCACAGGATTGGTGCCTTTTAAGCCATGGTTCAGTACTGGCTCTGGCCAGAATCTTGACATTTGTACGTTGAGGAATTCTAGACCCTCATTAACCCTTCAGTTAAGAATTTTAAAGGATAGAGCCAACAGGTGATGTGGAGGTTAAGGTGACTGGATCCCACGTGGCTGACTGCCTGCTTTGAGCCCGGGACCTGGTAGCTTGAAAATCACACTTGACTCATGTACATGTGTGACCAAAATCTTGAGAAGAAAGTGGAGGAGGAGGGATTGTGGCAAGGCCATCCACTCTGGGGATGTTTTCCCATTTTTCCTCTCTTTCTGTCTCTTTCCAGTGAGTGCACATGCCCTATTGCAAAACTGGGGGGAAAAAAAAAGAATTCTGAAGGATAAAGCCTTATACATTGGCTCTCAGTATTGAGAAAAGTCTTCTTTTTTGGTCTGGTGACTGAGAGCTCACAGCACGGGGTATTGTGACCACATTCATTCCATTCAGAAAGTATTTGTTGAGAGCTTATGCCGTGACGTGGGAGATGCTGTGTTGGAGATGCACAGAGGGCCGGCAGACATGGTCTCTATGCCAACCCTGAACATAGCATGATGGCACAGGGTGCTAAGGGACGCAGGGCTTTGGGACCTGAGGGCAGAGGACCGCCTGTTCTAGGGTACAGGGAGCCCTCTGGGAGGGGTTGCTTTCTTTTGATGAGGGTGGGCTTAGAACTTGGCTTGGAGCACCTTGTCAGTACCTGCCCTGTTGGTGGGGTAGATGAGTGCATTGGACTGCAGCCTTGGGGGCAGGTTGCTGAGTGCACGCCTGTCTGTCACAGCCTGGTGCCCTGCTTGTCTCTAGGCCTCTCCTTGAGAGGGTAGTATTTCCTCTCTCCCTGTCATCTCTTTTCCCAGATTACCTAAGGCTTTCTGATGCTGAGGGTTGGGATTAGGAGTTCCAGTCCTCCTTCTGCTGGGAAGACTACGTTCCCTCTTCAGTGAACGGCAAGCTTTGTGTCTGTTTGTACAGTAAGGAGTTGCTTTTGTTTCCATCAAAAACATGAACCACTGTTTGGAGCGTTTCCATTTACTGACAACCCTTGCCAAATTAATTTTATTTAATTATCTCCCAGGGCTAAGCTTGAATACATTTTGTGTTAAATTCACAGTTTTTCTCTTTTCTAAACGAAATGGACTTAATATCCTTGTTAAAATCTGATTAAAACTAAAATTGAGTTTTTTGAAGTCTGATTATCCCATGAAATGGAATTTTTAAACCTAATTACGGATGGATTTGCATATACTTTTCAGCACCATTGAAAAGAAAGTTGAAATAAATTTATTAATGACATCCTTTTCTCTCATTTCCTTGGGGCATGACGTTAGCTTAGGAGTATGAGGGAGGTAGAGGGGAAAAGACACCATTCTCCCCGCTATTCCTTAAGAAGATTTTTTTTTTTCCCTCTAAAAACTTCTTTCTTTGGAGAGTCAGTTCCTAAGGAATTTGAGCTTTATCTCATTTTCAGTCTCTTCTTTACTGCTCTACTGGTTTAGGGAGTTGATGGTTTTTCTGAACCATATCCTATTTCTGTATATCCAAAGCTCTTGTCTGTAAGAAGAGGGTGGGAGAGGGAGCCCCATGATCACAGCCTCTGGTGGTCTCTGCTTCGAGCTCAAAGCGTAGATTCATAATTAACAAGCAACCTCCACTCCGTTTTGGATTATATTTGTATTATTTAAAAAGTACACACTTTTTAAGTGTGTAATTAAAGGCTCACTCTTTACAAGCATTGTGTGAAATAAACACAGGGATTTCCTGAGGGCTGTGTCCTCGTTCTTTGAGAAACACCACTGTTCCAGAAAGGGTTGTTTCCTCTGTTTGGTTAGGATGCGTCCTGCTGGGTTCTGATTTTTCTCACAGCAGGTGTAGGTAACGGGCCACCCCACTTGGTTTACCTGTGGTCTGTCTTTCAACATAGTTTTGCCTTGTCTAGAACCACATAGAAATGGAATCAAATGGTGTGTGGTCTTCCGTGTCTGTGTTCACTCGCATCTCCTGTGTCGTTGCCTGCATCAGTGGTTTGTTTTACATTGTATGTATGTAACACAGTTTGTGAGTCTGTTTCTGGCTCTACAGGTAAGGCTTCTGTGAACACTTGTGTACAAGTCTTTGTACAAATGTTTTCCTAGCTTTGGAAAAATACCTGGGAGCGGGATTTTTGGGTGATATAGTAAGAACATTTTAACCTGATAAAAAGCTGCTGAACTCTTTTCCAGCGTGGCTGCACTGGCTTGCCTTCCACGGCCAGGTCAGGAGAATTTGAGCAGTTGTACATCCTGGGCAGAAGACTGTTCCCCAGCCCTCTGACTCGCAGTGCTGGTTTTCGCTCCCACTTCCCTGCGGACAAGTGATGTCCAGCTACAAGACTTACGTGACGCTGGTGTATCTTCTTCTGTGAAGTGTCCTGTTCAAGTCTTTTGCCCATTTTTTATTGGATTGTTCATCCTCATTTTATTGAATTTGGAGAGTTCTATTTATATTCTTGATAGAGGTCTTTTGTCAGATGTATGGTGAATATTTTCTCCTGTATGTGGCTTGCTTTTTTTGTTTTTTTTTTTAGTATCTTTTGAAGAGTAAAAGGTTTTAGTTTTGTTAGTCTGATTTATTAATTCATTTCTCTTATGTTGCATCGTCAGAAAAGTCATGAGGCATTTTGGAGTAGAAAAACATAGGAAAACTTGTTATGCCTTTTTTGATGACCCAGAAGTTTGTGCTTTTTCTGCTTGTTTAACTTAAACATCTAGAAACTTTCCGGGTTTAGCTTTTAAATTAGCTTCAAGTTGGTTTTTGTGTGTGGCATGTTAACCGTTGAGGGTCTCCCCCTACACCCAATGCAGATGTCTGTCTTGCTTTTGAATTAGTTGACTATTTACTGATGAGCGTGTTTGTAGACGGTTCGTTTTCCTTGACCCATATGTCTGTCATTTTGCTACTTACAATAATGTTATTACCGCGATTTCATAATTTTTTTCATAGTTATTACTGTAATTCCATAATACTGTAAATAGTATAGCAAGCGGTCCAAATATTTTCTTTTTTGTAAAAATTTTTTTGGTTATTTTAGGTATTTTGTGTTTTCATGTAAATTTTAATTAATTGTTTCTTTTTATTTTCCAGAGGGCATGTGTGCTTACCAGAGAGAGCTGGGTGGGGAGAGAAGGAGAGGGAGAAAGCACCTCCCAGTGGGGTGTGGTCACACTGCAATTCCTTCTCCATTTCTCCAACCTTCCAGGATTCAGGGCATACATATGCCTGGCATTTTATCAAGTTCTTGGGAACGGGATTCAAACTGGTCAGTGGACCTCGTGGGATCTGACCCCCTTATCCACTAGGCCACAGGACCAGCGCTTCATGTACATTTTAGAGTCAGCTTTTAGTTTTTTCTTTCTCTTGTTTTTTTTTTTTTTTCCCTTTTAGAATTATTTATTTAATTTTATTTGTTATTATTATTTTTAAAAATTTGCTATAAGACATATGCATTCACAGGGTGTGTGGGGGGGAACAGAGAGAGAGAGAGAGTGAACTGCCAGGTCTGAGACTCAAACCATTGTTGCCTCTGTGAAGTTCATTGCCTATGGCACCTGCAGATCCTCAGTTTTTCTTTTTTTTTTTTTTTCTATGCCTTTTATTTCATTTTTTTCCTTGCCTTATAGCACCTACACAATTTCCAGCACAGTTTTAACTAGAAGTGGTCAGAACAGTTATTTTTGCCCTGAAGTCTCAGAGAGGAGATACTCAGTTTTTCATCCAACCTAATGTTAGTTTTAAGATCTTGGGAGATGCAGTTTATCATATTGAGGATGATATCATTTTCTTTTCTTTTTCTTTTCTTTTTTTTATTGTGGTCAATACATGTAACATAAAATTTACTATCTTCTTTTTCTTTTTCTTTTTTTTAATTTGTTAGATAGCATGTGCGCTTGGCAGAGAGAGAAAGCATCCCCCAGTGGGATGTGGTCATGACACAATCCCTTTTCTTCCCTTTCTCCATCTTGTTGGGGTTTGGGGCATACATGCACATGCACTAGGCATGTTTTTCAAGCCACCAGGGCTGGTATTTGAACCATAGTTGACCATGTGGAGGCCGGCTCCCTTAACCACTAGGCTGTAGGACTGACCCTATGATTGCCCATTTTTCTGATAACATCCATTAATATTATCAGTATTTTAAAGTTTTCCCTGTACACTAAAAAAAAATAAAAAGAGAGAGAGAAAAAGAAAAGGCCATACAATTTAAAATTACGGTGCTTTTTAGGACAGGCTGTTTAGACACCATTGGTTCCTGCCATCAGGTACATCTACCTGCCCTGGCAGCTTTCAGGCTCTCAGGCATTCCTCCCTAGTGGACCACGTGGACTCTGGGGCTCCAGAAATGTTATCTGTCCTGGCCCAAAGGCCTTCTGAACTGTGGATCAGGAAGGCACATAGGGTGGAGGCAAATCCAGTGGCTTAGATGGTAATGGAAATCTCCCGCAAGTGGAGGTAGGACACATTCTTGCCTTTATCATACTTAGCGCGTCAATCTTCAGTCCCACTAGCTTCCTGGCATTAAAAATGCTCTTGCTTTGGGGCCAGCAGGTGGCATGATGGTTAAGACACTGGACTCCCACATGACTGACTGTGGTTCGAGTCCTGGACCTGACAACTTGCTTTCCCACTTTCCCTCTCTCTGTCTCTTTCTGGTCAAATTAAAAAAAAAAATGATGATGAATAAAATTAAATAAAATAATTCTTTTAACAAGTCCCTTTGTGGGGCTGGCAGGTGGCATGGTGGTTAAAGATGCTGGACTCCCATGTGGCTGACTGTGGTTTGAGTCTCGGACCCAGCAACTTGTTTTGTCACTTTCTCTCTACCTCTCTCTCTGTCTTTCTCTGGTCAAATGAAGAAGAAAAAAACACTAATAATAATAATAATAAATAAAGTTAAATAAAGTAATTAGAAAAGACATTGTTGAAAAAAGTCCCTTTGTTTTGAGGAAACCCATCTCAGAAATCTAAAAGCATGCAGTTAAGTGTATGTTGTCAGATACAGTTCCCTTCTTTTAACAGTGGCATTCAGTGTGGTCTTATAAAAGAAAAAAACAGTCATTCAAATGCTTTTTGAAATTTTAAATTGAGGTAATAATTACATACAGTGAAACGAACAGAACTCGAGTATGTAATTCAATTAGTGTTGAAAATGTACCACTTGTTGGGCCAACCTGTGGCATGGTGGGTAAGGTGGCTGGATCTCACAGGGCCAACCACACGGTTGAAATCCTAGAGCTGGCTGCTTGAAACAACAATACCAACAACAAAACACACCAGGTGTGTGTGTGAGTGTGCCCCAAATTCTAGACCATGGGAGAGATGGAGGAGAAGGGATTGCAGCATGTCTGTTCTTCATGGGGGAGTGCTTCTCTTCTCTCTCTCTCTGTGTCTCTGTCTCTCTCTGGAAATTGCATGTGTCCTCTAGGAAAAGAAACAAAAAGAGGAAGAAAGAGAGAAAAAAAAATACACAGTCACTGAACACATAAACGAGCTGACCGGCTGTGTATATTTTCTTTGGAAAGTGCCTCTTCTGTCTTTTGCAAAGTTTTATTGGATTTTCTTTTTGTTTATGATTTTTTGTAAGTTCTTTATTCTGCATACAAGTCCTTTATCAAGTATATGTCTTACCAACTTTATCACCTAGTCTATAGCTTGTCTTTTAATGTTCTTAATTTTGAAAATGATTGAAATATAATTTACATACCATAAAATTGATTCTTTGAAAGTGCATTATTTAGTGGTTTTTAGTCAATTCATAAAGTAGTACAGCTGTGACCACTGATTTGAGAAAATTTTCATGATACCCAAAAGCAGCCTTGTACCTGTTTCCCATTCTCCTTTTTGCCCAACTCCCGACAGCCATTTATCTACTTTCTAAATCTGTAGATTTTCCTCTTTGGGACATTTCTTATCAGTGGAATCATATACTATGTGACTTTTGTTACTGGGTCCTTTGATTTAGCATATGCTTTTTTTAAAAAAGATATTTTTGCCATAAGTGTGCATGGGCTTACCAGAGAGAGAGAGACAGTGAGAGAGAGAAGGTGAGAAATCACTCCCTGGGGAGATGGCCATGCCACAGTCCCTGTTCCTTCATTCTCTCCTTGGGATTTTGGGCACGTACGCAAAGAATGCCTAGCAAGTTGTTCAGGCCGCGGGTATGAGATTTGAACTGTGGGTTCAGCCATGCGGAATCCAGAGCCATAACCATGTCACCCACTGGCCTCAGCATAAAATTTTTTTTTTTTTTTTTTTGAGAGGTTTTTTGCTATAGGGCGCGTGCGCTCGCCAGACAGACAGAGAGAGACAGAGAGATAGAAAGCAGGAAATCACCCCCCAGGGGGGATGGCCACGCCGCAATCCCTTCTCCTCCATTCTCCTCTTGGGATCTTGGGCACGCACGCACACGCACCCGGCGTGAGTTTAAGCCGCCGGGTCCGAGTGCGGTCGACTACGTGGGAGTCCAGCGACATAGCCATTACGCTAACTGCTGGTCCCAGCATAAAATGTTTTTAATCATCCATGTTGTAGTATGGATCAATATTTCATGCTCATTTAAAAAAAATTATTTATTTATTTAATTTCATTCATTATTATTTTTTAATTTGACCAGAGACAGAGAGAGAAAGAGAAAAGGAAAGTGAGAAAGTAAGCTGCCAAGTTCGAAACTTGAACGGCAGTCAGCCATGTGGGGATCCAGCGCCATTAACCCCTGCACCACCTGCTGGCCCTAATATTTCATTCTTTTTATGGTTGAGTAATATCCCATTATATGGGTAGGCCATATTGTGTTTATTCATTCATCAGTCAATAGATATCGGTTTTTACTTTTTGGCTATTATGAATAATGCTGCTATGTACAAATACGTTTGTACAAACGTACATTTAGTCTCTTGGGTATGTAACTAGTAGTGGGATTGCTGGGTCAAGTGGTAACTCTGTATTTAGTTTTTTATTTTATTTTATTTTTTTAGAGAGAGATTTTTGTTATAGGGTGCGTACACTTGCTGGAGAGACAGAGAGACAGAAAGAGAAATCACCCCCCCCCCCGGGGGGGGATGGCCCACGCCACAATCCCTTCTCTTCCATTCTCCTCTGAGGATCTTGGGTATGCATGTACACGTGCACGGTGTGAGTTTTAAGCCACTGGCTCTGGGACTTGAACTATGGTCAACTACATGGGAGTCCAGTGACATAACCATTATGCCATCTGCTGGTCCCATGTATTTAGCTTTTTAAAGAACTGTCAAACTGTTTTCCTAGTGGGTGCAACATTTTTCATTCCTACCAGCAGTGTATATGGATTTCCATTTCTGCATATCCCCCTCAACACTTGTTATTATCTGTCTTTCTGATTATAGTCATCTTAGGGGATGTAAAGTGGTGTCACTGTGGTTTTAGTTTGTATTTCTTACCGCTAAACTTACTGAGTAGAGACTTCAGTGGCAACACATGACAGATATATTAGCATTATAGAAGTAGTTCGGAGACGTTACAAAACAAATAACAAAATTACAACTAGTAGGAACTGTAGCAAACTCTGAGGAGACTAGAGAATCTGATTTCTGGAGTTGCCATAAAAATGACAAGATATGCAAAAGAAACAAAGTATAACTCATACACAGGAGAAAAGCAATCAGTAGAAACAGAATCTCAGTAAAAAGAAATTATAAAAAGAAACTAAATAGAAATTCTACAGTTGAAAAGTACACTAACTGAAATGAAATTCTGTAGATAAGCTCAGCAGCATATTTGGGCAGCAGAAGAAAAAGAATCAGCAAACTTGAAGACAGGTCAATCAAGATTATCGAGTGTGAGGAAGGGAAAGAAAAGATTGAGGGAAAATGAGAGGATAGATGCATTTGCCATTTCTATTTAACATTGTCCTGTGGCCTTTTTCCCAGGTTATTTATGGAAGTAAAAGAGATAGAAGATACCCAGATTAAAAAGGGAGAAGAAAACTATTTGCGAATGACGTAATTTTATATATAGAGACATCCAAAGAATATACATGTACAAAATTGTTAGAGCTAATATACAAGTTCAACAAAGTTGTAGGATAGGATTAATATTTTAAAATCAATCAGATTTCCGTATACTAGCAATGAACTATGTAGTAACAATCCTTATCCTAGGGCATGTGAGAGAGAGAGAAGGAGTGAGAAAGTGAGAAATTACACCCCAGGGGGCAATGGCCGCATCACAGTCTCTTCTCCAGTCTCCTCTCAGGATTTTGGGCATGTATGCACACATGCTTGGCATGATTTTTAAGCTACTAGGCCCAGGACTCAAACTGCAGAGTTAGCTGTGTGGGATCCAGCACCTTAACCTCCACTCCTGTTCTTAGAGATACTTTGTTTTTTAGTTATCTTTTTTATCTTTGTTTTGGGTACTATAGAAACAACACAGTTTCCTTGACAGTTGCATTATTCTTATTATATAGACATTTTACACATTAGAATTATCTATGATAATAAATTAACCCTAGCCATTAAATCTATGTCAACCATGGGAAGTTTTGTTTGCCTCTGATGTTTGTCTGGAACCTTGGTTTATAAACTATAGGCCAGAGTTTGTGTCCTCTATAAAGGACAGACTAAGTATCAGACAGTGTAAGTATCAGAGATTTCCCTTAAGTGCTTGGAGCCCGTAAATCTCAGTCTTTGATGAGGGGCTCTGTGTGCATGTTGGGCCATGTCCTTAACGCTCAGCCATATGGCTGACAACTCTGCTTTAGCTTTCGTTTCCTACTTGCTCAGATTCCAGGATGCATAAGAGGTGAGCACTTTGGCCTTTACAGGTTTTTCCTGGATGTGTGTGAGAGCTTGGGGCTTGCACAGGCCTTTCCTGAGCACATACACGGCCTTCTATGTGCATATGTGACCCCTCAGAATCCCAAGAGTGCATTGGAACTTTTCAAAGCCCCTGTGCACTTCTCATTTCCCAGCTTTTCCTTTCAAGCTTTTTGGGGAGTTTTTTGATTGCTACTACTATTATTCACACCTCAGGCACCTGTCATATCAAAGTATTAGACAGACCCCCCTCCCCCACAACCCCCTCCTCTCCACAAGCTTTTAGCTTGGGTGGGGTCTGATGAGGTCAAATAAAGACAGGCCTTGCAAGTGTGATCTTACAAGTAGTAAGTGACCCAGACAGATCAGGTAGTGGCTCCTTTTAGAGAATGATATTTTGAAAGACTCCAGCCCCATTCTTTTATTTTGCAAGCCTGCTGTGGAGATGTGGAGTGGTACTTGGGATTAGGGTGAGTTATTAATAAAACACCACTAAGTTCACATTTCTTGAGATGCAATGGATTTTCTTGACCAAACCTTCCCTGGGTAGCTGTGAGCCTTTGGTATTTTTCAGAGTTCAAAAAGTTGATTCTGACCATTTTTATCAGTTTTTTTTTGTTGTTGTTATTGTTGTTGTAATGGTGAATGTCCATAGGTTTTTACTCTGACATTTTGCTGAGGTATTTAATGGTGTTTTGGATTAGTAAAAATGTTTGATTTTGATGATATCCAGTTTATCACTTTTTTTCCTGATGGTGATTTTGGTGCATTAATAAATCTGCCTTTTTTTTTTTTTTTTTCTTTTTTTGGAGAGGTTTTTGCTATAGGGCGCGTGCGCTCGCCAGACAGACAGAGAGAGACAGAGAGATAGAAAGCAGGAAATCACCCCCCAGGGGGGATGGCCACGCCGCAATCCCTTCTCCTCCATTCTCCTCTCGGGATCTTGGGCACACACGCACACGCGCCCGGCGTGAGTTTAAGCCGCCGGGTCCGGGACTCGAACCGCGGTCGACTACGTGGGAGTCCAGCGACATAGCCATTACGCTAACTGCTGGTCCCTAAATCTGCCATTTTGTGATTATAAATTTATCATATGCTTTTTCATCTTGAAATTTTATATTTAAATTTTTATGAATAAGTTGTGATCTAGCTTGTGTGTGGTCTGAGGCTAGGGTTAAGGTTAATTCACCATTTACTGACATTTATCAAGTTTCAGGAATATTTTTGAAAAAGTTATTTCTTTTGAATAACTTTTTTAAAAAAGAATTATTTTCTTTAACTTTATTTATTTTTAATTTGACTAGGGAAAAAGAAATAGAGATAGAGATAGAGATAGAGAGAGAGAGAGAGAGGGAGGGAGAGAGAGAAAGCAAGAAAGCAAGCTGCCAGATCTGGGACTCGAACCATGGTCAGCCATGTGGGAGTCCAGTGCCCTTAGCCACCATGCCACCTGCCAGTTCCTTGAATAACTGAATATCTTTATATTATGACAAAAATTTATGGGACCAGCAGTTAGCGTAATAACTATATTGCTAGACTCCCATGTAGTCAACTGCGGTTGGAGTCCCGGATCTGGTTGCTAGAACTTATGCCGGGTGTGTGTGCGTGTGTGCCCAGGATCCCGAGAAGAGAATGGAGGAGAAAGGATTGCGGCTTGGCTGCAATCAGTCCCTTGGGGAGTGATTTCTCGCTTTCTGTCTCTCTTTCTGGCGAGTGCACACACCCTATAGCAAAAACATCTACCCCCCAAAAAAATTTATTGTATATGAGATTATCTCCCACTGAACTTGTGTTTTATTCCAATGATGCATATCTACTCTTATGGCAAAAATGTACTTCCTTGGGACCAGCAGTTAGTGTAATGGCTATGTCGCTGGACTCCCACATAGTCGACCGCGGTTTGAGTCCGGACCCGGCGGCTTAAACTCACGCCGGGCGCGTGTGCGTGCGTGCCCAAGATCCCGAGAGGAGAATGGAGGAGAAGGGATTGCGGCGTGGCCATCCCCCCTGGGGGGTGATTTCTCGCTTTCTGTCTCTCTGTCTCTCTCTGTCTGGCGAGCGCACGCGCCCTATAGCAAAATCCTCTCCAAAAAAAAAAAAAAAATGTACTTCCTTGATTACTGCAGCTTTATAATAAGTCTTGAAATGTGGTAATACAAGTTTCTAACTGTATTTTTCTTTTAAAATAGTGTTTAGTTTTTGACAATTTTTCTGCTTTTCTATATACATTTTAGAAATTGATCATTTACAGAAAACCTGATTGTGATTATTACTGGTTTTGTGTTGAATTTATAAGTTAATGTGGAGAGAGTTGACATCTTAATATTGACCCTACCAATTCATGGACATGGTATATCTTCCATTCATTTCACTTTGTGTGTATGTGTGTGTGTGTGAGAGAGAGAGAGAGAGAGAGGGAGGGAGGGAGGGAAGGAGGGAGGGAGGGAGGGAGAGAGAGAGAGAGAGAGAGAGAGAGAGATAGAGAGATTTTTGCTATAGAGCACATGCACTCGCCAGAGAGACAATGAGAGACAGAAAGCAAGAAATCATCCTCCAGGGGATGGTCACACTGCAATCCCTTCTCCTCCATTCTCTTCTCAGTATTTTGGGCATGCATGTACATGTACCAAGTGTGAGTTTGAAGTCACCAGGTCCGGGACTCAAACTGCAATTTAGTACATGGGATTCCAGCGACATAACCATTATGCCATCTACTGGTCCCTTCATTTCATTTTTAAAAGAAGTTTATTTTATTTCTTTTCAGAGAGAGAGAGCTAGAGAGAAATAGCCACCCTCAACAGTATCTTGTTATGCTTTGGTCCTTCTCCTCCATCCTTTCCACTAGCCCTCCAGTTAACCAGAATAATAGGCATACATGTATGTGTACCCACTGTGTTTTATGTTGATCTGGGACCTGAACCTGGTCTTTCATGTAGCTCTAGCACTGTAGAACAGAGCCCTACTGCCTGTGCCACCATGCCTGAGCCCATTTAATTTTTCTTGGTAATTTTTGTAATTTAAAATATTGTGGTCTTATAGGTTATGTTTATTTATCTGTTTATTTATATGTGAAAGACTACCTAACTCATTAATTAATGAGGAAACTAGTATGGTCTTAGAACTAGTTCAAATGAGAATTACAAGTACCATGTATTTATAGTCAAATAGGGAGTACTGAGATTAATTTATAAATGCATGCACAACTAGAGAAACTTGTCAATATCCTCAGATTTAAAAGACTTACATCCTATAGTATAGAATTTATATTTCTATGGATATGAATCATTTACATTATTATCAGTTTTCTCTAACTTATCAAGCTGTAAAATAACTTAAAGGTGGTAAAGTTTGAAATAACCTTTAAGGGTAAGCTTGATATCCATCCTCTTTTTCTTTCCCATTTATTTTTCATCTTCCTCTCCCTCTTTGGAATTGTAACAGTCTCATGGAAGAGAAAAAAGATTATTTTTTTCCCCGTGTATGTGTTTGTGTATCTGTGTACATGTGTTCATGTGCAGTGTTTTAGGCAGAATTTTGCTGTGTTGTGATCCATCTACATTAGGCTCCCAAGTAGCTGGGACCACCGGTACATTCCACTACCTCTGGCTCTTTCAGACACAGTCTTGCTGAGTTTATGCACTGATAGCAAGTTCAAGATTCTCCTGCCTCAGCTTCCTGAGTAGCTGGGACTACAGGTGCATATCAACTTGTTAGGGTAGACCAAGAAACGTACTTGGGCCAGGAGACCAGGAGATGGCATATTTTTTGCATCGCTGGACATAGTCGACTACGGTTTGAGTCCTGCTCCTAGCAGCTTAAAAACTCACACCAGGCCTGTGTATGTGTATGCCCAAACTCCCAAGAGAAGAATGGAGTAGAAGGGACTGTGGTGTGGCCATCTCCCCCGGAGAATGATTTCTTGCTTTCTGTTTCTGTCTCTTTCTGTCTTTCTGGTGAGCACATGCACCCTATAGCAAAAATCTCTCTCAAAAAAATGTACTTGGGCCTCCTATGTGGTCATAACCTGCTGAACAGCAGTGTCCAACACACACTCCTGTGACTGGACTGAAAGATTATTCTTGATCAAAATAAGGCTAGTTTCAATAAGTTTGACCCTGTTATTCTTTCAGGTGCACTAAGAGTCTTAGTATACCATGTAGGTCTTCTTTTGACTTCGTAAAATTCTAGAGCTATACAGTTGTCATTTGTTATAAAACTGATCTTTGGAAATGTTCATGAGGAATCTTAGGATGTTTAAAGGCTTTCATTATATTCACTCTAATGGCTAGGACCCCAAACCTGATCAACTTTCTCTAGTCTAAGGTTTTTGGTCTTCTAGGAAGTGGCTGTACCACCTGTAAGGCTGAACCCTGGAGGCCAGGTGCCAGGCAGGTCGTTTTTCTGGGAAGGTTTTGTTGATATTAATTGCATAAGAACAGCCATTTTTAACCCTTAAAAATGGTGTTTATGCTTTATTGAATAACTTTCCAAATGACTCTCCAGGGAAAGGCTTTGGTGGTATAATTTGTCCTAAAAGGAAAGATTCTAATTACCTTACACAAATAGCTACACTGGCATGGAAGTTAAGGAGGCTCAGAGTTTCTGAATTTTGGGAGGTCAGTGGGGGTCAAAAATCATTTGAAAATGTTTTAGTTTATTTTTGTCAAAGCCGAGTTCACTAAATTGGTTTATTTATTTTTTATTTTATGTTTCACTCGTGATAGAAAGCACTCGTGTGCACACGAGACAGAGAGAGAAGCGAAGCACCCTTGACAGGGTCTCATTGCACTGTTATTCTCTTTCCCCAGCCTTCCAGCTCTTCAGAGTTTGGGCAGGTGTGCATGTACCTGTGTGTCTTCCCGACCTGGTGCTCTAAACCCGTAGTTAGCCATATAGCTCTCAGCACTGTGATTTGGTTCACTATGGATTATGCCACCAGGCTGGGCTAATTATTGTAGTTTACGTAGTTTAAGAAGAGAGCATAATCACTTCTTATATACTCAGAAAAGAGACTATAAAATCAATATCTACAAATAACCTCAATAAAATTTCCCTCTTTATTTCATTCAGCTTTGTATAATTAATTCTTACCTTGTTAAATTGTGGTTTAATGGTATTCTGAAACTGTGCTTTTAGACGGAAAGGATTTGAAAATCCCAAATCAGTGTACTGGTGTGTCTGCAAATTGTCTTTGGGTTGTCAGCTCTGAAGCCTGTACATGTGGACCTGCGCTTTGAGGTGTCAGTAGTTTGAGATGTCTGCTGCAGCCTCTTTTCGTGAGCCTCTGAGACTGTCCTTTGTTTAAGATATACACTGTGGCCTGTAATTTATACTGAGCTTCCAGGCAAGCTTTATCAGGGTAAAACAAAAACTGTCCATAGATGACAGACTTAATGACAGTACTTAATTTATTATAGATAATTTGCAAATGTGAAATGTCTGATGTGGTTTTATAAGAATAATGCAATTGATGAGGAAATTGGATTGTTTCTGTGTCATTCAAAACAAAGATAAAAAGGCAATTAAAAAATTAGACAAAATATCACTAAGGATAATAATTAAGCTTATTTCAAAGACGTCAGTGGATGTTAACATCTGATTCATCAAAGTGGATGAGCATAATTTTTAGAAAAACCAGTCTTGAGGTATAGCACATAATACTGAGACAAAGTATTGGGTCGTCCGGAAAGTCATGACATATTTTTCTATGTTTATCTATGCGAAAATGTGTCATGACTTTCCTGACAACCTAACAGGTCAGGAATATATGAAAGGATATAAAACGAGATTCAGTAAGTCTGGGATAGAGCCTCTGCTTTTTTGTTTTTATACAATTTAATGGGTAAATCTAATTTGCATTCCCACTTGAGAACCAGTGACCAACGAGATGTTAGATTGAAATGAAAGAAGTATCATGACTGGGCCAGCAGGTAATATGGTGGTTAAGGTGCTAGATACTCCCATGTGGCCAACCATGGTTTGAGTCCTGGACCAGGTGGCTTGCTTTTTCACTTTTCTTCTCTCTGTATGTCTGTCTTTCTCTGGTCAAATTAAAATAAATGAATGAATAAAAAAATAAATAATATTTTTTTAAAAAAGAAGTACATGACCAATCAACAGTTTCATTCTTTTTCTTTTTAAAATTATTTATTTATTTATTTATTTATTTATTATTTTTAATTTGCTGTAGGACACATGTGCGCACCAGAGAGAGAAAGAGAGAGAGAGAGTGAGAGAGAGAAGGAAAGTGAGAAAGCAAGCTCCCAGCTCAAACTGTGGTCAGTCATGTGAGTCCAGCGCCTTTACCACCACGCCACCTGCTGGCCCCTCTTTTTCTTTTCTTAGTGCCAGATGGCATGTGAATGAGCGTACAAGAGAAAGAGAGAAAGAAGCAATGAGAAAGCATTTCCCAGTGGGGCGCCATCACACTGATATCCTTTTTCTTGCCGTTTTTAATTTCCATTCAAGTCAGCAGGGGTGAGACTTGACCCCAGTCCAGAGTGAGATCTAGCTTTCTCTGTGCAGTGCTTAACTGCTGTGCTATGGACTGGCTCAACATTTTAGATAATAACTGAAATTATGACTTTAACATTATGTTGTTATTAGCTGGTATTATTGGGCAAAAGTACTTGTAGGGTTCTGGTACAGAAATACTTGACCAGACTGTTTCACAAGAATTTTGATTTCTTCTGAAATTAAAACATATTATGAGATGTGAAGGTATTGACAAATCTCAAAGCAAATAATTTCTGAAATATTTATATTAGTAATACTTTACCCATTCAAATTCAACCTAGAAAAGGCTGGGTACCTCTTCTGATTTGACAACTCTTGCCACACAACTCACCAAGTAAACAGTTACTTCTCTTGGGTCGTCTGGAAAGTCATGATGTGTTTTTCTGTGCAAAAATGCGTCATGATTTTCCTGACAATCCAGTAGTGTATCTTTTTATAAAGAGATCTTCCATTTCTTTTGATAAATTTGGTCCTAAGTATTAAATTTCAAATAGAACTTTTAAAAAGGCCCCTTTCCAATATATGCTGTTAGTATATAAAAAGCAATATGGTTTTGTCTATTGACTTTGCATCTAGTGATTCTGCTACATTTACTTTCAATACCAGTGAATTTTTTTTTAGATTGCTTAGGAATTTCTATGTAAACAATAGTGCTGTTTGCAAATAAAGACAGTTTTACTACTTCCTTTTACTCTTTATGCCTTTTGTTTCTTTTTTTCATGATTTGTCCCAATTTTTGTATTTTGTTCTAGTATTTTTGCATTGTAGCAGTTTGACTACAACTGTCAGATGAGGTCAGATGTGGAATTTTCCACTTGTGGTATCATGTTGGCATTCAAAAGGTTTGGGATTCTGGAGCATTTCAGGTTTTAGATTTTTGGATTAGGGATGCTCCATTAATAAATTTCTCAAGATGGAACCAGCAGTTAGCATAATGGCTATGTCGCTGAACTCCCATGTAGCCGACTGCGGTTTGAGTCCTGGACCCAGTGGCTTAAACTCACACCGGGCGCGAGTGCGTGCATGCCTAAGATCTTGAAAGGAGAATGGAGGAGAAGGGATAGCGGCGTGGCCATCTTCCCTGGAGGGTGATTTCTCACTTTCTGTCTCTCTGTCTCTCTCTGTCTATCTGGTGAGCACATGCGCCCTATAGCAAAAACCTCTCCATAAATAAATAAATAAATAAATAAATAAATAAATAAATAAATAAATAAATTTCTCAAGATGAAAAAAAGAGAATGACTCAAAATTCCATTGTGTAGGGGGTCTTTCTTAACATTTAAAACATAATACATACAGGTGGTTAATTTTTTTTTTTAAAGGTTTTTTGCCATATGTTGCATGTATTTGCTGGAGAGAAAAAGAGAAACAGTGAGAGGGAAAGTGAGAAATCACCCCCTGGGGGGATGGCCATACCACAATCCCTTCTCCTTCATTTTCCTCCTGGCATTTGGGGTATGCTGCCTACATGCCTGGCATGATTTTCAAGCTACCACGTCTAGGACTCAAACTGCATTTGGTCATGTGGAAGTCTAGTGCTATAACCACTATGCCACCTGCTGGCTCCCAGGTGGTTAATATTTTTTAAAAAATCTTTAAGGAAGTTATAACAGAAAGTAAAATTTTATTTGTTTTAGTTTTTAAATTTGTCAGAGGGCATGTGTGCTCACTGAAGAGAGAGAGATGGGGAGATGAGAGAGAGAAAGTAAGGAAGCACCCCCCACCCCCAGGAGGATGGCCATGCTGCAATCTCTTCTCTTCTATTCTCCTCTCAGGATTTTGGACATGCACATACATGTACCTGGTGTGTTTTTCAAGCTGCTAGGTCTGAGACTCAACTGCAGGGTCAGCCATGTGAGATCCAGCCACTTTAACCACCATGTCACCAGTTGGCTCAAAATTTATTTTCATAATGCAACTTCCAGTCCTTCTGGACACAAATAACCAGTTTTAATAGTTTCTTTTACATTTTTAGACTTCATGTTTAATTTTAAAAATTTATAAGGTACTCAGGATGTCTAATGATCATTCTATCTTTTTTCTTCCTGATATTATTTATACTTTCTTTCTTAATCAGTCTCTGTGTTGTCAAGGACTTTATTAGACTTTATAAATAACTAAGTTCTTAACTTTGTTGACTCTCTTGTATATTTTCTCTGTTTCATCTTTATTTCCTTTCCTGGGTTTATTTTGCCTACTTAGCAAGCTTTCTAGGTCCCTGTGGGGTACAGCCAGGAAGGAACAGCCAGGGCTTTCAGGATACACCTAGAAATTCCTAAGCTTAGTCAGGTTCATTGTGGGCCCTCACTTGAACAGTCACTAAATAAGCGTAAGGAGTATAGTTTAATGGTAAAATATAAAACAGTGATGCCAGATTTTTTCCTAGCATCAATTTGGGGGTATGGAGCATGATAAGGATGAAATACCTAAAGCTTGCTTACCTGGCAAAGATGGTGGATTGAATACATATGTCTAGTTTTTATTCTTCCTGGAACATAAAACATTACAGCAAAGTTATTCTTTTGCCATAGGGCGGGCGCCACCATGCCCTAAAGTTATTCTTTTAAAAGGGAAAGTCTCATGTGACTGGCAAGAAAGTAAAGAAAGCAATGACATTTGTATTTTGGAAGCTAGGGTGTATATGAAGAGTTGGTAATGGGCTTAGCCAACTTGAGAAAACTGAATGCTAATTTGGAAGAGGTGAAAGCCAAGAGCCAACTCTATTTATGCCATGAGTTTTCACAAAACTGCAACATCCTTGTATCCCCAGAGAGTCCACGAGCGAGGAAATAAGAATTCGTTGTAAGTGGCTTGCAAGGCAGGCAGTGCCCCAGGGGCCTTCTCAGCTCAGTGCAGCTGGGTGAAGCTCTAGCCTAGTGCTTTTGAAGAGAAGATATTTTACTGAAAGTGGAGTGATTAGGCGATGACTTATGATTAGATTAGCAGCCTTTGTCCCCATTGGTTCCCGAGTCCTGGTGGCAGACCACCTTTCACTAAGGAGGGCTTCCTCTGGGGATTCTGACCATAAAGAAAGACACAAAGTACCTTGATGCTTTGTGTCCTTCTTAACATGGTGCTTTCTTAACACTGGTGCTCCACTACTGGTTCTTGTGGTGAAGCTTAGAGTCAGCCAGCCCCAGCCACTCAGCCAGAGCTTACTAGGTGTCTGGGAGTTTGGTAACCTAAAAGACAGAGACTCAAACAAAGAGAACAAAGCAACTTAGAGGATAGGCAAGGATAAAACCTAAAGAAAAAAAAAAAACTTTCATAAGCATCCTCAGAGAAATAAAAGATATTTTAACAAGAAAAGATATTGAAGAAGAAAAGAATTCTATGAAAGAAAAACATTCAGTGAATAAGGAGAGCTTTGGGAAATTAAAACTATGTGAACAGATATGGGGGGAAAATCGATATAAGAGTTGGAGAAGTTGAGGAAATCTCCTAGAAAGAAGAACAAGACCAAACAAGAAAAACATAATGAAATCCAAGGATTGGTCCGTGTGGACCATATTTAAAAAGTACAGCAAAGAAATGGGGGGAAGGACATTATAATCAAACACTTCAAAAAGTTTTTCTAGAACTGAAGGGTATTATAGACTAAAAGGACCCAAAAGAACCCACCAAGTGCTCAGTCTGAGGGATGAAAGTCCAGTGATAGAAAGCTTGATAGAAGCCCATCACCAAGGCACATTGTTATGTAATTCTGAACATTAGGGCAAAGACATAATCCTGTAAACTTTCGAAAGGATGAGAATGGATCCCATACAAGTCAGGACTCAGATAGAGCCTTGGAATCTAGCAGAGACTAGACGCATTCCAGGGTTTGCAGGAAACTAATTTTCAGCCTACAGTTCTGTACTCAGTCAAACTAACAGTCAAGTGGGAGAACAGGATCAAGGTACGTTGAGATCTGCCAAGTCTCAAAAAATGTATTTCCCTCATATCCTTTTTTAGAAAGCTATTGGAAGATGTATTTTACTAAAAAAGGAGAGAGAGTAACCAATGAAACAGGATAAGATTGGATATGGGGAACAGGATATTCATAACGAGAGGGAGCAGGAGCCTGAGATGACCCTGGTGTCCCAGGGTGGGGAAGCCTCAGTCCTTGGAATTAGAAGGAAGGTACTGGGGAGTCTTCCCGAAGATGAAGATAGATAGCCTGGAGTGTGTCTGGACATCTGGAGGGGAGATTTGGACTGTTGAAAAGCTCGGGGTGGAATTAGTGACAAATACATAGACAGCTGGGCTGATGAAAAACCTATTCTATCATTAAGCTCTAGGGAAAACACAAAGTAGTGCCAGAAAGGGAAGCAATCATGATTTCCTGTGTTGGTCTTGCCGTGTGAGTGTGTCCGTGGCAGATTCAGGGTTTAGTTGTATTGGGTAGCTGGAGCAGTGGTGATGATGTGTGGCAAGAGGTTAAAGAAGGATGATGAGGAGCTGAATCCTCAGCTTCCACCCTGGGTACCACAGATAATGTCTCCAGTGGGAGAAATCAAGAAAGTAGCAGTAAATCATGTTACCTGGAGAAATGGAGGTCAGTTCCAACGTAATTGGTTCCAATAGTTGAGAGTGTTTGCATCTGGGACAAAGGAACTCATGCAGGAGGTAGCGAGCAGAGGGGCAAGGGATAATGTTTTCTATCACAGATCTTGTAGTTTAACTATTTACTCTGTTTAAATAACTTTGATAGAAATAATTTGGTAAGTGGAGAAAAAAGGAGATTCTACCAAGAGTTTCAGTGCCATGCTAATGGGTGGTCTCATTTCATCCAGTGATGCCTAACATCCTGGTTCAGCACCAGGTGCCTAGAACCACTGGAATATCCCATGCACACAGGCCATGGTATGCACATGTTTCCAGGAGTTGTATCACAGGATAACCATGTGCATGCTTGACCTCTGACCTCTCCCCATGTGAGCCTTTATGGTGGACAGAGTTGAGGTGGGATTGTGGTTGACCAGTAGGTTCCTAGCTATGTGAGATTTCAGTGTTGTTCATGCCTTAATTCCTTCGAGGCAGTGGGATGGTCTGTCATTTACATTGTGTGACCCTTGTAAGGAACAGAACAAGAACTTGAGTTGAGTCTTGCCCGGCCCCAGCCAGTGGCATGGTCAGGGCATCTGATTGCTCCGCTGGTGTTACTGGAGCTGGTGCTTGTAGCTATGGCTGTCCTACCTGTTGTGGTAGCCATGTCCTCTGATTTTCTTTCTTGGGCAGCAGCGTTTGTGACTTTTTCCAGAGAAATTCTTTTTCCAAAGGGGCATGCTGGTCTCTGGTCACTTGGTGCCTTTATCACGAAGACTACTACTTGCCCTGTCACACTCTGGAGCTCTTCTCAGAGTCTGTGGGTCATGCAGAGGGATGGGAATTAAGAGTAAGAGTCAAAGTCTGGAGTTCAAATGTGATTCTGCAGCTTTCTAGTGGCATGAGCTCAGGCAAGTCATGTGACTCTTCTGAGCCTCAGTTTGCTTATTTGCCAAGTGCAAATGATAGTGACATCTCACGGGGTTGTGAGGCAGCGTAGTAAGAATGACAACGGCACACACTCATGGGCCCTTTCTAAGTGCTGGTTGCTGCTCTACGCACCTGGTGGGCATTAACTCCTTTAACCCTCTCTGCCAGTCTTGGTGTGGGAGATGCTCTGTCAAACTCACTTTATAAAGACATGGGGGCAGGGAGGGGATAGCAGTCAGTGAGTGGCCATGCCAGGACTAGAGGCCACAAAGTAAAACACAGCTATGATTTGTAGTTACAGTTGTTCTGACGGTATAGTTGCGGCATTGATAATTTATAATGTCTAGCCCAGGCAGCGAGAAATGAAAAGTGTTTGTGAGGTACCTAGTACCTGGCGCTGAGTGAGTGCTCAGTGAATGGAGCTATACAAAACACCGCATGTAGCCTTTTTTTCACTTCTGTATCTTGAGGAGACAGAGCATCCTGGGAAATATCTGGTCCGTGAATTTGGCCAAGCTGCATAGTGCATCAAGAAGATAATACTGATTCAGCATTGCCTGGAAAGTCATCAAGATTCTGCCATTGAGAGCCTTTAGAAGGCCTGATTTGTTTATTTTGCAGACCTCCGGGTATGCGGGAGATAACAGCATAAAGCAGGCCCAGAGCAAAGTGCTGGAACCGCAAGGTTAAACACAATTTGCCCTCTAGGTCGATCTGGGTTAGGTTCACTGGGCCTGCTCTGGTGTATTTGGGTTCAGGTTTCACTGGGTTCAGGTTGTGGTCCCAGATCATGCCACTAGAAAGCTGCAGAATCACATTTGAACTCCAGACTTTGACCACAACCTCACTTGATGATTCACTCAGAGCAATTTGAGCCGTACCTTCTCTCTGTGCCCTGCCTGTGGACCCTAACAGTGCACAGTCTATTAATTCCACCCTGTGACTTTCCTAAGGACAAGAGAACAGACCCTGGGACCCCCAGGCATTTGGGGAGAGGTAGACCAGGGCTGTGTCTCTGTCAGCCACCCCTTATTCCACAGAAGTGGGAGAGCTGGCTGGGATTGCCTTGGAAGAACTAGGTAAGAGATGACACCTGCTTCAAAGGACAGCTGGGGTGAGGCTGGAGGGGTAGTAAGTCAGGAATTAGAACCCTACTTTAGCAGCTCCTAGTGACAGGGCTGCTCAGAGGCTCAGTCGTCTCATTCTGCAAAATGGCTACAACATTATCCATTTTTCCTGCTTGGAGTGGAGATGATGTGAGATGCTCTTGTGATAGGTGGTGCTTTGGGAAAGTGCTGTTGGATATAAGTTCTAATAGTGTAATATGCGATGTAGTGGATTAATTTTGGACTTAAAGGTGTCTTGGACTCTGTACCCTGCAACTGTGCATGGTGGGGGAGGTAAGTGGCAATCCACATCTTCCTAAAAAAAAGTCATTTTTGCTTTTATGTCCTATTTATTTTGCAGTCCCACTTGGGTTTGAAGGAAGAGGTCCCTTGCAGAAAGAAACTTTTTTTTTTTTTTTTTTTTTTTTTTATGGAAAATGACTGGTTTGGTTTATAAAGGACACTACTGTAGGAATTGCCTGTGAGAGGTTTTAATACCATGTATTCTCTCCCCATCAGACTCATCTCTAGGTAGCGATGAGCCGTGAGTGGCGTCCTACAGAACCTCATTCAGGTTTGGCTCATTTGTTACATTTTTCAGGGCCAGACCTGGACCATGTGGCCACCTTTCCTATGGTGGCAGTCTGATTGTGTGGGCCGAACTTCCTAATCAGAGGCTCCAAGGAACGATGCAGCAGCTGGGCCTGGTGAATCTAGCATTTCTTTGCACCCTCCTGGGGCTTTTCTGCTGTTGTTTACTTGGTAAAGTGTTGGGCAGACATGTGAACCACCAGGTGCTCTTTGCAGAGTGCATGTGCATTTGTGGACACACTTAGGTCTATCACATAGAATGCGAAAAGTCTTTTTAGCTTCCTCATCAGTCCCTGGTTCGTGGCTCGCTGCCATTCCTGTTAGCCGTGTGACCTCAGGTGTTTCTATCTGTGAAACAGGGAGAAGGACAGTGCTCTCTTTGGGGTCAGTTTGAATGCTGCTCAGTAAGTGTTGCTGCTGCTGTTTCTCTTATGCTAAATATTAGGATTCTCAGAATTTTCTCCCCAATTCTCTTTTCTCCCCCATTATTTAACTGGAGCCACCGAAGTGTAGCAGCAAGGAAAATTGGGTCCCTTTGAGGCACTATTAAATTCTGCCTGTCTTGCCGATGATCTGTGTTCCAACTTTTGTCTCTGAATGATTGAAAGATGGACATGGTTCTGCTCCCATTGCCTGTAACACCCCACTCCACCTCTGTTTCTGTCTGTTGCCAGCCGCGAGCAGTGGGGTTCCCTCCAGCTCCCCATGCTTGGGAATGGTATCTTACCCACTCAGTGTCCAGCCTGGATTCTGGTGGTCACCCTTGGCCTCCTTTCCTCTCCTCCTCCTGCATGTCACCCAGGCCTGTTCAGTCTGTGGTCTTAGCTATTCTTGGATTTTTCTAGGTCTAACCCATGCCCACCCTCATCACTCCACTCAGAATCCTTTCTTGTGCGGTGGCTACCTCACTGTGCCTGTCTTCACTTGCAAATCTTCCAACCCATTGCACTCCAGCATTCAGGGGGAATCTCTCTAAGATGACGCAATGAATCTGTAATACTGCTCAGAGCCATTTGTTGGTTCCCCATTGATCGACCTCACAGTCCTCATTTCTATCGTCTCTGAGTGGGAGCCTCCCACCCTCTTTGTAGCCTGTCTCTCCAGCTTCTCTCTTATTACCTCCCCTGCCTTCTGCACCAGCTCCCACCAATGTGAGCCCCTTAGCTCCTGCACGTGCTCTCCCCTGGGCATAGGGGTGACCCATTTCTTCAGTACAGAACACTCTAGCACTGAACACCTCGTGCTTCAAATGGTGCTCAATAATCTATTCCCAGATTTTGCAAGTTACCTGGGGAGCCCCAGAGTCCCGGGGTTGAGATGGAGGGGGGCGGTTGGGGATGTGATGCCCAGGATGGCTTTATTCTCATGTGTGACACCCTGTTGGGCTAGCGACAGTCTTTCTTCTTCATGTGATCTCACCATGTGGCTTGGACAAGCTGCTTCATGTGTTGGCTGGATTTTGTGAGGACACACCTGGTAAACAAGCCCGTTCTAGATTCTGTGAGGACAAGCCCTGGTATACAATTGCCCATCAAACCTGTTCTTGATCATGGCTGTAGCCATGACCAGAGCTTGGCCTGGGGTCACTGTGGCAGGGGTTTCCCAAGGGTATGAGGACTGGAGACAGGGCTCTAACAGCCTGTCACTCCCAAACCCCCCTTTCCTGATGCACTCATCATTTAGGCTTTATCCGAATCCTCTTTGGGGAAGGCCTCCATGAGCCCCTTCCATCCTGTTAGGCGCCTGTGCTATAATTGCCCTTTGTGCGTCCCCAACTTCGGGGGTTGCTGTTTGTTCTGTGTTCTGGTAGACATGTTGCCCGTCTTGTTGATTATACACAGTGCCCAGCACCACGCCTGGTACCTGCTGTGTAGACACCATCAACTGCCTAAGTACCAGGAGGTCCCTTGGTGAGAAGCATATCTCTTTAAGCCCTTTTTCTCTCAGCCTTGTTGGACTGAAGAAAATATTTTTTCCCATGTAAATAGCAATTTATATTTCTAAATATTTATTTTTCTTGCCATAACACAGTTGAGCGAGGTGGCTTTTAGAACTTCTCCATTCTCCTCTTGGGATTTTGGGCATGCATGCACATGCACCAGGTATGATTTTTCAAACTGCCAGATCTGGGACTCAAAACAGTGTTTGACTATGTGGGAGTCCAGCACCTTAACCACCACTCCATCTGTTGACCCCTATATATTTTTATTTCATGAGAGAGGGCGAGAGAAGGAGAGAGAGACACTCTTGACAAGGTCTCACCATGCTGTGCTACTCTCCCTAGCCTCCCAGCCAGCCAGCATCACAAGTGCATCTGCCCCAGGTATCAGGTCAACTGGGGATCTGAACCCCAGTCCCTCATGTGGCTTGTAATCTACAGAAGTACCCTGCTGCCTGCGCTACTATGGCTGGGCCTACGTCCTGTATTTTGACTGTACTTTCTAGGTTATACTTGGTGTCATCCTTCAGAATGGCCCTGTGGGAGGACATCCAGAGGACCAGTCATTTGCCGTTTCTCTACTATAGGGATCCAGGTTGTTTCTAGTTCTTCCTGTTAGGAACAACACTAGGATGAATGAGGATGTATTTTATTTTTTTTAAGAGTTTTTTGCTACAGGGTATGTGTGCTCACCAGAGAGACAGAGACAGAGAGACAGAAAGCAAGAAATCACCCCCCAGGGGGGATGGTCACGCCACAATCCCTTCTCCTCCATTCTCCTCTTGGGATCTTGGGCACGCACGCACATGCACCCGGCGTGAGTTTAAACCACCGGGTCTGGGACTTGAACCGTGGTCGACTACATGGGAGATCAGCGACATAGCCATTACGCTAACTGCTGGTCCCTGCATTTCATTTTAAAACCCATTTAAAATAATTTTAACAGGGACCAGGTGGTGGCACAGTGGTATCTCAAGTGGACCTACATGGGAAAAGTCCTGGGTTTGCATCCCAAGACTTCCTTGAGCATGCATCTGTGATCCGGGCTGAGGCTGGGGGTGGATCATAGCATGAGGACCCTATTGGGGTGCCTATCTCACACTCCGTCTCTCTCCCTTGAAAAACATAAATAAGAGACCAGCAGGTGGCGAAATGGTTAAGTCACTGGACCCCCAACATAGTCGACTGCAATTTGAGTCCTTGACCTGGTAGCTTAAAACTCCTGCTGGGTGCGTGTGCATGCAAGCCCAAGATCCTGAGAGGAGAATGGAGGATAAGGGATTGGGGTGTGGCCATCCCCCATGGAGGGTGATTTCTCCCTTTCTGTCTGTCTTTCTCTGTCTCTCTGGTGAACATACATGCCCTATGGCAAAAGTCTCTCTCTTAAGAAAAATATAAATAAAAGAATTTTTAAAAAGTTTAACAAATCCAAGCACATCTTTTTTTCTTCCCAGATGATCCATCCAGAAGCTGATTATCACACTTAGAATAAAATCTAGGGTTTTCTCCAGTCACACACCCTGTGCTCTCTGCCTCTCCCTGCTCTAGACTGCAGTCTTAACCTTCTTAGAACTGCTCTGTTCAGGAACCAGCAGATGGCATAATGGTTACGTTGCTGGACTCCCAAATGGTTGATCACAGTTCCAGGTGCACGTGCGTGCGTGCCCAAAATCTCAAGAAGAGAAGGGATTGTGGTGGGGCTGTCCCCCTGGGGGGTGATTTTTCGCTTTCTGGCTCGCTCTCTGGTGAGTGCACACCCTATAACACAAATCTCTCTCTCTCAAAAAAAAAAAAAAAAAGAACTACTCTCTTCATGTGTTTCTGTTTCTGCCTCAGGGACTTGCCTTAAATCTTCTCACAGTCTGTTCTCTCACATCATTCACATAATCGGAAGGAACAGATTCTTAGAGGATTTTTGTTTTTGGAAAGAGAATCACAGATCAGGGTAAGTTCCCTTAGTCTCTTCTCATTTAAGGATAGATAAGCCAAAGTTCAGAAAGGTGCAATAATTTGCCCAGGGCCACACAGCAAGCTAGAGACCAGCCTGGGACCACAGCCTACGTCTTCAAGTACATGACTGTTGCTTTTTCAAAGTTCTGAGACTTTTTCTCTCCCTTATTGCTCAGCAAGTTCAAAGACAGCATTTCACTAATGATGGCTCCCTTTTCCGAGTTTCCGTATCCATGAAGTCCTTTGTTTATACCTTGCCTTTGATTGTTTCCCTAGAAGCCAGATTTACTTGATTTTTAATTCACTGTTCTTTCCTCTATAATCTACTGCTTCTCTGCTGAAAGAAATCCTTGTAGGTAGGATAGGTGGGTCAGGGAGAGGGGAGGGGAGTGCTAACTTTATTACAGGAGGGTTATGCTACTCCTTAAACATTAGAAGTCATGGCTAATGGCAGAACAGTCAGGAAGGGTAACCTAGCATTTCAGATGTCACAGCATCCATCGATTTCCATGCCCACTTCCAATAACACGGCCATTGTCCACAGTGAGATTCACCTGTACTGGCCTCCTTGTTTTACCTTCTACTTGATCATCCTTGGATACACCTGTCCACAGTGGGGTGGTTTTCCCATTCTGAGCTTATGCAGTCTTTCTGGGTAACTAGCTGTGGAGCTCCAGTTACTTTGTTCTGGAAGGGTGCTTTTGTGAGCTGGAATGTACCATTTCTGAGGTGACTGCTTGCTGTTCCTGGAGCCTCTTCTGTTTTATATTCTCATCACTGGTCCATGCCCTGCTTGAGGATGGAAATGAGAACCCAGCAGAAGACCTTCAGCTCCCTCCCTATTGCAGTCTGCCCAGACCTTCTCCCAGCTCAGCTGCTCTGACCTCACCTCAGGTATGGACGTGCCCCATGAAAGGTTCAGGCTGGCTGTGCACCCCCAACCGCATGTCTCTTGGGAGCTCAGCCTGCTGTGTCTGGTTGCACTCCAAGCCCCCATTCACTGCCCCTGTTCTGAGCTCCTCACTAAAACTGTGTTTGGGCCATTATCTAGCCTTCTTTTTGTATGTTTAAAGCATTCAAAAGATCAACTTTTCCAAAGAGTGAGGGAACAGGGAGAGAAAATTATGGCATTTGTTTGAAAGGTTCTGAGAGCTTTTTTTAGCTCGAACAGTTCAAAGAGCGCCTCTTGTTAATCAGAGGAATATTCTAGCATCCCTGGGGTGGTCACACTGGCTTAATTGGAACCCAGGCTGCTTTGAAGTCCTTTTAATCCTTCCCGAGCTGGGAGAAAGAATTTGAAGGCAGCAACTGTAAATTTGAAATTTCTTCATTTTATTTACATGTGTCTGGGGACCCACGTAATTCGTTTCCCTGAAGCAGTTAAGCCGAGTTGCTGGTTTGTGGACAGCTGAGTGAGATCTGGACTTCATTAGGCCGGAGGTGGGCGGCTGGCAGAAGAGCTGCAAGGCAGCTGAGTCCAGGCTGCAGCAGGACTCTGGGCCCAGGGGGGCAACATCAGATGGCTGGTGTGGACTGTGCTTGCTGGTGCAGCTTGTTCTTGAGGGACATCTGCACCTATGTAACAGAGCGTGTGCTTTTACCAAAGTCACTTAAAGAGTGACCTCATGACCTCAGTCCTTATGACCCCAGCAGTCCCAACTGAGATGCCAGTAGATATGGACCCTAGGACTTCCTTGTCCGTGGAGAAATGTGGGGTCACAGTGACCACTCTAGGTTGACCACTGTAGCCTGTGCCAGCCTCCCCTAGATTGTCAGAGGCACTTTGTCTTGCCCTTTGTCTCCAGTACCCTTGACCCTAAGTCTGACATTTCACCTCTTGGGGATGGGGAACTTGCTCCCTAACAGCAGTCTAGTTCTGCCACCCCGTCTCATTTTGCTGAGCTGAAATCCACGTTACTGTAATTTTGTATCATGGATACCACATTGGATTATTGTGAGTCCACATAGGTGCAGAATTTGCTTTTCTCTAGGTCATGTGTTAACCCCTCTTTGCTTCCTGCTGCATGTGCTCTAGTTTCTCTATCTCTGCAGAGGTCAGTTTGATTGGGCTGGGAGCCATAGTGGATAGCAGCCCTACTAGGTGGCATTGTAGAGAGGGCTCTTGTCTGGCTTTTCCCGGTGGCATCTTTCCCAAGTCTCCTGAGGTTGTTAGCTCCTTGTCCAGCATATCACTGTATGTTCATACTGGTCGCTCAGATACTTCCAGAGCCTGAAGCTTGTCTATGTGCATATATAATTTACATACAGTGAGATGCAGATTTAGATGTAGTATATAGATGAATCTTGACAAATGTAATGTATAGCCTTATCAAAACAACATATTTTTATCATTTCAGAAAATCTCCTCATGTTCTTTCCAAACAGCCTTTCCACCCCCAGGAACTGTAGCTTAGTTTTACTTGTTCTAGAATGTTCTACAAATTCTTCTTTTTTTATTAAAAAAAAAAGTTTCCGAGGACATGAGTGCTCCCCAGAGAGACAGACAAGGCGTGGAGAACACACTCCCCAATGGGTGCTGGCCTGCACTGCTCTCTTCTTTACTTAATTTAATTTAGTCTAGGCTCAGATCACCTTTTTCAGGGATCTTTGTGGATCAGCTTGTGAAGTAATCACTCTTTTTTCTTAGCCTTACCTCACGTTGCTCCCTAGTTTGTTGTTGTTTGTTTGTTTTTTGTTTTTCACCCCACTGTATTTGTCTTCATTGTGCTTATCTTGGCCTTGAAATGTACTTATAACATGTTAGGTTTTGTAATAATGACTGTCTTCCCCGATAAGTAGTCAGGCTCCAGGAACTCAAGGACTCAACCTGGTGTGTCAGTGTAGTCTCATCAGGGCCTACCTAGAACCAGACGGGCACATAGTGAGCGTTGTGTTGAATGGGCAGAACAAATGACCACTGCCTGAGACACACAGGTGCCTGAAGTCATTTCACAGGCACGGCTAATGAATCAGGTGTTCTTTTCCCCCTGTGTGTTCCTACAGTTGAGTTTTGTTTGCTGTGTTGCTTAGATGCAGGGGCTTACATAACCTACCCATTCTTCCTGCTTCTTTGTGGTTTTAGATTCTGATTTGGTCATCAAACACATTTGCTTTCATCATCCTGTATTATATAGAAATTGATAGACATGCCATCTGTTAGTGCCCAAATAGTTCATAACGTTTTTGGGAGGGGTTGCAGAGTTGGGCCTTGTTCTAGAGATCCCCATTGACAGCTGCAACGAGAGTCATCACAGAAGTCCAAGTAGTTTTTCACGTGACTGCCGGATGCCCTTAATGTAGTAGTTCTTCAGGTAGAGTTTGTATTCTATTTCATAAACGGGAAACTGAGGCTGAGCTAGGATTTGAACTTGAACCTGGTTGACTTCAGAGCATACTCATAGTCTCGCTGTTGTTTTCTTGTCTTTTTTATTCCTTTCCGTTAACCAGCCCTTTTTAGTACGGTACCTGAAGATGTTCAGGATCACCTCATGTTTCCTCTGGAACAAGGCCAGGGGATAAACGATCATTTCTAATAATGTGCTATTTATTTATATAGCAATTCATTGTGTGAGTAACCTAATCAAAAGTGGAAATATTAGTTTACATAAATCTCATTCTTAGTGAATTCATGCTGGTAACTAGTAATTGCCACATTGCTTTTTAATTAGACACAAATGTCATTTCGGTAATATGTGCTATAATCTTTATAATTCATAATAATGTAATATTCCAATAATATTTTCCATTTATTGATCACTTATTTGCTAAGTTCTTTATAGGCAGCATTTTTATGACAACCCCATGTGGTGGATACTGTAATTATTTTCTCTTTCCCTGTAACAAAATTGAGGTTTGGAGCAGTTAACTTGATTTGTCGAAGGTCATTAGTAATTAGTAATGAATGGAGTTAGAGTTTGATCCCTCATCTTTCTGACTTTAGATGTTAATTCTGCTATTTCTCTTTATGCATCTGGTTTGCAGAACCCGCTTTTCGAAAATGAGAATGTTTTTACATCTCCATGCTTTTCTGTTTTGTGTAATTCTTGCTGCATAGACAAACCTGATACTTTGTGTCTGAGTCATATGGAAAACTGTGGTAACACTTTGAAGAGCTGCGTACCTGGCTGTCTCACTAGGTTAACCAGGGCTCCCTGTGCTTGATCTGGAAGATTCCTGTAGGTTTTTGCAGCACAGTGAATTTCATAAGGAGTAGACTGTTCTTAAATACTTTTAAAGTTTGACATGCATTATACATAAAAAAGAGTGTCTTTAAAGAATACATGTAATTGTCTTCGTGCCCATCCTCAAGAAAGAAAGAATAGTTCCTTTGAAAACTTGTAGACCATCCCATATTCCATCCTGCTACTCACCTCCACCCCCAAAACAAATTTTTGTGTGGAGTGGTCCAGAGTTTTAGAGCACTTATGACACTTGCTCACTCAGTGCTGCTCCCGGGAGGTGGTATGGGTCCATCCCAAATGAGCCTGTTTATGCTGGTGGCACGTGTTATTGTAATTACATAATTGAATTTAATATTATGAAAGCTAATGAAAAATAAATGTGTATAGAAAGTAATGTTTCTGTGAAAAACGAAGTTGAGTGCTTTGGAATGTCTCAAAGGAAAATTACTAAAAAAAAAAAAAAATTGCTGTTGAATAAAGCAAATTGACTGTAAAAGATTAAGAGGAAAAGTTGTAGAGTCTAGGAAGATGCCAGGTGTCCACTTTAAGGAAACAAAATTAAGGGACCAGCAGTTAGCGTAATGGCTATGTCGCTGGACTCCCATGTAGTCGACTGCGGTTTGAGTCCCAGACCCGGTGGCTTAAAACTCACGCCGGGTGCGTGTGCGTGCGTGCCCAAGATCCTGAGAGGAGAATGGAGGAGAAGGGATTGTGGTGTGGCCATCCCCCCTGGGGGGTGATTTTTTTGTTTTCTGTCTCTTTCTGGCAGGCACATGCCAAAGCCTCTCCCCCCCAAAAAGAAACAAAGTTAAAACATAATGCATTATGTGTTGTGAATGTTACAAATTAAAAAAACATGGTAAAACTCATTAATGGACCTATGTGTGAAAAAAAAAGTTTACAGCTTGGGGAATAACTGTGTATTTTTGTGTTTGTGTGAGGTGTGTTCTTTGGTGTTTGTTTTGTTTTTAGTTATAGTCTTACCATGTCACGATCTTCTTGCCTTTGCTCAGCCTCCCATGTAGCTGGGGCCACAGGTGTGCACCACCATGCCTTGCCCTCTCAGACTGGGGCCTTCTATGTTGTTCATGCTGCCTTTGAGCTGCATTTTTCCTGTCTCAACCTTGTGTGTAGCTGGAAATACAGGCACCATTGTGCACCACCATGCCCAGCCATTGAGAGAGGGCTGGGAATTGAATCTTGGGCTCCTATGTGGCCTTAACCTGCCAAGCAGCAGTGTTTATATTCTACATGAAAATTAAAATTTTATATCTGTCTATCTTTCTATTTATCTAGCTAGCTATGTCATGTGATTCTCCATTAACCAACTTTTGGGATCAATTACCAGTCTTGATTGTTTTAGATAGGAAGCCTTTTATTAATATTTTATTATTCCATTTATAATGCAGATAATTTGTATTGGTATACGTAGCTAAACATAATTTAGGACTGATACTGTTTGTTATAAATGGTTTTAATTAGATTTCTGTGCGTTCATTTGTCATGTGAATAATTTATTTTCTTTTTACAAAAATGTTTATGTGATACCTGGTTTTTGTAGTATAAAGTTACAGTGCTAAGGTGTGAAAAATTGTTTATTGAAAAGCTATTATATTTGGGGGTACAGAATATTAGAATATTTTAAAGGGTTTCTAGTGATAAATCTTCTGTCCATTTCTTGTTCTCGCCAGCTCGAAGCCGTTGTGTTTTTGTTTATCCTTTAGCTATTCTCTTTGCATATACAAGCCTAAACAGCTCTGTGTAGCTTTTCTTTATACAAATAGTGACATAGTATACTCATATTCTACTTCTTGTACTTTTAATTAGCAGTGCATTTTGGAGAGCTTTCCTATTAATATGTAAGAGGATTCTGTGTTACTTTCTGTTGATTTTTTAAAAGTATGTTTATCCTGAGAGAGAGAGGCGCACAGTGAACATTCCCCCGCTGCAGTCTAGCCCCGCCGCGGCCAGCCCAGGCACGTACAGGATGGCCTCAGGAAGCAAACCCATGTCTGCTCCCATGTGGGCCTCGCTGTATTACTGCTGCATCGTTTGGCCCCCTTTCTCTTGATTTTAAATAGATTCCACTGTATAGATGGATTACAACCTTTAGTCACTAATACTACACTTTTATTCCAGGGGTCTCAACTCCAACTTCAGAAAAAATTTAATTGAAATGTTATTGTTCCAGAAAGATATCATGAGTTTTTGTTCATTCCGGTAATATTTATTGAAAGCCTATTATTGTGTCAGAGAAAAAAGGGAACAAAATGAAAAGCAGTGCCTTGTCTTCAGTGCAGGAGAGCTTCTGTTCTAGTTGAGGGAGAGGACGATACACAGGGACAATAATGGTGCCTGTGATGCTGAAAAGAACAAGTAACACAGGGAGGAGTGGCCTGGAAGCAAGGACTTGGGTGAGGGGAGGGAGCGTACAGTTGTAACTCGATGGGTGGGGGCGCCTAACTGAAAACTTGGTGACAGTCGAACAAAGTCCTAAAGAGTGGCTTTGGGGGAAGTCATGTGGAAACCGGACCAGAGTGTTCTGGGAAGGAGTGTGCTGGGAGGTGGATTTCCTGAGGCAGTAGTTTTGAGAAATGTGTGCTTTTTCCCTCCTTTAGTCAGTCAGTCTGTGCGACTAGTGGGGAGACGGACCTTTGCTTCTGTATGAAAATGGTCATTGACTGGGGTAGAGGGTTGCCATGTGCCGAGGGTCTACTGGGCTGTTGGCTGCTGCGTGGCTGGCTGACTGGAGAGAAGTGTGGTGTGTGGCAGCTCTGTCCAAGGCAGCAGCCATGCTTACTTCCCATGCCACGGGGAGAGAGCAACTTTCCTCTGTCCATCTGGGAAATGGGCAGTTTTTTTTTTTTTTTTTTTTTCTTTTTTTTTTTTGGAGAGGTTTTTTGCTATAGGGCGCGTGCGCTCGCCAGACAGACAGAGAGGGACAGAGAGATAGAAAGCAGGAAATCACTCCCCAGGGGGGATGGCCACGCCGCAATCCCTTCTCCTCCATTCTCCTCTCGGGATCTTGGGCACGCACGCACACGCGCCCGGCGTGAGTTTAAGCCGCCGGGTCCGGGACTCGAACCGCGGTCGACTACGTGGGAGTCCAGCGACATAGCCATTACGCTAACTGCTGGTCCCGGAAATGGGCAGTTTTGAAAGACATTTGATGACATAACTCCCTCCCCGCCCTTTTTAAAGAGAGATTTTTGCTATAGGGTGCATGTGCTTGCCAGAGAGACAGAAAGTGAGAAATCATCCCCCCAGGGGGAATGGACATGCCACAGTCCCTTCTCCTTCATTCTCTTTCCAGGATCTTGGGCACATACGTACATGTGCCCTGTGTGAGTTTATCCACCAAGTCCGGGACTTGAACTTTGGTCCACTGCATGGGAGTCCAGCGACGTAACCATTATGCCATCTTCTGGTCCTCTGACATAGGCCCCTTTGTGACCAGGATTTCATAGAGTGTCCAGGCTCCGACGGTGAGATGGATTGATGCCCTTTATAAGGCCCTTGAAGCTCAGGTGCCTGTGGCTTCAGGTCTAGAGGGATCTGACCTCCTGTTCTGTAGCCTCAGGGCTGGGTGCTACAGGGATAGCCCCTGGGCTTTGGGCTTTGCCCCCATGCAACATGTACTAGTTTTTCTCCTCCAGGAGAATAATCACTGCTTCTCCAACACTCTGGGACTCTTGGAGGCTTTGTCTTAAGTTAGTCCTGGATGACAACTCCCTCCTCCTTTGGTGACCTCAGCTTCCACATAGTTGAGTTTCATAGCAAGGTGCACCTTTTTTTTTTTTTGGAGAGGTTTTCGCTATAGGGTGCATGCGCTTGCCATACAGACAGAGAGAGACATAGAGACAGAAAGCGAGAAATCACCCCCCAGGGGGGATGGTCACGCCGCAGTCCCTTCTCCTCCATTCTCCTCTCGGGATCTTGGGCACGCACATGCGCCTGGCGTGAGTTTTAAGCCACTGGGTCCGGGACTTGAACCGCGGTTGACTATGTGGGAGTCCAGCGACATAGCCATTACGCTAACTGCTGGTTCCCGCAAGGTGCATCTTCATGAACCATGTGGCACTTTTGGTTTTTAGTGCTGTGTGTGTGTGCTATCCTGTGTTTTCTATTTCTGTTTCTGCATGCTTTTTCCAAATAAGCCCTGGAGAGAGAACCTTCTCACTTGGCTTGTGGTCCCTCTCCTCTGATGGGCTCTCTGGCTGAAGCCCCAGCCTCAGCACGTTTGGACTGTGGTCACAGGTCCTGTGGGTTTCCATTCACTGGAAAAATAGTACCTTGGAAGAAGACTCGAGGTTTCTTGCTTATTAGTTTGTTTTGTGGCTGATGCTTTTCATTCATTTTCAACATTGGAGTCCTGGATCTTGTCTCTCAGCCTTAATGAAACTGGCACTTTGGGCTTCAGTGAGAGCCATGGCATCTGCTATTAGGATCCTCAAAATAGCTGCTGCTGGGGCTAGAACTGCCTTTACCTCAAAAATAAATCAGTGGGCTGCCCCCCACGAGCCCTCTGCTCTTCTGCATGCAGCTGAGTTTGAGTCAAAATTCAGCTGCAGATCGAACAAAAAGACTTTTTTCCCCTTGAAAACCCACCAGTTAGAATTAAAAAGGCTTCGCAGCTGAAGCCAGAGCTCCAGCAGCAGATGTCAAGCCTGGGCTGCAGTTGGAACTGTCACTTTCCTGTCGTCTCCGAGTTGAGGCTCCTGAGGCCCTCTGTTGCCTTCCACTTTGCAGCTTGTGAAGTGCAGGTTTTGGAATGGACTACCGGGTGTTATTTTTAGGCCGTAATGATACTTGGCACGACTCCTCCTAGTTACAAGCACTTAGCTAATCCCCAGAGCACCCTTGGTAAACATCTCTGAGTAGCTCTAACCACACACAGGTCAGGAGGTTTCTGGAAAATAAACACTCTTCCTGCCAGTTGGAGGTATTTGGGCCTCTGGTCTTTGATTTGATATGTGGTGAAGGCTGCAATTGTTTAATAATCCTTTTTGATTCAACAGCCCTTCAAGAACTTTCCTCCATCCTTCCATGAAGCTCATGACAGGCGGATAGTGGGGGAGCTCCGGCTCCCTCTTCCTACAGGATTGAGCCTGACTCCTGAATTTCAGGAATCCTACAGTTTTCACAGCTAGAAAACAAAATTTTGAAAAAAGCTTAAAGAATAGAATTATAGACACTTTTTGAAAAATGAAAAAAATTAGGACTCCAGCAACTGTAGTATAGCTCTTAATGTATTCTACCAGTCATCTCCACACAGATTTTTAGTCCAGTTACACTAACTTCCCCACCACCTTGTGTTTTTTTTTTTTTTAGCTAACATTTTAAGTGTATGTGTATATTATTGTTATAAAGGATCAAATACAGTAGCATTAATTTTTTTTTTTTTGGAGAGTTTTTTTTTTTTTTTTTTTTTTTTTTTTTTGCTATAGGGCGCGTGCGCTCGCCAGACAGTCAGAGAGAGACAGAGAGACAGAAAGCAAGAAATCACCCCCCAGGGGGGATGGTCACGCTGCAATCCCTTCTCCTCCATTCTCCTCTCAGGATCTTGGGCACGCACGCACACGTGCCCGGCGTGAGTTTAAGCCACCGGGTCTGGAACTTGAACCGCGGTCGACTACGTGGGAGTCCAGCGACATAGCCATTACACTAACTGCTGGTCCCTAGCATTAATTTTTTAAAAAAAAGAGTTCTTTAATTTATTATTATATATATATTTAATTATTGCTATAGGGCACATGTGCTCACCAGAGAAGGGGGGGCAGTGAGAAAGCAAACCTCCAGGTCTAGGACTTGAACCACAACAGCCATCTGGGAATCCAGAGCCTCAATCACCACGCCACCTGCTGGCCCCCTATTTTTTTTTTTTTTTTTTTTTTTTTTTTTTTTTTTTTTTAGGTTTTTGCCCTAGGGTTCTTGTGCTCACTGGAGAGACAGAAAGAGAGAGAGAGAGAAACCACCCCCCCCCCCCCCTGCCATGGGGGATGGCCATGCTGAAATAATTCTCCATTCTCTTGGGTTTTTGGGCATGCATGCACACATTCCCAGTGTGATCCTCAAGGTGCTAGGTCCGGGACTTGAACCATGGTTGGCTGTGTGGGCTCTATCTACCTTAACCATCAGGCCATGAATTGAACCTGAGGCTGTTTTTAACTTCTGTGCATACTCTAACACCTTCAGACCACACTGATAAATTTTGCATTTACACAATGCCACTAAGATGATAAGTATAAATAAGATAAAACATATTTTAGGGGTCATCTGCTGGTATGGTGGTTGACGAACTGGACTTCCATATGGCCAACCACGTGGTTCAAGCCCTGGATCCAGCAGCTTGAAAAATATGCCGAGTGCATGTGTGTATGTGTCCACAATCCCAAAAGGAGGGAGAAAAAGAGAGGGGATTGAGGTGTGACCATTCTGCATGGGAGGTGCTTTCTCCCTCTGTTTCTCTCTCTGTCTCTTTTTGCACATGTCCTCTGGCAAATTAAAAAAGAAATCTGGGAAGTGGGGAGCAGGTGATATAGTGGTTTAGGCACTGGATTCCCACATAGCTGACCATAGTTTGAGTCCTGGACCTGGTGGCTTGAAACTCACACCAGGCACATGTGCATGCATGCCCAGAATCTTGAGAGAATGGAAGAGATGGAATTGCAGCATAGCCATCCCCTCTAGGGGGTGTTTCTTACTCTCTGGTGAGCACACACACTTCATAGCAAAAAATCTCTTTCTAAATGATTAAAAAAAAAAAAAAAAAGAAAGAAAGAAAACAAACAAAAAGAGAAAGCAGCACCAACCAAAAAACCAACTTCAGAGCCAGGCTGCCTTGGTTTGGAAACAGCTCTCCAGTAATTAACTGTGTAACTTGAGAAGAGGCAGGCCATTTCACTCTTCTGAACCTCAGATCCCCCAGCTTTAATAGGGACAATCATAGTTTCTACCTCATAGGGCTGTTGAAAAGTTAATGGGCTTTATATATGTCAAATGCTTAAAGTAATACCCGCCTCGTCGTGTGTAGTGGGTTGTGATCATTCTTATTTTGTTCTATCATAAATATTTCCATGAATGATGGAAATTGTTCATGCCCCCTAGATTTGTGCAATAAAGCAACCTTGCTTATTGCAACCTTGGCATTGCATTTTTATTTATTTGTAATTTTGTATTGTATCTCTTATTATTTTGAAGAGAGAGACACACAGAGAGAGAGCGAGAGGGAAAGGGAGTAAGGAAACCGCCAGGTTTCTAGTGTATATCTGGTCCCCTCTCTTATTATTTTGAAGATTTTCTAGTGTATATCAAATTGGCAAAAAAATGTCTAGTAACCTTCTCTTTTATAGTAGTCAATGCTGTCACTCAATTTCAAATGTTAAGAGTTTCCATAGTTTGGGGGACCAGCAGTACATGTTGCTGGACTCCCATGTAGTTGACTGTGGTTTGAGTCCCGGACCAGTGGCTTAAACTCATGCCGGTTGTGTGTGTGTGCGTGCGTGTCCAGGATTCTGAGAGGAGAATGGAGAAGACGAGATTGTGGCATGGCCATCCCCCCATGGGTGGTGATTTCTCTCTTTCTGTCTCTCTTTCTTTCTCTGTCTTTCTGGCGAGCGCACGCGCCCTATAGCAAAAACCTCTCCAAAAAAAAAAAAAAAAAAAAAAAAAAAAGAGTTTCCAGAGTTTTACAATGACATTTGTGGATAAATCTCTCTGCTTTGTCTTCTGGGATTCTTCTTTTAGATTTAGACCAAATTCCAAAACCTAATATTTGTCTATCAAATTGACAAAGAATCTCAGAGAATGTTTTCTTTGTCAAATGTTCAGTAGGTGGTTTCTTGATGGCATAGGGAATTGTTCTTGGTAACTCGCCCTGCAGGTTACATGATTATTTCAGAGCTTAGATTTCCCCGTCTCTTGGTCTGCAAGCAAGCACAGCGGTGGTTTAAGACTCACCAGAGAGCTTGTATGAGACCCTGAGCCCTACTTTCAGGGGTTTTGATTGAGCAGATTGGGACAGGGGTAGGGCAGGCTGGAGCTATCCCCAATAATTCCACTGCAAATGGTCCATTGGGCCACTCTTGCTATTCTAGACCTGTACCACCTACTCCTTCTGGTGCCACAGACTGTGTACCCCAGGGCCCTGAAAGAGCTCAGTATGCCCTTGTGTTCTTCTCTGTCTTTGCCGTCTATGGAACTGCCAGGATATTTCTCTGCCTAGCATCAGACCTCATGGGTGTATAGTACCCTATATGTGATTGTGAAGACATATTCATTTATTTTTTATTGTGGGATTTTTTTCTTTCTTTAAATTTTTTCCCCCAGGGTGTGTATGTGCTTGCTTAAGAGATGGGTGTGGAAGTAGTTGGGTGGGAAAAGCACCCCTCTACTCCATGGGGAATGGTAACACCACAATTCCCTCTCCTCTGTTTCTCTTTCCTTTTGAGACTTTAGGCACACATGCACAAGTGTCTGGTATGTTTTTCAAGCTGCTGGGTTTGGGACTTGAACTGTGCAGTTGTCTATGTGGCATCCAACCACCTTCACCACCACACTACGGACTGGCCCTTGTTGAGCTTTTTTTTTTTTTTAAAAAAAAAAAAAAACATCTCAAGGAATGTAAAATGGTGCAGGCACTGTGGAGAACAGTATTTTGTAAAAACAAACAAACAAACAAAAAAAACAAACCTGAAAGTGGAACAATCCAGCAATTCTACTTCTGGGTATGTACCCAAAAAAATGGAGAGTGGGGCACTGAATACTGATTGGTATACCATGTTTGTAGCAGCGTTATTCACAATAGTCAAAAGGTAGAAACAACCCAGGTATTCATGGACAGATATAATGTGGTAAAATCATACAATGGAATGTTATTCTACCTTTAGGAAATAAATTCTGCTAACTGCTACAACATGGGGAACTTTGAATTATGCTAAATGAAATCAGCCAATCACAAAAGGCCAACTACTGTATGAGTCCACTTATATGAGGTCATTAGAGCAGTCAAATTCATAGGAACAGAAAGTATAATGGTGGTTGTCAGGGGCTGGTACAAAGGGGTTGGGATATTGGCATGTAATGGGTATAATTTCAGTTTTGCAAAATTAAAAGAGTTCTCGGGATTGGTTGCACACTGATATGAATGTACTTAGCACTATTAAACTGTAAACTTAAAGATGGTTAAGATGGTACATTTTATGTTGTATATTTTAACACAATTGAAGAAAAGCAGAGCAGTGTCAGGATGTGCACTTAGCAGGCGTGGTATCTGTCTGTGGTTGCTTCTTAGGGATGCACTCCTGGAAGTGCAATGCTCTGTCCAAGGCTGGGGATTCCTCCTTTGCTTCCTTTTCTTAGCTTTATCTTCTTAGAAGGCCCCCGCATCCTCCTGGGACAGTGAGTTGTCTTGCTAGGTCACAGCAGCCCCCGGGCCAAAAGAACAGGCTGGCTGTCTTCCAGAACTCGGGAAGCAGAAGGAGCCCTTGGCCAAGTAGCACTAACTGCCACTCCTGCTTCTCTGATGACAGCCCCCCCCACCCCCCATTCTTTCTGCCCAGATGCCTTGGCTGTCACACAAGGGGGGCTGGGTTAAATGGTAGATCCTTTAGTTCCTAACCATTGACATTTTTTCCCCCTTTAAGAATGTTAATGTAAGAAGAGGGCATTGGAAAACTTATTGTGGAGTATAGAGGGGCCAGACCCCTGCCCAGTTGGGTCAAATCTCACCTGCGTTCTTGGCTGGCCCCCTCTGATAGCCTAAGGAGTGTCCACATCTAAAATATAGAGCTGAAACAAGTTCAGTTTCATGCTGTCCTGTATTCTTACTCAACAACACAGATGGCTTGTATGTTCTCAAAGTGAGTGGGAATTTCTCCCTACCAGGCAGCAAGCAACCAGTCCACAGTGAACACCAGCTGGTGTCTTCTAATTTATTTTGACTGGACGGTGGCTACCTGGAGATGGTGTCACAGTCCACAGGGAAAGGGATCAGTCCCACAAGGCTGTTTGCACTCTAGATGTTAATTTCAAGGTCCAGGTTGTTTTACTTGTGATTTCGACTATCTACAAATCAGGGTTCCCACAACCTCCTCCCCTCCTTGGGTTCCATTAATTTGCTAGAGCTGCTTACAGAACTCAGGGAAACATGGGGGGAGGACTCCTAAAAGTTAATGGAAAATGAAATTGAAGTGTGAGTTTATTTTGTTGCAAGAAATTTTGAAATCTATACATAGTTTTATCAAAATCCAAAGTTTCCATGAACTCTTTGAAGATCCCTCATATTTACAGTTACTGGTTTATTACAAAGGATATCTTAAAGGATACAAATAAATAGCCAGGTAAAGAGAGACAAAGAGCGAGATCTGGAAGGGTCCCAAGTGCAGAAGCTTCTGCCCCATGGAATCAGGGTGCATCACCTTTCTGGCAAGTAGTTGAGCTTCTTATTTACCTTCCTTCACACCTCTACGTGTTCAGCTGTCTAGCTCCCCGCACCCTATCCTCTTGGGGTTTGCTTATTCAGACTTAATTGCCTAGGCACTACTGAAGGATAGGCAACTGTGCAGAAATGTGACTGGACAGAAGGGTCTGATCTAATGCTAATAGGCATGGCTCACTGCTGGAGGTGCCTTCATTCCAGGTATAGGGTGGGACCCCTCTGGAATGAAGGACTTGGGAAGGGGTAGGAAGAAGATTAGAGTTTCTATGACCTACCTTGGGGCTAGTTTCTATGGCCTGCTTTGAGGCAAAAAAAAAATAAAATAGAAGAACAAGTGAAAGGATGACAGGGGAGGTCAGACTGTCTTTTACCTTTATCTCTCTAAAGCCCTGTCTCAGAAACTTGCTTCTAGAACCAAGGGCTAGAAGCTAAATACTTATGAGCCAGTAACAGAGGATGAAACCCCTGGGACCAGCAGATGGTATAATGGTTACGTAGCTGGACTCCCATATGGCCTACTGTGGTTTGAGTCCCAGACTCAGTGGCTTGAAACTCATGCCAGGTGCATGTGCATGCATGCTCAAAATCCCAAGAGGAGAATGGAAGAGAAGGGATTGTGGTGTAGCCGTTCCTTCTGGGTGGTGATTTCTCACTTTTTGACTTTTTCCAGTGAGCGCATGCACTCTACAGCAAAAATCTCCCTTAAAAAATATCCTCCCCCCAAACCTCTAAACACTGCCCTTCTACATGTCCTAAAAGCACACCACACTTTGCAAATCCCACCTCTTGTCTTGTCTTTTCCTCATGGAACATTCTCAAACAATTGCCTTAAGCCCATTCTGTTTCTGCTAGCAAAACTCACACACTGCTCTGACAGAACACATTTCCTTTCTGATTGGTAATGCCAAACAAAAGGCATACAGAATTCTGTAAATTTTAATATGCTGATTAGTAGTGGTTAGCTGAGTTTTGTGTTCCACATTTACACAATGATTCGTCATGCATCGCTTCTACTAGTGCATGTTTTTATTCTTTTTTTTTCCCCCTGTATTTACATGAGGATTGAATTTTATACTTTTAAATGTTGCTTCTCTCTTTTCTTGTCCCATGAAGTCAGTTGTGGGAGGACTTGCACCTTACCCTGGGGTTTAGAACTGCCCAGCCAAGGGAACTGGGAGCCCAGCTAGGCTAGAGTCAGCTTGGAGAGATCTGGACAGGGGTAAATTTGCATATTCTGCCATCAGTTGGGCTCTTTTTTTCTGGACATATTTTGCCAGCCTTTTCTCATTCTCTGAGGGCAGAATAAACTGTCTAGTGTGAGATTTTTAAATCTTTTTTTTTTTCATCTAGCTCACTGTGCTTTGCATTTTGTAGAAGTTGAAGTCTTGTGGCAAGCAAGAGTGTCCAGACAGGGCTCCTGAGTCTGGATTTGGTAGAAGTAATGACTGAGGGGTTTTCAGCAGGAAAGGCCTCTGTGCCCTTCTGCCGCTCCTGGAGGCAAGGCTGGAGCAGGAGAGGGTAGGGTGTCGTTTCCTGCTCAGGAAGTGCCAGCTCTACAGCCTCAAGTCCTCCCACTGTGATAGGGGCTGGCCATGTGAGGACTGAGGGATGGCAGCTGCTAGCCCCTGGGATTAGGGGATTGGGATGTGGCCAGGAAGTAGCCTAGCGGGGTCTGCTTTTGGTAGTGCCGTAGTCAGAGCACTGAAATCTGTGGTTTGTGGAGGGGATGTCAACCCTAGGACCCCCCCCCCCCCCCCAACCCCTTTTACCTTGGTGAAAACTGTCTTCTCTACCTGCTTTGTGAGGGTGAGAGCATGCATCACAGACAGGAGATGTGGGTTTGGGTGAGGAGCACTGTAGGGAGGAACAGAGGACCAGTTTCCTGCCTAATTTATTCAAATATGGAGCCAGACCCCCAGATACATGGCTGAAATCACTGCCTCCGTGTTCAGGTTTCCAGTGGGCTGAGTGAAGGTGCGGAGGTCTGTGTGCCTGCCTGATGGGCACCACCCGGGCCCTGCCGAGAAGGTGCGGGGGCCGTGCCCTACGTGGGGATGGAGCCTTTCAGAAGGGTGCTATATCATGTTCGTTTTTCAGTTCATTTGAACTGCTCCCAATTTCCTCCTCATTATTAAATTGTTACATTTCAGATGATCTTTACTTCAAAGAGAATTGGAAAGTGTGGGTAGGAGAGTCTAGCCCTCTACTGTCTTCCTCTGGCTCCCAGCTTTGCTGGGCTAATTTCTATCTTGAGGCGAGAAGCCTGTTTTTAAATTGGCATCAAATGCTTCTGACTTGGCTTCTTGCTCTGAGATTCCAGGAGCTTCCATGTGGAGGGTGTCATAGGCATTTTACTCTCTGGGGAGAGGGGGACACCACATGGTGAATGAGATCTGGCGTCTCTTCTTTGACCCTTCCCGTTGCTTCAGGTCAGAGGAAGCATGGGTGGCAGCCCCGAGGGGCATGTGGTATGAGGCAGAGGGCGGTCGAGTTACATGTATGTATGTTGCTTTCTGTAGCATCCCCTGCCTCCCACACATCGCCATGGGACGTGAATTTGCCAGTGTGGACATCCTTGATTTTTGTTTGTTTTAAATAAATTCTTTATATTGGTTTAGTAACAACTTAAATACCCCTCTGGCTAATGAAGAAAAAACTAAAACACTCAATTATCAAAGAAAATATCTTTTGGCTTCGAAAGATTTACTTATTTACATCCTTATTTTTATACTAATGTTTTTTACTCTCTGAGACTAGAAACCTTTAGGAAGCTCTTTTGAGCCAGTTTGAGCTTTTGTTTCCCTCATGGGTTTCAGTTTCTAAATACCTGTCAGTAATTAACTTTTTTTCCATCAAACTACAGTTGGCCCTTTAAATCTGCTGGTTCCAGGTCTGCGGATGCAGCAGACCCCGAATCAGAAATGTTCTGTTATTGCCAATGTGTTCTGTGTACCACGGTAGTGGTGTCTATACTGAATATGCACTTTGTTTTTTCTTGCTGTTATTCCCTAAACGATACAGGATAACGACTATTTAGATAGCACTGACACAGTATTAGGAATAATTTAGAGATGACTTAAAGTATGTGGGAGGACGTGTATAGATTATATGCAAATACTACACCATATTCTGTAAGGGGCTTGAGAATTCATTTATAACTAGTCCGTCTCCGATATCAAGGGATGACTGTACTTTTCAGTTGCAGAGTAGTGTATATTTAGGGAGGAATGCAGAGAGAATTCTCTGCCCAGTACCTGGTGAGTCCTTGTCCACTTATGCCATGTCCTCACGAAACACCCAATAAAGGGCCCCTTCCTCCAGTAGTCAGAGGGGGTCTCTCTGAGGTGATCCGGAAGGAGAAAGCAATGATGTTTTCTTCAGATAGAGCTTTTAGTCAGAGGAAGCACTGATTACAAGGCCCGGGGTGTGGGACTGATGATGTGAAGGAAGAGGTGGCTCCTGGGCCAGGCCTCAGGACCTCCCATCCCATTCTGATGATGGACTTCAGAAATACACAAGCCAATAGGAAGCTCAGTATGTTCAAACAGTGATGGGATGGTGAGTGACTTGGGGTTTAAGCAGAGAAATCTTGAAAGAACTGACTTTTTAAATATATTTTGAGAACCTTGCCAAGAGAAGGTCTAAGAGCAGAGGATTTCTAAGCAGAGGATTGACTAGTGCAAAGTTTTAGGGCATGAATACAGGGTCGATGTGTTTAGGTAACAGAGAAGAGGTCAGTGTGTGTCTGCCTGAGCATAGGGATCCCAGAATCCTGGCCTGCAGGATTTGCTGTGGGGGGATTTTAGGTTCTTTTTTTTTTTTTTTTTTCCCCATATTTGCCAGAGGGTATGTGTGCTGGGGGGGGGGGGGGGGCACGACCACAAGAACAAACAAGCGAGAAAACAACCCTCCTCCTAGGGATGGTCAAGCCTCAATCCCTTCTCCATTTCTTCCTCCTTTGGATTTTGGGTACACACAAACAAATGTCCAGTGTATTTCTCAAGCTGCTGGGCCTGGGACTCAAACTGCATAGTTTGTCATGTGGACAGCCTTAACCTCTAGGCCACAGGCTGGCCCTAGGTGGTGATGGGACCTGGCTTCTGTCTGGGGTCCTTGGTCACAGTGTGGCTGTAAGCAGCCACTACTGACTCCAGCAGAGAGGAGCTCACTGGCGGGCCATGAGGAGAGTGCTCTTGGGACCTGGCTAACTTCATGACCAGTAGCCGTACTTGAGCTCCGCGCAGGACTCTCTTTTCATGGACCATCTGCTCCAATGCTGTAACTTGAGTCATAGCCTCTTTAGCCAGTGTGGGATCACTGTTGCTTGTTCAGAAATACAGGGGTCGGGAACCAGCAGTTAGCGTAATGGCTATGTCGCTGGACTCCCACGTAGTCGACCGTGGTTCGCGTCCCGGACCCGGTGGCTTAAAACTCACGCCGGGCGCGTGTGCGTGCATGCCCGAGATCCTGAGAGGAGAAAGGAGGAGAAGGGATTGCGGTGTGACCATCCCCCCTGGGAGGTGATTTCTCGCTTTCTGTCACTCTGTCTGTCTGGCGAGAGCACGCGCCCTATAGCGAAAACCTCTCCCCCCCAAAAAAAAAAAGAAATACAGGGGTTGCCCCTGATTTCCCTCAAGGGGGCTCAGATGAGGCGAGGGGGCAACTCACGCCACACTGACCCCGGCACCTACTTTCTGCAAAGCCCCGTGTTTAGTGTGGTGATCGGTGATGAGATGGCTGGCACCTGGCCACTTCAGGCCAGGGAGGCTGCTGCTGTGTGGCCCGTGTTGTGTGTTTGGGAAAGCTCTCACACTACTGGGCATTCACTCCTTTTAATCTTACAAAGAAGTTTTTCGTATGTCTCTCTCAAGTTACAGTGCTAAGTTAGAAGATAAAATTCAAATTGAGGTTCATTTGATGCTTATTAGTGGGATGGACTTTGAACTAGCCCTTTAACATGAGGGCTTGTTTTCTCATTTAAAAAAAAGGAAGCAATATGCAACAGGGCATTCATTGAGACGATCTGGAATAGTTTTGAAAATGTGAAAGCATCATGCATGGGATACATGTGGAGACCTGCTCATATTGTTATGTATGGCTATTTTGAGGGAGGGAGGAAAGAAAGAAAATACTTACTGAGTACCTCCTCTTTGCCAGGCACTTGGTAGGTGCTATTTAAACTTTTTTTTTTCTGTACGGTGACACTGTTTTGTGTCATCTGTTTTGACAGGTGAAATAAAATCAAGGCTTATAAAAGTCATTTACCTAGTGTTGCGTGCCTAGTGGCGGGGAGTGGTTGAACCCAGATCTGGTGAATGCACGCTGCCTCGATAACAGTCCACAGATGTTCTCTCATCTTGGGTCCCTGAATCATTGGCTGCTGGCATTGCTTTTGGCCTTTTGTTGCTGTGCAGAAGGAAGTCTACTTTCAAGCATGGCTGGAACTAAGTGTGTCTTCTTTATCCCTCAGGACTCCAGAAGACCTTTCCAGATTCATCGTGGAGTTGCAGCAGAGAGAGCTTGCCTTGAAGGACAAGAACAGCACCATCACCAGCAGGTAGACCCACACCCCAGGGTACTTGTGGGGGATATGTTTGTTTTGGAGAGTTATTAGTGAGTAGAAGCGTGTTCCCACTTGGGTCGTGACGTAATAGCTGTGCTTCATCATTTGGTCTGCCTTGGCCTGAGATGGTGAGGGAGCTGGGGTTTGAGGGTAGAAGTCACTCTGTCTTTCTAACCTGTGGCAGTTCGACACAGTGGAGACACCTTCAGGCAACATGCCAAATCACCACTGGGTCCTTAGTGGTTTGGCTCACTGATGCAGGGGTCTGTCTCTGTTTGGATCAGGAACATAGTCCTCTTCTTAGTGGTGTGAGGTTCCGTGTGACATTGTCATGATGTAGAAACTTGGTCTGGGGGTCGTGGTGGTGGTAAAAGCATGTGTGTCAGTGTGTGTACAGACTTGTGCCCTCAGGTAGGCCTACAGAGAGTACCCAACAGCCTAATATCTTTGCCTGTCAAGGATGACAGTGTACACAGCTGGCTTTTGCTACTGGCAGACTGTTCCCAGCTTAGCAAGTTCAGAGGGAGGTGGCTGTGTGACCCTGTCCAGGGCCTGGTGGTGTTTTTTCTGCCTCTTTACACCAAACATGTGGTGTCTTTTTCAACAATACCTCTCCAATTCTGCGCTGAGGGGGCTTTTAAGGTTCAGTTCAATTCTGATACTAGCTATAGGAGTTAGCACAGCCCCACAGATTAAGGGCTAGGTCCCACAGAATGCCCCACTCAGATGCTAGCCACAGTAGGGGAGCCTCAGGTTTTCCACACTCCATCCAGCTGCATATTCAGGGCACTCTGTGACCCTATTCTCTGTTTGATCATTTGCCATCATCAATAGAATGACTCGGAGAACTCAGAAAAGTGCTTTGCTTATATTACTGGTTTATTATGATGGGTACAGCTCAGGAACAACAAAAAGGAAGAAGGGCATAGGCCAACATCTGGCGAGCCTTCAGGCATGCCCCTTCTCCATATCCCCATGTGTTCACCAACCCAGAAGCTCCCTGAGTCTTGTTGTTCAAGAGTTTATACAGCATGGTGGCCAGAGGGTGGCAAGTGGTAGGATGAAGTGCTCTGCAAGGCTGACCTACATGGGAAGGCTATGGGTTGTGTCCAGAGACTTCTCTGAGTATGCCAGACATGTGTCAATAATCTGGGACTGTCTGTGGATTGTGGCATCACGACCCTGTTGAGAGCGCTGTCTGTCTGTTTGTTCATTTGTTTACTTATTTATTTCCTCTTCTTCATGGAAGAAATGAATAACTTAAAAAAAAAAAAAAAGGAGTTTTTAACAGCCTGTTCTTAGTACCTTCTGCTCTCTCTCTGGAGATGGTAGATGGAGCTAGAATTACCTCTAATCATTGGTCATTTTGTTGAACAGCCCCACCCTGAGCCTACGTAGGGGCCCCACCTGAGTCACCACTTCAGAATAAACTCAGATGTGATCAAAAGGAGCGATTATAAAAAATAAGAGACACTCCTATCACTTAGGAAATTCCAAGGATTTGGGTGTTCTGAGCAGAACCAAGGAAGGGACAAAGACCAAATACCTGGGTCTTCCCATCTCTCTGTCAGGTGGGCGCTCAAGCTCCCTCTCTGATGACTGCAAGGTGACTGTGCAGGCCTAGTGTCACATCTAGAGACAGAAAGGAAGTCTATTTCTCTGTTGTGGAACAAGGACACCGTTCCTAGGGGCCCTCATTGGCCAGCTATTGATGGAGAAGATGGAGTCACCATGATGAGCTTCAACTAGCCCAATTCCTGGTTGAAGCATTGAGGCAGGTGGGTGATTTGCTCCCATGAGCAGGGGACACAGGGGAAGGCCATGAGGCAGTGGCCACAGCGGGATCCATGGTGCCCTACTGACCAGCAGGCGGCTAGGCGGGTGTGTGAAGGGAGTTTGGGGCTGGCCTGTCTGCCGTTGATTATCGAGCTACCTCTTCATCCTCCTATGGAGATAGTACTTTCATAATTTATTACTAGCCAGAGGAAGAGTTTCTTATTTTGGGGGTTGATGTCACTCTGAAAATTGGCTTTTAGAAGCATCTGGTTATGTTGGACATAATCACATCAATTTACTTTAAAAACCTCAATGATAAAGATTGCCTTTTGCTTTCAAAGCCACTGTCAGATGAAACAGGCATTAACAGTGATTTGAAATTAAAGCTTTAACATTTTGCCAGGCGATCCTCTTCATTTTACTTTGAATATAAAACAGAATGAACTATTAAGGGAAAGGAAACTTGTTGGCATTTTTCTTGTCAGTGAGGTACTTCATAAAATATTTGCTTTGGCCAGCAGCAGCAAGACCAGTCTATATTCAGAGAGAGCTGAGGAAGGGGACGTCCCCTCTGACATGCCTGACTCCACCTTCATTCGTGGTCATACGTGTGGACTTGGGTGCAGGAAATCAGTTGAGGTCAGAGTCTCTGCCTCAGGCAGCAGCCTCTGCGGTGGGCAGGTGACCTTTGTAACCTGTGACCTACTGTCTACCTCTCAGAACTTGCGTGTCACTCTGGGAAGAAGGGTGAGTCTCAGGCATCTCATAGAAGAAATCACTGCCATACCTTCTGTTGCAAAACAGGTACTGTCGTGCCTGCTTAGTGAGCTCTCAGAGAAGAAGATGAGTCTCCAAGACTACCCCTGCCTCATGTGGAGGTGGGAAGTCAAGGGAGCAGCTGCAGGGATGTTTCAAGGTCCTCGAACACTTTGCCAGATCTTTCTGTCCTGCGTTTCTTTGTGATGGCTTTTTGTGTCCTGTTCCCCCGGGACTTGCTGCTACATGTTGGTGCCTTCAGCCAATGCGCAAGCTCCAGATGGGGCTGGGAGATAGCACTACCACCCAGCTCTGAGCTGATGGGAAAAGTGGAGAAATGCAGGCCACTTTGGTCACTGAAGTTGGGGCTCTGTCTCACCAGTGGTGTCGGGGAAGCAGGCTGGGTCTGCCCTAGCTGTCTTTTATCTGATCCTTTCTCATCTCTGCCTTGTTAGCCATCAGGTGCTGGAGGAGAGATCTCCAGCTTAGCATCATGTCTGGAAACGGAGAGTCCTGGGGTCATGGTGGTTGCTGCTTGGAGGGGGAAAAACACTTCTTATCAGAGACAACCTGGGCCTCCTGGTGAGAGTGTCTCAGGGCCCTCAGGTAGACAGGTGAGCAAAGACTTCCTTTACCCACATGTGGCGAGCCTTCTGTGTGGTTGGAGTGAAGATGTTCCGCCTATGGGACAGGGTGTCCTGCCCTCTGATTCACTCCTGGGCTGCAGGCCAGAGACAGACCCTAGGGCTGCATGACGCTGGCAGCACCAGCCCTGGTGGTTGGATCTGGATTACTCCGCTCTGGCTTTGGTGCTTGCATCCTGGCCTGGCTACGCTGGCCTTGTCTCCTTGGCCTCTATTCTCTGAGGTGAAAACATTGCTGTCATCACAATGCCCTGTGGAGGGAGCAGGGAACTTCAAAGTTGAATAGCTAATCGCATCAGAAATCTGTTAAAGGTGGTTAAATAGAAATTCAGATGAGATGGGGAGTAGGCAACCTGGCGGTGAGGTCAGAACATGTCGGTCAGGGCCTGGAGAGCCTTGCCACGTTTTTAATAGTGGGCTAGGTAATGGCCAGTTCCATGGCCTGGTGATTAAGGCAACTAAATCCCACATGGCCTACTGCATGGTTTCAGTCCCCGACCTAGTGGGCATGTGTGTGTGCCCAAAATCCTGAAAAGAGGAAGAAATGGAGAAGGAATTATGGTGTAACCATTCTCCATGGGGAGTAGTCTCTCCTCTCCCTCTCCTTGACTCTCTGTCTGGCAGGTACAGACACACTCTGACAAAAACAAAGAATCACATGCAGACACTGAAGAGCAGTCCTATTGTACTACAAGGTCACAGTCTCATGGGAGACAAGGCTGTTTCCAGGTGTTTTGCACACCTGTGCCAACCACTGGGCTCCTGCTCTCATGCGTACCTGTTCTCATTCGCTGTCTGTACTGCATAATTGATTGTGTCCATTTTCTTCGCTCATCAATATTCACAACATTTTAAAAACTATAATATGCTCTCTGTAGCTGCCCTATACTTCACAAACCTGATGCTGGGTGTTTTCTTCAAGATTTTGCTACTATAAATAGTATTATAGTAGACTTTTTATCGCATTACCTTTGAACACTATTTCCTTGGCGTGAGTTCCTGCCTTGGAATGGCTGGATCTGTGGTATACATATTTCCAGAAGTTTGGCCTTTAGAAAACACATGCTGCAGATCACCCGATTGATTGTGCCACTCTGAGAAGTATAACGACAGTGCTATCTTGAGACGTAGTCACCCAGCTGGTAGGTACCCTCTTCCCTCGCTGATTCCACATGCGGAATGGAATGTAGCACCTTCCCTGTCATCACTGTGGGTAACTCAATGTCCACGTCACGGCTTGTGTCTAGTACCCACAAGGTGGAAGCCCGAGGGGCAGCTAGTGAGTCTTGTGGGTCTGTCTGAATTGTCACGTTGCCGTCTTAGCTTGCTTCATGACTCTCACCCCACAGTTACTACACTAGCATTCCTGCCTGTTTTAGGCAAGAATCTGGAACACTTCCAGCAAGAAGAGTTCTGAGTGAGGGACAGCGCCCGAGCCAGGGTCTGTTCCCCACATTGTGTGAACGAGGTGCATCTGCCCTGAGCATATGCTGAGGTGGAAAGTCACCTGCTGCCTCTTCTTGGGAAGATGAGATGACATCATACCTCAGGGCCACCTGCTGGGCACCAGCCCATCCGCCATGAGGAAGGCATCATCAGTACCAAGTTACAACTTTTGGCCCCTTGTTGCCAGGAAGTCATGGTACCAAACTCTGCTATGAGTTTAACTGAAATTTTTATCTTTCTTAATGTTTCAGGAAACTCAGTGATGGGACTTGTTCCTCCTCCTGGGCTTGGCCCTGTAATAAAGAGACAGAAAATGTCCCAGACCCTTCCTGATGGCAGGATATGGGGATTTACTACCTGCAGTAGGTACCAAGGGACCCACTGGCTTCCCAGCAACAGGAGGTGGGATCCCCTACCTGTAGAAGGTACCTAGGGACCGCCAGCTTCCTGAAGGCAGGAGGTGGGATCCCCCACCTACAGTAGGTACCTAGGGACCCGCCAGCTTCCTGAAGGCAGGAGGTGGGATCCCCCACCCGCAGTAGGTACCAGGGGACCTGCCAGCTTCCTGATGGCAGGAGGTGAGATCCCCTAACTGCAGTAGGTACCGAGAGGCTTGCCAGCTTCCTAACGGCAGGAGGTGGGGACTTACTATGTGCAGTAACTGAGGGGCTCACGGCTGGCTTTATGCAGGCCTTCTCGAGTGTAGTACTTGGCTTGCCTCACCTCAGGTGTAGGGAATGCCTATCTGAAGGGTTGCTCTGATGCTTAAGTGAGATCTCGCAGTTGATAAGGCACTTGTGTGTAACAGATCTCAGTAATCCATGCCGATGTGAGGATGTGATAAGAAGAGTCCTTGGGTTGCACAGCCAGGGGCCAGGGAAGTCCGAGCTGGCAAAGGGCAGGTTGTAGAGCTTCAGAAGAAAGTCCTTCAAAGAGAACCAAGTGTTTGCATGCCTTTCCATGAGAGGATGTCATAACCCATCAAACCAGGCCTTCTGTTTGTTTTTTCCCTTTCTTTCCCATCCTCGGACAGCTCAAGAGGCATCATCGATCACTGATATGGATAGGTGCTGTCAGTGCCCGTCTCCTAATCCTCTTTACCGCTGGACAGGAATTTAATTACAGTGCAGGGGAACTTTGCCTTTTCTTGATGCTCTAAACTTGTTTTTAGCTCTTGGAGTCATCAGACCTCTTGCTTACAAGGCTGAGGGCAAGGTGGGTTACTTGGCATTTTTGGAGATCTGGGAAGGCCCTTGCTACACCCTGGTTAGTGTCCTGGGGTTTCAGGGACCCAGGAACTCCTGCATAGCTTCTGCACTGCTTCTCCAGCTCTCCTGCTGTAGAGCTGTGTACAGGAGGCTGCCTTCCTCTGAGGCTCAGACCATGGCCCGAAGGGTAAGGGGCTGACATGCTCTGGAGGAATGCTGGAGACTAAAGATTGAGAGCTAATACAGGGGTAATGTAGCCATGCTCTATGGAATTTCTCTGCTCTGCTAGAAATAAAGGCCATACTTGGAGAGGGATGGTAGAGGGAGTTGGGGCTTCTCAGGGTCCTGTTGGGGTACCAGGGTTTAGGGTGCTTGTCTGTAATTATGGTCATGACAATGATGGTGCTGGTGGTGGTGATGATGAGAGCAGCCACCCTGGGTTGGGCATTTGCCTGTACTGTACACTACACTAAGTGCTTCACTCAAACCTTGAAGGACGCTTGTGGCAGTTGCCACTGTTATCCCCCATTGTGTGCAAGAGGAATGTGAGCCCCATTTGGGCCCAGATCTGTGTGTTCCCCAGAGCTCTGCATGCTGTGTTTGAAGATAGAGCCCAGGTCCCTGAGAAGCTCTTAACATGGCTGCAGTCCAGGCCCTTGTCACTTGTTTCTCTACCTTGGAGAGTGGAGACCCTGAGTCGTGAGTCCTGTGTGGCTCAGTGCTGCCTTGCCCTTCTGAGGCCTCTGTTCACCTTCCTCAGGGCTGACTTAAGGTAGGCCTTCTGCAGGACCGAGTGGAGAGATGTCACTCAGCAACATTGACAGAAACGTATCTCTTTGTGTCTTGGTCTGTCTTGGCCACTCCGGCCAGCTGGGCTGGTGCCTTCTGGGTTGATGACTCCCTTTGTGCAGTGCAAACACAGAATTGCACTCTGGCTTTGGACTGCTCTAATCACTGCAGTTAGTAGTACTTTTCTTTTGGAGAGGTTTTTGCTATAGGGCGCGTGCGCTTGCCAGAAAGACAGACATAGAGAGACAGAAAGTGAAAAATCACCCCCCAGGGGGGATGACCACACCACAATCCCTTCTCCTCCATTCTCCTCTCGGGATCTTGGGCACGCATGTACACGCGCCCGGCGTGAGTTTAAGCCACCAGGTCTGGGACTTGAACTGCGGTCGGCTACATGGGAGTTCAGCAATGTAGCCATTATGCTAACTGCTGACCCCAGTAGTTCTTTTCTTTTTTAAGTTAATTTTTTTTTTTTTTTTAGTTTTGTTATAGAGTGTGTGAACTCTCCAGAGACAGAGAGAAATGTGAGACCCACCCCCTGGAGGGGTGGCTACACTGTAGCCCCTTCTCCATTCTCCTCTCAGGATCTTGAACACACACATGTGCCCGGTATATTTTCTCAATCTTCCGTGTCTGGTACTTGGACTGCATGGCTTGTCAACTGTCCCAACCACCAAGCCACAAACCACCAAGCTACCAGCTGGCCCCTCTGCAGCTAATTCTGTAGATGACTCATGCTGCCTTTGGGCTCTGTCACAGAAGAGGCAGACAAGTCCCAAAGCACCTGGAGTTGTGGCCTCTCCTGGATGCCCTGCAGAACACCCTGCAGGTGCCTCCTCCTATGCTTGGCATGCTGCATCTGATGCTGCTGTCCTCAGACTCCTGTGGTCCCCAGGTGACATTTGGGGGTGAGTTCTTGTTAGTGAAGGAGACTCAAGGATAAATGGACGAGACGAACGATCACCACCTGCATTGTCCATTGTGGAGGCAGTGCACCCGGTGGGTGTGCTTTCCTGGCGTTTACAACCTAGAACTCTTGTCGCTTCCCAGGAGGGAGTTGAGATGAGCACAGTAGTCATAATTCTTAATGTGGCCCTCCTCCTGCTGTTTGTCCAGAGCGTTTAGGCTGTCCTCTAAACCATCTTGAAGTATAATGAGCCTTGTCACCTCTGTCATCTCTGGTGTCTGTGTGAGTTATGGGCTCTTGAGCCGTCCAGAGGCCAGCAAGGCCAGCGACTGGTACACAGATTCACGATGGCTGGGACGTGCTCTCGGTGCCTCCAAGTGCATTTCACTCAGTGCCTGTGGCACTAGCAGAGGGTGTTCAGAAGTTATTGTGGGTTCCAAGCATAGGCTGCCTGGTTCAAATCTTGGCTTCACCACAAAGTAGCTCTTTGTCCTTGGATAATGTAGTCTTTCTATGCTTCCCCCACCCCCCCTTTTGTTTTTTTAGTGGTTCTTTTTTTTTTTTTTTTTCTTAGCGATTTTTGCTATAGGGCGCGTGCGCTCGCCAGAAAGACAGAGAGAGACAGAGAGACAGAAAGCGAGAAATCACCCCCCAGGTGGGATGGTCACGCCGCAACCCCTTCTCCTCCATTCTCCTCTCAGGATCTTGGGCACACACGCACATGCGACTGGTGTGAGTTTAAGCCAGTGGGTCTGGAACTCGAACCACAGTTGACCACATGGGAGTCCAGTGACATAGCCATAACGCTAACTGCTGGTCCCTCACCCCTGCCCCCCATTTTTTTTTTTAAAGAGTTTTTTGCCTTAAGGTGCATGCACTTGCCAGAGAGAGAAAGAGACAGAGACAATGAGAGGGAAAGTGAGAAATCACTCATTTCTGGGGTAGGGGATGGCCATGCCACAACCCCTTCTTCTCCATTTTCCTCCTGGGATCATGGGCATGCACACATATGTACCTGGTGTGAGTTTCAAGCCACTGGGTTCAGGACTTGAACCGTAATCGGCCCTGTGGGAGTCCAGTGGTGTAACTGCTACACCCCCTAGGCTGGCCCCCGGTGCCTCGCTTTTTAAGGTGATGATGATGATGACAGTGATGATCCTCATCAGTAGTTGTGAGGATTGAGTAGGTATCTCCGTGAAGCTATAAACTGGCACCTGGCACTGTCAGGGTGTTATCATCGTCGTCATTTTTTGAGGGGAATGGGAACTCAGTCATTGCAGGAGTAGGTTTTCCAGCGAGCTCTATAACGGATAAGAAGAGATACTTTTGTCTGTGGCCAGTGGTGATGATTAGAGCGGTTTGGGCTAATGGTGCTTTTGAGAGTAGAGATGACAGAATTTGCTATGGGTAGAAATGGTTGGCAAGAGAAGGGCATTAGTGAGGACCATGGCCCAGCCCTGTTTCTGTGCTGGGCTGTCTCCCCCAGCTGTGTGTCCTTGCCAGGTCTCACGCTCATCTTAGCCACTTACTGTCTTGGCATGCGCTGGCCCCTGGAGTTGCCAGTGAGGTAGACAAAAGTCTCACTATGTCCGCTCAGCTTTTAGTGCCACTCAGTGTAAACAGACTTTGGCAGGAGGTTTTGAACCAGCTGTATCTAATGGGTTGTCTTCTCGCTTCCCTTGGTGGCTGTCCACTGCAGCCAGTCTGTGCCTGGGATGTGGGGGCTGGGGAGGAAGGGCTTGCTTGATGTGAGCTTAGGACTAGCCCCTGGTGGCACATGGCCCCGCTGAGCTCTCGCCATGGGTGCTGGTCATGTGTCCTGTGGTTTTGTACCCTGGAGTCCTGACGTGAGCTGCTCTGATTAGGTCAAGGTAGGAGTACCCAGCCTTTGTGCTGATGGCCCAGTCGCCTGTGTCCTGGCACTGCATCTTCCAAGGCCTGGCCCAGCTCTCACAGATCCTGGCACCCCATGCTCCAGGGCCCAGCTCAGTGGTCCTCTGTCCACATGAGTCCTGGCACCCGTCCTCTAAGGCCAGGCTTGGTAGTCCCCTGTCCTCACTTGGCAGTGCCCATGTGAGCTCTGGCTCGTTGCTGCATGTCACTGTGTGCACGCTGCTCTCCAATCTTAGCCTTTTCCTTTGGATGACAAGGATTTGTGTCCCTGTTTCCTAATCTTGCCTGCTTTACCATCTACTTTCCACAGAGCTATCTGAGGGAATCTTTTAAAACTATAAATCTGGGGGCCAGCAGATGGTGTGGTGGCAAAGGCTCTGGACTCCCATATAGTCAACTGCAGTTTGAGTCCCAGACTTGGCAACTTGCTTTCTCTTTTCCCCCTTTGCCCTCTGCCTGTCTCTCTCCCTCGTGAGAGTACATGCCCTATAGAGAAATAATAATAAATAAAATTAAATAAATCTTAAAAAAAATGTGAATCAGGTTGTGTTGCTTCCTTACCTAGAGCCCTTTTATGGCTTCTGTTTCTCTTGGGACAAATTGCAAATTCCTTTCTAGGGTCCATCAAACTGTGCATTCTGGGTCCTACTGACTCTCTAGCCCACTGACCTCTCGAGTCCCCTCGTTTCCTCTGCTCTGGCCACGCCGGCCTCCTGCCATCTCTGGACAGCCCACATCCAGCTGACTTCACCTCCCTAAGCCTTGTCGTAGTGCGCACCTCCCCTCAGTTCAGTTCTGAGCTCAGTTCTTTGCTCAGGGGGCCTTTGCTGCCCCCGCTGAGCGAGTCTTCCATGATAAACTATACTGTATAACCATGTCTGTCCTCTTTATATGCCTCTGTGTGTGCATGCTGTCTCTGCAGGCGGGGCGGAGCGCTATACCTGGGTACCTCATTCACCTCTGTGCTTCTGGCAGGAGCATCCTTTGTGGCACACAGCAGATGCTCAGTAAATACTAAATGAGGGGGTGAGAGAGTACGAGGCGACTGCCGGAGTCAATGATGCCTCCGTTATTCTGGCTGCAGAGGCCTCAATGTTGGTTCTTCCTCAATGTTTCTTGTCTTTTTCACATCCCCATCCAAATCATAAAGAAGTTACTGTGGTTCCACCTTCAGAGTGAACCAGCATCCCACCAAGGCACACCTCCCATGCCACCCAGTGCTGTGCTCTGCCTGGATTACCTGGCCAGCTTCTGACTGCTCTCCTGCTGGCCCTGATCCTCTCAGCATTGTCTGGGCAGCTCCTATGGCAGCAGGAGGGACCTGCACGAGCCCTCCCGCTCACTCTGAGCCCCAGGGTTGGTTGTGATGTACCCTCTGACCTCACTGTCCTCACCTTCCTGACCTGTGAGAGGTCACATACTCTGACGTGCTGGGCCTGCTCCCTGACTTGCCTTCGCTTTGCCTCCCTTGGGTCTCTGTACAGCTTCTGTTAAAGGAGCCTTCTATCTCATCCAGTAAGGGTGGCCGTCACCTGCCAGAGGGGGCCTCCTCCAGGTCTTGCTTCTGTGTTCTTGCTAACACTGACGTGGTTGCTTGATAGTTTACTGATTTATGTTTATGTGTGTTTCTCCCAGTTAGAGTGTAAACCCAACGAGAGAGCGGGGTCTTTGGTCACGAATCTGTGTCTACTAGGCATTTGTTAGTGAACAAATAAATGCCTTCCTTCATCTGCAGTGTCCCATCACCTTCCTGAGAGCAGGTAGCGTGATGGCTGCATGTGTTCCTGTGTCCTCGTCCCAGCCTGGCTAGGTTTAGGTGCTGGGTGGGGCATCATTAAAGGTGGGGTATGGACTGGGGCTTACAGGTCTTGTTTGGTTCATCTGCGTTTCCTCCGTTCCTTCCTTGGAGCTTTTGGGTCCCTGGCTTTGTTAGGTATAGCAGCTGAGGTAGGTGAGTGTGCTGTGACTGCTTGCTCTGGCCTGGCACTGACCCCTGTGGCATCCTGGCCATGGTGCCTGTCAGCTCTGAACCACCCACAGCCTGCCTTGCTCTAGACTGCAGCAGATTAATGGTTTAAAACTGTTAGCACAACATCCCACTAGAGAATAAACTTTTCTGTTTTGCTTTATGCCTAAGTGATGAGTTATCTAATTTCCTTGCAAATGGCACCTGGGAAGGCTGCTTCGCTCCAGGTCTGTGACTGCCAAAGTGGAAGGAGCCCAGCCTCGGCCTCAGCGGGCAGGCGTGGGTGTCGAGATGATCGCTCTGCAGAGCACTGGTCGTTTATTACGTAAACCCCGACTGAGTGCCGGCCATGTGCTGGGCAGTATGGGGAGCAGAGAACGAGATGCAGATAGACTGTGCAGAGGAGGAATCGTGTGTGCGTGCGTGCGTGTGTGTGTTCATAAACACGCTCATAGAGACACATACACTGATAGAAGCACTGAGAATGTAAAGGGTGTCTGTTCCGTGGGAAAGATGCGTTTATTTTCTGGCTGAGAAGTAGATAAGGGAATATTTATTGAAAGAAGTGCCTTTTGAGTTAGATATTGTAGTACTAGGGCAGGATTTTTGGAGGAAAAAAAAGAGACAAAACAGAAGATAGCTTTACGAGGTGGGATATTGGTGAAGAGAGTGAATATTTGAATCTGAGCCTGGCCTGCCTTCTGTAGATTAATGTACACGTGATGTATGAGGTGCTAGGACCGGACAGGTCATGCCTGTCCTGGGATGGAGGTGCTCTCAGGGCTGGGAGACCTCAGCTGTGCTCTGCTGATAACTTCAGCCCACACACTGTAGCCAGGCTAGTAGGCCCTGGTTGTGTGCAGATGGACGGGCTTTGCTTGGGGGTCAGGCTCTGGGCTGTGGTGGGATCTGTCATCCCATTTCAGTGGGCTGTGGCCTTCCCTAACTGTGGGCTTTGTGGTCTCTATATGGTAGGAACCATCTCAGGGAAGCTGAGGGTGCACTGCTGGCAGTAGAGAATTGGCTGTGTTCACTCTCTGTTCCCAGCTCTGAGTGTGCCTTGTATATCATGCCTGGGGCTGATCCCAAGCCTGTCTTCCAGCAGTCCACTGCTGGGACATGTGGAACAGGGGGTGCTGTGATGCCCAGGCCAGGCTGCCCTGCCTGGGGCTGTCCTGGGATGCAGGATGTGCCTGTGCCACAGTGCAGTCTTGGCCCATTGAACTAGCCCAGGTGTGGGGGCAGGCGTCCCCACCGGGTAGCATCCTTTGACAGCCACTGTCTTTACCTCTAAAGGGAGTACTGAACAGCATCTGCTTCCCCAGACAGTGGTGACTGCAGAGACTCAGTGGCCATTCGGCCTGGTGCTCAGCTTGGCACAAAGGCAGCTCTGTTGTCTTGTCAGCTTGCATCCTTAGGAAAGCTATCTTTCTTCTGAGTCAATTTCCTCTTCTAGGGCAGGCCAGCAAGTGCCTGTCAGGAGGGTGCCAGGGATCCCGTGGGCCCATCATCCCTGGATCGGGGTCTAGCACCGTGCGCATTAGTACAAACTCTCAGTAAGTCAGGTACCTCGAAGTTGTGTCACTTGAGGGCACGTGAGAGGCATGCCCTCCTGTGTGCAGTGGTCATGCCTGCGTGGTCCCACCTGGAGGCTGATGGCATCATTGCTGCCCTCCTGATGTTGGGGACAGTGCAGCATTGACTCACCTCCATGGTCTACCCTGGTGATGTCCAGCCCGTTTGTTCATGTCTGCCCATCCTTTTGGTTTTCAAGCCCCTTCTCTTGTCTATGGGACTTTAGCAGGAAAAGAGACAACCTGTCATGGTGTCTCAGATTCTAGTATAAAGCAGCCTCAGAGGGTGCTAGCACCTGCTTGCAGTGCCCAGATTTGGACGTGAGATGGTGCCTGCAGCATTCGAAGCCACTTGCTGCTGCTGTCTCCTGTCAGAACCTCTTCGCACGGCCTCCACATCAGGGTGTTGGTACTAAGCTTATAAATTTTGTGGCCAATTAAAGGGAGGGAGGGAGGTGCAGGGGGAAGGAGGACATATAACGGAGAGGCCTTGAAGTGAATGGCTATCTGTCACAAGTGCCTCCCTGGATTGTTTTCCTTCCTCCCCCTCCTAATGCTGTGTGTTCTTGATCCTCCTGTCATTTTCTGCCCAGTGTTAGGGGGCAGGGGACATGGACTCCAGATGCCCATACTGCCAACTCTTTGAGCAGCTGCAGCCTCTCTCTTGCATGACCTGGGAACCTGTCTGAGGCAGGCTTGTGTTTCAGACTGTGGTTGCCTGGCCTCTGTGCCCGAGGTTAAGACCCATCTCCACTGAGCCCGTCCTGGGCTCCAGAGGAGGTCTGGGCTCAGCAGCACCGTTGGCTCAGGCTACTTGTTCAGGTGGCACATGACTACCACCTGGCAGGGGTCCTGCTCTGCCAGCACAGGGACCTGTTTGGATGAGTAGCTTCAGGTAGGGTGAAGGCAGGCTGTGGGCCCAGGTCAGACCCTTCTCAGGGAGCTTTGGGGCTAGGATACTTACTGTCCTCTCTGACTGGGCAGGGGCCAACATCAGCTGTTGCTGGGATGTGAGATTGCTGGCCAGGGTTCCTCAACCTGCCGCGTCAGCCAGCTTGTGTTGTCTCTTTTCAGCAAGATGAGATGCCATTAATATTTCACACCCAGACTGTTTCCTTGCATGTTTTGCATTTCCATATTTAAAATGGCATTTACATATTCATGGCTTTTTAAATAAGTTTTTATTGTTAAGGGATGTGGAAGTGGATAAAATGTGAAACTCCCCCTTTTATTCAAGCACTGGAAAAAAAATTTTATCCCCAAATGCAGTCACTTTCTGAGCATTTAGTTCTGTAGCAGTTGCCATAGGAGCGTGCCCCAGGGTCATTGAACTGCCCTCCTCTGCCTGCAGAGGCTGGCCTGAGCCGCTGGCATTGCTTCTCCACCTTCAGTCAGGTATGGGGCCTGTTGCTCTTCTACGCTTCTCCTGTGTGCCCTTACCTTTGCTGGGACTTGGGGACTCTGGCATCCCTGCCATCATTTCCCTTCTTTCCGAGGAAAAGTCTAAGGCAGACAGGGCTCCTCATTTTGGATGTAGACTCCCTGATGGCCTCATGTAGGGTGAATCCAAGCCATTTCCAGTAATACCCAAAATGCTCCTACTCTTCCTCCTCCCCTTCTGACCAGTGTCAGCGGTCACTGTTGTCCCTGCACCAGCCCAGGGTGCTCTTGGGTCTTCTTCTGCCAGCTGGGACATTGAAGGTTGGTCAGCTCTGTGACATGATCCCCTTTCTTTAGGGGGAGCAGGGGAGCAGCAGCTGCCCCCTTCCACCTGCAAGGCCCTTATGAGGGTCACCTATAAGGATGTGCGTGGACTGCCCTGGGCTACTTGAGGGCTGCTGTTGTTACTATTTATCTGCGTTTAGGTACCGAGTTCGGCTGAACCTTTGGTCTGGCGTGTTTGGTAGGGAACACAGTGGAAGATAACGAGGACTAGAAAAAGGTAGGAGGTGTTGGAAGAGGTACCTGCAGGTTATTTCCAGGCCTTGGGTTTTGTGTGGGTCTGATCTTAAGCACACAGAGGTCCTGGAAGTCACCAGGCCCTTCAGGGGAAGAGTAACTGATCACCTGGCAGAGGAGCAGGTTAAGGGCTCTTTAGGGTTTAAATAATAGGCTATAAGACTAAAAATATTCTAAGAGAACCCAAGGAAACTGAGGTCCACGGAGTGGAGGCGATTCTGCCTGGGTCACTGATGGAGTCAAACCTAGAATATAGATTGTTCTGATTTCTAGTCTATTTTAATTTATTTGTTACTTATTTAGACAGGATCTTACCATGTAGAGATCCTTTTGCTTCATCCTCCAAGCCACTGAGATTACAGGTGCATAGCGCTGCACCCTGCCTTTAGGTTGGATGGGGAAATCAAATCCCAAACTCCCATGTAGTCCCAGCCTGCTTAGCAGTACGCACCATTGCAGCTGGGCCTGTTTTTGTTGATTTATTGATTTAATTAATTAATTATTTATTTTTTTGGAGAGGTTTTTGCTGTAGGGCGCGTGCGCTCGCCAGACAGACAGAGAGAGACAGAGAGATAAAAAGCGAGAAATCACCCCCAGAGGGGACAGCCACGCTGCAATCCCTTCTCCTCCATTCTCCTCTCGGGATCTTGGGCACGCACGCACACGCACCCGGCATGAGTTTTAAGCCACGGGGTCCGGGACTCGAACCGCGGTCGACTACGTGGGAGTCCAGCGACATAGCCATTACTCTAACTGCCGGTCCCGATTTAATTTATTTTAACAAATCTCTCTTTATATGAAAGAGAGACAGAGAAAGAGAAAACCTCAATCAGAGTCCGTCTTCACACTGCGATCCACCTCAGCCAGCCCCAAATCTTGGATATACATGCCTACTGTACTCAGAGAGGTCTCCGGACACAAAACTGGAACCTTTGCAGGTGGATCAGCTTTCTTAGAGCATTGTGTTGCCGCTATGCTACCATCTAGCCCCATATTACCATATTTTAATTTTCTTAAATATGAATTTATTTTATCTCTTAGAAGCCTTTCTAAGTAGCCCACAAAACCTTTCTAAATAGCAGAGCAGTTCACCTTCCTTGGCAGGCCGTGGACTACAGCCCTGTGAATGGGGAAGGATGGGCGGTCCTGAGAGCACTTCTGGCCCAGGAAGTCCGGCACTGTGGCTAGAACATAGTGGGATAAGGGCTGTCAGCTCAGGCTGGCAGAGGGGAATGAGCAGCTCCACGGGAAAGTGCACAGCCCCTGGCCAGAGCTCAGGCTGTGACGAGGATGCTGCTTTGGGTTGGAGCATCCAATTGGCTTTACACCCTGCTGACTGCAGAGGAGCTGTGATCCTCCAAGGCCTCTTGGAGCATTTCATTCCAAGATTCCATTCACGTATGGCACTTCCTTCCTCACAGTCGTCACTCTGTCTATGTAGGGTGGCTGTGCACATGGGAGGGGAATGAGACAAAACCACCTATTATGTTCTTCCTCCTGGCTGCCTGCTGTACTGGAATATTGGCTTTGGGTCAGCCTTGGCCAGGACTCGAGGCTTCCTACTGAATGTTGAGCCCAACCTATGAGGCACTTCCATTTCCTTAGGCTCCTGGCACCTCCACTCTATGTCGCAGGGGCTGAGAAAGTACAGATGTGTGGCTGTTGTCATCTTTTCAGCCAAGTTAGCCCCTGTGGGTTTACTTTTTCAGAGATTGGAGATAGAGCTAGGTGACAGTGTCCTTGCACATGGAGGAGGCCCTGCAGGCGAGTCCTCATCTATTTTCTTGAACTATCTTAACAAGCTGGAAGTGTGAGTTTGGCATTCATGCCCCAAGTCCCCACCTCTCAGTGTGGTTTTTCTTCAGTTTTGTCAATAAAGTCCCTTTTCTCCTCACCTCTCCATGCTGAAGTACTTATCTCCCCTGGCCACTTGGTCGTACGCCTGCCTCGCAGAGTTTCTGAGGATGCCTCACTTTATTAGGCTGAGTGGGTTCCGGAATAGTGTGTGCCTGTGGAGGAGGCAGCAGCAGCCTCGAATCTGCTGAGAAGCTACCGCAGAGTGAAAGTTGGGAAGGTCAGGAGTGGACAGAGATAGTGCCCAGGACTGCTTTATTAAAGTGTGTCTGAAAGGGAAGAGTGCTTCACCTTGGGTTGAGTAATGTGTTCTCTTTCCCTTTCTCACTCCCCTTGGGAACCTGTGCTAAACTCTCCTACATCCTCTCAACCCTCTATGGCAAGTTTAAAACATTTTCAGAAGAATTAGACTGTGGCAACTCTCATGCCCCTTAAAATTATAGGTTACATCTGTTGCAGCAAGTCGCTTTAGGGGGCAGCATGGTATGGTGGCTAGAGTACAGAGAGGGAGTGCAGTGCTGGGCTCAAGCCACACCTTATCAGCCCTGTGAGTTCTGTGATTGTGGATGAGGAGCACAGTGTCAGACATAGTAGTCCTCTTCGTGAGCCATAGCTGCTGCCATGACCAGTCTCACCCGGACCTGGGTGGGGGGGACCTCTGCCCACTGCCTGTTTGACTTTCTCCACTGAAGCCTCCAGGGTGGGACGGGTCTTAACCTGACAAATTCCCACTTCTGGTTTTCAGTCAGCCTTGTATGTTGGTGTCCGAGGTGACCCAGGGACCTCTGGCAAGGTGTATCTTCCTGGCTGAGGTTTTCAAGCACTGCCAGGTCACATGCCCATCTTCACCTAGGGCAAAAGTGGTATGTGCAAGTCTCAAAAAGGGTGGGAAGGGGAAGTTTTTGGAGAGGTTTTCACTATAGGGCGCGTGCGCTCGCCAGACAGACAGAGACATAGAGACAGAAAGCGAGAAATCACCCTCCAGGGGGGATGGTCACGCCGCAATCCCTTCTCCTTCTTTCTCCTCTCGGGATCTTGGGCACGCATGCACACGCGCCCGGCGTGAGTTTTAAGCCACCGGGTCTGGGACGCGAACTGCGGTCGGCTACGTGGGAGTCCAGCGACATAGCCATTACGCTAACTGCTGGTTCCCAAGAAGGGGAAGTTTTTGGAGTTACGAACTCTTGCTCTCCTTGGCTGGATAAAAAAAGTAATGCATGCCACAGAATAGAGAGCATCCAACTTCAGCATCCCAATTAAGAAATGGCATTGGGAGAGCCTTGGAAGTTTGAGAGGAGGACACGATCACTGTCTTTTAGAAATAGACAAATTACCTTCTTTATCGATCTCCAAAAGGCAGCATTAGAATTTAGATTTCTTTAAACATTTTGGGGAAAGAAAAAAACAAAACAAAACAAAATAAATAATATTTGAATGTAATTTATTGTTTTAAGAAGAGGATGAGGGAGATAGTAAAGAACACTTGTGTGTTAGTGTCTAAGTATTTTGGTGCCTGAGCTTATGCTGCTTTGTTTATTTTGAAGGAGCTCATATGAGGCCTCTCTCTGGGAAAGTAGCCCACACCCTTGGAGCAGGAGCCCACACAGGGGCCAGGGCTGCTGGGAATAGCTGTCTGGGTAGACCGAGGATAGGAGTCCCCAATTCACCCAGGCTTGGATGTCTTTGGGCTCTCAAGACCAGAGTGTCATTGACGGGACAGTGAGCAGCCTCTTATGAATACTGCTTTCAGGTTCCCTGCTACCTTTGTGCCAACTTCGTGATCCCTGGGCCAAAAAATGTACTACTCTGCTGGGTAGCCCAGCCACTGTGGCTGTTTCTCATGAAGGAGGCCAGAGAAACATACACATTGATTGTTGATGTCCCAGGACGAAAAGCAGCTTTCTGGTGTCATCAGGCAGTCTTCTGCCTTCTTTCCCTCCTTGTTTGGCAGAGCATAAAGCCAGTTCTATGCACTTTTCCCTTGTAGCCTCAGCTACTCAGCCCAGAGTTGGTGCTGGAGATGAGGCCAGTGATATGGTAGCAGAGCTTGCAAAAGCTTCCCTCTGCCCCCAAGGACTCAGTCTGGCACACCTGGCATAGGGACACCTGAGCTCAGGATCTCTGTCTGAGAACTGGGGCCTCAGAGGACAGATGTTCCAGCAGGCAAGTGGATTCAGTATGAGGGAGGGGTATTGGTATGGACCAATGTTGAAGACTCCTGTTGGTGCTTTGTACCTCAGGGGGTCTTTGTAGATCCTTTCATGAAACTGGGTAAGATAGAATAGGAACAGATATACATTCATTCAGCACCTGTGGGTACCAGAAGCTTTCATACTTTGACCTCGTTTAATCATTATACCAACCTGTGTTCTAGGTAATGTCCTTCTTGTTTTGCAACCATTTCTACAAGGTCATAGAGCTGCTTTGTGTTGAAGTCTGGGCATGAACTCAGGGCTGGCTGTCTCCAAGCCTGTGCCCTCTCTCATCACATCGCCTTTCTTTGGGTATTGCCTTTTCAAGCTTGGATAGTCAAGGATTGCTTCTTTGGGTCATAAGTCCTCTATTCCTGACCCCTTTTTAATACTGTGACCAAGAAACACAGTTTAGCAGACTCAGAAGAAAGAAGAGCATTTATTTAGCTTTTGACTGGGTGACACTGGTCAGTGCACTAGCAAGTGCTGAAGACCCATTTATACCTTACCGGGGTTGGAGTTCCAAGTAAAGTGGAGTATTATCCTTGCGCAGAAGGAGCTTTCTTTCTGCCTGCGAAGATAAATTAATGATGAGTCAAATAGAGGACTGGAAAGTGGTGAATTCTGTGGCCCTGAGCTTGGCCACCATGCTTCCCAAATGCCACAATTGTTCACTTGTTTCCTAGGTTACACTCTATACTCTGACCCTTGGGACTGATCTACAGAAGTTCAGATTCAGGACTTTCTCAAGGACATTTCCTGAACTCGTGTTCATAGTAAATCCATACATGATGTCATTATGAGCCAACGGATGTGGATGTAGCACATCATCTCCCAGAGCTGGTCACCTACCTGATCCCCTTTAAAAACATTGCTCTCACTTTTTGTTTTCAGGATCCCTTTATAAAACTAAACATTTATTGAAAACACAGAGCTTTTATTTATTGGGGTCATATCTATCAGTATTTACCATACTGAGAAATTCAATAACAATTAGGAAATTATAATTATGATTATGTTTTTATTAAGAACAACTTAATACCTGTTCACTTAAAATACATTTTTTCTAAAACAAGATTGAGTGAGAAGAATGAGATCGTTTTGCATTTTTGCACATCGCTTTAATGTCTGATTAAAGAGAGGGGATCTTGTGTTTGGAATGCTGTGGTATGCCGTGGAGTCAGGGTCTGAGAACACCTGGTGTACTTGGTGTACCTGGTGTACTTGGAGCACCACTAGCCTCGTCCACAGAATATTTAGCAGCTCATCCTCATGTGGAGGGACACCTCTAGGAATGAGTATTCACTGTTCTTTGATATACTCTTACTCTTTTGTGTGGTATCTGCCCAAAATTCTGATTTTAATTTAGGGGGCATTTTGTGGAGTTCCAAGAGCACCAGTCATTAAACATCTGGGAAGTCTTCCCCAGTTTTTTTTTTTTTGGGGGGGGGGGGCGGGGAAAGGTGTCACTTGTGACTTAGAGAACAGGTCTGTTAGCAGTGTGTCGTGTATCTGGTGGTCGAGGAGGACTGCTCATCCTGTGAGCAGTGGAACTGACTTCTGACTTCCTACCAGGGGTTCCTGCTATAGGAGCAGTTGTGGGAGGCTCCTACCTGATTTCTGGAAGTACCAAAAACCTAAGTAACCTCAAAATGCTCTTGAGTGCAGTGGGGCTACCCTGAGCCCTGAGAGTCTAAGATTAATGAGAGAGAATGGGTCTCCTCAGAGACAGTTCCCATTGCTAGCACATGTGGGCTCTGGGTAACTTGTTATTGAAATGAGCAGATTTTTCTTTTTGTTGTAGTAGGGAAGCTAATTTCTTGTTATTTGTCAAATACTTCCATCTTAAAATCCGTAAGAGAAACCAAAAGCCTTCCCAATATGATCAAGAACAGGATATGATATCTCCTGTCACCTCTATTGTTTACCTTCATGTTGGAAGTCCTAGCTAATGCAATAAGACAAGAAAAGGAAATAATAGATTTACAAGTTGGAAAGGAAGGAAATAAAACTTTGTTCACCAGTAACATGATTGTCTAGAAAATCTCAGAACATCAACAACAAAATCCCTTAGGACTAATAAGCATTTATAGCAAGGCCATAAGATACAAAGTTAATACATACTAGCAGTTTCCTATGTACCAACAATGAACAAATGGAATTTGAAATTACAAATATAGTGCTATTTACATTAGCACCCAAAACCATAACCAGCCAAACTAACAAATAAAAAACTTAGATGCTAATATGTATAAGATCTATGTGAAGAAAATTATAAAACTCTGATGAAAGTAAAGATCTAAATAAATGCAGAGATAGCTTATGTTCATGGGTAGGAATTTTTACTATTAGCAAGACGTCAGTTCTTTCTAACTTGAACAGATTCAAATAATACTAATTAAAATCCCAGCAAGTTCTTGTTATAGATATCAATAGATACTAAAGTTTATATGGAAAGGCAAAGAATCTCAGCAAGTTTTTGTTGTAGATATCAACAGATTCTGAAGTTTATATGGAAAGGCAAAAGACTCAGTACAACTGTTACATCATTAAAGAACAAAATCTGAGCATTGACACTGCCTGACTTCAAGGCTTAGTATATATGAAGCTCCAGTAATTAAAACAGTGCAATATTGGTGAAAGAATAGACAAATAAATTGGTAGAACGGATGAGAGAAAGCCCAGAAATAGACCCACAAAATATAGTTTATTGATCTTTGACTATAAAGGTAATACAGTAGAGAAGGGTCTTTTCAACAGATGGTTCTGGAATAACTGGATATCCACAGGGGGAAACTAAATCTAGACATAGCTCTTACACCTTTCACAAAAATTAACTCAAAATAGATCACAATGTGGAACATAAAACTTTGAAATTTCTAGAGTATAACAAGAGACAATCTAGCTGACCTTCAGTTTGGTAATGACTTTTAAGATAAGACACCAAAGGCGTGATCCATGAAAAAAGAATTCATAAGCTGCACTTCATTAAAATTAAAAAATTTCTGGTCTGCAAAAGATACTCTCAAGAGAATAAAAAGAGAAGTCACAAACTGGGAGAAAATATTTGCAAAAGACATAGTTGATAAAGGATTTATGTATACTAGGCCTTGTATCCACAATACACACAGAACTCTTAAAATGCAACAATAAGAAAACAACTCAATTAAAAAATGGATAAGAGATCTGAATAGACACTTCACCAGAGAAGACACCAAAAAGTATATGAAAAAATGCTTAACCTCAAATATCATTAGAGAAATGCAGATTGAAGCAACAGATCATACTACACACCTATAGGAATGACTAAAATGCAGAACACTGTGACAACACCTAATGCTGAGGAGGATATAGAACAACAGGGACTCTCCTTCATTGCTAGTGAGGATTTTAAAGCAGTACAGCCACTTTGAAAGATAGTTGGGGAGTTTCTTACAAAGCTAAACTTATTCTTACCATATGACCCAGCAACTGTACTCTGAAATCGATTCTAATGAGTTAAATACTTATGTACTTACAGAAACCTGCGGACAAGTGTTTATAGCAGCTTTATTGAAATTACCGAAGCTTGGAAACAATAAAAATGTCCTTCAGTAGTTGAATGCTTAAATAAACTGTGGTATGTACATTCATGGGAATGTTATTCTGTGCTAAAAAGGAAGGAATGAACTATCAACCCATGAAAAGACATGGAGGAATCTTCCTCACTTTGAGAAAGATGAAACTGCGGAGACACTAAAAAGATGAGTGACTATTAGTGATGGGAGGGAAAGGCATGAAGAAGAGGAGCATAGAGGATGTTTAGGATAGTGAAACTACTCTGTATGATACTGTAATGGTAGATACATGCCACTGTCCCTTTGTCAAAATGCATATGTATGTAATCATAATGTTCACAGAAAGCGAATTATAATGTAAACTGTGGACTTTAGTCAATATTAATGTATCTGTGTGGACTCATCAATTGTAACAAATGTACCACACCAATTAAGGTGTTCATAATAAGGGAAACCAGCAAAGGATTGGGAGCATGGCTGATGTGTGAGAACTCTAATCTCTGCTCACTTTTTCGATAAACTTAAAATTGCTCTAAGAAATGATGCCTATCGGGAACCAGCAGTTAGCATAATGGCTATGTCGCTGGACTCCCACGTAGTCGACAGCAGTTCATGTCCTGGACCCGGTGGCTTAAACTCACGCCGGGCGCGTGTGCGTGCATGCCCAAGATCCCGAGAGGAGAATGGAGGAGAAGGGATTATGGCGTGACCATCCCCCCTGGGGGTGATTTCTCGCTTTCTGTCTCTATGTCTCTCTCTGTCTGGCGAACGCACGTGCCCTATAGCGAAAATCTCTCCCAAAAATAAAAAAAATTAAAAAAGGAAAAAAGAAATGATGCCTATCAATTTCAAACAAAACAAATCACCAAGTAACATAGGGCTAGAGAAAGAGCTACCCCAGAGATCAGATTCTTGAGACAGATACAAACGGCCTTGACTTCTCTCCTGAGTCTGTGGAATCTGGCTGGCAGCGTAGAGAAGTGAGGAACCTATACCCATTCCAGGAGATGTGGATTCCAGTTCTGACACTGAGACTTGTGGGCCATCTTCACGCAGGCAAGTCCTTTCACCATCTTCTGTTACCAACTTCTGACTCGCCTCTGACATTCCTGGGTGGGATCTAAGATATGCGTGGTCAGGCCCTCCTGGTCCATGTGAATGGGAGTCACAAAACCTGTGTGAGTGCCAGTTGCTGTTGAGAAAGAAGCAGAGCCATTTCATGACCAGAGACCCAGGGAAGAAGATGGCTGCCACCCTTTGGAGCTTCTCACCAGGTCTAGTAGCCAGGGTGGGAAATGAGTACTGAAGGTGGGGAGTAGGGAGTAAAGGGGGCCCCTGGGGGCAGTGAGTAGGCCGGGGAGGGGACCCTCCTCTGAGATGCTCTGCAATCACTCAGGTCAAAACCTGGGTCCAGCTGTTGAAGGCATGAATATTCCATAGCACCGTTTTGTTAGCACAGTTGTGAGAACAAGTTGATGACTTCAGAGAGGCAGATGCCATCAGGGCCTGTGCAGAATGTCCCCTGGGATAGGCTGAATGGGGAAGGAGAAATAGTATTTTGAATTTTAAATTGGTTTAAATTCCTTAACATTTAGCAATCTTGAGCTGTTCCTTGTCTGTTTCTGTTGGAAAGCCAAGGATGCTTAGTACACTCTCATTTCTCTGCTCTGCTAATTTTACTGCCTTTCCATATTTTCTTGCCATAAATGTAACAGATTTTATTATGGTTAAACCGTTTTTAATATAGCCTCCCATAAAAAGCTAGAGAAATGAAGGGGTTATGCTTTGCCAGGCCTTAGAACACTTACCCCTTCCATTTGAAGCATTTGGGCCGGGACTGCCTTTGGGGCATCCCTGAAGTGCCCCTAACTCGCTGGCCCCCAAACGAGTGTTTACCATATGCTCTTGGTTGGCTACAGGGGACCCAGAGAAAGCTGATAATTCTGCTTGTCCCTTCAGAAGCTCATGGTGCAGTGGAGTAACAAGACAACCCACGCAAGTGATATTTGGAAACACAACTGAATCCCAGAGAGAGGGAGGGGCCTAAGATCATGGAATGCCTGGGCTCCTTTTTCTGACCTGTGGTTCTCAGGGCAGAGAATGAGGGTCTGGTTCTTGGGTTTAGGTTCGTTGGTTCTGTTCAGTAGGTAGCCCACTCAGAAGCTGTTTCTTAGGCAAGATTATGACCAGCAGAAAGAGCTCTGGGCTTAGAGAGGCTGCTCACATGTGCTGGGTATCTAAGTAAGTCTATCTAGTCTCAGAACATGGTGACTTACATGCAGAAATAACCTGGGTGTAGCCCTCACAGCACAGGTCAGGCCTTCTTGGACTTGTCAGGTAACTCGATTGCTGTATCCCACCAGTCACCTGCTGTGGAGGCTAGGGAAATTAATCCAGTATAGCTGCCCCAATAGGGACATTCTGTGACAGCTTTGTGATTTGTCTTAAATATCTATGACTTTTCTCTTTTTTTGTAATTTACTCCAATAATATATCTTAGTGTTAATTTTAAAGTGCTTTTATAAAAAGAATTATTTTGTTTATTTATTTTGTTTATTATTTTTTCACATGAATTTTGCCAGAGAGAGAGAGAGAGAGAAGGAGGGAGGAGAAAAAGAGAGAGAGAGAGAGAAAGAGAGAGAGAGAGAGAGAGAATATGCAAGTTTCCAGGTCTGGGACTCGAACTATAGTTGGCCATGTGGGAATTCCAGCTGGTGGTCTTAAAAATGCTTTTAAAAATTAGTTTCCAGGGGCCAGCAGGTGGCATGGTAGTTAAGGCGCTGGAATCCCACCATAGCCGACTGCGGTTCGAGCCCTGGCAGCTTGAAAATCACTTTGGATGCATGTGTGTCAGTGCCAAAATCCTGATAGGAGAATGGAAGAGAAGGGGTTGCCATCCCCCCTGGGGGGTGATTTCTCACTTTCCTCCTCTCTGTCTGTCTTTCTCTGCTGAGTATATGCACTCTATGGCAAAACTAAATAATAATAAAAATAAAAATAATAATTTCCAGTGAGTAAACATGACCCTCTTAGATTATTTGGCATCCCCACCATGGCACTGTGGGAGCCACAGCAGGGCAGCCCTGCCTAATGGATGACTCTTCACACGTTTTTTATTGTTCTTCTTGTCCTGGCAGCTCAGCTCTCATTGTCTGTGTCCATGCCCTTCGCAGGCACAGAGAGAGCTGGTGTCTTTTCGGTACTTGGAAGGAGAGAAGGCAGTAGTTAGGGCCAGTGGTTCTGATGTTTGCTGAGTACTTACTGGCTCACTGCACTTGCTGCCGTAGAGGGCTCTGTCGGCCGTGTCGCCTCCAGCAGGCGGTCGAGGTGGTCAGCCTTGTGTAGCTTACAAGCAGCTATGAAATCCCAGAGGCCTGGTACTGGGAGAGAGTTTGAGCTGACAGCAGCAGAGGGGAGGCAGGAGGGGAGATGGGGTCTGCCTGGGTGGGCCAAGAGGCTACACAATTGCCCGCAGCAATGTGCAGTCCTGGGGCCTTGGGTGGAGCCCATCCTTCTGCTCTCCTGGAGGCTGGTCCCTAGACCCTGTGAAGGTGCTGTCCATGTGAGAGCACACTACTGGGTGGCACTTGTTTGCCCATGTGGTGCTTCCTTGTCTGTCAGCTGGCCCAAGTGCCCACTCCTCCATGGTGAAGGGCTGTCTTCCCTGCCGGGCCCTGGAGGATGGCTTTCTAGATGGGTCAAGACTGCCCTGGCAGCAGTCCCTATGGGAGCTATGAGTCCCGCCTGCTGGGCTGTCTGCCCCTCTGATGGCACCAGCTGCACTGAGCACCATCCTCTGTCCAGACAGGACCCTGGGGGAGGCTGTCAGCCGAGCCTGGGGCTGCAGATTGAGCTCTGTGGACTGCCTCGGCCATCGTGTGCAGAAACAACTACATTTGTTTTTTTGATCTGTGGGCAGAAGCGAGCAGCCAGCAAGTCTCACCCTGTCCGTTTTGCTCGTCTTCCCTTTGTCAGGAAGATGACTGTTTGTCAGGCCACCTTTCTCCAGACAGGTGGCCTGTAGAGGAATGCAATTACCATGTGTGTCCCCCTCCCCCTCCAGGAGAAATGCCCAGGGCTTCATGTTCTGGGGTTTTGTGCATGACTCCACACTGAGAAACATGTTTCCCTTAGAGTCCTTGTTGCTGGCAGGTCACAAATTCAAATGTACAATGGCAGGAATGTTGTCAGGCAGGAGTGGGTGTCGCCGGGGAGCCTCTCTAAGCCCTTTGGAAACAGAACAGCTCGACCTGCTTGTGCCTGTCCACATTTCATGGTCCTGCAGAGATAAACCTCTTATTCTTCCCTACCTGTTAAAACACATTTGGATTTCCACAGAGGCAGAAACCTGGCCCTTCCCTGGTGGTGGGCAGATGCTTCTTCTACGCACTTTATGTGTTTTCCCTTCTTCCCACCTCCCTGGCCAGCCAAGTCTGTGTTTGCCTCTGGGCCTATGTGCGTGAGCCTGCCCTGGTAGGGAGACGTCTCCAGCAGCTCACTGCATATTGGCACGCCCTGCAGGGTCATTGTGGTGACATTGCTCTTTTTTCCAGGTATAGTTCTAGGCCTGGACTGAGGATTCGAGATGTTGCCCGCATATCCTGTTTCACCTCTGCAGTGGCCTCACCTTTGTCTCCATCACTGCTTCCCCTGAAGCCTAGTGGGTGGTTTGCATGCTGCTTCTGCTCTGGCATTTGACAGATGCCAGGCCTTGCCTCCTCTGTATCTTGTGGTACAGACACTGATGGAGGCCGCCCCTTGGAGATGAGACCGTGGAAATGCTGTCTCTCCTCCTGGCTGGACCTCTGATTTCCTCCTCCCTTACTGAGCAAGGTCACCCCTTCCTGGCCTTGGGAAGAGTGCATGTGAGGGTGAAAAAAGAGGGTGATCCTTCTGCTCCCGGGCTCTGGGAGGCAAGGTGTAGCCAGCCAGGGCACAGGTGGAGGAGTGGACACTCCTGTGGGGAGCCAGTTAACTGCAGGCAGATCTCACAGCTGCTGTCTTGTAGTAGTGAAATGGACAGAGTAGGTGGGCTCTGGGAAGGGGAAGTTGATTCCAGTGACCACGCTGGGCTACATCTGACCCAGTGCTCATGCCAGGAACCCCGTGATGGCCGAGGCTCCAGGCCAGACCGCCAATCCTCTCTCTGACAGAAATTAATTGTGTTTTATTGTTTCCCATTAGTCCTTCTTCAGACACGGCCTGAGGAAGGCCTGCCACACATGCCCTCTGTGGAGTGCCTTGCAATCAGCTGATTCCCATCAGAGGTTTCCCTCACGTACAAGCAGGTTTTCCAGGACTCTCCTGACAGTCATCTTCTCGAAACGGCTTCATTTTTTGTGCTTTTTGTGACCCCTCTGCTGATGAGCGGATTGTTTTATGAGTGCTGAACTGCCCCGGTTCTTAATGATGCCGTGGCCGCCTCCTCCTCCCTCCCAGCCATTGGCCTGGGTGACCGGTGCTGCATTTCAGGGACTCGATTCTATGATGGTTCTGCCAAGTTTTAAGCGGAGCCATTTGGTGAGATGAGAGGTGATTGAGCTAGCCGATGGCAAATGCAGTTCAGTGACAGAGATGTAGAGTAATTAGTCTGGGACCAGAGAACTATAAAGAATGTATGCAGATTGGAATAATCATCTGGCTTCACAGAACCAAATTGGTTTGGAACTTGTTTGGGGGAATGGTTTCAGCAGCTCCTGTAGCACTTGGCCGTGGCGGAGCCAAAGCTCGATATTGAATTGAAGTAGGCTGCGTGCGCCCTTGTAACCGATGGACATGGTTAAAAAGGCATTTTCCTTATTGACTGTGTGTGTCAGAGACTTTACCTGTATCCCTTTGAGTTTCCATGACAGTTCTGAGAGGGAGATACCATCCTTGTCTTTCAGGTGCCAGATAGAGAATGAAATGCCTGCTGTCACATAGCCAGTGTGGGTGGAGCCAGCTCAGACCAGCTTGCAGGTTGCCCCCCTCTCTCTTGCTGTGTTGGCTACCTCTCCTGTGCCAGCAGTGTGCCCATGTGGCCAGGAGGTTCTGGAGAACCCAGTGCCTGGGCCTCCAGGCTTCGTTGACCCCAGTGGGCCTTTTGCTTGATCCCACTTGGCTCTGAAACCCAATGACCTGCTCTTGGAACACTTCCAAGGTATAGTGTGGTCTTGGGTGTATGTGACGTTTGAAACCCAGCCGGGCCCCTGTGGGCTTCATATGTCTCGCCATTCCAGGACGCAAGGGCTCCTTCTCCCAGACTGTAATCTGCTCCTCAGAACAGTGCTGCATGTTCTCTGCCTGCACTAGACTCCTAAGGGTTGCTTTGGTCCCCTCCCTGATCACTCACCGTACTGGGTACTGCTGACTTCCCGGGTGTCTTGTCTTAGCCCTTCTTTCCCAACGTCCGTGTCTGTTCTGGGCCGCCTGCTCTGTCCTGTTGTTGTTGATCTGTTTGCCTCCATAACTAGTCAGAGGCAGCTTTCTAAAAGGCTGTCTCTGCATAGACTCAGTATGAAGCTCTGCATCCTTAACAAGGGTTCCAAGACATGCTGAGGTTCTGGCCTCACCTGCCACTCCCCCATTGCCTGCCCTGTAGGTCTGACCTTCAAGGCCTACTCTGCAGGCTTCTGTGTCTTCCTGTGGCTCATCTATTGATAGATACCGCTCCTGGGAGGAGGTTCCCAGGACAGATGCGGAAACTCCGTTGATCTGTGTCTATCGCTGGTTATATAACCAGAGGGGGTAGGATTGTCTTTTCCCTGGTGTCCCACAACTGACAAAGGACCTGGGACTCCACTTGTGTGAGCACTAAGCAGATCTGTGCTGGAACAGATGAGTCAGACCTGTGGCTAGCACTTCCACGATGTCCCCGATGTGGGGGTTGTGATGAGAGACCCCCTTAAGGAGGGCATTCAGATTTCCTCATCCCATTCATGTTTATTCTTCCCTGGGCACGATGCCTTTTAACTGGAACTCATACATCGTTACTCAAATTGACTGCTTTTATTACAGATTCTCTACTTTAATTCACCTTTGTTTGAAATGCCCTGTTAGATGCACAGTAACATCATTTATCAGCTGATTTACCTGGCAGTGTGAAGTTGGGGTTATTTGTTTTGACGTCTGTGGTTTCTAACAAGACCCAACCCCAAGGGGGATAGTGAAGTGTTGAACACCTGTCTCACCAAGGCACATGGTTCAATATAGGACGGACGATGGGCTCAAACACTACTGAGGGATTATTTCATTATCTCCTTACAGAAAGAACTTTTTAAACCTGCATGTTTAACATCTCCATGAGTGACAAAAGCCGCCGGTCCTTAGAAACTTTGCTGGGTCTTCTCATGTTTTGGGCTTTCAGAGCAGAGCTGGACCTGCTGTGTACTTGTCACAACAGAAGCTTGAAGGTCCCATGCATGGAAGGTGACCAATGATGGTTTTCTGTCTGGTTTCTAATGGCTGTCAGTACCCTCTCACTACGAGTCCGATGGCCTTGTCTGTTGGGTCAGGATGCCACCACTCTTCTGTTCCTCCCTAGCCTGAGGGGAAATCAGGGTTGTATTCTCAGCAGGGTGGGGGTTTCCTGCCCTCCAGGAGCTTGTGCTTCAGCGATCAGAACCCACACCTGCCTGCTCCCGTTGTATGTATGTGTGCACTTGCAAACACCTGTGTCTTTATTTGGAACTGGAACTTGAGGCTGCCCATTTCATCATCCTCTTCTAGGTTGAATCTGCTTTGTCTGATCGGTGAGCTGGGAGCCCCCACAGGCTGCTCTCTATGGGAGTTCTGGTCGGTGGACCACCCTTTAAGCCCTCACTTTGTCTGTTCTTGGTTCCCAATGCTCTCTCACATCGTTTCGCTAGATCTTTGAGGGAACACTGGCCATCGTAGCAGAGGCATTTCACAGGAAGGAACCTGCAGTGCCCCGACACCCCAGGTCACATGGGGAAAGTACAGCAAGGACGGAAGCCCACCACTCCCTCTGCCCTGGGCCACGGCTCCTTTCATGGACAGCATCAGCCCTTGTTAAGAGACTCGCTGACCGCTGCTGCTTTTCTCATCGCAACACGGTAAATGTCAGGAGGCAAAGGGACAGCGGATGCTAATTGGCTGCTTTCTTAGAAGCTGAGTGCTGGCTCACTTTTAAATAGATACTTTGAGCTGACTTTTCAGGTAGTGTGTTTTTCTGAGATTCTAAAGCTAGACAAATGTCAGGAGTCCTTCTTGATATTGTCTCCTTAGTTTATTTTTAAGAGCCGCCAGTAAAGGACCCCAGGAAGCCATTAGGTAGAAACAAAGGCGGGAACTCAATCTAATCTTGAAGCAGTTTCTAGAGCACTCGCATTGCTCAGCATCTCGGCTTCTGAATATGGTTTCTCTTCCGTCTGGTTAGAGGGCTAGCAGTTAATCATCATCTCCTGTTTGGAAACATTCAGAATCTCAAACCAGCCTCCTTGCCAATTAGGAGCTTCTTATTGTGGTGGGGATTTGTAGCTGGATTGAGTTAGCCAGATGCATCCCTTGGCTCACCTGGACAGATGAGCACTTATAAATATTCAGGGGATGTTTTAAACTTCATGTCAAAATTCTCGTTTAACAGGCTAGGAGACACATAATTGCCTGGTGTTCTGAAATGTCACCAAGCGGACACATACTGCCGGTGGACAGAATGTGTGGCTCTGTCCAGCAGGGCCCAGTGTAGGCTGTTGTTGGTGTCTTTGCACTCTCTCCGCCCAGGTCTCTGTCCCATGATTTATGGGTCATTGGAGAGAGCACGGAGCCCATTCCCGTGGTGTTGGTATCTCCTGTCTGGCGTCTCCTTTCTCGACAGCGCCAAGGGGCATTGGAACGGCTATGGAGGTGACTTATATGCCTCAGCCACTTCCCAGCAAATCAGGGTCTTGCCATCTTTCCTTCCTTTCGAGGCCCTACCCCCTGTGTTCATCCTCAGCGTTTCTGCCCTGGCCACCCAGCCCTTCAGTTTGTTGTCCAAATGGCCACCAGGGTGGATTTCCCAAGATTTGGGTTTTACCACCTGCCTAAAAATCTCCAGTAGTTAGAGCCTTGGCTCTCAGGTTGTGTGACCTGCAGGTTTTTTCCCCAACCTTTGTGTGGCAGGCTCCTCATCTGAAAGACGCAGATGTTAAATACTTACTCCGCAGGGTTGTTTTGAGGATTAGAGATTTGCTGACTCACAGGGAGTACTTGGCAGGGAGCCCGGCACACGAGCAGCACCAGGATGAGGGGCTGTGACCCCCCTTGCCCTTAGCTTCATAAGCCAGCTGGGCTGTGGTCCAGGATGGGTGCCTTGTTCCTTCCCAGAGCGCTGCTTCCACCTGTCAGGGCCTTTGCCCTCCCTCTCGTTCTTTCCTTCTTTTTTCCCTTCCTCCCTCCCTCCCTCCCTTCCTTCCTTCCTTCCTTCCTTCCTTCCTTCCTTCCTTCCTTCCTTCCTTCCTTCTTCTTTCCTTCCTTCTTTTCTTCCTTCTTTCCTTCCTTGCTTCCTTCCTTCCTTCCCTATTCCTTCCTTCCTTCCTTGCTTCCTTCCTTCCTTCCTTATTCCTTCCTTCCCTATTCCTTCCTTCCTTCCTTCTTTCCTTCCTTCCTTCCTTCCTTCCTTCCTTCCTTCCTTCCTTCCTTCTTTCCTTCTCTCTCTCTCTCTCTCTCTCTCTCTCTCTTGCTTCACTTTCTTGTCCTTGGCAGACTCCAGCTCTTCCTCCTTCCTTCCTTCCTCCTGGATCCCATACCTTTCTCCAGTCCCATGGGAGGCCTCCTGGCTTCCCCAGGCAGAGTTCGGTGGTCCCTATTCACTGGGACAGCACCTAAGAAGGCTGCCTTCCTATCAGAAACAGGCTCCCAAGTCCATAAGCCTGTCCCTTATTGTTCTGTGTGTGTATTACGGTACCCAGCACCTGGACGAGTGAAGGGCTTGGGCAGGGTGCTGGCGGTAGGAGGTGACACGCCCTCTCAGGGCACGGTATGTGTAAGGAACCAGGTGATCTGCACTGGGGGTGGTGTGGGTGTCCCAGCGCCTCATTGCCAGCAGAGGTGAGGAGATTTCATGATGATGATCAGCTTCTGGTTGGCTCACATGGACCACGTGTGGGGTAGGCGCTGCCCTTTAGGCCTTTAGTGCTGCCACTTCCTGCCTGCCTCTTACCCAGGAGACCCCCCTGCTTTCTGGAAGTATCTCTTGCTCTGTTCACATTGCTTACTGGTTGGTGCTGTCAGCTCTGGGGCAGCCTGCCCTTCTTGGCTGTTTGGTCTCTTACTGAACCAGCATCCCTGTGCCAACAGTGTGGCTTCATTCCCCCATTTTTGTTTGTGCATTTAACTTAAGAAACAGGATCTTCAGAGGCCTCTTACCTCCCGAATTTGTGAAGGCTGGGAAGGACTGTCTGGTGGGGCCGGCTTCCTCTCTGAGTTGTACCTGTAGTTTTGCTTCTGAAGTTGGCCCAAGGGGGTCATGGCACTGCTGCCCCATGGCCTTTCCCTGCTGCATTGCTGTGGGTGGGAGATAAGCAGAGTCCCGCCATGGCCTCTGGCTGCTTCAAAGCAGGATGCCGTCAGATGCCTTCACCCTGAGCCCCTGGGTCCCTGGTCCTCTGTGTTCATCTGCCTGTGTCCTTGCAGCAGAGCCCCTCATTAGCCCTGGTCAGGGGGTTTCCATGTGACTTTTGATATTTTTTTGGGAGAGATGGACTGGTGCAGGGCCCCTGAGTGATTATGCTGGCAGGGACAGGTGTGTAAGTGGCCCACCAGCCTCAGAGCTCACTCTATTCTTTGCTGCAGGGTGGGTTGGAGAAATAGCAAAAGGAAGAGTTGAGGACAGAGACTTGTTCCTGCCAGCAGTGAACTGGGTGAACACTCAGGGCCTAGAGGCAAGAATCCTGGTCCCAGAACCAACTCATTGGTGGGGGATTTGCCCTAGGGCTACTGTGACCTCCTGAGAGTGAGGGGCTCCTGGTAGAATGTATGTGGGTCCCCAGCTCAGGAACACCATATCCAGGGTCTGTGGGCTCTCACGCCTTGAGTACTCCCACCCTGGGGCCTGTGTCGTGAGCATGCCTTTACAGGCTGCTGTCTGGGGCTGCCTTTGTGCCCTAATGGAGAACCTTGCAGGAACACTGGCTTTTCGGAAGTAACTAAAGAGCTCTTGCCAGAGAAACAAAGGCTGCTGACTAATTGGTGGCTTTATTTATTTATTTCTGGGCTTGAATGGTAAACAGCTTTGATTCCTTGCTCAGTGGGAACAGATGGGAGGCACTTGCCTGATTGATTCCTTACCTGCAGGGACGCTTGACTGGGGGTGGGGGAATCTATCGATTGGTGCCGCCTGCCAAACCCACTCTGAAATAGGCTTAATTGCCTCGAGACTGGCTTCCTAGGACCGAGTGTCCCCATAGATCTTTGCTTGAATTCTCTCTCCCTGAGATTGCTGCCCCTTCCCAGGATTGAAGTCTCTTCCCCATGTGTGCCCTTGAAGGCACCAGACGCCTCCTGGGAGTGATTCTTCTCCCTAGCTCTGAGAATTCCAAGACCACCAGGCAGACTAGGTAGTACTTGTGGTTGTAAGAGAACAAGAAATCCAACTCTAACCAACTTAAGAGAACCAGGAGACATGGCTGTTGGCCTCAGTCGTGCAACCAGGGCTCTCACCAGCGTCTTCTCTCACCTGTCCTGCACCCCCAGCCCAGTGTCACTTGCCGCAGCCTTCCCTGTGGCGGCTGTTCGGCTCTCTCTTGGCTTGTGTCTGCTGCATTGCATCAGGTCCCTGAGCTGGCTGAGCGCTCATGCTGCCCCGTGGGCCAGTTTCACCTGAGGGAGATGGGCCGAAACTGTCCAGATTGTTTTATATACTTACCCTGTGGCTAGGGGTGGGGGTGAGGGTGAGCAGAACTGTGGGGATGGCGAGAGAGGAGTGTTGGACAGATGGAAACAGCGACGTCCATACCCAGTGGTTAGTAGGTGTGCAGCTCTGGAGCCTGAATATCTGACCGGAAGCTCTACTTCTCTCACTTCCCAGCTGCGACCCCAGTGAGCTGTAGTTCCTTCACCCGTACTGGTGGGGGTTGTGATACCACCCTGACAGCCCAGCCTCCTACCCTCCCCAGGCCAAGGAGGCTGCTCCTTGGCTTCCTGTCTCTGTGCCTCATTATTTATTTATTTATTTTGGAGAAGTTTTTGCTATAGGGCGCATGTACTCACCAGACAGACAGAGACAGAGAGAGAGAGACAGAGAGACAGAAAGTGAGAAATCACCCCCTAGGGGGGATGGCCACGCCGCAATCCCTTCTCCTCCATTTTCCTCACAGGATCCTGGGCATGCACACACACGTGTCCGGCATGAGTTTTAAGCCACCGGTCCGGGACTCGAACCCTGGTCGACTACATAGGAGTCCAGTGACGTAGCAATTACGCTAACTGCTGGTCCCTGTGCCTCATTCTTCAGAATTCACGTGCTGATGAAGCTCTGAGGTCAGCTTGCCCCCTGCTGTGGATCCTAGGCTGCGTCATTTCTGTGTCTTAACTGACTGCAGTAGGCCAGGGTTAGATCCCTGGTTTGTGGTCCTACAACTCAGTGATTAGATAGTTAAGCAAGAATTATATCATTTAAAGTATTCAAAGGTATAAATCCAGTCAGGTACAGGAAGTGAGTAAATCTTAAACGCATAGCCCTGAGCTTTTGCACAGGTTTGCACCTGTGTAGTCTGGGCCTCTCCCAGGATGTAGACTCCTTCCACCTCACAGGTTCCCATGTGCCCCTGCCACCTGCCATCCATGGCTCTGGCTTCTCTTGGTGAACTTCCTGTAGATGAGGCAGGTTGAGGTACTACCATGTGTGGGACTAGATCTGTTCTCTCATAAAGCACAGAGAGAGGCAAGGGTCCTCATCATCAGCTTGCCTGTCTTGTCTTTGGGGAGATAACCAAGATCATTCAGTTGCATTAAATATTTCTTTAGTTTTCACTTACTTAAAAAGAAGATAGTAATTTAAAAACAAGACTGTCTCATACGCTAAGAAACAAGATAATCTGGATGAGATGGACAAATTCCTGGACAAATATAATCTACCAAGAATGAGCCAGGAAGAAATAGAGAGTCTAAATAGGCCCATAACAAGCCAGGAAATTGAATCAGTAATAAGTAACCTCCCAACAAAGAAAAGCCCCGGCCCCGATGGATTCACCTCTGAATTCTACAAAACTTTCAAAGAAGAGTTAACTCCCATTCTGCTCAAATTATTTCTAAAGATCCAAAAGGGTGAATCTCTCCCTAATTCATTCTATGAAGCCTCTGTCACCCTCATCCTCAAAACAGATAAGGACAGGACAAGGAAGGAAAACTATAGACCAATATCTCTGATGAACATAGACTCAAAGATTCTCAACAAGATACTAGCAAATCGTATTCAACAACTTATACAGAAGATCATACACCATGATCAGGTAGGCTTTATTCCAGGAATGCAAGGTTGGTTCAACATACGCAAAACCATAAACATAATACACCATATTAATAGGAAGAAAGACAAAAACCATATGGTCATATCGATTGACGCAGAAAAAGCATTTGATAAGATACAACATCCCTTCATGATCAAGACTCTTAGCAAAATTGGCATAGAAGGGCCATTTCTCAATACAATAAAAGCCATCTATGAAAAACCCATAGCGAACATCATCCTGAATGGAGAAAAGCTGAAAGCTTTCCCACTAAACACAGGAACAAGACAAGGATGCCCACTTTCTCCTCTCCTTTTCAACATAGTTCTGGAAGTCCTCGCCAACGCAATCAGAAAAGAGGAAAAAATAAAGGGCATTCGAATAGGAAAAGAAGAGGTGAAACTCTCTCTATTTGCAGATGACATGATTGTATACATAGAAGACCCAATGGTCTCCATGGAAAAACTACTGGAAGTAATACATGAATTCAGTAAAGTTGCAGGATATAAAATCAATATACAGAAATCGATAGCATTTCTGTATACGAATAACAGGCAGACTGAGATAGAACTGAAAAAACTTATTCCGTTTACCATAGCCACTAAAAGTATAAGATATTTAGGAATAAATCTAACCAAAGAAGTTAAAGACCTCCACAAGGAAAACTATGAGAAGGTAAAAAAAGAAATTGAAAATGACACAAAAAAATGGAAGGACATCCCATGTTCATGGATTGGAAGAGTTAATATAATCAAAATGGCAATTCTACCCAAATTAATCTACCTATTTAATGCAATGCCAATCAAAGTACCAGACACATTCTTCACAGATCTAGAAAAGACAATCTTAAAATTTGTCTGGAATCATAAAAGACCCCGTATTGCCAAAGCACTTCTACACAAGAAGAATGGAGTGGGTGGCATCTCAATCCCCGATCCAAAAATGTATTACAAAGCTGTGGTAATAAAGACAGCATGGTATTGGCACAGAAACAGACATGTGGACCAATGGAACAGAATAGAGTCCCCAGAAATAAGTGCCCAAACATACAGTCAACTGATCTTTGACAAGGGGTACCAGTCAATCCAGTGGGAAAATGAAAGCCTCTTCAGCAAGTGGTGCTGGAGAAACTGGACTTCCACTTGCAGAAAGATGAATCTGAACCCCTACCTCTCTCCTTTGACAAGAATCAAGTCAAGGTGGATCAAGGATCTAAATCTAAGACCTCAAACTATAAAGCTGCTCCTGGAGAATGCTGGGGAAACTCTGGGAGACATTGGTGTAGGGAAAGACTTCCTAAAGAAGACCCTCAAAGCAGAGTCCATCGTCCACAAAATAGACAAGTGGGATTACATCAGACTAAGAAGTTTCTGCATGGCCAAAGACACAGTAGTTAGTGTGAATCGACAGCCCTCAGAATGGGAAAATATTTTTGTAAATGTTGCATCAGATAAGGGACTGATAACCAGAATACATAAGGAACTAAAAAAGGTGTTTGGAAAAAAGATGATCAACCCTATTAAAAGATGGGAGAAGGAGATGAAGAAAACACTCTCTAAAGATGACATACGAATGGCCAAAAGGCATATGAAAAAATGTTCAACCTCCCTCATCGTAAGGGAAATGCAGATAAAAACAACAATGAGGTACCACCTAACCCCAGTCAGATTGTCTAATATTAAAAAAACAAAAAATGATAAGTGTTGGCGGGGGTGTGGTGAAAGGGGAACTCTTTTACACTGCTGGTGGGAATGTAGATTGGTCCAACCACTGTGGAGAATAATTTGGAGATTCCTCAAAAATCTACAGATAGATCTGCCATATGATCCAGAGATCCCACTCCTCGGTATCTACCCAAAGGACAGAAGAATTCTTCATTGGAAAAGTGCTTGCACATCGATGTTTATTGCGGCACTATTCACAATTGCTAAGTCTTGGAACCAACCCAGATGTCCCCGTATGGAGGAATGGATTGAAAAACTGTGGCTCATATACTCTATGGAATACTACTCAGCCATAAAAACCAACAGAGCCCTGGCTTTTGACAGAAAGTGGAAGAATATGGAAGATGTACTGCTGAGTGAGGCAAGCCAGACTATGAAGGAGAGACATTGTATGTCCCCACTTAACATATACCGTTTGTCTGCTTTCTATGTCTGAAACTGATTGACTAACAGTTGAACAAACACAAGAGATGGGTGTGAATGTCAGATGAGGTGTATGTGGAGGAGTGGGGCCCAACGAAAGACATTTAGAGAAGGGATACAGAGGTAGAGCATTGACGGGATGGGGAGGTGTGGTGTTATCTGCTGAAGATATTTCGATCAACGGGTCTGGGGAGAAATGTTCACATATCAAAATGGTCTCATTGTAAGACAAACAATATGATTGAAAGTATATACAAAAATAAAAAAATAAATAAATAAATAAAAAAAAAAAAAAAAAAAAAAAAAAAAAAAAACAAGACTGTCTTTTCCCCCCTTTTACTTAAAGTGGACACAAGCCATTGTCAGCTCTATCCCTGTCCTTCCAGTCCTAGCCACCAGTAAAATCACTGTTAACAAGTGCCCCTCCTCCCATGTATATTGTCTGTATATCTGTGACTCTACCTGCCCTCTCTGGGCATCTCTGCCTGTCTCTCAGTTATCCGTCTATGTCTGTCTTTCTGTGTGGGATATATACAAGGATCATGGAAAATGCATATTGTGAAAAAGGCTGTGCATGCATTTTAAAATGTTTTTGTACCAAAATAAACTTGTATTAACTTGTTAGAATATGCTCAAACACGATCTAGTTTGAAGCACTAAGGAGGATAAGACGTCACTTTGAAAAGAGTCCCTATCAGAGCAACATGAATTGTGCTAAAGTTGAAGCAAAAACAGACATCAAATTTTGGTGAAGCTTGGGCGATAGAATGGTGAAATTACTGAATCTTCTTGAAAAAGTTTATGGGGACAGTGCCTCAAAGAAATCAGCAATTTACAAACGGATAACTTTTTTTTTTTTTTTTAAGGAGTTTTTTGCCGTAGGGCACGTGTGCTCTCCCAGAGAGGCAGACACATTAAGAGGGAAAGTGAGAAATCAACCCCCAGGGGGGTATGGCCACATTGCAGTCCCTTCTCTGCTCCTCCATTCTCCTTCCTGGATCATGGGCACGCACGCACATGTGCCTGGCGTGATTTTGAAGCCACTGGGTCTGGACTTCAACAGCGGTTGGCTATGTGGGAGTCCAGAGGTCACCGCTATGGCATTTGCTCGCCCCTGGATGACTTGTTTTAAGAAGGGATGAGGTGATGATGGTATCCACAGTGATAGACGTCCACATCAATTTGGAAGAGAAAATAAATTAACCTTGTTTGTGCCCTAATTGAAAAGGGCCAAAGACTAACAGCAGAAATGCTAGCCAACACAGTGAATATCTCAGTTGGTTTAACTTATGTAATTGCACCTGAAAAATTAAAGTTGAGCAAACTTTTTGCTCAATAGATTCTAAAACTGTTGCACTCAGCTCAGTTGCAGACAAGAACAGAGAGTTCAATGGAAATTTTATATTATTTATTTATTTGTCATGGGTCCTGTACACTTGTCAGAGAGAGAGAGACAGAGCTATAGAGAGAGTAGAAGAGGGAGAAAGCACCCAGCAGTGGGGGATAGTCACACCACACTCCCATCTCCTCCATTTTTCCATTCTGCCAGGATTTTGGGCATTCACATCTACCTGGGAAGTTTTTCAAGCTGCTGAGATGAGAATCTGAACTAAGGTGAGCCGTGTGGAATGAGCTCTCTTCTCTTAACCACTAGGCTTCAGGATCAGCCTCAGTGGAAATTTTAAACAAGTGAGATCATCAAGACCCTGAAGTATTTCTTCGGAGAACTGTAACAGGAGAACACATGACTTTACTAGTATGAGCCTGAAAACAAAAAGCACAATCAAAGCAATGGGTACCAAGAGGTGGAAGTAGTTCAGTCAAAGCAAAAGTGGACCAGTCAAGAGCAACGGTCATGGCAACAGTTTTTGGGATGTCCAAGGCATTGTGCTGGTTGACTTTCTGGGAAGCCAGCAAACCCCCCAGGGAACCTGCTCCAGGCAGCTGAAGATCTCAGAGTTCTTTGGAGCGCCAAAGAGTGATAGCATCTGCTTATTATGAGAGTGCTTTCAGAAAGTTAGCCAAAGCTTCAGCGATAAAGCTCTTGGGAAGCTGCACTAGAGAGTCTTATACCACAACAATGCTCCTGCTCAGTACTCTCATCAAACAGGGACTTTTGCAAGAGTTTAAGGGGAAATCATTAGACATTCACCTTACAGTTCTTATTTGACCCCTTTTGTTAGTCTGCTAATCTTAAAAAATCTTTAAAGGGCACCCATTTTTCTTCAGCTAATAATGTAAAAATAATATAAAAAGGACTGTATTGACATGGTTGAATTCCCTGGACTCTTTGGTTTTTAGGAAGACTAAATGCTGCCATTGGTTACAAAAATGTCTTGAACTTGGTGGGACTTATGTTGAGAAATGAAGTTTAGGGCCAGCAAGTGTTGTGATGGTTAAGGGGACTGGATTCTAAACGGCTGACTGTGAGGTTCCAGTCCTGGACCTGGTGGCTTGGAAGATAAGCTGGGCACAAGTGCATGCATGCCTAAAATCCTGAGAGGAGAATGAAGGGGAAAGGTTGCAGCATGGTCATCCTCCCTGGGTGGTAATTTCTCACTCCTCACCCCACACTACCCCCCACCCTCCACCCTGCCATCACTTCCTGGCAAGTACACATGCCCTATAGCAAAAAGAAATTAGGAAAAAAAGAAACTTGATATTTATGTTTTTATCTTTTTTTTTTTTTTTTTCTTTCCTTTTTTGGAGAGGTTTTTGCTACAGGGCACGTGCACTTGCCAGAGAGACAGAAAGCAAGAAAGCACCCCCCTGGGGGTATGGCCACGCCACAGTCCCTTCTCCATTTTCCTCTCGGGATCTTGGGCATGCACGCACACGTGCCCGGCGTGAGTTTAAGCCACCAGGTCCGGGACTCGAACCGCGGTCGACTACATGAGAGTCCAGAGACATAGCCATTGCGCTAACTGCTGGTCCCTATGTTTTTATCTTTTAATTCCATTTTCCATGAGCCTTTTAAAATCCCTTGTACCTTGGTACCCACCCACATCAGGTGCTGGGACAAAGCAGGGGACAAAGCCCAGCGAGGCAGGGTAGAGTCAGTTGTCCTACTTTCAGAAAATGCAACTGTCTAGTGTTTCTCTCCCCTACTGGACTCTCACTCAGGACTCCTGGCCTGCTTCTGAGGCTGTTTGTCCTGTGCTAGGCTCCCGTGGCTCATGTTATTTGTCCCCTTGGCTCCAGGCCTATACCTGTCTTATGCTGACGGCAATTCTAGGACTGTCTTAATCTGCGACATAATCCTGCTTGAGCTCAAAAATACCCTGAAAAGCAAGGAGATAAGTGAGTTTCTAATGAGCTGCCCACCTGGAGCTGTGAGACCGTGCCAACCACCCATCAGGGACTCCAGACAGGGGACTGCTCCTTGACTGTGCTTGGGCTAAAGGGCATGTGGTGTTTTACAGCTTCCCCTCGTCTCTGCCATGTGCGTAAAGGGCTGGGGGCCTGGGCACAGGAGGCTTCCTGCCGATGTCGAGCAGCAAGTTGGGAGAGTGGCTCTAGATGGAGGAGCAGAGGCTCTATATGGGGCTCGTCCTCCTACCTGTACTTGATATCAGCCTGCGCCCGATATGGAAACAGGAAGCTAATCAGATAGTGGGCTTGGCATCCCACGAAATTTCGAGAAGGGCTGAAGGGCCCTTGGAGATGTCTGGTCTAGTTCTGTGTCCCTGAAGCCTGCAGTCTGATGTGTTCAGTGGGACCAGGCATAGATGCCTACAGGAGCCATGGTGTTATCATGTGTTGGGCCACATTAAGGTCCTCCGTAGAGATAGGGCGTTCATGCTTGTCTGAGCCCTCTGTTCTTTGGCTGCACAGTTCTGAGTGAGTGACTCTACATAATGTCCTCCTTTCTCACGAGATTGCACTGGGGGCCTGTGGCTCACCGGGGGCCCTCCTGCCTTCTCACTGGGCTCCCTTGCATTAGGCTTCAGTGTCTGCATGTGAAGGGAGTGTGCTGTGGTCCTTGGTAGATGGAGAAGACCCTCTCCCCACAGTTCCAGCATGACCCTCCCCACCCTGCAGCCCTGGAAACTTTGGAGGGCCACCCCTGAGCCTTGCTCTTGTCTCTAGGCCTCGGTATAACTTGGCACTGAACCCTCTACTTTCGTTGTCCCCCATCTTTGCCTTCCTTGGCATATGCTGTTGTTCACAACCTCTCCCGAAATGATGCTTCAAGATAATTATTGGGTCATCGGAAAAGTCATGACACATTTGTACATAGAAAAATATGTCATGACTATTCTAATATTTCCCAATATTATGTCTTACGTTTTACAAGCTTGGTTGTGAGGTATTGGGGAAGTAGAACAGAAGACATAGTTCCTGGTATTAAGGAAGCTTCCCAGGAGGAGGGGAGGCAGGAACCAGGCTCATAGAGGGGCCAGGCAGCCTGCTCTAGGTTGCTCACATCTCAGAGTGGTGAAGTCTGCCAGGTGCTCCTGGGTGTGGCCCACAGCCTGCCCTCTCTCGGGGGACGTGATTTGTGGAGATAGTTTGTAGCTGGAGGATGGAGGGCTGACCTCTGGGAGCTCTGCCTTTACTGTTATGGGGGGGTGGGTTTAAGCAAGGGTTGTTGTGGTCAGAAGCGTACTTTATTAGAAAGTGTGATTTGGTATGATAACAGTGAGTTGTTGGAATGAGCACAAGCCAGTGGGGAAATCAGTGGAAGAGAGGTGTATTGGGGCCAGACAGGCCATGGGGAATGTTCCTGAAGGACCAGTGAGGGGCCAGTCAGGGAGACCTGAGAGAGGGGAAGGTGCCTCCATCTTGGGACATGGGGGAGGAGCAGGTCTGCAGGAGGCATGGGGCATCCCTGGGTGTGAGAAACATGAGACGCCTCCATGTCCCCAGGGCAGAGGCTCAGAGTGAGTGAGCAGATGCATTGGCCTTGGACCATAGGGTAGAGCGAGTGACTTGGGGATCCTCTGCCCTGGATCCACCTGCTCTCCACGCCTCATGCTGGGAGGATGTTTGTCAGAAAGGTACAGATGGGGACTCAGTGCCAAGGGAGCCACAGCTGGGAATGTGGTCTTTGGCCTGGGGACCTCTTAGTCAGAGAGCCAGGGAGGGGGTACTTCTTTGTCCACACATTTTGAGTTTTCAAATGGGGGAAATGGGAGAGGGAAAGGAGGGAGCTGGGGCAGGAGAATGTCAGAGCAAATTAAATGCAGCAGCAGGAGGCCTGCCTGCACGGTGTGAACCTCCTTGATTTTTGTGCAAACACCACTTAGCTGAGAGTAATGGGCAGCATCCCTTGCAGTCCTGGAAGTACCTGGCTCTAACTCTCCAGCCTCCTAGTTGTCAGTGCAGCATTAGGAAAGTACTCATCATATGGATGGAGTTGGCTGCTGTCAGCGGTCCAGGGTGCTGGGCTACAGGGTCTGGGTCCTTGACTGAGAACAACTCGGCTCAGGGTCTACACAGAGGTAGAGGAGGGAGACAGCTGCACATCAGAGGGAAGCTTTCTCCTCCAAAACTAGGCCACAGCCAATCCCACAGCCGGGGAATGTTGGTGGACACGTCAGCAGGTGCGTCATGTCACCTGTGAAATCCAGCCTAGTTTTGGAGTGGCAGTGCCGTATCCAGAGGAAGGTCGTGGGCAGAGCCTGCCTCCTGGAATCTACGGGGACACACAGGAGCCTGCCGTGCATAGGCACCTGGCTGCTTCAAGCCCTGTTCTTCCCTGGTCCGTCTTCCAGCCCCTCGTGGGGTCTCACTGGGGCAGAGGCTCAGAGTGACCTGCACCCCGACCCTGGTGTTTGTTGGTATGTGCTGTGGCCTTTTCAGGGCTTTGCCTACAGAAGTTTTGCCCGACTAGATTCTCCTCTCTTGAAGGACAGAGGCCCCTTGTCTCACATTTAGGAGATCTTAAATATTTGCGGAATGCAGCCCACTTTAGATGCTTTAGAAACATGCAGATGAGTCAAGCTTGAATCTCGTTCCTCCTTCAGTATTCAGTTCACATGGAGCCACCTCCTCACTCCTTCCATTCACACACGCAGCTTCTCCTCGGCCAGTCCTTGCTTATTGTCACACTGGGGAAAAAGTACAAGAGGCAGATTTGTCCAGAGGTCATAGTGAATTGGGCAGTTTGTTAGTGTAGCCAGCACCTGAATGTCAGCCGTATTATATTCCACTAATGCCTGTTCCCCATTTCTCATCTGACATGTGAGGAATCTATTAGCTACGTCGCAGGTGGTAGGGCCAGGACTGCGTAGTCTGGCTGGGTCTGGTTCCTTGTACCCTCCTGCTATACAGTTACCTCCCCTACTTGGAGGTGGTAGGGGTGGCTGAAGGGCATGTGCTGGTGGGGAGCCAGGCCATGCAACACAGGATGGGCCCCCTCCTCCTGAGTGCTACCCTTCTGAGGGTGCTTATCCACATCTCTTCTCGGAGACTTTGTGCAGCATTTGTTTCCCACCTCTTGGCTGCTCCTGGCTGCTCTTGGCTGCTCTTGGGTGCAGCCGGGAGAGTTTGTGTCCAGGATCTACACTGACTGATGACTTGCAGGCCCACAGGTTGCATTTCCCTCCCATTGACATGACTGGTGACTGTGGGAGCTGTGATTGCAGTCCTGTCCAGTCATCCCTCTGACTGTGTGGATGGTGAACATGTCCCAGGATTGCTAGGGAGTGTCCCTAAACATGCTGTGGAAACATGGTCTGGCATCTCCATGTGTGGGTGATTCCTCACTAAGCACGTGATAACTACCAGGCTCTTGCCTCTAGGTAGGTCTGTTATTGGTGGGGCTGGGATGAGCAGCCTGAGCTGATGCCATCCAGAGTTTTGGAATTCTGCTGCAGTGGTTCTGTCACCTCTGTACAGTCTTCTGGAAAGCTCCCTGATTGTGTGGAAGTGCTCTTCCAGAAGGAGGGTCTTTGGGTCACTTGTGTTTGCAAAGTGGGTCCATAATGAGAACTCCTATCTACCTTTTGGTCCCAAAAACAGACCATTGGCAAACCTTTTGTATGAAGAGCCAGAGTCAATTCTTCAGCCTTTGTAGGGCAGTTACTCACTTCCCCTACTATAGTGAATGCAGCAGTGACAATTTGCATTTGAATCCGCATCGCCTGTGCTTCAGCAAAACTTTATTTACGAAAACAGACCTTAGTTTGCCTCTGTTAAGAAACCAACAGTCCAAATCATAGGCATGGCTGTCTTTGTGAAATGTCCATCTCTCTGTCAAGCCATCTCAGTTTAGACTTTGCTGCACAGGAGGCAGCCCTGTATGACTGATCCCAGGGGCAAATGCTAACACGTTTTCAGTTGCCAAAGGCAGCTCTTTCCAGAAAGAGACCACAGTTGTGCACTTCCTGTGCTCCTGGTGAGAATGGCCTGATGTTAGAGGAGGACAGCATCGCTGGAGGACAGAGCTATACCCATGTTCGGAAGATCACCTGGTTTCTCTGCCCAGGTTCCCTACTGGCTGGGGGCTGGTCCTGGCATTCTCCTAACTCGGTGTGTATCAGTCAGGAGAGCTCTGTTCTTCCTTTTGTCTTTTTTCCATTGTATCTTCTGTGTTCTTTTATAATCTTTATATTTTAAATAATGTTAGATCAACAGAAAAGTTGCTAAAATCATTGGGTTCTGTATACCCTTCACCCTATTTCCCAGTAGTTAACACCTTAAAACCATAGCACAGTGATCAAAGACTATCAAACAGTAGTATAATGCTGATAACTATAGATTTTGTCCTAATTTTGCAAGTTTTCCCATGGATATCCTTTTTCTGTTTCAGGGTCTGTCTGGGGTTCCATGTTGTGTTTAGTTGTCATGTTCTTCCTGCAGTTGGTGACAGTTCTTCAGTCTCTTCTTGTCTTCCATTAAAGAACTCCGGCCAGGCATTTTATAGAATGTCCTTCTGGGAGCCAGCAGGTAGTGTGGTGGTTAAGGTGCTGGACACTTCCACATGGCCAACCATGGTTCGAGACCCGGACCTAGTGGCTTGCTTTCTTACTTTCCTTCTCTATGTTTGTCTTTCTCTGGTCAAATTAAAATAAAATGAATGAATAAATAAAACTAAATAATTCTTAAAAAAAAAAAAAAAAAGTCCTGTTTTGCCCTGCAAACTTGCATCTGAAGTCACCTAAAAATTGGCAACAGGGAATTCCTACAAGGGATGCCCCAGACTGTCCTGTGGTGAGATCAGTTGGGATTCTAAGAAAAGAAGCACTGAACATGCTAGGGTGATTCATTCAAAGCATTTATTCAAGGAACTTACATGCAGAGGGATGAGGCATCCTGAACGATGTCCTATCTAGGCATGTCTGCAAAGATGATGTTGAGGTGTGGAGTCTAGATAAGAGTTTAAGGAATTTGGCTCAGTGCTGTGGTCAGGAATACCTTGACTAGTGACCGGAAATGTTTAAGGCTTTGGAGTGGGCCCAAGCTTGCAGGAGAAAGGCAGCTGGCTGGGTCACAGAGCTGTCAGGGTGCTTTGTGCTTCTTGGTCAAGACAAAAGAAAAAGAGAAGAGAACTGGGGGACCCAAATAGAGTCTGTCTGATATTTTCCCATTACTGCAATCCAGCTATGCATTTTTGGACAGAACACTCCCAAAGTGATATTGTGTTCTTCATAGTGAGTTGTGTCAGCATGGGCATTGCATGTGGGGAGGGGGGTGCATTGCTTGGAGGGGAATGCATAATGTGGGGGTACTTTGTGTGATATTATTGTGTTCTGTTGTTGGTGTGGCCATATTGCAATCCTTTCTCCTCCATTTCTCCATTCTGTCATGGTTTGGGGCACACACACACACGTGCCTGACTTATTTTTTCAAGTTGCTGGGACTGGAATTCAAAGTGTGGTAGGCCTTGTAGGGTCCAGCTCCTTTAACCACTAGGCTATGGGACTAGCTTTTAAAGGTGATATTAACCTCAATCACTTGGTGAAGGTGATATTTGCTGTGTTTCTCCACTATAAATGTGCAATTTCATATTTTTGGAAATTAGTAAGTTTCATGGGGGAGATTCTTTGAGAGTATCTTAATATCTTGGTTCTTCTCAAAAATTCACCCCCCAATTTTAAGCATCTGTGACCTACAGTAAACTGTGGTCTTATGGTGGTAAGTTTCTTTTTGTCTAATTTCTTCTATAGTTACTAGTTAGAATTCTTTGATGTGGAGAATTGTCACTTTTTCCCATTTATTTAGTCATTTATACCAGGTTTTTTTTTTTTTTTTTCCTATCATTGTTATTTCGTAGGCCATAATCCAACATGATGTTTATTTGGTTTACTTAAATTATTTCAGCTTTGGCCATTGGGAACTTTTCTCTTGTGCCCTTTGTTTAGCCCTTATCTTTTTCCGGACGTTTTCTTACTTTCTGGCATCATAAGGTGCCCTAAACTTTTATTTCTTCTACTGCTTTCTGGGAATCAGCCACTTTTCCAAGGAGCCCTGGTTCCTTTCTCTAAAAGATATTTCGTGAGAGGCTGATGTGGTCATTGGTTCCTAGCCTCTCAGTGAGGAGAGCAGGTTAAATATTTGTATTGTACTAATCCATGCTCAGACACACTGTCTATCTGTATCTGCTCATATGTAGGTGTATTTAAAAAGTCTAGAGTTCATCCTCATACCTGTTTCCAATCCAGTACCACTGGGTTTATTCTAACCTTTTTCTTCTCCGTATTTGTAATGTTTTTCTTCAATATGGAGAAACCCTGCTGTCTTTACATTTTCTCTATATACTTATTTGTTCATCCTGGTGTATACGTAAACTCTTCTCAGAATTGCTCATCTATGACTCTGTGAGAAACCGATTTATTAACTAGAGTGCGGTTTGTCCGTTTAGGTCTTTTTTGTTTTTATCCTTCTGGTATTCAGACAAAAAATAATGTTGTTTTCTAGGCAACTTGGGCTGCTGCTTTTCCTCTCCACAACTTCAATGTTACGTTACTCAATTGTGATACTCTTAGGTTTATCAAATGCATCTTCTGTTTCACTTGAGTCTCTTTCATCCTGGTTGATTTTTTTTTTTTAAATGTTTACATACAGAAACATCCACCCTTCATGGTGCACAGTTTGTGAATTTTGAAATACACTGGACTGTGAACCACCATATCATGACACAGAGAAGTTCATTATCCTAGATCCCCTTTTGAAGTTCATCCCTCCCCTAACAACCACTGGAGTATTTTCTGTCTAGATAGTATGGCCTTTTTCAGAATATCATATAAAGGTAACCTACAGTATGTCGTCTTTCAAGTCTGGCTTCTTTGACTTATCAGAATGTATTTAGTGATTCATTCATGTGGTTGTGTGAATCAACAGTGTACTGCTTTTTATTGATAAGTAATAGTCCACTGTGTAGATGTACCATGCGGCATCTATATTCATTCACCAGCTGAAGGGCATCTGAGTGGTTTCTGCATTTTGGTGAAATCAAATAAAGCTTCTGTAAACATTACTTCTTTGTTTTCCATTTATAAAACTTTTGAGTAGATACTTAGGAGTGGAATCGCTGGGTCATGACAGATTTTTAGCCTTTTCAGAAGTTGCCCAGCTGGTGTCTAGCATGACTGTGCTGTTTTGCATTTGTGCTAGCAAGGTATGAGAGCTGCAGTTCCTCCACATCCTCACTTGCATGGGTCTTGTCAGTGTTTCTGTGTTTGGCTATTTGTATAGGGAGGTGTGTGTGGCATATTGAGTCCCAAGGGTGTGGCCTCCAGGTCCTGCCTGACTTCAGACACTTGCTCTGCTGCTGCCTGCTGCACTCTTTAGCCCTGGTGGCTCACACTGCCTTTTTGGATTTTTCTATTTCTTTGGTGATTCTTGAGTTGTAGCTGGTTTTCTCCATCTGATTTCCCATGTGCAATGATCAAATCTCAGCCCTAAGATTTTGGTTATATATATCCTCTTTTAATACACTTAAATTCCACCATCATTTATTTTTCTTCTCACTTACCTTCTTTTTCATTTGTTATATTTCTGTAGGACTTTGGGGAAATTTTGTACCTAGTTCATCTGAGGCATTGTTCCTTGACTAGAGAGAAGAAGAGCTGCTAAGCAGCGACTTGTTAGGTATTGGTGTCTGAGATGGATAATTAGGGACCCAGCCTGTAGAGAAGGAGGAATGTGGAGGGCACCTGCGGCTTTGACCCTTGGCCTCTGAACTGTGGGTGGTGTCTCGACTTTTCTGAGTCCATCTTCATCTTTAGGGTAGTCACATGTACATTGCAATGCACATTCAGTATTTATGGTCTCTCTCTGTTTATGTCCTCTGTTCCACTTTTGTTTTTTAATTTACTTTTTCTCCAAGGACTTAGCTTTAGTGCACCCTATAGACTTTATACTGAAATTCTCTTCTGCTTTTTTGTACTTTACTGTTGCCTGATCCGTTTTTCTTTCTTTCAGTTGTATACAGGACTCATGGGAATGGGGGAGAGAAAAGAAACTCAAGGACTTAATGAGCTTTGTTTGGATGAAAAGTGTGTACTTGTTCCGTAATTTCCATGGCTCTGCTGGGAAACTGTATGTGAGAGAGACAGTGTATTCAGAGGGTAGACTTATTTTGCCTTGTGAAATGCAGGACGTGTTTCTTTAGGGTGTGTATCAAGGACTTCTTTGCCCACGCTGGTATGGTGGCAGGTGGAGTCTTGGTACAAAAACAGTATTGATTGATTGGTGAAACCTGTAGCAGAATCCTCAATAATAAAGCATCTTAATAGTCTGAATGATGGTTTCTTCAGAAAGATGAATTTTTATTGGGACAAAAGAGAGACACTTGACCGAACACCACCACCTGCATTGAGGACGGAAAGAGGTGCTTCATCTGCTGCATGTCTGAACAACTCCCAGGGACTTGCTTTGTGGTGTAGTTCGGCATGAGTCACCATTGTGCTGGGACTTCAAAAGAAGCAAACTCTCTCTTAGACTGTATTAATAGAAGTAGAGTATTCACAGAAAAGGAGGTGACAGTACTGCTGTTCTGCGTTTCACAAAGCCCCTGCTGTGGTCTGGCTTACATTTTGGAGGTGGCTTCTGAAGAGGAATATTAGGACAAGTAAGGTTGACAGTGGGACAGAGCTATCGCACAGCCGTTCATCTAGCTGTGCCTACTGTGTGCTGAGGCATGGAATACCCTGTGAAGGAAGACATCGTGGCCATTGACTTGCAGTCTAGCAGCAGCAGGAGGCTTTCAGAATCTTCGAGATGCCATGGAGCTGGGTGTTAGACTTTGTGTCATTCTAATGAATTGCACAAGCCTCAGGAAAATATGCTTTAGTTTAACATACAGAGATCCCTGTCACCTGTAAGCCCAGATCGGAACATCTCTTAGACTGGAAAGATGTGTGGCCTCATGACCATCCCCGTCCTTGCCATCTCTGGGCTCTGGTGATTTCGTGACTGTGCTGAGCCCACACTTTCCCCTTTGTTAGCAGCCTGACCTCTGTGCGGTGGAATAGGAGGGTGATTACTGTTGCCAATTGTAGGACTTCTTGTGTGTGTTCAGAAAGTACCCAAACGGATTCAAAGGAATAATTAGCGTATCCTGTAAGATATGAATCTTAATTCCTAAATTACATATTTAGCAGATGGTCCAAAATAGCACTTGTAATGGCAACATTCAATTAGTGAGTTTAAAAAATGTATATTATTGCAACACTCTCCGTGGGTTTTATTTAGAGGTTTCTAAATATAGTGCTATAAAAACACTGAAGTGTTTAAAACTATTTAGACCCACACAGCCGCAGTGAGCTCTGTGCTAAACTTTCTATGTTAACCAGGAAGATGATTGTGGAGAAGTCTTTTGGTTTATTCTGGTATAGCTGAAATTAGAAAATGCATTGTTGAGGTTGTCAGGGCTATCCCTATGTTAGTTAGGCCTCATGCCTCCCTGCTTTTAAATTCCGACATTTCTGCATGTCCTTGCTGGGGTCTATTGACACGGGCCTCAAGATGGGGCAATTTGGTAGCAAGGTTTGATTCGTATTTTAGCCACATTATGTGTTCTTGCTATCATTGTTTGCACTTGATTCTGTATGTGCCTCCAGTGGTCTCATGGGCAGGTTAGAGCAGGGGTAAGCCACATGGACTGAGGTCTGGGGAAGTTGTACATCTCCTTGATATCTGAGGGCCTGCTTCATATCAGAAGAAACAGAGCTGAGGTGCAGGCTCTAAGAGATCTTGGTGTAGGAGAAGATTCAAGGTGGTGGGGACCTCAGGGCAGGGCCTGAGCCCTAGTGGGAGTCAGAAGAGCACAGTGGTCCAGCTATGCGTGGGGCTCTGAGCTGGGTAGCCAGTGTGCAGAGAGCACGATGGCCCAAGGGTGCATCAAGAGGACTGGGGAGGCTGAAGCCCACTCAGGGTGGTGCCTGCCCATTGGTCCTGTGCTCTTCCGGTTACCCTTTGTGTGGTGGCCCTGCATCTCCCCAGGAGCTCGCTCAGAGGCACGTGCCATTGGACGTGCCATGGAAGGAGGAATGGAATTTGATTGGGCTGGTTTCCCGGAGACCACGCGGGATCCACTTCTGGCAGCTGCTCCTACCACTGTCGCTACCTTGGAAGGAAACACCGAGGCTGAGCAATTACCCCAGTGCTAGTGCCTTTGTTGTTTCTACTCTGAAAGGAGATGAAAGTTTCTCACAGACATGCATGCCTGCGTGTGAGAGAAAGCCAGAGCAAAACCTCCCCCACCCCCAACCCCTGGATCCCTGTGAAAAGCAGGCCTTCCTGGTAATCAAGTGTTTACAGAGGAAGGCTTTGTTCAGACCCTTTCTGGGGCTCTGTATGTTTAAACAAAGAGCTTTTTAGACCTAAACACAGATGTTCATTTGAAAATGAAAAATCAAATTAAACGGAACCAGCCTTTGAAAGTTAATGCCCTATAGCAAGTAAAACAAAGGGAGAGAAACACTGTGTTGTAAATTTCACTTAAATAACTTTTTATTTTAAATAAAGTTTTTAAACTAAAAAAGTGTCATTTGAAAGCTGCTCATCTTCCTCTCTCTCCTCCAATGGAACATCTGTGCTTATTCTGACGCGGATGAATGACATGAATTAAACCAGAACCATTGGAGTACTCTTTTTACCATAATTACACCTTGTTCATTTCTCAGACACAATGCAGGGATGAAATGCCAATTAAGCCTGGTATGGTAATGAGATGGAGCCTGAATGGTGGATCAGAGCGGACACGAATCCCACCGGAATCGATTTGATGTAACCCCCAAGTTCGTCCTGTTTTAATAGAAATGTTATCATACAGAATGAAAACCTCCAGTATTTTAAAATGATCCATTTTGGGGTTTTTGGTCAGCAAGTTTTAAAATAGGTATTTGCTGAGCACCTGGATGGTCGCTTTGTCCCCTCGGAACATCTCAAAGGGGCTCTGGTGTTTCCTGCCTGCAGCAGTTCCGGCCTCTCCTGTGCAGGGTGCGGTGCTGTTGGAGGGTGTGTCAGGCTGCAGTTACCATGCACCAGCCCCACACAAGCCCCATGCACCAGCTCCATATATATGGACCACCATAGGGTGGCAGCTGAGAGACCAGGCTTTTTTTTTTTTTTTTTTTAAGAGAGATTTTTGCTATAGGATGCGTGCACTCACTGGGGAGACAGATACAGAGAAATGGAAAGTGAGAAATCACCCCGCGGGGGGATGGCCATGCCACAATCCCTTCTCCTCTATTCTCCTCTTGGAGATTTTGGTCATGCATGCACACGTGCCTAGCATGAGTTTTAAGCCACTGGGTCTGGGACTCTAATCATGGTCAACTATGTGGAAGTCCTGAAACGTAACTGTTACACCATCTACTGGTCCCAAGACCAGGATTTTTACTGATCGTTATTCCCATCTATTTAACACCCCCCCCCCCCCCCCACCATTTCAGCTACCCTCTAATGAGTGAGAATAAATAAGAAAACCACAGAAAACTGTTCTGAATTGTGGAAGGACATCCACTGGCAGTGGGGCAGAGAAGGCTTCCTGAGAAAGCAGTATCTGAGCAGAGACCTGGGGGAGCAGCACTGGGGTGACCATAGCAGGAAGGATCACTTGGGCAGCAGGATGTTGGCGGGGGTGGGAGACACAGTTGTTCAGAGTCAAGATTACAGCATGACTGGTGATGGTCAGGGATTTGAGGGTTCAAAGCACTTCAGTGTCATGATTTAGTACATGTACTAAGAAGAGCAACTGGGAAGTGGATTTGGGGATGGATAGCAGGAAGCTCATTGGTACCCAGGGGTGTTGCAGTAGTGAGGAGGCTATTAGTAGGCCAGAGAAATATGGTAGAGCCACATGGAACACTCCCCAGTGACCGCATAACACTTGGGTGTTAGTCTGTGCTGCCCAGGGTTCTGCTGTTGGCCCTCTGGCTCCAGACTCTGTCTCCCCTGAGCTCTTTTGGCTGGTTTGGTTGGGCTTTCTGCCACCAGACACTCCTCCGCAGTGAGCTCTCACTAACTCTGTCCCTTCCTGTGAGGACTCCCTCCATCTGCAGAATATGTACAGTGCCAGGGATACGGGCCCAGCTTCCTTCCCAGCTTCCTCGCCCCTGCTATACCTTAGACTGTCTTGGCTGCTCAGAGGAACCAAGGTCCGAGGCAGCCAGCTACAGAGCATGTGGTCTGTGTGTGACGTGCCCTTTCTCTTCCCTGGGAACCAGGCTCTGGGGCCCAGAACCTCCCTGGGCTCTAACTTCACTGCTGCTTTGTGAGAGCACACAGCATCAGACATGGGCTGATTCCGTTTTCACAGACTAAAAGCACTCCAAGAGAGTGAGTTGGGCTACTTTTATCCCAGGCTTTGCCACATGTCTGTACTTAGCTGGTTCTCAGGTCGGGACCCAGGGGGTCTCCACCAAGAGCTGGGGCTGCAAGGGTGACTTGCTTCCCAGCTGAAAGGGAGCCAGGCCTTGGCACAGAGGACTTATGATTGAAGTACTTTCTGACAGCTTGGGAAGGTCAACCACAGCACTCTATTAACCACAGAAGGAGATTAAAATGAGACTCTTCCTCTTTTCATTTTGGCTGAGGCTCTAAAGGCTGCAAACAAGGACTCCAACATTCCAAAACAGGGTGCCAGACTTCTTGTGCAGTGCTTGCAACTGCAGACCAGTGAGGCTGACTGTCCTGGGCCCCGGGTCTCGCCTGGAGCTGAAGGAGGAAGAGCTCTGCTAGCAAACAGTTGTCAGTATGTGTACTGAGCCTGACTACCCTCTTCAGTTTTTTTTTTTTTTTTTTTTTTTTTTTTTTAATTTTTTAAAGGTTTCTGTCATAGGGCATGTATGCTTGCTGGAAAGGGAGATTCAGAGAGGTTTGAGAGACAAAAAGTGAGAAATCATCTTCCAGGGGGATGGCCACACCACAATCCCTTTTTCTCCCTTCTTCTCTTGGGATTTTGGGCATATATGCACATGTGCCAGCATGATCTTCAAGCCACTGAGTCTGACACTTGAACTGTGGTTGGTCATGTGGGAGTCCAGTACCTTAACCATTACACTACCTACAGGCCCCGTCTCCTCAGTTTTTTTTCTTTTAAAGTTTGTTTATGTATTTCTTCCATGAGCAAGACATAAAGAAAAAGGAAGAGAAAGTGAGAGAGAAAGTACCCCTAACAGGGTCTTATTGCAATATTCCATCCTCAGCCTTCAGCTAGCTGTGATAATGGGCAAGCCTGTGTGGCATACTCAGGGAGGTCTCCAGACATGAACCAGGAACCTTCCCATATAGGATTGCCTCCTATTACATTTTTACCTCCATACCACTGTCTGACCCCCTCTCCCTAGTTTTAAGCTGGTTGGAGTGGGGCGGGGGGGTGCTCAGGAGAACCTTGTGTAGTTTGGCAAGTGTTCCCTAGAGTATGTGCACATAGTTAAAAATGGGTGTGAAGATGTGAGCCCTAGGTTGGAAGGAAGGAGAGAATGTGAGTGAATACAACCCGGAAGTGGCTGGATGAGCCAGTGCTTCCAGGGATGGGTGGGAAGAGGCAAAATGATCTGCAAACCACATATCCGGAGAAGCCTGTGGTTGCTCTGGCTGCTTTCCATGGTAGGAGAAGGGGATTGATTCAAGGGTGAACTGACAGAATTGCAGGGCAGAGGGCGGATTCCCAGCACCAGGCCAGTATGTGGGCGGAGCTGCGGGCAGGGCCTCTTGGGCGGGTCTTCCCCCAGAGCTGAGTGGCCCAATGGTGTGGGGCTGTCCCAGGAAACCAAGGAGGTGGCCAGGAGGACTTGTTTGTGACCTGGGGCTTGGGAGGAAGGGAGGACTCTTCTGCTGCTCTCTTTAAGGAAGAGGTTCAGGGCTGGGGAGGGTGAAAAAATGCTAGCGGGGTTCTTGCGAACAGAGAATGTGTCTGGAAAATGATGCGAAATGGGGGAATGGGAGTGTGGGAATGAGCTGGGGTAAGGGTTGGCATCACAAGGTGTCTGTCCCAGGGACTGTGAATGTCAAAAAGACTTTCTGTTTTCTGTGTGGCCTCAGGGCTGTGTGGATCCTTTGCATCCTTCACCTCTACTCTGTCCTTTCAAGGTGGCCTCCCCATTGTCCCCTGCTGTTCCTCTTGTCCTCTCATCTCCAAAGAGCAGCAGCAAGACCCTTAAAAAGATGGTTTTGTGCTCACCAACTCTGACCCTCAAATGGCTTTACATTTTGTAATGTCTATGTTCCATGCTTTGACCCAAGGCAGGTCAGGCCTGCCCACCTCCTGTGGCATCTGGTCTCTCCACTTGTGTTCCCGGACCTTGAGCCCAGACTGTCCATTAGGACGTTGGTGTTTCTTCTGCCTGGTCTGCTCTGCTGGACCTTCCTTTACCATGCTCTGAGGCAGACCCACTCCCTCTGCCTCATCACTCAAGTCCTGGGCTCTTCAGGTTCTTATCCCATGAAACCATCACTCTGTTTGAAACTAACTCTCTGGAGCAGAGTCCTTCCTTTTCTGTTTGCTGACCCAACCATCCCCAGGTAGGGCAGTAAGTAGTTTGTGGTCTTGGAGAGGGGGCGAGGCTCTCCCAGGCTGCAGTGGCAGAGCCTGTTTCTTGCCACCAGGTGGCTTCTCATCTTAGTCCCTCCCCTACTCCTGGCACCTGGAGAGAGGCAGCGCCCTGTCTTGGTCTCTGATGGCCCTTGGGGGGAGGGGGCAGAGATCTTGCCTCTAGGCAGGCCACATGCAGCCACCATCATTGTTTTAATGTTTAGGAGGTAAGTGGTCTAGAGCCTTGTGCTCCAGGAAGACCCCCAGAGCTCAGAGGATACAATCTTGCTATTTATGTCACACTTTGGAAGGAGAGGCAGTGTTAGGCCTGGCCCTTGTGGCCACTAGAGGCCCTGGCGGGAAGCTGAGATGATTTATGTGACCTGTGTTTGGGTAATTAAAGTGGGATTTGGCAGTGAGGTCTTTCACAGAAAAGGCATTAGGGATGTCAGAATGAGGCATGTAAGTATAAAACAGTTATGTTTTCAGGTTAAGAATCTAACGAGGAGTAAATTCATTTAGACCGCTAGCTTGAGGGGAACTTTCTCTGTAAAAAATATGTCGTGCGGCTCTCTTCACTGCCGACATTTCATCCTTCCTCATTTGAGCCCTGGCCCTCTCCTGGGGCAGAGTGTGGTTTCTGAGCTGCTGGGCGGGCGTGCAGCTGCTCTAGAGGCACTGGCGTGTTTGACATGTGAGTTGGATCTGAAGCAACAGGCTCTTCCACGCCAGGCTGGGTCCCCCTTGGTCTGTTGTCAAGTCATCCGTGACAGCTCTCCCTTATGGAGAGGGAGGGCTGCAGAAATGCCTTCATGTGTTTTCCTTCCTAGGGTCTTGTCTACCTTCAGGGGCCTGTGAGGTGTCACTCAGGCCAAGCTGGACTCTGCCATTGCTAGGCAGGCTGTGCATGTGCTTCTGGGTGGGTGTTGGTTGACTCTGCCTTGTCATTGTCTGGGTTCCCAAAATGGAGACCAGCCTACTCTGGGTTCGGTCCAGGTTTCTGGTAATCAAACCATCCCGACTTTAATAACAGATATTGCCTGTTGTGCAGTTGGCCTGGAGAGCTGTGATCATTACTTATCTGACTGGGGACGCATTTGCTTGAGGGAGCTGAAGAGCACATTCCTTATCTTCATCGGATGATTTCCAGACACTGGCTGCATATTTAATTCTCTGCTCTGTTTCTGGGGGGCCTCTTTCTCCCACTCCTGGGAGGGATGAAGGAGTGTTCCATGGCATGTGATCAGAGCTAGGAGCGTGTGGTGGTCTCCTATCCTTTGCCTTTCCCCAATATATTCCCAGAGTTTGGGCACCATGTGTGAGGCTGCCAGTCTGCTTGGGGCCACAGGACTCCTGTGCAGTGGTTTGGGCAGCCTGCTAGAGCTGTTTGAGCAGGAACCAGTGTGCTGTGAAGCAGGACTAGCTCTACTACCTCCTCTTCCAGACTTGATCTCTTTTTTCTCAATGGTCCCCTTTGGATCTAGGCTGAATTTCCTGCTGCCTCTGCTTTATAGCTCCTGAGAGAGTGCCAGAACCACTAAGTTTCTTCGGAGCTTCCATATTTACGTGCTGATGGGTGGGCCCAAGTGCCTGTCCAGCCTCTGTTGGCCAGATGTATCCAGAGCATGTGAAATGCCTACGTGAGGACACTATCTTCAGTATGACTCCACTGCTCCCTTTCCCCCCTCCTCTCATTGACTCATCCATCTAGTCTCTCAAACAAACACACATTACGCAGATGTTCCTGTATACTGTCTACTGTATACTGTCTACTGAGGTAGTAGAACAGTCGGCCCATACTCTCACTGTATAGTCTAGCAGGGACCCAACCTCTGCATTGGCAAGGATCACCATGCTTGAAGGAAGAGCTCAGCATGTGACTCATACTAGAACTGGGGACCCAATATAGTAGGGTTGGCCTCCCCACAGAGGTACCATTTAAGCTGACAGCAGAAGTGTGTGTTGTAACTACCGTTGTAGGGTGGAGAAGGTGGGATAAAGAACAGTATTCCAGGAAGAGGCCACAGCAAGCATAAGATCCTCGTGGCAGGAGAGAACCTCTAAGTGACAATCAGTGTGACTGGAACATGGATAGCTGTGCCACCGTCTGACTCTGGGTATTGCTGACTTCATGATGTCCTGAAAAGGGGAAGTGTCACTTCTGCAGAGCCTGTTCTATGCATTTGCCCTTTGCCCCTAACGGGGTGAAGTCCTGGCCTTACCCTCTTGGCCTTTCTGATTGAGGAGGGGGTAAGAGAAGAACCATCTTCTGGCATTGTCTCTTGGGTGAAAAGTATAGATAGTAGTGATGATGATGGTGGTAGTGGAGGTGAGGACTGTGGGTGTAACGATAGGGCTTGGTGTCAATTGAGAACCTTCTTCACCCAAGGTTGGCGATGCTCTCTCATCCTGCCCTGTCTCAGCTTCTTCTGCCGGGCAACACTCAGTCCCATCTTAGACACAGGGGTCAGAGGTTGGCAAGGCAGTGTGATGTACCCACTCCCACACCTGGCAGATTCAGAACTCTGGTCAGAGTCTTCCTGACATCCAAGTCTACTGTGCCAAGTAGCTTACTCTTTACTTCCTTCTGTCTAGTGTGTATTTGTACTTGTTATACATGAGGCAGGCACTACTGGCTTGGGGTTATGGTGACTAGAGCAATGGTAGCTGCTGTTTGCACAGAGCTGATGTCTATGTACAATCACAATAAAAGCTGTTCACTTTGAAAGTTGATGGGAGGAAGTATCTGTTTCTCACTGTCTTTCATTGGCTGAGTGCACAGCCTTCTGGATAGAAACTGTTTCAGTAATGGAGCAATCTCTCCCTTGGCAGGGCACTGTGGATGTGGCCTCTCCCCTCGATGGCACACCCTCTAGCAAAAAGAACAACATTCAAGTTGGTGTATTTAACATTTCCATAATTGGAAGGAGAATGTTTCCAGTCCCTTATGACAAAGGATTATAAATCTTTTCCCATTAAAGGGGAGTGAGTATCTAAGGGTAGGAAGAAAGCAGTTGAAAACAAATTGGCAGCACTCCCCCCTTCCTTTTTGCTGATGGGGAAAGTGGTTAATTAGGTGATTTTTCTCTTCCTCTGACACGTGCAAATGAGACTCCGTTAATAACCGAGCTGTTACATAAATGATAAAATTTTAACACCAATGTCAACTTGTCAGGAATGTCTGGAGAACGAAGGTGAGCTTGGGGGAAAGGTGCTGGAGGGCTCCTCACCCCCATGCAGACAGGTGACTGGGGCTTGAGCTGACTCCTCGTCAAGTCACTGGGGACCTGCTATAGGCAGTGAGCCATTCCTTTCCCACCCTCTAAACCCCTTCAGGCCAGATTAATTATTTTAAAAATGATGATAAAAGCAGAATGAGTTGCAAAGATGAAGTTGCCATGTGAAGCCAGGCAAACTTGTCTTCTTAGTTGTTTCTCACCTGCTTGCTGGGCACTGGTCTGGACTCTGCTGTTTCTAAGGGCTCTTTCTGGTTTGCAGCCAGAATCCAGGACCATGGACAGCTCAGGCTCCCCAAAGTTGGCAGTTGTGTTGTGCCTATCAAAGTCTTTGTGTCTCTCTCTCTCTTTCTTTCTCTCTCTCTCTTTAAATTTATTTATTTGTTATTTAGAGACCAGTCCCATCCAGGGGAGGCCCAGAGAGGTGTCAGATAGCAGACACAGAGAGAAGCAGCCACATCATGCTCTCTGCTGGGCGGGGTGAGCTTACTACCAACTCCACAGGACCAGACTTTTACCTGAAGATAGCTTGAGTTTTAAGTCCGGGTGACATGGGTCAGCACCTTGCAGGAGGCAGGATTTTCATGCCTAGAAGGGCCTGACTGTGACATGCTTTATAATCTCTGTAAAAAGCATGAATCCAAAAGCTTCTTTTTCATGGGTTTTCAGGAATAAACATGAATTCAGAGATCTAGTCAGGTAGAATTTGTCAGCTTTGCTTAAAAAAAAGCTGTGCTCCTGAGCCCTTTTCTGCCTTGTTTTCCCTGCCTGTCTTGATCAGGGAGCACTTCGGGTCATTTGCTCTAGCCTTAGTGAACCAATGTGCATCTCTCTCCAAAATCTCAGCAGTTGCATGAGATTTGCGTTACTCTTTTGCCCTAATCTTTCAACAAGTAGAACTACTGAGCACCTGTGTCCCTAAGACTATTTTAGGCCTGTGTGACTGAGGGTGAGCTGTTAGAAATGACTGCTCCCTTTCATGAGTATATAGGCAGCCGGGCAGTGAGATGAGCAAAGTTTTGAAAACCCATGTGAGGATCCAGCCCATTTGACCCCAGGTGATTCTAGGAGCATTGGTGCTCTGGGGGGCTCCTGAGCTGTTTGATGAGCTGAGCAGTGGGCTTGTGGAGGTCGTGATGTGGTTGGCAGGACCTGTCAAAGGCTCTTCCCTGAAGATTGGGTAGCTCTTGTGTTAGAGCTGCTCGTAGGAAGGGATGTCCAGCTTGCTCTCCACATTGCTGGTAGGAATGCCTCTTCTAGACTGTATTGAATGGGTTTTTGAAGAGAGGAGAAATAGATCTCCCAGTCTGGGCTCCTAGGGTTTTGATATCTCCCAGCCTGATGTGTTCACTTCCACCTACAACTCCTGTCTGGCCTCTGGGTGGCAGATTGTTAGTACAGTAAAGATTGGTAACTGTCTCTTTTGCAAATCTAAAATGAGATTTCATTTTTATATAAAAAGAAAAAATGCTTGAACATTTGCAGCTGGGAGATAGCAGAGATTAGAAATGTTACTTATCTGTATTGCACAAAAGAAGGCAGTAGAGAGAGGAATAAATTGCTGTTGAATACTAATGAAGCAGAGGCAGCATGAACCACTGTGGGGAAGATCACTCTTGTTCAGGAACTAAACGAGAACTTGTCTAGGATTCTGTACCGTAGGTCAAGTGCTCAGGAATGCAGCATAGAAGTGAGAAAGTGACCATGCCTGCTGTACTTTGACCTTGCAGAATTCCAGGTCACTTGTTTTAATGGCGTCCTCATTGGTGCTCATGTCAGAGCACAGCCGGCCCATATTACGAGTGTTCTAGAGATGTGGCAGCACCTTAGTTCACACTGCAGTTGCATAGTTTCCCCCTTCTGCTGTCACTCTTACTGGCCATCACATCAGGAGGCCTCTCTCGGCCATGTTTTGCTGCTCACCATTCCCTGAATACCCCATGACCTTCTTGCTCTTCCCTTGCCCACTTTGATCTTTGCAAACTCTGACTTGGTCAAGCTGAAATGGTGTCTTATCTCTCTGATTCCTCTCTTTGGCCTTCTGGGACTTTTGTTTCTCTGTGTCATGATGGGCCTGACTCTGGGGTGATGCTAGGACACTGGAGGGAGGTGATTGGTGAGTGGGTGCCAAGCTCCTCGAGAGCAGTACCTCATGGTGTGTCAGCTCCTTTTATCCCCTTTCCCTCCTGCTGAGCAGCCTACCCTTCCATCTCTCTGTCCTCTTTCTCCCAGCATGTGCACTTCCGTGATACAGTGTCATGTTTTGTCGGCTCATCATCTTCCCACGGCAGTGAAAGCTCCCCGAGGGCTGGGCATGGTCCTGTTCATTCTTTGTCCCCAGTAACCAGAGCTCTGCTGGATGAATATGTCTGCAGCTCTGGGTGACTAACGTATACCTCATTTTTCTCACTGTTAACCAGGCCTGCACACAGGTACACCTACTTGCACATGTATGTTCACACATATGTGTATGCACAGGTATGTGCAGAGCAACACGTTGCCACATGCTCAACTTCATCCTCTATACTTGGGTGACTGTCACTGTGTACAGCACAATTCCAACAAACCCTGGAAGCATAGTATAGTGTCCCTAAGAGGCTTAGGTCTCCTGTCTCTGTTGACATTGTCAGAGAGTCTTTCGCCCACCTTCATCTTGTCTTCTCTCACACGGTGAAGGAGGGCTCAAGGTCTCTTGTTCCTCAAGAGACTAAAATGTCTGGGCCAAGGCAGCACGTAGTTGGCACAGACCTTATCCGTCGAGTAGACAAGTATTTTTTGAGCGCCCTCTGTGCACAATGTTGTTGCACTGTCAGTGCTGGGCCCAGTCAGATGGTGACATCCAGCCCTAGGAGGTCCCTCTGACATCTTTGGAATTGAGGTTATTTCATGTATGCCTTCGATCGTGAAGAATACAAGTAATCCTTACTGATTTTTCTTCTGGATTCCAAGAGAACAGAGCTGCATGGAATGAGGCCAGATTTATAAGTGGCTTGACTTTCTTCCTCTTGTTAGAGATGAAACTTTGATTCAGTTAGTTCTGTCTTTCTTTAACCCAACAAGGTATTATGCTGTTGCATGTGATCTCCTTGTTGGTTTAAGATGCCTATGGGAAGAGGGCTGTGGCAGGTTCCCCTGCCATTGGAGAGCTTGAGGCTCCCCTGCCTGTTTGCTAGGCTTTGCTGCCCACTGAGGGAGGTTGCAAGGGCATGGGCCTTAGCACCCCTCTCCCACACAGGGTTTCTGGGGATCTGTGCTGGCAGAGAGAAGCTTAGCCAGTAAAGGCTGGGAAAGGACCCATCCTACACTCCTCTTTCCATCCCAGCTGGTTATGTGCCTCTGCAGGCCAGGTTCTGCTCGAAATGTGAAGATTTCCTAGTTTTCATCTGAAGCTCAGGAAGGGGAGCAGACCTTGTCCACAAACATGCAGTAAGGACAGAGGTATCCTGGCCTTGCTCAGGACTCTGCCTTCTCTCAGGGCTTCTCAGACTTTACTCCTGGAGCACCACAGGCCTCTAGCCTGTACCTCCATGCCTCACTTGGCGCCCACTCTGCTGCCTGGGCAGCACTGTATGTGTCCTGAGCCTTCACCCTGACCATCCCTTGCCACACTCCAAATGTCTTGATGTGCCAACTCTTCTTGTGGGGTTGACACAGTCATTCTTCTGTGGTAGGTCTTCTCCCAGCCGGGTCAAGGCTGTGGGAACAGTGTGTATGCGTGTGTGGGTATTGTGGGATAGAGACCCTACCCATGATCCTCTTTCCTCCCTCCTCATTTCTCATCATCATAACAGACTTTCTCTATAGTGTAAAGAGTAAGGACTTTCTCATTCATTGTCTTTTTCATTGCTTGTATTTCTCATAGTTCTCCAAAAGGAGGCTGGTCCTATTCCTTTTGCAGTGGCCAGAATGAAACAAGTGGGGTGAGGTCCCCTGTCTGAGGACCTGTAGGAAGCAAGGCTGTGACCCTGAGTCCTCGCTCTGATCCTGTATTCCCCCTCCATGAACCATGCTGCTTACATTATGTTGGCTGTTTGGAGTCAAGTCCATTTGGTCTCAGCTGAAAGAGACCTTAGATGTTATGTGCTATCATGGGTCTTAGAAATGTGAAATTTGAGGCCTAGAACATACCTAGACTGGAATCCCCAGCCGAGCTCCCTGCTTCCCTGCTGAGTCTACCGCCTTGCGGCTGGTAGTGAGGGGTTAAGAAAACTCTTTATCTTAGCCTAAATGACTCCTTTATTTGATTGGGTCTTTTCCATGTCTAGTGCATTTTACATATGTGGTAACTGAGTCTCAACAGTCATAGAGGAGTCCCCATCTTATAGGTGAGGACGTGAAGCTCAGAAGTAAAGCAGCTCATGGAGATCCCCCAATTAGTGAGGGCTGGAGTCAAGACTGACTGAGTCTATGTTCTTTGCTTTATTGGGGTCTGTGCTCTGAGCCCCCATTCTGGTCTAGTGATGGTGAGGGACAGTTGCAGCCTGGAGCCATCCTGTCCCAGCATTCACTGTTGGGTTCCTTGAAGGGCCCTGAGTTGACTAGTTTCCGTTGGACACATGCGAGAAGGGTCTCTCTAGCCGAGTTTGTATTGGTAGCCCTGGCCCATTCCTCCTTCCTCTGCTGAGGAGCTCCATGGCTCAGTGCAGTGTGTGAAGCTGGTAGACACTTTCAACTCAGACAGTCCTTTCAGAGCCGTTGATGTGCTCTGATGTCCTGCCCAGCAGGATTTATTATGTATATTACGTATACATAATAAATCAGAAGGTGGGGCATGTGGTTTAGGGCCAATGGATCCCAAGAGGATGGCTAGAAAAATACAAAGCCCTATGGCACAGCAGCGTAGGGAAAGACGTGAGCTTCAGTGAATATGAAAACCAGGGTCCAAGTTCAGGCTCATCTAGAGTTCTTTGTGCCTTGAACTAGACCTCATAGGTTAGTTCAGTGGTTGGGCACAGGGGTGCATGGTGCGGGTGGGTGCTGCACAGGAAGACTGGCTTTTGTCTTACTCTGCCCCAGGAGAACAAGTCTTGTTACTCCTGGAACCCTTTTTCTGTCACCAAGACAGCTGTGTGGCCGGCGCATCTCTAGGCTAGTCCCTTAGGATGCTCCCTGCCCTTGTCTAGAACACACTTTTTCCTGAGCCCGACTTCCTATGCTGCATGGCTTTGTCCATGTGCATCTGGGGCAGTGCTCCTGGCTTACTCCTGCTTGTGGTCTGCTAGATGTGTTACAGACAGATCCTGACTGGTCAAGGAGGAATTGTTTGCTAATGGTCCCTGAGACCCTCAGCAGGGACCCATCTCCCCCGCCACCTATTCCCATTGGCCTGCTCACCCCTCCTTCCTTCCTATGGGAGCAAAAGCTTCTCTTGGGAAAGACACACCCCTGCCTCACTCTTCTTCCTAGGAGAGACAGCCATCTGCTTGTTCTGAGATTTCTGGCCTGTGGATGTGCTACTTGTTCTTGCCCCCTCCCCTTGCCTGCTTTCTGGGTCAGGACTGGGGGCAGCCTCCTTGGCCCTCTGACTCCAGCCACATGGAGCGTGTGCATGTGTCTCTCACGGAGCAGGTAGATGATCATGGTAGCTTAGGAAGGAAATGCTGCCTCACCTCACCTGGTGTTGCTGCCATCTCGTTAGCCTCCTTTGCTTCTGTCCATTTTTTCTTGGTGACTCCCAGCACCATTCATCACTCCCTCCACTTGATAACTCATTATGTTGCTTTCTCTGTTAGTCTGCACCTTCAGGCTGCAGCCCCACTCTCCTTTTGTCATCTGGGAGCAGCGCTAACCAACTTGGTCTCCTTTGTGTCTCCTCTGTTATTTGAAATTAAAAGAAGGGTGTATGTAGAAGAAAGAATGTAGCTTTTCCTTTTATTTTAAAAAAAATCTTTCCAAAGACATTTTATTCTACACTATTTTTTGCTATTTAATGGCTTTTCAGTTGGAGGCATTAACTTTATTTTCCTGATGTTTTACTGCAGTGTGGTGTATGTAAGACAACTGTACAAATCACAAGCAAGCATACCTGTATCAAGATCAGTTTCAGGGGACCAGCAGGTGGCATAGTGGTTAAGGCGCTGGATTATCACATAGTCGACAGCAATTCAAGTCCTAGACTCGGAGGCTTGAAATTAATGCCAGATGTGTGTGTGTGTGTGTGTGTGTGTGTGTGTGTGTGTGCCCAAAATCCTGAAAGGAGAATGGAGGAGAAGGGATTGTGGCACAGTCATCCCCCCTGGGTGGTGATTTCTCACTTTCTGTCTCTCTGTCTCTCTGGCAAATGCTCACACTCTATAGCAAAAATCTCTCTCTCTCTCAAAAAAAAAAAAAAAATCAGTTTCAGATTGAGAAGCAATAGGACCAGGCACCTGGGACCCCCTCCCACCCCTTCCTGTCACCTTGTTCTTGGAAATTACCATCCTGACTGCCAACATCCTGGGTGGCTTTTGCCCATTTTGGGTCATTACCACATGATTTTATCTGCCTAGAATCCTCACTGGCCTCTCTGCTTTTCTTGCACATGCAGGTCATGCTCCTGCCTCAGGACCTTTGCATTTGCTGGTTCTCTTTCAGAGCCCTCTTCGTCCAGATAATGCAATAGTAAATTTCCTGATGTTTCTTTATGTCTTCTCTCATACATTACCTTCTCAATGGGCCTCCCCTTGCCACTCTATGTGAAAGTATGCCACTATCCTACAGGACGTTTTCCATCTCTGTTCTCTGCCTGGCTCTCAGTATCACTCATACCTATTTAATGCGTTGTGGTCTTTGCTTATTCGTTTTATTTCTTCTGTCTTCTCTCACTTCAGTGGCAGCACCAACAGGAATGCTGTAAACGGTCTGACAAATAGTGGAAGTTCAGGCATCATCTGTTGAGGGTGTGGAGGACTCTGTTGACTTCCAGATATGAGAGCTATAGATTCAGCATCTAGGTGGGTCACTGGGGAGGCATTCGGGGGACATCCCCTCCTGTGTTGGCAGCCTGTTATATCCGGCACTGAGGCCTCAGGGCTCAGAACAACTCAACTACAGGTGTATGTGCACTGCTCATGGATGAGCCTGTCTGCTGGCTCCTGGCAGGCTCTGTCCTCCTCAGCCTTGCCTGCCTGGGTGTCATGCCTTCTGGAGCCCTGCAGGTTTTTGATGTGATCTGTACCTGTTTGGTGGTGTTTCCTGTGGTTCCATTTGCACTGCTTGTCTTTCCAGATTGTTTTCATGTTTCTGGGAGCAGTTTCTGACTGTTCCAGCTGGTGACCTGACAGTTTTATCTGTGCCTTTCCAACTGATTGAAACTCTTCTTAGGTGTTGCCCCTATCTCCACCATGACTTTGTCAGCGTTCTGTGTGATTTTTAATACACACACACACACACACACACACACCAGCCCCATCCTTTGATTAGCCAATAATGAGCATTTACTGACCCTTCTGTACACTGGAGAGCCAGCATCACTTGTTACAAGGTTGAGTGAGGCAGAGGCACTGTCCTTGGGGAATTCATTCTCCTCTTCCAGCTATGCTGTATCTGCGTCTCCACATTCTGGTAGCTATATTCTCACACCTGGAAGGAAGTGGAAGGGAAGCAAAAGGGATGTCAGCATTTTATTTGAATAACTTTTTTTGGTCTCATTACAAAAGGAATACAGTTTCATTTAGAACATTTGACAATGTAGAGGAAACAAATAGAAAAGATGAGAATGAGGGTTTCCCATAATCCTTCTGCCCATTTGAAAACCACTGTAAATGTGTTGGCTTAGATTCTTTCTGACATTTTAATACAAATAAATAAATAAATGTGTTTTTCCGATTTAGTTTGTAGGAAAAATTTAATATGGTATACAATATTTGATCAGAGTTCTCATTTTGTTTAATCATTTGTGAACAATTTTTATATTAAATAGATTTTTTTTTCTTCTTTTGGAGAGGTTTTTTTGCTATAGGGCGCGTGCGCTCGCCAGACAGTCAGAGAGAGACAGAGAGACAGAAAGCAGGAAATCACCCCCCAGGGGGGGTGGCCACGCCACAATCCCTTCTCCTCCATTCTCCTCTCGGGATCTTGGGCACGCACGCACACGCGCCCGGCGTGAGTTTAAGCCGCCGGGTCCGGGACTCGAACCGCGGTCGACTACGTGGGAGTCCAGCGACATAGCCATTACGCTAACTGCTGGTTCCCTATATTAAATATATTTTTAAAAATTTTGCCAGAGGGTACATGCACTTGCTGGAGAGAGAGAGAGAGAGAGAGAGAGAGAGAGCGAGCAAGCAACCCCCATGGAAGATGGTCATGCCATAATTCCTTCTTTTATTTCTTCTTTTGGGATTTTGGACTTGCATGCACATATGCCCGGCATATTTTTCCAAGCCACTGAATCTGAGACTTGAACTGTGTAGTTGGCCACTTGGGATCCAGTGGCCAAATACATAACCACCAAGTCACAAGCTGGACCAAAAATATTAAATAATTTTCAACAACATAAGTTTTTGTCTGTAAACTATTCTCTTTATGAGTATTTTATTTAGCCCCCCCCCCTTTTTTGAGAAAGATTTTTGCTAAAGGACGCATGAACCCACTGGAGAGAAAGAGAGAGACAGAGAGAAATCACCACCAGGAGGATGGCCACACTGCAGTCCCTTTTCCTCCACTGTCCTTTCAGGATCCTTGGCATGCATGCACACACACTTGGCTTGAGTTTCAAGTCACCTGGCCTAGGACTTGACCCTTGTTGGTCATGTGGGAGTCCAGCAACGTAACCACTAGGCTACCTGCTGGCCCTCCTAGCCAACCTTGTAATGCTAGATATTAAATTGCTTTTGTTTTTTGTTTTATTATTATAAATAATACATGTTTTCAAATCTTTGTTTGCATAATGGATTATTTCCTTGGGATAAATTCTTAAAAGTGGAGTGTTGTTCAACAGGTATGTTTAAAGAAGCCAACAATTTCTAAATGTTTGGATCACATGCTTCTGTATGCATTATCTTTTTAACACTCAAGATGTCCCTTTGGTCTTCTAGAAGAAGCTATAGGAGAAAATGTGTTTGACTTTGCATTTGATATTGAGTTTTTTAGATACAGAACCAAAAGAAAAATCTATAAAAGAAAAAAATTGATATATTTGCTTTATTAAAAATATTTGTTCTTTGAAACATGCTGTTTTTAGTGTCTCTTAAAATTTTTCTATCTATATTATGTAAGAGTGAATAAAATACAGGCCATAGACTTGGAGAAAATATTTATAACTCACACATTTGAACTTATATCTAAAAAATATAAAGAACTCTTAAAACTCACTAGTAAGAAAACAGGCAACCTAATTTAAAAATGGACAAAAAATATGAAAAGCTACTTTACCGTAAAAGATATTGGTAGGGCAGATAAGCATAGGAAAAGAGATGGCTCAGTATCAGTTGTGCAAATTGAAACAACAGTGAGATACCGCTACACACTATTAGAAGGGCTAAAAACACTGACAGTGCCAAATGCTGGCAAGGACGTGGAGCAACAGGAATTCTCATTTGTTGCTGTGGGAATGTAGAGTGGTCCAATCACTTTGGAAAACAGTTTGACATTTCTTAGAAAGCTGAATGTAGTCCTAATGTAAGACCCAACAACTATACTCTTGGATTTTTACCTTAGTGAATTGGAAACTTATGTCTATACAGAAACCTGTCTGTGAGTTTTTAAATTTATTATTTTTTTTAATTATCAGGGAGAGCATGTACTGAGAGAGAGAGAGAAAGCAAGCACCCCCAATCGGATGTGATCATAATCTCTTTCTCTTCCATTCCTCCCCTGAAATTTTGGGCACACATGCACATGTGCCCAGAGTGACTTTCAAGCCTCCATGTTTGGGACTTGAACCACTGTTGGCCATGTGGGAGTCCAGTGCCTTAACTACTATGCCACTTGTTGGCCCCTGATAGGTCTTTTAAGTTGTCAGGGCTGAGATTTGAACTGTAGTCAGCCATATGAGATCTGGCTCCCTGTGCACATATTTAACCACTGTGCTATGGGACTGGTCCTTGTGAATGTTTGTAGCAGGTTTATTTATAGTTATTGAAAGCTAGAAGCAACCACAATGCCCTTTTACAGAGGACTGAATAAACAAACTGGCTCATCTATACAATGGGTTACAATTCATTGATAAAATGGAACAAGGTATTGATTCATGTGACGACATAGAGGCATTATGAATGGGTTTTATTAAGTGAAAGAAGGTATACCCAGAAGGCTCTGCGTTGTGTGATTTCATTCACATGGCAGTCTGGGAAAGGTGAAATGGTTGGGATAGAAAATGGCTTAGTGGCTTATCAGAGGTCCATTATCAGAGATATGTGTTCACTCTGGCAGAACTTTGGAACTAAAGGACATCTCTCTGATGGGGTGTGACTCAATGCATTTGTTGATACTCATAGAACCTGATTCTATCACAGAGCAAGAACAGTAATTTCCACAGACAAACAGAAGCAATCGAAAAATTAGAATCAGAGGAGCCCAGGATGGAATGCAGGCTGAGAGAAATGACCTATGTTACAGATGTCAGTCTGTCATCACACCAGTGTGAGCTGGGGGTTGGGGGCTGACCTAGTAACTTCAGAAAACAAAGTTGAGTGGGAACTGTAAGCCTAAAGACAAAAGGATCTCTTCCTAAACTCTGTGTTCTGGTAGGTGCATTTCTTACAAGGATAGAGTGAGCAAGTCTGAACTGCTTTCCATGTGCACGGGGCTCGGACAAATGTGGATAGTGCATGGAGGAGCTAGATTTCTGTTGGAGAAGGAAGTTCCAGATAAGCAAGAAAGGTTAGAATGAACCCTGTAGCACTAGAGGAGAGCCAGAGACCTCAGCGTGAATGTATGTGTGGCTTAATACGACTGCAAGTAGACAGAGGCAGAAAGAATTATAGATGGGTGTATCTGCACGTGTAGGGCTGGTGTACATACATATGTTACTAAGGTCTCAGCCTGGAGGGCCCAGAAGCAGAGGCACTTAGTTAACAGGGAAGAAACCCAGAGTCCATATCTTGCTTTCTAAATATTGTTCTCCCATAAGAGGAAGTAAGAGCCTCAGAGAAAGATCTGGTTTTAGGACTGGAACAGGAAATGCACAGAATAGCCTGGAGCATCTTCTAGTTCCATAAACTCAAGAAGTGCTCAAAGAACAAAAGGATGAGGCACATCAGAGGAACACAGGAGCCAGCCTGAAAGAGCTCCTGGTGGCCAGAGGTGAAGCAGTATGAGCAAGAGGATAAAGTAGCATTGAGTTATAATCCAAGGTATAAAATAAATGTACGTAAGTCCAAACCGATGAAAACGAAAGATTGAGTAAGTAACTAAATAAGGACAGATGAGACCAGCAGTTAGCGTAATGGATATGTGGCTGAACTCCCATGTAGTCGACCACGGTTTGCGTCCCGGACCCGGTGGTTTAAAACTCACGCTGGGCGTGTGTGTATGCGTGCCCAAGATCCCGAGAGGAGAATGGAGGAGAAGGGATTGCGGCGTGGCCATCCTCCCTAGGGGGTGATTTCTCACTTTCTGTCTCTCTGTCTCTCTCTGTCTGGCGAGCGCACGCGCCCTATAGCAAAAAACCTCTTATAAATAAACAAATAAATACATACATATATACATATATATATATATATATATATATATATATATATATATATATATATATGTATGTATACACACACACACACACACACATCATACAGAAACAAATCTTCCCTGAAGAAGAATTCTGGATAATATGTGTAAGTAGTACTCTTGCCTTGAGAGGCAGAACTTAATCCCCCCCCCCCCCCCGCCTCCTGGGGGGTGGGTGGTCCAGCCTTAGTGACTTCCCTCTGAAGAGTAGAGTACAGAAAAGTAAAGACAGTTGAAAAAGCTGGCAGACAGCAGCTTTGCCAAGTGGCAGAGGTTGCCATCGGCATTGACAAGTCATGTTAATAGCATGTAATGCCCAGTTCTCTGTGACAGCAAGGATTTTTTGTCTCTGTGGGTTCTTTTCAAAACCTGTAGCTCCAGTCCAGTTTTGAGAGAAACATCAGATAGGGCCTGGTGGAAAGACATTATACAAGATACTTGATTAGCACTCCTCAAAGCTGTGAAGGTCACAAAAAAGGAAGGAAATTGTCATAGACTAGAGGATACTCCCAAGCTATGCTGGCTAGGGGCACCCTACACTGGATCATGGAACAGAAAGAGACATTGGTGGACGTGCTGGCAAAGTCCAGACAACATCCGGATACTAGTCAATGGTGACACACCATTGCTGGTTCCTTAATTTTGATGAATTTGACCACACATCCTGGTCACGTAGGATATTAACTTTGGAGAGGCTGAGTTAAAGGTCTGTGGGAGTGTCCTGTATTATCTGTGCAGCTTTTCTGTAAGTCCAAAATTACTCTAAAATCAAAGTTTATTGTTTTAAAAAGAAAAACTCTTAGTAAAGATCAGTAGTATTTTATAGAGGAAGAGTGGAGGTTTGTAAGGTATTCATGATGCTTACCTGAGTGCTCCAGCAGGTAACAGCCCCACCCCCCACCTTAGAGGCCTGTGGGAGAGATCTGCCCAATGCCAACCTCACAGAGGCCTTACTGACCATGCTGCAGTGTTTGGGCAGGTGTGGCCAGTTGCAAGTGGCTTCCTTGCTAGTGAAGTTAAACTGTGTGCTATCCCTGGAGAGGGAAACCCACTGTCCTGTTGTTCTTTCTCTCATTTAACTGCCCCCAGAGGTTGTACCCAGCTGGTAGAATGACTAGGGTTCCTGTCACTCGTCCCTTTTCAGTAGCACTGGACCTAGCCAAGTTCTTTCTGCAAGTAGTTGTTTGAGTCCATTATGTGGCTAGTAACAGAAATATCTGAGTCTGGGTGATTTTTAAAGAATAGAGGTTTATTTAGCTCATGACTTTGGAGGTCTAAGGTCCAAGGGCAGCATCTGGTGAGGGTCTTCTTATTGGTGCATTCTGAGGTGACACAGGACATCACATGGCAAGAGCTCGGGCAGAGCATGTGTCAGGTGTCTGTGTGTCCTCTCCTTAGAAACCAAACAGGATGGGAACCAGCAGTTAGCGTAATGGCTATGTCGCTGGACTCCCACGTAGTCGACCGCGGTTCGCGTCCCGGACCCGGTGGCTTAAAACTCACGCTGGGCGCGTGTGCGTGCGTGCCCAAGATCCTGAGAGGAGAATGGAGGAGAAGGGATTGCGGCGTGACCATCCCCCCTGGGGGGTGATTTCTCGCTTTCTGTCTCTCTGTCTCTTTCTGTCTGTCTGGCGAGCGCACGCGCCCTATAGCGAAAACCTCTCAAAAAAAAAAAAAAAAAAAAAAAAGAAACCAAACAGGAGTCAGTCATGGGAGCCCCACCTAATGGCCTTATTCATCATTACCTCCAAAGGCCCCACCTCATGGGCCCACTGTCAGATGAATTTTCCATCCTCTTAATACCTTCATAATACAACCAAATTTTAGCGTGAATGTTTTGGAAAACATGTTCAAACCATAGCAGTTGGTTTGAATGTTTTAGGGGGAAGGCAGAGCCTTAAAACATTTTGATTTTATGGCAGCTACATATAAGCCTAGACTTGAACTTGGTTTTTAAAATAGACGTTATATCATTATTTTTTGACAACTTGTTTTGAAACCTGTTACTTAGAAGGTGTGTACTTCAAAGCTTAATCAAAAGATGATAAACAAGTTGGAGGGGATGGGCTGAGCCATGTGAGTTCCTGGAGTAGGTGTTAGGGCACTTGATTGCTTTTTCTGGCTCTGGTGCTGACCATGTCTGTGACCAGCCTTCCTATCCCTGTAGCTTCCTCTTTGTTCTTTTCTCTCTGTCTGTGTGCATTGTCATGCAGAGTCCAGCAATTTGAGACCCAAGTCTGCTGGATGAGCTGCCCTTCCTGGCCAGGCCTGTTCTTTCTTTGTTTGCTTTGTGCTGGAGCTTGGTGGTCTTAAGGTCTATGTGTGGGAGGGAGCCCTAGCTCCCTTACTGGTCACTGCCCTGTCTATGATGGGTACCCAGTGAGGTGTCTGCATCCCAGGGTCAGAGGGGCCTGCTGCTGATGGGCCCACAGCTGGGGCCTGGCAGCTGGTGTGTCATTGGTAGAAGATGACCATCACCGTCTGATGCGGAATAAGGCCATTAGGTGAGGGTTCCATGACTGACTCCTGCTGGGTTTCTAAGAAGGGCACACACAGCTCCTCTCTCGCAGCTTCGCTTCTGAGATGACAAAGAAGAGAAGGAACAATGGCCATGCCAAAAAGGGCCATAGCCATGTGCAGCCTATTTACTACACGAACTGCACCCAGTGCATGCCCAAGGACAAGGCTATTAAGAAGTTCGTCATCTAAAACATAGTAGAGGCCGCAACTGTTAGGGACATCTCCAAAGCAAGTGTCTTCGATGCCTATGTGCTCCCCCAGCTGTATGTGAAGCTACATTATTGTGTGAGTTGCACCATTCATAGCAAGGTAGTCAGGAACCGATCTTGTGAAGCTCGGAAGGACTAAACACCCCCAACCCCAATTTAAACCAGAGGGTGCTGCCCCTCACTTTCCACAAAGCCCATGTAAGGAGCTGAGTCTTTTAAGAACTGAAGAACTGTCTGTCCTCTGGGAAAAAAAATAAAATGCCAATTATACATTAAAAACGGCACACCCAGACACTCTGAATCTTCCCATATCTCTTACTGCTCTGCAAACTGCTTCACTGGTGGTGTGTGGTACATAGTTGAGGGTATTTTTGGAATGCAACTGCGATCTCTCCAACTTGTACTTCTGAGGTCAGCTCTTGAGCAGTTTCCTGTCTTCCTTTTGATTCATTCATGTGCTCATCATCCAACATGTGGCTATTTGATGAGCCCCTACCTGGTGTAAATTATCTTCCAGACTGAGAGTCATTCAGGAGAGAGAATGGCGGGTTATAGGTGGCTTGAGGCGAGAATAAACTCAGTGTATTGTGGGGCGGAAAGTCAGAGAAATGGCAGTGACATTGCATAAGGGTGGGGTGCAAGACCTTGGGGAAATAGCCAGGAACCAGCTCATGAGGATGCGTAAGTAGGTTCTGTCCTAAGAGCCACGGCATCTGTAGGCAGGTTTAGAGTTAGGGGTATGAGACAGGGTATGTGTTTTAGGACCACACTGCTGTGACAAAGGTCTCTTCCCTGCACCCTCCTGACTCCCACATCCATAGGACTGTTTGATACTCCACCAGTGACATAATGGGTTCCAACTTCCCTACACCTTCTTCCATGATTGGGACTTTGTGCAAAATGAGAGGACTTTAATGACGTTTGAAGTCTGATTTGCAAATTCATGGTCAGGTTGCTACAGCCTTCTTCTCAAACTCATTCTAGAGCCTTGATTAGAGACCTGCCTGTGGCTAGAAAACATGACAGAAGTTGGGTGTGAAATGAGAAGAAATAAGCAACTTTGCTGATTTTTATTTAATATGGTAGAACTCCAAAGTATGATATTGAATCCAGTTTTCCTCCCCCACATGTTGTTGTTGTTGTTTTCCCATAAACTGCCAATAAATTTAAGACTTACAGAGGTGAAGGGATCTCTTATATTTGAGAGTCATTAAAACCGTGGTTAAAAAGACAGGCTTGGGAGCCAGACTGCCTGTGTTTGAACTGCTGCTCCACTTCCTGTCTGTGTGATGTTGGTGAACTTGGTTCATATTCTTGTGCTTCAGTTTCCTCATCTATAACACAGATGAGGTTAACAGTATGACCTACCTGGTATGGATTATGTGAGGAACATGGGAATGAGCAGGAGAATCGTGCCTATTGCAGATGCTATTTTATTAATATATTTGCAGATAATGTCTCACAGCTCTTCAGTAGGATCCACGTCCTTGGCTGCAGATCACAGGTTTATACCATGCTATTGTGGATACCAAAGGGTACAAAAATCTCTAAACACACTTAGCTTGGCCTTCACCTCAGCTCCCCTCACCTGTGGGACATCATTCCTTTTACAACAAAGAGATGCCCATTCATGCTCACGTGCCATCAGTTCTTTGTGACCCTGCCAGGCGGAAGACGTGAGAGTTGCCAGACCTTGTGTCACTGGAACCTTGCAAATTGTGTGTATAAAAATCTTTCTAGGGGCCAGACTGTGGAGAAATGGCAAAACATGAGGCTCTACAAAGGCAGTCCCACATGGGAAAGTTCAGGGTTCAAGTTCAGATACCTTCCTGAGTATGCCTTGTACACGCTGGCCCGTAACCTGGGAATGGTTCGTAGCACTGGGACCCTGTTAAGAGTTCGTTCTCTCTCTCTCTCTCTTTCTCTCTGAAAGAAGAAACAAGCACACATTTTAGCAGTTTATGTGCCAGTTGGGTTTCCCATGTCTGCTTTTTATTTACTAATAGTAAAATTCACTTTTGCATATAGTTCTGTGGGTCTTGGAAAATGCACTGAGTATCTTCCACCCCAGCCATGACATAGAGCAGTTCCATTGTCTTAAAAACTCCTTGGGTTAAGGTGCTGGATCCTATATGGCCGACTGCACAGTTTAAGTCCTGGACCTGGAGGCTTGAAAATCACACTAGGTGTGTGTGCATGTATGTGTGTGACCAAAATCCTGAGAGGAGAATGGAGGAGAAGGGATTGTGTCTTGGCCATCCTCTCTGGGGGATGATTTCTCACTTTATTTCTCTGTCATGGTCTTTCTGGCAAGCACATGTACCCTAAAGCAAAAACTAAAACTAAAACAAAAACCAGAAACCCAAATTCCTTGGATTGCCCCTACCCATAGCAGCTTCGTATCTAGATTTGTAAAGGGAAGAACTTCAGTGAAGTTTGAAGCCGGATTTGTACACACATGGCCACTACCACCTCCTCCTCTTCTTCCATTCAAAGTGATTTTGTTTTCTCTTCTCTTGAAGCCTTAACTGAGGTCGTAACTCAGCATTCCTGTCTGCACCTTCACCTGTCTTTGGGCAGTCCATTTCTCTGCCACCTCTCACTCCCGATCTGAGAAGATAAGAGCAATTATGGATGTCCAATCCATCACCTTGCTCCGAGAGCTTGCAGGGCCTCCCACAGAACACTGCTGCGATATCTGCAGCTAGATGGATCAGTCTCCAGCTATCTCTGTCCAGTCTTCGTGTGCTCCTTGTCACTGACGAAGGATTTGTTGGAGTCTCTGATCAAAGAACTCTGCAGTTCTTCTAATTACCATGTTATACGGACTTTGTGCTATTCAGGCTGTGCCACAAGTGGGGTTGTGTCAATACTTGAGTGATTCTTTGCCAAATACTGAGTTCTTTTCCTTCATCTTGTCTTGGATTTGATGCATTTTGGGAAGGAGGAGGGAGAATCCTAACTTTCTTCTTGTTCAGTATCCTATTGTCATGTGGATCCATGGGGAGTTTATTTGCCAAACTCCTGGCAACAGGGTCTGGGGGAAAGAGGGGACAGACAGGTTTAGCTGTGTTCAGAGGTTGCAGAATGACCTCAGTGTAGGTTTGAGGCCCATAGGGAAGTAGGAGCCACACATTCTCTGACAGAGCAGTAAGAAGAAGCTGGTCACCCCTTTCATGAGGGTGCCTTACAACCTTGTCAGAAAAACCCACCAGTGGAATCAGCAGATAGTATAATGTTTACATTGCTGGTCTCCCACACAGTCGACCATGGTTTGAGTCCTGGACCCAGGGTTTAAAACTCATGGCGGGTGTGTGTGTGTGCATGCCGCAAATCCTGAGAGGATAATGGAGGAGAAGGGATTGTGCTGTGGCCATCCCCCTTGGGGGGGCGATTTCTCACTTTCTTTGTGTCTGTTTCTCTCTGTCTCTCCAGTGAGCGCCCAATAGCAAAAATCTCTTAAAAAGAAAAAAAAAAAAGAAAAAAAGAAAACCTCATCAGCTGACTTTTTCTTAAAATTTAATTTAATTTTATAATTTCTTAATTACATTCAATTGTTGCACATCTTTATGGCATACAAAATGATTTTTTCAAAGGATGCATGCAGTACGTGTTAAACAAAGATATTACCATATATGTTGTTTTCAACAAGGACTCTTTAAAATTTCTGTTAGGTAAAAATCTGTTAGGTAAAGATGGTATATCATATTTTCCTTTAAAAAATACCATTTTGAAGTATAATTTACATATAGTAATGCAGACCTTTACTGTGCAACTCATTGACATTTTACATAAGGATAGATCTGTGTAACCACGACTTGTATTCAGTTACAGAGCATTACCAGTACCCCCCAAATTAGATTCCCTTGTGCCCCTTCCCAGTCATTACTTACTTTGTGTGGGCATGACCACTCTTTAAACCTCTTTTACCACAGATAAGTTCTGTCTGTTCTTGAACTTAATAGAAACAGTCATATCAAAAAAAGAAGGAGCTGCCGATATCACCACAGCAACATAGATGAACCTTAACAGTGTTGAACAAAAGAAAACCAACTCAGAAGCCAAACTCTTTGTGATAGTGAGATCAGTGGCTTGTTCCAGTACTGCTGGGTTGTGTTCTGAGACAGGAATATGCCACAGTTTGTATATCCTCCTTCTTGCTCACAGATAACCCAGTTTCTGACCATTATGAACAAAGGTCATATGACTGTTCTTGTACAGTCTATTTGAAGACATAAGTGCTAGTCTCTTGAGCATGTACCAAGGAATGGCATTGCCGTGGTTTAACTTTGTGAGAAACCGCCAGTTTTCCAGAGTGCCATTTCCCATTCTCACCAGCAGTGTGTGGGAATCCCAGCTGTTCCACAGCCGTGCCAACATTTGGTTTTGTCAGTCTTTTTATACTGAAGTAGGTGGGTAGTGGTATCTTGCTATGGTTTTAATTCGTATTTTCTTAATAACTAATCACATGGAGCAGTTTTTATATGCTCATTGACCATTCAGATATCCTCTTTTTTATATTAAGTATGTGTCTAGTTTTGGTCTTTTTAAAAATGAATTTTTAGAGGAGCTTTTAATAACTTAAGGAAAGTAATCCTTTGTCTGAAAATGTATATCCCGATTTGATATATTTCTCTTCTTTGGTTAAGAGGTTTTCTCCCAGATTCAGTTTCAGGTTTCTATGTAGTTGACTATATCTACCTTTTTTAGTGACTTTTTTGGTCCCCCCCCCCTTTTTTTTTTTGGGCAGGGGGTGGATACAAATAAGGAAAGAACTTTCTCTTTTCTATATCATTAAAAATTTCTCCCAGGGGCCAGAAGGTGGCATGGTAGTTGGGTGCTGGCTCCCACATGGCCAACTCGGCAGTTTCCATCCTGGACCTGGCAGGTTGAGAAAGACACCATGTGCTTAGGTGTATGTGCTCAAAATCCCAAGAGGAGAGTGGAGGAGAAGCAACTGTGGCATGGCTATCCCTCCAGGGGGTGATTTCTCACTTTCCCTCTTTTTTTTCTGTCTGTCTCTGTCTTTGTCTAACTAGCACACACACCCTATGGCAAAAATCTTAATTAAAAAAAATCGATAGTTTTCTATTTTCTGTTTTATGTCTAAAATCTTTGCTCTATCTAGACATCTTTGATATAAGCAATGTGTCTCAGTTTGTTTAGCTGCTATAACAAAGTATCATTAGCTTATAAACTACAGAAGTTTATTTCTCAGTTCTGGAGGCTGGACGATTAAGATCAAGGTGTCTGGTGAGGGCCCACTTCCTGGTTCATCGATGATAAAGCCTTCTGGCTGTGTCTTCCAGTGGTGGAAGAGGCAGTACAGCTCTCTGGGGGCTCTTTAAACACACTAATCCCATTCATGAGGGCTCTACCCCCATGATCTCACAACTGCCCCACCTCCTAATATAGCATAAGTTATAGAATATGAATTTTAGGGGCACACAAACATTTAGTCCACAGAACTATTAGAGATTTTAATTTATCGCCCCACCCCGGGAGTTTCCCAGTTGTCCCAACAACGTGTTATGCATAACCCATTCTTTCTGTTCTGCTTTAAAGTGTCAACTTACTGAATTCCTATGTAAATTTATGTGTGCACTAAGGTTTTTAAATTCTTTTCCGTAACCATGTTATTTACTGTACCTATGTATTATGTTTTAAATATTGAGGGGTTCTAGGTCTCTCTCTCTCTACATGAAAAAAATTTCCTAACATCTTTCTTGTCATTTTATTTTTTTCAAGGATGACTCTGAGTTTGTCTACTTTCACATAAATGTGATTTTAATTGCCAGAGCATTAAATGTATAGACTAATTGGGGAGAGGGTTGGCATCTTGATCATGCTGATTCCTGAGTAGTCTCTCCTGGAATATGCCAGTCTGTTGGCTTGTCTTTTTTTTTTTGTTTTTTTTTCCCCCCCATGTGTTTGTTGGTATTTAAAATTATTTTGGTATAGTTTGTACACCATTCTTTTTAAATTTATTTTTAATTTTTTGTTGTCTTTATTGTTTTTTTCTTCCATTACATCTTCTTTTTAAAAAAATAATTATTTATTTAATTTTATTTATTCATTCATTTATTTCAATTTGACCAGAGAGAGAGAGAGAGAGAGAGAGGAAAGTGAGAAAGCAAGCAGCCAGGTCCGGGACTCAAACCATGGTTGGCCATGTGGGAGTGTCCAGTGCCTTAACCACCATGCCACCTGCTAATATTATATCTTCTTTTTTTTGGGAGAGGGTTTTTTTTTTTTTTTTTTTTTGCTATAGGGCGCGTGCGCTCGCCAGACAGACAGAGAGAGACATAGAGACAGAAAGCGAGAAATCACCCCCCGGGGGGATGGTTACGCTGCAATCCCTTCTCCTTCATTCTCCTCTCAGGATCTTGGGCACACATGCACACGCACCCGGCGTGAGTTTTAAGCCACCGGATCTGGGACGCGAACTGTGGTTGACTACGTGGGAGTCCAGCGACATAGCCATTACGCTAACTGCTGGTTCCCAACATTATATCTTCTAACATTCACATTTGATACAACACAATAATAGTCATATCCAATTCATGAAACAAGAAAATAAATCCCTGCTCAAAATCATGGCAGAACATGGACTCTGGAGTCCAATAGAGTGGATTTCAGACCTTGGTTGTGGCATTTACTGAGTTCATTGCCTTAGCATGCTTAATTGCCCAGAGGGTATGTATACTCATCAGAGAGAAAGATGAGAGAGAGTGAGAGAAAGAAAAAGAAAGCACCCCTCAATGGAGCGTGATCATACCACAATCCCTTCTCCTTCATCTTTTCATCCTTTTGGAATTTGGGGCATGCACACTCACGGGCCTGGCATGTTTTTCAAGTGGTCAGGACTGGGATTCAAACCCAGGTCAGCCATATATGATTGGTTCCCTTAACCACTAGCCTATGGGGCTGGCACTCCTTATTTCTAAAATGTGGGAAAGACAAATAATATAAAATTCAATGTTGAAGAAGATGAATATGTGTATATCATTGATTTGATTATTATAAACTATATGTGTACTTTGAAAAATCATCTCTAATGCACACTGCTTCATGTGCTTGCAATGGCCCTCCTCTTCCCTGTATCTGTGTCTTGGACTCATCTTTGTTGGACACAGAACAGGGTCCTCTTTCTCTCCAGGCAGCATGAACCCTGCTTCCTCAGTCTGGCAGCTGTGGTACCCACCTCTCTCTCTGCTGGGCTTTAGGGGTGGTGGCACATATTGCCTTTTGTGGGTAGTTTGTTCCCATGCCCTGGGCTCCAGGGCTGATTCTCTCCAGGTCTCCTAGCCCTGAAGTAGGCACTGGACCTGCTCAGTCATCAGCAGCAACTGGGTCCCAACAGCTGTTCGTTTTTCTCTGAAAACAAAAGGGCTCTCTCCACTTGTGTCTCCCCCATGGCAGACCAAGTGGAGCTGACTCAGCTAAGTTTCCTTTTCTTCTTTTCCTTAGATTCTAGCACAAGAAAGATTAAGAATTGCTTCTTCTCTTTCAGTAATCTTCCTTAGTGGAGGGCCATAGTAGCTTCACTGCTTAAGTCCTTATCCCATGTGGCCCCTTCGTTCTGTGCTGCTGAATGAGCTGGGGGGAGATGCCACCGACTGGTACTGGCTGATGTGGCAGAAATGGAAATGCTCTGAATCAGAGGCATTCTCCAGGGAAGACCCTGTCTTCCTGGTATGCGTTCCATGGTCTGTGAGAGCCATATTGGGTTCTGACAAAAGTACTGGGCCAGGTAAGCACACTGGATGCAGAGCACGTTGTCCTGGCTCTCATGGCCTCATGTGGCACATGTCCTTGCTGCGTCTGCCAAGTCTAGATGCCTTTCCTTTTTGTCTGCCATTCCTCTGTTCATTCATTCAAAACATTCCTTTTTTTTTCTTTTTAAATGATGAGTAAAGTTTTTTGTTTTTTAAATTGCTGAAGTGTATATGCACACATAGAAAGAGTACAAGCACTCCCAATGGGGTGTGGCCATAGCACAGTCCCTTTTCCTCCACTTCTCTATCCCATCAGGATTTTTAGCACATATACGTACCCTCTTGACATGTTTTTCAAACCACTAAGGTTGAGATTCAAACCATGGTTGACCATATAGTGTCCAGCTCCCTATACACAGGGCTTACCTGCTGTGATATGGGCCCGGCCCTCATTCAAAACATTCTTACCATTCACCTCCCAGGTGCAGGATACTCTACTAGGACTCTGGGGTGCATTGCCCTCCCTGATGCAACATGCATCCAACTGGGGGAGACAGAAAGTGAGGCATAACAGGGCATACTAGGAGTTATATTTTGCCTAGGCCCAGACTGGGGTTGTTGGCTGGTTGCCCTGAGGAGGCAGAAGAGGAAAGCTGAAGGAAGAGCAGAGGCTAGTCAGGGAGAGAAGGGGGTCCAAACAGAGTGGACTACATGAACCCTGGCCTGCTAGATGGTAGGAAGAAGGGAGTGATCCTCTAGGGGGGACTATAGTAGGTGATGCCTTTCTGTGGGAGCTGTTTGTGGGGGACAGTGGCTCCTCTACTGATATTCCTCTTCTCTTCGGTGACTGGGCCTCAGCAGGCCCAGGCTTCTGGTACAACTCGCTTCCAGCAGCATGACAGGAGAAGGGTTAGAGGGAGAGCAGGTGCTGTTGTCCAGCCTGCCTAGGTCATTGTAGTGTGACGTCTTTGGATCTTCTCTCTGGAAAGTGTTTTCTAAGCACTTACCACAATTGTCATTTAAATGAGACTTTCTATTCATGTGTCTGAAATTTGGTCTCAGCCCAAGCCAGGCTCATGTATTATGTGAGTTGGTTGTTGTATGTGTAGCTTTGGGATACTAATCTCACATGCAGATGGCTACTCTAGAATCCATTTTCTATGATGAATTTGTGTAAAGAGATGCAGTTTTGTCTCCAGACCGTTTCCTCCTAGTGCCGTGTGCCTTTGGGATTGTTGGGGGTTGGAGCTCATCCTGTAAGGCCTATAGTGATACCCACAGAAAAGGACCCATTGAGCCAAGCCACAGTTTCAACATGGCAGTTCTTGCTGGATGTCCACAGGGTTTCCCTGGGATAATAGGAGAGTCATCTCAGAAACACTGGAGGTTCTCCTCTTTAGTTGTCCCCACTGGGCCTGCACCTCTGCCAGTGGAGTGCATCTCTGCGGGCACACAACATGCGCAGAAACCACTGCACATGCTTCTGTATTCTTTTACTTCCTACCTGTCCTTCAGGTGCATTTCCTTTTTGGAAAATCATTCTGATTCTGGCATCAGCATATTTAATACATACACACACACACACACACACATATATATATATATGCGTGTGTGTGTGTGTATACATATATATATATACATATATGTATATATATATGAAGTTATAATCCAACATTCAGATTAGGAAGGAATTGTTGGTACCTTTTATCTATCAAAGGGCATGATTGAGAAAGTTTTCAGTTTATTTTGAATGTTGCCCTTGTTTCTGCCATGCTCCCAGATTTGGATCCAGATTCCTGTAATTTTAATATAGGGCTGCAATAGGTACTTTATGTACCTCCTTGCTTTGAATTTGTGTAAGAAGCTCAGGAAGTAGAACTTTTTATGCTCTTTCTAGGTGAAGAAGTTTAGGCATGGAGACACTATATAACATTCCACTCAACAGCAGCAAAATATACTCTTCTCCAGTTCCTATGGAACATTCTTTAGGCTGTACTATTTGGTAGGCCACATAACATGCCAGTATGTTTTAAAAGATTAAATCACACAAAATATATTCTCCTACCACAATAGAATGAAATTGGAAACTGGTATAGAAGGAAATTTGGGAAATTTACAAGTAGAAAGAAATTAAATAACATATTAAATAACCAGCACCTCAAAGAAGAAATCACAAAGGAAATTAGGAACTACTTTGTGATTAATTAAATTGAGAATATAATATAAAGGATGCAACAAAAGGAGTGCTCAGAGAGAAATGTATAACTATATATGCTTGCATTAAAAAAGGAAGAAAGATTTCAAATCAGTAACTTAGATTTTCACCTTAAGAAAGAACAAACTAAATCTAAAGCAAGCAGAAGGAAAGAAATAATAGATTATAGACAGACAAAATGGAGAATACAAATACAATAGAGAAAAATTCATAAGACCAAAAGTATTTTGAAATGATCAGTAAAACTGATATGCCGTTAGCTAGAATGACCAAGGAAACAGAAGAGTCATATTAATAAAGAGTGAATGTAGGGGCTAGCCCCATAGTACAGTGCTTCAGTTCCATGTAGAGGGACCTGGATCCCGTATGGCCAGCTGTGCTTTGAATCCTGGCCCCAATAATTTGAAAAACACATCAGGCACGTGTGCACATGTGCCCATGATTCTGATGGGAAGGAGGAATGAAAGGGGATTGTGGCATGAGCAGGCCACATTGAGGGGTGATGCTTTCTCTCTCTCTCTCTCTCTCTCTTTCTCTCTCCCTCTGGTGCACACATGCACTCTCTGGCATTTAAGAAAAGAAAAGGAATGAATATAGGGAGGTTATTATTAACCTTATAGAAATATGAAGTCTCAGAAAAGAAAACTGTGAATTCTTGTATGCCAACAAATAATCTAAATAAAATGGATATATTCCTAGAAATAGTCCAAGTTCTAAAACCAACTCAAAAGAAATAGAAAATCTGAATAGACTTATGGCAAGTAAAGAGATTGACCAAAGTATTTCCAACAAAGAAAAGCACAGGATTAGATGACATCACTGATGAATTCTGCCTTGCATTTGAGGAAGAAATTAACATTAATCTTTCTTAAACTTCTAAAAAGTAGAAGAGGAATCACTTCCTTACTCATTCTGTGATTCTGAGACAACTTCAAAAGAATGCATTTGGGGGAACCAGCAGTTAGCGTAATGGCTATGTCGCTGGACTCCCACGTAGTCGACCGCGGTTCGCGTCCCGGACCCAGTGGCTTAAAACTCACACCGGGCGCGTGTGCATGCGTGCCCAAGATCCCTAGAGGAGAATGAAGGAGAAGGGATTGCGGCGTGACCATCCCCTCTGGGGGTTGATTTCTCGCTTTTGTCTCTATGTCTTTCTCTGTCTGGCGAGCGCACGCGCCCTATAGCAAAAACCTCTCAAAAAAAAAAAAAAAAAAAAAAAAAAAAAGAGAGAGAAAAGAAAAAGAATGCATTTGGACCCTAGTCTTACAGCCTGAAAACTATAAAACTTTTAAGAGGAAACATTATTGTAAATCTTTGTGTTCTTGGATTAGGTAACAGTTCTTACATATAACATTAAAAGCATAAGCAACAACAAATTAATAAAATGGGTTTTTAAAAATTAAAAGCTTTCATGTATCAAAGGACATGGTTGAGAAAGTTAAAAGTCAACATACAGAATGGGAGAAAATATTTGCAACATATATCTTGATAAAAGTCTAGTATTTAGAATATTTAAAGAATTCTCACAACTCAACATCAAAAAGATAAATAGCGAGATTTAAAAATGGACAAAGGGCTTGAATAGACATTTTTCCAAAGAAGATACACAGATTGTCAATAAGACATGAAAAGATTCTGAGACCAGTGAATGGCATAATGGTTACAGTGTTGGATTTTCACAGAGTCGACTGTAGTTCAAGTCCTGGACCTGGTGGCTTCAAGCTCACGCCGGCATGTGTGCGTGAGTGCCCAAAATCCCAAGAGGTGAATGGAGGAGAAGGGATTGCGGTGTGTCCAGCCTGGGGGATGATTTCTTGCTTTCTGTCTCTCTGTCTGTCTCTCCAGTGAGTACACACGCCCTGTAGCAAAAATCAATCTCTTGGGGGAAAAAAAAAAAGATGCTCAACATCACTAATCATTAGGGAAGTACAAATTAAAACCACAATGAGATCCCACCTCATCACACCCATTTGGGTGATTATTGTACAAACAAACAACTACACTCAGATCAGTAAACAACAAGAATTGGAAGAATGTGGATAAATTGCAGTCCATGTGCCCTGCTGGTGGGAATGTAAAATGGTACAGTTGCTGTGGAAAACAGTATGGTGAGTCCTCAAAAAATTGAACTTAGAATTGCCATACACTCCAGCAATTTCACTTCTGGGTATATACCCAGAAGAATTCATAACAGGGACTTGAGCAGATACTTGCACATCATTGCTTGTATGGTATTATTCATAAAAGCCAAAAAGTGGAAGCTACCCAAATGTCCATTGATGGATGAGTGACTAAACAAAATGAAGTAGTATATATAATATGGAATATTATTCAGAAATGAAAAGGAAGGGCATTCTAATACATGCTACAGTGTGGATAAATCTTGAAAACATTATACTAAATTAAATATGTCAGTCACAGGCGAGCCAGTGGCGTGGTAGTTAAGGCAGATGAATCCCACATGGTCAAACATGTGTTTGAGTCCAATACCTTGTGGCTTGAAAAATAACCCAGGTGTGTGTACATGTGTGTCCAAAATCCTGGAAGGAAGGAAAAATGGAGAACAGATTGTGGTATGACCATCTACCATGGAGAATATTTTCTCACTATTTTCCCCTCTCTCTAGGGTAAGTACAAGTGCCCACTGGAAAAAAATTTTTTAAAGTGTGTGTGTGTGTGTGTGTGTGTGTATGTGTGTGTGTTCTAGTCACAAAAGGACAAATACAAGGAAACTTCAAAAAGGTCATGGAAAAATGGAATAAGTACAAGTAAAATAAGGATTTTGGTATAAAAAATGGAAATATATTCATAGTTTTTTTGTAATATGCATTTTCCATGAACATTTTTGAAGATCCTAGGTCTGTATGATTCCACTTATTTTCCGACTACTGTTGGGTGTGTGAAGTGGTGCAGCCACTGTAGTCTGCTGGTTCCTCAAAAGGTGAAGCAGTTACCATGTGACCCAGAAATTCTAATTCAAGGTATATACCCAAGAGAATTAAAAACATATATCCATACAAAGACCTGTATTTTAGTGTTCATAGCAGCATTATTCATACTAGCCAAAAGAAAGAAACAACTCAAATGTCCCTGAACAATGACTGGATAAACAAAAATATGTTTTCTATCCTACATAGTACTACTGAGCCATAAAACAAATGAAATGCTGGCACGTGCTTGACATGGATAAATTGTGAAGGCATTATGCTAAGTGAATGAAACTAGTATGAAAGGTCACAAGTTGTATGATGTTTTTTTTAATATGAAATGTCCAGAATAGGCGAATACATAGAGACAAAAAGTAGTTTAGTGGTTGCAGGGGTCTAAGTATAAAGGAAAATGCGGAGTGATTGTTTAAAGGAGATGGGGTTTCTTTTTGGGTCATGAAAGCCTTTTAAATTAAGTAGTGTTGTTGTTTGACAGCATTGTGAATATACTAAATACCACTGAACTTTACAGTTTAAAATGGTTTAAACAGGGACCAGCAGATGGTGTAATGGTTACATCGCTGGATTTCCACATGGTAGACAGTGGTTCAAATCCTAGACCTGGTGGCTTGAAACTCATGCCAGGTATGCATAAGTGCATGCCCAAAATCCCAAGAGGAGAAGGGGTTGCAGCATGACCATCCCCCCCCCCCCCCGGGAGTTAATTTCTTGCTTTCTGTCTCTATCTCTTTTCTGTCTCTAGAGCACATGTACTGTAGAGCAAAAATGTCTTGAAAATAAATAAATAAATAGATTTTAAAAAATGGTTAAAGTGGTGAATTGTATTTTGCATGAATTTTATAATAAAAAGGAGTAAATTATTTAGCAGATGATTTTGGGTTTTGTTTTGTTTTTCCATTGACAACAACTTTATTTTTATAAATACATTTTTTATTTCTATTTCTTTTATATATTCAGTCACATATGTTACTTAGCTTGCAAAGTGAGTATTCCAACATGTATGCATTTCTCACCAGTACAATTAAGAATACTATACACATTATCTTCAACAGATAATAACCCATTTCTTGGTTCTAAAAATGCCTTTCTTCTTTATTTTTCTCCTTAATGTCCTTCCTCAGACTCTACTCCTTCACCCACCCTCTTCCCACACTGTATCTGGTATTTATAACCATTTTCTATGTTTCTGTATTCTCTAGTCATTCAGTTTCAGCTATAGGGTGCAGATACTCAGTGTATATTAAGTGGAGACATACAATGTCTCTCCTTCATAGCCTGGCTTGCTTCACTCAGCAGTAAATCTTCCATATTCATCTACTTTCTGTCAAAAGCCAGGGTCTTGTTCTTTTTTATAGCTGAGTAGTAGTCCATAGAGTGTATGTGCCACACTTTTTCAATCCATTCATCTGTTCATGGGCATTTGGGTTGAGTTTATGTCTTAGTAATTGTGAATAATGCCAGAATAATCATCGATGTATAAGCACTTTTCTGACTAAGGATTCTTCTGTTCTTTGGGTAGATACCAAGGAGTGGTATTGCTGGATCATATGTAGTTCTACTTGTAGATCTTTGAGGAATCTCCAAAGTGCCATATTGTTCTCCATAGTGACTGGACCAATTTACATTCCCACCAGCAGTGTAAGAGAGTTCCCCTTTCACCACACTCCCACCAGCACTTACCTTTTTTTTTTTTAAATCTTAGTCATTCTGATTGGGGTTATGTGATATCTCATTGTGATTTTGATCTGCATCTCCCATATAATGAGGTATGTTAAGCATTTTTTCATGCCTTTTGACTATTTATATGTCTTCCTTAGAGAGTGGTTTTTTTCCAACTCATTCTCTCATGTTTTAATAGGGTTGTTCATCTTTTTTTTGGGACAGCTGCTTGAGTTCCCTCTGTATTCTTGTTTTCAGTCCCTTATCTGATTCATAGTTTACAAAAATATTTTTCCATTCTGGGGCCAGCAGTTAGCGTAATGGCTATGTCGCTGGACTCCCACGTAGTTGACCGCGGTTTGAGTCCCGGACCCGGTGGCTTAAACTCATGCTGGGTGCGTGTGTGTGCATGCCCAAGATCCCAAGAGGAGAATGGAGGAGAAGGGATTGCAGCGTGGCCATCCCCCCTGGGGGGTGATTTCTCGCTTTCTGTCTCTCTGCCTCTCTCTGTCTGTCTGGCGAGCGCACGCGCCCTATAGCAAAAAACTCTCTCTCAAAAAAAAAATATTTTTCCATTCTGAGGGCTGTCAATTCACATTAATTACTGTGACTTTTGCCATGCAGAAACTTCTCAATCTGATATAATCCCATTTGTCTATTTTTGGGATTATTGACTGTGCTTTGGTGGTCTTATTTAAGAAGTCTTTGCCTACCCTAATGTCTCCCAGTGTTTCCCCAGTGTTTTCCAGTAGCAGTTTTATAGTTTGAGGACTTCGGTTTAGATCTTTGATCCACTTTGAGTTGATTTTGTCAATGGTGAGAAGTAGGGGTTCAGATTCATCTTTGTGCAGGTAGATATCCAGTTTTTCCAGCACCATTTGCTAAAGAGGTTTTTCTTTCTCCACTGGATTTACAGGTTACCCTTTGTCAAAAATCAGTTGACTGTATGTTTGGGAGTTTATTTCTGGGGTCTCTATTCTGTTCCATTGGTCCTCCTGTCTGTTTCTGTGCCAATACCATGCTGTTTTGATTATCACAGCTTTGTAGTATATTTTTGGTTCAGGAGTGAGATGCCGCCCACTCCACTCTTCTCGTGCAGGATTGCTTTGGCAATATGAGGTCTTTTATGATCTCAGACAAATAATATGATTGTTTTTTCTAGATCTGTGAAGAATGTCTCTGGCACTTTGATTGGGATTGTGTTAAATATGTATATTAATTTGGGTAGAATTGCCTTTTTGATTATATTAATTCTTCCAATCCAGGAACATAGGATGTCCTTCCATTTTTTAATATAATTTATTTTCTTTCTCTCTCTCTTCTTTCTTTCTTTCTCTCTCTCTCTCTCTTTCTCTCTCTCTCTCTCTCTCTCTTTCTTTCTTTCTCTTTCCTCATAGTTTTCCTTGTGGAGGTCTTTAACTTCTTTGGTTAGATTTATCCCTAGGTATCTTATACTTTTTGTGGCTATGGCAAATGGAATTACTTTTTTTCAGTTCTATCTCAATTTGCCTACTGTTTGTATATAGAAATGCTATAAATTTCTGTATGTTTATTTTGTATCCTGCAACTATACTGTATTCATTTATTACTTCCAGCAATTTTTTCATTGATACCATTGGGTCTTCTATGTATACAATCATGTCATCTGCAAATACAGTTTCACCTCTTCTTTTCCTATTTGAATGCCTTTTATTTTATTCTCTTTTCTGATTGCATTGGTGAGGACTCTCAGTACTATATTGAAAAGGAGTGGAGAAAGTAGGCATCTTTGTCTTGTACCAGTTTTTAGTGGACAAGCTTTCATCTTTTCCCTATTTAGGATGATGTTAGTTATGGGGTTTTCATAGATAGTTTTTATTGTGTTGAGAAATGACCCTTCTATGCTGATTTTGCTGAGAGTCTGATGATGAAGGAATGTTGTATCTTATCATATGCTTTTTCTGCATCAATTGACATCATATGGTTTTTATCTTTCTGTTAATATGGTGTATTACATTTGTGGTTTTACATGTGTTGAACCAACCTTGCATCCCTGGAATAAAGCCTACCTGGTCGTGATTTATAATCTTTTTATATTTTGGACACAATTTGCTAGTATCTTGTTGAGAATTTTTGCATCTATATTCATCAGAGATATTGGTATATAGTTTTCCTTCCTTGTACTGTCCTTATCTGTTTTGAGGATAAGGGTGATGGAGGCTTCATAGAATGAATTTGGGAGAGTTCCACCATTTTAGATCTTTAGAAATAGCTTGAGCAGAATGGGGGTTAACTCTTCTTTAAAAGTTTTGTGGCATTCAGAAATGAAGTCATCAGGACAAGGACTTTTCTTTGTTGAGAGGTTATTTATTACTGATTCAATTTGGCTTGTTATGGGCCTATTCAGACTTTCTGCATCCTCCTGGCTCAATCTTGGTAGATTATATGAGCCCAGGAATTTGTCTATGTCATCCAGATTTTCTCGTTTGTTGGTGTATAGGTGTTCATAGTATCCTCTAATGATGTTTTGTATTTCTATTATGTCTGTTGTTATATTGTCTGCTTCATTGCAAATTTGATTTACCTGGTTCCTTTCTCTCTTCTTCTTAATTAGTTTAGCTAGTGGTATTGATTTTGTTTATCTTTTCAAAGAACTAGCTTTTACTTTCATTTATTTTCTGTATAGTTCCTTTATTTTCTATTTCATTTGTTTCTGCTCGGATTTTTATTATCCCTTTTCTCCTGGAGTTTTTTTTTTTTTAATTTTTTTACTCTTGCTTTTCCAATTCTCTGAGACATGATGTTAGGGAGACCATTTGTCTTTTTTCCATCTTCTTCTTATGTGCACTAATTGCTATGAATTCCCTCTTATGACTGCTTTTGCAGTGTCCCAAAGATTATGGAAACTCGTGTCTTCATTGTCATTGGCTTCCATGAATCTTTTGATTTCAGTCTTTATTTCTTCAGTAGTTATGTAGTAGATGATTTTGTAACATTTATTAATGCCTGAAGACCAGGTGGGGCTCATTGAGAAGATGCCCTCCCTAACTAGCCTCATCACCTCCTCTGTGAATCAGTAGACTAAGTAGTACCTTTGTGTGAAACAGATCATCTGGCCATATGGTTCCTCAGAGGCTAGAGTGTGGTTTGGTTGTGGTCCATGGTTGGCTGCTGGGGTGGAATAAAGGTGGCTAAGAGAATACACTGGTGCTTCACTCTAAGTAGCGGGATCTGACCTCAGAGGGGGAGTGTGGCAGGCCATGCTCTCAGGCTCATGGGCTCTCATTTCCCTCTTATATAAATTGAGATATGGTAGTGGTTCCTGTCAGATGTCATTTCTACCCTGCCCAGTGATCTGATGCATGGATCAGAGGAACACAGGACAACGCAGAAACAAAAGAGGAATATTGTATGTGGTTGGTTGGCTTCTTGTGCTTTGGTAACAAGTCCCTTTGTTTAGGTTGTTGGTTGAGTCTGAATGTCCAACAGGCCACTTGAGGCTGGCCCTGTAAACATTTCATGGAATTTTAGCAATTTTGTTTGCCTCTTGGCCTCTGCTGGCAAGGCATCTGTCTTCAGGTACAATCCTAGCTTGCCTTCCTTCTCTCTGGGGCACTGGTTGATGTTTTCCCTTGAACAGCTCAGAATAGCTAAACAGGGAACTTCTGAGACTCCACGGAGGCCTAGTGTTCTCAGGTCTGAGCACTGTGGGTGAAACTATCGAGGGTGGACATTTCAATGGGTAGACCCCAGGTGGTTAGAAGGCAATGAACAGCTGCCCATGAGAAAAAGATGTATATTCTACCTCCTTAGGAGGGATGTGAGGATAACTGCTGTAGGCTAGGAGTTCCAAAGAGCCTATGTATTTTTACTTGTTTCATTGCATTTATTGTTTTTATCTTTGAGCCTCTTTGTGGGCTTCACCCTTGGTCTCCTTTACCTTGAATGGTTCCTGTCACACAGTAGGTACTCACTTTGTGTGTCAATTTATTGGTTCTGTGCTAGTGACTCCATGGCTACAGGTAAGAGCTAATGGTAATTAATAGTGTAGGCCATTGTTGGGATGGAGATAGACCTAAGATCTTGCATTCTTGTGGATCACTGACTAGACCTGTGACTTTCAGCAAGGTCTTCACTCTCTTCTAAGCCGAGTCATCTCATCCATAAAGGAATGATGTTAGTTCTTAAAGTTGGGGAATAGACGATGTTAATGAGAAAATGTATGCCCAGGAGGTGGTGATTATGATGTTTATTCAGTGTTCCTAAATGAGGAGTGCTGAAGCTCTCCTTTGTCAGTAACTTGCATTTTCTCTCCTGGTAATGGAGCACATTCTCTCGTCCTCCTTCCTGGCCCTATGTTTGTTAACAAGCCTTTTTGTTTTTCGTTTATGTCCAAGAATGGCTCCAGCAGTACACAGTGTTACCAGGGGTCTGGCAGAGGAGGTTTGAGGAGTAGGTATTCAAAGGTGTGAGGCATATTCAAGTTGTTGAGCTGGTGGTAAGTCATCCACTGAGTGGTGAGGTGCACATGCGGAGCTCACCCATGGTCCAGCACATGCAGCGTTCCACCATGCAATGCCTTCACTATCTCCAGTTTGCCCCAGTGGATAGGCCTGATGGCATCTGCACATAGCAGCCTCAGTGCTGCCAGCCATGTGTGGAGGAGCTGGCCCATTAGTAGGCACCTAAAAGGTACAGATATGCACCGCACATACACCAGCGACTGAGCCTCCTGCGCAGCCCCTGCTTGCCTGGCTCTGCCTCCCTGCTGTTCTCCCAGCTGCCCCACCATGTTACTCCAAGCTCCTCCCAGTAAGCAAGGGTCCTCTAGTCCTCCTTGCTCAGTGTGGGGCCACAGAGCAGGCCTTGTGCTGCCTGAGGTGTCTTCACTGCAGGTAGGGCTTTGTGGCTGGGCTCTTTCTGTCTTCTCTGGACTTTGAGATGATGAAATAAGCATTTTTTGACCAGAATCTTCCAAATATTATGGAATATCCACAACTGCCCAGCCCTTGCCCAGCCCTGTTATGGATGTACAGTTGCAATGCATCTGATAGTGCACAGTGAGAAATTGATGGCATGTGGGTGTCAGTGTTCCACCTTCTGAGTTGGGGGAGGGGAGCACATCTGAGCCGGAGAGGAGGCACTGTAGGTCTCTGGAGCTGGGCATGTGTTGGCATCCCATCTTGGCCTCACCAGGTATCTTCCTGCCTTTCCTCTCCTCTTCAGGGGCCAGAGGCCCAACCCAGGGAAAGGGTTGACTGGCCAATGTAACTCCTGCTAGGTGCTGCGATTTGAGTTTTACTCTGTGTAGAAGTCTTCATTGCAGTCCTTGCCTTTTCTTGAACCCTGTGTGGTTTTTCTCTTTGTAAACTTACCATCTTGCTTGGGTCTGCAGGCACTCCATTTGTTCATGCTGTCACTCTCCCTTCCATGACCCATGTTCTTTATAACATTTGAGTGACACCTCTCCCAGACTGCCTTCCTAAGGCTCACTGCTTTTCCTGTCAGGCTTTTGGCTCATGGGGCCACAGTTTTCTCTTGTCACTAAATAAATTATAGAGTTTCTCAGGATAGCTATTTCCTTTTTTCACTTTATAGTCTCCTGGAACACTACAGCCAGTCCATATGAGGGTACACAGCCACTAGACACTTGAAAATTGGCCAACAAAAATCACTTGAAGGTTGGAAAAGAAGCTCCTACCAAATTCCAGGGAATACAAGAGGGCTTCAGAAAGTTTGTGGAAAATGGAATTAAAATACAGGTTTATATTGGTGCAAAACATGTAAACCCCATGCATAAGTTTTTTTCATAATCTGCACTCTCTATGCACTCTCCAAAGACCCCTGGTATAGTAGTGTTGCTGCAAAATGCTTTTCTCTGAAGACTTTGAGAAGCAAACATTGGTCTTTTTGCTTTACAGTCCTGCTGCTAGCAAGTGGGAGAGGCTGGAGTTGGACCAGGTCTGCTCCAGGTCTTGCCACTAGACAGTACCACTACTTCTTAGACTTAGCCACAGAACTGTCTTGTGATCTTCAGAGTCTTGGCCACTTGCTCCATGCAAGTGGCCTTCACCTCCAGGCCCACCTGGGAACCCTCTGTGCCTATTCACCTGCCTAGGTGCTGTCAGAGCCCAGGCTGCTTCTCTCCAGGTGCGAATCAGCTAGCCCCTAGCTTGGGGGAGTTCACCCAGCACTTCTCCTGTTGTGTAGGCAGAGCAGTGCTCCAGCAGTTCCGACAAGCACTCACCCTGCCTTTTAAAGGTCATTTCTGTCTTAGTCAGTTCTTAAAGTTCAAGAGGAAATAAACTGCTTAGAGCTGGCATTTCTCAAGTCAAGTGTCAACTCTCCAAACCCTGAGCCTAGGGTGAGGAGGATGTGAGATTAATAAATGAGTGGTCATGTTGATACAGTGATGGGTAAGTGATGTCCCCCTCCTCCCTTGGCTCTTACTAAATAATAATCAAAAAGAAGCTAATAATTTGTGAAGTCTCATTTCTCCTTTTGCATTGTTATCCAGCATGGGGCATGCTCTGAAAGTGTGATGTTATAGTGGAGTGACAGCGTTAATGTTCCCCGGGATGTCATTTTTTTAGGGGAGATAGTGCTAGGATAGCCCCCCCCCATACCCTGTACACACAACTGACACTGGTGGGGTGAGTTTCTCACCTGATGAGAAGACAGCAGCATGCCCACGAAGGTGCCACACCTAACTGGGTATTGACTTCTTGTGCTTTGGGTCGAGGACAGCAAAATCAATGGGAAAATAAACAGGCAGAATGGGCTTTATTAATCAGGTACCGCCAAGGCAGCTGGAAGGATTATAATGGAGCCAGGATGTCGATCGAAGACTGAGCTGAGAGCAGGCAGGCTGGCTGTGCTTGCCAATGGGCTGATATCGATTGTCGCGGGGGTTGGAACCTCAGCTTCAGCGCTGCTAATTGGGCTATTGGGTGATCCAAAGAGAGATGTTGGTGAGATTATTCTGTCTCATCTCTTAACTGTTTGTCCGATTGGACTCACGGTCTCAATTGAACCTTGCATGTGAGCGCAAGTCTTCAGCCTGGCATTCCTATCTAATCTGCTCCCCTTTGGCTGGTGTGTCTTCCTCACTGGTATGACTTGAAAACCCTTGGGCCAGAGCCCAGTCCTGTGCTGATGTGCTCTAGTTCACCTTCATGGTGGTCACTACTGTCATTGCTTAGACAGAAATGCTAGCCGACTCACTGGGATCTTCTCTCTCCCTTCCCACTTTATACACTCACACATATGGACACACATGTGTACATGTACACTAACTCACACTCAGTAGCACCACCCATACACACCCACAATCACAAACTTCTACATTCTCACACACATTAACACACTCTCACTTGTACTGTTTTTCACACACTTACTCCTATACTATCTCCTCCCATGGTCCCTGTCCTTTCTCTTCTCCTCTTCCTATGGTTCCTGACCCTCTCCTTCTCCCGTGGTCCACATCCTCCTCCTCCTCCTCCCACCAGGGCTTCCATTATCCTTCCTTCCCTTCTACTCCTTCCATGGTCCTGTCCTTCTCTTTCTCCCATGGCCCTTCTCCTCCTCTTCCCATAGTCCCTGTCCTTGTCCTCCTCCCCCCATGGTCACTGTCCTCCTTCCTCTTCCCTTCCCTCCCATAGTCCCATCCTCCTTCCTCCCATTCTGTCTTTTCTTCTCCTCCTCCTGTTGTGGTCCTTATCCTTCTCCTTCCCGGGGTCCCCATTCTCTACCTCCTCTTCCACCTTCTCCTCCTATGGCCATGACCTTCCTCTCCTCCTGCTGTGGTCCTGTCTTCCTTCTCCTTCTCTTATGTTTCTTGTTCTTTTTGTGTAAGTGTTTGCCAGGAAATTGTTCTCTGTTCTTTATCCTTTAGCTCCCCTATCCCTCCCCCTCCTTTTTTCTTCTTTGCGAATTCTTATGTTTGTACATCTTTTCTTGTCACATCAATCTAGCCAAATTTGAAGTCTCTGTCTTTGGCTCTAACCTCCCTCCTGTCCTTCATTGCCAAATTTTCTCCTGCTTCTGAAAATTCGCACCTTGCTGTTATTGTACCTGAGTCTTGGGGCCATTTCAGTCTGGCGCCTTCTCTCTCCAGGAGTGAATCGCCTTGGCCTGTTACATAAGGCCACCCTACTCCTCTGACATCAGGGGTCTTTCCAGCTTCCTGCCAGCCAGACCAGGGAGCCTTCCCTTCCCCTACGTTATACTCAATGTTTCTCCATCTCCATATTTGTTTGCTTTGGTCTCCTAGTCCTTGGACATCATTTTTTCTATGGCTTTGATGGCCCCAGAGGGAAGGAAGGTAGGGGCAGATCTCTGTGCTCCTAGAATCATGGACAGTAGCTAGAGTGGCACACTGGGGATGTTCGGGGCTGCTTGCTGAGTAAGCAAGAGGAGGAGTCGATGAAGGTGCCGTGGGCTACTCTGACATGCGGCTGCAGTGGCCCGGCTGGTCCACTTCTGTGTATGGTGAGGATCCCCAGCCCACTGAGGTATGCTATGTCTCCCTAGCCTAGTGTAGGAAACCGTGCACATACTCTCCAGTCACAGAGGCAGCTCTACCCATAACTGTTCCTCTCAGAAATCCACACTACCTGCACAGGTTAATTTCCTATATCTAAGATTTATCGTGAGGTGCATTCTTGGCACATGTGATGGTGTTTCTTTCTTTCTTTCTTTCTTTCTTTTTTTTTTTTTGGAGAGGTTTTTTTTTTTTTTTTGCTATAGGATGCATGCGCTCGCCAGACAGAGAGAGACAGAGAGATAGAAAGCGAGAAATCACTCCCCAGGGGGGATGGCCACGCCGCAATCCCTTCTCCTCCATTCTCCTCTTGGGATCTTGGGCACGCATGCACATGTGCCCGGTGTGAGTTTAAGCCACCGGGTCCGGGACTCGAACCGCGGTTGACTACGTGGGAGCCCAGCAACATAGCCATTACGCTAACTGCTGGTCCCCATGATGGTATTTCTAACACCTGAGAAATACAGGGTGGGTTGACACTCAGTGCCCTGATCTTTGTTTCTTTGCAGGTCTGCTTGGGGTTTGGGGAGAAGTTGAAGGATTTTTGCTAGAACTCCTAGTCCAGGGGGATCAGGGGTAGGGAACCCAGTGCAGAGACATTACCTGCCCCCTGTCCACTGGCATCACAGAACCTACCAGCCTGGCACCTTGTTCTGTCCTCTCTGTCTGGAGCACACCCCTTCCTGCCTGCTCTGCTGTTCCTTCCACTCGAAACTGTTCCCAGCCCCTTCCTTGGGTCCTGGTCTCTCTTTAGGATGATTGCAGCAGCTTTCTTTCCTATTCCTGGGACCCAGTTTTCTCCTGTGGCCAGAGAGGGGGACATGCTGTCTGGACCTTGGAAGGCCAGGAGGTGTGCAGGTTTGGTAGGTAGCTGAGAGCTAATATACCTGAAATGTAACACCGCCAAGTGTGGGTCCTGTCCTGTCACCGCCACTTGTGAGTGGTGTCCTCCTGGGAGTGCCATGTCCCCTCTGAACATCTGTGTCCTCAACTGGACATGAAGCAAAAACATCTCCCTGCAGACATGGAAGCTCAAGCCTGTTGGAGGAGATGACAGCTCTTCTTGCTCGATCAAACACATCTTTGTCTAGAAAATAGGAGGAGTTCTTCAGCGTGCCTCTGCAAGCCCCTGCCCTGTCATCTGACTGCAGTGCTGCCCTGCAGAATCTCAAGTCATTTTGGGCACATGGGGGTGGACTCAGCCACAGCTTAGAGCTGCTCTCCGAGTCCTGTTCTCTTTACAAATGAGGGGTCCCTAGAGTCTTATTGAGGTTCTGACTAGTAGGTGTGTGGCGGGAGGGTGAGGCACCCTGATGTGAGAGGACAGAGGATTAGTAGGAGGGTTATCATTATTTTTCAGTGTAAGATTTGGTCATTTGCAGTGCCTGTGGCTGGTCAGGCCAAAGATAGGGCTGGGATGGGCTCTCAGTGTGCGGGTGTGTTAGGCTATTTTTTTGTGTTGCCAACAGAAATACCTGAACCTGGGTGGGTTTATAAAGATAATTTATTTATTGTGGGGCCTAGAAAGTGCCAAGGCCTAGGCTTCCAGCATGACTAGTAGAAGCCGAGAATAGTGAGCACATGTGGAGAGAAGGAGCAGATCGTTCTTTTTTAGCAACCAGCTCCCGTGAGAACTAGCCTCTTCTCTCCAAATCTGAAACTCGCTGGGTCTCATGAGACATCATTAATCTATTCATGAGAGCATTGCCTCCGTGGTACAATCACCATGAACCGATCTCTACCCACTCCCACTAGCTCTCGCCCTGGGACACCGGGAAAGAATTAAGTTTTCATTTAGTAGCATAGCAGCCGGAATGGGGTCTTATTTCAATCACTGCTAGCTTTTCTACACTTTAAATCTGTGGTCTGGGGCAGTGACTGGTAACCTTTCCCTGTAAAGGGCCAGGAAGGAAATATGTTTGGCTTTTCAGACTGTACAGTCTCTGCCACAGGGAAGCAGCCATAGACAGCATTCTGTGAATGGGTTGGCTGTGCCCAATTAAACTTTATTTATAAAAACAGCTGTTTGCCAATGCTGACACAGGAGAAAGGACACGGCACCTTAGCTGGGCTCCCCACCTGGCTCTGCTGCTTTCTGGCTGTGTGGCCCTTTTTGTGTGTCTTTATTCTCTGCATTGTAAAAGAAGCAGTGCGCATGGAACCTCATCCCAGGCGTGTCACACTGCTGGAAGGATGCATGTGGAAGCTCCCCTTCTCCCTCAGCCTCTGAGCAGTCAGGCCCAAGGCTCCAGGACACCAGCGGTGCAGCTCTCCCTCACTTTTAGCACTGGATCATCTTAGTCATGTGCCTACCACCTCTTTTCCAAGAGCAGAGCCAGAGGATATACACAATAGTTACTCAGTAAGGACTTGAGGGGTGGGCCCCGCTGTGGTGGTGCACACAGGTAGATGCTGCTGCTTGGCAGGCTGAGCCCACACCAGGGACTCGGATAGATTCCTGGCCCACCCTAAAAGCTGGGCAGAGGGAACCAGCAGTTAGCATAACGGCTATGTCGCTGGACTCCCACGTAGTCGACCGCGGTTTGCGTCCCAGACCCAGTGGCTTAAAACTCACGCTGGGCGCATGTGCGTGCGTGCCTCAGATCCCGAGAGGAGAATGGAGGAGAAAGGATTGCGGCGTGACCATCCCCCCTGGGGGGTGATTTCTTGCTTTCTGTCTCTCCGTCTCTCTCTGTCTATCTGGCGAGCGCATGCGCCCTATAGCGAAAACCTCTCAAAAAAAAAAAAAAAAAAAAAAAGCTGGACAGAGTGGCTTGTGTCTGTAGACTCAGCTACTTAGGAGGCTGAAGCAGGAGGATCACAACACAGTGAGACCCTGTCTATAAAGCAAAAAGATGATGATGTGTGGCCTCTGGTTTTTACTATCTGCCCTACACCATAGATTTAAAGTGTAGAAAAGCTAGCAGTGTCCTCTGTCCTACCCAGAGGTCTGGGGGTGGGTGGGTGATGCCCTTCGGATGCCCCTTCATTTAGAGGCAGCGCCACCCATGGGATTACAGGTTGGTAACTGATCAGCTAAATTGGATTATTCATTATGGTTGGGATTCAGTTGAAATTGCAAAGGGCACTTTTCCTTCTCACATTTCAAGGTCAGATGAGAGTATTTACTGCGTGGTCTCTGTTTATCTGAGAATGCAAATTGAATTTGGTGATTCGAACTGATGAGATGTTAGGAACAGAGAGCTCATCAGAGGCACCGATGGGAGAAATGACCGGGAGGCCAGACTGTGGCTTCACAGCCTGCTCCTTCGGCTGTCCCTTTGATTGGTAATTATTTCAGTCTTTGCTTTTCTCATTCTCTGGTTTTGTTTCTGCTGTTTGGATATTTATTTTTTTCAGAGAAATGTGTAATGACACTTGGAGGCATTTAAGATTGGAATTAGATGGCGTAAATAAAGACAGCTGCATGCCATGCTGGGCCCAGGCATCTTGGGTGACAGGGAAGTTCTCTGTGCCCTCTCTGAGGCCCTGCCCCTCTTCTGAGTCTAATTCTGAGCCCACAGTGGGCGGAGCCAGTGCAGTAGGGCCACCCACCTCTCCTACCTCAGAGTGTCCACCTTCCTCCCGTCTCTTCCTCCCTGGGAGTCTCTTCCCTCTCCTCCATGTGTTGCTAGGCTTGGTGAGAGCTGACTGAGCCTCACTACAGCCTATGGCTGAGGCTGGCCATGTGGGGAGGGCCCGTGCAGGCTGGACAAGGCTCTGGGTTTGACTGTGGGTTTGATACTTCCTGCTAGGTGACCACGGGCACTATTTTCTCACCAGGGATGGAGGGAATGAGTTGGCGGTGGTGGTTCCACCTTCCTCACAGATTCTGTGGAGATTAAGCAGATGGTATATGTAGGAGCAGCCGCTCTGCTGGAGAGCAGTGCTCAGATGCAAAGCTGTGCAGCTCCAGGAGACTAGTCTGAGTTAGACTTTGAAGGAGATCTTGGCCCCTAATCTCTTTTGCTTTCTTCTTTAGTCCTGCTTAAAGATCCAGGAAACTAAATCATTTTGTGACTCTCAGTTGGCTCTTGATCAAGGGACCTTTTCAGGTATAACAATGGTTTCTCTGTCCTGATCTAGCATGATGGTGGATTTGGCTCCCCTGACACCCCCACCCACCAAGGCAAGGACATGGGATGGAAATTAATACTTGTTGAATACTTACAGGTTTTGAACTTTGGCTCCTACCCTACAGGTACCACAATCCATGGCTCCTCCAGTTCCTTACATAAAATGGTGTAGAATTTGCTTATAACCTACACCATATACTTTAAATCATATCTAGATTACTTGCCAGTAATCTTGATGTCAGATGTAAGTTAAAAGGAAACACGTAGTTGAAATTCTTCAGCATCTTGGTCTTAGGCAGTCTTCCCTTCCCCGTTTTAATTAGTGTGGCCTGGCTACATCCTTGGCTGGTTGAAGCCACTGAAGTGGAACCTGTAGGTACAGTTGGCTGACTGTATCTTACTGAATTCTCTGTAGCCCCATTAGGTAGGGTTGATATCAGTGGGTTTGTTTACATCAACGAGGAACTGGAAGGTCAAGAGGTTGGCTAACCAAGGGCTCAAAGTCACTTAACTGGTCAGATGCTATGGGGGCTTATATGTGGGTTTGTTGGGTCCCCTTGATCTAATGAGATCAGAGCCATCTTTCTGTGCTTCTCCCCAGAAACAGCTGCTCATTCTCCAGAGCATTCTGAGATCTGCATTGAGCCTGCCCTAGGCTCTGGGGTATAGGAGACAAGGCCCCTCTAGCTGGCAAGCGTGGATCCACTTCCTTGAGGTGCTCTCTTGGCAGGGATGTGAGTACAGAAGCAAGGAAACTGCAGTGTTGTTCCTGCCACCTGTGGGAAAGTATTTCTGAAATCAGTTTGTGTTTCCTCTGAAATTTCTCCACTGTGTTGCCGAGCTGCTGCCTGGCCCCCTGCCAGGTACCCTGTAAACACGGCTCTACGCACGTTCCCTGTGACTGGAGAGTGTGTACACAAGGCTTGGGAGGCTGTCCTGGTGGGCAGCATTCTTTTTCAGTCAGAGCATTTGTTTGAAGCAGAGCAGGTCGGCTCTCCTCAGCTGGGCCCCAGGATGGAGTCTTTCTATAGCTCCTGGCAGCCCCTGGACCTGCTCGGTATCTCTCTGATTTCTGCTCCCAAGAACATTGTATTGAACGTTGTCTGCTTTTCTTAACTATGTACTTGCCCTACACCACAAATGATTTTTGCCATTTTCAGGTCACGACTCTGGCATTGGCACAACCCTGTTGCCGTTCTTACCTTCTGTAAGAACCTGGTGTCCTGTCTCCTCCACTCTTGGCACATCCAGGGGAAGCCCAGCATTCTGTGAACTGCTGCAGGGGCTGGGCTTTGGGATTGCACCTCTTACCTTGGGCTCATCATCATTAGGAACTGTAGCTATGTGCACAGCACTTGGGTATAAAATGAAAAGTAAAACTGGTACCATCTCTCAGTCTGCAATGGGAGAGAAAGGAATTGAACACATAAACACACACATAACGGTCATGATGTAACGGCAGAGAATAGGGCCACAAGAAAGAATGACGGTGATTTAAACTACAATGGCGGAGGGCAGGTGAAGCCTGGTGATTGCATCACATGAGACTGCATGGTGAATGGGATGGAAGGGGGTCAAATGTCCAGCATGCCGCAAGATGGAAGTGGCGAGAGCGACGTCTGCGTAACGGGAGTGGCGGGAGTATGGCAGGAGTACTGTATGGAGTGGGGGCACCACTGCAAGGGAGGCTTAGGGGCAGGAGGGCCCTTAGAACCTGGTGGGACATTACTGTGGTAGAGCAGCTAGAGGGAACTTGAGTATGGCTAGAAGAGGAGGGGATTGTGTTTGTTCAGGGAGGGATGGATGGGAGCTATGCAGGGCAGAGGTAGCTGCAGCGGGGCTGCTGCAGTCCTTTCTGAGAGAACCTCAGCTTTGGCCTTGAATCTGTGCAGCTGGGGAGATATGCTGAGGGGCTGGAAGTGGTAGCAAGGAAAAAGGAGGGGTCCTGGAGGACTCTTTAGTCCTGGGTAGGTGTTGGTGTTCTTCACAGAGTGAGGAGATTCAGGAGAGTCAGCTCTCACTGGGGTCTTTCTACAGTACGTGGGCTGTGGGGGGACTTCCCGCTGGTAGCTCGAGTCCCAAGTTTGGCCCTTTCTCTTTCTCCTATGTGTGAATCCATTTCTTGCTTCCTCTGGCTTCCATCTATTCCATGTACTGACCTGGGTTGGTTTTCGTTGTCTCAAAATTACCATTCAGGTATTGGCTCTTCACCAACTTTATCCCACAAAGCCCCCTTCAAAGGTATTTCTCCTGGAAATGACCTTGCATGGACGGTATCTGTCGCCTTCCTTAGTCTGTAGCCCATGAGAAGCTCTGGTCCCTTCTATCTGTCACAGAATTGCACGGACACTGAGGGCACCAACAGGGTCAGAACATGGCAGAGCTGCCAGGGCCTGTGGTTTGGGCAGTGGGTGGAGAATTATGCTGCTCCTGTGACAGCCCTGACTCCTGAGTAGCTGACCAGAGCCTCTGACCCCTCCTCATGGAACACATGCTGGCCCCAGCCCCAGATGGGCCTCTCAGAAAGTGTTGTCCCAGACCTCCCTCCTTGTGCTTCTCTGTGCTTATTGTGCTATGGTCTTTTTAGTCTTTGTTGAAGAAGATTTTGGAACCTGAAGGCTTTCTTGGTGGGAAAGTGGAAGGTTCCACTGATGGGCATGAAGAGGACCTTTGTGGCCTCTCTCTTGTTCCCAGGATGGACTAGGGGAGTGGTAAGGCTGTGATCAGTTTCTTTCTATGTTCTGTTAAGCATTTAGCCATACTCTCCCTTCCCTCCACACCCTACTTATCTTCCAGGCCATGGCCTGCAGAGATAAAGCCTAAGTCTATGAGAAAATGATCCTGGTGGGTTCCTTCCTAAGTAGGAATCTAGCCCATTCCTGAGCTCCCTCTGGCTGGAGGTTGATCCCTCAGCAAGGAGCCCTTGCACCTCTGGTGGCTCTGAGAGTGAGATTTTTAGTCACTGGGGCCTAATAGCCATCTTCCAATCACTTGCTTTCTGTTCTGTCCCTGAGACCACCTGAAGCTGTCTCCTGGTATTGGAGGACAGCTCTGCCTGCTGAAATTCCTTTGGACTCTCTGCAGTACCTCCTGCTCCCCCACTGTCACTTGCTCTTGGTTTGCTGCCGTGTGTCCCTTTCACAGCCCTGCTCAAGATGGTGTTGCTCACTTGAAATGGGGGAGGGAGCAGGTCACAGAGTAACCTGCAGCCAAGAGCATTGCAGCACCCCTGTCCTGTTGAGCTGGTGGTGAACTCGCCGTCTGTCAAACCCTGACATCCTTGAGCTTGGTTGTGTGTCCAGCCCTAACAGCTTGTGCGGCTGTTCTTCTGGGCCCAGAGCAGGCCTTGCACCCACTCCAGTTCCAGTTCATCGCGGGACCAGCCAGGCCCGTCCCATTGTCCACTGCTGGGACCACAGTTCCACCCCATCCTATCTGTCCTCATTCTCAGCTTGAGTCTTCTTTCACTTGATCAGTAGATTCCTAGAATTTTCTTTTAGCTTCTGGAGGTTCCCTGATGAGCTGTGAGGAAGCTGACACATGTTCGTCTCCTCCTGCTCTTAGCCTGCAGCCTCTTCTCTGTGAGGTTTGGGGAGATGTGTAGGAGACAGTGTCTAAGCGTTTGTCACAGAACAGGCTCCCAGATGTGGGTGTTGGGCCTGTAATTTTGCACTTTCTTTCTGATGTAATGTGGGGCCTTTGCTGTCTGAGACAAAGACACATAAGGAGTTACTGTTTCGGTGGGGCTTTGCTTGGCTTGACTAGGGGCATTTGTACCTTCAGCATGCTGGCTGTTTTAGGCGCCGTGTTGGAGAGACTGTGGCGATCAAGCATTGCCATATCCTGGTGGGGACACAGTGGCCTCACCTAAGTGGTTCACTCACTTGAGGACTGAATTTATTCATATGTAAGATGTAGAAGACTGAAAATCGTATGTGTGAGTGGGTTTTGATCTAGTTCCTCAGAGCAATAAGAATAAGGGCATTTTTAGGGATTTTGCAAAAGTTTGAGTAAAATCTCATTAATATTGTTTCATGCAAAATTATAACGACTGAAAATCAGTTGCATATGCAGTTGTATTTATATCCTAACCCATTAGAGACCATCAGCAGGTTAATGCCAGAGGCTGTCAGGTTAATACTTCTGGGCAGCCATCAGAAATGACAGCTTCTTGTATAATCCTGTGCTTGTGTGTTAACATTGTCCAAGTGTTATTGATTAGAAAGCTGTCTTAGTTCAGTCTCCTGTAACAAAAATACCAGATATCAGGGACCTTAAACAACAGACAGTTGTTTTTCACATTTCTGGAACTGAGATCAAGGCCACAGCTCCAGAGATCCAGAGTCTGCTGGTCTTCCTGGTTTGCAGATGACTGTCTACTCACTGGATCCTAGTGTAAGGGGGGGCAACTTCTCTCATGTCTCTTGGAAGGACACACATCCCATCATGAGGGCCCAACCTCATGACTTAACCACCCCCCCAAGGCCCAGCCTCCAAACACACATCACATCACACTAGAAATTAAGATTCCAACAAGTGAAATTAGGTGGCAGGGGAGCTACAGAATTCAGCCTGTAGCATAGGCTGTGCTTAGCTCAGACTTGTTCTTATTTTGGAGTTGGGCCTGGGCATGTCTGTCGAGGCATATACTGGATTGTCGGAGAAGTCATGATGCAGTTTTACATGATGCAATATATACCCTTAGTATTTCATGCTAGGCAGGACTCGGGCATTGTGACTTGGGACTGAAGCCCTTGGCATCCTCTGGCCGTCAGGTAAGGGCTGCAGAGAAAGTGATCATTTTTCCTAAGAAGCACATCACCCTGTTCTAGTCTTTCTAAGTTTGCGGCCAGCATGCTGAATGCCAAAGCCAGTCTCTGGTGGTGGCCAAGCTTTGGGTGTCTGCACTCCAGGGCCTCTGTTGTTTTGGGGGGAGAAACATCTGTTTGTGCAGATGCTCTTTTCTTGTCATGGTGAGAGCTTGGAGAGTGGGCTGTGAGTCAGGAGAAAGTAGACAAAGAGCTTGTGGGATGCATGAGTCGAGTGAGGAAAGGACCCCAACCGACAGTGTCTTCAAGAAGGTCGCTGAAATGTCTCCTGCTGTTTCAGAATGTATTATAGTCTTTCATTGTTCCTTGAAAGGAGATATTCTTAGACTTGGAGTTTCTGATGAAGATCACATTAAAGTGGACTGCAGTGGCCCGTCACAGTACAAAGATGGATTCTCAACAGCTCAGACTTTGTTTCCTTCAGCAGATGCTAGCTCAAAAAGGCCTTGATCGATAAACATACCTGACTTCTCCTTTACGACTGAGAACTTCATTTTGAACTCCCAAAGGTTCACAGAAATGCCAGGACCTCAGAGTTCAACTTAAGCATGGAACTAGAGGTTTAATTTTTTATGAGTTTTCTCTTTTTTACTTCAGAAGAAAGGCTGAGACTGAACAGAGAACATCTCCAACAGGGAAGTATCAGCAGTCTGGGGTGTTGGCAATGTGGACTGGGGCTCTGGGATTTGGTTGCCTGGAGGTTTCTGTACCGTAGGATGTTCACTGGTAGGGTGTAGGGTAGCGTGGCGGAAGTCCCTTTCTGACCTGAGGTCAGCGCTTTCATCCCTCTGCATGCAAGGGCAGTAGGGCTATTTGCTGGCAGTAGTTTGAACTGGTCTGGGTGCCTTTGGACTGGCTTTCTAGGACATCAGAAGGCTGAACTGTGTGGAGCAGCCTTCTGTTGGACAGGGTGTTCTTGATACGCAGGGCCTTCTCAGCTGTCCTTTCTCTCTTACATCGTCAGGGATCTGCCTGCTCACAGATCCTCGATCCTCCCCTGGAGCATGCCAACATGCTTTAACCCCGATTCCCATTTTATAAAGAGAAAATTGTGTACCCCCTTGACTTCTTTCCTCTCCAGCTGTCCACCCAGTTTTCTCTTCTTGGTAAGCAGATACCTTAAAGAGGCCGCACATCTTTCTCTCTCCAATTCTCACATTCTCCAGCCCCCCCAGAGGCCTCCCAGTCTGCCCTTTAACTCGTCTTCTGGACCCAATCCTTGTCTGCAACAGTCTCCCCAGTCTCACTGCCTCCTAGCTGGCCAGCAGCACAACAGATGGCCCCCACTTGTCAGCCTGCTACTGCCTGAGCCAGGTATGCCCCAAGACCCGAACAGAGCTGTTCCAGCCTGCCTTTCTGACTGTCCTCTACTCTGTACCACTCATCCTCACCCCGTATCCTTCCTGCACCTTCTTCCCTCTCACTGTTTCTCCTGTGCAGTAAGCATGTATGTGTTTGCTTATTGTCTGTCTTTTGCCCACTTCTTGCTTTTAAGTTATCCTCTCTTAATTCTAAGCTCCCTTTTCCCGCACTCAGTTTTGTAATGCTGGGGCCCTCAAGCCCACATTTCTCCTTTGCCAGCGTGCACTTTTGTCCTGCCTTTCAAAGGGGGTGCTAGGGAGAGGCATGTGGTGAGCCCAGAGGGAGAGGTAGAGCCTGTCCTATCCTTGTCCTGCCTGTGGGCCTCCTGCCTGCTTCACTTCCTTTGGGTGGCACTTCAGAGGCCTGGGCCCTGCAGGGGGTCCCCAAAGGTCTGTGTTCCAGTTTCATGGGGCCTGACTCTAAGTTTCTACATTTTAATTATTTTAACTTTGTACAGCCCAAGGAACCATAGCTGCTTCCTGAAGTTGCTACCTCCTTGGTATCTTAGTGTTTTTTCCCTTTCAGTTACCTAGTTTACAAAGTTATACCTATCTGACCTTATTTTATATTAAATTCTCTCTATTCACATAATAGGTCTTGTTTCTTGGCCTGAAATTCACACAGCCAGAGGAGGGAGGCCCCAAGAGGTCAGACTCCTTGTGGGGTTAGCCTTCTGCTGTTTTCTATCCCAGTAAAGTATTTAGCTGGAACTCAATAAATGTCCCATGTGTTAAATGGGATGATGAGTTCATAGATCAGATGTGAATCGCTGATGGTCCTGAGTCAGCTTCTGTAGAGAGAGTGCCCAGAGCATATTTTCTCTTATATGCTGAAGTAGATTTTTAAGACTAGTTCTGTCCTTTAGAAGGATTGGGTACCAGTTAAGCATCAGGCCTTGGGAACTGGCCTACACAGGACCTGACTGTACCCAGTCTGTTAGTCCTTGGATGGGGCTTGGGGCTGTCCAGGGCAGAGTTGTGGTCTGTAGTTGGGGCTGCCCACCCATTGTCATAGTTTCTGGTGTCCACGGGTCTCCTTTAGGGTCATGCATTCCTCTGGCTCTTTTCTTCCCATTCTTACTTTGTGAAATGTATTTTACTGTTGGGAGAGTGAAAGTTTTCTTTTTTTTTAGAGAGAGATTTTTTGCTATAGGGTGCATGCACTCGTCAGAGAGACAGAAAGCAAGAAATCACACACACACACACACACACACACACACCCCCCGGTGGGGGGATTGCAATACCACAGTCCCTTCTCTTCCATTCTCCTCTCAGGATTTTGGGCATGCACACACTCACACCCAGCATGAGTTTTATACCACTGGGTTGGGGACTTGAACCGTGATCTCAACTATGTGAGAGACCAGCGACATAACCATTACGCTATCTGCTGGTCCCAGAAGAGTGAAGGTTTTCTTTATAACTTCCATATAAGTTTTGCCAGCCCAGGCTCAGCATCCCTTAGAGGCTCTCTTTTCTCTGAAGGCTACTGCTGAACACACAGCTCAGGTTACCTCTCATTGGCAGTTCTGTTTTCCTGGTACCCTAGATCTGGGCTGAGGACTCAGGTTAGAGCACCCCGGTGTCCCACTTTCTTGTTTCACATAGGAGGCTGAAGCTTAGCTGCAATGAGTGGGTTGGGAGCCAGCTCAGACTAAAACCCAAAGTTCTTGGTACCCGATCCTGCTACCTGAAACTATTGTGTTGGACCCAGGTCCTCAGAGCACCAGAGGTCTGGACTCTAAAATAAAGGGTGGCAGTGATCATGTGGCCATGCACTTATTTGTGCTTGCTCCAGGTGGAGAGGACCCCATGTATAAATGAGGGCATCGTGCACCCAAAATGCAGGGCTGCTCGGGATTTGTCGATCCTCCCTCAAAGCCTCCACGCTCATCTTGCGCTAAGGATAGCTTTTCAGAGCAGTCCCTTTCTCCGCAGCCCAGTCAGGCATTTATGCTGTGCCCTGTCACCTGAAAGACGGCATCAACCACATTCTTTCCTTTGCATGCATGACTATTAAAACAGAGTGGAGGAAGTGGTGCCATTCTCCTAATTAAATTACCTGCATTGGAGCAATGATTTAAAGCACTTGTGAACCTCCCCACCTGAATTCAATGATTCAAGAGTCGATTTCACAGTCCTTGATTATTAAATTGGCCTATGAATAGCTTTAAATTGAACTGGAACTCAAAATAGCCTCTTAATATGTCTGTTTCCAATGAATATTTGTACTTGTTTTTTATTTTATGTTTTTGGTTATGGAGCACCTAGAGGTGGCAGGAAGCAATCAGCTAGTTCTGCGTTTGGATTAAATATTAGTGTGAGACTTTGCGAGGTGACTAAATTGAAATGAAGTGCCAGCCTGCTTGAAACTAGAATGTTGGCTCAAGCTTCCGAGGGCTTGTGAGACCTCTGCCTTGGGCTAGACCAGGGCTTCCCCATCACACTTGGCTGCACCAGGACCACTGCCAAGTCACTTCTACAGTTCTGTATGTGTTTTATTCACATTCATTTTCAAATTATACTTTAACTGTTTCAACAATTACACTAAGTTATAATTTTTGAAAAAAGAACCTTGCTCAGATGGGAAATGGGAAAAATGAACAGAGTGGAGACCACCTCCAAAGAATGCATTATCTCCCATCCCCATGAATTCAGGTTTTCTTGAAATCATGTAATCCAAGCAAAATAGAAGTAATTGGGTGCTGAGGATGATCTAAGACTGCAGGTGTTGTTGAGAGCCCCCCACCCTAAATTTTTATACTTTCAAAGCAGCCTCATGGTTCTCATTGATTGCCACCTCACATAAATTTTATAAATGTCACCTTCTTACATAACCCTAACATTGTGGTTATGAGATTTAGTATGATTTCTTTTTGAGCGAGGTTTTCCCTACTTCCAGGAATTGCATGAACACTGTGCTTTCCACCTCTATGTCATAATGCTTTGCTCCATGCCAGTCTTAGGAGGGTTGGTCTTATCTCCCTCCCTCTGGGAGCTCTGTTGTCGAGCACCAACCCTGGAGGGATAAGGGAGGGCCACAGGAAGCCATTGGGTCATTAACTGAGTTTTGCAGTTAGTGTCACTGGGTTCTGCCTGGGCTGTGGTTCCCAAGTTGGCTTCTGGAGGATGTGTGGGACCAGCAGGTGCAGAGGATAGTGGCAGAAGCAGCACTCTAAAGGATTGGTGACATTTCGAGAAAGATGGGGGAGTGACTAAGTTCTTAAGGCACTTTCTTTCCCTGCCAAGAAGTTTGGAGTTAGCTTGAGTGGCTGAGGACAGTTGAGGCCACTGAGTCATAGTGACCAGCCTTCTTCTGTGGTGGGAAGAGACAGTGTGGTCCCTGGTGAAGGATATACTGGAGTGAGAGCACTTGAGGCACTACGGCAGAGGAGGGAGAGGAAAAGGGAATATTTACAAAGCAGAATTGACAGGAAGCGTCGGCCAGCTGAGGGCAGGTGGGGCAGGGTTCTTCCAAGCCTGGTCTCTCAGGAGGAGCCTGGCCAGTGCCACTAGTGCTGGCCACAGGAGCATCACAGTCGGCAGGGCTAGGTTCTTGACGCTGCAGAGTTTAGAACAGGACCCACCACTGAGGCCCTGTTCAGTCCCCCCTTCCCACACTGCACATCTGTGGCTGACTTGATTCCGACGGGAAGTGCTTGCTTGGGCAATTTAGCTCATTCAGAAGTCCCGTCTCCCAAAGCGCGCCTTGCTGCTGACAATTTTTCCCATTGTGTGTGGAGTTGCGCTCCCCCTCCTCCTCCCCGCCGTGTTCTGGGATCACCCTGTGTATCTATTTGAAATCCAGAAACTCCTGAAAGGCGTTAAGTAGCTATTCAGGAGTGAGGAAATGACAGTGAGGTGGTTGCACGTGCAGCTCTATTTTAGGTCGTCCCTGTGGGACTCACTGCCGGGGGTGGGGGGTAGGTAGGGGTGGGGTGGTGGTCACACTCGGCCTCATCATTCTGCCCTTTTGCTTCTCCTGTGCAGTGCCCGGGGCCTGGAGAAGGTCAGGCAGCAGCTCCAGGAGGAGCTGCGGCAGGTCAGCGGCCAGCTGCTGGAGGAGAGAAAGAAGCGGGAGACCCATGAGGCACTGGCCCGACGGCTGCAGAAGCGGGTCCTGCTGCTGACAAAGGTAGGGCTTTGCTGCCACATCTGTCCTGTCTCCTCTTCTCTGGCTTTTGCCATGTGAAGATCTCTGCCAGGCCAAGTGTACTCTTCAGCCACCCACAACTAATGGCCTCACTTCTTGACCACCCACATGCTCAGGTCGGCATGAGATCCTGCCACAGAAGGGGAGAGTCTTGGCAGTTCGATTAGCCTGGTGCCTTTGTCCTAGATTGCCAGCAGAGTCCTTGAAATGGCAACGTTCTCCCAGCCCTGGTCTTCCCTGAGGGACCCTCAGGGCCTTTTGTGGCTGCCACTTTTCTCAGTATCTCTCCAGCATCCCAGTGTCCATCTGGCTGGTGCTACACCCTGAGGGACCTTTGCCAACCCTCCAGGTCTCATGTCTCCTGCAGTGGCGTCATCACTCTGCAGACTCAGTGAGCAAGACGGCCTCTCTGTCCTTTGCCGCCCTGTCAGTGCAGGTTAGGCTGGACTGATGTTGGCCCAGGATGTGGAATGAAAGCTGCCACCTGTTTCCAGATGCACTGAGCAGACTCTGTTCTTCTCCCAGCCCCAGCAGTGGATCCAGGTTGCTGCTTGAATCTCTCTAATTGTTCTTGCCTGAAGGCTCTGATGTCTGGCACAAAAAGCAGAGGTCGCTGGAGCATGAGTGGAAGTTTTCTTGTGCGTGTTATTTAAAATGTTGCCTTGGACGCCGAGATTTCAGAAGATGAAGAAAAAAGCTGAGTCTGTCCCCAGATGCTCTCTAGGCAAGGGCGGGGGTGTCCAGCTTGCAGGGCAGAGACTCCCACTGACTGGCCTCAAGCTAATACTGAGTGGGCAGAAGGGCTGTGTTGTCTTCTCCGGCCCCGGGGAAAGATGGGGCATCTGGGAAATATCAGGAACTGTGTCTGACAAATGTTTGCCTGTTCTTGATCATTTTTGATGAAAACCTAGGCTCTTTCCCTCTGGGACCTCCTGGTTATGAAGCTTTTAGAAAACAAGTCATATTTTAGCTACTAAAATCCGCTGTTTTGTGACTTCTCCAGCATATTCCTTGATAGCACCATGCTATTGCATCGTCAGAAAAGTCACGATGCATTTTTGCATAGAAAAGCATAAAAAAATACGTCATGACTTTTCTGATGACCTGGTATCTTTTAAGGAAGAGCTCACGTTTGTCTGGACGTCACATGGGGCTTCCTGTGACACGAGCTGAAGCTGACCTCTCCACGTATGCCCTTGATGCCGACTCTGAAGCTCTGCCTTTGCAGGTGAAACCCAGAGAGGAGAAATTCCAAACTCACATGGCCGCTCACTCAGTCCCCAGGGCCTTGAGGAAAGATGGCTCAGTTCCTTCACATAGTCAGCCAAGGGGGGGTTCATAGGGAACAAGGCTCCGAGTACCTCACTCCATCTTCTCCCTTTTCCCCAAATCGTGTTTCGTTGTGGATCCACTAGTGTCAGCTTCTAAGCAAGTGCATGAGCCGCTAGTGATATAAATATGTGCCCACAGCCCTTGGAGAATTTACAATCGAGTGGAAAAGACAAGCAGTGGTGCTACAGACAAGCATGAACTCACCAACCGTGGCGGAAACAAACAGCGCCGTGATCACACAGACGGGGTTTTCTGAGGAAGTGTTTAAGCAGAGACCTGAAGAACTTACATTTTCGAAAACGTATTTGGAGAACCTGCCCTTTTCTTATAGCACAATGACAGATGAGAGAAAAAATGCTCTCATAAAGGTGCTGCTGGCCTCAGCATCCAGAGGTGGAAATAGGAATTACAGAAGACTTGGGCCCGGCAGACCCGGAGCACGACCACTGCTATGGGCAGTTCAGGGGTGTGCTGTGTGGTCCTGCCTGAGCACAAGCAGGTGCTGATGGAGGAGCAGTCAGCTGGGAGTGAGGCTGTATGTGATTGGGGTGTGGGACACCCCAACCTGATTCTCTCCAGGACTGAGATGGTGGCGGGGCCCCCTCACTTAGACAGCTGAGATCTTCCCATGGGATAAGGAGTAGGAGGACTGGGCTGGGAGCCTGACCTTCCTCTGTGATTTTAGACAAGTTGCTTGATCTCTCTGGGTGTCAGTTTTGTGCACAACAAACAGCTCAGGTCATTGATCCTGGGTTCTTTTGAATGTGTCTGTGGCATTTCACAGTGTTTCACAGTGGCTTCGTGTGTCAGCCATATTGGTGTGTGTGGGGGCTGTGCTGACGAGGCATCGCACAAAGCTTCCCGAAGATGTTGTCCATCGTCCCTCCTTGAGGGAGGCTCTAGGGAACCTTGTGCCAAGAACGTTTAACCCAGTACTACTTTATTTTCTTGTTTTGATATTGATATTGGGAGCCCTTTCAGATGACCCCTAGCTCTTTATGACATGTCCCCACTGTTGTAGGGCGTGTTTTGTGTTTTGTTTATTTGGAAATACTTCCTTACTTTAGATGCTACAGGGTGCTCCAGATTCATCTTGTACACTTCCTGGCCTAGTCCTAGAATCAGCCATCTCTTCAGGGATCCATGTTACCAGAATGACATCAGAAACCAAGATCTGTGCTCTAGATGTGTTCGTGGCCATTTGGGTGCTGTTGATTTGAGGCCCTTTTAGCCAAGAGCCAGGAAATACCTGTGTGTACTAACTCAGATGCGTGCGCACATCTTTAAATATTTCCGTATGTGGTCTCTGTTTCTATCTCAAATGAACCCTGAATTCATACCAATGTCCCCAGCTCTAGTTCAGGCCCCCAGGGGTCATTCCTGTCTCCCTTTGTATGTGTAAACTCCCATGCCAACAGTGAGAAGCCTGGCTCCCACTCTCCAGTTTAGCATTTTCATGGTTGCAGTATCAGAATTGGTATCCCAGCTGATGGTCTTAAAAACCTTTCTGTTTTGAAATATGGGCTTGCAGAAAGTTGCAGAGGTGGTTCAGGGAGGTTCCATGTACCCTTCACTCAGTTTCTCCTGATAGTTATTTTGCACAACTTTGGACAGTGCCAAAACCAGGAAGGCAAAACTGGCACAGGGTGTGTGTAGTTCTGTGCTGTTTTGTCACCTGCGTAGATTTGTGTGACCACCATAACTGTCCATCCCAACAGAGGGCTCCTCATGCCACCACTTTCTAGTCACGCGCATCCCTTCCCCCAACATCCCCACTAATCTGTTTTTTGTTTCTAAAGTTCTGTTGTTTCAAGAATGCTGTGTAAGTAGAATCCTACAGCATATAACCTTTGAAATTGTCTTTTTTCACTCAGTGTAGTGTCCTTGAGATCCACCCAAGTTGCTGCATGTGTTAATAGTTTGTTCCTTTTTCATTGCTGAGGGGTGTTCCATAGTATTAACATGCCAGAGGTTTTTAACCATTCACTAACTGTAGGACACGTCCATGGTTTCCAGATTTTGGCATTACAGATAAAACTGGTTCACTCCTGGGAAGGCCAAGATTGGTCTCTTTCCGCACTTCTCTTTCCACACTTCTCCTTTGACTGCAGTGGTAACCTCCTCCATGTTGGATTGGGTTGTTGAATAGAACACCAGAGCTGAGACCTTAAGTTCCTCTTAAGGCAGGGAATCCTGTCACGAGGTCAAGGAACAGGCTTTGGAATGCAATGTGGGAGAATAACTATTCCTTAGGCTAGTGGAGGTTACCTTTCTACTGATGCTGTGATGTCCCCACAAACCCTGCAGCTGGAAACCACACCCATATGTCATCTCACAGTCTAACTGGGTGGAGTCCTTCATTCGCTCCTATAAGACCATTGTCAGGTGTCACTCAGCCCCACGGACTCTCTTCTCGGGGTTTGCTGCCAGGCTCATTAGGGTTGTTGGCATAGTTTCATTCATCTTGTGGCTGCAGTTTTGAGGTCCCTGTTTCCTCCATGGCTGTACTTGCTCCCGAAGGTTGCTCTCACTTTCTCCCCCTGCATGGAGGGTTGAGACCCTCAATGTTTTACAGCTCTTCAATTTCTCTTTTTGTCATAGCTCTCTGGCTCAGGGGGAGAAATTTCTCTGGTTTTAAATCTCATGTGATAAGATGGGCCACCCCTACGGTCCAGGATTGTCTCTCTACTTAAGGTCCACAACCCTAATTACATCTGCAAAGTCAGGCAATTTGTTCACAGGTGCTAGGATTGGGTTGTCAACATCTTTGAGTGAGTGTTATTTGGCCCATCACTCCAGGGATCAGGGATGGGAAATAATGTAGACGCTGCATTTTGAAAACTCAGATGCTTACAGCAGCCAGATAGGCATTATAAATAAGGGAGCGGGCCTGTCCAAAGTGGGACTGGGTGAAAGAGAAAGCATGCACCACACAGAGGAGACAGCTCTGCTCACCTTGGCTGGTGCTGTCTTATGGGAATCTTTGGGATTTTTAAGAGAAGTCAGCAATTTGGCTATTTATACACATCACCATGTGGATCAAAGTATACTCATGTGTTTCTTACTGATGGAGATATGGTCTGAGAAGTATGTCGTTTAGGTAATTTCATCATTGTTTGGGCAGCGTAGCGTGTACTCAACACTCTAAGGTACCTAGCCTACAGACTTAGGCTGTGTGGTATAGCCTAACCTAATCTTATGGAACCGCCCTTGTCTGTGGCCCATCATGGAAACATTGTTATGCTGCATCTGACTATGAGGGCTGGAGATATGACCTGTAGCTTGTTTTGGGTTGTTGGAAAAGTCATGACACACTTTTATATAGAAAAATACGTCCGTCCTTTTACGATAACCCAATAGTTTGTGGTCTCTACTGTCTTTTACCAAAATTACATTGATTCTGCTGGCTGTTCAGATCCCCATCTCAGTGTTAGAGCTCCTGGTGATAATGAAGAATTGCTCATGACTGGGCTAATAGGGCATGGTGTCCATCACCTGGAGAGTTCAGGCTCCCTTACTGCCCAGAGTCTCAGGCTTCTATGAAGTTTGTGCCTAGCTTCCTCGTTGGAAGAATTTCCTGAGCTCTGTCGGGAAATTTCCATTCTTTTCTCTTCTACTTAGCAGGTTAAAAGCCGATGGTACTTTCTGGTCCAAATTGGCCTCACCCTGACCCATGCTGCACTCACAGGCATTGCTCTGAGTTAGCAAGAAGGTGGGTATTGATTGCCTGGCACTGACTGATTATTTATACTGACTGTCCCTCCAAGACATGTTGCGATGGATCAATACCAATCGCCTGCGCAGCCCCTAGGCCTGGGATCCAGGGATCCATCTTGCGCCAGCTGATGTGATGAAGCTGTTCATTAGGCCAGTCTGTGAAGAGGGTGTGGCGTGCTTTGCCGCTTGCATGGTGGTTTATGCGGGGTTGTTGCCCACCACTGTTGCAAACTTCTTGAAGATCTCTGCTCTGGAGCATGTCAGACTTGCTTGCTTGTGGTTGAGAAGTTCTTTCTTCCATTAAAAAAAAAAGATTGCTAGAGGGCATGTGCACTCCCTGGAGAGAGACAGAGAGAGAAGGAAAGTGAGAAAGCATCCCCCGTGGGGGATGGTCACACTGTAATTCTTTCTATTCCATTTCTCCTTTTAAGATTTTGGGTATGCAAGCATACATGTCTGACATTTTTTTCAGACTACCAGGTCCAGGACTCGAACTGAAGTTGGCCATATGGAATCCAGCTGCCTTAACACCATGCAACTGGCTGGCCCAAACACTTCCTTTACAAGGTACCCCCCAAGGAGGCCACTGCAGGGCCTCAAGGATCCTTTTGCTGCTGATCTTGCCCTGTCCTTGCTGGGTAGAGATTCCCACCCCTTTGCAAGCCTCCAGCTCATTCCCTGATGAAAGTGCTGTGTGCATGCAGCCCTCCTGCCGGGCTCTGGATCAGGCTGTGGCTTCTGTATCCCATCTGAGGGTCCTATTTGTGTGCTTGACATTTAAGTATACAGTGCTTGGAATGTGCAATTTTATTTTGAGACCTTTATTAAGTGACTCCAGTCTAAGGATTTAATTGTTACTGATAGCTAAGAGTATAATTACCTTGGTAAAATATCATGACTATTTTAAGCAATTGAAAATTGGCTTCTAGAACTGGGTGAACACAAACCATTTTCCTATTTGAAATGATCTATTTCCAGTGTGCCCCTGATATTCTATAATATGGTTGCAGAATCTTGTTATTTATAGAATGTAAGCAATAAAAGCTAACTTTTAGAGGAAGAAAAAATTTTAATGAAATGAAAGCTTTCCCTGCCCCCTTTTCTACTCCTAACTCTGTCCCGTCTCCATTCCAGATCAGAGCAGTCATTGCAGAGTACAGATTATTGGTGAATGGGGCTGTCGGTCGTCTCTCTCCCTGGGCACGTGGGGTCTCAAATAGTGGCTGTAGAGCACTTAGTCTGGTGGTCATGGTGATACACTCCTGTGAAACATTCAAGTGGGGAAATCCAGAGATAGATACATTCAGTTTTAGAAGGCCTGCGTTTTGAGTTCTGGGCTAGCATTTTGAATCTGTGCTAGCTGGATGCATGATCACGAACAAAGGAGACTAACTTACCTTCTTGGGAGTGGCAGGGTGGTAGTAATGATCACCCCCTTCTTTCATGTCTTTCTTGCTTGCTGAGAGGATCAGATCTCCATACTTCCATAAAATAGCTTTAGAATCCTCTTCATAAACATCCGTCATTATCCCACAGTTTGAGGACTACCGTTGTGGGACGCTCACAGGTGGAAAATACTGCTGGGCCCTGCAGCTTTATCTGGTGCAGAGGTACCTTGACTGAGATGGCTGGGAACCTCGATGAAGCTCCCACACTCAGACAGTGGGGAAACACGGGGCATTGGTAACTTATCTGCAGCGTATAGTTTAGATAATATCGATTTTGGAGAGGAGCTGAATTGCAGATAAAGACTGGTTGGCAGCAGTGGCTGGTGGCTGCTTCTGTGCAAACAAATACAGGGGTGTGGTGGGCAGGCAAGCTTCTAGAAGAGCAAGGCAGGCAGTAGAAGGGGGGGGGGGGATTTCTCTGAAGAGTTTCAAGTTCTTCCTGTCTCACGTCCAGAAGAGGAGTCCTGGAAGAGGCTGCTCCCCTCCTGGATTGCTCACAACTCAGAGGCAGTACCTGTGAGCCAAGCCTCTGAGCCCGGGTGGCCAGAGCAGCCTGTTAGACTCCTTCGTGCATGTGCTGAAGCCTTGCTCAAGCCATCTGAGGCAGAGGAGGTGGGTTTGTAAATCAAAGACCCCAAACATATTTTTTGTTAAGTCTATCAGGATTTCTCCTCTTCTTAGGGGTCATTTTTATGCTCATAACACAGCCCTGAAGTCTGTTCCTTCTCTGGGTGAGGAGCTTTGGCTGGATTTAGGTATTTATGTTATTTATTTGGAATGAAAGCTGCCCTCTCTCTTTCTTGCATTTGTTTGGAAGCTTTAGAAAATCACCAGTGCTTATTTAGAAGCTGCCTGAGAGAGAGGACACTCGCCACAGTGTTCCCTTTCGTGCTGGTTTGTCCAGCTGGGTGCCTCTCCTCTTTGGATTCATTGTCTCAGTGGGAGGTCGCTCCAAGGCTGAGAATAAGACTGTCATATTTGTTGCTGAGTCTCAGCATGTTTCATGAGGCCACCAGCATGCAGAGGATCGAGACCTCCTTTCTGTCCACAGCATGAGGAGAATGTACTGTCAGCTCTTTTGGACTCTTCCATGGTTCTTCGCTTCTTCCTGACTTCATCATGCAGCCTCTGTAGGATGGGCACAGGTGCCTCCTCAGGCGTGACGTCAGCGTATGGTTAGGGCGGAAGGAGTTGGAGGCAGGCTGTTCCCCCAGTGAGAGCTAGAGGCCACAGGTCATCCTGGTGCAGAGTGGTCCTCAAAGGCAAGTGGATGGAAAACCAACACTATATCCTAACAGCCTTGCGCCCCTTGCTGGGGCAGAGTGGGGTGTGGTCCATGTGGGAAGAGGGCCCAGAGCATGCTGGTACCTTGCTCATCCGATGAACCTCACATAGTAGGGACTTAGAGATGGGCCCAGATTGTTGGAATTTTTTCAACAAATTATTTTTTTAAATTTTTTTCATTTAACTTCATTTATTTATTCATTTGTTTATTTCAATTTGACCAGAGAGGGGCAGAGAGAGAGAAAGTGAGAAAGAAGGCACCAGGTCTGGGACTCAAACCGCTGTTGGCCATGTGGGAATCCAGCACCTTTAACCACCACACCACCTGCTGGCCCCCCAACAAATTATTTTTATCTCTTCAGATATGTGTGCTATTGTGAGCACAGATATGAAGAGATAAAATATGAAGAATCATATCTTACGCATTTTGAGCTTCTACAAGATATGTGAGTAAAGGAAAATGGAGTAGAGTCAAATTATATGAGGGGACTTTAAAAAGTTAATGGAAAATGCATACTATATATATATTATGAAATAACTACATGGTTTCAAATTTGTTGGTGTCAAAATAAGCTTTTACTTTAATTCCATTTTTCCATGAAGTTTTTAAAGACCCTTCATAATATTCATTTGATATTGATACAACTCAGGTACCGTACCTCTGGAGACCACACTAAGATCCTGCTTAGTCTGCGCTTTGACCTGTATAGACGAGGTGGCTGTTTTCCCAGGAGAGCACTGCATCAAATAGTTGGCTTAGGTTCCTGTTGAAGCCCTCATCTAAAGTGTCTCTAAGTTTTTGAATTGTGCATATTCTGCCCTGGGGAAGAAAGGGGATAGAGTCAAGTGGGAGGACACTCCCCTGACTCAGCTCAGAGTTAGTTTAGACAGCAGGATGGCTCTGTCTGCCCTCAGTCCTTTCCTTCCTGACACTTGTGAAAAACCATTGCATGTACAGAGGTAGTCTAAAACAGACACATTAGGTGTAAAGAATGAAACAGCCCCGGCCCTAGTGACCCCTCCTGAGGAAGTATGACCCCCCTTGGTCTGCTCCAGTCTTGTGTGGGTGCGTCATGACTTCATCTTCCTTTTCAGTTCTGTCATAATTGTGTGTATATCTAAGCACTGTATATCTTTTCCCATTTTTATATCTTGTATAAATAGACCCATACTACTACTGTGGGTGCTTTTTTTTTTTTTTTTTTTTTTTTTTTTTTTTTTAAATCAACCCTAATCCTAACCCTACCCCTACCCCTAACCTCACCCCTATATGGCTTCTTTTGTGTGTGTGTGTGTGTGTGTATGTGTGTGTGTTTAAATTTTAACATTATACCTTTGATGTTTCTCCTTGTTGGTACACTTCATTCTTACTGCTTTTGTAATAGTATGTGGAATGAATAACTGTGATTTATGTATCCATTCTCCTCTGCATGGACATTCAGGTTTTCCCATCTCAAGCACTGCTGTGGAACATTCTGGAACATGGCTCCTTGTAATTATTCGTATTCTGTCTTAGCTCTACTGCATGAGATTTTTCTGTTATCTTTATGTTGAGAGGTTCAGTGTGCACGAATTACAGATGTAGGACGGATCAGAGAGCAGATAGCTGGCAGCCTCCCAAAGACCCTCCCGCCCGTTTCTAGTCATTAGTCTCAACTCCCAGAGTAAGTCCCTCTTGAATTTTAACCTCACCTGTTTGTGAACTTCATGTGATTGAAATCACACAGCTTGTACTCTCTTGTGTCTGGCGTCTGTTACTTAACATTATCTTTGTGAGATCCATGTGTGCTATTGTGAGCACTGAAATTTGTTCTTTAACTTTTCGTAATTACTCTGTTAAGCTTTTCATTGAATAAATGTATCACTCGTTTTCTTACATTTGATTGAACATGACATCTGGGTTGTTTCCAGTTTGGAGATGTTATGAATAGCGCTACTGGCTACGCCTAGGTGTGACATACTCTGAGTCACAGTGGGGACTGCCTGCCCTCCTCATTTTTCAGAGTGATGGAGCCAGTTGGCACTCCCCCCAGGAGTATGGAGAGTTCTGGTTCCTTCTGACTCATACAAACACTTGGGACCCTCTGCTTCTGGGTTTCCTCAATCTGGTAGGGGTACAGTGGTATCATATTAGTGTTTTAATTGCCCCAATAATCTGTAACATCGGGCATCTTTTCATATGGTGCTCGTTGGCCATTTAGATATCTTACCTAGAGTGCCTAGCCACATTTTCTGCTGCTGCCCTCTTTGGGATTTAAGTAGTAGTTTCCTTTTTTCTTATTGAGTTGCTGGAATTTTTCATTCTGAATACACATCTCCTTTTGGAGATAAGTATTGCAGGTATCTTCAAGTTTGTGGTTGCGCTTTTTACTCTTCTAATTGTATCTCTTGATAAACAGAAGTTTTTAATTTTAATGTAGCCCAGCTTATTGACTTTTACCTTTATGTTGTACCTTTTGAGTCTTGATTAAAGCAACTTGCCTACCAAAGTCACAAAGATATTTAACTTCCTTCTAGACAATTGTTTTACATTTCACATTTTGATCAAATATGCATCTGGAAGTGATTTCTGAGTATGCTATGAAATAGGTGTCAAAGTTTATTTTTTTCCACTATTAAATATGCAATTGATCTAGCACAGTTTTTCTGAAAGATCATCTTTTCCCCTGGATGTTGTAGTTTTGCCTTAATGGCAAAGTAGGTAATTATTTGGGGGGTAGTTTAGCTTCTGGACTTCATTCTGTTCTGTTTTTTTTTTTTTTTTTTCTCCTGTCTCTGACAAAATTATTTCTGAGAGAGAGAGATAGAGAGAAATTGCAAGCAGGGTTTTACATCACAATTGCCCTCCAGTCTTATTCAGCTAAGACAGATCATGGGCACAAACATGCATGCCAGGGTGCTCAGGGAGGTCCTGGGAGGTGAACTCAGGACTTTTCCCATGGGAATCCAGTTGTGTTACTGTTGCATCACCACCTGGCCCCTCCTTTGGTTCTTTTTGCCTGACTTTTTTGTTACTAATATACTGTCTTCACTTACTACTTCATTTAAATGTTTTGATACCTGCTAGTGAAATCTTCTAGTTTTGTTGTTCTTTAAGTTTTCTTGGCTATTTTTTATCTTTTACATACAGAATTCTTTTTTATACAGAATCGGTATGTTAATTTACATTCACACAGAGAGAAACTCTACTGGTATATGAGTAAGATTGCTATAAATTTATAAATTGTTTTTGGGAGAAATAACATCTTAACATTATTTTATTTTCCAAGGAATAAATAATTACATATTCTTCCATTTATTTACATTGTCTTTAATTTATCTCAGCATTAATGTGCTGTCTAGAATCAATTTATTGACCACTTCTTTCAAGTCATTTGTCTACACCTCCTGGGTCTTGACTTCCATCATCCTCATCTGGACTTGGTGGACTGGTTGATGAGGAACATAAGAGAGCTTCCATATCTGTTGTGTTTTTGTTTGTTAGTTTTTTTTTTTTTTCCTTAGTGAAACCAACACAGAAGAGATGAAGCAAATAACCATTGGTAGCTGACATCAACACAAGCTTCAATCATGGTCTGCCTTTTTTTTTTTTTTTTAATTTTTTTTAATTTTTTTACCATGGAACCCATTTTGTCAGGGGTAAGATCCATACCATGGAAGTTAGGTATGCCTAACCAAGGATCCAAGGATGCTCTAAAAACCTTGCTGCCTTTTTTTTTTTTTTTTTTTTTTTTTTTTTTTTTCAGAGAGTTTTTTGCTATAGGGCAGTGCACTTGCCAGAAAGACAGAGAGAGACAGAGAGACAGAAAGCGAGAAATCACCCACCCTGGGGGGATGGCCACGCCGCAATCCCTTCTCCTCCATCCTCTTAGGATCTTGGGCACGCATGCACATGCACTCGGCATGAGTTTAAGCCACTGGATCCAGCACTCAAACTGCGGTTGACTACATGGGAGTCCAGCCATTAGGCCAACTGCTGGTCCTATTAACTTGCATTTTCTAAATGCAGCGTCATCATTATACAGATGTGCAAGACACACTTCAAACCATGGCTCTTAAGGCCATCAGATGCAATTTTGGTTTGTTCCTTGAGTCCTGGTGACTAGTGTTTTCCCAATATCTTTTGTATTGAACATAGCAGGGGCTTTTACATCATACCAGTCTTTTTTACAAAATGGATCAACCATTTTATTCTTGGCTTCCTTTCTGCTGCCTTTTGTAGAGTGCTTATTCTTGCCAACTGCCATGGTGCTACTCAGAGAACCAGAAGGGCTCGATGCTATTTCATGTTATCTCTATTTACTTGTTACTGGTACTGTTATTTTATCTCTACTTGCCTGTTACTCCAAAATATTTTCATTCCACAAATTTTTTTTATCCTGCACCTAACAGCCTTACTGTAATGACAGTGCTTGACACAGACTATCAAGAGAACCATGGGGGGACCAGCAGTTAGCGTAATGGCTATGTCGCTGGACTCCCACATGGTCGACTGCGGTTTGAGTCCCAGGACCCAGTGGCTTAAACTCACGCTGGGCGCGTGTGCGTGCGTGCCCAAGATCCCAAGAGGAGAATGGAGGAGAAGGGATTGCGGCGTGGCCATTCCCCCTGGGGGGTGATTTCTCACTTTCTGTCTCTCTGTCTGCCTCTGTCTGTCTAGTGAGCGTATGCACCCTATAGCAAAAACCTCTCCAAAGAAAAGAAAAGAAAAAAAAAAAAAAGGAGAGAACCATGGGTAATGCCAGCTCTATGTTTCTTTCCAGCCATTTGCCTTTCTCCTCTCTTTACCTCAGGTTAGCGTCACATAGGAGTAATGGCATTGGCTCCTAGTCTCTCAGATCTTGGGGAAAGCTGGTAATTCACCATTAGGTTTGCTGTGTGCTGTATATTTTGTGTAGATATTTTGTACTCAACTAAGAAATCTTTTTATTTGTTGTTTTCTAAGAGATTTTTTTTTTTAAACCACAGATTCCTACCCCATAAGTTTTGCTGTGGGGTATTTTCGTTATTGTTCAGCTTGAAATATTTTCTGTGGATTTAGAAAGGCTGACCTTTCAAGCAGGATTTAGCATGTTCAAAACACTTAGGCAGACTGGAAAGCTGAGAAGTAATTGAAAAGGAAGAACCCAAACTCAATCACTCAATTGCTTGGTGATGTTTTTCATTCCACAAATTCTTATTAAACATCTACCACAAGCCCAGCACTATTGAGGTGCCACTGAAACAACACTGGATCAGACAGCAAAGAAAGGCTCATGACTCAAGCAGTCTCTTTGTAGGTGGGGCAAAGAGGAAAGAAAGAAATAATATATAAGCATTCCTGATCTGAAACTCAAAATACTTCAAAATCTGTAACTTTTTGAACACTTGCATGATGCCACAAGTGGAAAATTCTGCACCTGACCGTATGTGACAAGCTACAGTCAAAACACTGAAGTACAAAAATGTTACATACAATTACCTTCTGGTTATGTATATAAGGTGTGTGAGAGTATTTATGTATGAAACATAAATGAATTTTGTATTTAGACTTGGGTCCCACCCCCAAATTACTTAATATGTACATGCAGATTTTCCAAGCGCCCCCCCCCCCCCCCCCCGCCCCAAAAAAAAAAAAAACTGAAACCTGGAATATTGCTGATCTCAAACATTTTGCCTTCTTCTTCTTTTTTTTTTTTTTTTTTTTTTTTGGAGAGGTTTTTGCTATAGGGCACGTGCACTTGCCAGAAAAACAGAGAAAGACAGGGAGACAGAAAACAGAAATCACCCCCCCAGGGGGAATGGCCACGTTGCAATCCCTTCTCTTCCACTCTCCTCTCAGGATCTTGGGCACGTACACACGCGCCCAGCATGAGTTTAAGCTACTGGGTCCGGGACTCGAACCGCAGTCAACTACATGAGAGTCCAGTGACATAGCCATTACGCCAACTGCTGGTCCCAGTCTCAAACATTTTGGATAAGGGATACTCTGTGCTGTGAACAGAATCCAGGTGTTCTGAAGGGTAATGTGTCAGGGAGGGCAGGGCATGGATTAGGTCTTTCAACGGGTGACTTTGCTGTGCTCCAAAAGAAGCCCAGGGAAGGGCAGTGCCAGGAAGAGGGAACAACGTGTATACAGATGCTAGCCGGTGGCTGGTGGGGTTGCTTGTTTGTTTCTGAAATATTCATAGATTCATGGGAAATTGTGAAGGTAGTAGAGAGGCAGCCTGTGTGTATTTTCCCCGGCTCTCTGCATGCTAACATCTATATAATTACAGTACAGGAAAACTGGGAATTTGACATTACTGCTGTGAGTGTGTATAGCTGTCTGTGTAGGGGCCATGTGACCACCATTGCCAGAGTACAGACTCTCAACCGCCACAGAAGTCTCTTTGTGCTGGCCTTCAGGGCCACACCATCTCCTTCTCCCCCTCCTGCTTATCTGTTTTCCAGCTCTGATAATCTTGGCATTTCAAGAATATTATATAAAAGGAATTACTTACTATGTGACCTTTTTAATGTCTTTACTTTTTAAGATTACTGAACTTTATCTTTTAGGATTTTCTTTTTTGTTTTTTGATTTTTTGCTTTGCTTTGTTCTGTTTTTACTACAGGGCATGTACACTTGCCTAGAGAGGAAGAGAGGGTAAGAAAGAGAGGGAAAGTGAGAAGTCACCCCCCGGAGGGAATGGCCACACCACAATTCTGTCTCCATTCTCTTCTCAGGATTTTGGGCATGCAAGCACAGGCATCCAACATTTTCTTTTTTCTTTTTTTTTTTTTTTTTTTTTTAAGAGGTTTTTGCTATAGGGCGTGTGCGCTCACCAGACAGACAGAGACAGACAGAGAGACAGAAAGCGAGAAATCACCCCCCAGGGGGGATGGCCACGCAACAATCCCTTCTCCTCCATTCTCCTCTTGGGATCTTGGGCACACACGCACATGCGCCCAGCGTGAGTTTAAGCCACCGGGTCCGGGACGCGAACTGCGGTCGACTACATGGGAGTCCAGCGACATAGCCACTACACTAACTGCTGGTCTCTCCAACATGCTTTTCAAACCCAGGTCCAGGACTTGAACCATGCCATCAGCCAGATGGGATCCAACATCTTAACCTCCACGCCATCTACTGGTCCATATCTTTTAGAGCACTTTTAAATAGATAAGATGACCAGAAAGTACAGAGAGTTCTCATATTCTCTTTTCTCTCCTTTCCCTCCCCAACATTTTCACCTACATTGTTACAACCAATAAATTAGTACTGATATATTATTATTTACTAAAGTTCATGGTTTACAGTATGATCACTCTCGGTTTTGTACATTCTGTGGATTTGACAAATACGTAGTGTTATGTATCCACTATTACAATATCACACAGAATACTTCCTGTGCCCTCAAAGTTCTCTTCCTGTTCACCTTCCCTTCCCCTCCTTGGACCCCTGATGGCCACCGATCCTTTTACTATCTCCATAGTTTTGCCTTTTCCAGAATGTCTACAGTTGGAATTGTGTAGAGGTAGCCTTTTCAGATTTGCTTCTTTCACTACAATATGTGTTTAAAGTTTCCCCATGTCATTTCATGGCTCAATCACTCCTCCCTTCATTTTTTAATTTGCCAGAGGATGTACATACACACCAGAGAGAGACAGAGACAGAGAGAAAGAGAGAGAAAGCACTCTCCAGGGTACATAGTCATGCCACAGTCCCTTCTCCTCCATTTCTCCATCCTGTAGGAATTTGGGAGGCTCATGTACAGTGTTTTTCTCAAGCCACCAAGTCCAGGACTCAAAGTGTGTGGTCAGTCATGTGGAATCCGGCTCCCTTAAGCACCAGGTCATGGTGCTGGCCCAATCACTCACTTCTTTTTATCACTGAATAATATTCCATTGTCTGGATGTTCCACAGTGTATTTCTCTATTCACCTACTGAAGGACTTCTTGGTTACTTCCAAGCCTGGGTAGTTTTGAAGAAAGCTTCTGGAATCTGAGTGCAGGTTTCTGTGTGGACATATGTTTTTGACTCCTTTGCATAAATGTCCAAGAGCATATGGTTGCTGGATCATGTGGTGATGCTGTGTGTGGCTTAGAGTACCTTTTATAGCAGCATGCCCTGTGCCAGCTTGTTACTCTCCTGTTGGAAAAGCTTCTCATACACAGTATATTTTTTTTTCCCCTTTTTATAAAAGCTCTTTGAGCTGGGCCTATTTTTGTTCTATGACTGAGTAAGCTGTGACACAAAGAACGGGTAAGCAGTGGTGATGGCGCAGGGGTCAGGCAGGTGGGGACTGGAATTCAGAACAGGCTTGTTCTTCGACTGCGGCCTTCTGCTCGTAGCCCCTCCGCCATTAGGCCTCCCTCGCAGTGATATGTCATCAGCAGCCGTTGGCACCCAGAACTCCTGGCCTTTCGCTTTCATTATAGCTCTGAGCATAGTCGGACTGCCATGAGACCTCTCTAGTCCTCGTTCTGCTATTGCCTGAGACTTGTCTTCCTCTCCCCAGGCAAGCCTGAGAGTCAGGTGGCGGCTGCAGAGAGCCTGTGGGAGCTCTGTGATGGGGGTCAGTTGAGTAAGCACTGCCCTTGCTCAGGTGGGCGTCAACCTGGGCTTGCTTTATGGTTTCTCCGCCTTGCATTCAGGGTGACCGTTTCCTGTTCCTTTATCCACTGCAGCGCGAACCTAAAACTGGTAGGTGCTCTCCTCGCTCCTTAGGGTCTGAGCCACAGGCGCGCTGCTGACGGCTCTGACACCCAGGCCTCTTACCTTAGCGAAAAGCAGATTATGTCCGTTTCTCTTACACAAGAACATGAAAATGATATTAGCTGCTTTTGATCGCCCATCTTCATCCTCTTCCCCACAGCCTTCTTAGAGTCTACGGCTTTCATAATCTCATTGAAAGGATTTTTCTTGTACTTTCTTTTTAAAGCCGAACATTCTTGGTCTTAGGTAGCACTGAAGGAAATATTTAAACTATCAAGACCTTGCTCTGTCTTTTGAAAAATAGCATCCTTTGTACTTCTTCGGCACCTTCCCTGTCTCAGAGTGCTCCATCCTCGTGCGTTCCCGTTGGCAACTGCTCAGGCATGCAGGATTGGCACTGTGGCCCCCATTTTTAGCTCAGCAAATTGAGGCTTAAGAGTGGCTTAGAGACTTGGCTAAGGCCGCGTGTGCGGCAAGAACCAAAGCTAGATTTTTAATCTTTTTAGTTCTCCTCCTGCTGTGCACCCCCCACTGGCAGCCTGAAACCAGCCCCACCCCCTTTGGTCTATTTCACACATTGATTGATATTCTTCCTTCTGTAGATGGTAAGGGAGTGCTTTCTCTTGATCATCTGTTTAAATCCAGACACTTCCCTATTTGGGCCTGTGGAGGTGTGGGCAGGGACGGCCTGGCTGGTGCAACTACTTAGTTAAAGCCTTTGGCAGGGGTGGGTTTCTAGTCCCTCTGCCAGTGGGGGCCCAGCTGTTCCCTGATTGATGTCACTGCCCCTCGCTGCTCTCCTCCTCATCTGGGAGTTGTCTTTTCAGGGTTTCTCATATCTAACCAATGCCATTGTGATGTGCTGGGGCTTTTGATCTAATACAGGTTCTTGTGGGGCTTGTCACGGCTTGTTGAGCTGCACTTGACCACAGCCCTATGTCCCTGGGACTTGAGCTGGGCTGAGGCAGCATGCCCGTCCTTCAAGTACTGGTCCCTACATGCTGGCCAGTGTCCTCCCGTGACTGAGCCTGGGCTGGTCCCTTTGGAGTAATCTTGGGACTGGCCTGGCCTTCCTGTGCCTTGGCTTTCTTTGAGCATTTCTCCTCTCTGTTCTCACTGCCAGCTTGTCTTGTCATTCCTGCATCATGTGAAGGAGATGAGTAGGTGGCTGAGACAGGACTTCAGATGGTCTTCCTCCCATTGGAGCCCTGAGCCTTTGAAATCTGGTCACAAGGAAGCTGATGGAGCAGCCCAGTCCTAGAGATCTCCAAATGTAAAATGAGAACTAATGCTTGAGATGGTGCTTACGTCATTATCTCACGACATCTCCTGCAAGAAGAGAAAAGACTGAAGTCCACAGAGATTAAGCAGTCCACATGGGTTTCTAATTCTGATCCAGCTCTAACTGAAGCTCATACAGTTCTACCTGCCCCCTGTTATAGACAATTCGGGATCTAGATCATTCATATGCAGATGAATTATGTGAGGATCTTGTTAAAATTGGGCAAAAAACTTGTGATCTTGCCTATCCAGTCAGATCCAGGGTCATGTCCTTGTGTTGGCCTGTGATGAGTGTTGAAAGGCAGAAGTCTGGTCCATTTCAGGGATGGGGTCATGGAGACCCTGCGATTGACGTTTTCTGGGATTATGCACTAGCCAAGTCATTGGACAGTCTGAAGTGTTTTATGCTCACAGTGGCCAGTCCAGACAGCTGGTCAGGCATCTTGTTGACTGAGTATTGGGGGCTGTTTTCAGCCTTGCTTTCCTTCTTGTCCACATCTAACCCTGTTCCCCGCTCACATCTGCCTCCCCGATGACCATAGCCACCACCTCTCCACCCTCCAGAGGATGCACAATCTGGTATATTCACTGCTCTTGTTTATTGCTTTTATTTTTTAATCTTTTTTTTTTTTTTTTTTTATTGTCAGAGGCACATGCGCTCACTAGAGAGAGAGAGACGCAGAGACAGAGAGAGAGAGAAAAAGCATCCCCTCAATGGGGCATGGTCGTATCACAATCCCTTCTCTTCCATTTCTCCATCCTGTTGGGATTTTTGGGCACACACACATGCCCAGATGAGCCAACAGCATGGACAGAGAGACAAGGAGAAGCCCAAGGAAAGCCAAGGCCCAGCGTGTTGGGAATTTTGGGGCACGCACACATGTCCAATGTGTTTTACAGACCATCAGGGCTGGGATCAAAGTGTTCAGTTAGCCCTTTGAGATTTGGCTCCCTTTCCTACTAGGTTACAGGACTGACCCTATTCATTGTTTTTTATAAAAATGATTTATTAGTGCATCTGCTACACTCTGTCATCGCAGGCCCCACTAGTGGCCCTATCTGAGTGTTCAGGCTTAGTGGTAATGACTTGATTATGCCTCCTTTTGTTCCCTCTGTCCCCTCTTCACTGTTAGGACAGATTCATGCACTCAGTCAGCGGGCCTTAGGAGTTTGGTTCTGCCGTTGTTGCTGCGTCTCTGAATACTTCTCTGCTACTTCCTCCAGTTAGTGAACTATTGCCAGAGTGGTGTTCTCTTCTGGGCATCGTTACTCTGTGGGTTTGGATCTTAGAGTCCAGCCACTGCAGGACATCTGAGGAGTAGCTTCTGAGCCATGGCCTGCCTGGGCAGCCTGGCTGAGGCCCCACTGGCCTCCCCTGCAGACTGCCTTCCTAGTGTGGTAAAGGATTGGATGTAGAGGTGTTTGCAGCCTTTGAAACTCAAGGACTGCCCAAGTTCAGATTCAGTCCTGCTTTTTTCTTATGTAAAACATATCCTTTCACTTTTGCCTGATATTGGTAAAAAGCCTGGAGGAGGGATAGTGAGATGTTACCCAGCCCATGGTTTCTAATTTAACATTTGTTCTGCTTACTGAGATGGCCTCTTCCTCCACAGATAAGCAGGATCCTCTTGGCTTTGAAATTTAATTTTCACGTGTTAATATATCGCCCTTTCAGGTTACCTTTCCAGGCTGACATTTCTATTATATCCATTTAAGAAAAAAAGTCTACCTGTTTTGTTATGGGAAAATGCCATTTGCAAAGTTATTAGAAAGCCAACCTTGTCACAAATATTATTGCATTATCCCACCAAGAGGGCAGCTGGAACTGGGTCGTGCAGAAAAAAATTCCAGGGAGAAAAGCAATTTTAGGAACTATAATGAAATCAAAACAAAATGCCTTTTATCCTTCTCCAATTTGAAGATGATTATTAAGATAGAGTTTGTGGGAGTGTGGACGAGAGGTGCTTGTGTGCTGCCTCTGGCAGCCATGAAGCGCTACCGCAGCCTGGCAGTCCCCTCTGTGGCTCCAGCCCCCCACAGAGTACCCTCCCCACCCAGGCCTGCCCTCTCTTGGCTTCAGGGTGGGCAGACTTTGACAGCTGCATTCTGCTGGATTTAGATAATCCCCTCTTTACTCTTCCTAACTTTTATTCACTCTCAGAAAAGAAAACTCTGACCCCTATCCATCCACTGACAGTGCTTCGTAGGTGAGCTATGAAGGAGAGCTATGAAGGAGAGTTGGGGACCCAGCCAAACTGCAGCTTTAGGGGAGGTGAGGTGGGAGGACCCAGCCCTGGCTGCAGGGGCAGGTCCCCAGCAGCCATCACTCCTCCATTGTTTCAGTGGTAAGGACTTTATCAGAAAACCCAGTGCTTTTTCTCAATAAATGGTTCCTAGATGGCGTCGATGAGATAAAACTGTCCCGCTGGTCTGAAAATTGGTGACAGCAGCTCTGAGGCACTGAAAACTGGGTTTGCTCTTGCAGGAGCGATGATTGTGTTCCCATTTCATAGTAGTGCAGGTCTCCAGTTCACCAGAACCGTGGGCTGTTTGTGCCAGAGGAGCTAGAGGATGGCTTTGCGTCAGGGGCTAGCCTAACCCTGCACCCTGTCTGCCTGGGGTGCTCCTGGAATCTGTGCTGCCGCCTGCTGGACTGGAAAGTGCCATGCAGGGAGGACAACCCCATAGGTCCCGCTTCCTGCTGCTCCTCAACAGACCTCTGGGCCTTTGCATCTGCTTCCCTCCTTTCCTTGGCTCACCCCTCCCAGGCTTCTGGCTCACCTGCCGTCTTCGGTTGCCCATGTTTCCTGCCGAGGCTTGTACTGTGTTGCCGAGGAGCAATTGGCACAGTCCTTGCATAGACAGCCCTCCATCAATAACTGGTAGGTGCGGGACTGGTTCATCTGACAGGTGAAGAAGCTGAGGCTCCGAGAGGGCGACTTCTGCCCCTCACTGTGACCCACGCCGTCCCCTGCAGTGCAGCTGCAGGTCCAGGATCCTGCTCTCTTCTGGCTGCATCCCCCTATTTGTACTGCCCACGGCCCTGCTGCCACCCCTTCTGGCTGCCATCCGAAAGGGTTTGGGGGAACGTCTGAAAGTGCTTGCAGTAAGGTAGCAGATACAGATGTTTCTATTTTTGATGCCGTGACTTAAAATTAGCAGCTCAGAAAATGGTGTTAATTGTCTTTCATCTTTCCCTACAATGAAAGTTAAAAGAAGCGCAGTTGTCAGGAGAGCAGGAGGATGGGTGGGGATGGGAGCCGGTGCCCAGGTAGGGGCTGGAGACAGTGCCGACCCCTCTGTTCCTCAGGGTGGTGGAGTTGCCTTCACTGCACGGGTGACTCTGGGCAGATGGCTTCTTGTTCCCCGCCCCCTCCTCTGCCCCCACCCTGTACTCCAGGCGCAACCTGTGATGCAGGGTCACACCGGCAGCCTCTGTCTGCGGTTTCGAGCTGTTTACTCCGGACTTTTCTGATCGTGCACCTCTCTGTTACGCGTTTGAAATATGCACACTGATGTGTGCGTGTACATTTTAAAATAATCACAGGGCCTATGGTCAGTAATTAAACATTAATAATTTTATTTTAAAAGTCTTAGTTTTTAGAATATAGTTACTAACAAAAATAAATGCAATTAGGAGCCTCACTATTTTTCCCTGTATTCCAGTTTTCCTACACAGTCTCTGGTCCCCTTTGTATAGTCTGTGGGACTGATATCTATATGGTCTTCCCAGGGGTCACCCACAGTGGAGGGAGCTTGAACTTGGCCATTGGGCTTGGGTCTGTAGCCGCTTCATGTCCCCTGCTTATGTTGTTCATATGATTGGGAAAGAGATTGTTGGACCTGTGGGGACCCCATGCGTGGCTTAAGTGTGCTGGGTCCCCATGAAGGGCTAAAGTGATGATTTGCTCTCCCTGTCCCTGGTCATCCCTGCTTTGGTCTTCCTTTACTGCAGTCAGCCCTTTCTCAATGGGCATGGGTGTGTGTGGGGTGTTCACAGCCTGCCAGGTCCTTGCTGTAGCCTCTGCTTACTCCCAGGGGTGCTCAGAGCTCTGATTCGGCATGAATGCTTTGTTTCCCACCCTGGCTGTTTCCTCGATGCCTGTATGCCACTGTGAAAACACTTTTCTTGAAGTGTATTCCCAGAGGACTATGTCCTCTGAGTCTTCCTGAGCAAAGGCTTTCCCGTTGGAGTTGGTTCATAGCACTCCATGCACTCTTGCTTGCCATGTGGCCCTGCTGGCTAGTGTGCTCATGGCTCTAACTCCTCAGGGGTCCCTGGGACAGAGGCTGGACTAGGGCAGACGAGGTGAACCTTGCCTATGCAGGGCAGGTCTTGTCTTCATGTACAGTTTCACTGTTTTGTTGATGGGTCTTTTGTATTAATTTTGAGTTTCTCAAATACTTTGCTACAGCATCATTGATCTTGTTCACTGAGCTATGCTCTGCCATGAAGTTTGAACCCAAGGTGAGTGCAGCCCTTGCCTCAGCCTCATCCAGACCCTAGGATATTTCTTCTTCAGGACATCCGCAGGCTGAGGCACCTAAAGCGTAGCTTAGTTTGTGGTTGAGAAACCTGGAGTGTCTTAACCAGGAAGCAGTCTGCAAATTCCCATTTTACAGAAAAGATACTGAGGCGTAAGAGGAGCCATGCTTGTTTCAGAGAAAACCGAGGGTGCCCAAGAACAGGTCTCCTGCACCTGGGCCAGGCCTTTTTACTCCAGAACAGATGGCCTTTGGCTGGCCTCAAGCGTCTCCCATATGCAGGGCAGTCTGCAGGCCATCTGGGAGATGCTGGGGAACACCCCAGCTTTCTTTAGCCTCGTATTATCCTTATTTGTGCTTTAAAATCCCCTCTGTTCTTCGGTAGAGACCTAGTCTCTTTTTAACTCAATTTCGAAGAAATCCAAATCTTTGAATAACCTTGGTCCTGAAAGGGAAGGAAGTTGGCTGCAGGTGAAAATTGATGGTCATGCTCAAAGGCATGGTTCCCTGCCAAGGCAGCCTCTCGAGTGTTGCTGCTAAAAATAGCCACAGCGCCTTGTTGTTGTTGTTTGAATCTTCTCCAGGCCCCTCCTGGAGATTATTTCAAAGATGCTAAAGATGCACCCGGCCTCCTCTGGCTGTTCTTGGGTCAGATATGTCTGCCCTTGGCCTGTGAGCATGGGCTGAGGCTGGCAGGCCTGCAGGGGCCACATCAGCATTTGTGGTGTTATTGGGCAGCTCTCGATTGGTGGCCTCTGTCCCTATTGAGGTGTCCTTGCTCACAGCCTAGAGGAAGGTCCTCATACCCATAGCCTACAAGAGGTCCCTAACTTCGGAGTTAGAAGTGGAAGAGATCCCAACTGTTGCCAAGCTTCCGTCTGCCCTTTCTGCAGGAACAAAGATAAGGTGCTTTCTTGGGTACTTGGCCTCTGTCTGGCCCATCTTTGGTTTGTAGTCATTGTGGATTCTGTTGGAGAAACCTAGAGTTTCCAAGGAAGGAGGCTGACACCAGAGGGGCTTAGCTGCATGCGCAGACCCTAGCCAAAGTAAGGGGAAGTGCAGAGACCATCAGGCTTCCCTCATTCCAGCTATTCCTTGTCTGCTCTTCAGTTTATGAGTACAGCTGAGGTACTAGGCAGTAGGAGCTCCTGCCTCCAGCAGTCCTGGGAAGCTGGCTCCTTGTTCTGCTATGAGCCCGACACTTGGCTTTCTCAAGCTCATCTGGAAGCCGTGGCACATCAGAGGAGATGGGGGTGCACTAAGGATGCTTAGTGAAGTCAGTTTGTCCTCCAGGATACTCAGGCTGAGGGGGTGAGTCTGACCACCCCCCTGGCTGCCCAGTGTCTTCTCTGGCTACTCTTCTTTGGTGGCAAAGCCCCCTGGCTGAGGGTCCACAAGGCCCAGCTTCCCGGATACATAGCCAGAGGTGCTGTGGCCCACCAGGCCTGTCCTACCTCCTGCTTTATCTTTAGAAACCTGTATATGTTTTAACTTCATTTTTTCTTTTTCTTTCTTTTTTTTTTTTTTTTTTTTGCTATAGGACATGTACACTCACCAGAGAGACAGAAAGAAAGAAATCAGCACCCCCCCTTTCCCCAGAGATATTCCCCCCTCCCCGCAATTCCTTCTCCTCCATTCTCCTCTCAGGATTTTGGGCATGCATGCACATATACCTGGCGTGAGTTTGAAGCCACCTGGTCTAGGACTTGAACCACGGTCAGCTATCTGGGAGTCCAGCGGCCTAACCAGTGCGCCATCTGTTGGTCCCTTAACTTCATTTCGTAAGTGACCTATGAAGGCTCTTTGGGTTTGTGAGCTATTCTGGGTCTCCTGTGCCCTTGGTAGGTATGAGCGTCTAACAGGTTGGTACAGAAAGGTCAGCAGAAACCACAGTGTGGAAAGGTGCCCTCACTGTGCAGGAGAACTGCCTGGGCTCCTGGGTTGGGCAGTTGGGAAGGGGAAGCAGGATTCTGGGCAAAGTGCTGCTTTAACGGGACATGTGTTCCTAAAAGTCACCCAGCTATGCAAAATTGCATTAAAAATAAGATAGAGGGGTCAGCAGATGGTGTGGTAGTTAAGACACTGGATTCCCACTTGGTTGATCATGGTTTGCATCCTGACCTAGACAACTTGAAAAATCACACCATGTGCATGTGCGGGCGTGCTCAAAATCCCAAGAGGAGAATGGAGGAAAAGGGATTGCAGTGTGGTCCTTCTCCCTCGGGGGTGATTTCTCACTTTCTTCCCTCCCTCCCCCCAGCAAATATATCACCCTCTGTTAAAAACCTAAAAAACAAACAAATAAAAAAAACTAATAAGATAGGAACTGGGATTGCAGTGTGGCCATCCTGGGGGTCGAGGGGGCAGTGATTTCTCACCTTCCCTTTCTTCATCTTTCTCTGGCCAGTGCAGGTACCCTGTGGCAAAAACCTTAAAAACAAACAAACAAACAAAAACTAATGAAAATGGAAGCACAGGGCCAGCTAGTGATGCTGTGGTTGAGGTGGCTGCATTCCACATGGCTGCCTATGTTGTTCAAGTCCTAGACCTGGCGATTTGAAAGACACACTGTGCACATGTGCGTATGTGCCCAGAATATTCCGAGGAGAAGGGATTGTAGCATGGCCACCCCACCGCCACCACCACCCTTTCTGGTGAGCACAGGTACCTTCTAGCAAACTTTAAAAAAAAAAATAGAAGCACATGGTTGGTGGTTAGACACATACAAATGCTTCAGTATAGATAGCTCTTATCTTGAAAAGACATGATGTTTACTTGTGGAAGTGGGCATTGCAGGTGGGAGTCATCGTGAAAAGAGGGAGGAGGATCACCTAAAATTGAGGGAGGGGGGCTTCCTGAACACGTGTTGTGTGGAGGGAGGTGTGCATCTGCTGTTCCAGCCTTGCTCCATCCAGATGGGTGTGGTGTTTTACCTTCTTGCAGTGCAGTGGCTCTTGATTGGGGTGTAGTTTTGTCATCCATCTACAACCTAGGGGACAGCTCTCATGATTGGTCAGTAGAGTCATAACAAGATACCCCACAGCCAACTGCCCAACCAACCCATCTGCTTGCCCTGTGCTAGGTGTTATGCAATACAATTGATGTTTGTTTTGTTCATAAAATTTACTTTCTAGTAAATGTGTATTAAATACCTGGCATGGGACCCAGAACAAATAGGCATTCAATAAATAGTAGTTATTACTAGCATTCATCAAATTAACTTCTTATTTCCACTAACATTTTTATAATGATCGAATTTAAAAATCACTTTGAAAATTCTATGAGCCAGGATTTGCAAAATCCCATTTTTATGGTAGGGGAATCTGTAGCTAGAGAATGTTAAGGAGCTTGTCCAGATAAGTGGGAAGGATCTCTAGCTTAGGTGTGTCTGACTCTATAGACTTGAGCTCCTTCCTCCCCACTAAGCTCCTCTCTACTCATGTCACTCTCCTATTGTGGAGTAGTGTAGCTGCATGCATGTGCAGGAATGTACATGTGTGAGCGTGTATGAGTACATGCAAGTACACATGTGTGCACACATGTTCGTGAGCATGTGTTACTGGGCATGCATGCAATGTGAGTGTACATTTGTGCATGAGTGTGCATGAATAGGCACACACATGTGTTTAAGTGTGTGTTGTATATGAGTGGTGTGTATGTGTGTGCATGCACATTCTGTGTGAGAGCATGAATGCGTGCGTGGGTATTTTCATTCTGGAAAGCTGGTGGTTTTATGCAGTTTGGCTACTTTTCCCACGAGACCCTCATGGAACATTAAGCCCAATAGACACGGCCTGGCCCTGGCCATTGTAATAGTTATTAAATAGCAATAAAATAGGATCTGTATTTACAGACCCAAAGTGTGCTCAGACTGGAAGGTATTAAATATCATCCATCATCAAATGGAAAACAGTCAAATACAGGGAGTGTAGTTTGGAGTTAATATTCTTTTGGTTAACTTCACCCATAAAAATCCCAGCTGCCCCTAATAAAACTCCAAAGAGAAGAAGAAATTCCAGCAGACCAAAGCAATCACCAGCACCATCTCCAGAATTAGGCCCATTGGGTTTCCTGTGTCCATGGATTTATAGCCTTGTCACGAGAGACTGGCTGTCAGTTCTGCACCTAATGATGCAGCTGTGGGTTGGAGCAAACAGCATCTTTGGACCCTTTCCAGAATTCACGTTGCTTGCTTTTTCCTTAGGTTAGCTTATCACCATGTCTGCAGAACTGAGGAGAACTTAGAAATGATGTTTGCTTAAAGAACCCAAGGACTCGGGAAGGGAGGAGTGTTGGCTGAAAGCTGCTTGCCCAGAGTAGGTGAGGGTCATACAGTTTAGGGAAAAAAAAAAAAAAAAAAAGAGTTTTGAGGTTCAGCTTGGGAGGTCTGCCCTGGAGTGTGCACTCACTACTCTCACTGACAACCTACTCACGTGCTGACCCTTTCGTCTCTTCATCTGTGAAATGGGCGCATTTAGTCTAGGCAGTGTGTGGTAGATAAAAGCTTCTCGGGGTGGAGCTGCATGGCTCTTTCTCCAAGTTGAGGCGTGTTTTATCTGGGTGTGATTCAGATCCAGGAGGGAGAAGCATCTTCCTGCCCTGTGTCTAGCTGCTTGTCAGATCTGTGAAGGAGGCAGGGTAGGTTCTGGAAAGGGCCTGCCTCTTCTTTGGCCCCTGGTAGTATGTTGGCACTTTGGTCACAGGTCAGTGCATTTGTTCCCTGCCTGTCCAAAACTTCATGACATGGGTTTTTTTGAAGTTAGGGTTCAGTGTAAGGCAGGTCTGTCATGTAGAGGTTTGGTGTCCCTCCTGTTATGCCAGGGTCCTCGTGGAGTGGCCAGCTCTGGAAGAGTTCCAACAGCTTGTACAGACACAGGACAGTTCCTGAGCTTTTTCCTGCCCAAGTTCTCTAACTCTTTTAGGCTAAAAGTTTCAAGTAAGTTTTAATGGTTCCAAGTATTTCTCTCCTCCCTGTGCTCAATACCTATCTGAGGAGGTGGGTGGTGCCCTTGCCAGAGCGGATCTGGGGTGGTGGAGTAATGCGGATTGGGCTGGGCCTCTGTGCAGGGGGAGAAATGGGATTCTTGGCAAATCAGCACTGTGAGTTCATGGATCCCTTCATAGGTAAGAAGTGGGCCAGCATTTGTACACACATTAAGAGGCAAGCGTCCTGGCCTTGGTGGCCTTCAGTTGAACCTGGGACACTGTAAAGTGCAGGTCTGGAAAGGAAGCAGGGGGACTCAGGCTCTGCTGGAGAACAGTGCCTGCCAGTGGACCTGGCACCCAGCTGAGACCTGATTCTAGGACTAGGGCCTGAAATATACATGGTACATCCTCAACCCCACGGACAGCTGGGGAAAGGGCTCAGTGCTCAGCTGGCTTTCCCAGAGGACAGCCTCACCTCCTCTTCTGTAACACGTGGCTGAAGAGCTCAGAAACCACTGCTGTAGGGGGTGGAGGGCTGCGTAACACAGGGCGTGTGTGTTGTCATTCCCAGGGGTGGTCACTTAGCCTCCTTTGGCATCCCTTGGGAGAATGTCCGAATTTAATTACACTTGAGTCTCACCATGTGCTCTCCAAAGCTGAGAACACAAGGCTAGAGGCAAGCGATTGGTTGAGAAGCTTTGGGAGCTGTTTTAGAGTCTCCCTGCAACGATCCCTGAAGTGGTTCTGGCTAAGGCTGGGCTCTTCAGATGACAAATTTGCTGTCATTTCACTCTCTCCTCCTCTTTCTTCAAGGGAACCCGTTATACTTTTCACTTTGCTCTGGGGCTTGCAAATCCCACTAAGTGACTGTCACTTTTCTGGGGCTTCCTCAGGCACTGTAATAAGCTTTTATAAAGGGCTTTATCCACAGCTTTATGAAAGTCTCTAAATAAATTAGATCCACTGGTTAGCCTTCATCGGTGATTTTTATTAACCTCCGGTTAAAGAAATATTGCTGGTTACAGAAGCATGATTTATTCCTGTATAAGCCAGCCTCGTTCAGCCACCTGTAGGCTCCCGAGAGGGACAGCACTATATAAATGCAAAGTGCTGGGCTAATAATGAGAAGCATATACAGGAGTGCGCTCAGTGGCAGGAGGGGTGGGAGAATCTATGTCTCTAGGGGATTCTCCCTTATGGGTGTAGTGACCTTGGCTGGGATTGGGACCACCTTGTTTTTTACCTCCCTCCCTACTTTCTGGGAAGGAAAACAGGCCAGACAGAGGAAGAACCCTGTCCATGCTCTGTGATGACTTAGTGCATTCTTAGGACTCCGACCCCCAGATGGCATGCCCAGGGCCGTTTCTGTGACCTACGCACAGAGCTATACTTGCGATACTTTTTGAGTAATAATCTAGTATGCACTCCAGAGTCTTTGGGATCTTGTGCTTAGTTTTTCAAGTACCCTTTCCAGTGTTTATGGGCATCTCCATCCCCGTCCAATATCTGCCCAGTGGCTTCTCCATATGGTACCTCAAACTCAGTGTGACCAAACCTGAAACACTTCTGGCTCCCTCAGGGCCCAGAGTGCATGCGTTTAAATCCTGATTCCACAGTCAGTTGCAGTGTGAAGCCCGGCCAACTTCTTCCTCTTTCTTGTCTCGGTTTCATCATTGGAGATGATGGGGACCATAATAGCACCTGCTCAAAGGGTTGTCAGCAGGATTACCAAGTTCAGATGAGTTAGCAGGAGTGCACAGGCCCGTAGAGCAGGGCTGGCACGGGTAGCATCTGTCCTGCCAGTGTTTGTTAGGGTTTCTGTTACTCTAGAGTGTTTCCCACTGCCTTTCCCTCTGGCCCCCTGATGTCCAGCTGGCTTTGGGCAATTCCTCCTCCCATGCTGCTCCGTCTCTCCTCGCCTTTGCCGCCATGGCTGTGATCATCTTGGCGGCCCTTTGCTCTCAGATGAATGTGCTGGATGACAGGCTGTGCTCCAGTCACGTCTGAGCCCACAGCCGCCACCACCAGCCCTGTTGCCTGCAGGAGGAGGTCAGCAGCATTCTTCTAGGGACAGACTTGGGCCTAGTCTTCCTTGGCCTTGTCCACAATCTCGGACTCAGCCCTGTTTGTGTCTGGGTGTCGGAGTGCAGGAAACAGGCCACAGCACCGTCCTCAGAGCTCCGTGGGGTATGGCCTAGGCTTGGACGGTACTATCCCACCTCCAGATAATGGCTGTAAGCCTGCAGGGCTTTGTGTTCAGCCCTGGGCACCCGCCCCCAGCACCATGCCAGGACCTCCCTGGATACTTTACAGAGTACCCCTCAATTCCAGAAGAGTCATGACATGGCACTTTGTAGGCAACATCCCAAATGTCACCTCCCCAAGCCTGCCCATTCCAGCCACCCTCAGGTCTGGCAGGACTTTCCAGGCCTCTGAGGGCCTCCCGAGGAGAGCGGGAACTGTCAGAACAGATTGCTGCATGGATTTTCAGAGGATTAAAGTTAATTAAAGAGCTCTTCCTTGCCTTCATTTCCTTGTATCTGCCAGCTATTTACATGCTAATGCAGCCCTGCCACTGAGAATGAGAAAGGTGTCAGCTCCAGGCATATTATCATGCAAGAAAACAGTGGGAAAATGAGATGAACACTATTTTATATATTTATGTTGTGTCCCTATGGGTAGTGAGAGGTGTATGGATCCAAACACGTTTGAAAGTCAGTGGCACCAGTCCCCCCTCCCCCCATATTTCCTGAAGTGTCTATGTGGCTGACTTGAATTTTCTCCATTAAGGCTACATCTTACGCTGCATAATTGAATGCATTATGCATGGTAATATCTTTGCATAAGCAATTTTATAAATAAAGAGGATGCAGAGATAGGGGACCAAACTTTCTAAGCACAGGGCTGTCTTTCCTGGAAGCCTGTCTTCCTTGGTGAAGGTAGCATTCAGCCTCAGGTGGTCTGTCAGCCATGGCTCTTAACACCAATGTCTGGAAGAAGAAAAGTTTATGGTTTGCAGGGGCATCCTGCTGTGGGTGGAGGATGGGTGCTGGGACCCATGAAGTATTTACTGAACAAATAACATTGGCACCATCATAGGATATACTTTAGCTTTATAGGTCAAGCAGCCATGGTTTTGGGAGCTTGGAGCATTAAAAAAATGGGTGGTGACAGTCAGGTGGTGTGTGTGTGTGTGTGTCTGTCCACCTGACTGTCTGTCTGTGTCTGTATTTGCCTGGCTTTTTCTTTCTGAATAATAGAGACAATCCTTGCTGATTTTCCAGGGAAATGGCTCTCCCGGGGACCTTGGATGGGGGTTTGGGGGGCAGAGGCCCAGCTTTGCTGGGTATACAGAGCTGGATGTATAGTGAGGGCCTTTGGTAACAGGTTGGCTAGAGAAGGCAGGTAGGTACCTGAGTGAGTTCTTTTGTTGTCCCCACCCACCCACGGTGGCCACCATAGTGACAGGTGACTTTTTTTTTCCCCCCAACTTGAAAGTGATACTGTTTTGATGGAATCCCCTATTGTTCTCAGGCAAAGAGAGAGTTTAGTGGCCTGTCACTTAATTATAGGCTTTCAAAACCCTTCCTCCTATGGTTTAATTCCACATATGCTGGTGTCACCTGTGAACTCTGCCAAAGGGGTACACAGCTGGACATTAGTTAAAGCAGTGACAACAGATTTTACTCACCCCCTCCTGCCAGGAGAGGACAGAGCTGAGCTTCATTCCCTTTGTGCAGAGGTGACTAGCCCTTTTAAAGGGAGAAGCAGGGAATAGGGAGGGGATGGAGCACCCAGATGGAGTCGTGGAAGTGAAACATTATGAAAAGGAGTATGAGGGTGGGTTAGTGCAAATGTGATGAGGTCAACTGTGCCTCCAGCCTGGCAGTTACAGACTTAGGCTCTTGGCCTCCTGCAGAGACTGGGAGACAGAGGCCTGTCCTTCCTGATGATGACATTTCAAAGCAGTGGCTCTCAGGTCTTTGAGATCGACTTCTGAGCTGTAGGACACACAAATATATGTATCTCTGTAAGTTCCCTCCCAATGCCCCCTCCCCAGCCAAATAAAATGCTCCAAGAAGGGGGGATGAGATCAGGAGCCTATCTGGGTTGTCAATGAAAGCAGAGAGTGCATACTTTGAGCAGTCCTGGGCTTTTTCAGATAGGAACTCTAAGGAGACTCAATTATGCCTTAGGCTGAGGGATAAATGCAAAGGTTGGTCAAGTTTCTTATGCAGAGATTTAGACAGGTATTCGAACAGAGTTGTTACATACTGGGAGTTCATATATAGCTCTTAGTCACAAGTATTATTAGACGTGCAGTTGCCAAGCTTCCTAGGGTAGTATTTATAACAGTGCACAGTATCTACAAGGTACTAAATATTTACTAAATACTGAACTATTTTTAAATATTTTTTCTTATTTATTTATTTATTTTTAACATTCCGTCACTGTACATCCTTACAGCACACAAAATGAATTTTCCCAGCATGAATACACTGCCTATCAGCCCAGTCAAAGATATTATCATCAACAGATCATTTTCTATTTTTGTCTGTTAAATGTTTTGCTTCTTCTCCCTCTTGATTCTCCTTCTCCTGCCAATGCCCCATTTCCCACCCTCCTCCCACACTGTCTCAATTATCCCCATTTGCTCTCCATGTTTTCTATACCTTCCTGTCTTTCGATTTCTGCCATAGAATGCAGACGTTTCAGTATATATTAAGTGGGGCCACATAGCGCCTCTCTTTGATCATCTGGCTTGGTTTACTCAGCATTAAGTTTTCCATATTTGTACACTTTCTATCAGATGCCAGGGTCTCATTGTTTTTTATGGCTGAGTAGTATTCCATAGTGTATATGTGCTACACATTTTCAATTTAGTCATCTGTTCTTGGACATTTGGGTTGATTCCATGTCTTAGCAATTGTGAGTAGTGCTATACTAAACATGGATGTGCAAGTGTTTTTCTGACTGAGTGTATTCCTGTCCTCTGGGTGGATACCTAGGAGTGGAGTTACTGGATCATATGGTAGTTCTGTTTGTAGGTCTTTGAGGAACCTCCATATTTTCTCCATTGTTCTCCACAGTGACTGTACTCATCTACATTACCACCAACAGTGTAGGAAAGTTTCCTTTAACCATAGCCTTGGCAACACTTAACATTTTCATTTTTTTAATCTTAGTCAATCTGACTGGGGTTAGGTGGTATCTCATTGTGGTTTTGATTTGCATCTCCCTTATGATAAGAGTTGTAGCACATTTTTCCATATGCCTTTTGGCTGTTCGTATGCCTTCCTTAGAGAGTTGTCTGTTCAGCTCATTTGCCCATCTCTTAATTGGATTGAGTATTTTTTGCAGGTAAGCTGCTTGAGTTCCCCATATGTCTTGGTTATCAGTCCCTTTCCTAAAGAAGGGTTTGCAAATATATTCTCCCATTCCAAGGCTTGTCTCTTCATGCTAATTGTTTATTTTGCTGTACAGAAGCTTTTAGCCTGATATAATCCCACTTGTCTATTTTTGGGATTATTGCCTATGCTTTGGAGGTCTTATTTAAGAAGTCTTTGCCTACTCTGATGTCTCCAAGAGTTTCTTCTGTGTTTTTCACCAGTAGTTTTATAGTTTGAGGTTTTATGTTTAGATCTTTGATCTGTTTGAGTTGATTTTTGTTAATGGTGAGAAATAGGGGTCCAGTTTCATTTTTCTGCAGGTTGATATCCAGTTTTTCCAGCACCACTTGTTGAAGAGATTTTCTTTTCCCCATTGGATTTTCTTGTGTCCTTTGTCAAAAATCAATTGGTCGTATGTTTTGGGGTTCTTTTTGTTCTTTTCCCTTTCTTTCTTTCTTTCTTTCTTTCTTTCTTTCTTTCTTTCTTTCTTTCTTTCTTTTAATTTTGTTTTGGGTTTTTATCATAAGCATGTGTGCTTACCAGAGACAGAGAGAGGAAAAGTGAGAAATTACACTCCTCCTCCGGCAGGGGTGGCCATGCCACAATCACTTCTCTTTCATTTTCCTTCTGAGATTCTGCACATGCATGCATACACGCTTGGCATGATTTTCAAACTGCCAAATCTGGGACTCGAACTGTGGTTGACCATGTGGGAGTCCAGCCCTTTACCACGCCACCTGCTGGTCCCCAAACGAGCTATATTTTAAAAGCAACTAACTCACCTTCAGGAAGATGGAGTAGACATATTTTTCTTTGTTCTTTCTGTTCAGCACAACAAAGATCCCTAGATACCATATCTAAAATGAACATAAAAAGACCGAAAGGCAGAGTCTAGGGACCTGGGGGCCCAAGGAGCAGCACTATGGTGAGTTTCCCGGGCTTTCGTTTTAGTCTCTTAACATCCTAGACTTGGAGCTGTATACAGACGACCCCCAAATCCCAAAGGGATGGCAACTCTCTCTAGCCAAAAGACTGGGAAAGCAGTAGTCCCCTGAGACAGAAAACTTTAGTCAATAGGTGAAATAAAAGTGTAACAGATGAAGTCAGTAGTATAATAGAGGGAACAGAGGAAACAATCAGTGAACTTGCACTAGGACAATGGAAATTGCCCAGTCTGCGGAGCAGAGGACCCAGCATTTGCATTCCTGAGCATTAATCCCTAAGGGTAAAACTTATGTCCTCACAGGGACCAGCAGTTAACGTAATGGCTATGTCACTGGACTCCCACGTAGTCGACTGTGATTCACGTCCCGAACCCGGTGGCTTAAAACTCACGCTGGGCGCGTGTGTGTGCGTGCCCAAGATCCCGAGAGAAGAATAGAGGAGAAGGGATTGCAGCGTGGCCATCACCCCTGGGGGGTGATTTCTTGCTTTCTATCTCTCTGTCTTTCTGGCGAGCGCACGCGCCCTATAGCAAAAACCTCTCAAAAAAAAAAAAAAAAAGAAAAAAAAACAACTTATGTCCTCACAAAAACCTGCAGACCACTGTTTCTAGCAGCTCTATATGCAATAGCCGAAAGCTAGAAAAAACTCTGTTGCCCTTCTACAGTGAGTGGTTAGGCAACTGTGGTACCTCATTTCCATGAATATTCAGGAATATAAAGGAACAAACTCAGGTTGATACTCACAACCTGGCTAGATATTTAGATAATTAAGCTGATTAAAGCCTAATCCTAAAATGGCATGTACCGCATGCTTTCAGTGACATGACATTACTGAAGTGACAGATACAGAAAGCATGTGAGTGGTTGCCATGAGCTAAGGGAAGGTAGGAGAGAGGAATGGGTGTGACTTTTTTTTTTTTTTTTTTGGAGAGGTTTTTCGCTATAGGGCGCGTGCGCTCGCCAGACAGACAGAGAGAGACATAGAGACAGAAAGCGAGAAATCACCCCCCGGGGGGATGGTCACACCGCAATCCCTTCTCCTCCATTCTCCTCTCTGGATCTTGGGCACGCACGCACACGCGCCCGGCGTGAGTTGTAAGCCACCGGGTCCGAGACGCGAACCGCGGTCGACTACGTGGGAGTCCAGTGACATAGCCATTACGCTAACTGCTGGTTCCCCTGGGTGTGACTTTTAAAGGAAAACATTTTTGGTGATGAAATGTTCTTTATCTTGACCGGATCACTGTCAGTATCCTGGTTGTGATACTGTGATATTGTGCTGTAGTTTTGCAAGATGTTACCATTGGGGAAAACTGGCTACGAGGTACATGTGATCTCTGTTACTGCTGCACGTGAATTTATAGTTTTATCAAAATACAGTTTAGTGTCCTAGCCAATAGAAACATAAAGATGCTAACACAGTGTAGTGGCTGCCAGAATTAGAGTTTCCATCCAGATCAGAAATATTAAATTTTTCTAGAACTGAAAGTTGTTAGCTTTGCTCCAGCCCCACTATTGTCTGAGAATGGATCCTTTGTTCACACAGAAACTTTGTTACCAGGCATTTTTCTGGGACTGTCCCTTCAAACTGCATTAACATTTATCAAAAATATCCTGCTGGGGGAACCAGCAGTTAGCATAATGGCTATGTCGCTGGACTCCCACGTAGTCGACTGCGGTTCGAGTCCCGGACCCGGTGGCTTAAACTCACTCCGGGCGCGTGTGTGTGCGTGCCCATGATCCCGAGAGGAGAATGGAGGAGAAGGGATTGCGGTGTGACCATCCCCTCTGGGAGGTGATTTCTCGCTTTCTGTCTCTATGTCTCTCTCTCTCTGTCTGGCGAGCGCACGCGCCCTATAGTGAAAAACCTCTCAAAAAAAAAAAAAAAAAAAATCCTGCTGTAGTCAGAAGAGGAAGAAAGAGTATCTATTTCACCTACTCATAGAATTTCTAAGACCCACCTCCCATCAAAAGTGGGTCTCCAGGGAACTGGCCTACTCCACAACGAGGCATTGCCAAATCCTGCCTCCCTGCCTCCCAAGACTCCCCCCCAACCCCTTAAACATGTTGCAATAACATCATTGCTCTTGGCAAATGACATTAATTTATGTTGAAGATTCTTTAAGAAACAGTTCATAACTTGTTTCATTCACTATAAAGATATTGTTAGGGCAGATGTTTAGCACAGCACAATAACACCTGAGGTCCTAGGAACAATTCCATTCTAAATTTAGTATCCTGAAGAATTGTTCCTTTCCTAATCAACTACTCTATGTTTATGCTCACTGAACCAAGTAACTGATTCTATTTTTCTTTTCATCTTGCCTGCTAGGGAGCTGAAATTCAAATCTGTGTTCTACCCAGAGCAGGTATAGGTCATTACATTTATATTCCTGGCTTTGCCTTGTTCCCATTCTGCCTAATAGTGCTAGGTGTAGGTAAGAGCTCTAGTCGTGAAATAAGACTGTCCTGAGTCTCCCACTCCCTCCCTGAGACATTGTTTCCCTGAGTATCCTTTTGTACCTCATTTTCCCTATGTGGAGATACTACAATACTTTCTATTTTGTGAAGATAAATTGGTCAATACTTGTAAAGTGCTTAGGATAGTCCCTGGTATGAGGGAAATACTCAAATATTGACTATTACTGCTTTTTCTTATATCTCCCTCTTAATTTATGCTACTTTATCATCTTTGTATTTTTTTTTAAAAATCTGAAACTATCCTTAAACAAATTGAATGATAGATATGAAACATTACATGCTATAATAGAAGCGTGGATAAAGTGCTAAAGTTTCCAGACAGAAAAGCAATTCATCGGAATCTGGGTGGCGAGGAAAAAGTGCAGACTATCTTAGGAAGTAAGTAGCGTCTCTAAGGCTAAGACAGAAAGGACTGCACACAGGCATTGTACTCTAGACAATAGAATTGTTTCCTTTGGGACTACAGTGTCCCAAACCTGATACTGTTATACATTCGTATCAAAATTGAACAATTAAGTAAATGGGTGGCAGATAGGAGAGGCCAGGTCAGGTCTCCTACTGTCTAAGTGGGAGTTACAGAGCAGTGAAAGAAGAAAGCTGGAATGACCCAGGAGATAATGAATTAGAGTTGGAGACCTCAAAATGAACTCATGTTTAGCTTACTAGAGATGCAGACAGACACATTAGAAAATAACTACAAATAGCCCTCTCAACGTGGATTGGCACACACACACATGTATTTTATGCTCTGTCAATTGAGAGAGCCTAGAAGCAATTGCACTCCAGGAAAACAAACAGAGCCAGAACCCAGGTCTTGGTCTTTAATACCTTTCTCCAGTGAAAGTGACCAGGGCTCCCTAGAGAAATGACTGCTACTAAGACTGGGGCTAGAAATACCCAGGATGAGCTTGGAGCATCTTGTAGTGCCAAGGAAAAAAAAAATGACGACAGTAACAAAACAAGAACAAATTGGGGCATGTCAGGGAAGCACAGGAACCAACTGAAAGAGCTCCAGATGGCCAGGATTGTTGGAAGAAAAAAAGAAAGTGGTATTGAGTTATAACCCAAAATGTAGAATAAATATCCCTGAGGCCACACTGATGTAAAGGGATGAGTAGAGAGCCAAACCTCCCATGCTGAAGAATTCTAAACACTCTGTAGATACCCCTCACTGAAGGAGGAGCCCACTCGGTACTCCTTGGATGTGGCCTGCACATAGTGACTTCCTTCCACATTGTCCAGAATGGAAAGGGGAGAAGTAAGTTACAAGCAGAGAAATGTAACACGACCTCAGCCGGGTGATCAGGGTGATCGCTGTGGTCGTGCGGAACCTTGACGGGAGGTGGTGAAATAGCGTTTTACTTCTGTGATCTTCCTCCCAATAACCTATCATCCCTGTCCTTTCATGCGAAAAACATCTGACACCGCAATAGTGGGGTGTCCTGTGGAACACCTAACTGGTACTCAGAATTCTCTGGATTATCAACAACAAAAGAAAGAAAGAAGTCACCCTAGCCAAAAGGAGCCAAAAGAGACACCATGTGGAATGCGGTGTCCTGGGTGGGATCCTGAAAGAGAAAGAGGATGTGATGAAAACTGAGGAATCTGAATGGATAATAATGTATCAATTTTGATTCATTATTATAACCAGTGTCTCACATTAGTGTAAGATGGTAATAATGGGAAACTGGGTGTGAAGTATATGGAAAATCTCTACCATCTTCTCAGTTCTTTCGTAAATCTAAAAGCCAGCCAGCCTGCCTTCCTTCCTTCCTTCCTTCCTTCCTTCCTTCCTTCCTTCCTTCCTTCCTTCTTTACTTTCATCTACCTTTATTTTATGCTGAATTTATTCCCATGCCATAACTTTTTGTTTCTTCAGGGATGTCTTTTTCTTCTGTGCAGCCTCCTCTTCTGGCTTAGGAATAATTTGCTTTATCTTGACCTGGCAGGAGGAGCTCAGGTGTGGGCTAATCCACCCATGAGTTCTGTAAGTATGACAACACATCTTGGGTGCCATGTTCACCTGCATATATGCCCATTGACCAGAGAGAATTTACGTCTAACCTCTTAAGTTCCACGTTACTCCACATTTTTAAGCATATGTGGCAAAAATTTAACACTCTTTTTGGGCCACCAACACTGTGTCCAGCTCCACTGTTTGGCCTGGCCACATATACCAACTCCATCATAATGATGGAATGGCACACTGCTCTATAAAGTGACATCTTTCAGATCTCTGGTGGCTTTTCAGATATGCAGACCTTTAATAGCCTGGGCAATTTCACGGGTGTTCATAAGGTGAAAAGGAAGTTTTTTTTTTTTTTTTTAGAACTATTTAATTTTATTTTTTATTAGAAATGTTATTATTTTAATCTGCTACGGAGCATGCAGAGAGAGAGTGTGAGAAAGCAAGCCGCCAGGTCAGGGACTCGAACCACAGTCAACTATGTGGGAGTCCAGCACCCCAACCACCATGCCACCTGCTGGCCCCAAACCAGGAAGGTTTTAACCTCTTTTTTTTTTTTTTTTTTTTTTTTGGAGAGGTTTTCGCTATAGGGCACATGTGCTCGCCAGACAGACAGAGAGAGACATAGAGACAGAAAGCAAGAAATCGCCCCCCAGGGGGGATGGTCAAGCTGCAATCCCTTCTCCTCCATTCTCCTCTCGGGATCTTGGGCATGCACACACACGCGCCCAGCGTGAGTTTTAAGCCACCAGGTCTGGGATGCAAACCTCGGTCCACTACGTGGGAGTCCATTAACCTCTTGATTTGCATGACTGTGGAGTTCTTTGGGTCAAGTGAATAGTAAACCATTTTCAAAGACAACCTCAGGCCACTAAACAAGAATAGAAAACCTAAAACCATTCCAAAAAAATAAAATCTATTAGAAAGAAAAAGAAGGAGCTACTACTTCTGCCTGCAGAAGGTGGTGTTTAATATGTACTAGGGCCTGCTCTGCACTTGCAGAGTGACTACAAGTCCTGGATGGATGTGCAGGAGCTTGCACTGGGAGCCCTGGAAGGTGTGCTCAGCAGGTGGAACATGGAGCGTGGGAGCATGAGTAAGGGATGTTAGGATTGGTTGGATCTGGTTGATCGCAATCCGATCTGTAGATGCACTCCAAACTACACTCTCAGTCTCCTAGGTACCCAATGTCACTTCCGACATCTGCTTAGGATGTACATTTCTTCCTGAACATCTGCAGGGGCAGCTGCTCTGTCTTCACAGTGCCTCCTCTCTGGAGCTTTTGCTTTGGGGACAGGGGAGAAACCTAACTCAGGGTTGTTGGGCTTTGAGATAAGCTTTTTCTCCTGTCTTCTGTGTAAAAGGCCCTCAGCTGCTCTCCAGAGGATCAGCAGTGAAATCAGGCCTTTGATTCACCAGTGCCAGGAGCCATGGGGCATATTCTCTCAGGAGAACCTCGTCTTTTGTGAGATTTAATTTTGTTTGCTGATGGGCATTTCTGTGTAAGGAGAAAGTTCAACCTACTTAGTAGATTGTCCCTGTCAGACTCGACACTTCACCTGGAGAGGAGTCTGCTGCCTACTCTCAAGCATTACAGTTCTGAGCTCTAGATCCCAGAGGGCCACAGATTGTCCCACCACCATCCCGACTGGTTGGTGTTCCTGTGCCCAGGCTTGGATTGCGTGTGGTTATTGTGTCCCTGGGCTTGTCTGTGGGGTTATTTGGCTCCTTCAGGCTGCCTTGTTTCCTGTTTGTGCCACCACGTCATCTGCCCTGCACTTGACACTGCTTTACCTGAAGAATTTCTGTCCTCTTCTGGAGCTCCTGGCTTTGTGGAGCCATCCACAGTGCTAATTTGTGACTTAGGTGAGGGCACCGTCCTTGGCTGGGCCTCGGGTTTCGAACCTGCAGAGTGGATGGGGCAGAGTTTGGCCGATGTGTCCTCTCAGGTGCCTTGAAATCAGAGTTTGTTCTGTGACCCCACTGGGCTCCTTTAAAGTATGCAACTCTCCCTTCCTTCCTTCCTTCCTTCCTTCCTTCTTTCCTTCCTTCCTTCCTTCCTTCCTTCCTTCCTTCCTTCCTTCCTTCCTTCCTTCCTTCCTTTCTTCCTTCCTTTCTCTCCTTTCTCTCCTTTTCTTTTCTTCCCTTTCTTTCTTTCCTTCCTTCCTTCCTTATGACAATGTAAGTGTGGGAAGTGTATAAAGTACTAAAAATAGAAGATTTCATTTAAAAAGACCTTGACCCCTTCACCCAGAGATAGTACTAAAAACGTGTTCCTTTGTTTCCTTTATTTCTCATCCTTTATCTCCCACCTTCCCTCCCTCATTCATTCAGTAAGCCAGCAATCAATAATTATTCACGGACAGCCTTGTCTACAGGTGCTATGGGAGCAGCCATATATTGGGGAGCAGCCAAACAGGGCAGACAGAGCCTGTTTAGAGCCTATGTTTGTTGCTGAACATTTTATTGTGACAAAAGTCCATGTCATTAAGTAATTCTTTGAAAATGTGAAATCTTCAGTGGCTTTGTGGTACATTTTTGTATAGATATACCAAAACTAAGCTCTTCCCTCTAGTGGTAATTTACATTTTTTCTAACATTTCATTATTATTGCCAATATGAGCAGTGTCCTTGGACATGGCTCTTGGGCCACATCTTTGGTTCAATTCCTAGGCCAGAATTACTGGGCTTAGGATGTGAACACTGTTCGGACACATGCCCAGCAAGATGTCAGTGGGCTTCATCTCTAGCAGGTGTAGTGTGGAGCCTGCATAGCCTCATCTAACCCGACGATTCACCTTTACTGCTTCCCACTGTGAGTGAGAGATGGTCTTTTCAAATGTTCCCTGTGTTTGTCAGATTTCTTCTGTTGATTCATCTATGTTTCCCAGTTATCTGTTAAGGTGTAACTAATTTTCTTACTGATTTATAAATGGATTTTATATATTTGTGACACATAACTCTGTCTAGTTTTGTTTTTTACCTTCCCCTTTTTTTGGGGGGGGGGGAAGGGGAGGCTCTAGGATGCATGTGCTCACCAGCGACAGAGTAGGAAAGAGAGAAAGTGGAAATTCACTCCTTCAGGGAAGATGGCCACGCCACAATCTCTCTCCTCTAAGGATTTTGGGCACACATGCACATATGCCCGAAGTGATTTTCAAGTCACTGGGTCTGGGGACTTGAACCACATATCCAGTCATGTGGGAACCAGCATCTGAACCTCCATGCCACCTGCTAGTCCTTACTTTCTGTTTTTTAAAATGATATTTGGGAACATAAAGATGTGTTTTATGTTGCAAAATGTGCTTATCTTTTAATTATTTCTTCTCGGGGCCAGCAGTTGGTGTAATGGCTATGTTGCTGGACTCCCATGTAGTTGACTGTGGTTTAAGTCCCGGATCTGGTGGCTTAAACTCACACCGGGCACGTGTGCCCAAGATCCCAAGAGGAGAACGGAGGAGAAGGGATTGCAGCGTGGCCATCCCCCCTAGGGGATGATTTCTTGCTTTCTGTCTCTCTGTCTCTCCCTGTCTTTCTGGCAAGTGCATGCGCCCTATAGCAAAAACCCTCAAAAAAATTTTTTTATTCCTTCTCCTGCCTCTGTGCTTAAACATTTTCACATGAGATCAGCTAAATATCCATCTGTTTTTTTCTTAGTTGTAGCGTAGGGAAACAGACAAGGGCAAGGGCTAGTGCACCACCTCGCCTGAGTTTGCACCTGGGCTCACACTTAGCAGCCTGTGCCCTGGGCATGTTATTTAGCCATTCGGAATCTCAGTTGTCTTCTCTGTAAAATGAGATGATGATAGGACCTTCCTCTTGGGATGGTTGTTAAATGTGAAGTGAGTTGATAACACGTGAAGTGCCCAGCATAGAGCAGGCACATGGGGTCTTCATACCACTGTCATCTTGTGGTGATATTGCTTTGCACATTGAACCCTTCCCTCACATCTGTCTCTTCTGATAGAAGGTGTTCAGGAACGACTAAACCCTCCTGTGAGTTAGCCAGCTGTCCCAACCCCATAGGACTGCTTTTTGTCTTTTGCTGATCCATCATGCACGTTTGTTAACCTGCCAGGGCTTTTTCAGACATGAATACTCTGCAGTGCTGTGGCCATCCCCAAGCTACTATAGGAGCAGCCTTTCATTGTTATCTGCTACCTGGCATGGAGACTATGGGCCTCCGCATCAGATGTTTCGAGGGAAATGAAAGAATCTTGTGACGATTCTCTTCCATCGTGACTCTGTGGTACTGTGATGTGGTGTAGAGAGGGTCTCCGTCACTCCCCATGAGCATTGTGGCTGTGTGTCACAATGCTAGTGATGGCAGTGACACTGTGAGCACATGCTGTGAGCCAGAAATTTCTAGAAAGCGCTACAGTCTTTCCATTCTCAGCTCAGATAGCAGCACCACTTTATGGAGAAGGAAATGGGTTTTTCTAGGACTCAGGGATTTGTACAAGGATGCATTGCCTCCCTGTGGGTGGCCTGGATTCACATGTCCAGAGCAAGTTCCCTGCAAAAAAAGGAAAAGCTAAAAATAGGGAAGGTTAAGGCACCACAGGGTAAGCAAGTATTTGCAAAGTCAGATTTGTGGAGTGGTTGCTTAGGGGCTGATCCTTGGATTTTGAAGAGATTTGGTATATGAAAATAACAGGACCATATCGTGCAGCCATTGTATTTTGGATTAATAGCAATTCAGTGTCTACAGCTTTGCCTGCCCTACATGCTAACTACAGGAGACCCCTGGACTTGGCTTTGCTCTGCCATCTTCTCACCTGTAGCAGGGAAAGATCATAAGGGATGTGCCGTCAAGTCTCTTCTGAGGTCCTGAAAAAACTTATTTATGGCCTGTGGCCCACTTGAGCTTTCTGCCCAGAGCTCATGGCCCCCTGTCCAGGACTTCTCAGGTGATTCAGCCAGTACCTTCAGACTGAGCCTAGGGCCACATGTCCTGCTGCCTCTCTGCCTCCCTCCAGCAGTGGGGAGAGTCCTCTAGGTGATTTCCAGCCTGCTTTACAGAAGCAACAGGGTGCACGTAGAGGGATACTTGTCCCACCCTCTCTGTATTTCAGCATATTGACACAGCACTAGGAGACCAGGACCAGTCTGAGCAGGGAGTCTGTCTTCCTCTCCATGCACTGACTGGGTGATTCCAAGGTATGCCTGGGCCTTCATGAGCAGGTGAGCAGAGAGCCTTGGTTTTCTCATTATGGAAAACAGGAGTTCATTTTTTTTTCCCTCTGTCCTGTACCATGATGGATCTGTTCTCTCAGCAAAGTCTGTTTTGTTGGGGTTAGAGCAGCCTCAGTCCCCAAGCTCTCTAGCCCCCGCTTGCTCTAATACCGCTGTCCTTATCCACCACTTGAGGATAAGCAGTGACCCCAGGGCTCAGTCTCATAGGGGGTTCTCGGCATTAATGATTACCTTAGAAACAGCTGCTCCGAGCCTGGCGTGCCAAGGGAAGGGGACGTTTGGGCACCTGTGAAATGGCCATGGCTGCCTCATCGCCTCTCATTGTCTTTCTGCCTTTGTTTCCACACTGTTCTTGCACCATGGACAGATCTGAAGCTGAGCTTGGATGTCCTGTTTGTGAGCCCTGCTTCATCGTGAGCCCCAGACCCCTGATACTCCCAACGTAACCCAGGAACACTCTGGAGTAAGAGCTGTTGAGTATGGAGATGGCACTCCTGATGTAGTACTGTAGCAAGCTGGCATCAAAGAAGCCGTAATATGTGATTTATAGAGTTAAAGATGGCCTCATCTGTGGGCCCTGCAGGGGCTAAGCACTCTCCCTATGCCTGAGTGGTAGCAGAGGAGAGAGCCCATTAGTGCTCTGTGGGAGACTGAAGAAGCAGGTGCAGGAGGAACGCTCTGGGACCCTTGGTGGTCTGTCAGTTGCACCTGGAGCTGTTGCATGTGCCCCGAGGCAGGGGACTCAACTAGAGAAGCGTCCTGGGTTCCATTGATCCCACAGAATTTTTATGTATGAGAAGAAGCAAGGAGAGAGTGTTCTACCAAATTGCTTTCATTTGTTTAGCAAATCTATTTTTAGCATCTTTTCCTTGCCAGGTACTGGCTTAGGCAGTAAGAATATAGCAGTGAAAGCAAATGGCATTTCACCTGCTCTATGAGGCCTTGCCATGTAGTTGGGGAGGCAAATAGGTAAGTAAACACAGAGTTGTGATAATGGCCAGAGAATGAAGTGCAGACTATGGGAAAGACCCTATCCTGGGGGTCCCCTGGAACTGCTGCCCCCCATTCCAGTCTTCATAGAGCAGGATCTCATCTAGAGGGACCCCACAGAGCTGGTGGCCCCCCATTCCAGGACTTCTCACAGTATGATCCTGTCCCAAGGGGACTCTTGCAGTGAGTTCCCATCCTGGCATACCTCACTGAGCAGAGTTCCATCCTGTTGGTAGCTTTAGAAAAGCATCCTTGAAGCAGTTGTAATTAATCTGAGTCGGGAGTTTAAGTTGGAATAGTCAGATGTTAGCTTTGTCTCTTAATAGTTAAGCATGTGGGATTAATTGTAATAAACAGTAACCAATTTCTAAAAATAGATATAGTTTAACATAAATTGTCTCTTTTAGGCCTAAAAAATAACCTTGTGACTAGGGATTTATTTTATTTTATGGCTGGGAAAACTGAGGCTCAAAGAGGCTTAGTCATTTTCTCAAACCTCACACTAGTGCCAGGCTGGAACCCGGCCTCTGAGCAGCCTGACACCAAACAGTCTTCCAAGCAATGTGTCTGACACACGTGTTGAGCCACAGCAGCCAAATCTGCCTGTGTTTGTCTGCTGCTGTCTCCCAGCTCCCAGCATGGGGCCATCTGCATATATCCTGCTGGGACAGACAGGCCTGACCTGGGATGGTGGATGACAAAGTTTGTTGAGTGAATGAATGAATGGAACTGGTTGAGTGGGGCCTGTAATCTGGTGTTCTGTAGCTGTCACTCCATTCAGTCAGTAGTAGTATCAATACTTTACTGAAGTTTGAGAAGGCTGTAAAGTCCATGCACGGGGACCAGGGGAGAGGGAGCCTCAGGATTTGTGTGTACACCTGCACGTGAATGTTACCATGAGATGAGAGGGGATCTGGAGAAGTCCTCCCAGCCTGGTGCTGTTCTGTGTCCTGGAATGACTTTCACATGCCTTCCTGTCTAGACTGTGAGCTCTGCCCAGCATCTTCTCCTTTTCTAGGTGCTGCTGTCCCAGGCACTTGCCATGTTCTCACCCATGTTACCATTGTTCTTTTTTAGAAGTTTTTTTTTTTCTTTTTCTTTTTTTTCTTTTTTCCCCTTCCAAGAGAGAAGGAGAGAGAGTGCATAAGAGAGAAACCTTCAACAGGGTCTTCACATCGCTCTCCACCCCCAGCCAGCCAGGACCATGGCATGCGCTCAGAATGTACGGGAAGACTTTAGGACACAGATGCAGACCTTTACCTGTGGCTTCAGCATTGTGGAGCATGCACCATATGGCTGGCTGTGTTATCTTTGTTTGTTGTTTTTATTGTCGTGTCTTGCTCTCTCCCTAGACTGCATTCTTGGAGAGCAGGATGGTGTCTCTTCCTTTGACTCTTACTGTAGAACTGACTTGACCCTGGACAAACACCCACCGCACTGGACATGACCTGAAAGTTAGGTTGGACTTGACTGTTACTAAATCTGGGACATGAAGCAGCACCCCACTCTCCTTTAGCCTCATTGAAAATATTTCCCAGGTGATTAGTCATCTTGTTTTGAATCCTCTGCATGCCGATTTCTGTACCAGGAAGCCAAGCAAAGCTTGAAGATAGGCAAAGCAAGTCCCAGCCCTGAGCCCTGTGATTGCTCCTGGGTTGGGGAAAACAAAGCCCAGCTAGGCGACTGACCTTCTAAGTTCATGAAGGACCTTTGCAGTTAGCCAGAAAGTGCATGTGTTCCCTGAGGCGTGGAGTGTGTGTAGCTTTAGTGAACATTCAAGACCGTTGGGATCCCTTTCACTCTGTGATCTTTCTGCTGTCCGTGGTCAGCAGGTATGTGAGTCCAGAGCTGTGTTGTAGCTTTGATTGATTAAACACTTTTCCATCTGAGTGTCCATCGACCTCTAGTGTGATGATGAAGAACTCAGGCTCCAGCTTCGTGCAGGATCAGGATTAGAGCCTAGACTTCCCTCTCGTACCTGGTGACTGTGGGCAAGTTACTTCACCTCGAGCCTAGTTCCTGAGCTGAAAGGGAAGACTCGTACTTCCCTCATGAGTTGTTCTGGAGTCTGATTGATTATTTCATGCATTCACTTTCGTTGTTGTTTTGGGGAGAGATTTCTGGTATAGGGTACATGCTCGAGGTAGAGAGAAAGTAAAAAATTATCCCCTGGGAGATGGCCATGCCAAGTCTCTTCTCCATTCCCCTTTTGGGATTTTGGGCATGCACGCACATGTGCCTGGCCTGAGTTTTAAGCCACTGGGTCTGAAACTCAAACCACAGTTGGCCATGCCTTAACCACCATACCACCTGCCAGCCCCCATTCATTCACTTTTTAATTGATTGACTATTTACTGAACACCTGTTATGTTCAGGCCCCAGGCTGGGGCTGGTGTCACCATTGTGAATGAAATGTTTGACACCCTTTCAAAACCACTAGGTGCAGTGCTGAGCGCTTGCAGAGTATACCATGGATAGCAGCTGCATTTGCTGTTACCACTCAGTGAAGGAAACTTTTGAATTGCAATAGATTTAAGTTCATCTAATTCAGTCTCCAGTTTGCCGAGAGAGAAACTGAGGCTTGGAAAGGGAAGGGACTGCTCTGAAATAGTACAGCTGGATTGTGAACCAGGGGAATCCGACTCCATCAACTCTGACCCTGTTTTACCCATCTCTTCTTCCTTTCTTCATCCTATCAAATATGTTCCCTTAAAATAGAACCATTCTATCATGAGTGGTTGGTGTCTCCGTCCTGTGCCCCCCACCCCCTGTGATTGTGTGTGGTATAGACATACTATGAGAACCTTGTGTGGGCCACGCCTTCCTTCCCAGTGTGGACCTGGGGGAGGGGCCAGCTGTAGACAGTCATGGCCCTTGGCAAGGCTTCCTGGCCAGATGGTCTCGTGCCTTCCTCACTTTGTACGTCACCCCGGGAATGCCAGCTCTAATGTGGCACCCACGTAGCCCACCACGCAAGTGTGAGGAACTGCTGTTAGGAAGTTTAATGCTGGTTCAGGGCGGATGCTGGGGAAGGCATTACACAACTAACATAAATGAAATGGAATTTGTAATAGACCAGTGTGAAATCTAAGTAAAATTGCTTCGGGAAATCTCAATTGATTCCCACTCCTTCCTACAATAGGTGTCGCAGAGCTTTTTATCAGGAGGTTGAAATTGCAAGAACATGGCTTGCTGGTGAGAAATACAGAGCAGCATGCTCTTCCCTCAACCCCCTCCAGCTAAGTGTAGGTGGTGGCGGTGTCAAGGGGAGGATGTGACAATAAGAAGTCAGAAGCAGAGCCCCGAGCCTAAGCAGTGACTCAGACAGCTGTGCCGGGTGTGAGAGCATGGGGCAAGGGGTCTGCTCTTTGTTGCCTGGTCTGGGTGGAGGGCAGATGAATGACGTAGGGCCTGAGGAGGACCCCATTCCTTCTTTGTGAGCAGGCTGGCACCTGGCTTCCTGCAGCCCTCAGGGGAGTGTTGAAGAAGACAGTATAGCTGATTGCTGGACTGGAGATGCCTTTGAGTCTGGTGACCGCGCTCTGTCTCTTGGGTTCCTCTGAACCTGGTCACCCAGCAGAAATGGAGCTCAGTTAACAGTAAACTTGGTTTATAGGTCAGGTAAGATTATCTTGTAATGAGGCTTGTGAAAATGAAGAGAGTGAAAAATAAAACCAAAGAAAAAGGTGGTATTGGAACACAGCGGGAGTGATGCAGTGTCATCAGGTATTTAGCAAGCTTAGCTGAGAGGACCAGGTGTAGGGTGGTGATTAGAGGCGACAGAAAGCCAGTCCCTAACAGCGGAGCATTTAACACAGGGCCCAGGAGCATTATTATTCCTCACTAACCTGTGAGGGTAGCCTTTTCCAAACATGGTAATTGATGCTTATTACAATGAACCAGTTCATTAGGAAAGGTTAAAAATTTCTCATTGTTCTCAATTTACTCTGACCGGGGCGATGTCTGATCTATTTTGGAAGTGTTTTCATCAAGCACAGATTAATAGTTTCCGCCACTTTTACAAGGGTTATGCAGCCTTTTATTGAAGCCCTAGCTCATCCAGAAAACATGGCACACCAAGACTGTACTAGAGACCTGTGTTTAACAGACTCTAATTGGTATAAGCAAGTGGTATGTTAATTCTAAATTAGCCTTATCTACTTATGAAAGAAGCGAAGCAGGAAATGCATTTGGTAATACTTTGTTAGCACGTTGTTCAAGTTACTATATGGAAATTAATAGAATTGCATTCTGTTAAAATTATCCTCTAATTCAGTCATCATCAATTGAACTGGCCTTTTTACCCAATTAACTGGAGTTAATGAGTTTTGACAACTCTGAAAACTTTGGTCACAAGAGGCTTTTTCCCTCAGCCCTAGGTTTACACTGCATTAGCGAGGAGCCTTCCCCATGCTTCACATCTAACTTCTGCTAAGTATGGTGGTTGGGTGGGGGGGTATGCTGAAGAGCTGCTGTCTCTGTGCCATCTCAGTGTCCCTTCTATCCAGGGATGCCCTTGAGAAAAACGATTTGCATCCCCAGCCAGCAGTTTGACCAATTGCCTGAGCTCCAAGTCTCCTGGTGTTTCCGTAGGAGAATTGCAGAGTATCCATGTCTGAATAGTCTCTGCGCTATAAAAACGAAATGTTCTCAGGTCTTTGGGCCAGGACAGGAAGCCTGTGTTGGGTCCACAAAGGCCTTTTTTCTGCACACACACCAGGCCTGTGGGATGATCTTGCTGCTTTCTTTTCTTTCTTTTTTATTTTTTTTTTTACTTTTAGTAAATTTTTTGGTTTATTTACTTGGTTTATTTTGTTTAACTGTTAATGCAAACACTTTCTTGTGACAATTAAAAACATGTTCTCCTTTATTCATGGTAGGGTGTATACACATGCATGAAGAAAGAGAGAAAGGGAGAGAGAGAGATGAACACCTTCCATGGGGTCTGGTCATGCCTGATACCCCCACCTTTGGTCCTCCAGCCTCTTGGATCTTGGGCACTTGCACAGTGTTTCAGGGCTGGGAATGTCAGCTGAGGTTGCCATGCGTGATCCCTGCATCTCTTGAACAATGCATTAATGCTGTGTCAAAGAGCTGGCTCGATCTTGTGTCTGTTTCTTGGATATTTTGCTCTCTTCTCTATCTTTCCTGGTTTCTCTTCTCTCACTATAATCACAGTGCCCAGATTGATCTTCTCAGGTTGTACTCCATGCATGTCAACTTTCTGGCTTGGCAGCTTCTTAGACTCTTCTTCTCTCATGTGTGAGTGTCATGCAGATGTCCTGGGCCCAGCTTGCCCTGTCTCCTACCTCTGCTTCTTTCACTCAGTGAGTGCTCTGTTCTTTCAGGCTTCTGCAGTGTGTACCTGGGCTCAGTGGTCAGACAGAGGTTGGCCTTGAGCCTGTACATTTCTATAATCTCTTTGTAAGTGCAGCTCTACAGCCAAAGCTATGCTTCTAAAAGTACAAATTACTTGTTTAAAAAAGATAAATTATGGGACCAGCAGATGGCATAATGGTTATGTTGCTGGACTCCCATGAAGTCTACTGAGTTTTGAGTCCCAGACCCAGCGGCTTAAACTCATGCCAGGTGCATGTGCGTGTGTGCCCAAGATCCCGAGAGGAGAATGGAGGAGAAGGGATTATGGTGTGGCCATCCCCACTAGGGGGTGATTTCTCGCTTTCTGTCTCTCTGTTTCTCTCTGTCTTTCTGGCGAGTGCATGTGCTCTATAGCAAAAACCTCTCTTCAAGAGATAAGTTATTGGATTTTTTCCCCAACTTGTTTTCAGGATGTAACACATATACAGAAAGTGTTCTATCTTGAGAGCTCAGTGAGTTCTCATAAAAGTCACCGCATCTGCCTAGTCTCCTTCAAGGTCAAGAGTAGAATAGACCCACCTGCGGTGGCGTGTGGTGCTGAGATGCTGCGCTTTATTAGGCTGGGACCACACGGCAGGCCTGGATTCAATTTCCAGTCTGCAGGCCTGGTGTGGTGCATGTGCCTATAATCCTAGTGACTCAGGATGCTGAACAGTCTTTTTAAACTTCAGGCTGACCTGGGCAATATGGCAAGACCTGGTTTAAAAGAGAGCCAGGTGTGGTGGCACATGCCTATGTCCCAGCTGGAAGACTGAGGCAGGAGGGTCATGACACGATGAGACCCTGTCTCTAAAAAACCAAAACCTACATGTAGAATATTGCCAGCTCCCCAGAAGTTCACCTTGTGGTTCCTCTACCCACCCCACCAAGCAACCACCTTGCTGATTCCAATACCATATGTTATCTTTGCTGGTTGTTGGATTTTATATAAATGGAATCATGTCGTATATAAATTTTTGTATTTCTTTTACTCAGAATTATGTTGTTGTATGCAATTATTTCATTTCTATTTTATCTGTATACCACATTACATGCTTTTTTTGGGATTTTATCATGTATTTATTAAAGAGGATCATTTACAGTTTATAAAAAAAATTGCCCTGATATATGCAAAAATTTCCTTATAATGGTAGTTAAAAACTACTCCCACCCCCCTCAGGTCCACACCAACATGCAATCTAGATTGGTTTAATCTTGAAGTGTAATCCAGCAATACTGAAGACCAAACACTTCAGGTCCTGGACAAGATAATAAAAATACTCGTAAGCCTTTTGGATCCTTGGACTGATTGACGTCAATAAGGGAACCAATTTTTGATGTTGTAGAAGAAATGTGTTCATCTCCAATGACAATTTCAAGCTCCTGCCGGCCTATTCAGTCAGGAGGCGGCCACAAAGCATCATCTTCTTTGGTTATTTCACTGTCATCAATTATTCTCTTTAGTTCTTCCATCACACTTTTATGTACATAAGCCTCTTTTCTGATCATGACATCATTTTTGTAATTGCTGTTGTTTGCATATCTCAATTTCCCGTCGGGTCTGAACTCAAACTCCGGGAACTCGTGGCCGAACTTGCCTTTGTGACCCACGCAGTAACACAGATAAAAGTCACTCTCCATGGCTCGCAAAAAGTAACCAAGAACTTTAAGAGAAAACGGCACTGTGTGCTGGGGCCTGTGAGCCACGCTGACATTTACAGCCTACCACATTATATGCTTTTCATTCTTCTGCTGATGGACATTTAAGTTTCTTTATTTCTTGGCAATTGTAACTACTACTGCTATGAGTGTTCTCTTCCTTGTTTTCTGGTGCACATGTGTATGGACATCTATGAACCCAGGAGTGTGACTGCACTCAAGGGGTATGCAATGTGCTCACCTTTATGGTTGGTATCAGTTTGCCAAGGTAGTTGTGACAAATTACAGCCCATGGCAGCAAGTGAGTGTTCTCATCGCTCCAAAGTCTTGCTCATAATTGGTCCTGCTAGTTGTTTTAAGTCCTGTTGCTCCAAGGAGGGTAGTGGGACCTTGTGTTTTCTATGTGCATTTCCCGGAGGATTAGTGAGCTTGGGCACCTCTTATGTTTATTGGCCATTTTAAGAGCTGAGTGAAAGTCCTTTCTAACTTCATTGTCCAGTTTTTCCTCTTTTCCTTTGTGATTTGTAAGAGTTCTTTATTTTATTTTGTTTTAGCCTTTTGTTAGATTATTTTTATTTTTATTTTATTTTATTTTTTATAATTTGCTATAGGGACTTTGTGCTTGTAGGATGGAGGGACAGGGATGGTAGAGAGTAAGGAAGCACCCCCCTGGGCAGGGGAGGAGGTGGATGGCCTTGGTTTATTTACTTGGTTATTTTGTTTATAGAAAAAACAATTTCTTCTCCTCCATTCTTCTTTACGGATTTTGGGCATACACATGCATGCACCCAGCATGTTTTGTAAGCTCAAACTATGCGGTTGGCCACATGGAAATCCAGCCACTTTCACACCATACCCACTGGCTGACTGGCCCTTGTTAGATATTTGTATTGCAAGGCAGTTTTTCCACTCTCTTTCATTTAAGAGAAGTTCTTAATTTTAGTGAGATCTTCTTTATCAATTTTGAAGTTCCTTTATGGTTATTAATTTTCTGTGTCCTGTCTAGGAAAGCTTCACTTACCCCAAGGTCATTAATTTACGTCTCAGCATTGTCTTTAGTGCTTTGCCTCTCCACATTTCACAGTGTAAGCTTCGTTGCACGTGTCAGCTTCATTTTTCCCCATGTGGATATCTAGTCAGCACCTTTCTATTGCCCGACAGTGCTGCTTGCATCATGAAAGTCATGGACTCTGTGAGTTTTGGTCTATTTCTGGACTCTCTATAGTCCATTGGTCTGTTTATCTCTATTTTTGCCAAATCGTACAACCTAATTTACTACAACTTTCAGGAGCCTTCTCGTTTAACAGATTGTGTCTCTTCTTCAAGATTGCGTTGGTTGGGAACCAGTAGTTAGCGTAATGGCTATGTCGCTGGACTCCCACGTAGTCGACCGCGGTTCGCGTCCCGGACCCGGTGGTTTAAAATTCACGCCGGCGCGTGTGCTTGCGTGCCCAAGATCCCGAGAGGAGAATGGAGGAGAAGGGATTGCGGCATGACCATCCCCTCTGGGGGGTGATTTCTCGCTTTCTGTCTCTATGTCTCTCTCTGTCTGTCTGCGAGCGCACGCGCCCTATAGCGAAAACCTCTCCAAAAAAAAAATAATAATAAGATTGCTTTGGCTATTCATGGCCATTGCATTTTCATGTAAAGTTTACAACGTGGCCTGTAAATTTTCACCAATAAACCTGTTGGGATTTTTATTGGAAATTCATTGATTAAATAACATCTGTGCAATATTGAGTCTTCTAATCCATGGACATACTGTGTCTTTTACATGTTTAGTTCATCTTTATAATCCATAATGTTTTATAAAGTTTGCTGGGCAAACAACTCATAGGTAGTGGTATTGGTTGATTTGTAAATGATTTTATAAATGGTATCGTTCCCCAAATTTCATTTGCTAGCTATTTGTGTTAGTATATAGAAATACAATTGAACTTTGATTGACTTTGATCCTGAGAAAATGCTACACTTACTTATTTCAAAAATACATTTTATGGACCAGCATGTGGTGTGGAGGCTAAGGCAGTGGATCCCACATGGCCAGCTGAACAGTTCGAGTCTTGGACCTGGTGGCTTGAAAATGACGCTGGGCGCATGTGCCTGTGTGTCCAAATTCCTGAGAGTAGACTAGAGAAGAAGGGATTGCAGCGTGGCCATCCCCCCAAGAGGGGTAATTTCTCATTTTCCCTCTATTTCCCTCTCTCTCTCTCTCTCTCTCTCCTGTGCGTGCATGCGCCCTATAGCAAAACTTAAAAAAAAAAAAAGCCTCATTTGTGGATTACGTTGGATTTCTATGCTCATAATTGTATCATCTAATAGGTTTTATTTTCTTTTTTGATCTTTACATGTTTCACAGTTATTTTGTTTTTGTTTCGTTGTGTTCTCCTGCTTAGGATCTCTAGTACTGTTTTGAATAGAAGTGCTAATAGTAGGTCATTCTCTCTTATCTGTGGTTTTACCTTCTGCAGTTTCAAGCACTGGTCATCAACCAAGGTCTGGTATTTTGAGAGAGAGGCCTTCCTCATTTAACTTACTATAGTATAGTGTTACAATTGTTCTATGTTGTTATGTGCTGTTGTTAGTCTCTTAACTGTACCTAATTTATAAATTGAATTTTACTGTAAGTATGTATGTATAGAGAAAACATATGTATGGTTCGTTACTGTCCACAATTTCAGGCACTCACTGGAATGAATGTTTTTCTTTCTTTCTCATTCTCATAAGGAAGGCTTTCGACATTTCTCTATTAAAGAATTTGCTATCATATGGAGATCTTAATCAGATTAGAGATATTCTCTCTACTACTCATTTGCTAAGAGGGTTTTTTATTTTATTGTTTTTATCATGAATAGATGTTAAATTTTAATCAACTGCTTTTTTTTTTTACAGATATTGAGATCGTATGATTTTCTTCTTTATTCTGTAATGTGAATTAAATTAATTGATTTTCAAATGCTAAATAAATCAAACTACATTCCAGAAATAAACAAACTTGGCCTACAGATTATACTTTGTATCAACTGTTTTATTTGGTTTGCCAGTAAATTAACTTGGGATTTCACCTCTGTGTTTATTGGGGAGTTTGGCCATTAATTTTTATTTCTCACAACGTCTTTATAAAGTTTGGTGCCATGGTTTTTCTCGCCTTATAAAATAAGTTAGGGAGTTCTATTTTACTCTTTCCTGTAATGTTTTGTATAAACCTTCTGGTATTTTTTAAAGGTTTGTTTAGAATGCACCAATGGAGACATCTGAGCCTGGGGGTTTGTTGTTGGAAGAATTTTAAATTGGGGGTTTAGTTTCTTTTAATAGGAGGAAGGGAGGGAGGGAGGGGGAAAGAGAGAGAAAAACAATGAACACACATGTGACAAAGTACCTCATGAGGCATGGTCATGCTGCAATTCCTTCTCCATTTTCTCTCCTTTCAGGATCTTGGGCATGTACACATATATTTCTCAAGCTGGCAGATCTGAGATTCAAACCAATGAGTCAGCTATGTGGCACCCAGCTGCCTTAACCTCTGTGCCACAGGCTGACCTGTCACCAGGGTTTAATAATTTCATTAGACATTTGAATGAACCAACTTTTGGCTTTATTGATTCTGTTGTACGTATCCCATTTCATTATTTTTGTATTTCTCTCTTTCATTGGGTTTAATTTGTTCTTAATGTTCTAACTTTTTGAGTTGTATATGTAGATCATTGGTTTTTGTCCTATTAATATATGCATTTAAGGTTGTATATTCAGTCAAATATTTATCTGTTTCCAGTGTGATCTGAATTTTGGACAATGACATATTCAGAAATTAATTTCCTAATATCCAGATATTTGGTGATTTTCTAGCTCCTATTATTGATTCCCAGTTTACTTCCATGTGCTGAGAGACTATGCTCTGAATGACATCAATCCTTTGAAATTTTCCACAATATGCTCTGTGACCTCATATAAAGTCACTTTTTATAAATGGCCCATGCATACTTGACACTAAATGTATTCTATACCTGTTGGATACAGTGCTTTCTAAATATCTATCGGATGTTAATCATACTGTTCAGGTTTTCTATATTAGTGAATTATTATCTTAGTTCCTAAGAGAGTTATATTGAAGTGTTCCATTATAATTGTGGGTTTGTCCATTTCTCCTTTTAATTTTTTAAATTATTGCTGTATATCTTAGGATTCTTTTTTATTAGGTACATATGAACTGAAAATTATTAGCTTCCTGGTGAATTTAGCCTTTTGTTATTATGTAATATTCTTTATCTCCAAGGATTCCTCTAATCTTTAAATCTCCTTTATGTGATATTCATATGAATATATCAGCTTCCATTTTTTTACATGATTTTTTGCTTTTCACCTTTCATTTTCAACATTTCTTCATTACTTTATTGTAAATGTTTTTCTTATATACAGGGTGAAGACAGATTTTGTATTTTTATTGAGTCTGAAAATCTTCAATTTTTTTAAGTTCAAAATTTCAACTTATTTGCATTTAATTTAATTAATGATATATTTTGCATTTAAGTTAACTGTCTTAATAGTTGGTTTTGGTATTTCTTTTTCTTTCTTTTTATACCTTGTAGAATAAGTATGCTTTTTTGGGACCAGCAGTTGGCGTAATGGCTATGTCGCTGGACTCCCATGTAGTCGACTGTGGTTTGAGTACCAGACCTGGCGGTTTAAAATCACGCTGGGCGTGTGCCTGTGTGCCCAAGATCCCAAGAGGAGAATGGAGGAGAAGGGATTTTGGCATGGCCATTCCCCCTGGGGGGTTGATTTCTCATTTTCTATCTCTCTGGCAAGCGCACATGCCCTATAGCAAAAACCTCTCCAAAAAAAAAAAAAAGTATTTTTTTTTTTTTTTATTCCTCCCTCATTAACATGGTAATCTGTGCTTTTATGTAACTATTGGGGTGTTAGAGAAGTCGTGATGCATTTTTGCGTAGAAAAACAGAAAAAAATATATCATGACTTTTCTGACAACCCAATAGTAGCTAACTGGTGATTATAGGATAGATTTTTTTTTTTAACTTATTAAAGTCTAATAAAAATTAGAATGAGGGAACTTCAGAAAGTCTGTGGAAAAACAGAATTGAGGTATGAGTTTATTTTGGTGTAAAAAAAATTGAAATCTATTTTTTCATAATATGCATGTTCCATGAACTTTTTGAAGATCCCCTCATATTTCTCTCTTCCAGATAATTGAAGGACCTTAAAACACTTGCTGTCTTCCTCATTTACATGTAGCAGCGATCATTATAAAGTACATATTCACAGTTACATGTTTGACAAATTATTATATCTTTAAATTTACTTATGTTGATACATTTCAAAAAAACCCTTTTATTGCTCTTTATTACTAGCTGTATCTGTAAGCATCATATTGGATTATTTTTTTTCTGTTATTGAATACCCTTTAGTATTTTGTTTGGTGTAGATCTCATGCTGAGGAATTATCTGTGTTTTTCTTGGTGTAAAAATGTATTTATTCCACTCCAATTTGTTTTAAATTTATTTTTTTAAATTATGATTTCTGGCTTACAGATAATTGTACATCTTTGTGGGCTACAAGTATGGTTTTTTAAGGCATGCATACAGTGCGTAATAATCAAATCAAGGTTATACCCATATTCATCCTCAGCATTGAACATTACTACATGTTGTGTGCATTTGTTAATAGCTCTACTAGTTTTTAAAAATGTATGTTAAACTGTCTCCTTTTTTTTTCTTTGTGCCATGTAGTCTCTCCTCCCTATGCTTCACCTGTTATTAACATCTTGTATTACTGTGCTATATTTGTTACAGTTAACCTACTGATTCATTATCATTAAAGACCATGGTTTACATTAAGATTTATTCTTTATATTGTACAGTTCTATGTGTTCTGTGTTATATATCCACCATTACAGTATCATATAGAATAGTTTGCATCTGTTTTCTGGAAGAGATTATAGAGAATCGGTATCATTTATTACTTAAATATTTGGTAGAATTCACCAGTCTAACCATCTTTGTCTGGTGCTTTTCTTTTGGAAAGATGATTAAAGTATTAATTCAGTTACTTTGGTAGATATAGACTGTTATATCTGCTGAACCTATGGCAGGAGTTTTCCCAAAAGCTGTGGTAAGGGAGTCCCCACTAGGGCTTGCAAACCATTCTGGGATGGACTGTTGGGATTCCAAAGAAAGAAGCATTAATCCAGAGCATGTGTTGGAGGAACTTACACACAGAGGTGGTTGCACTTTCCTTGGGACAGACCGTGAAATCTAGATCGGTCTGCTGGGAGGAGTTAGGTTATAGATATGACGGTTTAAGGAATTTGGCTCAGGGCAGGGCTCATTTCTACATTAGCAGCATGTGTGATCTTTCAGTGTTTCAGGAAACAACCTAAATAAGTTTAGCATTGCCTGGCAATGTTCAGAGTCCTTGCTTAGGTTCAAGTCTGTGGGGAATACATGCGGCTGACTGGGTCACAGAGAGGTCAGGGCCCCTGTGCTTGTTCCTTAGTCAGGACAGAGAGAGTAATGAAGGGAGTGACTGAAGTTCAGATTCTCTTTACCTCTTCTTATGAGTTTTGGTAGTTTGTGTCTTTGAAGACACTGATCCTCTTCATCTAAATTATTAATTCTTGAGCATAGAGCTGTTCATAATGTTCTTTTTATGTTAACTTTTTAACATTCATAAGATTAGTAGTAATGGCTCTTCTTTCTAGTATTTCTGATTTTAGTCAGAAATTATCTTCGTTAGTCTGGTTATAGACATGTCTATTTTACTGATCTGTTCAATAAAACAGCTTTTGGGTTTGTTGATTTTTCCCTGTGGATTTCCTGTTTTCAGCTTCATTGATTTCTATTCCAATTTTTGTTACTACGTTTTTCCTGCTTCCATTAGTCATCATTGTTCTTCTTTCTATAGTTTCCTAATTGGAAGTTCTGACGCTTGATTTGAATTCATCTTTTCTAAAATGTTCACTCAGTGCTATAAATTTCCCTCTAAGCCCTGCTTTTGCTGCATCCCACAATTTTTTTTTTAAGAAAGATTTCTATGTGTGCTCACTTGAGAGACAGAGTGAGACAGAGAGAGACAGAGAGACAGAAAGTGAGAAATCACCTCCCGGGGGAATGATCATGCCACAGTCCCTTTTCCTCCATTCTCCTCTAGGGATTTTGGGCACACACACACACACACACACACACACACACACACACGTGCGCACACACACATGTGCCCAGTGTGTTTTAAGCCTCTGAGTCCAGGACTTGAACCGCGTTGGTCATGGGAGAGTTCAGTGACATAATTATTACGCCATCTGCTGGTCTGTATCCCACAAATTTTGATAAGTTGTATTTTTCTTTTCTTTTTTTGTTTCTTTTTCTTTTCTTTTCTTTTCTTTTTGGAGAGGTTTTTGCTATAGGGTGCATGTGCTCGCCAGAGAGACAGAAAGTGAGAAATCACCCCCCGGGGGGATGGCCACGCCGCAATCCCTTCTCCTCTGTTTTCCTCTCAGGATCTTGGGCACACATGCACACGTGCCCAGCATGAGTTCAAGCCGCCAGGTCTGGGACTCAAACCGCGGTCTACTACATAGGAGTCCAGAGACATTGCCATTATGCCAGCTGCTGGTCCACATTTTTATTTTCTTGTTCAAAACATTGTTTTGTTTTTCTGGGACCTTTTTTTTTTTTTTGTCTCATGTATTATTTGGAAGTAGATTGTTTAATCTCCAACTATTTGGGGATCTCCCAGCTGTCTTTTTGATATCAATTTCTAGTTTAATTTCAGCATAGTCTGAGAGTTTACTTTGTATGATTTGTTTCTTTGGATTTATTCAGATGTGGTTTGTGGCCCAGAATATGGTCTGTTTTGGTGAATGTTCCAGGTGAGCTTGAAAAGACTGTGTATTCTGCTGTTATAGGATGAAGTATTTCATCATTGTCAATTAGAACCCACTGATTGATGGTGCTGTTTGGTTCAGCCATGTCCTTACTGATTTTCTGCCTCCTGGACCTATTTCTGGTAGAGAGTATTGAACTCTCTAACTATACTAGTGGATGAATCTGTTTCTCCTTGCTTCATGTATTTTTTATTTTCCCTCTTATGAGGGTAGAGGGAGAGAGAGAGAAAGAACTAGAGACTGGCATTTTTCGATATTGCCTAGCCTTATGATGCTATAGTCCTTCTACCCCCGAATGCCCATTAGCCATGGTCATAGGTGTGTGCAACTGTGCCTTGTGCATTCAGGTCGGCCCATGAACTGAACCCAGGCTTCCCACATGGCCTCCAGTCTCTCAAGTGATGGTACTACATGTACACCACCCCAGCTGATCTTGCCTGATGTATTTTGAACTCTGTTAAGTGTATACATGTTAAGAGTGGTCATCTTTTTGGCATTGTTATTATTATTAAGTGCCTTTATTTCTGATCATTTTTCTGGTTTTGTCTGAAGTTAATAAAGCTATCTAGCTTTCTTTGACTGGTGTTGGTATACCTTTATCCTTTTAATACATGTGTCTTTGTATTCAAAGAGAGTTTCTTATAGACAGCATATATTAGGATCTTGTTATTTTAGTCCATTCTGACAATGTCTTCTAATTGGTGTGTTTAGATTATTCACATTTAAATAATCATTGATATAGTTTAATATCTACCATCTTGGTTACTTTCTTCTATTTGACCAACCTGCCTTCCTTTCTTCCTTCTTTCCTTCAGTTCTCTTTCTTTCTTCTCATCTTTATTTGCCTTATTTGATTTTAATTATGATTTTGGTTTTCATATGATTCAGTTTTGTTCTCCTTACAAGGTGGATCATACTTCTAAACATTTGTTTAGTAATTTTCTATGGTGTTTGCAATATATGTTTAGAACTAATCTCAGTCCCTGGTCACTGTACCACTTCACAGGTAGTACTGGTACCTTGGGATAGAGCGCTCCCAATTCCACGTGTCCCTTCTCACATTGCCGCTGTTCATTTCACTTACCCTGTACTATCATATTTAATACATTGTCACTATTAGTACTTGAACAATGATCTATCAGATAAATGAAGACTATGAAGGAAAAGATTTAATTTCACCTTCATTTGTTCCTTCTCTGATACTCTTCTTTTGTTTATATATTTCTGAGGTTCTGACCCCTATCGTGTGCTTCTCTCTGGAAAACTTCTCTTGACATTTTGTAGGACAGGTCTGTTGACAGTAAATCCCTTAAGTCTTTGTTTGTCTCAGAATGTCTTGATTTCTCATTTAGTTTTGAAGTTTTTCTCTTTTATTCATGATAGAATGCATGCATGTGAGAGAAAAACAGACAGACAGACAGACAGACAGAGAACCCCCCCAGTGGCCCTGGTCATACCTCAGTCCTTTTTCCTCCAATTCTGCATCCATCAGGATTCAAGGCATGTGTACACACACCCAGAATGTGTCTTGGTTTTGAACTCTAGTTGCCATGTGGGATCTAGCTTCCTCTGCATAGTGCTTAACCACCATGCTATGGTGCTGGCTCTCCTTTACTGTTGAAAGATTATTTTGCTGGATACAGAATTCTAGATTGGTACATAAATATTTCTGTCATGCCCTTCTTGCTTGCATGGTTCTGACAACCAATTTGATGTATTTCTTACTCTTGTTTTTGATTCACAAGAGTGTTCCCACTTCTCACCCTCTGGGTTTCTTTTAGGATTTCTCTGTTTTTGCAATTTGAATATGATATGCCTAGGTGTAAAATTTTTGGAATTTATGTGACTTGATGTTCTCTGAGCTTTCTGGATCTTGGGTTTGGTGTCTTTCATTAATTTTGAAAAACCTCAGACGTTATTACTTCAAATATTTCTTTTACTCTTTTCTCACTTTTTTCTCCTTCTGTGTTCTTGTTATATATGTGTCTCACCTTGTGTAATTGCTCCACTCTACTTAGATATTCTGTTCTTTCTTTTCATTATTTTTCCTTTTTGTATTTTAGTTTGGAAAGTTTCTATTGATACATCTTCACATTTTTGTTTTCTCTTTTATTCATTTATGTTCTTTATTATTTTCCCTCTTATGCTTTTTGCATTTGTTGCTTCATTCTTTTTCTCACTTTTTTAGTTAGTTACCTTGCTATTTTCAGCATTTAGGTTTTATATTGAATACTATATTTAATCGATAATACAGTAGATATATTACAAAATTGGAAAGCTTCGTTTATTTGTTTATTTTAGGGAGGTTTTTGCTGTAGGGTGTGTACGCTTGCTGGAGAGACAGAGACAGAAAGTGAGAAATCACCTCCCAGGGGGGATGGCCATGGCAAAATCCCTTCTCCTTCACTCTCCCCTCAGGATTTTTGGACATGCATGCACATGTGCCCAGTGTGATTTTGAACCCATTGGGTCTGGGACTTGAACTGTGGTCAGTCATGTGGGCGTCCTGTGACATAACTAGTACGTTATTTGCTGGTCCTGAAAATTGGAATGTTTTAAAAAGAGTATGTAGTGAGAGGTACAGCTTCTTTCTACCCTTTCCCTTGCTACCCACCTGGTTTACCTGCCTGGAGGTAGCATATGCAGTCATGGTTTTATTTGTTTTTAACTGCCAGAGAATGCATGCATTCACCAGAGAGGGAGAGAGAGAAAGAACACCCCCTCCTCCCATAGGGCGTGATCATGCCACAGTCCTTTTCCCTCCTTTTTCCTATGAGGATTTTGGGCACAGCTATATTTTTCGTTTGTTCTTCCAGAGGTTCTCTTTGTGAGTATAATATGTGCATGTCTCCTTAAAAAAATCATTAGAGTCAATTTTTCACAAACTTTCTTTAACATACCTTGTAGGTATTTGCATACTTTAGTGTTTCTTGTAGCTCCTCTCAGGCACATTGTGATTTATGAGCTCTTATGAAGTTGGTGACTGGATTAGTGCACATGTGTTAGTTGCTTTGCTTTTTGTTCTTTCTTGTTTCTCAAACCTTTCCTCTGTGATCATTTTCCTCCCGGTGAGGTTATATTGTTTTTTTTTTTGGAGAGGTTTTTTGCTATAGGGTGCGTGCAGTCGCCAGACAGGCAGAGAGAGACATAGAGACAGAAAACGAGAAATCACCCCCCAGGGGGCATGGTCACACCGCAATCCCTTCTCCTCCATTCTCCTCTCGGGATCTTGGGCACGCATGCACACGCGCCCGGCGTGAGTTTTAAGCCACTGGGTCCGGGATGCGAACCACAGTCGACTACGTGGAAGTCCAGCGGCATAGCCACTACACTAACTACTGGTTCCCCTGGTGAGGTTATATTGTTGAGACACGACTGGTTTTTGTTGTCTCTCAGCATTTGGACAGTTTCCATCTTGCTGCCCCCAACCCTGGTTACTGCTGACATGTTGGCTATCCATCTGTCTGCCTTCCTTGAGAGCTGGGTCTGCTGTGGATTGAAGACACTTTGTCTTCCAGCTGTGCTGCAGCTTCGCTGTCATCCGGCTGGTTAGGGCAGCCCTCCTCCATGCCCCAACTCTTTGGTCTATGTAGTGGTTTTTAAATCTAAGGTCTTGTTTTTGTTTTTGTTTTTAAATCAATTCTGGGAGATTCTCAATGAGTGTTTTTTTTTTTTTTTTTAATGTCTTCTGTTTTTTTCTACTCTTTCAATAATTTTGATTAGAAATCTATCAAACTTTTTCATCCTGCCCTCTCAACCTCCTATTCATATTATCATCTCTGTCTTTTGTTCTTCTTTCTGGTTAATTCTTAGATTTATCTTCCTGTTTACTAAATCTCCCTTTAGCCACATCTCAACTGCTGTTTTACTTATACTTAATTTTAAATTAATCTATTTTTACTTTGTTTAAACTTCATGTAATTCATGTTTGCTTCTTATTATCATTGCTTGTGATTTAATAATAGTTTGAATCTCCTTTATTGCTGTAAACATATACTTATTTTTTTCATTTTTATCTTTTTAGAGATTTTTGCCTTAAGGCACGTGCAGTTGCTGGAGAGAGGGAGAGAGATAATGAGAGGGAAAGTGAGAAGTCACTCCCCAAAGGGATGGCCACTCCACAATCCCTTCTCCATTCTCCTCCCAGGAGAATGTGCCTGGCATGATTTTAAGTCACTGGGCCTGGGACTCAAACCACTGTTGGCCATATGGGAGTCCAGTGATGTAATCACTATGCCATCTGCTACCCGCAACGTGTGTATTCTTATTGATTACTGGTATCTGTTGTCCTAGTATCTGAACACTGTGGATTTAATTCTAATGCTTGTATGTGGTGATCTGTTTTCATTGCCTTTTGTGAATTTCGACTGAACCTATGCTCTTTAGAACCTTATCTTTGGGATTTGATTAATAGATTGAAGGTCTGCTTTTTCCAGAAGGATCTGTGTTTGTTCCTGCTTGCTGGCACATCCAGTCTGGGACTACGGAATACCAGTTTTCTGTATAGGATTTCCGAGCTCCCGGGTGTTATGAATGTAGGCTGTGGGTATAAATTCTCAGGGCTAGAATTCATGTTTTTTCCCCCATGGATGCATAGTCAAGGTTGTGTGTGTGTGTGTGTGTGTGTGTGTGTGTACCATTGTCTATGTGGTATGCAGTGTTTTGTTTTAAAGTTCTCCCATGTGACTATTGACTGTTTGGTCCTGGTTCTCTGATCCGAGCTTCACCCTGTTCAGGCACCACATTTTATTGCTTTTTTCCCACATGAGGGCCCACCACACACCCTGTCTTGGCCAGATCGGGAGTTTGGGGATGCTTGGAGGAAGTCCCTGCTCTGGCTTTCAGGCTCACTTTTCCCTCAGCCCTGGAGGTGAGGAATCAGTTCATAGGATGTGGGGTGCTGCCTGCTGGATTGGGCTGGAGTCTGCTGAAGTCTTGGAGCAATGAATCCCACGGAGTGTGAAGGCCTATTTTCTGAGGCTTGGGAGTAGGCAGCCAGTAGCTCAGAGATCAGTGGTGGTAGAGGCTGGCATTGCATCAGATGCCATCAGATGCAGCTCGTCACCTCTGACATCCATCTGCCAGTGCTTGGCAGCACCTTAGAAGATGGCTCTTCTGACCTTGGAAGCAGATATTTCTCCAAGAATCTTTAACTGGGGATTGCTTACATACCCCAGTAAGTGCACCAGAAGGCTCCAGATGGATATAACCCAGAAAATCCTCACGGGTGGAATCCAGCCCAGGGTTTCCCAGCCCTGGTAGGTCCTCATGTTGCATGTCTTTGTGATATGGAGACTGTGCATCAGGCACATCACCCTGGCATCGGAGTTTCAAGGGGAAGTCTGAGGCAGGGAAGGGAGGGAGACCTTTAAGTGCCCTGACAGCTGCTGTTGAACACATGCTTGCAGCCCCTGGCCCTGCTGAGGAACATCTTTTCCATGTCCTTCCTTCTTGAAACTTCTTTCTCCAAAAAGAATGTTCATTCAGGGGATTTTCGGAGCCTCTGTCAGGGTAGTATCCAGAATGTGGGGAGAACTGTCCCTGGGCATCATGTCTTTGACCTGTGGGAGTTGGCCTTGGGCTGGGCATAGAGAGGTAAGAGCCTGGATCCTAAAGAGCAGAGCTGGGATACGAAGTGGCCAGGAAGCTTTGGGAGATTTCCTTGCTGAGGAGGCATATGAGCAGAGCATCCTTGAGGTGGCGGCAGGACTGCTGGGCAGAGCCGGAGCCAGAGGGAGTAGGGAAGGATGTGTGGGGTCCTGGAGGGCTGGAGCAGGTTGCTGCTGACCCTCCTGTTGTCCCATACCCACCAGGCAGCAGTCTCAGGGAGATGCAAGTAGCACCTCCTAGTGGAGATGGAGACCACCTGTGCCTGCTGGCTTCCCATGGAGTCTCGCTGCTTCCAAGCGGCCTAGCGTGGGTTCTGTTGTAGAGCTGCCCTCCGAGAGCTGTTGCCCTGCCACCAGCTGCTCACTTCGCTGCGGTCTTGTCCTCTGCAGTTGCCTTCGCATCAGTGAGTACAAGTACAGGAGAGTGGATTTCATTTTTCTAAAACGCTGTTAGTTTACAGAACATGTCAGGTAATTAAATGATTCTTTTTACCTAGGCTGCCGTAATCTCAGATGGTGAATGTTTCTTCTGCCTTTTGCTTCTTTTCAAACGGAGCGTGAAGTCCCCTTCTTTTTCCTTCCTTTGTCTCTGTGCCCTGCAGCCTTTGTGTCACCAGCCTTCCTGCTGAGGCAGCTCCTGGTGGGCTGATGTGAGCAGGGCCCCTCAGAACCAGCTCTGCTAGTGTGGCTGGGGGGCCCCAGGTTGCCCACTTCGGTTTGTGGGGCCCACTTTGCCAGCCTGAGGGTTTGTGCCAGCCCTGTGCTGGCTTTGCAAGCAGCCTGGTTAGATTAGCAGAAATTTTGAGTTGGAGTGGGCAGAGGGACAAAGGAGGTGACCACTGTGACCCTCAGTCAGGATCTGGGTGGCTGCTGTGGGCAGGTGCATGTTACGGCAGCCCTCAGCCTCAGCTGCTGGCTTACTGTTCTTGTTCTTGCATCTCCCTAGCCAGTTAGGGAAGTTTTGGGGTCAGGTAGGGACAGCTCTGAGGTGATCTAGCCAGCCCAGGCCACCCATGGCCACTGAGTCCCAGAGCTGACCATTGACCTGGCTGCTGAGGCCAGGGTAGGGCTCCCCCTCTCACTGACACTTCTGGCTGGTAGCTCTGCCCTCTGCTGTGCTCCGAGTATCAGAAACAGACCCTTGTGGAGCTTTGGGATAATGTCCAGGGACCCCCCACTCTGAGGACCTTCCCTCAGCTCTGTGGCTGCCTGGCGGAGTTTTGAAGATCAATGATTAAATGAGGTAACGTATGTGTAAGTAATTGGTGACATTAAAATGCAGTGCTGATGTGAATAACCAATTAAAGTTTGCCTTAGTGAATCATAATCCAAACAGTCAGTTGTCAGCAAGCGAAGAAAACGTTGAGGACCAGCAAGCCTCAGAAACAGAGGGGGATGGAGGGGGAGGAAATGAGGCACCGGAGGGTGGAGATGTGAAGGCCCCGGGGCTGGCTGGGAGCAGATGTGGGTGCTGGGCCCCTGTGCCCTCATGCCCTCTGACAGTGAGGGGTGTCTGGAGGCTGGGTTGGGCAGCCGTTCTCCCTCTTCCCTATCCCTGCCTTCATCCTGTCCTGTATGCAGCACCGTTTTGCATATATTAGCCCTGGTTTCTTTTAAACACCCTTTGAGGTAGTCAGGTTCCCGTTCTGTACGAGAAGGTGCATCCTGAGCTGTGGAAACCCTAGCCCAAGGCTGCCCAGTTAGTTATGACAGTCAGGATTTGAACTCAGCTCTGTCTGACCCAGGTGTGGTCCTTCCACATGCTATCACCTGTCAGCTCATGTTTTTGATGGAACTCCAGTGGCTGGAGTCATAAGCTTAGGCAGGTTCAGGGGCCCAGCCTGGGCCCTAGCACCTGGCTGGGGTAGAGGATGGCCTCCTGCCTCTTGGTACATCCTTTCTTGTAGAGCAGGCTCCTAGTTTTGCCTGACCATATTGTTGGAGCCCCTCAGGTCACTGTGTGGGCTGTGGAGAGGGGGTCTAAGGAAAGGGTCTGTGGGAGGTCGGCTGACAGAGAAATGGCGCTGGGATCAGAGAGCTGAGCAGGCAGTCCACAGGCTCGGATTTCTGCTTGAATCCCATTACATTTCTTTTGGTGACTCTGTGTGATGGGGGAGGTAATTGGAACAGGGTTTTGCAGCTATTTATGATCATAAATTTCCTCTTCTTAAAAAAGAGCTGTGCAGTGACTAAGAGTTGAGTGGAGGTGGCCGAGACTAGGTGAGATGGCCACGGGGGAGGCGGAAGAGCTGGGAGGAGATACCGCAGAGAATGTTCCCCGCATGCTGGGCAGCCCGCGAAGGGCTTTCAGACGGGCACCAGGCCTGAGTGGGCAGGAGAGAGCAAATCAGGTCCAGCCGCTCAGTGCTAGAGGCGGAGGGGTGGGGGGTGGGGGGAGTGAATGGAAGGGAAATAGATAGCCGCTGCTTCACCGAGGGGCCCAAGGACATGCTCGAGCTCACGCCACCTTTGGATTTCTTGGAAATCTGAGGATGATGACATAATCAGGGCACCAAACCCAGGACAGCTTTGCTAAGGGCCTGTCCCCACCAAACACACCTAACCCCAAAGTCCCCCATTTCCACCCCTGCTCTGTGAGCTTGGGCAGGTCCCTTCATCTCTGAGCACTGGCTTCTTCAGCCAGGAAGTGAGCTTCTGAGTACCTGCTGTGTACCTGCCTCACGGGGGCAGGAGACCCTCCTAGGGGGCTGCCTCGGTCATGTAGGGCCATGGGGCCTTTCCTTGTCTCGCCTGCCTTCTTTCCCAAGCAGGTGTGATTGTAGGCGAAGGAGAAACAAGATTAGACAGGAGGAAAACAGTGACTGTGACAGTGGCCAGCACTGATTACACACCCAGCCAGGGCGAGGCTCTGTATTCAGAGCTTTGTGGGCAGTACTGTGTTTGAACTTTATAATGACCCTAAGGGGTTCTTCACCCTTTCCACTTTACAGTTGAGCATCCTGAGGCTCAGAAAGGCTAATTGTTTTCCTCAAGGTTACACAGCTAGTTAGAATCTGGCCAGGATTTGGGCCCTTTGGGTCTCTGTGACCTGGGAGCTGGATGGGCAAGCACATCTCACATGCGTGCTTCTTTAGGGGTGGAGTTGACTGGCCATGGGCTGGAAGCTAGCTTTCTGCAGCTGCCTCTGTCCCTACTCACTGCTCTGACGTGCTGGCCTCCTTGCTATGAGCTCCAAGCTCCTGGGTGGCGCTCTCCCTGTGGCTCCTTGCTCTTACAGGCTGAGGGGCTCTGGTCTCCATTCTTGCTCCGGGGCCTGATGAACTCTCCTTTATCCCTTCCCCAGTCATGGCGAGGGCTTGCCCTCTGGTGCTTCCCTGCAGAAGGGCAGCCATTCCTTGGATGGGACTAGCCCGTTCCTCCAGCTGGGGACTGCAGGGGCACCCCATAACCTCCCACTCCTCACACGGTGTTCTTCAGCCTCCACGTAGGGACTTGTCTTTCTCCACCCCCGTGGGATTCATCAGCATATTTTGGGGCTTACACTTAAAAGCTCAGTGGTAATTAGCTCACCTTGGAGGACTGGCTGATTAGGGAATGATCATCATTATCTTTATTGCTCTCCTGCAAGGGTCCTCTGGGTGCTGATTCCTGCTGTTCCCTTTGATTAGAGTGCCCTTCCTCAGCTCTGCCCACCCAGGCTGCCCAGATCCTCCCTAAGCCTCTGGGACCAGGTGGTACAGACCCTCCGTGGGCCATGGCCTCCTCGCCTACCTTCTAGGACCCCTCTGACGTTGGTCAGGCTGCAGTTGCCTCTTTCTCCCTCTCCAGCACCTGTGGGTCCCTTGGCTGTAGCCTACATTTGCTTCTCTGCATTTTCCCCTGCCTGTCAGAGTCTAGCATGGGCCTTCATACTTGTACTCAGTTTTAGAATGGAGGAAGACAGGGAGGGAGGAGGAGTACAAAATGAAGCAGCCTTTGTTGGTTCCATTGAAATCTCCTGAAAGACCCTTAACCCCAGTCCAGGCTTCTCAGAGGGGGCTCTGCGGGTGGTTGCTTGTGGGCTTGTGGGGCAGAAGCATAACTTCTGCTTTCCACCTGCACCTTTGGGTAGGAAGGGATGTTTAGGACTCGATCTGGCGAAGATTTCCTACATTCACATGGGCATAGATACACAAATTGGTGCATATGCATGTGCGCACGCACACATGCACACACACAACACATATGTAGATACATACATGTGTGAATATCGACAATATACTTGTACACACATGTACACACATGTCATCTGTGCTTCCACTCTCAGCCTTTTGGTTCTGTCACCTGCTTGGGATTTTCTTCCCTCTTGGTTGTTCCTCCCTGTCTAAAGTATTAGCTATTCATCCAAAGCCATAGGATTCTGAGTATTTCTCTGCCTGCAAAAAGGCTGAAATGTACAGAAAACTCTCCCCTCCTGCTGTTCTGTCACAGCCCTGCCTTTACAGAGCTTGCGACCTGGGAAGAAGACGTTCCCTCCTCCCTCCTGCTTGTCCTCAGTGAACCCCTCACTAGACCCAGAACTGTGCTGGACACAGGAGGTGAGCATTTTGGACAAGTCAATAAGTTCTGCCCTTGAGGCTGAAGTTTCAGAAGGAAGACATAGCTGCTGAGGGGACTGAGATGTGTGCTGGGAGGCGGTGACGCGGTGGTCAGTGAAGGCGTGGAGAAGGCTGGGCAGACGGTCCCTGAGTGAAGAACTCTTCCTCAGTGACCTTGAGGAAAGGAAAAGCCCAGCGTTTGGGGTAGGATAGAAGTTGGCAGTTGGGAGCTTTTGCTGTTGCCTGGGATAATGCTCATAAATCACCTTGGGGCCTCTTAGAATGCAGATTCTGGTTCCATAGGCCTGGGGTGGGTCCTGAGAGTCTGTAGTTGAACCATCCCTGTCTGAGGCAGTGCTGCTGCTGTAGGTCCCTGGGACTGGGATCTGTGTTCAGGCCTTTGGCTTTCCTCTATGACTTCCCACTGGATCCCTGAGGTCGCTCCTTACCAGGACTCCCAGAGCTGCCTGTTTGCATCTGGAGAAGCAGTGACCAAGGAGCTAGGCCAGCTGGTTCTCACACCTCCTGTTTGTTGCTGTGTCCAGTGACAGTCATCAGCCAGCCCTGACTGGCCATGCTACCCTGAGTCCACACTCAGACTACCCTGGGGCTGCAGTGTTTGGCCACTTCCCAGTCATGAGAAGGAACGTTGTTGTGTGGCTTGCTCACCAGCAAGGAGTGGGGTTGAGACACGTGGGTACCCGCCACACCCCCACTTCTCTAGGGGCTTTGGACAAGCAGCTTTGTGCCTCTGTGCCTCAGTTGTCTTTCTAGGAAATCATAGCTGGACTTGAACTTAAAATTCTTTCTCAGCCTTGTGATCATCTCTCTCTCTCACTTCTCAACACCAAAAGCACTCCACTCCCTTAATTTGGTGAATTTAGAACAGACCAAAACTCATTTCCTCCTGCCACCACCCCCCCTCCATACTGGTATATGTTCCAGAGCTTCTAGAAGATCCCATCCTGTCCTTGGTTCTGACCCTGTCACACGTACAAGCCAGTGGAGGAGGTAGGGTGGCAGAGGCTGTTCTGGATAGAGTTTTAGTGCCAGGAGGAGAGGGCCTTATATTCTCTGTTCTGGTGCCCTTGTCTGCTGGCCCTGAGGTCCCTGGTGCTGGGCTCTCAGCTGCTTGTCCCAGTGAGTGGACTCACCCTTGTTCCCTGACTCCTCTCACACACCAGCCCTGAACACTTCCTGACCCAGTCTGCAGACTAAAAGCTCATCCACAGGTCATGTTCATACCCTCTGCCACCTAGCATGGGCCCTGTCCAGCCCCTGATGGGAAGTCTTTGCCATAGGGCACAGCTGCTTCTAAAATGACACAGTCTCTGTGCAGGCTTAGCTGTTTACAGAGCACTCTCTTGCACCCTATGCCCAGTCTCTGTGAGTCCTCTCTGTAGGGTAGTGTCTGTAAATACCATGGGGTTACCAAGGCCAGCTCTCCCATTTTACAGATTGGAACACTGAGGTTTCATGAGGGCAGGAAGAGGACTTGACCACTGCCTCATGTTCAGGTGGCTATGTAGGCTGGGACTGGCCATCTGGCTTCTCCTGCCAGTTTTCTGGGAAAGTCACCCCATCCAGCCTTATCACTACAGGCCAGGAATGGGGGCTTCTTCCTTTATCATACCACTTCTTTCTCCCACTTATCGGCTCAGTTTGGTCCAGACATGCTGAGGCTCTCCCAAATCTTCAGCTGACTTTTTCAGAGGTGATGCTGTCTGTAACATTCTCTGAGCTGCCATTAATTATGTGACAAGCAAATGTATTGCTTTCCAACAGGACTGTGTTCTGTATACCCAAGGAGAGGCACTCAGTGGAAAATAGCATTTTGTTTTGTGCTTCTCGAGCAAGTCTTTCAGGCTCCTCCGGCTCAGCCCGGGTGCCTGTTTGTTCAGCGATTAATCGCCAGCATTCGCTCAAGTGGAAATGAAGCAAACTTTACCACGAGTGGAATCGTCATTAAAAAGCCATTATCAAATCAAACCAGCACAATCCTTGCTCTTTTACTACTAATGACAAAACAATTTCTTGAGAAGGTACAGACAACAAACTTTTCATTTTATACTTGCCTTCGATGCCAGCCTTCGCTAGCCGGGGGGTGTAATAGGAGTGAGCCACACTGAAGGGCAGCGCTGTGGAGATTTATTGATCAATAAAGGAGACAATTACAGCTTGTTTATGAAAGGAAATCCCCCGCCCCGGCCTTGCACGGCGGCGACAGTCTGGTAATGATAACTCTGGTAACCAGCTTGAAACGATAAAAGTCAATAGGAAGATATAGGATTTCAATAAAATTATGACACTCGATAAACCTTCCCGTGGAAACAAATTTTCCATGTATATGTGACCAGTTCCTGTTGGATTTGTAACTTTAATTTCTTACTTATTGAATTTTTTTGTCATCAACTAATTATGAAGTCTGTGCCGGGGTGACAGCCATGTGCCTGGCTCATGAGGAAGCAGGAGAGCTCCAGACACGGCAGTCTGAATCCATGGGTGCCACTGCATTTCCTCAGTCCCCCGGCACCCTCAACCACTCCCAGTTGGAAGGGAAGGGCCTCGGCAGGGATGGGTAAACGGCATTGCTGCTGGGGGAGCTTGGCTTTTGGCTTGGTTTCTTGTGGGGAGCCTGGTTGGGTCTCAGCTTGTCTCAGCACAAACTGAGACAATAGTTGTGGAAAGGGATTCTGGATTCCTGGAGGAGGGCTTCACTTCCTTTAATTTTGTCATCCCTGTGAGCTCAACAAATGACAGCAGGGAGGAGAGGGCCCATGTGCCTGGAATCTACTCAGACTCCAAGGCCGAGCAAGCAGGTCTCCATCAGGCATGAGTTCTCCTTTCAGCCAGTACTCACGAGGAAGGTTTGCCACTCACTCGCGAGGGAGTGCGCTGACCAGGGGCACAGAGCAAGGTCCTACTGCGGCTGGGCTGATCTTTTACTAGCTCCCTTTCCATGATGCGTGCTGGGAAGGAGATGTGTCAGAGGATGCACCGAAGCAGTTCCCTGGACTTTATAAATGGCTAATGTTTGCCGACATTAATGGAATCTTAGTCATTCTGCAGGCATGGTTGCTTATAGGGTAGCTCGCTGGACACTCCGTCCGGGACAGTGTTGATCTTCATAACTGTCCAGTTGCACCGCCTTATTAACAAAGGAACTGACACCTGGGAGATGAGCTAGCTGACCTGGAGCCAAGCTGGGATTTGAACTTGGGTCACACTGAAATCCGTTTTCTTCCTGAGTTCTGCTGCCCCTGGCATTCTCCCCTGCCTGGTCCCATGAGTGGGGCAGAACCCCAGGCTCAGGTCAGTGAGTGCATCGACAGGGACATCTCCGAGGCACCGTGTAGACTTGCAGATTCCCAAGCCTGCCTGGACCTGCTGAATCCAAATCCATGTTGTTCTAATCCCAGAATGTTTGTGTGCACATGGAAAACCGAGCAGCTGTGCTCCAACCAGCCTGGGTTCCTGGAGGAGGGCTTCGCTTCCTTTCATTTTGCCATCCCTGTGAGCTCAACAGGTGACAGCAGGGAGGAGGAGGGCACACGGGCCCTCTGCTCAGACTCTGCCTGGGCTCAGGAGAGTCCGGTGGCCCTGTGGATTTAGGTCCACATCTGGGCACCCTAGTCCAGGGACGGGAGAGATGACAGTAGGCAGCCGAATGGGAACAGCTTAGTTCCTGACCCCAGGATGTCCTTAATCTCTGTAGGCTTCCCTGCTGACTTAGTGGAAGGACTTGTCCCTGTGGGGTTATATGATCGATTACTCAAGCATCTCAGGAAAGACTGTTGTGATCCCGGCTCTGGGTCTGGAAGAAGCTGCCCATCTCTCACAGGGCCCGAACTTCCTGGCTCACACTATCGACCCTAATCAGCTTCAAGCAGGGGATACCTGAGTGGTGACTTCTGTTGTGGCTCTAAGAATTAGTCCTGAGACTATGTGCTCAAGCTGTCATCCCAGGAAACTGGAGCTGCTGCTCCTTGTGACTCCCACCTTTTGACCAAGAAAAGAAGGAAGGATGCTGGGCGTGGCTTGTGTGTGGTGACATGTCGATGCCCTCAGCATCCCAGGAGCACTGCTGGGACCAGAGCTGCTTCAGCAGGAACCTGGAAGGCTGTCAAAACCCTGGGCAGTTGAACAGAGCTGTGGGTTGGCAGCTCCCCTGCAGTCAGTCTGCCCCACTCACAGACTGGCCATGTCATATCCTTGCTCTGTTACTAATTGGAGGCCAGGTCAGAAGTCATGGGAAGAGGAGTCTGCAAGCCCACCTCCTGACTGGGACCTAGAGAGGTTACAAGGGGACTCAGAGAAGTCACATAGACCCACAAGTACTAGCTGGGATGGAGAAGAGAGGCCTGTGCCCGCCATGGCACCCACCTGAGCGTAGTGTGTCCGTGGCAGTCAGGAGGCCTGTATTCCCCATCTAGCCAGTGTTCACACAGCATGGCAGGGCAGGAGGCACACGTCTGCCTGAATCACGGCCCAACATAGTCAGAGCCAGCACTGAGACCACAGACGGGCTCAACGTTCAGGGGCCTAGGCTGTGTTCCGAGCATGTGGGACCTCTCCCCACGACAGTGGGCTTGTGAGAGTGGGCTCTGGGGAGCTGGCAAGGACCAGAAGGCCGGTAGGGTCTGAGTCCCGAGAGCAGCATATCCTGTGCTTGTCTCCAGCTTTATCTCACTGCTGCTTGCCCCACCCTGACCAGCTGCCCTCTGTGCCCACAGGAGCGAGACGGCATGCGTGCCATCCTGGGGTCCTACGACAGCGAGCTGACCCAGGCCGAGTACTCACCCCAGCTGACCCGTCGCATGCGGGAGGCCGAGGATATGGTGCAGAAGGTGCATGCCCACAGCACGGAGGTAGAGGTGAGTCTGCAGCGGGAGGGCTGGGGCTCCTGGCATCGGACAGGTCAGGACCTCCCCTGAGAGGACTTGGGCAGAGCCTCATCTGGTCTTAGTCCTGTCCTCCTTGACTGTGTGTGTGTGGTGGGGGCTTATAGGCTGGTTATTTTACGTATGTAACACAAGCCCAGCAATCATGTCTTCCTCAGTTTGTTGGGGAGTCTAGGTGGCTCCCCAGACAACAGGCAGGTAAGCTACACAGGGTTGGGGTTTTGTGTGATGAGCATCCCACCCCATCAACGGCATCAGTGTGAGGAGCAGCCTCCTGAATGGTGAATGGTCAGCCTCTGTGTGCCTTGGAGGTGACCCATGGGAGGCTGTGCTTGTGGCCTGGAGAGTGGGCCCAGTGCTGCCCAACTCACTGCATGGTGGGGGTAGGGCTTTCCCTTCCTACTGTGTCCCCCAGCCCAAGTCCCCTTTCCTGGTGATGCCATGAGGTCCTCTAGGAGGAGGGCGGCCTCAGCCTGTGGCCTCGCTCTGTCTTTTCCCTCCACTGCCCAGTGCCACCTGTGATCCCTCTGTGAAGGTCTGTGTCCTCTTCTAGCCACACGTGGACAGAGGACAGAACCCACGATAGAGACGAACTCTGTTGGCTGCTGTGGCCTTAGGTCTCCTGGGCTGTCTTAGTGGTCACATACACATGGGCTCCCTGTGGTCATTCTGATTGCCACCTTGCTACTCCTCCCTGGGTGGCTGGGGTCCAGGCCCTTATCTGTTCAGCAGAAGAAAGCAGCTGAGGTCTTGTAAGGCCCAGAGACCAGTGCTCCCCTGGGCCAGCGGTTCTCAGCAAACCATTCCCAGCCCTGAGTGAGAGAAAGCCTACCTTTTCCCCTCTGAGGCAGAGGAGAGAAGGGGTTAACAGCACGTCTGTTAGGAACAGCTCAGCCCTTCTGAGGCATGGTGGGTCTCCTGATCCCTAGACATGACGCAAGGCCATCATGGCTTCTTGGCTGCCAGGAAAAACCATTCCTACATTAGCTAACTTTGTTAAATTCCTGCTTTGGTCAGCTCTACCCTAAGCCCTTTACCTGTGTCATTCATTTTAATTCTCACTACATCCTTAGGATAGTTGCTATTATTATTCAAATTTGACTGAGAAGGAAACCGAGCCCCTGAGGGATCAAGGGGCAAGTCCAGGTCCTCAGGCTGGTATGTGGCAATGCTAGGGTTCCAGGGATCGCAGAGCTGCAGGCTGAGTGGTGGGCTACCTATCTCTCAGAGGTCCCTGGGTCTGACACTTCTGCCAGGATGGCCTATGGCCTAGTAAGTAGTTCGGAAAGCTCTTTGGTCTTAGTGTCACTCTGATCATTCTGGCCTTTGATGGTGGAGTTCCATGGTGTGACAGACTGTAGATGACAGGTGTTGGTGAGCCACCCTGTCACCCCACCCCATCCCCATCCCCATCCCCGTCCTGGGCAGCTGTCACTGCTCCTCATTGAGAAAGTGTTTGTGGATCACCTCTGATGTCCCAGCTCTAGAGATGACCCAGGTCCCTCAAAGGAAAACCAGGCTGGCAGGTGTGACCAAGACTGCTCCCCACTGTGGGCCAGGCAGTGCTGTAGGGGAACAGCAGACAGCCTCAACCCCCTTAGAGATTAACTTTTAAGTGAACGAGATGTTTAATAAGTAAATGTGATGTATCCAGGGTGTTAGAAGGTGCTGAATTTATGGAGAAAGAGAAAATCGTGTAAGGGAGGGGCCCCAGCATCTGCGCAGTGTTGGTCCCCTGGGGGCTGCTGTGTTCAGGGAAGAAGGGAGGAGTTTCGCACGCTGTGCTGGGAAGGCACCCAGCAGATGGTCCAGGGCGTAAGAGAGGGCGTACAAGGTACAGAGGCTCAGGCACTAAAAAGGCCTGGGGCCCTCGTGTCCACTCGGCCTTGCACACGTGGTGGCCATGCTGAAAGTCCCAGCAGCATCATGGGGACCTACATTGTCCCTGCCCATGGGGACAGCCCTCAGGTCCTACACCTGGCGTAGTCTTCTGACCACTGCAGGGCAGGCCCTTTCTGTATCTAGGGGCCCCAGGAGGGGGCCTGCTGTTAGCTGCAGACCTTCGGTTCTGGTTTGAAAGGTTAACTCCAGCTGCACCAAGAGAGGGCATCATAAATAAGAGTGCATTAATAGCCATTTTATTACAACACGTTTTTCTCCACATGAAACATTAATGAGGAGGGATTTGCAGGGAGAGCTCCCTGACACTCGCTGTCGTCCCTAGCTTTGTTCACATTGAGAGCTCCTCCTGTGCTCGCCACACGCACTCTGGGCAGTTCACGATGAGCCTGGCAGCTTGGGCACATCCAGTGCTGTGCGTTCTGGTGTCTGTGTCGAGGTGACCAAAGGCAGTCAGTGAGCAGTCACAGTGGCCATGTCAGCAGCCTCAGCCATCACCCCGCTGATGGGGTATGAGTTGGGGTCCCTTCTTCTCCCATCCCATGGTGGCCTGTGTAGTGGGTTATTTCCCTCATCTTTCTCATGGAATTGGGGAAGAATTGGGCAGATAGAGGAACCTGGGGCCCAGCGGAGCTGGAGTGCAGCTGGCTAGCCCCTACTGCTCCTCTGTCATTGTCACAGTGGAAGTTCACGGTCTTGGCAGGAAGAGCCCGGGAGCTGCTCCCCTCAGCTCTCCTAGCCTCCTCTGCATGTCTACCTGGGGTCCCCTTCTTTACTGTTCCCTCCAGAAGTAGATCCAGGTCTGTTGGGTAGACACTCCCTCTAGCCAACACATGGCCTTGTGCTCTCTGAGTAGGGTTGTCTTGTCAGCCACCAGCTCTGAGCCTGGTGAGGGCTATCTGCTCTCCAGGGTATGGAGCAGCCACGTATTTTAGCTTCTCCACCTAATCCTGTGTGGCAGTGGGACCTGGCCCTGGCCTTTGTCAGGGAGGGTGCCCTGAGAATTCTGCTTTGTGGAGAGCAGGCTCTCCTTCCTTCCCATAAAACCATGCCCTCCTGGCTGTGCTGCTGCCTGGGAGAGGAGCCAGGTACCGAAGACAGGACCTGACACTCGGGCCAGGCTGACTGGTCTTCGTCCCCTGGCCTCTTTGGAACCTCACAAGGCAGGAAAGGAGAATCTGCATGCCTCAGATTCTGGACACTGTCCTCCCACTGCTTTGGGACCTGGAAGTGACGATTGGATTTAGCATGGTCTGTGGGTTGGTCTAGGTGCCCTGTGGAGCCCTGCCCAGACACCTGGATCTGTTCTGTCTGGGAAGCCCTGAGCCTCCTGCTTCCACTAGGTGGCAGCAAACCAGCTCCCAGCCCTGCTCTGGGAAGGCCAGTCTGGGGCGAGGATGAGGCAGGTCTAAGAGTCCCATGGTGTTGCCTGCTGCCTCCTAGAGAGCCAGAGGAGGTGGGTTTCTCCTGAGCCTTGGCGCTTTCCCCTGCTCACCTCTAAAAACCCTTCCTCTTAGGACCTTTGCTAGAGAGAAACCTGCCCTCACCGGTTTCCCTTCTTTCTGTCCTTCCCCTTCACCTCAGTGGGTCCATCACCCTCTGACCTAATCCGTAATAGGCACCCCTGGTCTAGGCCCTGGGAGCTCCCTGTCCAGGGAGAAGTGAGGTGGGAACTGGCAGCCATATGGCAGACAAAGGAGAGGTGGTATGCCTAGAGCCGATGTTGGTGGAGGCTTGGAGAACACTTGCTGGAGAGGGAACAACCTGGCTGTATCTTACCAGAGGGTTGCAGGGGCACTGAGACTGGAGGGGGCCCAGGTTAGCTGCACTGGGGGACAGGACTTGTCATTACATGCTAGCAGCTGCTCCAGTGCAGAGGCCTCTGGTCTTGGGGTGATTGTAGGACTCAGGTGGAATGTGGGGCTTGGGGCTCCTGCAGGGGCTGGGACTTTTCTGAGAGTTTTGCCGCTACTCATTTTGGGGTGCTATATCCTAATCCTCACAGAGAGGTCCAGTGGGCTGTCTAGTTGTAGACTTGTGGGGTGCCTGCTCTCTAGTAGGGACAGGAAGGACATCAGTACAGAAACTGGAGGGGAGTCTCCCAAATACCTGATAACAACACAGAGGTGTGCCTAGAACACACTGGTAGTAAGACTTTTCTGTAGTTTGTGGAGAATGGCACATTCTTTTTTTTTTTTTAATAGAAAGTTATATTTATTTATTTATTCATTTATTTTTATTTGACCAGAGAGGGACAGAGTGAGAGAGAAAGGAAAAGTGAGAAAATAAGCTGCCAGGTCCAAGGCTCGAACTGCAGCCAACCATGTGGGAGTCTAGCACCTTTAACCACCACACCACTGGGTGGTGGGCCCAAGCGGCACGTTCTTAAATAGAACTATGCATTTTCCTAGTTTCTTCACGTCTGCACCATGACACACATACCTTATCCCTGTGCATCCGTTCTGCCAGCAGAGCTCCCTGGGCCCAGGCATCTCCCTGGGGGAGCATTTGCTGGGGCCCGCACCATACTCCCACAGAGAGAGAATGTGGCCACAATGCAAGGAACCACGCACCTGAACTGAGAAGAGCAAGGGCCAGGTGGGATCCTGGGTCCACTGGAGAGGTTGCGGGGTTTCACATGATATGGGTGCGAAGTGGCTGTGTCCACTGTGCTGAGAGGAGCAGTACAGGCCAGTCATGCTGGAGTGGATCAGAAGCCACGAATTGCAGCCATCAATTTTTATGATGGGGCCTTAGTCTCCTCGGCTCTGCAAGGTCTGGTGATGGTGCCCCTGTGTGTTTAGTGAGAACACTGGTGAAGATCCTTTCCTGACCCAGAGGGAAGCGAGAACTTGAAGGCATTTTACTGAGCTCGGTTCAGGGCTGCGCTTACAGGGTGAGGATCCCTCTGAGGGGGGGGGGTCCATGGGTCATGGGCACCTGTGGGGGCAGAGCTTCTGTGGACCCCTTCCAGCAGCACTTGTCTCCTTGCAGGGCTCTGGCCCTGTACTGTCTGGCCTAGCCTACCGCTCCTGACGCTGTTAAGCTCTAGTGAAACCTCTAGGCTCCTGGTCACTCACGGCTGGGGTGTTGAGTGAGCAGAACCCTGGACTAGACAGGGAAGGAATTGGGAGCAGAAGGAGCCAGGGAAGCTGTGTTCAAAGCAGCCATGTGGCTTGACGACCTGCCACCTGCCAGCCACACTCCTGCCTGGGGTCCCACAGCCCAGATCCTTTTCCCATCTCAAGCCTGACCCTTGTTTTGGGAAGAGGCTTCTAGGTCAAGAGTGCCCATTGAACAGCAGCTCAGCTACTGCGTGACTCTTTGACTCTATGCCACCTGAGGGCTCTCTTGGGTTCCCCTGCACTCCAGGGTGGCACCTTCACTCGATTGTAGACATTGTGATGGTAAATGTTGGGACCAGCAGATGGAGTAATGGCTATGTTGCTGGACTCCCATGTAGTCGACCGCGGTTCGAGTCTCGGACGCGGTGGCTTAAAGTCACACTGGGCACACACACACGTGCCCAAGATCCCGAGACGAGAATGGAGGAGAAGGGATTGCGGCGTGGTCATCCTCCCTCGGGGGTGATTTCTCACGTTCTGTCTCTCTCTCTGTCTTTCCGGCGAGCGCACGCGCCCTATAGCAAAAACCTCTCCAAAAAAAAAAAAAAAAAAAAATGCCATCTGCCAGTTATCCAGTGCTTCTAACCTAGGTGCTGGGCTCCGGCAGTCCAAGAGCAGATCTTCTGACATTCCTGTGGCACAGGCCTGCTCTTTGCCTTGTCCTCTTCACGCCATGTCCACTTGACTCTTTCTGAAGGATGAGGGTGCTAACCCTGAACCAAGGGAGCTGTGTCCCAGAGAATGCCCCCCAGAGACAACCCCTCCCTACCCAGGTGTGGGACTTCACAGCTGCTGCTGGCCCTGTAAGACCATGTATGCAGCCTTACCCCTGCTCACTCCCAGAGGAACCTTGAGCCCAGAGAGGTCCGGCAGCCCTGGGGAGCTGTGTGCCCTGCAGCCCACTGGAGCCAGTTCTGAGCCGTGTTGGCAGTAGCAGATCTCTGCCAGTAGCCTGTGGCAGCCTTCGGGCTGGTCCTGTAGCCCCAAGGGGTTATCTACAGGAAGGAGGCCCCAGCTTTGACTCGTCCTCTATTTTTGAGTGGGCTGAAGGTAGACTCTGCTGCAGGCGGCAGGACTGGTACCCTGGGGGCTTTGGTGGGTGGGTTTTTAATTCTATTTTATTAAACAGTAACATTTTATATATCAGAAACTGTAAACTCTGCACACTTGGGGAGAGCTTGAAAAGCTGCTTCAAGCTGCCTGTCAGTTTATTAGTTGAGCGGCACGTATTGACATACTATAAAAAGTTATGTAACTTCATAGAATTCATTCGGTAAAGGTTCCTTAGTGCCTCCCAGACAAGCCATCCGTCACTGGCGGCTGAGATGCAAGCACTGTTTGGGGCGCATGGCTGCTCACGACGTGCAGCTGAGCACCTCCGTCCCTGGTGGGCCCCAGGGTGGCTCGTGCCAGAAGGTGGCCAAGGTGCGAGCAGGGAAAACACCCTACAGCCCTCTGGGGTCTGCATGTACAGATGGATTAGGAATGGGACATGTGTTGTGCACCCCACCCCCCATTTCTCACTGTGTATTACTGATCTGGGAGGGAGGACCCAGGACAAACAGATGGAAGGAAAGCCTGGTGGGCTTCCTAGGTGCAGGGATCTTACCTCGCCTCTGCTCTCCTCCACCTCTACCCATTTGTTTTTCTTTCATTTCTAGTCTTCCCCCCTTCTTTCCTCTGTTTCTTTTCTGTTCTCTCATCGTCTGTCAGAGCACGTCCTTCTGTCCCTCTCTCTGCCTTGACCTCTCTTCACTCCTTCCCTCACCCCCAGACTCCTGTCTCCTCTCACTGTGGCAGTGTCAGCAGTTTTTCCGGTGAGGTTGTGTGGCACTGGGTGTGTCCCCAGGGTAGACACACGTACTGCAAGTTATAGGGGCCCTCCACGTGCAGGTACAGGGGAGTGGCAGCTGTAGGTGGGGAGGACGGGGCCAAGGGACTTTGAAACTCACCACCTCCTTCAGAGGCGTCTCATTCTACCCATTTAGCTTAATCAGTCAGTTCTAATGTGGAACATGTTTTGATTCTGGTAGAAACATTTTAGCAAAACAAACTGGAGATGTTGAGATGGGAGAGTCCCAGTAGCCTCTCTCTGGTGAAGTCTGTGCCATTTTGCACGGATTTTATTTATTCCATTTAATAAAGCGGCTGCAGAAGTTGGTAGCATATGTCATGAATCCTCTGTCGACGGAGCTATAAATATGCAGCGCGTGCCACCTTGATTCAACATATCAGCCTGATTTGTGTTTCCAATTTATTTAATTAAAACAGATTATGGTGCTGCTGGCTGCATGGAGGTATGTGGAAAATCCCAGTTTGAGATTGCAGTGGATCTGAAATAATTTCTGTCTCCCAATTTAGGAAAAAACAAGCCTCATAACTTTTCCCTCTCCTCGATTTCTTCTGTGAGACTCACGCAGCGCAGTTTGTTCTGTGGTCTTCTTTTTGCGCATGGTTTGGCTTTAAGAAGGATGTGTCTGCAGGCCCAACGTGTTATTTTTCTTACTTATGAAAGTGTTTATTTACTGAGCTCCCTGTGTAGAGAACTTAGGGCAGCTATACTGTACAAAGCACAGATAAAACAAAATGAAAAACCTCAGAACAGACAAAGGTTAGCAATGTGTTAAGGAAAAGTGGACAAAGGTGGTAAGGAGGAAGAAATAATAGCAGATTCTAGTACTGTTTGACCACAGGATGCAGGAAGTGGGGGCTCCGCCCCTATTGGGGCAGAGGTGACTGCCCAGGGGTCTGTCTTACTCTGAGGAGGAAGGCTCTGCACGCCACCTCTCAACGTGAACAGGAGGACTGCCACTTGTGGTATGGGTTATTTACATTCTTTTGTTTAATTCTCACAATAGCTCTGTTAGGTGGGGCTTAGATACCCATTTTATAGGTGCAGTAAAAATGCTCTAAGAAGTGAGATAATTAAAACATGTAGAGGGGCCAACAGGTGGCATGGTGATTAAGGTGCTGGACTCCCCCGTGGCCGACCACAGCTCGAGTCCCAGACCTAGCAGTTTGCTTTCTCATTCCCCCTGGCCACCACTCTGTGTGTGTGTGTCTGTCTGTCTGTCTGTCTGTCTGGTGAGGGCATGTACCCTACAGCAAATCTAAAAATAATAATAACAAATAAAATTAAGATAAGTAATTTTTTAAAGAATTATTTTATTTAACTTTCTCTCTCTCTCTCCCCCTCCCTCCCTCCCTTCCTCCTTCCCTCCCTCCCTCCCTCCTTTCTTTCTCTCTCTTTCTTTCTTTCTCTCTTTCTTTCTTCCTTCCTTCCTTCCTTCCTTCCTTCCTTCCTTCCTTTCCCTTCCTTCCTTCCTTCCTTCCTTCCTTCCTTCCTTCCTTCCTTCCTTTCCTTCCTTTGCTTTCCTTCCTTTCCTTCCTTTCCTTCCTTCCTTCCAGTTTGATTGGCCAAAGAGAGAGAAAGAAAGAGAAAGTGAGAAAGCAAGCCACCAGGTTCAGGACTTGAACCACGGTCAGCCATGTGGGAGTCCAGTACCTTTAACTACCATGCCACCTGCTGGCCCCAAATAAGTAATTTTTTAAAAAAGAAAAAAAAAAAAAAAAAACAAAAAACAAAAAACATGTAGAGCTGGCCCTATAACCTAGTGGTCAAGGGAGACAGGTCCAGCATGGCTTACTACTGTTCCAATCTTGGCCCTGGTGGCTGGAATAACATAATAGGCATGTGTGCATGCATGTCCCAATCCCCACAGGACGGAGAAATAGAGGAAGGGATTGTGATGTGACTGTGCCCAATGGGGGTTCCTCCCAACTATCTCTCTGGTGGTGCCTGTGCCCTCTGGCATTTAAAAACAAAACCATGTGGAGATTGTCAGTTGTTGAAGGGTACCCAGCTGGTAAGTGGAAGATAGTGAGATTTAAACTCTGGTTGTCTTGCTCCAAATTAAACCCTTAAAACGTAAGTTTCGGCATCTCTGATTGAGTAGGTGTGGACTGGAGCTAAAGAATGCACTTTTTTTTTTTTGGAGAGGTTTTTGCTATAGGGCACGTGCGCTCGCCAGAAAGACAGAAAGAGAAGTAGAGACGGAAAGTGAGAAATTACCCCCCCCCCAGGGGGGATGGCCACGCCACAATCCCTTCTCCTCCATTCTCCTCTTGGGATCTTGGGCACACACAGACACGCGCCCAGCGTGAGTTTAAGCCATCGAGTCCGGGACTTGGACCACGGTCAGCTACATGGGAGTCCAGCGACATAGCCATTACGCTAACTGTTGGTCCCAAGAATGCACACTTTTAACAAGTTCCGGATGATACTGAGGCTGCTCATCCCAGGCCCGCATTTTGAGAACCACTGCCCTGAAAAGTCCTAAGCTGTGCCCTGTGAGTATGGTGGGCTGAACTGGGTGGGGCAGGGTCCCAGCCCCTCTGCTCAGGAGTGCCTGCTTTGCCCTTTGAGTATCTTGTGTGGGGCCTGAGCACCCACCATGAAAGCCCGCCCAGCAGCTAGGAAAGCTGGGCTTGTGGCTGTCCTCTGGCCAACGTCCACAGGCCATGCCCCTCAGGGACACTGTCCAAGCAGAACAGGCGCTGACGCCTCAAATGGCCCTGGTTTGTGGCCTGGGAAACCTTTTATGATGGCTGGCATTTTATGTCCTTTTTTTTCACACTTTGTCACAAACCCACGTGCAGACTAGACCTGGAAGGCAGGAGTCCCAGGGCTTCTGCCTCCTCTTCTGTGTTAACTGTGACCTTGAGGGTGTGGGGGGACCGCTGCCTTCCTTGGGCTCCAGTCTCTCCGGTGCAGGACTTGTGTTCTCAGGATCCTCTCAGCTGCAGAGTCCTGCTGTTCGGGCCATCAGGATTTTCCGGTGTCCTGTCTCAGCCCATGCCCACCTGCAAGTCTCCCCGATGTGCCCTGGCCTGCCGCATGCTGGCAGGGGTGCTAGATCATCAGGCAGCAACTTCTCACCTCGGGATAAAAATAGCCCAGCCAAGGTCTCAGTGCAGCATCTACGTGTCGCAAATGGTGTGTGGCCTGGGGCTCGTGTCTAAGCACACGCAGCCACCTGGCTCGGCTAAAGAACAGCTGGGTCTATACCAGGAGCCGTGTGGCCGGTAGGTCACTGTGAGGCAAAGGTAGTGCTATGACCACTACCAGGGATATGGGACTGGGAGTGGCTGGATGGTGGGGTCCAGCAGAGCTGGTTTTTCTGTGCTGTGTGATGATCTGCCCTTGGCCTGCCACCCTGGGTGCTTCCTCTTCCCGTGGCCTGCCACCTCTGGGTGCTTCTAGCTCTGGGTGCGCTTGGCCCCTCTTGGGGAAACTGAGCCTTGCATCTGAGAATCATCCTCCCTCAACCTCCTCTAGTCCTCACTCTTCCAGCCAGACCTGCAGCCCAGCCCATTTCGCCTTCATGGTCCCACCTACAGCGGGGATAATTGGGTCAGTTCTCTTGTAGTAGGCACTTAGGGCCATGGAGGAGAGGCTGGGGACAGTGAAGCCCCTGGATTTCCTGGGAGCAGCCTTCTAGCCTGCATACCCTGGCTTCCTGGCTGTCAGTTCAAGCTCCCTGCAATGTCTTGGGAAACCCTTCTCTATGTTCCACCCTCTCCCAGGCTGCTCAGGGTCCCTCCAGAGCACAGGGCCAGCATGAGGTTCTCATCTCACTGGGGAGGACACCGTGGGAGGGCTGGGCAAGGGTTCAGTTAGGCTGGCCCAGGGAATGAGAGGTGCCCAGGTCCTCTGAAGGTGGTTTCACTGGCCCAGCACAGGTCACACAGTCTGTACCCCCATATCTGGGCTGAACATGGTTCTGTAGAAGACACTCTGCTGACCTACAGCTACCCTTGTCACACAAGAGCCTGTTTCTCTGAGTCCAGCCTGAGGTTGCGCTCTCTGGGAAATCTTACTCAAGCTACTCTTCGGGGAGGAAACAAGCCCCAGACTTGGGGACCTGACCAAGGCTTCCAGCCCGCTGCCTCGGAGCTGTATGCGCCTCCTTCGTGGGGCGCGAGCTCCTCAAGGTCAGGCCTTGCTCTCCGCTCAGCCTCTGCATCTTGGGCAGAGCCAGAAGCTTGAACAGCGTGAGCAGAATGAATACGACGGGCCCACCTTGTACCAGGCCCTCACTTAGCTGTGCAGGCCAGCGGGCTGAGCTGGTGCAGGACGTGGGGCTTGAGGACAGGATGCCTATGGGGAGGGGGGGACAACTAGTGAGACCAGGGTCCCTTGACCGTGTTTATTGCTTAGATGGCAGCCTGGCTGTAGCAGAAAATCTCAAGGAAAAAGCAAGAATAAATCAGCTGCGTACTCAGCTCCTTTTCCTGAAGGCACTGCAGAGGCAGGCAGGACCCAGCCACAAGGAGCTGCTCTTAGAAATGAGATGCTTTTCATTAAGAGACGAACTGGCAGCACCTGAGCCCTGCGCCTGCCTGCCGCCTCAGCTGGGTGCTAGGAGGTGACTGCCCTCTGGATCTTGCCCTCAGTTCTCAGGGCGCCCCAGGCCCTACGTGCCCTGGGGCATGTTTCTCTATGAGGGGAGGCAGCCATCGCTTCTCCTCCTCTCCCTCCATTATGAGAGGTGTCATGCTCAGGCCTGGAAAGGGGGCCTCATGGTGACTGTGACGGGGCTCTCCTCCCGGAGTGAGGCCTGGTCTTGTGCATCCTCTTCCCATGGACCCTGCGTGTCCATCTGAGATGATGCAGCTGGGCCCATTGCTCAGGCCTTATGGGGGATGGGGCCTGGGGCTTCAGAAGTCTTGAGATCTTAGAAAGGATCTGCTATTTAGAGGTGGAGGTGGTGCCTGGCTAGGGCCACCAGCCAGAGGCCTGCATGTCCTCCCATCCCCAAGCACCTCACAGTTTTGGAAGCTAGAAGTCTGAGACGAAGGCCTCAGCAGGGCTGGTTCTCTCTGCAGGCTCTGAGGAAGGATCTCTTCTTTCAGGCCTCCCTCAAGCTTCTGGTGGCCTAGCAGTCCTTAGCTTGTGGTGCATCTCTCCTGTCATCACATGTCCTCCTCCGTGTGTGTCTGTCTGTCTGTCTGTCTCTCCTTCTTAGGAGGACCCCAGTCATTGCATTTAGGACCTACCCTTAGTACAGGGATGACCTCATCTTGATGTCCTTAATGTAGTTATAACTGCAAAGCCCCTATTTCCAAGTAGGATTATGTTCACAAGTATTGGAGTTAGGACTTGACTTCTTTTTGGGGAACACAGTTCAGACTATCCCAAGGAGGAGGGTGAGTTTTCCTGGTGAGTCCTGGTACTGGTAGAGCAAGCCCCAAGCATGAGGGACCATGTGGCTTCCCCAAGATTAACTGTGTCTGGTCACTGCTGTTGGGAGGAATCAGGGAACAATTCCCGGAGGCAGTGTGACTCGGGGACCATGTCCTGTAGATGGGATCCATGACCCAGGCCTCATGTGTAACTATGTGGCATTGGTGGAAAAAAGATTCTGTCTATGGTTTTCCAGCTTTAGGGGGCTTAGAACCGTCCTCACAGCAGAAGCCTTTCCTTCCAGCGCTGGGTCACATGCACAGAGCAGAGTGATGGTAGGGGTTCTGGTGACAGGGAATGTGCTGGATATGACCACCCTATCCCAGCCTTGTCTCTTGGAGAGCATAGATGCTGGCTGCCGGGACTCCTGAGCTGACCTGTACACAGGGTTTGCTCTTACAGACATTTTTCTGGGTAGAGATCATATGACTTTAATAAGAGTTGCAAGGGGAATTGTAATTTGAGAAAGTGAAGAATCCTTTATTACTTTATTTACTTATTTTGTATGGCAGGGAATCCTCCTGCCTGGCCTTGGAGACCTGCACATTGTCTTCCCTCAGTCCCCTGAAGCTATCCATGCCTCTGATTTTTTGACCCTGGTGAAGCCTGGACATGGGGTCAGACAGTCAGACTGGCAGTGCTCTGGAGTTTTCTGGCTTCTCTGTCATGCCTTATTCTGGTTGGAATCTCCTGGGTCAGAAGTTGCCATGATATCCAACCCTTCTTGCCTGTTTTACCTCACTTTTCCGCCTATATTCTGTAGCTCTGAAACTTTGGCATCACTTCAAAATAATATTTTGTTCATTTTTTAATTGCTAGGGGCATGTACACTTGCTAGAGAGAGAGAGAGAGACAAGGAGAAAGTACCTCCCAATGGAGCATGGTCACACTTCAATCCCTTCGTCTCCATTTCTCTGCCCTGTCAAGATTTTGGGCAGGTATGCACACATGCCGGGCAGTTTTTTATTAAGCTGTCAGGGCCGGGACTCGAACAGTTGTTGGCCATGTGTGATCTAGCTCGCTTAACTTCTAAACTCCAGGGCTGGCCTCAAGTAACATTTTAAAAGAAATCAGTTCTAGGCCAATACCACTCCAGGGCAGTGACCCAGGCTGCTGTTTGGTCTCTTTCGTGGTGGGAGCTGGCCTCACTCACTGAGATGGCAAGAATCTTCTGAGGGTCACTGCTGCTCCCACCTCAAGAAATACCTTGCAAAGCAGTCTTCTGGTGCCAGGGTGCCACTTGGGTTTGGGGATCAATCTTCAGAGTCTTTTTTTTTTTTAATTTCTGGGGATTTTAATTTTTAAAAGTCAGTATTATGGGTGGGTCCTCTAGCCTAGTGGTTAGGGAAGCTGGATCCCACATGGATGACATAGTTTGAGTTCTTGCCAGCTGGTCGAGTGTGTATATGTGTTCAAAATTCCAATAGGTTGAAGAAGCAGAGAAGAAGTGATTGTGGAGTGACCACAACCCATGGGGGGGGTACTTTTTCCCTCTCTTTCTGTCTTTGTGTCTCTCTCTGGCAAGCATACATACTTTCCCAACAATTAAAAAAAAGAACTTTGTTGAAATATAAAATATACGCAGTGCAATTCCCCACTTCATATGTACAATTTGATGAATGTTGACAGATGTGTGAAGTCTGTGTCCTCACAGACTACATCCATGATACAGAACACCTCCTCCACTGACCCAGGAACTGCCCTGGTGCCCAGCTCAGCCGGTTCCCCGCCCCAGCTCCTGGAGACCGCTGGCTTGTGGCCTGCTACTATAATTTTGTCTTTTTCTGGAGCGTCACGTAAATGGAGTTGCAGGATATGTTTGTCATCTATGACTTAGCATAGTGCTTTTGAAATTCATCCACGTTGTATCAGCAGTTCATGTATTTTTATTACGAAACAGTATTCCATCGTATGTTCTATCAAAGTGTGTTTATCCACTTGCTAACCGATGGATGTTAGGTAGTTTCCAGTTCTTGCTTATTATGAATAAAGCTGCCATGAATATTTGAGTCCCAGTCTTTGTGTAAACAAATGCTTTCGGATCTCTGGAGTATATATCTAGGAGTGGGACTGCTCGGTTTAACGTCCATAAGAAACTGCCAAACTGTCTTCCAAAGTGGCCGTGCTGTTTTGTATCTACTAGCAACGTGTGGGAGCTCTCACTCCCCATCCTTGCCAGCATGGCTATTGTCAGTCTTTTTAATTGTATCCAGTGGGACAGCAGTGCATTTCATGTGGTTTAAATTCGCACGTCCCTAATGACTAATACTGTGTAGCTTTTTGTGTGCTTCTTTGCTGTTCCTGTGTCATCTTTGGTGAAGTTTCTGTTCTGATGTTTTCTTCCTCTCTTGTGCTTTGCCTGCCAGTTCCAGCCGCCTGGGCTTCTGTCTTCTCAGCTCAGTGAGCCTGCCTTCTCGGGTCCTTGGGGGGCCCTCAGGGCAGTAAGCTAGGACAGTAGCAGGCCTGGGTCTGGAGAGTCCTCAGAGCTGGGGCAGTCACGGGGATCCTGAGGGTCCTTGGAACAGCAAGCTGGGGTGATTATTGGCCTCCCTGCCTGAATCTCGGGGGTCCTTGGGGCTGTGAGTCTGGGTCACCTCACTTCCCTTGAAGGTCTGAGTTTGGTGCTGCCTTTCCTGCAGGGTGAGAACTATGGCTTAACTCAGGTTAAACACTATGCCAAATTTTGGCTGGTTTTCTGGTTAGTTGGGGCAAGGAGGGCCAGTCTGGTGCAGGTCCTTCCAGCTTGTCCAAGAGTAGAAGGCCCAGAGCAATTTTAGTCTCAAAAGAACCCCCTCTGGAGCTCCCATGATGCCCTGTCCCAGAAAATGTCATGAGCTTTTCTTGGAACTGATGTCTTCAGCCTTGGGGTTATTATCTCCTGGTCTCGGGCTGTGGCCATCTTAGTGTCCCTTGGTTGTATATTCCCAGTTTTCTTTGCTCAGTGATAAGGCGAGGGAGGAACAATGTTCATAGAATGTCTGCTTTGTGCCAGCGCCCCGCTGGGTGCTTCTGATGCTTTCTCTCTACTAAGCCCGCCACGTCTAACCTCCTCTCTTACACCATCCGGATAGGCTCACTGACCATTCCCACTCCAACTCCTGCTTCATCCAGGTCCACCCTCATTTTAAAAAATACAGTTTTTGGGACCAGCAGTTAACATAATGGCTATGTCCCTGAACTCCCATGTAGCCGACCACAGTTTGAATCCTGGACCTGGTGGCTTAAACTCACGCTGGGTGCATGTGTGCGTGTGCCCAAGATCTCCAGAGGAAAATGAAGGAGAAGGGATTGCTGCGTGGCCATCCCCCCTGGGGGGTGATTTCTCGCTTTCTGTCTCTCTGTCTTTCTGGCAAGTGCACGTGCCCTATAGCAAAAATCTCTCCAAAAAAAAAAAAAAAAAAAAATGGTTTTCTGGCCCAGCTGTGGTGGTACACTGCTTAAACACTGTGCCCCATGAGTTGGATCTGTATGGGAGGCCTGGGTTTGATTTCCCGTCCAACCTATAGGGTGGCTTTGGTAGCATGCACCTGTAATCTCAGAACTCAGGAGACAGGATCACGAGTTTGAGACATTGTAAAACATACGTTGCCTGGGCAATATAGCCAGAGCCTGGGCAATATAGCCAGAGCCTGTCCGAAAAGGAGTTTGGCAGGGTGGTGCACACCTGTGGTCCCACCTCCTTGGGAGGCTGAGGCAGGAGGATCCCTGTCTTTAAAACAGAAGTAAGACAAGATAATGTGTGTGTGTGTGTGTGTGTGTGTGTGTGTGTATGCACGCAAATACATATGTGTACATATGTATGTATCTGTGTGTGTGAGTGTGTGTGTAACTTCACATATGACCCTTATCCTGGTGGATTTGCCAGTAGTGATGCATTTCCTTGAATGATAACAGGGCTTTTTACTTATGTTCTTCAAATGCATTACAGTCCTGTTCTTAGAACCTCTTACTTTCTGTGCTTTCACATGACAAGCCAAAATCCATGACCTTTGCCCTGAGGAATGTCTGTAAACCTGATTAAGAAGCTCCCTTCTGCCTCCTTGCCTGCCCTTCTACCTGTGTGGTTTGGGGCATGTTTTCCCAGCCTCCTGGGAGGCCATCCTGTTGTCTGCTGAGCTCTGCCTGGGCCCCCCTGCTGAGAACCTGCCTAGAGTCCTTCTGGACTCAGGACCACGTTGTGTCCCATTCAGCTTCCTGTGGGGGAGGACACAGCATGGTGTCTGCTCGTTTCCAAGGACGGTGTGAGATTTGTACTGTTGTAATAGTAGAATTGTCCCTCTCTCCCTGATTTGTCCTGCAGAGGGACAAATTATGTTTTTAAAATGTACCTTTTTTTTAATGAAGTATAACATCCATACACAAAATGTAGATTGTAAGTATATATAGTTTGATGGATTATCACAAGTAGCCACCACCCACATACAGAGAAAGAGAGCCCTACTAGCACCCTGGGAGTGCCCTTATCACAGCAAGGGGATGACTTTGCCTCTCTGTCCTTTCTTTTTTCTCTTTCTCTTTTTGGAGAGGTTTTTGCTATAGGGCGCATGTGCTCGCCAGAAAGACAGAGAGAGACAGAGAGACAGAAAGCGAGAAATCGCCCCCCCCCCGGGGGGGGGGGATGGCTATGCTGCAGTCCCTTCTCTTCCATTCTCCTCTTGGGATCTTGGGCACGTACACACACGTGCCCTGCGTGAGTTTAAGCCACCAGGTCCGGGACTCGAACCATGGTCAGCTACATGGGAGTTCAGTGACATAGCCATTACAATAACTACTGGTCCTGTCTCTGTTCTTTCTTGAAGGTAGCTGTTGTGATCTCTACAAGTTGTCTTTCTCCATGGTTAAATGACCTGGGGTTGCATATTGGATCCACACTCAGGTATCCTTCCGTGGATAAGTGCAGGCAAATGCTTGATTCAAAATGCAGTGCCTGCCATGGCTTCAAGCCAAGTTTCTGCCAGTGATTCTGGTTTTCAGAATCTCTCTAAAATCTCATTGGCCTCCATCCTGTTTGCTCTAATTCCAGGCCCCAGGTCATGTGAGGATTTGAGAAGCAGACTTTCTGGATTTATTTCTAGCCATTGGTTGGAATTGTTGGACAGAATGGGCCTAGGGACAGAGACAAGTTTCATAGATTGACATCTGTCTAGTAGGCCAAAGGGTTTGCTTTAAGTTGCTTTAAGCAAGTTGTAAACGAACTTGTTTTTGGGCCCTGATTGCAAGGTTGTATCCATACAGAAACCTTGTTGGAATGTTCTGAAAAACATCTACAGTGTTGTTCTGGCCCAAGTATCCAGAGCCTGGCTGTGAAGCTGAGATCATTGGGGCCTGACTTGTTCTCCCCATGAGCCTGGACAGGCTCCCAGTGGTCACTGCTCCATGTCTCAGCATGCTCATCACTGCTCACTTGTTCACCAAGTCTGTGTGGCAGAGTGCCTGAGGGCGCAGGGTGGGCCAGGCAGCCCTGCACACCTGCGTGTAGAGAAATGTGTGCTGTTGTCTGGGCCCACCTTCTGCCACCTGTGTTTCCAGGAACTGTGTCTGCTGCCTCATTATCTCATGACTGGAGGGAGATCTCTTCCTCTGTGTCTTTGAACAAACTCATCACCTTCCCTTTGTCCTCCACACGTGCTCATACATACACATCCTTACAGGTACACAGACATGCACACACATACTTTCTTCTGCAGTACCTTTGTCTTAGTGACTCACTGAGGCCAGGACTCTAACTTCACTCCTGCCTCCTATCTCACCCCCAGAACTGCTTGGCCTCCAGCCTGTGGATCCCATTCTCTGAACAGGTTCCTCCTGTCTCTTTCACAGCCACTGTGGTGCTGGCTTCCAGCTCCACACCTTGGCTGGTCCGTGGCCTCTTTCCTAGGTCTCCCTCTAGGCTGTGACCTTGGGGGTCTTAGGAGACAACCTACCTGACCTCACCCTGTCCGAGTATTTGCAGTAGGAGGGTGGTAAGGACAAAGGCAAAGTTGTGAGATGGAACTCAGGAAATGGAACCACCCCGCAATGGAGGGAAGGAAAGAGTGGAAAGTAAAGGGGTTTGAGAAGGGGTCCTGTTCAAGGAACACAAGATAACCACCAGGTGAAGCAAAGCAAGTAAAGAAAAGATGTAGGAGAAAGTGGGGCCTTGAGACAAACTCTTGGAGAGCCCTGGGTCTGGTGTGGTGGAGGGAGACGACCCAGGGCTCTTGGCCCTTGGCACAGGACTGACATATTGGTCTGTTTTTCTCTTATACCAAAAAAAAGCACAGGATGAGGCTGAGCATGACTGGGATTCAGGATATCACTGGGATTCAGGGCATCACTGGCATTGGTCCATGCATGGTCTTCTTGAATGTGTGTAAATGTTGTTTGTTTGAAGAGCATATGGGATCCCACATTCCAACTCAAGGCTTCAACATCCCTCATAACTGATGTCTATCTGCCATGTGCTTATGTCTGTCTTTTTCAGAGGTACCTGTCTCCCAAGTTCTGTGTTTATTATTGACTTGTTTTAAATTGATAGTTTGATCGCATATATGTGAATGCAAACAATGTAACATCCAGTTTAATTCTGAACATCAGAGAACGAGTGACACCCTTGACATCTGAAGTTTGCTTGCTCTACTTTGCCACATGTGCAAGCTGTGTGGTGAATGGACTTTTGCTTGAGTACAACCAGATTTTCATTCATTCTCCTGCCAGTTGGTATCTAGTATCTCCAGTTTTTACTCATGACTCGACTCATGCAGTGCAGGTGGGGTCTGTTTTGCCCATCTCTGCTATCGACTGTTTAATATACATATTTTAATATATCTGGATATTATGCTGTGGCTTGAATGTGTCCCCAAAGACTTGTGTTGAAAACTGGTTGCTATGGAGAAGGGTAGAAGTACAATCCAACTATGGTGTTGAGAGGCCTTTGGGAAATGTTTAGGCATCAGGGTGGGGCCCCTATCATTGGGTACTTGTAGGTTCATAAAGAGACCCAGATGCGGACAAAGACATACTTACTCTCGCTGTCTTGACAGCTGAAGGCCAGTGCTGTCTTGGAACTCATACAGAGAGTATGAGTTCCCACCAGCAAGAAAGTCTTCACCTTAGTCCCTTGACCTCAGACCTCCAAATCATGAATTGAATTGGTCTCTGTTCTTACAACTTACCCAGTTTTTAGATACTCAATTAATAAGTAGCAGAGAACGGACTAAACCAGGTACAATGATTGAATTATATAATATGCAAATATTAAGCTTTAAGGAAATAGCAAATTATCCTCTATACTAATTTTCATTCCTTTTATCAGTATATATAAGATCCAATTGATTTACATCATTTCCAACTCTCAGTATTGCCAGAATTCTTCATTTTTTTGCCCACTGGATGCCAAGTGGTATTTCATTGTTGATCTTGATTTGCATTTTTCCTAATTGTCAGCGATGTTGATTACGTTTTGTATGTTTATTGACCATATGCGTTACCTTTTCTGGAAAATGTGTGTTTGCATCTTTTGCCCATTTTTCTGTCATGTTGTTTATTTTTCTTCACGTTGCTTTGTAGTTGCTCTGTTTACGTTCCTGATACTAATCAGGTAGAGAACGCTGTCACCATCTGCTCTATGTTCCCCATGGTCATGAGATAATGGTGGGGAGGGGCTCTCTTTGTGGGGCAAAGTGAAAGGATTATATGCTGAGAGCAGGTGGGAAGGGGGGCCTGGCAGTGACCTCATCACTGACCACTTGGCAGGTGTGGATATGACTTCACTCCTGAGCCTCAGGGTCTGTCCTCCTACAGTAAGGGCCAGTAAGAAAACCCATCTTCCATGAGGGGTGGGTGACTTGGAAGAGCATGACAGCAGCAGGGTGTTGACTGCAGGGGGTCCCCAGAGGAGAAGTTTCTTGGTGGTGCTGCCTCTCAAAGACCTGCTGGCTTCATGGGAAACAGCAAAGGGATATGTCCTCTAGCCTTTCATAGCCCAGCAGTGAGAGGATTCTCTATACCAACCCCAGGCTCTGCTATTGTCCCGGCTCTGCAGGGTCGATCTCATCCTTGCTGTATAAATATTTGTGCTCTGTCAGCCTGTGGGTGTTGGTGAATTTGCAGACTGAGCCGTGATGCCCACTCAGGTCTATGGATGTTCCCATTGCCCCCTGTTTCTGCCTCTGTGCACATCACTTCCTGCCCACCAACGGTGGCCTCTGCAGAGCCTATGTGGTCGCTGTGCCCTCTGTTCCTAGCCTCCCTGTGCCACATATCCCTCACTGTGCCTGCCTGTTGGCTGTGCCTGTTTCTTGATATTCAGGCTGAGGGGAGACTGAGAAAGCTGCTCGTGAGAAGGTCCTTGCTGACCCTCCGGCCTGGCATCAAGCTCAGCTCATGTCTCATAATGAAATGGGGTTGGTTTTTACCTTTGTTTTTTTGGCTTGGATTTGTAGATATTATTTAGGAAGAATCATTTTTGCAGTAATGAGTTTTTTTTTTTTTTTTTTTTTTTTTTTTTTTTTTTTTTTACTCCTGAGTTGCCAGTGCTTTCCCTGCTTTACTTTCAGTCCTGCAGGGCTGCAGAGTAACGATGGGCTTTTAATGGACATCACGGCCTAGTACAAAGAGGGTCAGCACACAGGAAACAAGGGTTTGGCTTAGGAAGGACCTTAGGAAACACGATTATGGCTGAGAGATCGTTCTCCCCACCACCCTCGGTACGGAGTGCTCAGGCCTCCCTTTCATGCAGGCCTTTGGGAGCCAAATGCTGACTCCTGCTGGATAACTGACTACATGTCTGGTGGGGCTGGGTTTGAGTCTCACTCTCCTTCCTTGGACAAGAGTGATTCTCTTTTCCTCCATTGCAGCTGAGAACTAGTGCTTTCAGGGAATAAGAGAAATGAAGATTTTCTACTGAAAATTCAGCCTCCAGCCCTCAGTCTCGAGTGGTAGGGTGCCCCTGTATCCTTCTCTCTGTATCTCTCTGCCTCTCTCTGTCGTCTCATTTTTTCGTAATGTTTCTTTTTCTTTTTTTCTTTCAAATTTTTTAAGGTAAAGTATTCTCTTGGCTTTCACATCTTCCTTTATCTTGCTAATAATCCCCTTTCTCCCGATACCATTTAGGAGAGGCAAGAGCAGGCCTTCTGAGAAGACTCCTCTATTGCAGCTGATACTAGTGTATTTTTTGCTTTTAAAAAAATGAATTTGGGGGGTTGTTTTTTTCTTTCTCTCTCTCTCGCTCTCTCTTCTCTTTCTCTGTTTTCTTTTCCTTTTTTTTTTTTTTTTTAACCTCATTACTTTGCTGTTTAGCCTCCATGCACGAAGTGTCTAGAAGATCTAAGGGAACCATAGCCAAACATCTGAATACTATCAGGGTCAACTCAGTGAATATTCCTCAATACCCACCGAATCTGCTGCACAAAAAGGTAAAAATGTAACGGCAAAGAGATCGCAGATCCCCTCCTGCATACCCCTGAATGTTCAGATTGACCTTCTAGAAATTAGGAAGAAACATATAATCCATCAGGTGACTAGAAATCACCACAGAGGCACAAGAAATATGAAAAATCAAGATAATACCTACCCCAAGGAAAAAGAATAACTCCTCTTCATCCACAGACAGTTCGTGGAACTCGGAAATGTTTGATAGAGAGTTTAGAATATTCATAGTGACAAAGCTAACAGAGATGCAAGAGAAGAGAGATAGTGAACTCCAGAAGAGATAGGAGAAGAGATCTGAAGAGTTCCAGGAGGTGAGGAAGTTCTTGCACAATCTGAAATAGGAAATACACATCATAAAAAAGAATCAAACGAAACTGTTAGAGATGAAGGCTGTAATACAGGAAATCAAAACTTCCCTTGAAAGTATTAAAAGCAGACTAGATCATACAGAAGATCGAATCTCAGATTTAGAAGAAAGAATCACTGGCCTAGAAAAATCTGCAACAAAAACTGAGAAAACAGTCCAAAAAAGTGAGAATAATATATGAGAAATACTAGATACCATTAAACGTCCAAACATCCAGATAATTGGTATCCCAGAAGGTGAAGAGACTAATGAGGGCATTGATAATCTATTCAATGAAGTCCTGGAAGAAAACTTTCCAGACCTAGAGAGGCTTCAAAGACCCAGTCCCAAGAAATACAAAGAACTCCAAGTAGAACCAACCCAAAAAGATCTTCTCCAAGATTCATTATAGCCAGATTGACCAAAACCACAGACAAAACTAATACTGGCAAGAGAGAAACAGTAAGTTACCTACAAAGGGTATCCCATCAGGCTAACAGTGGACCTCTCATCGGAAACAATACGAGCAAGGAAAGAATGGGAAAATATATTCAAAGTGTTAAGTGAAAAACAATTTCAACCAAGAATACTATACCCAGTAAGATTATCCTTCATATGGGAAGAGAAGACAAGAACATTCTCAGATAAACAAAACCTGAAAGAATTTTTCGATACCAGACCAGTTCTCCAAGAACTTCTGAAGGGAGTGCTATATCTGGAAAACTAAAGTCAGACACACAGAAATAAGAGTTAAAAACCATCTAAGAAAAGGGCCAGCTTAATGTTAAGGACAAACTCGGAGTAGAATGTTATCTTCTAGAATTTAAATGGAAAGCTCTGACTACAGCAGAAGTTAGATTAAGTATATGAGACTGAGCTGGTGAAATAGAATTTTATGACTTTTAACTAAAACAATACTGATACTTTTCTATGCGTTGTACTCCAGTGATAAGGATTTTTGTCTTCTCTTGAATCTCGACAGATCCATGTACCTACTATTTGAACAGAATCCTAACCTGTTTCCTGGCTTTAAGTCTTAAGCAAAGTTCTCTTAACATTTTTTGAGTTTGATTTATTAAAGCTAAAACTGCCTTTCTCGAAATTAAAAATATATATTAAAAAAAAAAAGAAGAGTGATCCACTTCTCAGAGACAGTCCCTGTCCAGTAGGGGTGCTGCCACCTGATCCTGCAACTGCCCACTCCTTATGGGTTATTGATCAAACAAGAACGGTAGTGCTTCTGCCCAGAGACTGCAGGAGACACCTGCCATGTGGTTACCAACAGTGGCCACATAACTCTCTTGATACATTTATTTCACATTATTTTCTGGGAGAAGCGAATGATCTATTCTCACTTTGTGAATACACCCTAGCTGAATGATGTGGCTCATGAGGAAACTACACATGACTAGAGGCCAACCACTCTCATGGATAGGGGGTTTGGGGGGCAGGAACAGTGTGACTCATAGGGAGCCCTCTGCTTTTGGCCATAAGCAAGTTCCTGCTCTGGAGTTTGGCCCACACTTGTTCCCTGGTGGCCTTCGTGCCGGCCAAACTGACCCATGTCCAACATGGCAGGCCTGTGAGCTCCTGTTGGTGCTCTCTGAGGACTCGATGAGCTCCTTGTACCTGGGATTGCTCCAGCAAAGGTTGGGGCAGCAGTTAAGGTCATGACTGCGAGGATGCCATCCTCAGGAGAAGTGGAGCTTGAGGACCAACCTAGCCCCATGGCAGAGGCTGCTCTGTCAGGAGAAGGCTGCTGGGTTCTCAGGCCTTAGCATGACCATTATTGGCCTGGGTAATCCAGAGCCTCCCTTTCCTCTCTAACTTTGGGGGAAGTATGTGTGCATGTGCGTGTGTGGCGTGTGTGGTGGGGTGCTCACTCTGCTTGTATTCCTGGGTCCTGTTCTTGAGTGGAGCCTTGAGTGGTTGAGGAGCCTGAGAGATTTTCTAGGTGTGGTCTTTGTCAATAAAGTCCCCTGAGTCAGTCCTTCTGGAACATAAGACTGCCAGTGGGGTGACTGGTTTCCTCTCTCTTACAGGAGGCACTGGAGATCCTTCCCTGAATACCCCACTCTTGCCTCCACCTGTAATTCCAGAGTCCTTCTCAGGACCTCCCCTCTGTATCCTCCTGTAATTCATGGTCAGTTTTAAGCAGAAGGTTTTGGGAATGGACTTGATTTTGTTGTGTTCCCAGGTGGCCCACTTGGTTATTGTCTCCTCACTGGGGCAGCAGCTCAGGCCCTGGCAGCTGCCTGCTGCCCAGCTCAGGCCCTGTTTGCTCAGCAGGGAGCAGTGGCCACAGGGTTGGTGGGAGGAGGAGAAGGCTGCTCACTCACAACCTCTTCTTGTCTTGCAGGCTCAGCTCTCACAAGCCCTGGAGGACCTGGGAGGCCAGAAACAAAGAGCAGACATGGTAAGGCCTTAGACAGGGGCTTATCTGTTACCTTTGTGGTAAAAGGTTTAGGGTACCTCAAATCCTGGGTCCTGGGTGGGACCTCCTGGCCTCATCGGGACTTATCCAGCAGGTACCAGCATGTAGTTTCCTCTATATCTGTGGTCCTTCTCTGTCATCAGAAATAGTGCTGAGAGGGGCCTGCAGATGGCATAATGGCTACGTTGCTGAACTCCCATGTAGTCGACCGTGGTTTGAGTCCCGGACCTGGTGGCTTAAAACTCAAGCCGGATGCGTGTGTGTGCGTGCCCAAGATCCCAAGAGAAGAATCGAGAAGGGATTGAGGTGTGGCCATCCCCCCTGGGGGGTGATTTATCACTTTCTGTCTCTCTGTCTTTCTGGCAAGCGCACATGCCCTATAGCAAAAACCTCTCAAAAAAAAAAAAAAGAAAAGAAAAGAAAAAGAAATAGTGCTGAGAATGATAAGGGGATGGGTTTATACTGACACAGGGACAGTGAGACGTTTGCTGTGCATGACTGGACTGTTAGAGAAAGCAGAAGTGAAGGCCTGTGGGAGCCTGAGAAGCCTGGGAGTGTGCTGAAGCCACTAGCATGGCTGACTTTGCACACTGGATGCTGGAGCCTGAGCTCAAGTCAAGGCCAGCACATCAGAGATGCTTGTCAGCATCTGGGAAGCCTTTTTGGCCTCAGGAGTGAGGGTAGGTGGCAGAGAAGTCAGACCCTTAGCTTCAAGCCTCTTTCAGGGTGTCTGGTCTGGAAAAGGAACCACAAGTTGAGGAACTCAGAAAGAGGGCAGTTTTGTTTACAGCACCCTGGAGAGTGACTGCTTGGTCAGACACTGCCCGGAGTATCTGTGAGGAGCAGAGAATTGCCTTTGGGTTTGACAGCAGCCTTCTTCACCATCATGGTGAACGCTGTTTCCAAGGGTAGGCAAAGAAATGCTTGGCTGGATCTGGCAGCAGCTGTTGGAGCCAGGAAAGCAGACAATGCTTCTGAAGGCTTACTCCAAGAGCCGGGAAGAATGACCTTAGCTGGGCAGCAAGACTGGATGTTGGGAGAATTTTTTTATTTGATAGGCAAGAGAGTAACGTGTTTTTATACTGATGGAGTGTTCCAGTGTGTTTGGGGGAGTGGGTAATGGGGGACTGGAGAGTTGCAGAAGGGACTGGGGGCAGAAGGGCCACAGTGTCCAGGTGCCAGGAGGGAGGTGCTGGATGGTGGAAGAGATTGTTAGGGGACGTGCCTGCCAGTGCGTTCACAGTCCTTTTGAGTTGACAGTGTGAGCTCAAAGCAAGGCTGTAGTTTTTGTCAGCAATGCTCAGATCCTTCTCGGTAGGCACAGAGGGCTGGCTCATGGGGTTTGCAGGGCTGGGGTCTCCAAGGTGAGAATAGTGGGGCACTGGCACTGTGATACTTTGCTAAATGGAGGGAAAGAGCAAGCTCTAACACAGTATTATAGTATGATCCTTCCTCAGGTATGTGTCCTGTCATATGTGTGATAACCATGTTTACCTTTAGGCTGCAGAAATGCTGGTGGGTTCTTGTTTTGTTTTCCCTGTATTTTCTGCAATGAGCATTCATTGTGATGTAGTTAGAAGGGGAGCCCGTTATAACTGGGTTTTTTTTTTTGTTGTTGTTGTTTGGTTTTTTTTCTGAGAGGTTTTTGCTATAGGGCGCATGCGCTCGCCAGACAGAGAGAGACAGAGAGACAGAAAGCGAGGAATCACCCCCCCAGGGTGGATGGCCATGCTGCAATCCCTTCTCCTCCATACTCCTCTCGGGATCTTGGGCACGCACGCACACGCGCCCGGCGTGAGTTTTAAGCCACCGGGTCCGAGACGCGAACCGCGGTCGACTACGTGGGAGTCCAGCGACATAGCCATTACACTAACTGCTGGTCCCTATAACTGTTATTTAATGGGTGACCTCAGCCTCAAGCCCACAACCTTCATCCAAGATGTTTCTGAGGCCATGTGGTAAGGTGCTTTGCTGTGAGTGGCCAGTGAGAAACAGCTTATTGACTGTAGGGTGCAGTGCAGGAGCAATGAGCAGCCTGTGGGGTATGGTACCCAAATAGTGCGCAGCAGGTTCAGCAGGGTATGTAGACTGTGGGGTATGGTGCCCGAGCAGTGAGCAGCAGGTACAACAGGGTCTGGAGCCTGCAGGGTCCCATGCAGGAACATGAAGGTGGCCAACGGGAGGGCCCAGCCCCACTCAGCCTGGGACAGGAGGGCCCAGCCCCACTCAGCCTGGGACCATCAGCTGTGGACCATCAGCTGTGGACCATCCAGTGTGCTGTGCAGCTCGGTCTCCCTTGATCCAGGCCTGTAGGCTATCGGTTCTTCCTTCTCATTAGCTGGGCTTTCCAGGCTCCTTAAGGGCCCTATTTTGTGTTGACTTTGGAGAAGGCGGGGGTGGAGAGAGGGGTGTGCTTTGAAGACGTGCCTTCGTCTGCAGCAGCCCCAGGGAGACCCGGATGCTCCGAGTGTCAACATGCACGCTTCTTCTGTGTTGACCTGATTTGGAACGTGCCCAGGGGCCCTGTTGCTGTGATGTACGTGCAGCTGAGAGGAATTAGAAGTGGAGCTGTGCTGCACACACACCAAGCCGGTCACTGGGGCAGAGCAGCCTGCCCATTGCCCAGCCGTCCTTGAGCTGGGACTCTCCACTTCTCCTTTGAAGTGTGGATGCCTTGGAACTGGCATCTCAACCCTGCCCACCTGCAGATTCTGGAGAAACTGACCCAGGTCCCTCTGAGGAGGGGCCACAGCAAAAACCAATCAAACGGGCCCTGGAGTTGGGGGTCGGCCCTAGGCTGCACCTGTCTCTTGTGGCGTTGCAGGGTCCGAAGCTGTCACCAGGCTGGAGGCTTGCCTGGTTTCCCAGCCTATATTTTCTTATTTTTGGGCTGATATAATTTCTGTTCCTTGTTTGTTTAAAACACCCAGGAGCTTTAATACTGATGCCTGGGACCTACATTATAGCATTTGACTTAGAATTGGGGGGAGGTGTACACTTCCCGAGTGATTCGGGGTAGCTAAGATTGAGAACCCGCATCTTGGCCCTCACCCTAGTGCTGAGTCCTGCCATAGGACAGTGTTCAGTGGGAAGATTTTGATGAAGGATAAGCTGTCCCCTTGGTATGACCTGCAGGTGGGCAGGGGGATCTTCTTTTCTGAGTTGATTCTTGGCCTCACCCCTTAAGGTTCTGGCTGCTCTAATGCAGGCAAACAGGATGCCTGCACCTCAGGTGGGTTATCTTCAAACTTGTTTTGAGATCTGGGCCCTATCTACCTTCCCAGACAGGTTTTTAATCTCTGACTTTGATTGTCTAATCTGGCTTATTTCATGTCGTTTATTTAACTTCCCTCTTCCCTTCCCCAGTTAAAAGAGAAATAAAAAATGGCAGTGCTGGAGGGCCAGGAGTGCAGGCAGCGTGCTCACAGGGAGGCTGCGGCACTGTATTTCCCACCACTGTGCCCTCGCTGCATGAGCAAGCCATTGTCCTGGCCAGGGTGAAGGCCACATGGGGAGCCATGTACACCTGGGCCCGGCAGACCTGAACTCAGTTTCTGACCATCTCCAGTTTCCTGTGTGGTCTTGGCGGGCCCCTGACTCCTCACCTGTCAAGGGAACTTCTTGTTTCCATCACAGCAGTGTAAGGAGATTTAGCCACAGAGCCACAGAGCCCAAGCCTGGCATTTAGCTGAACGTCTGCCTGATAGGATCTTGCTCTGTCTGCACCAGCAGGTGCAGTAGCCACTTGTCATGTGTGTTACTGTGGTTTGTGCACCTGAAGACTAGAATTGTAATTGCTGATTTGATTTCACTTACTCTATGTAGCCACATGTGGCCAGTGGCTACCGTATTGCCCAAGCTGCCCTGGATGTTGGCTCATAGGATAGGACATTCTGTATTCTTCCTCCCCAGGCCTCTGCTCGTGAGAAAGCTTCTTCCTGGAAAGTTCTCCCACTCTTTTGCATGCCAAGGCCCACTTGCTTATGGCGAACTTGACTTCTTTTTCAGATTTAAGTTCATGTTCCTTATCCTTTGTTCTGAGTTGCATCCCTCCCCCCGCCCCCCCCCCCCCCCCATTGTCACTCACCTATTTCCCTCTTGCCACCCTCAGCATCCTTCAGAGGAGGGACTGGATAGAGAAGTGTTGAGTGATGGGGCTGGGGCCTTGAAGCTTCCTCCTGGGTCTCAGGTTGCATGGGTCTGTGTCCCTGGCCTCCCTCTGTGTAAACCAGGGCCCCTGCAGGCTGGCTTTGTGTCACTCTTGGATTACAAGTAAAATGTAATCCAAGTTTCTGTTTGAAAAATGCTTCCACTGCTGACATCCACCACGGACCTGCTGAGGTTTTTGGTTTATGGTGGAGGTAAAGAGATTGAAGAGGAGATACAAGTGGTCTGACTCACTGTGGGGCTGGGTGGGCTGGACCCTACCTGGTCTGGCTCTCTTGCCCTTCCCTCCATTCCCAGGGATACCCTCAGCCGTAGGTGCTACATGGGAAAGGGCCCTCCCTGGCTCTTGGAAAAGCCTAGGGCTGAGACAGCTTCACCCCTGGGCCTTTATGTAGAGGAGCCCACACCCCAGGCCTCACTACATCTCCCATGCCCTCCATCCACATTGGCCAGTCAGGGACACAGCTCTGGGACTCATACCATCTCCCAGTCTGCAACCTCCTTACCTACTGTGTTCTGACCCAAAGTCAGTTCACTGTTGAGGAAAGGGGAAAAAAGGAGAAAAAGGAAATTTTAAACATTTTTAGCTAATTGCAGATGACAAGTCAGGCAGTTTGACTTTCTATTATTAATTAACAAACCCATACTAATTAGTAAGCATAAGTACAATTCATGCTTTTTTCTTTAAATGCAATTAATTTCACAAGGAAAGATGTCCTGGGTTGTATCATTAACATACCTCACCCTAATTAGATGTGGCCATCCTAATTAGATGTGGAGAAATGAGGTTTTTGATTACAACCATAAAAAATCCTCTAATATTTTATGTACTTCAGGGAGTGAGAGTTGAAGACTTATTTCTGATTTAAGAGGAATTACACCCCTCCCAGCTCTGTGTAATTAAGCAGTCCTTCCCATCTCCCCTTAATGGTTCCTCCTCGCCTACTCCCTGCCCCCAGGGAAGCCCTTTGGTGGGTCCCTCACTTATGGCAGAATCCCTGGTAAGAGCCTTCCTGTCCTTTGCTTGTTCTTCCTCAAAAATGGGCAAAGTGATCATGGTCACCACATGTGGAGGTCCTCTCTGTGCTGGGCTGATAATGAGACATCACTGAACTCTAAGCATCACCCTGGGGCAGGTCCCATGCAGAGGATGGCCCACACTGTCTGCAGGCCTCTCTCGTGCAGAAGTGTCTGGTCCTCTGACATCCACTTGACCTCTGGGAGCCTCGGGCTTCTCATGGGAAGGCAAAGGCACATGGGCTTGGAGAGACTGACCATGGAGAGACTGCCAGTGAGGGCTATTTGTAGATCTACTGGGGTCATGCACACTCATGAGGCATTGCCGTGGTCTGGCATTGTTAGAGGCCTCAGGAAGATGGGCAAGCTCATTCCTCAGTGCTGGTGATCATCGTCAGTATGTCCCCACCGTGAGTTAGCTATTATCCCAGTCCAGCATTGCCAGCCACTTCCTTATAATAGCCTCCTGGTTCTGTGACTGATAGTGCCTCGTTTCACTTTCTCGATCCATCCAGCCACATGACTGAGTGCCAGGACCGGAAGACTCCTAACCACAACTGGAGAACTTGGAGTCAGTGGGCTTGCTGGAGAAGATGACCGTGGGACCCAGAGGGTGTTTTCTGTAGGCTAGTGGCAACCTTCTGGTTTTGGTTGTCTTGAAAGCCTCAGTGCACAAGTGCCTTCAACTTGAAGATGTTCTTTGGAGACAGGATGTGCCCAGTACAAGTCTAGTGGATGGTCTCTCCCAACCCTGGACACAGCCTCTCCTAGATTCCCTGCCCTTGTACTGTTCTTCATCCCATACCGGCTGGGCACCCCTCTCCTGAGCCTCACCTGCTGACTCACCTGCTGTGTGACCTTGGGCTGCTATTTCAGCTCCCTTTGCTTTACTGCCTCATCCTCAGGGCAGAGAGAGAAATGATAATTTACCCAAAGCCCTGCAATTGAAAAGATCCAGGCCATCAGCAAGCATGACTGGTCAGGAACGCTGGCCTGATACTCTTCCTACTGGTCCCAAAAGAGGTGGTTCAGGGTCTGCCTACATACCAGGTGAAGTTTCCCAACTTTAGGCAGATTTTCAGTGCTTGCAGTTGAGGCTCCTCCTTGGGTTTGCTCTAAGTACCTTTGCGTTTAAGTAAATTTGTTTAGTTTAGTGAATGTTCACTGAGTCTCTCTTCCAGGCCCTCATTCTGGCCATTCTTCTCAGTCTTTTCAGCTGCTGTAACAAAAATGTCATCAGCCAAGGGGCTTAAAACCACAGTCATTTATTTTTCATGGTTCTGGAGGGTTGAAGTCCAAGAACAAGGCTGGCTGAATTGGTGTCTGGTGAAGACCTGTTTGCTGGTTCATAGATGGCTCCTTCTTGCTCTGTCATCACATGGCAGAAGGAGTGAGGGAGGGAGGCTCTAGGGTCCCTTTTATAAGGGCACTAATTCCATTCATGAGGCTCTACCCTCATGACTTAATCACCCCAAAGACCTCAACCTTTTAATACCATCAATCAGAATAGGGTTGAGGATTCAGCACGTAGATTTAGGAGGGACTGACACATTTAGTCTTATGGCTCTGTGCCTTTGCTCTTGCTGTATGTGCTGGCCCAACGTTCAGCACCCCATCTTTCTACTTGAATGTCTTCACTTAGTCACTCATGAGGGCATGCCCCCCATACCAGACTTCCCACCCTTCATGCTCTAGCACCCGACCCCTTGCCGTTCTCAGAGCACATTATCTTCTTATACTCTTCCATATTATTCCTTGTGCTGTTCCTGCCTCCTAAAATGTCCTTTTACTCCTAAAATGTCCTTTTAGTCTCAGTTCCTATTCTCCCTTGAGATCAAGCTGGTCATTTCTTTGAGGTCTCCTCATTGCTGCCCTTCTTCATAGCAGACACGTTCTTTCCATTCTGCTTTGACATGACACGTGACCATCATCATCATCATTTTAGGTGTGGTGATTAACATATCATAATAGCCAGTACTTGCTGGGTACTCAGCATATGCTAGGTCCATGCTTATTACTGTACATGGATTACCTCACAACAATCCTCACAGCAGCACTGTGATCTGGTCCAAAGTATGGTCCCAGTTATTCACATAAAAAAAAAGGCCCAGTGAAAATCAGTAATACGCTCATGCTCATATAGGCAGCCAACAGGTAACATGCAGGGACTCAGACTCAGGCAGTCAGACTCCAGACCTTGGGACTAGTACCTGGTGACACAGTGTCTGCCTCCTTATGCCATCTGTAGACTGTGCTAAGACTGGGATCTTCTGGATATGTACCTACAGCACCAGCCCAGGGCCAGTTTATGCTGCATTACTGGAGATGGGCAGAGAGGGGAAAGGCAGTCCATCTTTTCTCCACCCCTTTTCTGGTGTGAGCGCCTGGTTTTTGAGTTTTGCCCAGTTTGCAAAGATCTAGTAGGAAGATGCTAATGATTTAATACTGTTACCTTGTAAGGATGGTCTGCATTTTAGGAACAGTAGCCTAAAAAGACATTTTCTTAGCCCAGAAAATAAGTTTCTAATGGTGTAACTCCTGGCACTTCATTGTTGAACATGTTTGGGTCCCTTCTTCCCCTCCAAAAAGCAGGAGAAAAGTCCCAATATGGAGGGAACACTCTAGCTGGTTCGTCTCAGGATGGTATTAAAGGTAAGAGTCTCCCAGTGTGTTTGATTTCAGATAAGGCATGATCATTTTATTTTATTTTTAATTTTTTTTTCAGAATTATCTTAGATATTCTAGTATTTTCTCTTCCAGAGAACCTTTAGAGTTAACTTGTCAGGTTTCCTAGAAGTCCTGTTGGAATTGTGTTTGTGACTGATGTGAAGAAAGCAACCTCATTGCAATGCGACCCTCCCTCGGGCCACCCTGTCTCCCATGTATGGGTCTTTCTGTCCTTCACTTACAGTTGATCATTTTCTTCTTGCAAGTCTTGCCTGTTCCTGTTAGCTTTATCTGTGGGTATTTTATAACCCCTGTTAACTTGTGCATTGCTTTTTTACCTCCCTATGTACCAGGTGACTCATGGGGCATCTCACAGAATTGTGAGGAAGATGAGGGGAGAGTGGGCACAGATCTGGAGCAGTGAAATCCTATGGATCCCACCTACAGAACCTCAAAGGGGGACTCTTACCCTCATCCTGGTCCTTCTGAGCCTAGGATGTCTTTTTATGATTCAGACTTCTTGTGTCTATACAGCAGCCTTCTCTGGCTTAGCTGCTTCCTAGCCACCATTTTCCTACTCCGTCAGCGTTCAGTGGTTCTGCCCCTGGCTGTGTTATCAAGTCCACAGCATCTTCATCTACTATCCTGAGCTCTCCATGTGCCTTGTGTGCATGTCCAGTAGAGACAGGAAGGCTGTGGTCCCTATCCTCAGGGCATGGAAGACCCTCTGCTTTGGTCTCCAGCAGTGTTTACTTTGCAGTAGATCACCTTCCAACCCAAGCCCAGCTCTTGCCCTGGCAAATCCACCCTCCCCTGCACCTCCCTCCTGCACCTCTTATGGTAGAAGTTCTTGTTCTCATCCTGCTGGCCTTGTTCTTCGGGCCCTTGCACTTTCTGTTTAGCTGGGAAACATGGGATTGTGTTTGTGTCAATGCTCTTGAGAGTCCCCAGCAGTTAGCTCCACATGAGAACCTTCCCAAGGACGTGGGCAGCCTCAGCTGGACTGAAAAGGCGAATGCAGGGCCGGAGCAAGGCCTTTCAGACTTGCTCATTTCTTCTCTGCAGGGGTTCTTATCCAGCATCCATGGGCAGACATTAAGATAGCCATAAGCCCTTGCAGTTATATGCACACAATTTTGTTATGTACACATGTTTTATGGGAGATAGGTGTTGCAGCTTTTAGCAAGTTTTCAAAGGGTTTCTAAATACCTACCCACCCCAACAATGTTAGCAACTGCTCTTCTAGAAGAGGCCCTAATTGATTCGGTGAAAATTTTAAAGCCCTCTGGAAGCTCGTACCAACAGAGACCTTCCATCAGGCCCCAACACACAAATCTTCTTAGGGAAGAAGAATAGAGCTGGGTCCCAGCTCTGGGGAGCCAGGTCCTAGTAGCAAAAACTGGCCTCTAGATAGTGGGTGCCCTTCATGCATCCATGTAGGGTGAGTTGCCTGAACTGCTTCTAGACATGTACAACTTTTGGTATTCTTTTTTTTTTTTTTTTAACTGAAATACTAGATTATTCCACATCTGCCCCCTGGGACCTCCCTGTCCTCTGGTGCCATAGAGCTCAAGCACAGTATACCCATCAGTTAACTGTCACCTGCCTCTGGGCTGCCTTGGACACACTCCCCAGCATCTGTCCCTTTGGACCTCTATACTCTGGTTCTTCAGTGGCCTGTTCCCTTGGGTGGGCACCTGAGATTTCTGTTAAAGTTCTCTTTCTTGGCAAATGTGTCAGCTTAAAACAAGGTGAGCTGGCCTTCTGGGATAAAAATCCAGCTGATCTACTTTCTAGCAGTCTTCTTTTTTTTTCTGAAGAGAAGGTATCTTCCAGCTTAAGAACCAGTTGTGCTCAGTGGGAAATGACTGAGCAAGTCATCACTGGCCACCTGTGGCCTGTTACAACTGGTGCCTCCCTCTAGATTAAAATGGAAATAAGAAGAGGAGTTGACTGAAGATTCTCCCCAGCTCTCTCCAAGAGACAATGGCTACTCAAGAGGCCTTCTTGGGTGCTAGTGGGGCCAGAAATCAGCAATATGATGGGCCCTTAGCAGGATTCTCAGTTCTCATCTCAGCATCATCTCTCTCTCTCTTTTTTTAAATTATTTTATTTAACTTTATTTATTATTATTATTTTCCAGTTAGATCAGCCAGAGAGAGGGAGGAAGTGAGAAAGCAAACCATCAGGTTCAGGATTTGAACCGTGGTTGGCCATGTGGGAGTGTCCAACGCCTTAACCACCAGGCCACCTGCTAGCCCCAGCATCATCTCTTTTCTTAGAGACTTGAACCATCTACTCAGATTGGGCTCTGGAGAGATGGTGTAGCCCGAGTCCCTGAGTTGTTAGCTTTGGCTTGCAGTGAGAGCTTTCTGAGACTCTGGACCTCAGTTCCACCACCACCTGCTATGGTACCTAACACAGACTAAGACTTACATATGTTGAGTGAATGATGAGGCAGCTTGGGTGTATGTGCATGTCTGAACACCCTCACAGCAGTGCTTAGCCACATTAATTAGAATAGCTGCCAGGAAAGGGGGAGAGCAAGTTACTCAGCCCCTTCTCTTGTCATTACTTTGTGGAATTAGGGAAGGCCCCTGGGATCAAACCATGCTTCCTCTCAAATTAAACAGAAATACATGGTCTCTATTTAAAGGTTATGCTGTACTAGCAAGTTAGCCCCGAGCACCATTAGCATTAAAGTTTCATGAAGCATGGGAACTGTGAGCAAATCTGGCAGGCCAGGCCTGCACTCTAAGACAGAGAGACCTCATCGGTGGGGACACAGGGCAGTTTTCAAAAGGCTGGTTCAAGCCGAGTCAGGAACTGCTACCACAGGGGGCTCTCTAAGGGAGCCACATCGTGTTCTGTTCAGTCTGGGCTTCTGTGCAGTCCCTGAGCTGCTTGGAGAGCTCCATCTTTAATGTTAGATCTTTTTTGGTCTCTGGATTATCTTAGCCTGTGCCCTGCATTTGTTCTGCTCTAAAGAGAACTGCCTGTTGCCCCACCCTGGAATTAAGGAGTTTTTATCTCCAACATGTGTATAGTTGAGTTCTATAGAGGAGATTGAAATCAATAAACCTCTAACCAGACTAATGAGTAAAAAGAGAGAGAAGACATGAATGACCAATATTGGAAATGAGAGAAGTGACAATAACACTTGTTACTCTGTTTTCTCTTTTTTTCCTAGCGCCATCCTAGTGAGTGTGAAATGGCACTTTATTGTGGTTTTGGTTTGCATCTCCCTAATGGGTAACAATGTTACTATGTGCTTATTGGCCATTTGATATAACTTATTTGAAAAAAATGTTGAAATTCTTTGCTCATTTTTAAATTGGATTGTCTTTTAAAATTTTTTTTTTTTGCTGGTTTGTAAGATTTCTTTATGTGTTCTGAATATTAGATCCTTATCAGATAAGATTTGTAAATATTTTTCCTATTCTGTGGGTTGTCTTTTCGTTCTCTTGACAATGTACTTTTATTTTTTAATTAAAGAGAGATTATTGCTATAGGGTGCATGCGCTCACCAGACAGAGACAGAAAGTGAGAAATCACTCCGCAAGGGGAAGGGTCATGTCACAATCCCTTCACCAGTCTCCTGTCGGGGTTATGGGCACACATGCACATGTGCTCAGCATGATTTTTAAACCACCAGGTCTGGGCCTCGAACTGCAGTGAACTACATGAGAGTCCAGTGACGCAACCACTACGCCATCTGCTGGTCCTGATAATGTGCTTCGAAGCACAAAAGTTTTTAGTTTTGATGAAGCTCATGTCTGTTTTGTTTTGTTTCCCCCTTTTGTTGTGTATGCTTTTGCTGGCATATCAAAGAAACCATTGTCAAGTTCTAGGTTAAGAAAATTCACTCCCAGGACCAGATGGTGGGATAATGGCAACTTTAATTGAACTCACGTAGTAAGGTCCCAAGTTTACGTTCTGGAGCCTCTTTATGCACACCAGGCATGTGTGCATACTATCACCTGTCTGGCTGAGACTGGGGATAGATCATGTGTGAGGACCCTGTTGGAACTCTCTCTCTCAGAAGGAAAAAGGAAGTATAGTTGTAAAAAAGAGAGAATATTTACTTCTGTTTCTTTCTAAGAATTTTATAGTTTATACTCTTGCAATTAGGTTTTGATTCATTTTGAGGTGATTTTTTAATATAATGTGAGCTTAAGGTCCAATCTCATTCTTTTGCATGTAGATGTTCCTTTGTCTCAGAATCATTTGTTAAAGAGATTCTTCTTCTTCTTCTTCTTCTTTTTTTTTTTTTTTTTTTTTTTTTTGGAGAGGTTTTTGCTATAGGGCATGTGTGCTCGCCAGAAAGACAGAGAGAAACAGAGAGACAGAAAGCAAGAAGTCACCCCCCAAGGGGGATGGCCACACCACAATCTCTTCTCCTTCATTCTCCTCTCAAGATCTTGGGCACGCACACACATGTGCCTGATGTGAGTTTAAGCCACCGGGTCTGGGACTCGAACCGTGGTCAACTATATGGAAGTCCAGTGACATAGCCAACTGCTGGTCCCGAGACTATTCTTTTCTTATTTGGTTGTCTTAGCACTCTTGTTGAAAACCAATTTACCAAAGATGTAAAGGTATATTTTCAAACTCTCAGTTTTATTCCATTCATCTATTTGCCTATCCTTGTGCCAGTACCACACTCTTTTGCTTACTGTAGCTTTGTAGTAAGCTTTTGACATTGATATGAATCGTTCAAAGCATTTTTCAATATTATCTTGACCATTCAGGATATCTTACAATTCTCTATGAATTTTAGAAGCAGCTTTTCCATTTTTGCAAAACAAATATTTTTGATAAGGATTACATTGAACCTATAGGTCACTTTGGGGAGTCTTGTCATCTTAATCATATTAAGTTGTCCAACCCATGATCACAAGAAAGTCTTTCCATTTATCTAGATTTTCTTGCAGCAGTGTTTAATAGTTTTCAGCAGACATGTCTCTTACCTCTTTGTTTAAACTTATTCTGCATTCTCTTTGATGCTATTGTAGATAAAATTGTTTTCTTTTTTAAAGGAATTATTTAATTCATCATCATCATCATCATCATTATTAATTTGACCAGAGAGGGAGAGAGAAAGTGAGAAAGCAAGCCAGCAGGTCCGAGACTTGAGCTACAGTCAGCCATGTGGAAGTCCAGCACCTTAACCAACATGTCACCTGTTGGCCTAGATATAATTGTTTTCTTAGTTTTATTTTTTAGATTGTTCATTGCTAGTATATAGAAATGCCACTGTTTTTTTTTTTCTTTTAATGTTGTTCTTGTATTCTACAATTTTGTTGAATTTGTTCATTAGTTTTAATAGAATTAAAAAAAAATTCTTTGGGACCAACAGATGGCTTAGTGGTTACATTGTTGGCTGATCACAGTTCAAGTCCCAGACCCAGAGGTTTGAAATTCATGCCAGGCATGTATGCATGTGTGCCCAAGATCCTATGAAGAGAATGAAATAAGAGATTGTGGTATGACCATCCCCCCTAGGGAGTAATTTCTCACTTTCTCTCTCACTGTCTCTGTCTCTCCAGCAAGCTCATGTGCCCCAAGGCAAAAACCTAAAAATAAATAAATAAATAAATAAATAAATAAATAACAAGATTTTCTATATACATAATTATGTCAACTGCAAATAGAGGTTGTTTTACTTACTTTCCTTTCCAGTTTGGATGCCTTTATTTCTTGTTCTTACCTAGTTGCCTCAGCTAAAAATTCCAGTACAGTGTCGAATGGTGGCAGTGAGAGTGGACATCCTTTTCTTGCTCATTATCTCATGGGAAAGTTTTCAGTTTTCACTTTTGAGTATGACATGAGTTTTTCATACTCATTGTCATTTCGTGGTAGTTCTTTCTATTTGTATTTTATTAAATTTTTATCAGGAAAAAGCTTTAGCTTTTGCCAGATACTTTTCTGCCTCAATTGTGATGATCATGTAGGTGTTTCCTTCACTCTGTTAATGTGGTGCATTATGTTAATTAATTGTTGTATGTTAAACCACCCTTGCATTCCCACTTTATCATAGTGTGTAATTCTTTTAATATGCTATTGGATTCAGTTTGTGGAATCTTGTTGAGAATTTTTATATTTATATTTATGAAGGTTATGAAATTTAGTTCTCTTTTCATATGTTATCTGGGTTAAGTATCAGGGTAATATTAGCCTCATAGAATAAGTTAGGAAGTTTTTCCTCCTAGTCTAATTTTTTAGAAGAGTTTAAGAAGAGTTGGTGTTACTTTTTAAAATGTTTGGTAATGTTCACCAGTGAAACCATCTGGTGCTGGGTTTGTTTTTATGTGGGAAATTTCAGATTACTGATTTAGTTTGTTTACTTGTTGTAGGTCTGTAGATATTTTATGTTCCTGCTTGAAGTAATTTGTGTGTTCCTAGAAATTTGTCCATTTCATCTAGGTTGTCTAATTTGTTGGTACCATTGTTCATGGTATTTTCTTTTTTTACCCTTTCTACTTCTGTAAGGTTAGTAGTAATGTCTTTACTCTCATTTCTGATTTTAGTAACTTGATTCTTCTCTCTTTTTTCTTAATCTTGCTAGTAATTTGTCCATTTTGTTAATTTTCACTGCTTGGTTGAGTTTTTGTTTGTTTTTGTTTTTGTCTTTTGGGACTTCAAAGATACTGTTCCACTGACTTCTTGCTTGCATTGTTTTCAACAACTAATCTACTGTCATTCTTACTATTGTGCCTATCCATGTAACATGTCTATTTTTCACTGACTGGTTTTATGATTTTTTTTCTCCTTCTCCTTTTTTTAGAAAGTACATGTGCACATATGTGCGTGAAATAGAGAGAAAGAGAGAGGCAGCACCCTCGGAAAGATCTCACCATGCTGCTATCCCCCTTCCCCAGCCCTCTAGTTACTCAAGTTCCTGGGTCCCCTGTGTGTGTACCCAGAGTATTTTTCACACTGACCAGAGATCAGAACCATGGTTGCTATATGATTTTTCCAGCATTATAGGGTGCTAGTGTTACTGCTACAACACAGCAACTGGGCCAAGATTGTTTCTTTTTCTTTGAGCAATATGAACGTGATATGCCTTGTGGCTTTCTTCATGTTTTTTGTACTCGGGACTTTGTGAGTTTCTTAGATCCGTGTTGTTATTATTATTGTCATCATTTTGGAAAGGCTTCTTTCAAAGACTTCCCAATAAACTATGTGTTTAAGCTTATCCTACAGCTTATACACTTTTCATTTTTTAAAATTAGATTTTTCTGAGCCAGCCTATATAGCCTGGTTGTTATGTGAACTGAATCCCACATGGCTAACCACATGGTTTAAGTCAGGACCTGGCGACTTGAAAAACACTGGGTACATGTGTATGCATGCCCCAATAAGGAGGGAGACATTGAGGAGAAACTACCATGGTATGATGACGACCCATGGGGAGGGGGGTGCTTTCTTATCCTTCTCTCCGATCTCTTTCTTTCTCTCTGTCTCTCTGGCAAGCACACACAACCTTTGGCAAATGTTTAAAAATTATATATATATTTTGAGAGAGATATTCTTGCTAAAGGGTACATGCTCTTGCCAGAGAGACAGAGAGAGATGGAGAGAGAGAAAGTGAGAAATCATCCCCCAGTGGAGATGGACACACTACAGTCCCTTCCCCTACATTCTCTTCTTTGGATTTTGAGCACACACGCACATGCACCCGGCTTGAGTTTCAAGCTCCTGGATCTGGGATCAAACCACAGTCGGCCATGTGGGAGTCCAGCACCTTAACCACTATGCCACCTGCTGGACCCCCAAAATGATATTTTTCGGTTTTTCATTTTGAATAGTTCCTATTGTTGTATCTTCAAACTCTCAGGGTTCCCCCCCCCCCTTTAATAATATCTAATTGGTCATTAAAATCATCCTTGTATTTTAAAGAAAAAAACATCAGACACTATAGTTTTCAACTTCATAAATTTGGTTTTGGTCTTTTGGTCTTTCTTTCATAACTCTTATGAACTTTGGAAACATGGAATTCAGTTACATTAACAGTTTTAGAGTCCTCTGCAAACTCTTGACACTTTTGTAGGTTTAAGTTGATTTGTATTGATTTTTTTTTTTTTCTCATGTGTCTTTTTTTGACTCTTTGTATTTTGGTTTGACGCAGCTGTGTGGTTGTTACCTGTTGGATATGGGTATTTTTACACTACTATTCAGGTGTACAGATAAGTTACTTGGAAACATCTGGCCCTCTGGGGTGGTGGTTGGTGGTGTGCTGGGCTATCCTGGGGCAGCCTTTGTCCTAGGACTGAGTGCCCAGTCAGTGGATTGGGAAGCTCTCCAGTCTGATTGGTGAGACCAAGCCCCTAGCCTTGGCGCAATGTGCTTGCTCTAGTCCTCTCACATGGTCCTGGGCGTTCCTCATCACATGTGCTAATCTGTGTTCTGCTGGGTGCTTAGGGGCACCCCGCACTCTGCCCCAGGTGTGCTCCCACAGCTCCTGCCTTGATGGGGCTCTGAGGCATGCACACAGATTATCTTAGCCCCTCTCACCCCTATGCTCTTTGCTGTGTTATGTTCTGGAAACCCTCTTAAGGCAGTGAGCTGACTTGGTGGGGTTGCCTTGTGGCTTTGCATCTTTCAGGGATCACTGTTCTTTGTTGCCTGACATCCAGTGTCTTGAAACACATTGTTTTATGTCCATCTTTGTTTATTTCCCATTCTTATTCAGGGAGGGCACACAGATCTCCCTATTGGAACTCGGGCGGGGATCGTGGAGGTTGTGATGGAGTAGCTCTCTCTGGGCCACATGAAGAAGCATAAAGGGCCCGGATACACACTAGGTGGCATACACCATGGTATGCTTCCCAGAGCCTACTGTGGATACAGGGTTTGGGCAGGGAAGGTGGTTTTCCAGAGGCAGACTTAGAGCTAGGAATGCCCAAAGTAGTCACAAGGCCAATCAACTGGGAATCCTGTTCTTTTTCAGGGCTCTTGTTGAAGGAAAAGGTCCTTCCAGAAAGCCCTGCTCACAGCCCTGCCTGCCTTCCAGATGTGTGGTGTTCCTGGCCCACCCTGGGACTACCAGCTACTTTCTACCAGTTATCAGGGAGTAGATTGTCACCACAACATACAAATTTGCAGGAATAAATGAAGAAAATCATATTTCATGAACTGAGTATTTGCTTGATGCCAGGGCCTCAGGGAGGCCTCTAGTTGCCTAGGGCTATGTTCAGATTGGTGTCGTATTCCCGGGCCCAGCCACAGAGACATCTCTTGCTGTTACCCTGATCTGTGGCCTGAGCACTCAACAGCCTGGTTGTGCCACAGGCTGACTGCACCATGGACCTGACTGCCCCGTGGGCTGACCACTCTTGGTGTGCCTGCCAGCCAGGGCCAGCACAGGCTAGTGTGTGCTTTGCCTGGTGCAGCCTGGGTAGATTCACCCTCCAGAGGGCTGGGAAGTGAGTCTTGGCCTATGATCTCTGGATAAATAATGAATAGGGCTTCTTCTACTTGTTGGAGGAGGCACTTAATCAAGGCTGGCAGACCTTTATTATGTGACAGTCTCAGGTTGGTTGAGGGAATTTTCATTTCTCTATAAATATTTCATTAACCTCTGAAGACTGCTGGTATGAAGAAAAGTGGCTTTTAGATGTGGCGCTGCTTGTGGGCTGGAACCAGCCTCAAAGCCTCCTTGTTGTACCCTCTGCTTCTCCTTTTGTCCCAACTGCTCTGGGAATGGCCTTGCTTCTTGCGTTCCCCCACACCTGTTTCTGGTGGGGTTTGCAGCAGTTGGTGTGGAGGAGGCAGGGAATGGGGGCCAACTGCCGAGAGTCCTAGCATAGCACTCTGGGGTCACTTCGGCCCCTCACACACATTTTTGCTTCATTTGCTGTCCGCTAGAGGGAGGGGTTCTCTGAGATCAGGATCCTGGGGACCGACCAGAGCAGAGTCTCTTGTTGTCTCTGTGCTCTTCCTGAGGTCCCTAAACTTCCTCCATCATAATCTCTGGCACCCCTGCCTTTGTCCACCTGTTCCATCTGCACAGAACTCTTTTCCTCCTGGAAAACTCCCTCCTTGCTTGCTCACTGTTATGCCCCACTCCACCTCCTCTTGGCTTTGCCCCTGACACTCCAGGTGGGCGTTCTTCCAGCCCCAGGGGGCCATCTGATACCTGAGCAGCCCTGTCTCTTCTCTAGGCTGTAGGCTTCCAGAGAGGTTGGTGCTTCTCTAGCTGATTTTAGTCCTGGGACATTTTTCTGTGACAGTGCCCTGCAGGTATTGGCAGGCTAAGCCCACCTGCTGTCTATCTCTCAGGGGACATTGGCCTTCAGTGGTCTCTGGGGGATCCTCGGGTAGGGCAGGAGATGTGGGGCTTTGGACAGGGCTTCTCTGAGTGACTGGAGGTTTGTGACTAGGACCTTGGGGCTAGGAATGGACTGACCATTGCATAGTCCATGGGGACCTTGTAGGCTTTATTCCCGAGGGTTTTTTTTTTTTTTTTTTTGAGAGGTTTTTTCGCTATAGGGCGCGTGCGCTCGCCAGACAGACAGAGAGAGACATAGAGACAGAAAGCGAGAAATCACCCCCCAGAGGGGATGGTCACGCCGCAATCCCTTCTCCTCCATTCTCCTCTCGGGATCTTGGGCACGCACGCACACGCGCCCGGCGTGAGTTTTAAGCCACCGGGTCCGGAATGCAAACCGCGGTCGACTACATGGGAGTCCAGCGACATAGCCATTACGCTAACTGCTGGTTCCCTATTCCCGAGGGTTTTTACCCCCAGGGGAGTAGTCTAGTTGAAGCAGGGAACATTCAGTCACTAGTGGTGCTCCCCTTCTTGATGATTGTTGCCCCCTGTGTGTGACAGGCCCTCCCAGGGTGATCCTCAGCAGTGGCAGCCCAGCACCCCCTTTGATGACAGATATTTTGTAGTGTTCTCTCTCTCACCTGTGCATATACATGGTTTTAGAAATACCAGTCAGTATACAGTGATGTCTTAAGCCTCTTAAAGGGGAAGCAAAGGAAAGTGACTAATAATCATGTACTGCATATTTCAGTGTGTAAATTTGTAAGCATGAGGACACCAAAAGTTATGGCGACTGGATCCCTGATCTCTCCATGAAATTGCTGTAACACGACCTCTCTAAGTACCCTTGGGCACAAGGGTCTGAATTGGAGAGGCCCAAACCTGGAGTATGCTACCAGGGATACAGGTTTCTTAGATGATAACAATTTTTGGTTGAGTTCTAAATAAGAGAAAACATGATCTTGCTTCAACATAATAGTAGTTGCCATCCTAAAGAATTCGTTGATGTAAAAGTATGTAAAAATTGCTTTATGTTTCTCTATCAAAGGTGGTAGTTTTTAGGGGTAGGTTTTGATGATTAGAGATAGATTTTTGCACCTGCATAAATATTGCAGGACATTTGAGGTGCAGAATGTAAGGTAGTTATTCCTCCAGCAGATGTGCCCTGCATGTTGCTGGATGTCACATCCCTGCATATGAAGTGCCACTAGAGTTCCCCTCATTATTGACAGTGGCCCCAAGAGTGTGGTATTGCCCCACCCTTCAGAGCCACTGTCTTGCCAGTCTTTATCAGCATGAAGAGCTCTCTACAGAGGTTATGTTAAATAATTAGCAGGAGGGGCTGGACTTGAGTGAGAGGAGAGGTCAGTGAGCTGAGCTCATTCCATGGCCATGGTGGAGACAGGATCCTGTAGGGAACAGTCTATGGAGTTCAAAGCCTGTGAATAGCAGGATCATGCCAGGCAATCCCCATAGGGTTGACCACCTAGAGGCAGGTGGGAGGGTCACCTGTGGTTGCCTCTCCCATGCTCTTCTTAAACTGCATGAGGCACAAAGGAGAACCTCCAGCTCCCCAGCAAGAGAGAGAGAGGAGCTTGCCTTGGAAGTAAGATTCTTCTGCTATTCCTTGGCAGAAGACTGCATCCGAAAGGTGAATGGCAGGGTGGCAGGAGACAGCAGATTTGCTGCACCCTGATCTGGCCTCTGGTCTCCAGCCATGTGCCTTTCTGGGTGGGTGAAGCTGTATCCTACTTGGCAACTGGCTCCCGGGTGTCTCCTCATCCCTGGTAGTCAGGGCAGAGAGATGTAGAATTGGGAGGCTGCAGTGACAGAGTAGGCTCCAGTAGGTGCCACTGGACTGGGCTGGAGTGTTATTGTAGTTATTTCACTTAGCGCTGTGCTCTTCAGCCTTTCAGCCTTGGTTCTTGACTGCTTTGTCTCCTCATCACTACTGAGATGGTTTGTTCTAGGTCAAGGGTGAGCATACTTCAGCTCACAAGCCACATCTACCCCACTGCAACTATCTCTAAGTGAGAAGATTTTACTGGTGCCCAGCTATGCCCATTTCTTTTTGAGGTGCCCATGGTTGCTTGTGGACTGCACCAGCAGAGACCATGTAGCCTGAGAGCATGCAGTCCTGGCCCTTCCAGTACTTGTCTGGCTCCTGGTGCAGGTGATATTTATGGGAACCTTGAAATCCTGGGCTTGATCCAAACCTGGGAAGGCCCAGCCTCTGGGTGTCTGAGACTAGAACCCAAAGCTCTGCTCTCTTTTTCTGAGAATCCCTGAATTGCAGATCCCAAGCCTTGCCTCCCTCCCTAGGAGAGTCCACCAAGGGTATGCCAGAGCTCCCTAAACACTGGCTGTAGGTAGACCAGCAGGATCCCAGGAGGCATCATTTACCCCTGCTTTCTGCTATCCTTGCTCATCTTCCCAAGCTAGGCTGACCCTTGCCCAGGCAAACTCAGAGGGAGGCCTTTTCTTCATCCCACTTGTTGGTACAGGAGTCCAGGAGAGACAGAGTCCTTACTGGCAACCCCCTCCCTGCAATGTGGAATTAGGGTCCGTAGTTGGTGAAGAGGCTGAGATCATGAGGCTGCCCAAGGTGTGAGCCGGGCTCCCAGAGCAGAGTTTACTGCACAGTAGGGTAGCTCAGATCCTGGAGGTGGAGCAGTGAGGTAGTAGGTTGGTCTATCTGAGCTCATAATCTCACAGGGAATTAGTCGATGTATTGGTTTAACCCTACAGAGGAGAACATAGTATGTCCCCAGTGTGTGTGATGGGGGCCTGAGGGTGTGGGCGAGAGGGGTGGTTTGCTATTGAGAGGACAAGCTTGGCTACTGGGTGGCCTACCTTTGTCAGACACTGTCCGGGGCTCTTCCCATGAGTGTATTTTTCTAAGTACTTACTATTTGAGTAACTAATACATGTATGTGGTACAAAGTGAATAAAGTGAAAAAAGAAGTAAAACAGCAAAAATAGTTGTTTTCCTATGTAAGTCCCTATTTCTTCTCTGGAAGCTGTCAATGTAACCCATTTCTGGGGTGTATTGGCACAGAGATTGTTTGATGGTATTGTTATTATGCAATCTAATTTCTTTCCCTAAGCGATCCTATGACAGATACCACTACCCCTGCCTGGAAGGAGAAAAAAACAAAGGCTTGGGGAGTTCCATATCATTTGTTCCAGGCTAGGTGGGGTGTCCAGGACTCAATCTGAGCTTTGTGACTCTGTGGTCTAAGCTCTCCCCACCATTTCTATTACCATCAGCGTGTGGCCAGGTTGGGTCTCCCAGGCACTTCTTGGGGCCCAGTATGTTCTTCTCACATGCTCCTCCTTGGGATGGCAACTGAAGGTGGGAACCTTTGGGGTGGGCCTGTGCTGTCTGTGCTTGGCCTGTTGCCATGGGACTTCCTGCTGTCCTCACTGCCTATGTGTCCTGAGGTGAGGGGATGGACATAGTGTGGTCCAAGAGACCTTGGGGGTGCTGGGGATGCCAGCATTGGCTTTGGAAGAAGGGTTAACCTTGCTCAGCCACAGTGTTCTCACCTGTAGAACAGCTAACCCATGGGGTATTTGCCTGCTTCTTGAATGAAGCCTCCAGTACCTGCCACATCTCCTGGCAGGAGGCCTTGGGGTGCATTGACTCCCCCGAGAGTGTGAGCACAGCTGTTAATGGACACAGGCCTCTGCCAAGCAGCGCCTTAGGGCCGTGGCTGCCAGCCCCTCTCCCTGGGCGCTGGATTCGTTTGGAGCAGGCACTGCTGGTAATTATGCCTCTTAATTTAAGAGAGTGAGCCAGAGAAAGGAATATAAATTTGTATATTAACTTCAGAGATTGAGAACGGGCAGAGCGAAGCCTCTCTCTAGGAGATTAAATTCGAATGAAACAAGGAGACATTCAGGGTAACATTGAGAAATCGCTCTTTAGCGGTGGCAGACAGAGCAGCCCATGCCATGCACGGCCCCTGCCATGCGCAGCCCCTGCCTGCTGTGTCCACATCCCTAAGAAAATAGTTTTCGTTGGAATCCTTTGAATCCTTTTTGTGGGGAGGTATGTGAGTTTTAGAATGGGGACTTCATGGTTTTAAGGCATTTAGCAGGGTCTCTCAGAAGATGCAATCCAATTAGTCCTTATGTTCTTTTTTTCTTAAACCAGCTCTAAATACAGATTTTTCTCAGTGAAGTATGAAATAGGTAGTTGCAGGCTGCAATATTAATGCCTTTCCAATTTTCTCTCCCCTTCTTCCTGTGCCGGCTAATAGCAACATGGATTAGCTTACCCTGGCTGGAAGGGAGCTGGTAACAGATACTTCTTCTTCTGGCACAGAGCCCGGACCTGGCCAGCCTGTGGGAAATGAGGGCAGGTCCCCTGGGGCCCATCTAACCCCTCACATGTGTGGGGGAAACGGGCTCTGAGAGGGGGAGAAACTGGGCAGCCATGCTCAGTGTGTGTATGTGTGAGAATGTATGTGTGGGACAGTGAATGTATGAATACGTGAGTGTGAGTGTGAAAAAGAGTGTATGTAGGGAGTAGGGAAAAGGTCTGGGTACTGGTGTGGAGCAGGCAGGGCAGGGCCTGTACCCTGGACCAGTCACTTTTTCTTTTTTTTAAAGGAAGATTTTGCTACAGGGCACATGTGTTTGCCAGAGAAACAGAAAGTGAGAAACCACCCACCACCCTAGGGGGAATGTCCATGCCAGAATCCCTTCTCTTCTACTCCTAGGGATTTTAGGGATGCACGCACACATGCCGGGTATGAGTTTGAAGCCAATGGGTCTGAGACTCAAAACACAGTGGACTATGTGAGAGTCCAGCAACATAACCATTACGTCATCTGCTGGTCTCAACCAGTCACTTCTTAAAGAGGTTTTTGCCTTAGGGCACGTGTGCTTGCTGGAGAGAGACAGAGACAGTGAAAAGAAGTGAGAAATCACCCCTCAAATGGGATGGCCATACCACAGTCCCTTCCATTCTCCTCCTGGGATCTTGGGCGAACACACACATGCACCCTGCATGATTTTCAAGCCTTGGATCTGGGACTCAAATGGCGGTTGGTCGTGAGGGAGTCCAGCAACATAACTGTTACTCCATCTGCTGGCCCCTGGACTGGTCACTTTAATCTAGGTTTTCCGCTCAGTGTTGAAACCATAAGGACAGGTAGACTTTGGTCTCATCCCCGCTTACAGGTAAGGCATGTGGACTCAGTGTGCCTGTGAATGATGGTGAGAATGTGCTCTTGCGTGTGCGTGTGCCCAGCCAGCACACGCATAGCCTTTCCACATTAGTCCTTCTCTTTGGAAACTCCACTCACTCCAGCTCCTAGTTGCTGAGGCTCAGGAAGAGGAAAGGTCCTGGGGCTAGTTTGGAGCCTCCTCAGGTGGCTGTGGCCACACCCCAGAGGATAGCGCTGTGCAGTAAGTGAGAGCCACTCCCCCAGGCTGCCCCCTAGGAACCCTCCTTAGGTCTCATCCTCCACTGCTGGTCTCTTTGTTTGGATTTTCCTCCCTTTAAATGTTGACGTGTTTAGTTTCTTAAGTTGGTTGGCTAGCAGGAAATCAAGGTCTAGATCATTTTCTTTCAGCATCAACTTAACTCCCTATATACTAATTCTGGCTCAATGCCTCACCTATCTTCTTCCCCACCCTGTGCCATCTTTTCTGTTTTTCTTCTCACCATCCAAGCTCTGTGGTGCATTTGGCTGCCACACGAGGGGAGTTTCGGTCGTTATGTCCTCGTTCACTTCATGTCCTGTGCAGCCGTGCGGATGTGGGCATACAAAGCACCCACTGTGGCCACATTCTGTGCTGAGAATGGAGCTGCTGACACATAGCCATGTCAGCCTTCCGGATTTCCCAGTCAGTGGGGAAGCCAGTCTCATACACAAATCATTTGTCAGTGGTAGTCCCAACCCGTGCAGTAGAGAGGGACCATATCCTGAAGAGACCAGAGGGCAAAAGGTGGTGCTTCCGGCTGGGCAGGGGAAGGTGCAGTGGGGGAGGATGTTCAGAAAGGATCCATGGAGAAGGTATCCTTTCAGTTGGGCCTAAAATGTGGGTAGAGGTTGGATATAGATGGAAACTTGATTATATGTTGGGACTTTGCTTTTGCCAGCCACTGCATGGTTTGGAGGTGGAATGGTATAGATGTGAGCTGGCATACATATACCATGAGGGGGTACAGGATAGGGCTGAGGACAGAGGTGGGACAGCGCCCGACTGGTAAACCTTTTGGCACATCTGGGCAGCAGCCAGCAGAGGCTGGGAGGAGTATTAGGCACAAGCTAAAAGGGAGAAGGGAATTGGCCCCATGAGAGTAAAGCCAAAAGACTGTTGGTTATGAGTCTAAGGTTACAATTAAAGTAAAAGGGCTCAATTTCTGCTTTGAACATTGTGGCATAAGTCAACATTTCCCTTTTCTTTCCTTCCTGGTAATCATCCAAAAATAAGAATGAAAACTAAACAAGAAGCTTACATTTTGGTCATCAAAAGTATAGCTAAAGCCCCAGTTGGGACAGAGGGAACAAGACAGTGAGGAATTGTGTGCTCAGGAAGGAGCCACAATACTGGGCTAAAGAACTCAGAGAAAGAGCCCACTAAAGGGACCAGCAGTTAGAGTAATGGCTATGTCACTGGACCCCCACGTAGTTGACCGCAGTTTGTGTTCTGGACCCAGCGGCTTAAAACTCACACCAGGCGCGTGTGCGTGCTTGCCCAAGATCCCGAGAGGAGAATGGAGGAGAAGGGATTGAGGCGTGGCCATCCCCCCGGGGGGTGATTTCTCGCTTTCTGTCTCTCTGTCTCCCTCTGTCTGTCTGGCGAGTGCGTACGCCCTATAGCAAAAACCTCTCCAAAAAAAAAAAAAAGAAAGAAAGAAAGAGCCCACTAAATAAAACCCTCTTCGGCCCAGCCTGGCAGTGCAGTCATAGTGAACTGCACTGCAGTGGTGAAAGCCGTGTGGCCCCTCTGAGGGTTCAGAACCTTGAGTTGGCCTGAAAATATGCCAGGCATGTGCATGAGTGCACGGGATCCTGAAAAGCTGAAGGGCTGGGGAAGGAAATTGCAGCGTGATGAGATCTTGTTGCGGTGCACCTCTCTGTCATGCATGCATACATTCTCTGTCATGAATGAAATTAACTTTAAAAAAAAATCTCTTCTCATTGGCAAGGAACCTTTTATCAGTATCAAGTCTGAACCCCAAGTTTGCAACACTAGGGGGCTGAGGGAGTCAACAGAGCAGGTTCCTCTGGCCCATCTGGTTCAGAGGAGTATTAGAATTGGAGCTAAATTAGGGATCACACACAGTAGTTGAAGTTCCCAGAAGCAAGGTCTCTGACAGAAAGAAGTATTTTTGCTCTTATGAAAGCCCACAGCTTCGCATCTCTCTTGCTGGAGGGAAGAAGTGAAGGCTAACTGAACTTGCAACAAAACCTTCTGATTACATTCAGATCAAAAAAAAGGCCCCATCCTTTCCCCAGTACAAAAAAAGCTGGATTTAATAAAACTCATCTTCAATGATGAACAATGAAAGTAACATCACACTAGGGGCCAGCAGATGGCATGGGGTTAAGGCACTAGATTCCACATGGCGGGCTGCACAGTGCAAGTCCTTGACCCAATGGCTTGAAAAACATACCAGGCATGTGTGTGTGTGAGAGTGAATACCCAAGATCCTGAGAAGAAACTAGAGGAGAAGGAATTACGGCATGAACAACCCCTCTTGGGGGATGATTCCTCACTTTGCCTCTCTCTCTGTCTCTCTCTGGCGAGTGCCTGTGTCCTATAGCAAAAGGAAAAAAAAAAAGTAATATCACACGATTTTATAAGACCTAAGGAGAGAAATGGGAAAACAAGTGATAGAAAAGTTTTATATAAAAAAATTGACACTGAGCAGATGAAAATTATATCCAAACAATTTACCAAGAATAGAAGCGGTCTAGTAGGATCCTTGAAGCTGGGGCAGAATGCGATTGCTCAGAGAAGAGATGGTAAGGCAGATGGATAGATGATCAAATAAGACTCTCCTCAGGAGGAGGGTGCAAGATCGCAGGACAGGGAGACAGAAAATCAGGGAGGAAGGTAGACTGAAAGCAGTATAAGGAGATGGGATGACTGAAAAACTAGTATAGCAGAGCAGCAAGAGGAGTTTCATGTATTTAATGAGATTAAACTAATGTAGAAGTTAGGAAGACAATAACTGTAAATGCTATATTTTCTGGAAATGTAGAATTTATGTACTTAATAAAAAAAAAGTTAAGATTGGAAAAGGGAGAAATGGAAGAATGCTTTTCTCATCATTTAATAACTGAAGATGAAAACATACCATTTAAAGATAACATCAAGTAGTAAAATATATTTAACTAAATGTTAGGGGTCTCAGGAGAAACAGCACCAAGAGGACCTATTTACTCATCTAGCTAGAGCTATTCATGGATTATGGGGATTTGGCTCGTGGAATCATGGAGGTTGAGAAATCCTACAATCTGAGTTTTCAAGCTGCTGGAAACCCAGGAAAGCCAGTGGTGTTATTCAATCAGTCTGAAAGCCTGAGAACCAGAGAGCTGGTGATGTGAATCCCAGCCCAAGGGCAGCATAAAATGAGATGCCCCCAGCTCAAGCAGTGAGGCAGGAAGGGAAGGAATTCTCACCTCCTCTGCTGTTTGTTCTATTCAAGCCCTTCAGGGATTGGATGATGCCCACTCATTCTGGCAAGGACAGTCTTCTGAGTCCATTGATTGACATGCTAATCTTATCTGGAAAACCCCTTATGGGTACACCCAGAAACAGTGTCTAATCTGGGCACCCCTAGGTCTAGTGATATGGACGCATAAAATTAGCCATCACAAACTGTATAAAAATAAGTAATCGGAGGATAATATATTTGACTAGTCAGGCACTCAGTGCAGGAAATGTAATAGATATTGTCTAAACAGGGAAATATAGGTATGATATAAAACTAAGAATTATTAAAGGTAACTAGACCAAAACCCACAAACTCTTCTAAATATCAAAAAATTTATACACACAAAAAAAGATAAAAAGGACATAGAGGGACCAGCAGGTGGCGTGGTGGTTAAAGCACTGGACACTCCCACATGGCCGACCATGGTTCAAGTCCTGGACCTGGTGGCTTGCTAACTCACTTTCTCTCCTTCTCTCTCTCTCTGTGTCTCTCTCTCTGATCAAATTAAAATAAATGAGTGAATAAATAAAATTAAATAATTTTTTTTTTAAAAAGGACATAGAATGGTATCTTTTAGAAGCTATTCAACAGAAAGCATGACAATGCAACAGAAATAAATATAAACACGTCAAAATATAAATGGCCTAAAGTCTCCTACTGATAGAAAAGACTATGCCAGCTGGAGGCATGGTGGTTAAGGTGACTGGGTCCCACATAGCTGACTGTATGGTTTGAGTCTTGGACTTGGCAGCTTGAAAAATCATGCCAGGTGAGTGTAGTGTGCATGCTTTTCCAAAATCCTGAAGAGGAGAAATGGAGAAATGTGACCATCCCGTGTGGAGTATGTTCTCTCTATATATACGTATATGTGTGTGTGTGTGTATACATACACATATGTAATTATTACATATAGTTATACATAATAATTATGTGATATGTATATATATATATATATATATATATATATAGAGAGAGAGAGAGAGAGAGAGAGAGAGAGAGAGAGATGGAGACAGAGATCTGGTGAGTGCACGTACCCTCAAGCAAAATTAAAAAAAAATTTTTTTTAAAGGTGGTTTTCTGATTGGATTACAAAGCAAAACCAAAAAAGCTGGGAAATACAGGATGCAAAGGTAACTTGGCAATTGTAAACATGGAAAACTGGACTTGTAATCTTTTTTATTTCTTAAAGAATTATTTAACTTTATTTATTCATTCATTTATTTTAATTTGGCCAGAGAGAGACACAGAAAGCGAGAGAGAGGGAAAGTGAGAAAGCAAGCCAACCAGGTCCGGGACTCAAACCGTGGTTGGCCATGTGGGAGTGTCCAATGCCTTAACCACCGTGCCACCTGCTGGTCCCCTGGACTTGTAATCTTAATTGCAATTAAGTTTGAATTGAGTCATAAAGCATCATAGAAAGCAAAGATAAGTGATTTTCAGTACTAAAGGTGTAGGTAAATGTCTATGTGCCAAATAACATGTCTCTATTATTTAGAAAAAAGCAAAAATGAGGAGAGAGTCAAGGGGGAATTGTTGAAGACACTAATAGTAGAACTTATTTCACTTCCTAGTTCATGATATATGAAGTAAATGAAAAAATAGAAGACCAGCTTGTGTCTGTTTATATATGTGTGTGTATTGTGTGTGTGTGTGTGTGTATACACACACACAAATATATACACATACACACACACAACTTTCCTCTTCTAGAAAAAGCCTTCTTTTTAAAACATGCTCCTAAAAAACATTCACAAAGATTAATCATGTATTAATAAAGAAAACCTGTGTAAATTCAGAGAAGTGGAATTAATACAACTTCCTCTGATTGCAATATGATGAAATTTAAAATCAGGAACAAAACCAGAAAGAGAAAAAGCTCCTAATAACTGGAAATTAAAAAAAAAAAAAAACAAAAAAAGAACACACACTCTGTCTTAAACAGTTCTTCATTCAAAAAAGAAATGCAACTCGAAAGTGCATAAAATCTAGAAAATAATTGTAATGAAAGCACTTCTCAGTGAAGCCTGTGGAAAGCATCTAAATTCACAGGTTTAAATATTTATATCATTGAACAAGAAAGCATGAATATATATGGATTAAACCTCCAGCTCAAGAAGTCAGAGAATGAAAGTAAAACAAACCTTAGTAAAACAAAAGGTAAGAATTTGTAAAGATCAAAGCAAAAGTTAATAAGAAAGTGAAAAATGGTAGAAATAATAAATAAGCCCAAATGCCTGTTATTTGAAATAAAACCAATAAAACATGAATTATTCACAATTCTAGTAAAAAATTAATAGGAAGCATTACCACCCCAAATAAAAAACAAGACTAATTACTTCAGAGTTACTGACTGGAATGGGGCATGAGAGAGCTTCCAGAGGTGCTGAGAATTCCATATCCTCATCTATAGATGGCAGTGATACAGCGTAGATGTATACAGAAAGTTTAGAGGGACCAGCGCCCTGGCACAGGAGTGATGTACTGGTCAAGGCAAACCAGATCCCACATGGCAATCCTGATTCAAATCCTACCTGGTTGGCCTGAAGCATGCTGGTGCCCAGGATCCAATGGGCTGGAAGAAGGAGATTGTAGTGTGACCAGGCCTAACGGAAGGTGCTTGTGCTCCCCCCACCCCACATTGCATGCATGTGTTCTTTCATGAATAAAGAAAAAAAAAGTCATAGAATTGAATACATAAGAATTAAGCGCTTTAGTGTGTGTTATACCTTAGTAGTAAACAAAATTAATTAAAAACATCAAAAAAAATCTAAAAAGAATTAGAATTATACATGAATTCTATAAAAATGATTACATCACAGATTCATTTAAATAAATTTTAAAATATGAATGAAATGAATAATTTTCTAGTAAATACAGCTAACAATACTGACTCCAGGAGAGAAATTTTAAACAGACTAATTATAGAATATAGTTGTCACAAGGTTGCCATCAAGCTGAGCCAATTTGACAGGGAAATGTTATGAGATCTTCAAATACTGAAACTTTCAACAGTGTATTATCTGGGGCCAACCTATGGCATGGTAGTTAAGATGACTGGGTGGTTCAAGTCCCAGACCAGGCATCTTGAGAAGTACACTGAGTGTGTGTGTGTATGTGTGTGTGTGTTTGTGTATGCATGCATGCCCAAAATCACAAAAAGATGGGAGAAATGGAGGAGAAGGGATTACAGTGTGACCATTCCCCATGGAGGGTGCTTTCTACTTTCTCTGTCTCTGGCAAGCACATGTACCCTCTGTCCAAAAAAAAAAAAAAAAAAAAAAAAAAAAAAAAAAAAAAAATCAAGCAAATAAATCCCATCTATAACCTGTTTTAGACTGGAAAAAGTAGGGAAAACGCTTCTGGAAGTGAGAATGATATTAATAACAACTACAAAGGTTTTACAAATGCACAAACTCCACAGGAGCCATGAATGAAATCCAGCAGCACATTAACATACACTACATCCAAGGAAGGCTTAGGCCAGGACTGGCCTATTGGTTTGAGTTTAGGACATCAATTTATAAAATGATCTATTTTCCCTATTTACTGAAAAGACATTTGATGAAAATCCAACAGTCAGTCTTGATTAAAGACTCATTAAAACATGAATGTATGGGTGATTTCCCAACATGATAAAATACAATTATTTTGATTGAAAGTAAGGAGATATTAGAATGATTTCCAGTGAATACTCAAACAACTTAAGGCTGTCCAGTGTCATAATACTAATCACCAAAATTAGACAAGAGAAATAAATCAAAGGTCTAGGTATTGGGAAGAAAGAGACATACTGTCACTTTCTGCTGCTGATATGATTATACACCAAGAGAATCCACTGAAAGCTGCAGTCGATCAGAGAATTTAGTAAAACAGTGGGAAGCAAAATTTTAATTTTCCTATATACAAAAACAAGTTAGATAATAAGAGAAAATGCCCCCATTTATAACAGCAACAACAACAAAAAAGATAATAAAATAAAATACCCAAGACTGAAGCCTATACGCAGTGTGCAAAAGGAAGAAAACTTTAACAAGCTCTTGAGGGTCATAAAAGATGACTTGTGCAAATGAGAGCACATATTGTTCTTGAACATCGAATAGCAGGGTCCATATCCTACAGATGTTAATCCTCCCAGTGTTAATCTATAAATTTAATGAAGTCCTAATTCTTTTTTTTAAAGACTTTTGCCATAGAGCGCATGTGCTTACCAGAGAGATACAGACAGACAGTGAGACGGAACATGAGAAATCACCCCTCTGGGGTGTGGCCACACCACAATCCCTTCTCCTCCATTCTCCTCTTGGGATTTTGGGTATACATGCACATGCACCTGGTGTGAGTTTCAAGCCGTCAGATCTGGGACTTGAACCACAATTGGCCATGTGAGAGTCCAATGCCTTAACCACACACCTCCTGCTGACCCCCAAAGTCCTAATTTTTTAAAAGAGGACTTTTTGTAGGGGGAGGAAGGTAGTTTAGATGTGTAATGAGGTGGGGAAAGAAGGGACCCTGAAGTTGTTGTAGATAGGAGAATGGAATAAAATAGGAAGTTAGATGTGGACTCAGTTACAAACGAACTTAGCGAATGATAGGATGGAGTCTTGCATCAGTCAAAGAGTAAGCCTTCCAGGATGTTGGAATGTCAGGGTCCTCATCCTTAGGACAGTCTGGGATGTCTGAGAACACTATGCATGGACGCCTCCTTTGATACAATGATGTGAGGGGTCAGAGGTCATCCTTCAGATGCCTTGGCCCAAGAGGGAACCAGAGTGGCCCATAGAGGTGCATCTCAGCATTGTTTACAGCAGTGTGAGTCTGGAAACAGCAGAGTCGTCAGTAGGGACTATTGCAGTAAGTGGGACAGCCATACCTTAGAGTACTCAGGATCACCCAGAATGAGCCAGGGAGTGCTCTTTGTCTTGGTTTGGAAATAATTACAAAATATATTAAGTGAAAAAGTAAGGAATGAAATAACATATAGGATATTTTATCCTTTATTTGAAAAAATATTAAAAAGAGGGGAAGAACAGACATTTTGCTGGCATGTGTGTAAACCATTTCTGGAGGGTACTGTGCATAGGCCCATACCATTGATTGGCTAAGGGTCAGGAGTCTGATGTCAAGAGGTTGTTCAGTGTGTGCCCTTCGGTATTTGTTATCTGAACTGTGTATCCTTTTTTTGGAGAGGTTTTTGCTACAGGGTGTGTGTGCTCCCCAGAAAGGCAGAGAGAGACAGAAAGCAAGAAATCACACACCCCCCGGGGGGGGGGGGAGGGATGACCATGCTGCAATTCCCTCTCCTCTATTCTCTCGGGATCCTGGGCACGCATGCACATGCACCCGGCATGAGTTTAAGCCACCGGGTCTGGGATTCAAACTGTGGTTGCCTACGTGGGAGTCCAGCAACATAGCCATTATGCCAACTGTTGGACCCCTGTGTATCTTTTTTTAAAGTTCTTTTTTATTGTTGTTGTTTATTGATGAGTTTTATTCATGATAGAAAATACATGTACACAGAGTGGGGAGAGAGATCTTGGCATGCTGCAGTCTCATTTCCTCAGCCCTCCCACTCCTTTGGATCCCAGGTGCCTGCATATACACCTAGTAAGTTTTCAGGCCCAGATGGTTAGCCACACGGTGACTGGCCATGTGACTTGCAGCACTTCAGTCCAGTGTGCTATGTCTATGCCACTAGGCTCGGCCTGAACCATAGATCTTTTTTTATTTTTCTTTTTTTGGAGAGGGTTTTTGCTATAGGGCGCATGCGCTCGCCAGAAAGACAGAGACAGACAGACAGAAAGCGAGAAATCATCCCCCAGGGGGGATGGCCACACTGCAGTCCCTTCTCCTCCATTCTCCTCTCAAGATCCTGGGCACACACGCACACACGCCTGGCGTGAGTTCAAGCCGCCGGGTCCAGGACTCGAACTGCTGTCAACTACATGGGAGACCAGTGACATAGCCATTACACTAACTGCTGGTCCCTGAACCATGGATCTTAAGACTCCTAAGTGTGTTATGAGATCCAGGACAAAGTGCAGCAGGGCCTTGCATGAAGACCTGAGAAATCTTTAAAATCCTCTGTCTTCAACTCTGCTCTTCTCTGCAGTCTTCCTCTCTGCTCAGGGCACTTAGTAGGTAAGATGAATCTGCATCTCCATTCTTGGACAGGTATCTCCTCTGCTCAAGTGATCAGTCACCCCTTATCAAGCCTCCCCACCACCCCCCCCCAAAAAAAAAAGAAAGAGAAATGAACCCAGGCCACTCTTAGCTCTGGCCTGTGTCCCTCCAGGGGAGGCTCTTCTTGGTCCAGTGAGGTTTAAATGTGTGCACACCTGTACCTGTTAGGACAGGCTCGCACCTGCACAAGGACCACCGTGAGCTAATCTCATGCTAGAGGTGGATGTCACCTATTGGATATGAGGTCTGGGCAGCATTGGAACGGGAGTGAGAGAAGTTTCATGGCTGTGGCAGCATGGGTCCTGGCAGGAGACTTCCCTAAGTTCCTCTAAGTTCTTAAGGAGAACCTTTTAAGGACCCAAGAGGGTAGGAGCAACAGAGAACATGACTGGCCAGGGGAAGTCCACTTTCCTTTGAATATGAGCTGAACTGGTTCAGTGTTGTGGTGCCATCTTGCCCACATGGCCATGCAGTGCTTATTCTGTGAGGTGGGATGCTACCCCTGCCCTGGCACGCCGAGAGCTGCCTGCCATCTGTTGTGGTACACTGCAAGCTCAGTGGGTGTCAGAGGCTCCTGCAGAGGCCCTGGAGCTGTAACCCCTGCTACCCTGTGGACCTGTGCAGGCTTTCCTGGGAACACAGTCTGAAAGTGGTTTGCTTGGCTTACCCTAACCAGCAGGCCAGAAGGAGTCATTGGGTCTGTACTGGCCCCATTTGGGGGAGCAGAGTTACCTCGATAAACAATATTGGAACTTCATAGAGACAGATGCTTAGGACCCAAGAAATTCCTAAATCAGGCTGCCCTGGGAGAGCCTTTCCAGGAAACACCTAAGGAGAATGTTTCCAGAAGAAAGCGGCTAGAGCTCAGTACACAGCAGGCACCTTGTTCGTGTAGCAGGTTACTGCGAGCTGGTGTCTGTGGGAGGCAGGCAGCCCTAGGAATCCTGAGTCAGCAGTGCCCTAATGGACTCATGGGACTTGCGGCTGGGTCATGGGGCCTCCCTTTGGGTCAGGCAGCTGTGTCTGCCCTGAGCTGGCCATGCCCTCTCCACCCAGCCTTCTTCCTGGGAACTCATGTCCCAGTCAGCCGTCTGCTGTACCTGTCAGTGGGCTGTTGTGGTTGCTGGCCTGTTCAGGAAGCTTCCATTAGATGCCTGTCAGTATATACCTTTTGTTCTTAGATGTGGTAGCATTGATGGAGGTGGTTTTTAACGATTAGTGACTTTTTTGGTTTGTTCGTTCAAGAAAAGAACTAATAGAGGTATTTGCACTTGGGACTTTCCTTTATTTCCTGAATATCCCTTTGGCCCACACTGTCTCCGCATGTTGAAAGCTGGGTGATTCTGTGTTCTTGGCATGCTGCCCTGCAGAGGTCGTGTCCTCCAGTCAAGCCCCGCACAGAGGGATGGCCAACCTGCTATGTCTCTCCTTACCCTTCAGAGAAAACCAGGGCTACTTACAGCACCCCATGTCCCTGAGGCAACTAGAAAACAGCCACCAAATATGAGATTTATACGAAGGAGCCTCCCATCCTGTTAGAGGGGGAGGCGGTGGGGGTGTGGGCCACAGCCCTCTGCCCAGCCCTGGCATGGCACCTGTCCTCTCACATAGCAGTTCTTTTGTTCGGTAAGTAGTTGCTGACAACCTGTGCTGGCCACTGCACTGGGCATACACAATCAGTCAGAGAGGCAGTTTTGTGTACTCCCTGCAGCTTGCAGCCCAGAGTGGAAGACTCACCAACATCAGAGCAATAGGCAAAGAGCCAAATTTGTGATTGTGTCCCTGAAAGTACTCAGACACAACAGCAGGAGCCCAGGGTCTGCAGGATGTGGCCTTATGCTGGGCCAGCAGGAGGCAAAGGAATTACCCAGGGAGGAGAGAGCGATCCCAGCAGGGGTCAGCTCCTGCAGAGGCCCAGGTGGGACAAGGTAGTGAGGGGTGAATGGGGGTCTGGTCAGTCAGGCCATGCAATGGGTGAGTATGTTGTTCACCAGTGGTGGAAGCCTTATGTGAGCCGGAGAGCAAGGACACTCCAGGAGGCAGTGAGTGGACAGAGGCCCGGGGAATGAGTCTGTGAGTGGCCCCAGTACGACATCAGGGTCATGTGCTTCTCTAAAATTTATCTACTAAATTTTTCCCAATTTTGACAGAAGAAAAACAGGTCTCTTCAAAAAACATGGGCTGCGGGAACCCGTAAGCAGCCCCTTGCACTGTCTTTGTCCCCAGCATTCTCTAGCCTGAAGGCACTCAGGGGACTCTTGGCCAGCAAACTGACCAACCCCACCCGAGGGTCCAGCGAGGCAAAGCTGACCATCATGTCTACTTGGGGCATTAATGAAGCTGGCCTGACAGCTTCTCCTGATGACCCTGGTGCCTATGCCATGGCCTGTCACTGGTGTCTGCCCCACTGACACTTCAGGGACAGTAGCATCTAAAGTTCAGGGCCTCCCCACTCACCATCAGAATTCTGTCTGTCTAAAAAGATGGGTAGTAGGTTACGCCTGGTCAACCTTGTGGGGAGGGATGGGGACACAGCTCTCGAGGCTCCAGTCAGCCTGGCTACATGGCCTGTCCCGGCCCTGTATTGTCTGGGGAGCTATGCGTGGTCTACCCAGCCACCTTGACAGGCCTGGCTGCAGGTATCCTTTCCTAGACGTGTGCATCTTCCTCAGGCCTGGTTCGATGTGATCAAGGGCTCACTTATATCCTGGAGACTCAATGCAGCCTGGCCATACCCTGGTGCCCCCCCTCATCTCTATGGACCTCCAGCCCTCGAGGACATTACCTGCTTCAGCAGCCCTACTCTGGGCTTCTGGGAGACTTTGTGTCCTTGCTGGTGGTGGTCCTGTGGCTGTGCAGGCGCAGTGGGCACTCCATGGGACCCATGTGGCATTCTTCTCTCCTGCCCACGCCTGCCCCCCTTCCACATGCCACTTCCCAAGTCCTCGCCCCTCTGCCTCCTGTGGGAATACGATGAGCCTGGCTTTGGTGTATGGTGGGCGTGGTTGAGTGAGGCTCTGACCTGGACCTGAGGACTGAGGCGGGCCTGGGCAGGGCAGGAGGCGGTAAGGAGCTCTGAGTAGAGCTCTGGGAAGATCCTTGCAGTGGCTGTGCTCCCTGGCCTGCCTGACCTAGTCCCCTCTTTGTGCCCTGCTCTTTCCAAGTCCTGCTGTCATTCTGGCTCCCAGCCACACCCCCATCTGCTGCCCCAACTCCTCCCACTCCGTATGTGTTAAAGGAGGTTAACACATCTCCTTTACACGTCCACATTCCCTTCTGGGTGATATGTGCATTTCATGCCATTCGACAGAGGAGTCTGAAGTAGCAAAATAAATAAAATATTGTGACTGTTAAATCAAAGCAATGGTAAATTTAGAATATGTTCTTTCCAAATGCTGTGACTCCCTTTTCCCCAGAGATTTCGATATCTCCCCTCAGCATTCCCCAAAATGACTGTGTCTCTGCTATTCTGGAGACAAAACTGCTAAAAAAGAGAAAGAACCCATGTTTATACAACTGAGGATGCTCACGGCCAGGCAGCCTCAGGCTTCTGGGATTCCAGCAAAATGGTCTCTCCTCCCCAGCTCCCCAGTGGGGATCCAATCTGCAGGGCATTTAGATGCCGCCTGTGGGATTTCTGGGGGCAGCAGGGGCCTGGGCTGTGGGTTCCCAGCTGCCCCCCACATCTGCTGACCCTTGGCCCTTTGCTTTCTCGTAGCTGGAGATGGAGCTGAAGATGCTGAAGTCACAGTCGAGCTCCGCTGAGCAGAGCTTCCTGTTTTCCAGGGAGGAAGAGAGTTTGCTAAGGTGCGTCCCTGCAGCTCCTGCGCCTGGGCCCCCGGCCCTCTGGCCTCTCCCTATGAGCATCTGAAGTCTGCCTGTGTCTATTTCCTCTATTGCCTTTCTAGAAGGTATTTTCTGTTTAAGTCACTTCCCGTCTACTTAGGTTCCTCTCTGCAGAAAAATTTGTCTCGACTGGTTTTGGCCATTTTCAGCCTCATTTCTTCAGCCAACATTGACAGCGGGGGCTCTCTGTGTCCCCAGTGCTGAGAAGACAGCAGATACTCCTGTCACAGGGCTGTCTGGTGGGACCTGTGCTTTTGCTACCAGCAAAACAGCAACCACAAGGCCTGAACACCATTTCTCGAGACACCAGAGGGTCTGTGAGCAGCAGGGTGTGGAAGGGGATCCAGAGAAAGCCATATTTCGGGAGGGGATTACTAACAGAAGCAACAGGCAGAGGAGACATGTTACCAATGTGATCGCTAGGGCACTGCAATCTGTTTTCAAGACCAGCATAAGAGCTTTGAGCCACTTCATTTTCCTCGGAGCATTTCCACGATCTCCTCTGCCCCTTCTCAGCATGCAGGCCCTTCCCAGCAAGCAGAGGCTGCAGGCTGGGTTCTCTCCTCTTTCATTCTCTCTGCCCGGGAGACCTATCCAGATTCTTAAGTCAGAGATTTCTAGGGAGACATAGGCAGAACTCTGAAAAGCCTCCTCTTGGCTCTCCTTTGGCCTCCCACGTTGACCCTGCCATTTCCATTTGTAATGGAAAGTGGCTGTTGGGCAAGTTGACAGTGTCCACCAGAGTCTCTCGTAGGAAGAGGTGGCTGTGGACAGAGTGAGCATAATAGGCGGCCATGGCTCTGCAATGCTCTGGGGCAGTCGGCTGTCTCCTGCCCTGAGCATCTGCTACAGGCCAGGCCTTGGCCATCCAGGGCTTCCCATCCAGGGAGCTACTTCTGGAGGGTCAGAGGAGATGGGACCTGGGGACCCTGACAGCGCCAGTGGACACTGACCTCGGTGAGACAGTGTGAAGTCAGAGGCAGAGTGGCCCTCCCTCAGTGACGTAGCAGTGGAGAGAGCAGGCTTTGGTCCTGGCAGGCCTGGGGCGAGTCCTGAGTCCCTTCCCTTTCCCCATTGCTGTGCCACACTCTCCTCCTGAGGTTCTTTTTTTCAACAGTGAAGCCTGGCTAACCCTACTTTGCAAGGTGGTTGAGAATAAAACAAGAAATACTTCTGTTCCAGAAGTATTCAGCAGACAAGTTGGGATCTCTCCTACATTGAGGTTTCCTCCATTGTTTCCAAGTCTTGTCATATATGGGCCATGGCCTTACAGGTACCAAGTTGGGGTCCCCCGGGTTCTGTGTTTATTTTGTATTCACTGAGGCATTCTCTCATTTGGGCATTGAGTGCGGGCTGGCGCGTTTCCAGGCCAAGCGAGAGGATGTGGAGCGGTAAGCAGATACATGTTCCCTGATGTCATCAGTCTTACAGTGTAACAGGGATTGGGGCGGGGAGGTAGGGTGCTGTTCCCCACTCAGAGTCCTGGCTACGGAATCACAGACTGAAAATTACCCAGCATGCCATGATAGCAGGTGTCTGGGGGAGCAGGCAGAGCTCCCCCAGGAAATACAACTGTGTGATCAGTGGGCTGATAAGGGTGAGTAGTCGGTTGGGAAGACACTGCCTACTATCAGAGGAGAGAGGATGCAGAGAAGCCAGAGACTAAGCAAGGGCCTTGGTGTAGATTTTGGTCTTTATCCTGTGAGTGATGGGAAGCCATTAGAGGTTTTAAAGCAGAAGAGTGACATGATCCAATTTGTAGCTTAAAAACATTGCTGGCTGCCAGGGCCAGGAAGAGGGACTGGGCCAGCTGTCCCCTAGCCAAGTGCTGGTCAAGCATTTGCTGCAGAAACACCCCTTCCAAGTTGAAGCTGGCCATGCCTATGCAGAGATGGCAAAGGCTCGTCTCCCACTCATACCGCCCCAATTGCAGGAGCAGCCCCAGTCTTGTGATAAAAGACCTTACAACAGGAGGGGTGGGCTCAGTGCCCCAGAGAACAGGTAGCACTGGAGGGAGACATGGAAGAGGGCTCAGAGGGATCCAGGCAGGCCAGATCCTGCAAGGCCATGGTGGGATGCAGGTGAGCTGCTACTGGTATCTACTGTAAGGGGGAAGATGGGGGGCAGAGCCTCATATTGCCACCCACAGAAAAGGGCATTAGAAAGACATCTGAGTGCTGGGAGGGAGGCCATAGAGCATCAGGAAATGCTGGTATGGTAGTGCCTAACCCTGCAGGGTCCTGAGTGCCATGTGAGGAGGTGGAGCCATGTCATCAGGTGGTGGAGCAGACGCAGCTCCCAGGGTTTGTGCATCAGCCTGTCCCTAGGGACCCTGGAATCCAACACTGCCCCTCAGCTCTCCTCTCTCTCAGACAGGCCTTGCAGTACCTAAAGTCCCTCGTCTCCATTGATAGGCATGTGGTCAGGCATGTATTCGGCTTGTGTGGGCTAGCATGCCTTGGGTTTATTTATTTCTAAACTTTTGTAAAAGGGCTTTATCATTGATATCTTTCACTTGGAGATCAAAGCTTCTTGTCCCCACTGTCTCCTTTGGTGAATGCAGCTGTGGAAGGCAGAGGCTTTGTGGCTAATTAATAGAAATCGGGTCAGCATTTGTTTGGAAGGCTTTGCTGAGGGTGCTGGCAGGTCACTCTCAGTGCTCTGAGGATTTTGTCTTCAGCTGATTGCGGCAGAGGGCAGGAAGAACGGGCGAGGGCCTGGCATCGGGGCCAGCCACCTACGCTTCTTGGCCCTGCTGGGCTGCCTGGCCCCATTAGGGACTTCCCCATGAGCCGCAGCTGTGGGTTGTGAGCAGGTCTGGGAGCCAATGGACCTGTCCAGCCTGCAAGAGGGCCTCAGGGTGTGTGTGCCATGTAAGGACACCCAGGCATTGGACTCACTCGGGACCAGCTGAGGGAAGGAGGACCTATGGAGTCCACACCAGCTCCCTCAGTATCTCTGGAAAGAGATAGCGTAATCTGGGCCAAGCGTGCAGGTGAGCCTCTCCCTTGGCCTTCACTCCATGGACCCCACACAAAGTGGCCCAGTATTTCTAGGCCTTCAGCGGTCTTCAGGGAGCCCCTCCCAGCAAGGGAGGCCTTCCATAGGGCCCTTCCTTGCAGGTACCAACACCAGCCCAAGGCAGGTTAATTGCAAACATACATTCAGTGCTCTTAGGGTTGTGTCATTGTGCCTCAGTCTCCCATGGTGTCACAGGGGGACTCAGTGCATCTGGAGGAGACAGTTGTGTTTGTAACCTAGGGTTGTCATGAATGAGGGGCTCGTGTCTCAGAGTTGTGCTTTGTTTTCCTGAGAAACTGCACTGGGACCCATCAGGTAGCCCTTCTGGCTTGAGGGTCAGGGAGGGTGCTGGCAAGCTGAAGACCCCCATCCCTGAGGAGAGGTGTCCCTGGGCACCAGTTGCACATAGATGCCCCAACTCCCTGCTGGGGGAGATGCTAGTGATGTCAGGGCCACAAGCCTCAAGCTTATCTTCCTCTCCACCAAGTCTTCAGTGTTGGGGACAGAGCGAAAGACTTAGAAAGACTTAGAATGGCATTTATCCTTTTAATCCCTCCTCTCTTGCTCATCTCCACCCCAGTGGTCCTGAGTATGAAGTGGTTTTCCTGCAGATCTTTTAATTTATTTGTGTACACACACACACACACACACACACACACACACACACACGTATGTCTTATAAACCCACAGAGGACTTTCTGAAGTGGATGGTTTAGAGGAACACAAAGCAGACATTGATGGCCCTGTCATTAGTATCCCCATCCCTTACCACAGTCAGCCTGTCCTTCACCGGTGACCATGAGTGGCTCAGCCAGCACAGGGTGCTGGGGACACGGGACAGCACTGCCCATCTGGTTACCTAGAAGGACACATGTTTTCATGTAGAAATATTTGTTGTATATAAAAAGATAGACAGTATATAGTATATATATACATATATATTCACACACACATATCACATCACATTGCCTTTTCAACACAGAAAAAGAGGGGGAAGCGTCAGTAAAGATTTAAGTGGCAACAGCTGAAGGGCCCTTTCAACCGGAACAAATCTGAGTTCGTTCTTTTCTGCTGTCAAATAGCAGCTCTAGCAAATCCTAAATGTTGTCTGTGGATTTAGTGACTGGGTCGACTTTCAGTGATTCCAAAGACTCGCGTCTGTGCCAGAGCCTGTTAGTCACGCTCCCTTGTCCCCCCACGCTCAACTGCCTTCTGGTCCCGTGGATGTGCCGCTCAGCCCAGCCTGACTGCAGCCCCTGTGGGAGGCCGAGTTCTGGGGGATGGCTTGGTTGCTGAGGGCACTGTGGATGTTGGTCTGCCTCAGGGGACAGGAGTAGCTTGTGACCCCCCACTCACACTCAAGGGTCCCTACTCCTCAGGGGACAGCATGGCCCCATGAGCCCCACTCACCCCCAAGGGTTCAACCCCCAAACCTGTATCCTTTTCAGACAGATAGGTGCTAGGCTTTTATTATTCTTTTATAAAAATTGTCATCTTTCAGGGCTAGCAGGTAGCATGATGGTTAAGGCGCTGGATTCCTACATGGCCCATCATGGTTCAAGACCTAGACCCAGCACCTTGAAAATCACGCTGGGTATGTGTACATGCCCAAAATTCCAAGAGGAAAGTGGAGGAGAAGGGATTAAAGCATGGCCCTCTCCCTTGGGAGGTGATTTCTCACTCTCCCCTCTCTCAGACTCTCTCCAGTGAGTGCATGCTCTCTTTGGCAAAAACCTAAAATACACACACAGACACACACGTGTGTGTGTCTGTGTGTATCTTTCATTGAACAAATCCTTATTAAACACATTGTTGTAAGTCTACCCATGAGCCCATTTATGTGTGTAATTAGGGAGTCAGTCCCTGCCCCCTGAGCTCCAGAGCAGTCAGTTGATCTGGGGCCAGCCAGACAGGGAGACATGGCTGCACAGTCACCCTCCCCAGCCCAGATCACCACGGAGCTCATTCAGTCTTAAAAATAAAGCCGGCTTGGGTTTGTTTGGTCTTGTTTTAAAGCCATGAACTTCTATTTGCTGTGCACAGCCTTCTGCCTTGGGTCTGGGCCTGCAGACTCAGTGACTGGTTCCATTTGAAAAGCATCTCAGGCTGAACCAGGCAGCCCAGTCACGCTGGTGCTTCCAGAGGAGATGGCTTGGTCCTGCGAGTGTAGGGTGGTGAGCTCCCTGGCCAGGTGTTGGGCATCCAGGGAGAAACCTAAGAAGCCTTCACAGCCTCCTCTCAGGAGGATGGAGTGCTCCTCTCAGCAGCCTCATCATCAGGAGGATGGAGTGGTCAACAAGGCCCAGAGTTCAAGGTAGTGCGCCTTCTCTGTCCAGACTGAGCAGCAGCAGCAGCAGCAATCCTCTGACTTAAAGCTGGGCCCCCTGTGGGCCCCCAGCATGACTGCCAGTAGCAATAGGGAATCCTGCTTCTGGGCTTTGCGGGTGCAGCTGTGACTGTGGCCCATGAATGGCAGTCACTGTCCTGCCCACAGACAGGTTGGTCATCACAGCCCTGCCTGCCCCATGCCTTAACTTCTGCAGTGGGAAAAGTCAAGGCAGACACACCATGGAACAGAGCCAGATCTGGGTCCTCACTGGTGACCTGCTTGTTTTTGCTCCAGAAGCCACAACTTTCTTCCTGTCCCAGCATTCTAAAATTTAACAGAGACACACTTGGTATGGGTTTGTTCGTGTGCTGTGCTAGGTGTTCGGGCCTGTTCTGGCATCTGGTATCCTTTAGTTCTGGAAAACTTCACTGTTTGCTATTACCTCTCTTCTGTCTTCTCTTTCTTTCTTTTACTTATTTATTTTTAAAATTTTTTCCAGAGGACATGTGCACTAGCTGGAGAGAGACAGAAGGAAAGTAAGAAAGCACTCCTCCCCACCTCCCCCATTTGGGAAATGGTCACATTGCAATCCCTTCTCCTTTCTCCCTCCTCTGGGATTTCAGGCACTCATACACACACATGCTCAGCATGATTTTCAAGCCACCGGGTCTAGGACTTGAACCATGCAGATGGCCACATGGGATCCAACTGCCTCAACTACCAGCTGTAGTTTCTTCTTTCCAAAAATATTATTTGGATATTGTATTTCCCAAATAGTTCTCTCTCTCTCTCTCTCAATCTTTTTGATACTATTTTCCATCTTTTTGTTCTACCTTCTATAGTATTTTTTTCAGCTTCATCAACCTGTTCTTATTTTATTTCTGCTATCATACTTTTAGTTTCCTGAGAAGTTTTTCTTGTTTTTGTCATTGTTGTCTGAATATTCTTTTATATATAAAACATTCCGTCAATAATTTATGAACACAGTATGTTCACTGTCTCTTTGATGTTAATAATGGTATTTTTTGAAGTTCCCTTCTCTCCATATAGTCGTTTTCCCCTAAGTTGCTTTTTTCCTGTCAGCTTTGTGGTTCGGACCTTGGTCTTTTGTTCTGGGTGATTACCTTACATGTTTGACCATCCTGGGCACCTGTGCATATTAAGAGTGAGGAGGTACCAGGCAGCTAATTGGAAACCTGCCTGCCTATGTGGAGTGTTTCTGACTTAACTAGTTGAATGTGGCTGAGCCGTTTCATGGGGAGCCTTGAGATCAGTGTCCTTTGGTTCCTCTCTCTTGGTCTGGTGTGTCATTGGAGAAGTCTTATCTGCACAGGGTGTGTTTCTGGTAGCCAAGTAGGGAACAGTGCTGGGAAGCTCAATATGTTGTGGGGACCTAATCTCCCTGTTAGGCCCCCATTTATGGTGCATTAACTGCCCTCACTTTTATCTGGTGTCCCTCAACCCAGAAACCTTCTGTTTTTACTCTTGAGAAAATAAACCTCTAGTATTCTGTGAAGATATAGGACTGGCAGTGTGAAATACAGATAGACTATGGAGATGCTCAGGACCAGCAGGTGGCATGGTGGTTAAGGTGCTGGATATTCCCACATGGCTGACTATGGTTCGAGTCCCAGACCTAGTGGTTTGGTTTCTCACTTTCTCTCTCTCTCTCTCTCTCTCTCTCTCTCTTTCTCTGTGTGTGTGTGTGTGTGTCTCTCTGTCAAAATAAAAATAAATAAATGAATAAATAAAATTAAATCATTCTAAACAAAAGACTATAGAGATGCGAGATTTTACAAAGATCTTCAACTTCTGTCTGGTCAAATGGAGCAGGCCCATTTCTCTCACACCTGGAAAACCTGGACACGCACAGACAAGCATAGGAAAATGCTGAAAGGTGGAGGAAGGCCTGTCTGAAGACTCTGGCACTTGAGGAACCATGTGGTGATTGCTGCATGTTTCCTGGACAGGGAACTCTGATCTGGAACCAGCTGCAGACATGGACAAAAATCTCCAAGAAAAGCTTGTTTCCCCCCAGCTACCTGGAAAAAAGGGCAGTCTAACAGAATGGAAAGCCTTCTTAATGATACCCACCCTGTTGCAGCCAAATGCCAGGAAAAAAACTGTTCTCTTTCCATCCTTCACCCCACAGAAGCAAAGCAAGCAGAACACTTCAGTTCCTCACCTAGCAGCATCAGCTAGACCAAGCAGGGAGTTCATCACCTACCTAGATCTTCGGAAACAGGCAGCACTCTATTGTCCACCCACGTTATGTCAGAGTGCTGAGTGGGAGCTGACCTTCCATCCCCACTCAGTGGAAACAGGTACTTCTGGGTCTCTTGCCATGGTGGTATCGGTGCTGGGCAGGTAGCCGAGCCTCCACCCTCACTGGCATCAAATTGACAGAGCAAGATGGTGGGTGGGTGGGGCTCTTCTCTCCCCTCTGGGTATGGGACACTTAAATGAGTATGTGCCAAACCACTGAATTCCAAAACACGTGAGGTAGAAATTGATAGAACTGAATGGAGAAAAAGACAATCCATATTTATAGTTGACAACTCTAATACATCACTCCAGCAATTAATAGAACAGCTAGACCAAGAAGTAGCAAAGATATAGAACCAAATGTCACAACAACCAACAAGATCAAATCAATGCTCGTAGAACACTCTACCCAACAACAGCAAGGTACATATGCTTTACAAATTCAGCCAGAACATTCCTCAAGACAGACTACATCTTATGTCTTGAAACAAACATCAACAAATTTTAAAAAATCAAATTCATACGAAGTATGTTCTTTGACCATAATGAACTCAAAACTAAAAGTCAGTAACAGAAAAGCCACAGGAAAATCTCTAAACATGTGTACATTAACAATACACTTCTAAATTGTTCATGTGTCAGAGAAATTTTTTTTTGGAGAGGTTTTTACTATAGGGCACATGCGCTCGCCAGAAAGAGAGAGACAGAGAAACAGAAATCGAGAAATCACCCCCCGGGGGGGATGGCCACGCCGTAATCTCTTCTCCTCCATTCTCCTCTCGGGATCTTGGGCACGCACGCACACGCGCCCAGCGTGAGTTTAAGCCACTGAGTTTGGGACTCAAACCGCGGTCGACTACGTGGGAGTCCAGCGACATAGCCATTATGCTAACTGCTGGTCCCGGAGAAATTCTTGAAAAATACAACTGAGACATAATGAAAATCCACATATCAAAATTTGCAGGAAATAGCTAAATCAGTGCTGACAAGGAAATTTATAAATAGCATTGAAGTTTACATCACAAAAGAGAAGATCTTTGTCTTTCAACCTCAAGAGTCTAGGAGAGAAAAGCAAAATAAACCTCAAGAACTTAGGAAAAGAAGAACAAAATAAGCCTAGAGCGAGTAGAAAGAAGGAAATGGCAAAAAGCAAGAAATAATGTAATTGAAAAGAGAAAAATCAATGGAGAAAATTATTGAAACAAAGAGCTGGTTTATTGAAAAAAATCAGTAATATTTGGATTCTAGCAAAACTGACAAACATTAAAGGGCATAAGACATATTGATAGATCATCAGTATCAAGAATTAAATAGGGATATCACTATAAATCACACAGTCACTAAGGTATTTTGGGGGCCAGCACGTGGCGTAGTGGTTAAGCTGCTGGCCAACTGTGGTCTGAACCTGGCCGCTTGAAACTCACACTGGGCATGTGTGCATGCATACCCAAAATCTTAGGAGGGAAATGGAGGAGAAGGGATTGTGGCATGGACGTTCACCCTAGGAGTATGTGGGTAGGGGGTGATTTCTTACTTTCTCTCACTCTCTTTCTGGCAAGTGCATGCACCCTATAGCAAAAAAAATAAAAATCTCTCTAAAAAAAAAAATAAAATAAAATAAAAAAATAAAGGTACTTTGGGAATACTACAAATAACTTTACATTTAAAAATTTATTAACTTAGAAACAACTGACCAGTTCCTTCAAAACCATAAACTACCAAAACTTAACCAAGGTGAAATAGATGATCTGAATAGTCTTAAACATTAAAAAATTAAAATCATAATTAAAATACTTCCAAGAAAGGTATCTCCAGGCCTATATAGTTTCTCTAAAGAATTCTAAATAGCTGAAGAATAATTAATATCCATTTGACACAATCTCTTTCAGAAAATGAGAGGTTCCCAGAGTTTAGGAGGTGGGTATTCATGTGTTCACAAAAGGCTTGTCAAGAGTGTGCCTGCTGGCTTGCTGGCTGCACAGACCAACACGCCATGCTAGAGCTGCATGGAAGAGAACACAAAAAAGCAAGTGCATGAAGCTGATGAACTCAGTATAATCTCTGTGGATTGATCCAGTGTCAGTTTCAACACCATGGCTTAAATGGTTATAATAGAGGGACAGGAGTGAAGAGTACATGGAATCTCTTTGTTTTCTACAAAGTCCTAGAAAAATATCTAGAATTATTTCCCAAAAAGCATTTTATTTTTTTAGAAAGACCTCAACCAAACTTCAGTTTTAGCCCTCGCTTTTCCTGCTCCCAGATATTATTACCAAGCAGCTTATTCCTGAGGCTTGGAGGACTTAGTGGTATAAAATCCCTGACCACTGCTGGTCAGGGATTCAGCAGCCCTAAGTTCTCTAACTTCTGAAGATGTTTTGATGTTGTGCCTTATTTTATTTTCTTTGTCTTCAGGTGCATGCCTTAAAAATGTATATAGAAAAAGACAAACCCACTTAGGTTTGTTTTAGTAGGGTGTCAGGAAAGAGTACACTTAATGCACATGTTCAAACCACCATCTTTCACAGAAGTCTTTGGTGTTTTTTTCCATTCATATTTTTTAAGTGAAACACATACATTTGCATCCTGTTTTTCCACTTCATATTATAACACACACATTTCTGTTTTTGTAGACCTGTGTAAATATTAATGTATAGTTTGTTCCATAATATACTTGATTAATCTCTTTCAGAGCTTGAGTGGTTTCAAGTGGCATTAAGAATGAACTGTGGGCCCAACCACAGTGGTGTAGGCAATACAGGCACTGTGTTTTGCTGAAGGCCATGTAGGAAGGTTCTGGGTTTGTGTTCCAGGTCTGTCTGAACAAGCCAGGTGCTCCCTTGATGCTGGCTGGCTATGGGGCTTAGGGTAGGATCGTAGTGTGAAGACCCTGTAGAGGGCCTATTTGTGCCTCTCTCCCTCTTTCTCTCTCGGGGAAGAAATATTAAAAAAAATAAAAAGAACAAACGATGATGACCATCATTGTGGGTAAATCGTTGGCCATGTTTTAACTTGTGTGAAAAAGAACTTTGTGTGTCTCAAAAGGCTGATTTTATTTAGCCTGTGGGAATCTGGTTCATCTAGGATTCTGACCGTTATGCTTTTGAAAGTGAGGCCACCTGCCCCTCTATAGTAGCAGTAGTAGTAATGATGGTAATAAAAGGCCGCTAATGTCTGCTTAGTGCTTACCGGGGGCCAGATACTGCACTACACGCAAGCTCTGCTTTATTCTATTGAATTCTAACAACAGTCCTAAGAAGGTTTGAAGAGAGGTTTATTATATTGAGGCATAATTCACATATAACAGGACACATTCATCTTGAATGTGTAGTTTGATGAGCAGTGGAGTACAGTGGGAGAACAGTAGTAGTTGTCCATCCAGGGAGCAGGTCTTAAGAAGGTAGATCATCTTTAGAGTTTTAAAACAATAATGAAAGTCAGTCTACCTTTTATTATCACCACATGCCTGTAGTTCTGAGAACGTCGTAATAAGATACTCCTCCCACCACCATCCCCCTACCAGATGTCATGGTCATATTTTGACAGACATGTACATAAGCATGGGGTCGTATTCACAGCAAGGCCTAAGATATATTACAGTAGACCAGGAAGTTTTTATTTCTTCATTTTTAAGTTACTATATATCAAGATTGACATTTCTTATGGCACGCAATTATATAAATTTTAATCACTCCATAATCGAGGCACAAAGTAATTTTATCACCTCAAAAATCCTCTTGTTCCTCCTTTGCAGTCTCTCATCCACACAGCCATACCCCTTGGCAACCACTCATCTGTTCTCTATCCCTACAGTTGTTGGCTTTCTTTTTCTTCAAGAATAGTCTCTAAATTTTGTACTACCATATGTAATCTTTTAAAACTGGCTTTTTCTACTCGGCATAATACCGTTAAGACCATCTATGTTGGGCTAGCAGGTGGCATAGCAGTTAATGCACTGGACTCTCACGTGCCAATTACAGACCTGGTGGCTTGAAAAATCACACTGGGTGCATATGTGTGCATGCTCAAAATCCCGGGAGGATAGAGGAGAAAGGATTGCAGTGTGGTCATCCTCCCTGGGGATTGATTTCTCACTTTCCCTCTCACTGTCTCTCTGTCTCTCTCCTGCAAGCTCACACATTCTATAACAAAAACCTTTAAAAAATCATCTAAGTTGTGTATGTACAAGTCTGGTGCTTTTTGATTAGGTTTGTAGTAAGTTTTGAGATCAGCAAGGATAGCTCTTTTTTTAAGGATTGTTTTGACTTCCTGGGTGTATTAACAATATTAAGCCTTCCAATTTATGAACATGATATCATTACATTTATTTAGGTTTTATTTCATTTCTCTTATCAATGTTCTACAGTTTTCATGGAATAAATCTTGCACTTCCTTGAATAAATTTATTCCTATGTATTTTAAACTTTTTGAGGCTATCGTCAATAGAATTTTTTTTTTTTTTTTTTTTTTTTTTTTTTTTTTTTTTTTTTTGCTACAGGGCACAAGCACATGCCAGAGAAGAGTGAGTGAGTGAGTGAGTGAGAGAGAGAGAGAGAGAGAGAGAGAGAGAAAGTAAAAATCACCACCTTAGGTGGATGGTTATGCCATAGTCCCTTTTCCTCTATTCTCCTCTTGGGATTTTGGGCACACATGCACACATTCCTGGCATGAATTCCAAGCCACCAGGTCCAGTACTTGAACTGCAGTCAACCACATGGGAGTCCCTTGCCTTACTGCTACACCACCTGCTGGCCCCATCAATAGAATTGTTTATAATTTCCTTTTTGTACTCTTTATTGGTAGTGCATAGAAATACATATGATCCGGGCCAGCACATAGCACGGTGGTTAGGGTGGCTGGATTCCACATGGCAAGCCACATAGTTGAAGTCCTGAACTTCAGCTTGAGAAGCACACTGGGTATATGTGCATGTGTGCCCAAAGTCTGAGAGATGGAGAAGAGATTGGAGGGTGACCATTCCTGATGGAAAGTGCTTTCTCTCCCTCCCATCCCCCTCCTCCCAGCCAGTATACATGCCCTGGCTAGATTTTTTTAAAAAGAAAGACAGACAAATTATTTCTGCTATGTTAATTTTGTATTTTGCAACTTTGTTGAATTCGTTTCTTGACTATAACATGTTTTTCCAGATCTTTAATATTATGGGACCTGTCAGGACCAGCAGGTGGCGTGGTGGTTAAGGTGCTGGACACTTCCACATGGCCAACCACGGTTTGAGTCCCGGACCTGGTGGCTTGCTTTCTCACTTTCCCTCTGTCTCGCTTTTTGTGTCTCTCTCTGGCCAAATAAAAAAAATAATAAAATTTTAAAAATAAATAAATAAATAAATAAATAAATAAATAATTTTAAAAAATGAATGAATAAATACAGTTAAATTCTTTAAAAAAAATATTATGGGACCTGCGAATATAGGTAATTGTACTACTTGTTTTCCAGTATGGATGCCTTTTATTTCCTTTTCTCATCTAGTTGTTCTGGCTACGTTGAATAGAAGTAGTGAGAATAAGCATTCTTGTCTTGTTCTTTTTTTTGGGGGGGAGAGATTTTTGCTATAGGGCGCGTGCGCTCGCCAGACAGACAGAGACAGACAGAGAGACAGAAAGCGAGAAATCACCCCCCAGGGGGGATGGCCATGCTGCAATCCCTTCTCCTCCATGCTCCTCTTGGAATCTTGGGCACACACGCACACACGCCCGGCGTGAGTTTTAAGCCATCGGGTCCGGGACGCGAACCGCGATCGACTACGTGGGAGTCCAGTGACATAGCTATTACGCTAACTGCTGGTTCCCTCTTGTCTTGTTCTTGATCTTAGAGGAAAGGCTTTTGATTATTCACCATTGATATTGACATCAGCTGTAGGTTTTTCTACAAATGCCCTTCTTCATGTTGAAGAAGTTCTCTTCTATTCCTGATTTGTTTTGTTGATCATAAAAGGGTGATAGATTTTGTCATATGCTCTTTCTGCCCCAGTGGAGATGATTGTGTGGGTTATCTCCCTTCATTTTATTAATGTGGTATGTTACCTTGATTATTTACCTATGTTGAAACAACTTTGCATTGTAGTATAAATCCCATTTGGTTATGGTATATAATCCTTGTAATAAGGTGCTAGGTTCGTTGTTCAAGGAAATGATCATTGATGCTTGTCCAGAGCCAGATGCTGTGCTCAGTGCTGGAGACATGGAGCAAGCCACTTGATAAAGGGGACTGGGAAGGAAACAAGGCCAGTATGTATGGGCAGTCAGTGCCTGTCAGGGAGGGCCAGCAGGGTAGTAGGTGGAGTCTTAGCAAGAGGGAGGCCCTCCGAAGTGAGGGACTTCATGGCTTAGATGCCCTTTGTCCCCTGGGGTCCTTAGTACCATGACTGTTCTCTCTCTAGGTCACTAGGAACCTTTCCTACCCATCCTTCTCTTCCCATTATCCAGTCTTCTAAGTCAGCTCAAGCAATGGATCATTCTTGCAGAAATTTTCCAGTGTATTCATGTGAAATGTTTAGATGTTAAACTACCTCTTTCTAACTAGTCTCTCTCTCTTTCCCTCTCTCATACACACACACGCGTGTTCGCACACACACACCTGCTTTGATTGGGTGAGTGTTCACAAGAAATATTCTGGTATATTATCCAATTTATATACTACCTTCAATACTTTAAAAAGTTAGAGAAAGTCAGTTTCAAGAAATTTACACCAGAACTGATTACTTTGAACTGTTTGAAGGCAAACCAAAATTGGAAGCTTTTGAACAAATTCACACACACACACACATACTTATTTATTCTTTCACTCTCTCCTCTCTGGGTGAGGTAACAGTTGTCTGAAAAGGAGGACAAGGAAAAGAAAGTGTACCCTTTTAAAATGCACAAGCCAGTGTGTTTACATGAGTTTGTTCTCTGACAGCTAGGATGGATTATCACAAGCCATTTTATTAATATGTCTGCTGCTACATACATATGTTTATTTGAATTTAGCCCTTGAGAATATTTTGTTCAAAAGCTTTCAGAATCCATAATATCTTCTTTTTAAAGGGACCTGGGAGACTTCTCATCCAGCTACTCCCTAAGATGAGAAGTCACTCTCTGTAGGAGGTGGCCTTAGCAGCTGACCCTGCCACAGACTCAGTATGTCACCCTGGGCAGTTAATTCTCAACTCTGAGAAGCACTGTGATATAAGGATTAGGAACAGCAACCTTGGAGCCCATCTGCCAGGGTTGGTATCCTGGACAAGTCACTTACCATCTTTGTGATCTTGGCTGTATCACATAACCTCTGTTTCCCCTTTTAAAATCAGAGCAGCACTACTTACCTGCTAAATTAGACCTGAGGACTCAGAAGGTTGCAGAAACTCTTCCGCAGTAGATGTGCTGTGTCACACATGATCCACAGTCGATCTCGCACTGCACAGCAGCTTCTATAAGTGACACTTACAGCCAACACTTAGAGCCTGTGGTCAGATGTCTCCAGTGCCAGGGAACTCCTTGTCACGAGAGGAAAAAAGCATCATTTTTGCAAAGGTAACTTCTCCAGCCTGTGCTCAGAGTGCTGGTGCGAGTGGGAATGTCCCCAGATACCAACAAGGGCAGTTTACCACTTCTGTCAGCATGATAAAGGCACACACTTGCTGGCCAGTTCCGGAAGTGTATGCTGTGGAGGGATGAAACAATCGATGTCGAAAGGCATTTATTACAGTGTGTGTTTTACAGCTTTACTGAGGGATGGGTGACGTGCAGTGAACTGTGTGTGTTTAAAGTAGACCATCGGATAAGTTTGCACACACACAGGCACTGGACACACACATTCCTGTGGAACCATTGCCACATTCAAGGAGGTGACCCTGTCCTTCACCTCCAAACTTCTCCCCTTGCTCGATTGTAATCTCTAAGCCCAGTCTTTTTCTTCATCTTCAAGCAACTGCTGATCAACTCTCAATCCTATCGATTGATTGCTGTTTTATAAAGTTGTATATGTATGGAATTATATAGTTGCAGGGAGCGCCTTAAAGTGGATAGTCTTGGTACCAGCAGTTAGCATAATGACTATGTTGCTGGACTCCCATGTCATTGACCGTGGTTCGAGTCCTGGACCTGGTGGCTTAAACTCACGCTGGGCGCATGTGTGTGCATGCCCAAGATCCCAAGAGGAGAATGGAGAAGAAGGGATTGTGGCGTGGCCATCCCTCCTGGGGGTGATTTCTCACTTTCTGTCTATCTCTGTGTTTTTCTGGTGATTGCATGTGCCCTATAGCAAAAACCTCTCCAAAAAAAGAAAAAAAAAAAAAAAAAAGTGGATTGTCTTTGCACTATTGCTACAATCTACTACTGGGCTTTACAGATGGAAGAAACCTGAGTATTAGAGAAAGCCAGGAAAGGCTTGTTTAGAACCACGAAATGCTCTACAGCTGAAGAATGTGACTTTGCTTCCCTATAAAAGAATGAGCACAGAATGGCTCAGGCCATAGTGTTCTCCAGCAGAGAGGCCTGACCCCGACTTTTATTTGTCTTTTCTCAATCCACAGCCCTTCCCCTCAGGGTACCCTATCTCTGTGCCCTCGGCAGGGGCATACAGTCTATATTCCTTTACGCCTGGCTTCCTTCCCTCAACATAGTTGTTGGAGATGTCACTGTGCGCACTTACTAGTTTTTTGTTATCATTAAGTAGTGGTCCGTTGTGTAAATTTACTGCAACTTGTTCTATATTCTCTTATTGATGGGCATTTGGGTTTTTCCAATATTCATCTATTACAAATGAAACTTCATATTACAAATAAAATACTTATGCAGAAATAGACATACTTTCTTGTTGATTATATACCTAGTTGTGGGTGACCGGTAGTCTTATGTTTAAATTGTCAAGAAACTGCCTGTTTTTCAAGGTGATTGTATCACTTTACAGTCACTCCAGCAGTGGATGGAGTTCCCCTATTTCCTCAATTGGCACTTGGCATGGTTGTCTAATTTCAATCCTTGTAGTAGGTGTTCAGTAATCTCACTGTAGCTTTCCCTTTTATTTCCCTACTGATGTTAAGCACGCATTTGTGGGACCAGCAGTTAGCATAATGGCTGTGTCGCTGGACTCCCATGTAGTCAACCGCAGTTCGAGTCCCGGACCTGGCGGCTTAAACTCACGTCAGGCGAATGTGCATGCGTGCCCAAACTCTTGAGAGGAGAATGGAGGAGAAGGGATTGCGGCGTGGCCATCTCCCCTGGGGGCTGATTTCTTGTTTTCTGTCTCTCTGTCTCTGTCTTTCTGGCGAGCGCATGTGCCCTATAGCAAAAAACCTCTCCAAAAAAAAAAAAAAAAAAAAAAAAAGCATGTGTTTGTCATCTGTATATCTTCTTTGGTGAAATGTCTGTTCAAATCTTTTATCCATGTTTTAATGTGATAACTGTTTTCTTATTGTAAAGTTTGGGAAGTCCTTTATGGGATATTTGCTTGGCAAATATTCTCTTCCATCTCTTTTCATTCTCTTCATCAGTTTTTTGAAGAGCTTTTATTAATAATAAAATCCAGTTTTTCAAGGTCTTTTTTTTCTTATATATATGAGAAATCCTTGTCTAATCCCAAATTCAGAGGTTTTCTACTATATTTTCTTGTAGCAGTTCTATAATTTTTAGTTTTACATGTAGGTTTATTTCCATTTCAAGTTAATTTTTTTATACTGTACAAGATATGAATTTTACTTTTTTGTATGAATGCCCAGCTGTTTCAGAAGCATTTATGGGGAAAACAAGAAATCATCCTTTCTGCCTTGAATTGCCTTAGTATATTTTCTTTTTCTTTCTTTTCTTTTTTTTTTTTTTTTTGAGAGGTTTCTGCTATAGGGCGCGTGCACTCTCCAGAAAGACAGAGAGAGAGAGAGACAGAAAGTGAGAAATCACCCCCCTGGGGGGGATGGCCATGCTGCAATCCCTTCTCCTCCATTCTCCTCTTGGGATCTTGGACATGCATGCACACATGCCCCTGGCATGAATTTAAGCCACTGGGTCTGGGACTTGAACAGCAGTCAACTACATGGGAGTCCAGTGACATAGCCATTATGCAAACTGCTGGTCCCGCCTTAGTATATTTTCAAACAGTATGTATCTGTGTGTGTATGTCTCTATTTCTAGATTCTCTATTCTGTTTTGTTAGTCTATCCTCAGGCTAATACCACCATGTTTTGATTACTTTAACATGATTCATGAAATTAGGTAGCCCTCCTTTTCTTTTTTCAATGTCGCTTGACTATATTAGGTCCATTAAATTTGCATATGAATTTTAGAATCAGATTTTAAATTTCTAACTAGCTGCTTTGATTCTATAGATCAGTTTGAGTCAATATTGACAATAATTGACAATTAAGACAATATTCAGTCTTCCAACCTTCTGAACAAGATTTCTCTCTCTGTATAAGTAGGTCATCTTTGATATCTCTTGGCAATACTCTGTAGCTGTCGAGTGAAGGCCTCTGCTGGCCTGTTTTATCTCTGTGTATTTTGTGATGTCGGCTGCTTTTGCAAAAGATATTTTCCAGTTATCTTTCCAGTGTTGATTTCTAGGTTAATTTCATTATAGTCACAGAAAATATCTGTAATTACCATGAATCTTCTAAATATATTGAACTTTCTTTTATGGTTCAGCATATGGTATATATCTTGGTAAATATTCTGAGTATACCTATAAAGAATATCTATTCTACTGTAATATTGGGTTGTTGGGAAAGTCCTGACACACTCAGAAAAATATGTCATGACTTTTCCAACAACCTAATAGTTAGAATGTTTATAAATATTTATTAGGTCAGGTTGTTGGTTTATGATGTTGTTCAAGTCTCCTTATTCTTCTAAATTTTTTGCTAGTCAATTTTCAAGAGAGAGATTGGGGACTGATGGCGGCACAGTTGTAAAATGTGATGTGAGCCAGTCCCACATGGAAAAGTTCCAGGTTCAAGTACAGAGACCCTGAGTACACTGGACAGTCATTGTTGCAAGGCCGGCTAAAAGCTAGGAATGGGTTGTGGTGTCAAGACCCTGTTGGGTGTGCTCTCTCTCACACATGCTCATGGAAAAATAAGTAGATAAGCTTTAAAAAAGAATTTTTTAAAAAGAGGGAGAGAGATGTTATCTCTAACTGTAACTGTGGATCGAGCTGTTTCTCCTAGAGTTTCATCAGTTTTTGCTTCATTTCTTTTGAAATTCTTTTATTAGTGTATATGTGTTTATGTTGGTTATGTTCACATGGTTAATTGGTTTCTTTATTATTATGAAGTTAATTATCTTCTTGATCATCGTCTGTGCTCAGAAATTTATTCCATCTAATATTAGTAGAGGGAAAAGGGAATAAAGAAGAGATAGATGAAGTGGAAAAGAAAACAACTTTCTCTTGTTGGTTTTCATAGTGATAACATGTTTGTTTGTTTGTTTGTCCGTGGGCTCATACACTTGCCAGAGAAAGAGAGAAAGAAAACACCTCTCAAGGGGATGCAATCATACCACAATTCTTTCTCTTCCATTTTTCTATCCTGTCAGAATTTTGGGGTACACACACACACATGCCCAGTATGTTTTTCAAGCTACCTGGACCAGGATTCTAGCTATGGCCAGCCATATGAGGTTCAGCTTCCTTAACCACTACACTGGGGCCAGTTCAATTTTGATGGCAGAGTGTAATTGGTATTGATTTTCTTTTTTAAGAATTATTTATTTAATTATATTTTGTTTAACATGCTATAGGGCACATGTACTCACCAGAGAGAGACAGAGAGAAAGTGAGAAAGCAAGAAAGCAAGCTACCAGGTCTGGGCCTCAAACTGCAGTTGGCCATGTGGGAGTCTAATGTCCTTAACCACCATGCTGTTTGCTGGCTCCCATTGGTATTGATTTAAAATTAGATTTACTAATCTCTGCTTTTAAAATTTTATTTATTTATTTATTTATTATTAGACTTTGCTACAGGGCACATGCACTCACCAGAGAGAGACAGAGAAAAAGGGAAAGTGAAAAATCATCTTCCAAGGGGGATGATCATGCCTCAGTTTCTTCTCTAGTCTCCTCTCAGGATTTTGAGTGCACTTGCACATGTGCCCAGTGTGTTTTCAAGCCATTGACTCGAACCACAAAGTCAGCTGTGTGGGATCCAGCGCCTTAGGCACTATTCCACCTGCTGGCCTCAATCTCTCTGCTTTTTAATTGGAATGGATAGCTCATCTGCATTTAATATGAATACTAATATAACTAGGTTCAATCTTGTCATCCCAATGTTTTCTTTTCCACTTGTCCTATCTCTTCTTCATTCCCTTTTCCCTGTTTTTTTTTTTTAATTGTGTGTTTTTATGATTCCATTTTGTTTTCTATTTTTAGCTTCTTAACAATAACAATTTTATTATTTTAGGGATTGCTCTACAGTTTATACTATACATCTTTAACTTATCACAAACTACTTTTAAGTGACATAATACCTTTCCATATGTAGCATAATAGCTGTACAACTGTAATGTCTGTTTTCCTCTTCAAACCTTGGAGGGGAAAATGTTATTGTTGTCATACATTTTATTTATACCGTGTCTTAAATCCCCAATATGTTACTATTATCTAAGCAGACAGTCCCTTTAAAAATAGTAAATAGTTTAAATATTGTTAAAAGATTTAAATAATACAAAAAAATATATTTACCATATAGTTAGAGTTCCATTGTCCTTGCTTCTTCTTTAAATAGGTCCATATTTCCACCTGCTGTCAGATTCCTTTTGTCCAGAATACTTCCTTTAATATTTCTTGGAGAGCAGGTGTGCTGGTGATAAATTCTTTCAGTTTTTTTATGTCTGAAACCATCCCTATTTTCCTTTTGATTTTCAAAGATATTTTCATTGCCTATAGAGTTTTAGTTTGGTGATTTTGATTTCTTTCAGTATTTTAAAGATTTCTCTTCATTTTCTTCTTGGTTGCTTCTAATGAGAAACCTGCTTTGCTTTTCCATATATAATGTCTCTGTTTCCCTGTAGCTACTCTTGAGTTTTGTTTTGTTTTTCTTTATCATAGGTTTTAAGCAATTTGATGAACTATTGGAGATTATTGTCTTCATGATTCTTGAGCATGGGGTTTGTTGAGCTCCTTGGACCTATGGCTTTAAACTTTTACCAAATCTGGAACTTTCTTATGGCATTTGTCCTCTTCCTTCCTCTCTCTCCTTTCCTTCTGGGACTCTCTAAGTACATGTATTTTATATATCATTAGGTTTTCCCACAGCTAGTGAATTCTCTTTTCATTTTTAAAGATTCTTTTTCCAAAAATCTCTTTTATTTTTTATTGTTTCTATTGCTGCGCCTTCAAGTATACTAAGCTATTCTCTTGCATGGTTTAATCTGTTGTTAATTTCACCCAGATGTATTTTTTATCTCAGACATTGTAGAAATTTGTTTGGATTTTTAAAAAATGTATCTTTCATGTCTGTTCATTTTTTTCTTTTTTTAAAGGATTATTTTATTTATCCTTATTTATTTATTTTAATTTGACCAGAGAGGGAGGGAGGGAGGGAGAGAGGAAGTGAGAAAGCAAACTGCCAGGTGTGGGACTCAAATCACAGTCAGCTACATTGGAGTCTAGTGCCCTTAACCACCATGCAACCTGGTGGCCCCTCATGTCTGTTCTTAACTGTTCCATTATTCCAACAGTTTTAAAGACTGCCTTATGTCCTTGTTTGCCCATTTTAATGTCTATATAGGTTTCATTTGATTATTATTCTTTTAGTTATGGGCTGTTTTTCTGCCCTTTTTTAAATTTGCTCTTTAAATTTTACTTCATTGTTTAAGTTTTATTAATTTTTTTTCCATTTGACAGGGAGACTGAGAGAAAGAGAAAGAATCTTCATATCATGTTTCTCAGTATTCTCCAAAACATCCTCAAGAGGTGGAGAGATGGACACAGGACACCCCCAGATTGCCATGTTTATCCTCTTGTTGACTTTCTTATGTATTTCCTATTAGGCTGTGGCCACCTTACTCATCTGCCATCTGAATAGATGCCACTATGGCCTCTCCCTACCTGTGTTTGTGTAGTTTTGCACTTTTTAAAAAATGTCACCAATGGACTTCTTAGAACTTCACATATGTATGTTTGGAAACAAACTTCACAGCCAAATCTCAACCTTTCTGCTTTCAATCAGCCAGGCCTTCTCCAGTGTTGGCTGCAAAGTTGTCTCATCATGGTCTTGCTCTTTTTGCAGATTAAAGATTGAGGAGCTAGAGGGAGAGCGAAGTCGACTGGAAGAAGAAAAGAAGATGCTGGAAATGCAGCTGGAGAGACGTACCCTGCAGGTAAGCACTGACCACAGCCACCTGGCGGAGGTGAACCTGGAATCACCTGGCGGAGGTGAACCTGGAACCTCCAGCTTCATTTCTCTGTGGGACATTGCCTGCTCCCAGGTTTCGTTCGAGATTTAAATGGTTCCTATGCCCACAGAACATCCTAGTATTCTGACTTGTCAGTCTAAACCAAAATGGGAATTTCTCTTGCACCTTCCCTAGCTTGGGAGCACACGTCCCAGGGACCAGCAGAGTAGAGGGTATCCCATTTACAGGGCTGTGCTGATCAGTAGCCTCCTTATCCTGGAGACTTCTTCATCCTCTTCATTCATTTCTCTCCCTACTTCACTGCACTGACCATGGGGCCTGGAGTCCATCCAATATCTGGTGTGACATGAATTACCTTGTGAGTGGAGAAGCTAGAGTGAGGTCTTTCCATTGTGGTTTTGGATTTGCATTGAGCCCATGTCCATCTCTCTGTCATCATGAAGTGAGACTACTATGCACGTTGTTTCTGGGTTTTTGTTTTTTTTTTTAACTTCCTTTTTGATTTTTATCCTCCTGTCTAAATTGTTCCATGGCAAAAACCATAGGTTTGAGATTACCTGGTTTTTAGACAGGCCATTGATTTTATCTTGGCACCTATTTGAGGCAAATCAAATCTCTTTTTTATTCCTAATTTCTGGTAGTGGGAGAAGTGACAGCTTTGATAAAGTGAGGCATTGCAAGCTGCAACTGGACTGTGCTCAGCCCTTCAGACCTGTCATCCGATACCGCTTTAATTGGGCCACAGTCTTCATGCTGGGGGCACTTGGCTGCTGGCAGGTTGGTCTCCAAATGCCCATCAATAGTGCTACATCAGGTGGAGTCAAATGTTTTTCTGGGTATTTACTTGAGCAGAGCCTGAGCTTAGGGCTCCATAGCTCCCAATGCCTCCCTAGACCATGTTGAGATGGGTCTGAAGGTGACTTAGAGTTGGAGGCAGGAGCCGCCAGCCAGCCCGGAGATTGGGTAACACTTGTATCTGTGTCCACAGCCTTTGTGGGAATCCTGTCTCTCTCCTTTGGTTTGGTTTTTTCCATCTGAACCCCTGAAAACTCTCCTTTATAGAGTTGGCATAATTATGCCCATGTGGGGTGGTTGTGGAGATCATGTCTTTGCCACACACCTTGCCCAGCACACAGTAGATGCTCAATAAATGCTCCTGTCTTTCCCGTTATTGAGGGCAAAGATCTCGTCTCTTTTGTTTCTTGCCCCAACCCAGACATGTCCCTAGAAAGCATCTGCAGTGTGTGAAGCCTACTGGGAGTGTGCCGGGTTAGGGACCTCAGTCCTCCTCTCTGCAAGCCTCAGACCTGCAGCTCTAGGCAGACCTCGGGAGGGGTGTCAGCTGAGCCGCTTGGGCAGCGCAGGAGGATCTGAAGAGGCTCGACTAGCACTTGGCGGCTGCAGAGTGTTCCTATGCAGATACCCTCTACCGCCTTCCTGTGCTCCTCTTTCTTCCCTCTGGAGGAGAAGAGAGTCTTCAAGTTGGGCCGCTTCAAGGAAGATTGATTAAAATCAGCTGCAGTTTGACTTAATTGGGAACATATGCTTGGAGAGGGAGCTCGACTAGTTAGAACTTTTTGTAATTAGTTCACAGCTGGTTGGCGAGGAAACAGAACTCCAGTTACCACTTAGAGTGGGGGCTGTGTGCTCGCTCCGTTGTGTGCTTATGCATGCCTGGCCGGGGCTGGGAGCCTGGCCTGTGTGGGAAGCTCATCATACAGCCCCACTGTGGGCTGTCCTTTCGGGTTCTCCCTAAGGGTCATTAGCTGTTCACCTGCTCATCCGTAGTGACCTTCAGCATTTAAGAAGCAGAATAGGGTTTGACGATGTCTTAGTGTTCTCGAATAAAGCCAGAAACTGAGTAGTCCTCATGTCAGCAGAAGGAGGACTGCAGTGTTGTATACCTCCCGAGGTCAGAACATTTGGGAACACAGTCCTTGTCCTTTAGGCCTGGAACCTGTGGCCTCCTAGCCCTGGCTGGCCTGCTTGCCCAGCAGTGCTGGTCCTCCTGTCCTTGGCATCTCTGGGCCAATGACTGCCCCTCACCTTGCATTTCTCCACTGGCTGAGAACCACGAACCAAAACCAAAAAAGGGTTGGGGAACAGCAGGAGAGGCCCTATTGTCATTTACCTTGTTCTTTGATCCTGACAGAACTGATGACCCTTACTCATGGCAGGTGAGCATTGGGCTTGGACTCTAAAGCCTGGGGTTGGGCCACGGCTCCATCTCCCACAACTGCGGCCCTTGTCTCTATGTGCCTCCCTGGGACATGGAGTCTGTCTTTGGAAATTGCAAGCAAAGCTTCCTGGAGAGTCCAGCACATGCCTGGTTGAGAGTACTGCTGCCGTTATTGTTACTCCTAAAAGTACCATTATCCTTAGTCTTACAGTCTTAACATGGCAATGTAGCATGTGGCTCTCCATGCAGTGTTCTGATGGACCAAACCTGGGGCTCTGAGGGCAAGAGGACAGGCTGGACAGGGTGCCCAGGCAGCCTTTGGCACTGAGGAATTGGCCATTAGGCCCCCTGACCCCGGCAGGGCAGGCACAGCCCCGCATGAGAGTTGCACATGTGGGATTGGCTCTGGCGCTCCCTTGGCATCCTCTTGGTCCCCATGTCACCGGCATGAGTGATGTCAGCATCCAGACTAAGTCCTGCTGGACTGTCCAGTGTTTTATTATGGAGCATTGTCAAACACACAGCGAAGCTGAAAGAATTTTACAGTGAGTACCACTTCCCATCACCTCGCTTCTGCTGGGAATGTTTTTCCTGTAGCTGCTTCGTGGCATGTCTACCCATCCCTCTTCCACCCATCAGTCCATTTTTTTTTTTTGATGCATTTTAAAATAAATTGCAAACATCTGTACACTTTTCTCTGAATACTTCAACGTGCATGTAATTAGATAGAATTCATCTTTGAGATTTTGAAGCCTGTGCTCCAGCGATCCCTCCATGTCGCCTAATCATAGTGCTTATTGGGGCAGGTTGGTGGTCAGGGATGACGGGGCCACTCTGCGTGCTCTTCTCTCCGGCCTGCATGTCGGTGGCTGGGGCTGCTTCGATCTCGCCTGAAGTACTGCTCAGGAACGAGACCAGACGAGCAGCCTAGTGACATTTAAAGCAAGTATATCTTTTTTGGAAATAGAGTGGGTAGAAAATTACTGGGTTCCCTGTGAATAGAAAGCTCACGATGCCTAGAGACCATCCTGCTCAGTCTGCGTCACCAGGCCGGCAGCACTGCTCATCATAGCTGGGTAGAGTCCCCGGCCTCCACTTCCGTCCCTGTCCGTAGTATGGGAACAGAGGGCCCTTAACAGCTCTTCAGTCTTCTGTGCCCTCCGCCGCTGGTGCTCACATCCTCTGTCTGCTCAGCAGCCCCGAGAGCTGACTGGGCCATGTCCCTCTTCCCACTGGCTGCTGCCAGCCTGTGCTTATTGGCTTGTGTCCTCCTCCCGTGCCTCACCTGCCAAACCTTTCTGGATCACACCTGCCAGGGAGCCTGGAGCCTAAGCTGGGGCTGTCCTCTATTAAGAAACCCTCATGCCTCTGGTTGTCCTGCTCTTGGTTTCCAGCTGCTGACTGGACCCTGTGCGTGTCCTTCTCATGACTAGACAGCCAGTATCTTGATGGCTAGATGCACATGCTTCTGGAATGTTCTCTGAGCACTGTTTCCTGCCAGCTACATTGCCTGGGCACAGGGGAAGTCCAAGTGGCTGTCCTAGCTCCTGGGGTCTTCACAAGACAGCGGTAGTGATAGCCCAACAGTAGTAGTGACCGCCGAGTGCTGGCAATGCTGGGCACCATTGTCTGTGCTGTGCACATGCTGCTCCAAGCCCTGACCCCACCTGCTATCTCTCATCATGCCTCTCTCCCAGACCTGACTGCCAGGCATTCCCACTTAGCACCACAGGGTACTGAGTGGGGAGTTTGTGTCTTTAGGTACTGTAGGATAAGATTCCAGAAGACAGTGGGATCAAAGGGCATCTGCGTTTCTTCCGTTAGATGCTGTCAGATGGTTTTTTACAAAACCACTATGCACATGTAGAAGCTGAAGATCACAGAGCTCAGGGACCTGCCTTATGCAGGGAGGTGACGGAGCCAAGGTTCAGACTCATGTCCCCCCAGTTGCAAAGACCTCGACCTTCTGGTGAATGGGGCCTCAGAGTCTCCTCAGCAGCATCCCAGGCTGTCCCCTACCCCATCCTGCCCTCAGTGCCTATCGTGTTGTGAGGACCACAAACCTGCTGCCACCATCTTCCCATCCTTTGTGTAGTGGAGCTATGGGGAACAAAAGCAAGTGTCCCCGGGTCAGCAGACCCTTTGGCTTTTCCTCCTCCAGCCACTTTCCTGTCAGTACCTGGTTCTGTCTGCAGAGGCCTTTCCCGAGTCCGCCTGGGCCAAACCCCAGCACCCGCTGCTTTCCTGAGCCTTTGATGGTTCCAGTACCCACCCAGGACTCTGCTCTAGAACCCTCACTTGCAGGTCAGTGGCCACACCTGGCCCACTCTGACCATAGAGCCGTATGGATGTAGGTGAGAGAAGGCAGAGAGGCTGGGCTCTGTGGAGGCAGGGCCTTGTCACTTAGGCATTTCGCCCAGGGTGAGCACTGTATCTACTGAACCCCAGTTCTCTCCTTGGAAAAGGACGGCCCTGCCTGCTTCCCCGGGTGGAAGTGAGAATGCCACAAATCACGTCCATAAAGTACCTAGTATTATCCTCATATGGTGACTCCCTTCTACTAAGAGGTAGCATTTTTTTCTAACACACATTCTGACTCCTCTTTTAACTCAGAAGACAGCATATTTTGACACTGTTCCACATCTTCCTTTTCTCATTTAAGGCGTTTTGAGACATCCCTGCCCATCGTTGCCCTGTGTCATATTTACTGTGGCGAAGCTGCGTAGTGCTTCATTGCAGACACGCCCTGGGTCCCTTAACCTCCTGAGGGAGCACACAGGGGTTGTTGTGAGAACTCCTGGGGCTGCCGTTTCCTGAGTCTACTTGTGGGGTAAGATTCCAGAAGAGAGTGGGGTCAAAGGGTATCTGCATTTCTTCCAGACCCTGCATCAGTGATACAGGAGCCAGCAGGCATTTAGATTTTTTCCTTAATGCAAACGTGATATTCAGTGTCGCTTTAACATTCGCTCCTTTATTACGTGTGAGAGAGAATCTTCTATATGTTTATATGACATGTCACGTCCAGTTTTCAGGTGAGTTGTTGGGGCTCTTCTTGCCGAGTCCTAGGAGCTCTTTGTTTATCAAGCAGTTTATCTGTTCTCGTTATGGACTAGGAATTGTTTTTGCAATTTGTATATTTTTTCTTACTTTGCTCGAAGTCTTTCTTTTTTTTTTTAACCAAAGAGAAATTTTTCATTTGTTTTTATTTTGTGCATTGTTTAATACATATATTTCATTTTTAATTTTTTATGGCGCTACATTTATCCACCTTTTCTTCTCTGGCTTCTTGGGTCCTGTATGGACCTTTCTCAAATCAGGGGAATAAAAGAACTTTCCCATGGTTTCTTCTGGTTTCATTTCTTTACATTTAAATCTTTAATTGACCTAGAATTGGGTTTTGGTTTAATTTTGTTATAAGATATGACGAGTGAATTTAACCTGTCTTTTCAGAGGCTCTACCTGTTAGCCCTAAATCTACTTATTGAAAGGCTTATCTTTTCTTCCCCGGTTTGAGACGCTGTCTCCCTCGCTTATTGTACTCTTACCTGTCTTCAGATGTGTGTTCGTTCTTTGTCTTCCCCTTCACTAGGCCGTGTGGCAGGGTTAGGGACCAGCTTCAAATTGTTCTTGTTACTGATATTCCTGTGACTCAGTAGCTGATGTCTTACTTATCCTACCCTGAGACTCTTATCTGTCAGAGTTCTTGTGGCTGTTGTTCGTTTTATATAAGACTTTTAGTTTATTTAGCTCTTCTCACACCCCAATTGACTGAGAATTTTTAGTTGGACTACATGAAATATGAAGATGAACTTTTAGAGATCCAGCACCTTTAGGGTGTTTACTCTTAAAAAATCTGAATGCCGGCTGGCACGCTCCTGTGCCACCGTAGTGTAGCGTGGCTGTAACTGGATCCCCAAAGCTGGGCAGTTTATAACGAAAAGAGACTGATTTAGCCCATGGTTTGAGAGACTGAGAAATCCAAGAGCATATTGCTGGCATCTGGCGAGAATCCATGGTAGGAGGCGTCGCAGGGGGAGACAGCACACGTGCTCGCTCGTCTCTCTTCCTCTTCTTATAAAACCAGCTCTGCCATCATGGGGCCCCACCCTCAGGACCTCATCTAGTCCCAAGTACCTCCCAAAGCCTTACCTATTACCATGGCAGGCGGGGTTACATTTTTAGCACTTGGACTTCTAGGGAACAAGTTTAAGCCATAGAACTTCCGAACATTTTATAGATACTTTTTATCTTGCACATTTCTTGTTGAATTAACTTCTAGACATTGTATCTTCTTCTTGCCACTGGGTCGTTTCTGCAGCAACATCTCCTTACTGACTGGAAGGTTGCTTATAGATGCAGGCGGGATTCTGCGTGTTCAGCTCTCAGCCTCCTCGCTGGTGCTCTCTGTGTACTTTCATATGTTGAGCAAGGGAGCAAGAGCGTGCTTGGCATCTGAGGCACGCCTGGCCCTGGGCAGAGCGGGGCTCAGCATTAGTCCCTGGGCCTTGCAGCCCCAGGCCTGCCATCGTGCGCATGCTATATGTAAAATAAGACACTTAATGAAAGGGAAAGAAGCCTCAGCCCCCACCGCCCACCCGGGGGGCTCACAGGCTGCTCATGTTTATTAACGCTGAAGACTAAAAAAAGCCAGCTCACTGATGTGAGTTTGTGTGGTGAAATTTCCACAGGCGCTGATTTCTTTTGATTTTTTTATGAGAAGAATGATGCGCCTTGAATATTAAGCCCCCTTCCCCTGATGTCACTTCTGGGAGCTCAGTCCCTCAGGCTGAGAGCCCACAGGCGCCAACATCCCAGCTCCCTCTGGAGGCACCACTGGGTCTGCATCTGCATCCTGTGCTGGCCCTGCCTGGCCTGGGCTGGGGGGTCCTCAGACCTCCTGACTGCTGGCTCAGTGCCCTTATTTAAAGGCTAGCAGACTGGTTAGGAGAGCAGAGGTCCTTTGAGAAGGTCACACTCCTGAAGGTCCCTTTGTGCAGTCAGTTGGTGTCTTTTTGCCTGGTCAGCAGATCAGCTCCCCCTGCACCCACGTCCAGAAAGCATGCGGCACAGTGAACATGCAGTCCGCACCACAGGCCATGCCCCTCATGGCCTCAACATTCAGGCTGTCACTGGGACTTTCACCTTGACATTCTTGGGCTTGTATGCTCTGATACCTTTATCTCCACATGGTTTTGGCAAAGTTTATAGGCAAAAGTTAGGTAGCCCAACCCTTTTCTTTTTTGAATTATTTATTTTATTTTATTTATTATTATTTTTTAATTTTGACCAGAGAAAGACAGGGAGAGAGGGAAAATCAGAAAGCAAGCCACGAGGTCCATGTTCAGCCATGTGGGAGCCCAGTGCTTTAACCACCACACCACCTGCTGGCCCTGCCCAACACTTAAAACCTAGAAATTGGGCATGATTAAAAAATAGTCATATATAGAGGCTGTATCTGTGTACACTGTTAAGACTCTATGCTCCGTACACTAGGACACATGGGAGGTCCTGGTTCAATTCCCATCCAGCCTAAAGTCTGAGTGTGATGTCATGCACCTGTGTAATTGCCAGTGACTTGGGAGGCTGAGGTAGAAGGATTGTGAGTTCAAGTCTGGCCTGAGCAGCACAGTGAGACCCTGTCTAAAAAACAGCTTACTGTAGTGGTAATGTAGCTGTAGTCCCAGCCGGGAGGCTGAGACAGGTGGATTGTAACACAGTGAGAGCTTGTCTTTAGAGAAAAAAAAGGGCAATTTTTTAGTGCACCTTGCAACCAGAGTTTCATGAGGGGCAGGCAGTCTGTGGACGGCCCTGCTCTATCTGAGCATTCCTCACTAATGATGGGGCGCCACCTCACTATGGTCTACTGTGGAGAAGTGATGGTAGTGCCCTCCCTCAGTGGCCTTTAATGACAATTAATGTGACAGAGGAATGGCAGTGAGGAGAGCAGACCCAGAGGACTGCCCACACTGATAAACACCGCTCAGCAATGCCAGCATCAGAACAGCTGGGTCAGTGACCCTCATGTGTCCATGCGGATAGAGGGACCCACAGGGGTCACACAGATCCCTCCATGCCCCAGGCTATGCAGGGCAGATCCTGGAGCAGGCTGTGTTCCCAGTCCTAGGTCTGGGCTGTCTCCTCACAAGATCCATTCTCAGGGTGCAGCCCATTCAATTTAGAAATCCCCACCACCAGAGAACTTGGGATTGGCAGAAATAAAACCAATCCAGGGAGTCCTGTTATTCTTATTATTTGTGTTTGTCTTGGGGCTTAAGGGATGCCTCACCTCGCATGCCCAGGTTTTCAGTCAGGAGAGGTGGGAAGGCTGCACATGCCCCGTTGACCTGACTGCTGCTATCCTTGTACAGCAGCTACAGGTAAGGTGCCCCTGTGAGGCCCCCCTCCCCCCTCTGGCCTTCTCAGGTCAGCTAGCAGCTGCACCGCAGGCCTAGGTTAAGAGCTGGTCTCAGGAACCAGCAGTTAGTATAATGGCTATGTCGCTGGACTCCCACGTAGTCGACTGCGGTTCACGTCCCAGACCCGGTGGCTTAAAACTCATGCCGGGCGCGTGTGCGTGCGTGCCCAAGATCCCAAGAGGAGAATGGAGGAGAAGGGACTGCGGCGTGACCATCCCTCTGGGAGGTAATTTCTCGCTTTCTGTCTCTCTGTCTCTGTCTGTCTGGTGAGCGCACGCGCCCTATAGCAAAAACCTCTCCCAAAAAAAAAAAAAAAAAAAAAAGAGCTGGTCTCAAAGACACAAGTGCAAGCCCCCTGAGAGCTGACTCAGTTCCCTTATTTAAAGACTAGCAGACTGGTTAGTAGAGAAGAGATCCACAGAAAATCCTGATTGTGTGGAATGCCTCTCCCAAGCCTGTGTTACAGAAGCTGCTCTGTGCTGAGGAGCTTTCTCTGCCCTGCCTGGGGGTTTCCTTTGGGAGTTTGCGGTAACAGAGGACTTGGACTCTAAGGAGGAGTTTATGCTTAAAAAGAATCCCTTACTTCATGAGTTAGGATGTGTTGGTGGCAAATATCAGAAAACTGTATTCATAGTGGATTAAATACTACAGCAGATTGCTTCAGGCAGAGCGTGATCAGGGTCTCAGTGCTGTTTTTTCCTTCTTTGCTGCTTTGTTTTGCCTGCTACTTGTTGACTTCATGTGTAGGTCTGCCTCGCTCATCATCGGGGATGGTGGTTGCTTATTCACACCGACAGTAGAGAAGGAGCCTCCTCGATCCGCTGCTCCAGAATGAAGGCCCAAGACTTACTCAGAAGATGTCTCTGGGTCTCATAGACAGTCCCTTACCCTGGCCCCCTCTGTCTGAGGGAAGGTGGGGCTTATTGCTGAGCCTTCGCCACTTCTGCACCCCTGCACTGGTGTGGGCTATGGAGAACCAGGCAGGGCCATGGCAGAATATAAGGCTCCGGGAAGGAGGAAGTGTGCTGAGGAGGCAACAGCCACTCTCTGCTTCTCAGGAGAGAAATTGTAACAGTCTGGAGTCAGAAAGCCACAAGATTGTCCAAGGACGTCTCATGATTATCATGTCTTCATCTGGCATTTCTCCGTGGAGCTCTGCTTTGTGCCTGTGTCTGCCCAGCTGTGGTAGAGGCAGGAGGCACTGCGCCCTTTCCACCCAAGACTCTGAGGCGGGAACTCCTCCAGGCAACTGTCCATAGCCTCATCTCGCTCCTGTTCTTAGAAGCCTTGCTAGGGATTCATTTGGCATGCTGATGGGGCCTTCTTTCCTCGCCTGGTTCTTTCTCCTGAATGTTCTACCATATTGGACAGAGCATGGCCCAGAGCCTGTACAACCTGACTGGGGTAGTGCTTCCTCTGGGCCCCACAGGCCTCGTCTGCAGTGAGGAGGTTGGGCTTTGGTTACCCACGAGCAGTTGCTGTGTCTCGGGGAGAAGAGTCACGTTCCTGCAGCAGGGTGTTCCAGACCCTGAGCCAGCCCACCCATCCCTCCCATGCATCAGCCACTGCGTTAAGCACTGGGTACAGCTTAGATTGAGACGGCCACAGCGCCGACTTATGTGGAGTGCTGTTCTGTAGGGAGAGATGCAGCGGGCGGATCGTATATAGACAAATGAATCATATCAGACAGTGATAGGAAGTAAAAGGGGCAGGGTGTTGGGTTGGGGTTCCTGGGGAGCAGTGTGTAAGGACCTGGCAGGACCCTCTGCTCCTGGTCTCCTCCCGTGATCTGAGGAAGGACCGGTGAAGGCAGCCTTTTGGCCTGCTTCAGAACTTTCCACTTCAGCTGGTGGGACAGCCACACTGCGGGGAGCTTGGGCTTGTGTCAGTCTCCGGAGCACTGCCCAAGTATTTCCTGTGATCGCATTTGTTTCCTCTTCAGTTCCCATTGTTCCACAGAATACCTGACACCCATAGGAAACCTCACAGATGTTCTGTCATAGTGACCAGTATTGTCAGGAAAGTTGAGCTTCTGGCTTAATTCGAGCTTCCTGGCAGCCTAAGAAGAAAGGAAATTGTGGTCAATTACATGATTTCTGTTATCAGAAAGGAGGTTTTGTGGAGGGAGTTTATGGACAAAACACTAAATTCTGAAAGCAGTGTTTCATGTGAGGACTTCATGGTGCCATGTTGTGAGTGCTCGTTGGGAAGGCAGCCTAGTCCAACCACAAGATCTGACAATTCCACTTCTGGGTATATACCCCCAAGGACCAAAGCAAGGACTTTCACAGTTCTTTGTGCACCCATATTTAGAGTCCCATAATTCATAATAACCAAAATGTGAAGATAACCCATGTGTCCCTCAGAGGATGAGCAGCTATACAAAAATGTAGCATAGACATACAATGGAGGATGTGTGTCTGTCCTAAAAAGGGTCATTCTGACACGGGCTCCTACCTGTGGACATCATACACAGGGAAATAGGCCAGTCAGGAAAGGGTAAATTCTTTTTTTATTTTTGGAGAGGTTTTTGCTATAGGGCACAAGCGCTCGTCAGAAAGCCAGAGAGAGACAGAGAGACAGAAAGCGAGAAATCACCCCACAGGGGTGATGGCCAGGCCGCAATCCCTTCTCCATTCTCTTTTCAGGATCTTGGGCATGCATGCACGTGTGCCCCGCATGAATTTAAGCCACCAGTTCTGGGACTTGAACCACAGTCAACTACATGGGAGTCTAATGACATAGCTATTACACCAACTGCTAGTCCCTAGGAAAGGGTAAATTCTGTATGATCCCACTTATGTGAGGAACCTAGAGTGGTCAAATTCACAGAGACAGAAAGCAGACTGGAGGTTGCCGGGGGCTGAGGAGGGGAGAGTGAGGAGCTAGTGTTGATGGGACAGAATTTCAGTTTGGAAAGAAGAGCTCTGGAGAAGGATGGTGGTGGTGGCTGCACAGTGGTGTGAACGTGCTTAATGCCCCCGAACTGGATACTCAGAATAGTTCAGAAGGTATATTTCATGTCGTGTGTATTTTATCAATTTTTTTTTTAAAAAGAGCAGCTTTGTTTAGCAACTCTTGGACTGACTCAGAGCCCCTGGGTGGGAGGAGTGAAACATCCGTGGCCAGGCACGGAGCTGGTGCTAGGGGATAACTACTCTCGGCTTGGCCTGGCCAGGTATGGCTCTGCCTTCACGTGGCCTCAGCCTGTCAGGTGCTCCGGCTTCATGAAGGCTCGCCATCCACCGGCAGAGATGCAACTGCCCGCCTGAACCTCCGAGGCCTCCTGCCAGCTCTTATCACGGGTTGGGCCTGAGGGTTAGGCTGCTGGGTATTGTTTGCTCTCTGTGATGGGGAAATCATGATAATGGAGGCCTCCCTATTCCCAGGACTTCTGCTCAGCTGCCCAGCCAAGCAGAGCCCTGGCTCACTCACTAGGCAGGCCTCGTGACCTTGATGTGACTGGCAGGATAAAGGGATGCCAGAAAGTGTGGCCCCCAGACTACAGGCAGACAGCACAAACAGAAGAATGTATTTCTCCTCCTCCTAAGAAATGTTGCCTCTGGTGCCCAAGGTGGACAGCTGATGGGTGCACCAGTACCTTCGGTGTGCACCGATTGCATGATGTGATAGGAGCTCAGGGAGAGGCCCTGGGGCAGTGGACAGGCCACCAGGAGTGGATGAGAAGCTAGAGCAGCAAAGCTGGAGCCCTCGCTGTTGTCCATGGGCTCTGGCCACTTGCTTCTCCCCACCTGGAGTTTGGTCAATGGAGAGCAGCCCGGTAGTGGGACCCACAGCTACCCGTGGAGGACTAAAAGGGTTGCCGAGGGGCCAGTAGTGGTGGTTGGGCCTGGGCTGTCTGCCTTTCCTAACTATTAGTTTTTCTACCCCTTCCCTCCAAATTGTTTACAAGCCGCTCACAGCAGCAGATCACCTTCAGAAGGACTCCGGGTGGAAGTCAGCGGGTGATTACCAGCCTCAGTAATTGCTGTGCTAATAGTCCTTCATCTGCTGATGAGAGCCCGAGGTCAGGCAAGCTTTAATGAGAGTGTGCAGGTCCGTGAGGTGGCACAGGATGTGTGAGAGGATGGTAGGCACATGGACAAATGGGCAGCCTGTTCACTCCCTGACCTCTCTCTTCTGACCCACCCACCCAGGCTGGTGGCACCCTCCAAAGTGGGTTGTGAGCCAAGATGGCTGCTATCATCTTGTCAAGACTGCTGTCTTTTGAGGCAGGCATTGTCACCTCTGGGTAACAGGCTGAGGTCAGGGGTCTTGGGGTCTTGCCCACAGTCGTGGAGCTTGTAGCTGGCTGAGCTAAGACCCAACTCAGGTTCTGCCTGGCCCCAGACACAAGCACACATGTCTACCCGATGGGGACCTTATCCTGTCCATGCAGAAGTCACCTAGCAAGCTCTGCTCTGCCCTGGCAAGGTAGAGACATGCCCAGGGACCAGCCGCTGAACGTCTCAGTCGTCCATTGACCTGTCTGTCCCTCCTGCCATCTCTTTTACCATTTGAAACTGTAGACTGTACTTAGGGTAGAAAAGCAGAGTCAGATTGAGGCCAGGGAAGGCATTTAGTTTTCTCAGCATTTACTTCAGGCAAACGACTGGCAGGAAAGAAGGGGTGCTGGGCAGGAACACAAGACCCGTCCTGCAGCACCTCCTGGTTCTGCCACAGCTGACTGGTCCGAGATTATCAGCAACCTCTCAGGAGCCCAGGTCCCTGCCCTAGTCCCTCCTTCCACCCCTGGAGAATGAGGATGGTGCCGTCCCTACCTTGTAGATATGCTGCAGTGACATCCCAGCATGGCCCCTAGCCCAGTATACAGCACAGTGCGAGTGTCCCAGATGGCCCTTGGCTCTGAGCCAGAATGGAGTCTAAGGGCCTCTATTCTGCAGCCTCTTAAGCTTAGCCACCTCTGCTGTTCCTCTGGTGTCCGAGCCTGTGGGGAGGGAAAATGGGTGAGCGCTAGCATTTTGCTTAATGAGTGAGGATGAGACGGGGAACACAGGTGACCTGAGGGTCCCAGTGGGGTTTGAGGGATGATAAAAACGTGAAGAGATGAGAAGAGCACTAGCAGCATGCAGGGCTGGGGGCTATGGGAACAAGCACTAGGACAGGAGGAGCTCTGGCTGCTGTCTGGGGTGGGGAAGAGCCCCCTCCTCGCTGCCAGCCATCTCTCTGTCTGGGGAGTGTTTTGCAACTCTCTTTGGAGGGATTCTCAGGGAATCAAGGAAGCTGGTACTTCCCTATAGACCAGTTTGCCAGATGCCCTCAGTTCTCAGCGATGTCTCTGGAGAGGACTGGGTCTTCAGACAGGCGTGGAGCTACAGATGGACTGTGGGCCTCCTGCAGCCCAGGCACATCTGGCCGGGGCAGGAGACCATGTCAGGGTTGCTAGTCACCACAAGCCGCAACTACATACCGAGCCCATCTGTGAACCATTTACCTTCCCAAGGGCTCGGTGAGGCATCCCCATTGTGCAGCAGAACAGACTGAGGCTGAGAGGAAAAGGACTTGGCTAAGTCACACAACTGGCACACGCTCATCCATGTTTACACAGCAGAATGCCAGCCCTACAGAGCGTATCAGGGCCCCACCTCGGAGAGCTGCCCGCGGAATCTCCAGGAGCAGAACTGAGGCAGCATGGCTGTCAGTCTTCAGGGCCAAGTCTTTCCTCCTAGGCCGTGTGTGTGTGTGTGTGTGTATGTGTGTATACACACGCCTCCTAGCACCTCCTGGTGGTGTGCAGCAGCAAACAGGGTGTTCAGTTTCACTGGGCAGTGCAACCATCAGCTACTCTGTCTCCTGCCTGTGGCTGATGGGTATGAAAGATAAACAGGACTTGGGGGTGTCTGGTGGTGAAAGAAAGGTCTCGGATCTCAGCCTCCTCTAATCCCCACCCAGCGCCATCCTCCTGCTGTGCCAGCCCCTCCTCTTCCTCTCCTCACCCCTTCCAAAAGCAGGCCTCAGTGCTCTTTGGACCTTAGTTACTCCATCTGTGAACAAAGAGGTAGGTCAGCCTGAAGGGAGCCCCAGACTTCTCCACTAATAGTGGCAAGCAGGTCTGGCCTGTACTGCCCTCCATGAGCCTCCATCGAGGGGGTTCCAGCTCACCCTGGAAGAGGCAAAATCCCCACCCCTCCACAGCAATTCCCCGGGCACCCAGCCTTGGGAGGCATATATAGGAAAGAGGCTTAGAGTGCCCAAGGGATTTGCCTGCAGTCACATAGCTGCTGAGGGCTGGGACTGGAGGTGTGACCCCAGGTTGGGGCCAGGAGGCCACGAGGGCTAGTGTCCTGCCTCCTGCCTCAGCGGATCTGGCTCTGCCTGTCCCAGCCCCAGTGGGCACACCAGAGGCTACCCCACGCTTTTTCCCGAGCTGTGCCTCTTTCAGCCAGGAGAGGTATTGATTTAGTTTTGAGGCCGGGTGATTTATAAATATGCATGAGGATTGGCGGTTATTTAACTGTGCTTTTTAATTCTCCTCGCGTTGCTGCCTCTTTCCAGCAGGGTCTCTTAGTATGCGAATCAGGCACAGGGTGGCAGGCGGCCTTCCCTCCCCTGTTTGCCGCCTGGGACCTTCCCAGGGGCAGCTGGGCCCAGGGGGCAGCCACCATCCTGGCAGAGATCCGAAGGGGAGGCGCCCCTTCAAAGTCACTTCCTGTGCATGGAGCAGCCAAGGGTCCCATAGAGCAGCAGTTGCTGGCATAGGCTGGGGCGTGTGGAGGTTGTGTCCCTGGTTCAGGTCTTAGGAGCATTAGGGCCAGGAGGAAGATCTTTAAGGATCCCACCCCATTCTTTCACAGATGGCAGACTGAGACCCAGAGAGGACAGGAAGCCAAGGTCACCAGCAGGAAGGGGCAGATCTTACTATGGGAACAGAAATGAAGCAAATGCCTGCCCCCATCGAGACCCTCCCCTACAGAACCAGGGTGCAGCCAGTTTTCAAATGCAGAAGGAAACAGCCAGCCATCTGAGCTTACACAGCATTTGGATAAAAGACAGAAATGCATGGAATGGAAAGAGGCAGGAGAAAGCCTCAGGCCACTCCTGGGGAGAACGGAAGGCAGGGGCTGCAAGGGCTCAGTTAGTGAGAGTGCGCAGGACCTCTGGGAAGAGCCCGCGCCCTCCCAGAGAAGCCCCTGGCCCTCCTGCCCTCCAGGATCTCTGCCAGCAACAGCCGGGCTCTACCACAGCCCTTTCGCTCTCAGCCTTTCTCCATCCCCTTCACCCTCTTGCACCTGTGCAGACCCCTCAGTGACCTGTCTGCCCGTCGGCCAGCCCAGAGGAGGGTTCAAGAACGGTGAACCTGCTCAGGCCTACCCCAGCACCTCCCTGGGCCGTCCCCCACCCGCTGACTGTTTAACTGTGGTCATTAGCAGAAACATCAGAGCACGCTCAGTCGGCAAGTGAAATATTTTTGTTTAGTCAATAATTGCACCATCGCATCAAAGGAAGGTTCAAAACTTTTCCTTTTGAGATTCTTGTCAGTGTCTCAACAGTTTTCTCAGCTGTGAATCAAACAAGGCAACAAATTTTAGCAGAAGATTATAGCCATTTCCCCCTTTCTTCCTCAAAGCTGTCATCGAGCAGCAGATCTCAGCAAAGTTGTTCCATCTCTCCCATCTGCTCGTCTGGAGCGGCGCAGCCCCCCGGACGGCACTCCTTCATGTTGGCATAAACACCACCCTGCGCCCTGCGGTGGCGGGTGGGGTGTGCGCTGGGGGAGAGACCAGTGCTGTGGTGAATGGCGGAGCTCTTTCTTTTCGCTGACCGCCTCGCCACCCTCATGCCACCCCTCCACTGACTGAGTGCACTCCTCTCCCAGGTGGTCTCTGTTACTTCCACTGTAGGGAAGGGGGCGCATGGCTGCCTTGCCCCTCTGAGAGAACCTACCTCCTGTGCCAACAGTTATTGCAGAAGCAGGTTTTTAAGTCTCCTTCTTTCCAAGATCTGTAGAATGGGGTCTGGGAGCATGCAGGTGTCAGGAAAAGTAGGTCCAGACATGACATTTCCCCACATTGGCCAGAGGCGCTGGGTACTTAGAGAGGGTGAGAACTGTGGGCCAGGTCATTGCTCAGCCAGAGGAGAGGGCCAGGACTAGGTAAAGCCAGAAAGTCGAGATCGGTCACATCAGGCATGGCACACCTTTCATGCAGCACGTGCTATGGGAGCAGAAGCAGCGCAAAGGAGACCTGTGGGCCTGAGAGCCACTGTGGCCTGGCGGGGCTGGGGAGCTCAACTGGCCCAATTGGCCATGCCAGCCAGCCTGGGGACAGCACAGGCAAATATGAAAATATGAACTGAAGGCTCTTACCGCTGAGGAAGGGGGTGGAAGGGGGCTGGGACACCTGCAGATTTACACTCCTGAGCCCAGGCAGGACATGTTTCCTCCCTGAAACTCTGCTCCTCCATACACACACACACGTACTATCTCTGGGTCCTCCTATCTCAGCCTTTGTTCTCTTTCAAAGTTGTACTTAAAGTTGAAATCATGGTATATTAAAAGGGAGAGAATTGGTTTGAACACAGCATGACTCCAGGTTCTTGGTGCCCATGGCATCGCCCACTCCCTTTTTCCTGTTTGTTTTCACTTTCTTTCCAACTGTGTTTTTAACAGCTTTATTGAGATGTGACTTAGCTGTCAGATAACTTACCCATTCAAGGTATACAATTCGGTAGTGTTTAGTTATGTTTGCAGATATATGCAGCCATCACCATAGGCAATTTTAGAATTTTTAAAAAAGAGCCCATACCCTGGAGCTGTTTTCCATCTCCCTGCTCCCAAGACCCTGAGTAACCAATCTATTTTCTGTCTCTGTAGACTTGCCTATTAGGCATATTTCATGTGAATGTGTCTTTTGTGAGTGGCTTTTTTTATTGAGCATAGCATAATGAAGGTTCATTTATGGTATATAGTATGTGAGCATGGTTTATTCTTTTTTATGGCTGAATAATATTCCATTGTGTGTACATATTACATTTTGTTTACCTATTTATCAATTATGGTTATTTGGGTTATTTTGACTTTTTGCTATTATAAATAAAGCTGCTGTCAGGCTAGCCAGGTGGTGTGGTAGTAAAGGCAACTGTATCACACATGGCCAGTTGTGTGGCTCGAGTCCTGGACCCAATGACTTGAAAAATATGCTGGACGTGTGTGTATATGTGCCCAAAATTCCAAGAAGAGAGTGTTGAAGGGATTGCGGCGTTATCATACCCCCTGGGTAGAGGGGTGATTTCTCTCTCTCTCTTTCTCTCTTTCTTCCTCTCTTCCTTTCTCTCTCCAATAAGAGCATACACCTATAGCAAAATAAAAAAATAAATAAAACTGCTATCAACATTCATGTGCAAGTCTTTTCAAGGATATATGTTGCACAGTTCTCTAGGACATATATCTAGGAGTGGGATTGCTAGATAATATGGTTCCTATTAATTATTTGATGAACTGCCAGGCTGTTCTCCAAAGCAGCTACATCATTTCACACATACAACAGTGTCTGAGGTATCAGTTTCTCCATCATCATTGCTTGTTTTTATTTTATTTTATTTATTTATTTATTTATTTATTTATTTATTTATTTATTTATTTATTTTTGAGAGGTTTTTGCTATAGGGTGCGTGCGCTTGCCAGACAGACAGTGAGAGACAGAGAGACAAAAAGCCAGAAATCACCCCCCAGGAGGGATGGCCACGCCACAATCCCTTCTCCTCCATTCTCCTCTCGGGATCTTGGGCATGCACGTACAAGCGCCCGGCGTGAGTTTTAAGCCACTGGGTCTGGGACGGGAACCGCTGTCGACTACGTGGGAGTCCAGCGACATAGCCATTACGCTAACTGCTGGTCCCCATCATTGCTTGTTATCTGATGAGCTTTTCATTTGAGCCATCCTAGTAAGTGTGAAGCGTTATCTCACTATAATTTTGACTTCCATCTTCCTGAGCGATGGATGGCACTGAGCATCTTTTTGGTCAGATCCTTTGTCCATTGTTTTAACTGGATTATTTTATTAATATATTCTGAATATAAGGCCCTTGGATATATGATTTGCAGACATTTTTTTTTTACCCCTTCTGGAGGTTGTCTTTTCACTTTCTTTGTGGTACCCTTTAAAGCACAAAAGTTCTTAATTTTGATGTAGTCCAATTTATGTTTTTCTGTTATTGTTGTTCCTTGTTCTTTTGGTATTATATCCAAGAATTCATTGCCAAATCCAAAGTCATGAAGGTTGAACCCTGTTTTTTCTTATATGTGCTTTTTAGTTTTAGGTCTTACATTTAAGTCTTTGATCTATTATGTGAGATGAGGGTCCAACTTCATTTTTTTGCACAAGGCTATTCAGTTGTTCTAGCACCATTTGTTAAAATTACTGGTTTCCTTTATTGAATGGTCTTGGCACCCTTTCCAAAATCACTTATTTGTAGATGTAAGAATTTATTTCTGGGGACCAGAAGATAGCGTGGTACTCAAGGCACTGGACTCCCACATGGCCAACTGCAGTTCAAGTCCCAGACACAGTGGCTTAAAAATCACCCTGGGTGGGACCAACAGTTGGCATAATGGCTATGTCACTGGACTCCCATGTAGTCGACTGTGGTTCGAGTCCCGGACCTGGTGGCTTAAACTCACACTGGGCATGTGTGTGTGTCCCCAAGATCCTGAGAGGAGAATGGAGGAGAAGGGATTGCGGAGTGATTTCTTGCTTTCTCTGTTTCTCTTTATGTCTCAGTACTACACTGTCTTGACTATCATTGGTTTGTAGTAAGTTTTGAAATTGAATTTTAGAATCAGCTTATGAATTTCTACAGAGATTCTAGTGGGGATTGTGTCAAAGGGGCAGATTGCCTTTGGTAGTATTGCCATCATAACAGTGTTAAGTCTTTTGATCTATGAACATGGGATGTTTTCACAATTATTTAGATCTTCTTTAGTTTCATTCAGCATGATTCTATTGCCTTTGTTTTTGGAAGGTGTGTCTGGCTCCCTTGTTGGGGCTGAGCACAGGAGTGGTTCTGTTCATTGTAGGACACAGAGCCATTTCTCCTCGCTCCCTGTCATGCAGGCTATCCCAAAAACTGGCCTGCAGACGTGGGTCCTGTGAGTCTGGAGACATGCTTTGCCATGGATCCGCTCAGCACACCTGACAGGGAGATCTTTATTCTCTGTCTTAGTCTATTATTGCGTTGCTGACAGACCTGAGACAGGGTAATTTATAAAGAAATAGAAGTGTATTTGACTCACAGGTCTGGTATCTGAAAAGTCAAAAGGTATAAGGCCAGTCTGTAACATGACTGGAGCAGACAGGGTGTCAGGCCAGTACAAAGAAAGAGCTACAGGAGGCTTTCTCTTTTATAGCAATCCACCCTCCAGAGAACAAACCCCTTAAGAAGAGAGCTAGAACTCATGAGACTACATTAATCCATTCACAAGACCAGTACCTTCATGATCTCAACACCGTGATCTAGTCACTGCCCATTAAGACCAAATTCCAGAACATGAACCTTAGACAGATGAACTGTTATCTAAACCATGACCCTCCGAGTTCCTTTCTCTGATTTTTAAAATCAGAACGCTACAAATTAGAGTCCATGGACAAAATTTAGTCCACTGCTGTTTCTGTAAATAAAGTTTTATTGGAGCATAGCACTGCTCATTCCCTGATGTCTGGCTGCTTTCATGCTGCGATGGCAGAGATGAGTATTGACACAGAGGCTGTGGTCAGCAAAGCCAGTGGGCCTCGTGCACATGCCCATTTCCTATAGAGAACTGCCATAAACAGAGTACTGACATTTACCAGTACAGATGGTTTTACCCTTTGGTAAAACTTTATCCTCACCCTTTACCTTTACCCTTAACCCTTGGCCCTTTACCCCTATGGTCTCCTCAGCCCTTTTCTTACCTTCAAAACTGCTCTAAGGTACATGCTATGTGACCACCCATGGAGTATACCAGGGCTGAGGCTAGGAAGCTCTTGGCAACTGCAGGTGACTTGGTCTTTTATCTCATTTCTTTGTAACCTCTTCTGAGGGCTGTTTCAGTTTTCCGTTCCTTTGTTGCAAGTCTCCCCAAAGCCTGTGCTTTGTGCAACAGCCATTCTCTCTGATAGTTGGGTGGTTGTTGTTTCACCTGGACTGTGCTGGATAGTGCTTGGCAGAGGGTCTACCAGGGTGGCCCTGGCTTGGAGGGCTGTGAGAACCAGGCCTTTGTCTCCCTGGCCCTGCATCCTCAGGAAGCTCTGTTTGACTTTCTCACAGGCTCTCTTGGGGCATGTTCCAAGGAGCCAGCCTAGCAGTGAGGTGGGAGGGCACTCCCCAGAGTGTGGGTTCTGGGGAGTGAGAGTTGATGCATCAGGGGCCCCAGGAACCACTGTCTCTCATGGTCTCCTCAGAAGGTATTTTCATCTGCATATTTGGCGGAAGGGCTCAACGCTGTCAGGCAGGGCTTCTTTACAGTGAGAGTATCTCGTGGGAGCAGCCGATGCAGCCACAGGACCAGGAGTGGGTTTAGCCTGTGGAAACATTTCTCATTGTGTCCTGGGGTTGTCCTTGAATTGGGGCACTGGCATGAGATGCTCATTGCTTAGGCAGGGCAGCGCACCACGCTGGTGAGTTGTCTTCAGGCTCTCTCTTCAATTGGAACGGAAAATGGGAAGAGGCAATGTGGGCTCAAATTCCCAGAATTGATTTGCCACAGGCTGCGCTGCTAGGGCACTTGACATCACTCCTGATGCTGTAGGACTGCCCTGGCTGGGAGCTTCCTGGCTCTGAAACCCAGAGCTGGTGAACTAGATGGTCATTTTACTCCCCTACCCCACTTCAGCAGAGGAGCTTTCCCAGGAGCCTAAAGAATCGGCTGATGGCTGGTGGCCAGTGGCCATCCATGCATGCCCTGACCAACAGACCTGAGGCCTGAGTCTCAACCCCACCTATCATTACCTATTCTGCCATCTCAGCGAGGCTTCCCGGCTTCCTGGGCTTCATTTATTCATCTCTGTAGAGGGAGCAGGGTTCTGGCCCTTGCCTGTCCCCTGCCTGGGTCCTTGCGAAGTCACATCAGACAGAGTGAGTGATCAGGGGCCGATTCAGTGACCAGGAGGCTGCTGAGGCTCCTGCACTGTGTGGAGCACCACGTCCCTGCTGAGAAGTCTTCAGGACTTTCTCTCTACTCTCTTCTCCTTATTGAGTCCCATTATGTCTCAGACACTGTGGGTTAGTGCTAAGGAAGGGACAGGCATTGTCCCAAAGTCCCTATGGGAGGACAGAAAAACTTTGTCTCCATCTTCATGGAGCTAATAGCCCTATAGGGGTGATATTCAATGGCTTTGTACGTGATGCCAGTACCATGTCATCAGCACTCTGAGAAGGCACTCACGGCTCTGAGAGTATCAGACAGGCCTGTGGCTGTTGGGGCTGGGGAGGATGGGTCATGGGGGACTTGAAGGGAGGGATGGAGTGGAAGTTTGGGGACAGTGACCAAAAGCTGAGCATGGTCCAGGGCAGAACCAGGTCACTGAAGGGCCCTGAGCCAAGGGGCTATAGCGTTAGAAATTTGTCTAGAGCTTTTTGGAGATCCAGGTGTGTGTGAGCACAGGGAGCGAGTGGGGCAGATATATCTCCCTGCGGGGTGGAGACTGCACGCTCCATCAGCCCTGCACTTCCAGTGCCCAGCAGCATGTGTGAGGCACACAGGGCTCTTGCTGCATGGGAGGGAGATTGGCCTGGGCTTGTGGTCACAGCAGCATCCTGGGAGTTTAGGTGTTGCCACCAGATGGAATCCAGCCCCACCTTAAGGTGTAGTTCCATCTGGAGCACCAGACCTGGTACCACCTGCAGGCACAGGCACAGATGTGACCTCCTTTCAGAAGGTCTTAGAGCAACACCCCACTCCTGAGCTCTCAACCGAGCAGTCCCCTTAGTGTTGGTGCTGTGCTGCTTCTCCCATAAAGTTGGGTGCCACCCGTACACTTGCGCTTCTGGAGGGTGGTTGGGGCCTAATAGCGAGTACATGTTAGGTGGGTGGATGGACAGATGAAAGTCAGGAACCTGACCCAAATCTGTGGTGGTGAATAGGGTAGAGATTGAGTCCAGCCCAGGCTCCCACATGTGGTCTCCAGAGGGCTCTGCCTTCCCTGGGCATCTAGAAATAGTACCTGTGCAGAACCGTACAGTCTGCAGGTACTGTAGTCTCTGTTGTTCCGTCTGTCCCAGTATTCCTGGGAGATAAGTCATCATGTTGCCCAGATGCGGGAGCCGAGGTCTGCCCCTAGCCATGGTCGCCTGTGCAGTCAGCAGGCTCGCCCTGGCCCTGGCCACACGTACCCAGAGTGCTGTTCTCTCGGCTGCAGGTGGAGGCTGGGCTGCAGCAGTCTGCACTCCAACCGCGTTGGCCCTGCTCCCTGGGCTCTGGGGGCAAGCAGGACCTTGCCAGTGCTTGGTGCCAGTGCAGGCAAGGTCAGAAGTGTGGTTCCAGCCTGGACACAGTGCTTTCCACAGACCAAACCTCTGTCCCCAGCTGGGCCAGCACTGTAGTCAGCTGCACCACTGGGCAGTGGGGAGTGGCCCCACGCCCCTGTGGTTAGGGCCCAAGTTCAAGGGAGCAAGAATGTTTGTACCTTCACCTCCAGATCATGTAATAAGCCATAATCACCAGCCATAAGTAAAACACATGTGATTGCCCCAGGTGGGGGCCACCTAGTGCCTTACCCACTCATTCAACACCCATAGATTTTGCGGGGTTTTCATCTCTTTCCAATCCATCAGGTTTTTCAGAATTTCCCAGTTTTGTCCTCTCGCTCTCTCTTTGTATTTCGATGTGGTTTGGTTAAGCCTTACAGAGTCTTGCTTTTGATCCTTATATCCTCTAAAACGTGAAAGTATTGTCTATACCATCAAGGGGAAAACATGATCCCAGAGTGCCAGGCCATTCATCAGGAACCTGGTCTCTAGCGGGACCTGCCAGGGGGTATTGGATGTTTCCATGACAACATTCCACCCTGGGGAACTTGGCGTTCAGAGGCCTGCTGGGTAGGAGGACACAGAAGCCTGGTGAGGTGCAGAGCCTGAGCCAGACCACAGTGAGTGGCCTCCAGATGGTCACTGTGCTCCTCTTGGAACTCAACAGTGTTGAGCTTGCGGGATGAAGAGGAGGATGGGGCCAGGGCCCAGCAAGAAAATAGACCCCCAAGAACTCATCCATTACGTGGCTTGAGGGAGGAGAGTCTGTCCTCTGAGTCAGGACAGGTGTGTGTGGACCACCACTCTGCATTATTCTCAGCCAGGAGTCAGCAAACTGCACCCCTCCCTCAGGCCACATCTGACCAGCTAGCCTGTTTTGGTACAGCCCATGAATTGTACCAAAGAATTGTTTTTATATTATTAAAGGGTTGTGGAAGAATCAAATAGATTATTTTGGGTTACGTGAAAATGCTACGGAATTCAGACTTATGTTTCCATGAATGCAGCCTCGTTGGCACACAGCCGTGTTCATCTGTTCTTGTCTTCTGCAGCTGCTTTCTCACCGCGCACACAGGATTGTGTGGTTAGGACTGAGGCAGGGCGACCCGCAGAGCCCAACATGTACAGAAAACACTGGCCCTGGCCCGCTCCCTGCCCCTTTGCCCGAGGCTGCAGGGAACAAGCCTCAGCCGTGTCTGCTGTTGGAGGGCTCTCCCCGCGCAGGCATGGGTGGATGGATTTCACACTCTTGCTTATCTCTCCTAGACTGTTAAAATTGGATGAAATAACAATCCCTTTCAAGCCTGAAAGGCTGTGATCAACTAAAGTTACAGGATGTCTCTGCATCCTTTGGGGTTTTACAGAGTTCTCAGAGAACCTGTGAAGAGCCACATGGGTCCTCTCTGCTCAGCTCCTCACTCGGCGCTCTTCTTCGCCCCAGGCCTGGCACTGGGGCTCACACTTCCCTCTCTCCCCTGCTGGCCTGGGCAGGTGGATTTTCTCTCCCTCTCCTCCCTCTTACCAAGGGGAAACACAGAAGGAAATGGGGTCGAGCCACATATGCAAACCAACCACCCTGCTCCCTGCAGTGGTCTCAGCAACTCTGCTGTGCCCAAGGTCTCTGGCATGGGGGATGCTTGTGTGACATGGTCATGTGACATGGAGGATGTTTTAGTGCCCAGGGCTGGCCCCAGAAGAGTGAAATCTTTCCTTGACCCCCATCCCTCCCTGCTGCATGGAGTTACATCTTAGGGTTCTGGGCTGGTACCAGCCAAGGACTGCAAACTTTGACCTTAATGAAGCACCCCATAGTGAGCACAGTCTAGTCAAGGCCACACTGCCCTTCAGGGACTTAGTGGGACAATGGCCCATTGCAGCTTGAGCTCCTGGGAGGCCCAAGGCTCCCTGTGCTCAGCCTACTTCATATAATTGAGTGTCTGCACCATCCTCTTTCCTGAGAGAGTCTGATGATCTGAACAAGGGTCCCACCCTGTTCTCCCTTATAAGATAAGACGAGTGCGTGGGCAGTCACAAAGGCAGCAGGAAACGGTCAGAGGAGGAGGAGAACCACTGAACTGTCATGCTGGGGGAGACAAGCTTATCTGATTTGCTGGCTCAGTGTCCCTGGTTTACAGAGGCAGGCTGCATCTGAGTCTGAGGAATGGGTCCCAGGTCTAGTAGATCACTGCTCATCAGCTCAGAGAGCTATGGCCCAGGGTCTCTCAGGGTTCTCGGTGGGAGCCTCATTCATGAGCCTACACATAAACGTGGTCACTATTGTCCTTGACCCCAAGACCTTTCCTGGAACTGCTGCTCATAGGGCCTTACTCACTCCTGGCAGCAGCTCTTTGTGGAGCCCTGATGGATGACACTGGAAAGCCCAAAGAAGCTTTAAGACCTTCTGTCCCTTGTCCTGCCAAGGCTCCTTGCCTTGTCAGAGGGGTTGGGGCCCAGGATGCTATTGGCCAGAGCGTATGGCTTCCTACTGTGACTTCTTTGGGGTCAACTTAGACCACACCAGTGTTCACCCTGGCTGAGGATACAGGTCTCAGAGAGGAGGCAGCAAAGAGACCTGCCCTGACCTGCCCAGGGGGAAGAAGGGTCACAGGACATGCACTTACTTCCTTTCAGTAGACATTGCCAAATAGTTTTTCAAAGTGGTTGTTGCTTCAGATTTTTACTGTCCCAGTTAGCAACCCCAGAGGAAAGAGAAAATTTTTCTTTCCCACCTGCTAAATATCAAGTTGCAGAAAGAAACTATGATCGATTTAGCTGGGGTCACATGACCACCTGTTAAGCTCTTCAGTTCCCATGGTCAGGCAGAAGGTTCAGTGGGTTTGGCTATGCACTCATTCATGTAGAGGGTTGAGGGAACTGTTTCTTCAAGAAAGGTAACTGCCAGACAGACTCAGACAAAATTGACACACTTAGAGTAGTCTTTACATGAAACTGGATAGTTGAGCAAGAGTTCTTCAGCCAGATAGCCCAGAAACAGAGGACCCGAGAAGAGGCACAAGCATGTGAAAGTGAATCCTGGGTTTGTATTGTAGGAACAAAGCTAAACAAAATGACTAAATGTGTGTCCATAAAACAATGTGCAAACAATTGTTACTGCTACACATTGGAAGCAACCAAAATGTCCTTTAGTGTGTAAATGGATAAGCTATGGTATGTCCATACAATGGAATATTATTCAGCAGTTAAAAGCAATGAGCCATCAAGCCATATGAAGACATAAAGGAACCTTGAATACATATTGCTAAGTGAAAGGAGCCAATCTGAAAAGACTACATTCTGTATGAGTCCCACTACCATCCTGACATTCTAGAAAAGACATAACTGCGGAGACAGTGAAAAGATCATGGTTACCAGGAGTTCAGGGCTGGTGTACGAGCACCCGGGATATTCGAGGCCCGTGAATCTGTTCTGTGTGCCACTGTAATGGCAGATATATGACACTGTGCATTTGTCAAAGCTCATTGAACTTTCCAGCACATGGAGTGAACATTAATGTATGTAAATCTTAAGAAATCATTGGGAGGATGGGGGAGTAATCCCCTGATGGAAATCAGATGTAACAAAACAGTGTAACTTCGAATGTATAAAACATTCTCACCGAAGGGGGTGGAGGAAAGATAAAAACCAAGGACCTTTGCAAATGAGTGGAGTCTGGAAAACTAAGACATCTAAGTACTGACTCCAGTTAGTAGAGTTCCCAGGGAGATTGGGTCAGCAGTGCTGACTCTGCCATCAGGGAGACTGGAAATGAGCAATTGGAAAGTGTGTGATGGAAGAGGGGAGCCAGACTTCTCAGGTTGGAGGGGGAGGTTACAGATCAGCAAGGGAAGGAGGCTGGAAGATCCATGTGATCATGGAGCAGAGTTGGAGATGATAATATGAACACATGCTTGGCTTGACAGAGACACAGAGGCTATATTGCAGGGTCCAAAATGTACTGGTGGGCGTGTTGAGTTTCTCCCCATTTATTAACGTTTATGCCTAACAGTAACTCTCTAGGGTGAGTAACAGTATGACCCCTTTATTGATGAGAGAACAGAACAGAGACAGTCACAGAGATATCTATGTACACAGGTTCCTGTCCACCATGTATTTCCATGCTCCATCATCGGAAGGGCTGAGAAGCAACAGCACCTTAGTAGCGATGAAAGCACCTCACACCATATCTTGAACCCTGAATACCATTCTCCAGTGCTCCTTGCCCCAGACCTCGAAACAGCTCATTCTAGGTCTGGGACAAGAAATATACAGCATGAGCCTACAGTCTTCTAGTGCCAGAAAGCAAGGGAGTGCTTAAAACAAACAAAGCAAAGACCTCACATTGGTTGGCATTTGTCAAAAGGACATGAGGGCCAATAGAAAGAGTTCCTAGTAGCCAAAGTTAGAATTATTTAAGCAACAAAATTAAGCAGCTTGCATTATAATCCTAAGTATAAAATAAGTATGCATAAATCAATGCTAATACAGATAAGTGAACAAATAAATAAATGGAAGAAAAGAGATAACTGGCCAGTTCAGAGAAATTCTAGATGATAAGTGTAGGTACTCTTCCCTCAGGAGGTGGACCGTAGCCCCTGCCCCTTACATGTGGGCTGCATGTGGTGACTTCTCTCCAAAGAGCATGGTGTGAAAAGGGAAGAAAGCAGTCACTTTACTGTAGAGAAACCCGACAAGCACAACCTCAGCCAGACGATCAAGGTCACCCTACTAGTGACGAACCATGGCCTATAGCCTGGATTTTTGATATGATGGGGTGAGAAGGGTACATTTTCTTGTCTCTCCTGAAACCTGCATCCCAAGCCTACTCATGAGAAAACCAGACATTCTGTAAAATTCCTTATACAGTCCTTCCCAAAGCTATCAGAAATGAGGAAAGTCTGAGAAACTGTTCTAGCTAAGAAAGGCTGGAGGAGACATAACTAAATGTAATGTGAGGTCTTGGATGAGCTCCTGGAACTCCTTTTGCCATAAGGTAGAAGCTAAAGAGATATGAAGAAAGTGTGGACATTAGTTTGTACAGTATCAGCATTGGTTCAGTGATTGTGACAAACGCACCACACTAACCTAAGACGTCCACGGTGGGGAAGCAATGTGAGGTCCATGGGGACTCTCTTTACTGTCTTCACAGTTCTTCCCTACATCTAAAGCCATCCTAAATAATAAAGCTATCTTTTTTTTTTTCTCTTTTTGGAGAGGTTTTTGCTATAGGGCGCGTGCGCTCGCCAGACAGACAGAGACAGACAGAGAAGACAGAAAGCAGGAAATCACCCCCCAGGGGGGATGGCCACACCGCAATCCCTTCTCCTCCATTCTCTTCTCAGAACCTTGGGCACGCACGCACACGCGCCTAGCGTGAGTTTAAGCCACCGGGTCCGGGACTCAAACCGTGGTCGACTATGTGGGAGTCCAGCGACATAGCCATTACGCTAACTGCTGGTCCCTTTTTTTTTTTTTTTTTAACATGTTTTATGTAATCCATGGGCTGCTCTCTTGCAGACTTTCAGGATAGAGAACAGATGGGAGGCCTCCCAGGTCCACAGCCCGGGAGAGAAGAGCCCAGTCATTTGAATATTTGTCAGCAGAGTGTAGGAAAATGTGGCCCTCTTTAGCAGACGTGCATCACAGTTTGTATTTGAATCTGGTGTTTCTGAAGACTAAGGAAGGGATTTATGTGTGTCGAGTACCTGCAATGTCCAAGGTATGCTGGTGGGTGTGTTGGGTTCCTCCCCATTTATTAATGTTTATGCCTAACAGTAACTCTTTAGGGTGAATAACAGTATGATCCCTTTATTGATGAGAGAACAGAACAGAGAGATGCAGTGACTAGCCTGAGCCACACAGCCTTTGCAAGATTGGGCTGTGGCTCAGCCCAGCTATGCAGCTCTGCAGTGCTGGACTTCATCCCTCTCAGCAGAACGCACATCTGCTGTGGGGAGTTTCTTGGCTCAACTGCACTGTGTCCAGTGGTAAACACCTTGCTGGTCTGTGAGCAGCTTGCTTCTTCCATTGTGATTACAGGAGGTTTGGTCTAGCCCACGGTGACCCTGGTGCCGCATGTGTGTTCTGCAGGGTGACTACGACCAGAGCAGAACCAAAGTGCTACACATGAGCCTGAACCCCACCAGCGTGGCCAAGCAGCGCCTGCGTGAGGACCGGGACCGGCTGCAGGAGGAGTGCGCACGCTTGCAGGAACTCGTACGCGCCCTGGAGAGAGGAGGCCCTGTGCCCGCTGAGCTCGAGGCAGCCGCCTGTCTGCCATCATCTAAGGAGGTGGCAGGTAGGCCCCCCGCCCTGTCCCCTGGCACTCAGTGGCAGGTCTGTCTGCAAGGACTGCCCGTCTGTTGTCCTCATGTGCAGGCTGCACAGTGGCAGCACCTGAGTGGGTCCATTCTCCCTGGCAGCAGCTGGCTGCGTGGATGGCTGGGACGGAACATCCAGGCCCCACAGCCCACAGAGATGCCATTTTCCCGTGGGGCTGTGCAAACAGGTTTAGTCTTCCGAGGCTGCTGGCGGCAGGAAATAACTCAGGCAGCTGTGGAGAAACAAGTGGCTGAAACCTCCTCAGACCCCCTAAACAAATTAATACCATTTATCAGTTTATATGTGCCCATTAATCATGAGTAAATCCAATACTCCATGAAAACAGGGGCCATCTTTCACTGGTCTAAGTACACTTCACAGAGCCCAGAGAGCCCTTTGTAGCAAGACCTGCTACGTCTCAGGAAAGAGCAAGGCCATGCCGAGAAGGCAGCCCTTTTCGCCCACGTTCTCCAGGTCTGTAAATCAGGGTAACAACCTTTGGAACATGCACTTGTCACCTCCAGTGTGTGTTCACTCCAAGCCTCAGAGGCTTTGCGGTCAGCCCAGCAGTGTCCACTCTGCAGCTGCAGAGAGAACTGTGGGAGCCCCGAAGCACTGTGTGAAGACAGAGCCCATGGGGGAACCCACAAAGGCCATCTGCTGTGGGGGTTACTCAGCACTGCCCCATCCTTTGGGCCTTGGGATAGCCTGGAAGGGCCCTTCCCCCCTCCCCATCATCCTTCTGCAGTAGCCCAGAGCATATCCCTGATGTCCCTTTAGCCTGTGCATCTGGTGACCACTCTCGTTCCTCCCCCTTGGGGATATTTGCAGGAACAACTGCTCTGGGGTGCCGGCTGTAGACTGCAGTTTTCCTGACATTTGCAGCTTGTTTTTGTCCCTGAGTTGCTTTTCATCGTAGAAGCTCTTTCCATCCCATTTCCTCTCCATGGATGTGTATCTCAGCCTGTGAAGTAGCACAGTGTTTCCCTGCGAGAATCTTCCAGCCAGAAGGGTGTGGAGTGGTTCCCCTGGTCTCCTGTGGTGGGACTAGGAATGTGTCAGCATCTCAGGTGGAGCCCTGCTTTCCTCCTCCTGTGCTCTCACCACTGGCCTTACACAGAACACTGAAGACCGTGTCTCAGCCCTCGGGGATTGTGGTCCACAGCCCTGTGAGACCGCATGGTAGAGAGCAGTCCACACCCACTGCCAGGCACACAGGAGGCCTCAGGGTACAGTGAGGTGTGAGCTTGGGGGCCATGAGATCAGCTGGGCCTGGTTCAAGGAGCCAGCTGCACCCTCACTTGTACTGCAGCCCCAAAGCCTCCCCATCTCACCTATCAACGGGAACCATAGTAGTATAGGAGGTAATGCTCCAAGCTGCTCACATGGAGCCTGGTCCACAGTAGGCACTCAGTGACAGGTCTTGTTGGTATTTTTATTGTCCTTAGTCTTGTTCCTGGGTTCCTGTTACTTGTTAGCATGTGGTGGTCTGTAGGACCCCCATAGGCTTGTGTATCCTCCTCTGGCATTTCTCTGGTCCATCAGTGTCCTTTATGAACCTAGGGTTCATTCACCATCATGGGGGTCTACCTATGACTTGGACAGCATGGAATCTCATGGGACTCTGCCCCTCTCAGCATTTTCTAGGACTGCATTTGCTCGCATGGTTGCTATCCCTGTGATCGCGTATTCAGCTTGAGAGCAGTGAACTTACACACCTTCCACACCTCACTCGGCCTCCCCATCTTAACATTTCAGAATTAATTTTTTGGATCTCTCTGCGGGAACTTACACTGACCCTTATTAAATCCTGTCCCGTTTTCTGTAGATAGAACATTGAGACACATTAAGAAATGTGACAGAACCAGGCCTGGAACAGAGCACTCTGGTTTCCTAGACCGGTCTCTCTTCCCTGGGTGGAGCAGAGACAGTAACGCAGCATGAGGCCCCACCAGAGCATAGTACCCCAACATCCCCACCCTCCTAGGAGCTACTTTGCTTCCCTCACCATCCTGGTGGTCCTTACTCTTCAAGAGTCCCTCCATCTCGCTCTCTTAAGTTCTCATTAGCATCAGCTGCCCAGGGCCACTGGGCAGCTGCCAAGTGGAGAGTGAATACTGGAACACTGGACATTAGCACAGATAGACCTTCCCAGAGCATCCATTCCTGGGCAGCAGATAGATCCCCCTTGTGCCAAGCTGACAGGCTGTCCTGCTGTCCCATGAGTTGGTACGGGGGCTCTCAGGGCAGGGCAGGCTCAGTAACACTGTATGCCACACACAGGCTGTGTGGCCAGCTAGCCAAGTGTTCTGCCCTCCTCAGTGGGAACCCAGGCAGGAAACAAAGTCAAGAGAATGAGAGGCACCTCTCTGCAAGGTCACTCGCAATCCAGTGGCTGTCCCAGCTCTTCCACAACCACCAGGGCCTGTCCTGTCTTCCCTGTGGTTGTAAAGGCCTGAATCCTTCTTTCCTCTCAGCCCCCTTTCCTGCCATGCTCCCTCTCGTCTGTGCTGTGCTTATGTCCTGGCAAATCTGAGAGCTGAGAATGCAAACCTGGAGCATTTTTAGGTAGATCTTTGCAGAAGGATTCTGGGAAGCGTTCCCATACAATCATCTGATTATTTAGTCATATCTTTGTTTATTCATTTATCCAGTAAAACTTGTCAAGCTCCTACCAGCCAGACTCTGTTCTCTGTCCTGGGCACACAGGCGTCTGAGATCTAGCTGTGGTCTATTCTCTGGTCTCTGGGAGCTGAAATTCCAGGATCCATCTCAGGTATTCAAGGCTTCCACATCACTCTGAGAGGGATATTGAGAGGCTTCCCCAAAATGGAAATACATCGTGTTTGCCTGGGAGACAGGGGAGGTGAGTGTGAGCAGAGGCTCAGCCTGGACAGGGCAGCACTGTGGCAAAACTTGGATGGAAGTGAGAATAGAAAGGAGGTAGACAGGAGACCAAGCATCTAGGCCCCAGTAGCTGATCAAACTTATGTACCTGCTGCGCTTCCTCCCCTGTAACCCCTTGAATCACAGTAAGGTGTCACATTTTTGTGTTAGTTTTCTTAAGGCTTAAACCCACAGAGAAAGAGAATACGAGACCAAACTTTTGAAATCTGCAAAGTAGGTTGGACGAATGGTTAATGACTAAGCAGACTAAGGAAGATGGAATTCTGAGCTGGCAGTGAATAGAGCCAAGAAGCAGCCTGGTTTATGCCACGATACTCCAAAACAGCCCAGGAACTGGCAGTGAGGGACACTGCAGGAGGCAGGCAACTGGCTAAAATAAGGAGGATTAAGGATGTTTAATTGAGAGTTTAATTAAGAGACAGAGCCCTAGACCTTCCATCCAACTGTATGCAGTGGGTAGTTGCCGCTCCTTGAGGAAAGATTAAAAAAATTAAAAAACAAAAAGCCAATGGTCCATTGTCCTGGAGCTGGGATCCCAGTCTTCATCTCAGACTCATCTGTGATAACAAGGCCTGAGGCGCTGAGGCACTTTGAACCACTGTTCTGGGGAGGGAATGCAGAGGGTCTCAGGACAGGTTCAAGCAGGCAGGAGACTGGACAACCACAGAGGTATGAGGCAGACAGACCCTTAGCTTCCCCAGGCCTCTCTCTCAGTCACCCTCTAACTCTGGCCACAGATGTGACCCTACATATGGGAGATGGGAAGACTCATCCCGAGAGAGTGTGACCAACCCAGGAAGGTGCTGACATTGACATTCTGCAGCTAAATAGCTCAGCCAAGTCTCTGCATGGCAAAACCTACAGTTTGACAAGCTTTATTCTCTTGTTCAGAGATTCCTATGTGCTTTGTAACACCCACTCCTAATTATGAATAGATAACCAAGGGTTATCAGACATCTGAGAGAAAAAAGCCTCCAATGTGAAAAATATAGAGCAAAGGAACAAGTAGAAAAATGGAACTTGGAGGGAGCAGTTCATCAGAGCAAAGAAAAGGCTTCCAAAATGTGTATCACGGATATCCTCAGAGAGAGAAGAAAGCACTTTAAACAACACAACAAGAACAAGATACCTTAAAAATGTTTTCAAAGAGAAAAACATGAACTCTGAGAAGTTAAAAATATCAAGTATTAGGTGAAAGTCTAAAGATTTATGTGATAAAAATTGAGAAAGTTTATCTGAAAGTAGAATAAAAAGACAACAAGATGGAAAACAGGAGAAAAAAGGCAAGAAAATTGGAGAAACAGTCAGAGCTGAGTAATAGGATCTCCACATGGAGAGAACAGGGAAAACAAGAGATCATAAATGAAATATTTTAAGAACATTTCCCAGAATAGAAAGAGCGGACTTTCTGCATTGTGGAAGATACTCTGAAGGTTCTTTCCATGGATGAAAATAGCCCCACACAGTTAAACTCTGCGCAGGGAGCCAGATCCCACATGACTGACCCCGGTCTGTTTGTTTGTTTTAATTAACTAGAATATACGGGGGTGGGGAGTACATGAGAAGGAACCCCTCCAGGGTAGATAGCCATGCCACAATCCTTTCTCCTCCATCCTCTCAAGATTTTAGGCATGCACACATGCTCAGTATATTTTTCAGGTTTCTGGGTCTGGGACTCAAACAGTGCAGTCAGTCATGTGGGATCCAGCCATCTAACCATCACGCCATTGGCTGGCCCTGACTGCACTTTGAACCTCAGTTTCTCGAAAAACACTCTGGATGCTTACTTTGCCCAAAATTCTGATTGGATGGAGAAGTGGAAGAAAAGAATTATAGCATAACTATGCCCTGTTGAGGGGTACTTTCTCTCCACACACACACACACACCCTCTGACAATAATAAAAAAGAAGGAATGAGAAAATAGACCCACACAAATGTGCATCATCATGAAAATTCAGAATATCAGAGAAGACCCTGTAAACTGCCAGAGGCGGGAAAAAAAGATCACTGTCAAAAAGTCAGGGATCAGAATCACTTCCAGCTTGTCAGCAACAACACCGGAAGCCAGGAAGCCATGGAGCAGTGACTTCAAATTGAGAATGGAAACTGACTTACAACTTAAAATCCTGAGCACCTCCACCCCCCAACTCACAATTTAGTCTGAAGGAAGAATTATCTGCATTTTCAGATTTTCTAGGTTAAAAAATGTTGCCCTCATGTACCCTTTCTTAGGAAGCTAGAGACGCACTCCAATACAATGAGAGAGTAAGTCAAGAAAGAAGATGGAGCATACGGAAAACAAGATCTCCAGTTCCAGAGCGAAGTAAAGGACAGTTCCAGAGCAGCAAGTTTTGAGATGAACTGGTGTGGGTGGAACTGACCGAAGGGTTCTGAGACTTCTTCAGACAGATGAAATTGACTACACATGATGTGTCGGTGTCTTGAGAGGAGACACGGTAGAGCTTTCCTTGTCCCTGTGCCAGGTGTGGGTTGCTCGAGAGGTTGGTCCCCTCTGGGCTTGGACTGCCTCTTTCCTTATATGCCAGACATGTTGCTCAGTTTTATGCTTCCATCCCCCAGAAATGCCAGGGAGTGCCAACCTAAACAGCTAGCAAAGAGGTATGGCTGAGTTAGTAATGAGTACATAGAAAACTAAGCAAGTGCCGACACAAGACAAGTTTTAGCTCCAGGGAAAGGAAGAAGCAAAAAGTAATCATAGTTTTCTACATAGCCCGACTCTGAATAGCATTTGTATAGTCATACAAGAACTGAGTGATGATTTCGGCGAGATTATGAGCCTACTATCTTGGAAGGGCCGTGATAGAGAGGAGATATATGTGTGGAAGGATGAGAGGAAGAGCTAAATGTTCTCCTTCACAGTGGGAAGTCAGTGGATAATGCCCAAGTTGCGAGATCCAGAAGCAGCAGCAGAAATGTGTTTTTCAAGAAATAGTTAATACCACCATGACTGGGTGACAGGTGAAAATGATGATTTCTAGGGAAAAGAAAGGAGACGAGAGGTAGAGGAAACCACTATCCCCTGACAAATTTTATGAACAACAGGTATGAAAGAACCTGCATATAAATTTGAATTTTGCATATAAAACAAAGTTAAAAGAAAGAAGCCCAGAGCCAGAATGTGGAATGGTGATTAAGGCATTGGATCTCATGTGGTCAACTCTGCAGTTCGAGTAATGGACCTGATGGCCTGAAAAACAAGCTGAGCATGTGTGCATGAGTGCCCCAAATCCCGAGAGGAGCACGGAGGAAAAGGGAATGCAGCGTGGCCATCCCCCCGGGGGCGATTTCTCACTTTCCCTCTCTTTGTCTCTCTCTCCAACCCACACACACCCTATGGTACAAAGGAAAAAAAAAAAAAAAGGAAAAGAGAAGGAAGCCCAGCTAGGCTTAAGGGAAGCCTGATGAGCAGTGACCCTCATGAAGAGCTCATCCAGGCCTCCTTGAAGGTGTCATGGGGACCCCTCAGGGCCATGACAGTGGCCGTGGCTGTGGCTTTGCCATCGTTGAGTGGATCACAGGCTTACAGGCTGGATACAGTAAGGAGAAGCCAGCCTCTGTCTGTTTCTGCCTGTGAGGCTCAGGGCTGTCAGCACTGCCATGACTCAGCACAGTCTCCCAGTCTCCTGGGCCTCCCACATTTGACCTTCAGCGGCCTGTGACCTCCCCTGCTCTCAGAGGCCTGGGTATTTCTTTTCTTTTCTTTTTTTTATTAGGAGAGTTTTTGCTAGAGGGGGCATGTACTTGCCAAATAGACAGAGTGACAGAAAGTGAGAAATCACCACCCTCCCCTCCCCAGGGGAGACAGTCACACCACAATCCTTTTTTCTCCTTTCTCAGGATCTTGGGCACGGATGCACACGTACCTGGTGTTGAGGTTTAAGTCGCTGGGCTCAGGACTTGAACTGTGGTCTACTCCATGGGACTCCAGCGACATAGCCATTATGCCATCTGCTGGTCCCAGAAGCCTAGGTATTTCAAAAACGCTGAACGGTCTCTGGTACCCTGAGGACACCTCCTGGAGTGTGGGCCTCTGAGAGTTTCTTGCCACCTACTGGCTCAGCTGCAGAGCTCCTCACAACTTCCACTCCTTCCCCTCCTACCTGGGCCCCTTTCACTGTGAGGTTAGTTGTTTCTGTGAACAGCCAGCATGGCCCCAGACCACAGCGTCTTTGCCATGCACTGCTATCCCACCTGGGCCTGGTGAGGTTGAGGCTGAGACAGGAGGCCATTACTTCCATGGCTTCTGGAGCTCATTAAGTGAGAATCCACTTGAGCACCAGCATCGACTTCCCCTGGACAGAGCTGGAAGGGCCTATTGGCCCCAGGCCACCACAAGCCTCAACCCCTTCTGGTGGAGTCAGAAGGTCATGATCTGCACACTGGCAGGAGCTCCACTGGCCTAGGGTGTGTGGGGTCTGTGATCCTTCAGGCCTGCACATGGTATAAACTGTGGGCATGGGGCCACTCCCCAGGTCTGCCTTTCCCCTCTCACAACCAGGGGTGGAGCCTGTCTCCATGGCCCAGAGATCAAGGCTGCCCCCCGACCCCCACCACAACTTCCCTGAGACCAGGGAAGTTTGCAACATGGACCTCAGCACAGGAGCTCCCCACCGGTAGACATCTGTGTCCTTGTGTTTGGGAGCAGGCCTCTTCCTTCTTCCTCCTCGGTTTCTTCCCACCATAACCACTCCCCCCACACTCTAAGATTCTTTCCAGAAAGAGCTCTGTCTCTGACTTTTGTTTTGTGTTCCTCTCTGGGGAATCTGGACCAGATGGTATTGGCCTTATTCACTGGCTTCTGCCCAGGGCATCCCCTCTACCTAGGGATGCTGAAGCAGCTCTCTCAGGGAACCCCTGCTTGTTTGCCTGTGGAGGTAAACCTTGCCTTCTTCTAGGTACCCCCGAGTAATCATCCACCCCGCAGGTGCTTCACCTCTGGTCACATCCTGGCTTATGGGGTTAACAAGCTCAGGAGCAGTCAGGTTTTTGTCCAGGGAGATGGAGGCTCATGGGAGCATAGGCTGCAGGCCATCCCTAAGCAGTAGGCATGGCTGGCCAAGTACAGAGGCACAAGTAGACTCCACTCTCCCACTGCTCTGGCTCTGTGCCCAACCCTCTTGGGGCTGCCCTGGGAAGATGGTGAGTACCTGAGTGCAGGCTGAGCGTGCTTGCCTTTTCTTGGCTGGAGCTAGGTGGTAAAGTTGTACCCATAATCCTCCCACCGCCCTGCAGCGAGTTCCTGCACGCACAGAAAGAAGTACCAGGGAAGAGAATCAGTGTCTTGGAGAATGAGGCGAACTTTCTTGAGACAGTGGCATGTATGCCCAGCCTTGGCAGGAGGAGGGGGCAGGGAGGTTGGAGGATAGTGGGTAATCAGCTAGGCCAGTGTTTTCTTTCACCTTCTCTCCTTGGTTATTTACTGGACACCTACTATTTGCTGTTAGATGCACTTGTGGTCTGGATCAGCTTTAAGGAAATTCAGTCTCTGCTTTTGTGGGCTGATACATTGTCCCCCAGGGTGGGCAGGCAAGGCTCCTGGTGGGGAAGAAGCATCAGGTCTGGGTACTTGGTGGTTATGGCTGCTGTGGACCCCGCCTTCCCACAGAGGCTTCTAGAATTCAGGATTTTTGTGCCACTGAGGTGGCAGGAGCCTCTTCCCTCTTCCCCAGTTGAGAAACATGAATATCCTGGCCAGCACTATGTTAGCAGGACCTGCACACAGACCCCCACAGCACACACGCTGTAACATGGTGGGTCTGCCCTGCTTGGTACCCACCAAGGATGACTTTACTGTGATTCTGAGCAGGAGCAGATGCAAATACTCTTCCCTTGCCTGGCTGTTGCAGGCCACTATGAGACCCTGGGTCAGGAAAGGTGGGTGGGCTGCAGAGGCTATGGACCATCTGGCTTCTTTGACAAAGGCATCACTAAACAAGCCTTAGGAAAGGCATAGGCCTCTTGGTTGGCAGGAGCCTAAAACCCCAGCCTCCCCAGGCTGCCTCTTGGCTCCTTGCATAGTCCCCTGCTGAATGCAGGCTGGGCCAAGGAGATTATTAATTGCCATTTAATTAGGTAATGCTTTAATATTAAAATAAACTAATCTCATCAGAGTGACAAGTTGAAGGTGATCAAATTTGTCACTGCCTGACTATGGGCACAGCTGATCTGAGGTATCTCTGGGGAGGAAGAAGTAGGCTGGGGTTGGGGGGAGAAGAAGGAAGAGAGGAAGGAGGAGGGGGGAGGAAGTGGAAAGATGGACAGGCTGAGGACCCCCTCCCTGGAGCCCCGCTGCTCCACCCTGAGGGGAGGACCCGTGTCTGGGGAGGTCTTGTTTTGGTCAGCCTGGGGTTGAGAGGAAGCAAGCAGTGAGTCTGCTTTTCCTGTTTCATTCCTGAGCTGCTGCATCTCTGTTTGTCTGTGTGTCGCCTCTCCAGACTTGTGACTCACTGCTCCCTTCCTCAGCTTTGCTGGCTCTGGAGGCAGCTTCACCTAGGGCTGGAGGAAATGGCCCACGGGCCTCCCCTGACTGTCAGACCCAGCATTGTGGACTGAGCACCATGAGCCCAAAGAGTACTCCCTTAATGCTAACCTGTCTTTAGGCATACTCCATCCCCACCTCCTGCAGCCACCTGGGGCGGGGCTATCACCTCCCCAGGCCTCAGTTTGCTTTTGCAAAAACTCAGTTTGTGGGTACAGTGGTCATATGAGGAAGGGGCACAGGGCCCGTGTGGCACTCTGCTCACTGCTTCACATGGTCTGTTCTGGACAAGTGGCTGTTCCCGGGTCTTGTGTCACAGAGCACCACAGTGATGTAGGCAGAACAGGCAAGAGCCTGGGGCAGCCCCAGGCCAAGAGTTACAAAGCACTCCTCCTATGCCAGGTGACACCTCTGCATCCATCAGCCAGATCCTGCAGTGGGCCTGTCCCCTTCCCCTGGTTCATGGAGCCAGCTGGCTCCCACAGGGACTAGAGGTTCTTCCCTTGCTGTGTGCTTGGAATGTCCACAAGGCCTTATCCCTTGCCCCTGAGAGGTCAGCAAGGGAAGAGCCACAGGAATCAGGTAGCCCGAAGGCACCCTGGGGGGCAGGGATGAGTATGTGCAACGGGGACCAGGTACACAGAGAGGATGACTCTGGTGGCTTCAGCTGAGCTTTGCGGTCAGTGGGAGTCAGCAGAGAAGGGCTGGTGTTCCAGGTGGGAGGATCACACGTGTGCAGCTCCCAGTACGTGCCTGGCCCTGTGCTGTGCTGAAGTGCACACTTGGGTCCGGCCTTCTAGGTACTTTAGTCCAGGCCGGGCATAACCCATATGCTCAGAACAATCCAGGAGTGATGTCAGGCATGGCCGGGTAGTAAATTGTGGGTTCTCCCAGGGAAATCAGAGACAGATAAGTGCCGGCAAGGGAAGCTTGCCGTGAGACATTGCCAGGGCCTTGGGAACCGGCTGCAGCTTCCCGCCACATGCCCAGAGTGAAATGCTTATAGGGAACTGGCAGAGGAGGGATGCACCTCAATGGAGCGTCCAGGGGACTGTCTGGAGGCTGAGTGGATGACTGAGGTAAGGAATGTGGTCCAGGTTAGCCCTGGGCCACAGATCAAGCACAAAGGCTCCAGGGCACTGTACCTTGTGTGAAGTTACAGAACCAGGACTCACAGGGGCTACCTTATTTCCAACTACCCAGGGATGAGAAGTGCGTATAACCCTTACATGAGGGAGTTCACCATACCTGGCTCCCGAGCTGGAATCTGACAATCCTGAGCCTTTTGGGGAGCAGGTAAGGGAGCACCCCCACCCCAGCCTGTCGCACTCCACAACCTGCAGTTGCAAGAGTCCTGCCTGACCTGGTGGAGCCCTGGACATTCTTGGCTGCAGGGATCATGCCTGTGAATGGGACCTGAAGATGGCAAGTGTGTGGAATCCCAGGTGACTGAAAAGGAACATAAAGGATCAGGCCCCTTGGTCTGATCCAACCAGCCTCTCCCATCTACCTCAGAAGAATTTTCCCAAGAATTATCCCAAGACAGGCGCTCGTTCCTCCCCTCTGGCCCTGGGAGCAGCAGATATGCCTGCGTCTCCAGGTCTGAGGCCATCCCTACCCCCTATCCCTGCAGAGCAGCCTCCCAGGCCTTCCAGCAGGTGGGAAGGGAGGCATGCTCAGGTGTTGAAGGAGTCCCGCTGTTTCGTCATGTGGCCAACATGGCTCCCAGAGATTCCCTGGTTGGTCAGTGGGGTCTTGTTCTCCATCTTCCCCTCCTGACAAGCAGCTCGTGGGTATGGAGCAGCCTTTGGTTAGAAACGACCAGCCCTTTGCTACCTGGTCGGGCACAGTTAGAGATGCTCTTTCTTTCATCAACAGCAAAGCCAAGGGAGGTCTCATATTTAGGGAGGTAGAACACACTGATACGCCACTTCTGGGACAGAAAAACCTCGGGTCTCTACACCTTGTTTGGTCAGAAGTCAGTCTGTCTGCAATTCAGAGCCCTAGAGCTCCAAAACCCTTCACACCCAGCCGGGAGGGACTATCACCTGTCCATGGTGGGCCGAGTAGCTGAAGGACTGCCTTTGATGGGAGATCAGAGCTATCTGGACCCCTTGGGTGGCCTGGCCCTGGTGTCTCCTGACTGAGAGGAAGAAAGGAAGATCTTTCTAGTAAGATCCAAGGTGGCAGCAGCCAGAACAGGCGTGGAGACCAAATGTTCAGAGTCATAAACAAGGAGCCCAGAGAAGTACCTGAGTGGTGTACAAGTAGCACAGACCTGGACAATACTGCAGAGCCTCGATGCTAAGCCAATGCTGGAACCCAAGCCCACAAAGGAGGGTCATAAGCAAATGGCCAGATATGTCATAAGCAAACTAGAGGAAACCAAAGGCAAAGCAATTAGTGTGCAGGTTTCCATATGAACATAAATACATTTAAGGTAAATACCGAGGAGTGGGACAGCTGGGGCATACGATAGGCATAGAACTTCAGAAGATGCTGCCACATCTTTTTGTAGCTAGATGTGCACTGTCTGCGGATCGCTGTGCACCCCGCCAGCACCCAGTGTTGTACTCCGTACTGTAGTCATTCCGATGCGTGCGCTGGTGTCTCATCAGGCTTCAGCTGACATTGCCCTGATGCCTAATGATGTCGAGCATCGTTTTATGTGCTTATTTGCTTTTGTATATCCTCTTTAGTGAAATGTCTGTCAATTTTTGGCATATTTTTTAATTGGATTCTTAGTATTGAGTTTGGGGAGTTATTTATATATCCTGGATTCAAGTCCTGGAATCCAAGTCAAATTTATAACTGGCAAATATTTTTTCAGAGTCAGTGACTGGTCTTTTCATTTTCTGAGTATGTTATCAGAGCAAACCTTTTTAATTTTGATGCACTCTAATGAGCAATTTTTCCTTTATAGGTGTCAAATCTAAGAACTCTTTCCTAACCGCAGGCCAAAAAAGATCTTTTTCTTCTGTTTTCTGCTAAAAGTTTTACATTTAAATCTGTCATCCATTTCAAGTTAATTTGCATATGGTGTGAGATTTAGGTCAAGGTTCTTTTTGGTGTTTGGTTTTCATGTGGATGTCCAATTGTTCCATCATCATTGGTTGAAAAATTATCCTGACTCCATCGAATCATTTTGCACCTTTGTGAAAAATCTATTGACCATGGATTATGTAGGTCTGTTTCTTCACCCTCATTTCTGTTTCATTGATCTAAGTGTCTGTCCCTTCACTTATACCACACTGTCTTCATAACTATAGCTTTATAGTAAGTCTTAAAATCGATAGCACAATTCTCCAACTTTATGCATTTTCTTCAGAACTGTTCTGGCTTTTCTAGTTCTATTGCCTTTCCATATAAATTTTAAATTCAGCTTGTCTTTATCTACAAAAATCTTGCTGAGATTTTTATAAGTATTACATTAAACCTGTAGATGAGTTTGGGGAGAATCCATATCTGTAGTATAATGAGTCATATTTCTGTCATAATCAATGAATGACATGGATATGGTGCTTCTCCATATACTTTATGTTTTCTTGGATTTCTTTCATCAGTATTTTGTGATTTTTTTTTTCAGAACATACTACATGTATGTTAGAAATATATGTTTCTGGCCCAACTGCAATAGTACGTGCTGGACTCTGCATGGCTCAGCTTAGCAGGCTGAGGCCACAGGGGAGGCCAAGGTTTTGATTCCTAGCCCACCCTAAAAGCTGGGCATAGTGATGTGAACTACAGTTCAGCTCCTTGAAAGGCTGAGGCAGGAGGATCATGACACAGTGAGACCTTGTCTAAACACAGACACACACACACACACACATGCACATACACACTCACACACTCACACATGCAAAGTATATGTGTTTTTTTGTCTTTTTTCATTCTTAGATTTTCATTCTTAGTTATTATAAAAGTTTGTTTTTACAGTTTCTAATTGTTCATTACTTACGTGTTGAAAGAAGACTTACTTGGAGGTTGGCTTTGTAGTCTGTGATCTTACTACTAAACTAATTTATTAGTTCTGGGAAGGTTTTGGTTTTTTATTTTCTAAGTCTTTGCAATCATGTTTTCTGTGAATACAAACTGTCTTGTGTTAAAATCTGTATGCCTGGTACTTTCCTTTTCTTGCCTTATTGCCTTGACAAGGATTTCAGTGTGAGGCTGAACAGGAGTACAAAGAGTAGAATTTGTTGCCTTATTCCTCATCTGAAAAATAAATAAATAAATAAATAATTGATTGATTGATTCTTTGTTTTGGTGGGGAGTAGGAAAGGAAGAGAAGATGGGAAGGAAATAGGCACTTTGACAGGGCCTCATCATGCTGCAGTTCCCTCCTCCCAAGTCTTCTAGCCAAACAGGATCAGGGATGCACACACTTCCCCACCATGTTTCAAAATGATCTGAGATGTGGTTGTAGCATTGCAGAGTGGTTCCCTACCATGGTGGGGCCCTTATTCCTTATTTTAAGGAGAAAAGTCAACCATTCGGTATGATGTTAGTTACAGGTTATCTGTTGTTTCCTTTTATTGAGTTGAAAAAGTTCTCATCTATTCTTAGTTTGCCAAAAGCATTGATCATGTTGAATGTTGAATTCTGTCAAATGCTTTTTTCTGTATCAATTGATATGATCATGTCTTCTTTCTTGTTTAGACTGTCAGTATGGTTGCCAATGTGTCAATGTGATTATTTTCTGAAATACTTTAAAAATGTATTCATTTTTGAATAAATATTGACTTATTATTGATCCAGACCTGCTTTTCTGGAATAAATACCCCTTGATCATGGTAGAATCTTCTTTTTAAATGTTGCTGGATTCAGTTTGCTAATATTTTATTAATAATTGTTGTGTCTTTCTATACAGTGGTTTGTTGTTTTCTTATATTAACCTTGTCTTGTTTGTGTATCACAATGAGTGGAATGAGCTGGGAAGCGTTCATTTCTCTTCTGTTTCCTAGAGGAGATTGTTTAGTATTGATGCTACTTCTTTAAATGGTTTGTATTGGGTCATTGGAAAAGTCACAACACATTTTTACATAGAAAAATGTAGATTTGCTGGTTAAACCATTTGGGCCTGGAGATTACGATTGTGGCAAGTTCTAGCAGTTGTAGGGAGAATGGGTGATCTCTTTCATTTCAAGTGAATTTTGATAGATTGTGTGTTTTTGAGGAATTGAACCATTATGTATGAGTTGTCAAATTTATGAGCAAAGAATTGTTTGTACTATTCCCTTATTGATTTTATAATGTCTGGCCTTTCCTTCGTGATATTGGTGGTCTGTGTCATTGTTCCTTTCTGTATCATCTTGGCTGATTTATCAGTTTTTCTGATCTCTTTGAAGACCTGGGTTTGGTTTTGTTGTTAACTTTGCTGTTGTTTTTCTTTCTTCTCCAATTTTACTGATTTCTGTTTCTTATTTCCTTCTGTGTGCTTGCTTTAGTTTTATTTTGTTCTTGTTTGTCTGATTTCTTTAGGTGGAAGGTTATATTACAGATTTGAGATCTTTTTTGTTTTATGATACAAACACTTGTGCTATAAATTTTCATGTGAGTACTGCTTTCACTGCATCCCACAAATTTTGGTCTGTTGTATTTTCATTTATTTTCAAGATATTTTCAAGTTTCCTTTAGATGTGTTTTGGTTTGAATACGGCCATTAAAATTTTTATGTTGGAAACTTAATCCCCAATGTGGCAGTGTTGGGAGTTGGGGCCTAATGGGTGTTTGCTTCATGAGGGATGACTGGATTAATGCCATTGCAAAAAAGGCTTCTGGTCATGGGCGCTTTCTATGCCCTGCCTTCTTCCACCACACGACGCAGTAAGAAGAACTGGTGCCTTCATCTCAGCTTCCCAGCCTTCATAACTGTGAGCTAATGAATTTCAGCTCATTATAAATTATTCAGTAGTCAATTACAGCAACACAAAGAAAGACAAGATATTTGCTGTGATCCATACATATATAGAAGTGTAGTTTTTAATTTTAAAGTATCTTTGTTGGATTTTTCAGTTAACTTTCCTTTATTGATTTCTTGTTTAATTCTAGTATATTAAAAGACAATACCTTGTATGATTTAATTTTTTTTAACTTAAGATTTGTTTGCTAGCCAAGAATTTGAGGCTGTCTTGGTAGATGCTTCTTGAGCACCCAATAAAAAATGTGTATTCTGCCTTTTAATAGGTGTGTTTAAAACCATTTATATTTAATGTAATTTCTTACATATTTGGATTTAGGTTCACCATTCTATGATTAGTTCTCTGTCCTCTCTATTTTGTTTACTGTTTCCTTTTTTCTGCCTATTTTCAGATTATTTGAGCATTTTTTAGTATCCTATTTATCTTTTTTTTTTTTTTTTTTTTTTTTTAAGAGAGAAGGATTTTTGCTATAGGGACATGAGCTCACTGAAGAGACAGAGAGCCAGAAAGCGAGAAATCACCCTCCAGGGAGGATGGCCATGCTGCAATCCCTTTTCCTACATTCTATCGGGATTTGGGGCACACACAGAGACACACCTGGTATGAGTTTTAAGCTGTCAGGTCTGGGACTCGAACCGCAGTTGACAACATGGGAGTCCAGAGATGTAACCATTATGCCATCTGTTGGTCCCTATTTATCTATTTTTTTATTATAACTCTGTATATACTTTTTTTCCCCAAATTTGCCAGAGGGCATGTGTGTTTGCTAGAGAAAGGGAGCCTGAGGGGAGGAGAGAACGCATCGCTCAAAGGGACACGAGCATACCACAATTCCGTCTTCATTTCTCTAACCTACAGGATTTGGGACACCATGTGCACAGCCCTTTTTCAAGCTGCTTGGGGCTGAGATTTGAACCACGAGATAGGTCATGTGGGATCCAGCTGCCTTAAACACCAGGCTACAGGGTCAACCCTCTTTGTGTACTTTTTAAAGTGATTTTTTTAAAGGGCTTTCGATATGCATACTTTTCACAATGCACTTAAAATTAATATTTTACCATTTCACCTAGAATGTCAGGATCTTACCACAATGTAAGGTCTCACCCTTTCTTTTCATTGTAGTAGTCATATGTATTTTTTCTGTATACATTTAAATTTCACAAAAACTGTGTTAATTCTTGCTTTTAACTGTCATACATATTTTAGAGAACATTAGAGGACATGTAGTTCATGGTTTTTCCTAGTCACTTAGCCATTCTGTTGCTCTTCCTTCATTCCTGAAAAGTTCAAGTTTCCCTCTGAGATCTTTTCTCTTTTACCAGAAGAATTTCCCTTAGTTAGCATTTCTTTTAGAGTAAGTCTGCTACAATGGATTTTCTAAATGTTCATTCATCTGACAGTGTCTTTATTTTGCCCTCATTACTACTGAAGTATGCCTTTGCAAGATATGGAACTCTGGGCCAGTGGTTCTTTTCTGTTAATACTTTAAAAATCAACTTTGTTTCCTGTTTTTGTTTGTTTGTTTTTGTTTGTTTTTTTTTTTTTTTTTTTTTTTTTTGTTTTTGTTTTGTTTTTGAGAGCCTTTTGCTATAGGGTGCGTGCACTCACCAGAAAGACAGAAAGCAAGAAATCACCCCCCAGGGGGGATGGCCATGCTGCAATCCCTTCTTCTTCCTTCTCCTTTGGGGATCTTAGGCACACACGCACATGCTCCCAGTGTGAGTTTAAGCCACCAGGTCCGGGACTCGAACCATGGTCGACTACATGGGAGTCCAGCGATGCAGCCATTATTGCCAACTGCTGATCCCATGACCTTCATAGTTTTTGATAGATGAGTAATCTGCAGTCATTCAGATAATCTCCCCTTCATGTAAACAACAGAGATTTTCACACACTGCAGATATATTTGTAAGTTAAAAGCATAGGGAAGACATGCCATGCAAACACATTGTCTGATGGGTTCCAGTGTCTGTACAATAATGTATATGACAACTGTAGCATACAGGGACCCATATGGCAACATAATTTCTATATTCCAACTTAAGTGGTAAAATATTGTTTCTAAGTTGTCTGTGAAAAGTCCTGTATTTTCCAAATCATCTACTTCTTAGAATATCTTTTTTATTTTTTGGAGAGGTTTTTGCTATAGGGCGCATGCGCTTGCCAGACAGACAGAGAGAGACAGAGAGACAGAAAGTGAGAAATCACCCCCCGGGGGGATGGCCACAATCCCTTCTTCATTCTCCTCTCGGGATCTTGGGCACGCACACACACACACCCGGCGTGAGTTTTAAGCCACCGGGTCCGGGACGCGAACCACGGTCGACTATGTGGGAGTCCAGCAACATAGCCATTACGCTAACTGCTGGTTCCTTAGAATATCTTCAAAGTCTTGCTTGATAATTCTAGCATCTCTGTCATCATGAGCTTGGCGCCTGTTGGTTGTGTTTTTCCTAGCAAGTTTGCATTTTCATAGTTCGTCATATGCTACTTAACTTTGGATTGTATTCTGGACATTTTGAATATCATGTCAGAGGAATGTAGGTCTTTTTAAATTCTATAAGGAATGCTAATTTCTGTCAGATTTAGCCAACAGTCTGCCTAAGTGTGTTTTGTCTGCCAGTTCCTGGTGGCAGTTCACTTTCAAGACCTTTCCATGTTTTTTGGGTCTCCCAGTGTTGTGCTCTCCATGGACCTGTTATGGCCCTGGACAGTGGTCCATCCCGTAGTCCAGTTCTTAGAGCCCTGCATGCAGTGGAGGGTCAGATCCCCACGTGCTCAGCTGAGAGGACTCCCTTGAACAGCAGCAGTAGCACAGTGTCAAGCCAGCGTCAACTCTAGGACAGAAATGAAAAGCAGCAGATTCACTCACTCTGGTCGGATAGGAGATTCTACTCCCTAGGAATTAGGCTAGCTGTAGCTACTGCTCTGCAGGATTGCCTAGATGCCAGGATATGAGGAGATGGAAAAAAGAAGGCAAGATTTCTCCCACTTACTCCTCAGGCCAGAAAGCGAGGACTTCACTCAACACCCTGCCTGCATCAGTGCTCACTCACGGATTCCAGGTGCTTTCACATCAGTCTGGGTCAACCAGATTCAGACACCCAACAACCACAAACTCAGGAAAGCACACAATAGGAAATAGATAGAATCCATAATCAAAAAGCTTCCACAAAGAAATCTCTTGGCCAGGTGGTTCACTGGCAAATTCTGCCAGTTAAAGGAAAATCAACACAAATTCTTCAAGAAAATCAAAGAGGAGTACTTTCCAACACATTTTATGTAGCAAACACTCCAATTTCAAAACCAATGATATAACTAAAGGAAAATGACAGGAATTTGTTTACTTACTTATTCTAGGAAGAAAGGCTGGTTCCTGGGCCAGAGTGTGGCTGTTAAGTGCTATGCATAGTAAGCCAGATCTCACATAGTCAAGTGTGGTTCAAACTCTGGCCCTGGTGGCTTGAAAATACACTAGGTCCATGTGCATGCATGCCCCAAGTCCTGACAGTATGTAGGGAAAACTTGTAATGTGACTGCCCCATTGAGATGTGCCTTTTCCTTCTTGCTCACTCTCTGGGGAGTCCACATACCCACTGGTAATTTTTTTTTTGTGTATGTATATATATATATATACATACATATATACACATACACACATATATATTTATATTATTATATCTGTATATGTGCATATATATAATAGGAATATAACATATAAAGTAAGTATATAAATGTTAAATATATAAATTTTGAAAGCAGAAAAGATGGTTTAGTATTAAGTATCAGTTGATATAATCTACCCTACCAAAAGATGGATAAAGAAAAAACATCTCGTGATCGTATCAATTGATGCAGTAAAAGCTTTCAACAAAATCCAGCATCCATTCATGACAAGAACTTCAGTGAATTAGTAAAAGATGGGAACTTCCTCAGCTTGGTAAAGAGCATCTATAGAACGCGTCTACATCCTACATCAGACCCAGTGGTAAAAGCCTGGGAAATGCTTTTCCCAAAGTTAGAAATAAGGCAAAGGTGATCATCCTCACCACCCTTGTTTCACATAGAAGGTAGACAGAGGATGGAAAAGAGGGTCCAAACTCCTCTTTGCAGGTGGAATCATAAGAAATAAGAAAAACTAATAGTGTCCCAATGTCTTTTGCATTAATCTTGAATCTTGCAACCTTGCTGAACTCACTTTGTAAGATATATATGTGTACAAGTGTGTATATGTTTTATGTGTATTATACTGGTAATGAACTTGTGGAAATTGAAATTAAAAACATAATACAATTTCTATTCACTCCTCCCAAAATGAACATTGTAGCTATAAATTTAAGAAAACCACACTGAGGCAAGCAGGTGGCATGGTGGTTAAGACACTGGACACTCTCTCATGGCTGACCATGGTTCGAGTCTGGACCTGGCGGCTCTCTTTCTCACTTTCCTTCTCTCTGTGTGTCTGTTTTTCTCTGGTCAAATGAAAATGATTGAATGAATAAATAAAATTAAATAAATAATTCTTTAAAAAGAAAAAGAAAAGAAAAACACTCTGATGACTACAAAATGCTGAGACAAGAAATCAAAGTTCTGAGTAGATGGAGATACATACTGCATTTATGGATTAGAAGATGCAGTTTAGGAAAGGTGTCAGTCCTGCCCACGCTGAGCTGTAGATTTAGAGCAGTTAGAAGCAGGACACTCGGCCCCAGGTTGTTGGGACTTGTAATTCTGGTTTCCTCCTTCAGTCTGGCTGCAGCCTTTTATTCTTCAGGACCTGCAGTTGGCTGTTGCCTACATTCTCACCTGGGTACATGGTTGTTTTCACTGAAAGACGGGGCTTAATCTGATTTCTTCATCTTTCCCAGAATTGATACCCCTAAACTTTTATAGCAGCATCGTTCATAGTCACTAAAAACTATTCTTAATACCCTGAAAGCCCTTTAACAAGTGCTTAGATAAACAAACCATGGTGTATGTTGTACACACAACAGAATATTACTTAGCAATTAAAAAAAAAAGTTGATATACTCAGCAGCACAAAGACTCTCCCAAGCATTACACTTAAGAAAAGTTGCTAGTCATAGATTTCCTGTCATAGGAGCCTGAGGCTATGACATTCTTTTTTAGAAGGGGACAAAAAGAAGGGGCCAGCCAATGGCATGGATTCCGAGTGCTGGATTCCCACATGGCCAAGCACGGTTCAAGGCCCAGACCCGGACACAGTGACTTGAAAATCAGGGCGGGCACATGTGCATGTGTATCTAAAATCCTGAGAGAAGAATGGAGAAGGGATTGTAGCATGATCATTCCCTCTGGGGGGGGGGGGGTGATTTCCCACTTTCTCTTTCCCTCTCTCTCTCTCTCTCTGACAAACGCACACACCCTATGGAAAAACCTTAAAGAAAAAGGGAGGGAGGGAGACACAAAAATACAAGTTCAGACAATGGGCCAGTGGCTGCCAGGTGTTAGGGATAGGGAAGGGGCCACAAAACACATCACAGGATTTTTCAGAGTGATAGAACTGTTCTGAATCTTGATGTTAGTGGTGATTATACCTGTGTTAACTTCATAGAACTGTGCACTAGAAAATGTTCTTACCACAAAATTTTTTAAAAAAGGAAAAATAGCATTTTGTTTGTGCATTTCTTTAATTATTGATAGGGAAGAATACTTTTATGTCCTCTTTTCAGAATAGTCTCATCATATCCACTGCATCTTGATCTCTTCTTAATTATTTGTGTAGGAGCTTAATTTTTAGTTTTTCCTTATATCTTTATATAGAAAGTTTAAACTTTGAGTACCACCTATTAATACCATTACTTTTAAGCTTGGAAAGTTATTTAGTGATTTGATAAATAATTCTATTTTCTTCTTGGCTGTTTTGGCTTATTTTATTACTTAAAGATTTAATCTACTGGAAATTTATTTTAGTATATAGTATAAGGTCAGGATCTAAATTGATCTTTTTCCAGATCACTAAACAATTGCCCTGGTGCCATTTATCAGATGATCCTTCCTTTCCCATAGATTTATTATGTGTCTTTATCTTTATTAAATTTTTATACATAATAAGATCTGTATTCAGATTTTTGTTTCTTTTTATTTCATTTATCTGTTCATTAAAACTTTAAAATATGTTTTAATATCTGGTTTAAAGCAAGGCATTACTCTTTTTCATTTTTTTGCTTTTTTATACCTGGTTATTATTCTCAATGAAAGAATTTTAGAATTACTTTGTCAAGTTCTAGAATAGGCCATAGAGGTTTTATTTTTATTGAAATTGCAGTGAAGTTATTAATTAGTTTGGGAGAAGAATTTTCAGCTTTTTACAATGTCTGTTTCTGAGTAGAGAAGGGGAATCTTAAGCTTGTGGGACCAGAAGCTTTCCAAGGTGCAGACTCATGTGACAATCTCTCCGTTCTCGGACACAGGGCAGAGAGCATCCCCCGGGTAAGCAGGGCACTGCATCATGTCTGAGAATATCAGCCACACCACCTTTTGCTGGGTAGAGTCCTACAATCGACCTCTGGGCTGTCCTCTCATACTACCTCATTCTGCCCTCCACTTTGTAGACTTCTCCTTGTTGCCTCTTGTATTCTCTCTCAGATGTAGGGATCCCTGGTTCAACACCAAAGTGAGACTATCAGTCAATGTCCCTGCCTTCCTCCTGACTTTTCTGTGCATTGAGGATGCCCAGCCCCCTTTTCTTTCTTCTCACAGACCAAGGTTCCACCTGCTGGACAACATGGCACTGGATGTATTTATTGGTCAGAGTTCTCCAGAGAAACAACCAATAGAGTGTTTATGCACATGCATGTGTGGACACATATGCATACGCACGCATGCACACGTACACTCTCTCTCTCTCTCTCTCTCTGTCTCTCTCTCTCTCTCTCTCATATGCACATGTTGAGATACTTACTATAAGGAACTGGCTCATGCGGTATGGAGCACCAAAATCTCCAGAGTGGGTGAGCTGGCACACTCAAGACCCAGGAGAGCTAATAGTATAGATCCAGTTTGAAGGCTCCAGCCTCAAGACCAAGGAGAGCCGATATTTCAGATCTAAGTCCATCAGGCAGAAGAAATCCCTTCTTACTCAGTGTTGGTGGGGCAGACATTCAGCTTTTGTTCTATTCAGGCTTTCATCATACTGGATGAGGCCCATGGACATTAGGGAGGGTCATTTTCTTTAATCAGTCCACCAAGTTAAATGTTAAACTCACCCATAATCACCCTCACACACACACCAAGAATAACGTCTGATAAAATATCTGAGCACCTCATGGCCCAGTCAAGCTGATGCATAAAACTAACCACCACACTGGGCATCCTGTAGGTAAGCCACCTACCAAGAGGAGCCTCTCAGCATATGACCCAGGAGGGGTCAAGGTGAGGACAGAGAAGTGTGGGAGCTGGGCCTACATGGCCCATGGCCTCTCTGATTCTGGGGGCTGCTGTCTCCCTGCACCGCTGTGGCCTCACTGCACACAGTCCCTGGAGACTGCTTTCTTGGAGCACAACCCTAGCTCTTAGTAAGTGATGGGCAAGTTGATGGAATGTGAGTGAGGCTGACTGTTACCTTCTCTCCAGTTCCTCTAGTACTGTGAAATGATAGCTACCTCCCCAGATTCATCTTCATAAATTTCCTTTTGTTTATTTAAGTTAGTGTTTGGTTCCAAAGGAAAAAGCCTCTTGAGTTAGTGAAGAGGGGCCTGTCATACTCCCCGGTCGGCCCCCTTGGTTTTAGAAGCCCTAAAAAACCTGTGGGTTTGGGAATCAGGCAGTGCCTGCTCTTGGGACTCGATTCTGCACCCACCAGCTATGTGACCTTGGGCCAGTGCCCATGCCCTCTGGGCCTCAGTTCCCTCAGATCTAAGATAAGGCCTGTCTCCTTTTCATGGACCATCATGTAGTTTGTTTGAGCCTGGGTATCATGCCAGCCCCATGGCCAACGCCTGCTGAGAGACCTATCTGGTAGAAGCCAGTCTGGGCTCCTGGGAGGAGACACAGAAATAGTTCCACAGTGTGCCCTGTTTCCCAGTGTTTCCACCCATTATGCAGAGCTCTGCAAATGATGACTAGCAGGCATAGGTTTGAAGATCTGCCAAGAGTGAGCCACAAGAGGAGGTCCTTATCTTCATGAAGGGAAGGTCTGGGTCACTTTTTGCTGGATCCCCCAGAGTTGCTGTTATCAACTCTGCCTTCTCCAGAGTCAGGTGGCCCAGAGACAGGCCAGGTATTTGTAGGTTCATTGGGATCAGCAGTGTCGTCATAGGGCAGGCCTAGATGGTATGTGATCACAGGGCAAGGCTTTCCCTCTTCACCATCAGTAGACACCAGGCTTTGCACAAAGGCAGCTGGTGTTTTAAATACTATGTGTTCCAGACTGTTCTCTCTCCATGCTATTTGTTTATTCCTGGTGTCAGGTAATAAAGGGCAACACCATCAATTAGATGTGTAATTGGAGTTGTAAAGAAATCACATGGTTTAATCATTAGGTTTGCAGACAGAGCCAGGGCAGAGGCGAAGGGGCAAAGGAAGGGCCACCTCCCCTTCACCATCTCCTCCTGCTGTGGCCCCCGCCCACTGCCTCTGAACAAATGATTCTTGGAGTCAGCACCCACTCTGATCTGGCGCTTAGAGCTCGTGTGTGTTTTCTCAGAGTCCCAAGAGGAGAATGGAAAAGGGATTGTGGCATGGCCATCCCGCCACGGGGGGCAGGAATGATTTTTTTCACTTTTTGTCTCTTTCCAGTTGAGTGCACTCACCCTATGACAAAAAAAAAAAAAAACAAAAAAACAAAAAAAAAACAACTTAAAAACAAACAAACTCAGTGTGGGATTGAGAGATGGGTGGGAGCTTTGGGAGGTGATTAGAATTGGATAAAGTCATCAAGGTAAGACCACCAAGTGGAACACTAGTAGCAGTGTAAGGAGAGAGAGAGAGAGAGAGAGAGACCGGAGCTGACACATGGCTCTTGCTCTCTCAGCATGTGATACCCGCGCTGCCCCAGGGCTCAGCAGAGTCCTCACTCTGATACAGTCTCTTGACCTAGGACCTCTCAACTGTAAGCTGAGTAAACCTCTATTCTTTGCAAATTATCCAGAGTGATGTTTAGTTTTAGCAACAGAAAACACACACACACACACACACACACACACACACACACACACACACACACACACACACACACACTGAAGCAGAATGATTTAGAGAGATGATTCTAGAACTAGTTGCTAAAGTACCCATAGGAGGTCACTAAAGTTCACGAAAGGGGCCTTCTACTGGACTGGGGTCCCAATTAGGATGCAGTGGGCAGAACTACAGCTGGGATGATGACATGTCCCTTGTATGCTGCTGTGAAATGCCCAGGCTCCACTCTGAGAGTAGTGTAGAGCTGTGAGAGTGATCTTTCTGCAGGAAGGTAATCCTAGCCGCAGAGTAGAGGATGTTCAGGAGCGAGGTTGGAGCAAGAAAACTGCTATGGACCATGGTGTGGTACAAGGGCCCAGAATTCAGCTTGTAGAAACACAAGGGCTGTCTGGGACCATCCCCATCCCCACAGTGTGCTGGGCTCAAGCCACAAAGCCTGTACTGTGGGATAAGACCTGATGTAATCCAGGCCCTGACCTCCACCCAGGCCCACCTAGCCCTTCTCTCTGCTGTTCTGGGAACAGCCCCAGTGCCCTCTGTCATCCCAGGAACCAGTGACGAAGTGAGAGTGTTTTCACCATAGTCTTGTGGCCCAGCCCAACTTCCTCTTTCAGCGGGTGCCATCCAGGGATAGTTGTGTCTTTGGGTTGTTAGATCTCATGTCCCTTTCCAGCCTCTCTGTCCTCCCTTGATCAATCTGTCACCTGGGCCTCCCTCACACAAGCCCCAGTACCAACTGCCATTCTTTCCTCAGGGCTCACCTACCTACTATCACCTTTGCTCCCACCCCTTAACCAATCTAGCCCAGGCTTTCCTCTCTTCCCTCATTCCCTGGGTGCTTTTTGAGACTGAGCTCAGTACTGTGCTGTGTTTGGAACCCCTCACCTGAAGCTTGCACCTGGCTTCTTTCTGGCCAGCATGCCTCCACACCGATCTGCTTTCTGGGAGGTGCTTGCCGGCCATCGACTGCAGGTGACCCTCGCATGGACTCCAGCCAAGGAGAGTGGATCTGTCTCGCTGTGGTTCATTTTTCCTTCTTCTTTCCCTTCTGGCATGTCTCTAAACTTCTCTGGGTAACTCAAGCCAAATAAACAATTAGGGATTTCTTTACAATTTTATCTAAACCATTAATTGAAGTGGGAGCTCTTTAGTGCCTGAAACATTGACAGGGTTTCTCCTGGCACCCTGGAGCTGGACGGAGCACTGCAATCTGGCCCTTCCTGCTGCTGGATAACAGCAGGCAGCAGTGTGTGGACAGCTTGATGAGGAGGTGAGCCCTCTCAGTTGGGTCCATGCAGGTTTCCTGTGAGAGAAAAGGAGAGATAAAATCATCAAGGCCTGACTTGGTCCTGTGTCCAGACCATCTTTAGTAGTTGCTGCCTTCATGTCCTTGTCTCTAGAAGAGGTAGTTTTAGCTTGAGTAGCCACGATGGAATTTTGCACTCAAAGCTTAGATTTTTGCTCAAGACTGAGTCCTTGGACCAGCAGGAAGATACAGAAGCAAGGGCCAGACAGCAGCCCCTGGGCATAGGCAGAGTGTGTGTGCACAGATGCACTGCCTGCCTCTAAGTAGGAAGGTGATGTTCGCTACACCTTGCAGAGTCTTCCACCCTCGTCTGGGTGGCCTGTGCCCAGCATCGTGGAGCAGCTCAAACTGGGGAGACCATACCCTGGTGGTGGATGGCAGGGCTAGCTCTAAGCTGTGGCCTAACTGAAAACCAACTGGTCTGTCCAGCATAGGTTCCAGCACCATCTGTCCAGGCCCAGGGCACATGACAGACAATGCAGAAAGTCTTTGGCCACACCTGGGAATTATAGCTGGGGTGGGTGTCTAGTGACATGATTGCTCCTATATTTATAAGTTCGCCTAGCCCAAGACATCATACAGAAACATGGGACCAGCAGTTAGCGTAATGGCTGTGTCGCTGGACTCCCACTTAGTCAACCGCGGTTCGCGTCCCGGACCCGGTGGCTTAAAACTCATGCCAGGCGCATGTGTGTGCGTGCCCAAGATCCTGAGAGAAGAATGGAGGAGAAGGGATTGCGGCGTGGCCATCCCCCCTGGGGGGTGATTTCTCGCTTTCTGTCTCTCTCTGTCTGTCTGGCGAGCGCACGTGCCCTATGGCAAAAATCTCTAAAAAAAAAAAAAATAGTAAAAGAAACCAAGGAAGGCAGGAGACTGCAACATCTGCCCCAAAGAAGGCTGTGGTTAAGTGTGAGGAAACACATGAGGGGCCAAGTACATCCCTCATGGGAAAGACCGTGCCAAACACTGTTATCAGATTGGAGTTACCCATTCCTGTGACAAGGATAAGGGAGGGAACTTCAGAGAATTAAATACTGTACCCAAGGAAGAGGGCTATTTTCCTGCCAGAAGGAAGTGTGAAAGGGTACATTTTCTTATCCTACTAGCACAGGTCCCTCTTGAGCACTCCCTTTTCCTATTTGGGTGATTCTCACTGGGGGCAACTCATTCTTCTTTTGAGTTCAAACATGCTCCCTGCAACTTCCACCTACTGAGTGCTCTTGGTCTGCCTCCCATCCCATCAGCAGATCTGCTCCCTCCTCTGTGCTTTTCTTCTGAAACTAGATTTGGTCCCTTTGGTGTTCTCTTGCGTATGCCCAGGCCCTATACTGGGGCACCCATTGAAACCACCCGTAAACTCTGAGTGGGGTATGTCCCATCCCAGCTACACAGTTGTAGCCTGACTAGCCGTGATGGATTTTTGTACTCAAAGCTTAGACTTATGCAGAAGGCTAAGTCCTTGGGCCAGCAGGTAGATACAGAAGCAAGGGCCAGGCAGTGGCTGCTGGTGGTAGGAACGATGTGTATGCAAATGCGTGTGAACTCACAAGTGCACACTCACAAACATGGACCTGCATTATTCCATAAAGGCCAAGCCCGTTTACAAGCTAGACATAGAAAAACATAACATTTGTCCAGAGACAGAATACATAACACTCATGCATGTGTACATATGTGAGACATGCACTCAGACTCATCTACACGTGGCTGGACCTGTGCATATGCATGCTGAGAGCACATACATATGTACACATGTTTGCAGAGAGAATTCTCCCATCCTCTAGACCCAGGCTTGCAAGAGTACACTCTGTTCACTTTCTGATGAACCTCCTGACTCTCTGACTCTTTAACCTAGAGCTCAACTCCAGACTAGAAAGTTCTTCCCTCCCAGAAGTTTCCTCCCAGGACACTAGGACATCACATTGTGAGCTTTTCCTCAAGTCTGTGCTAGGACGAGCCTTTCCTCAGAAGCCCAGAGTGTGTGTGTGTGTGTGTGTGTGTGTGTGCATGCACATTTACACATATGTGCAGATGCTTCAGCAGCAGCCATCCTCACCCAGGATCTCTGACCCTGAGGCCTGGGAACCCACCCACAGTGCTCATCCCTTCCTCGCCCAGCCTAGTGGTGTGGCTACATAGGTGGGGTGGGTGGGAGCACATCTCCTAGGGAGCAGCCCTAGCCTGAGTAAGTGGCAAAGGCTCCCTCAACACCATGTGACTGCCTCCTCTCAGAGCTCCAATTCTGGGCCTTCAATTTATGTTTTTGCAGGTCAGGAAAATGTTAGAAATGGGAGGCCCCAGTCAGGCTAGCAAGACTGCCAAAAGCATCTTAGGACAGGGTTGGGGTAGCTGATCTGAGGAGCCTACCCAGCACCTCCAGACACCTCCTTTCTCTGAGTCAACATTTCACCCGTCAACCAGAAAAAGGACTCCCTGTGATAAGTTATAAGGGTGAGATGGTGTGATCAGGTTGGAGTCGGAGTGTAGGACCGGAGTCAAACGCTGGTGTGAGGGTCCCGGCTCCCCCTGCCCCTCTAGTTGTATGAGCTTGGACTAGATTCTCAGTCTTGTTGAGCCTTGGATTTCTCAATATCAAGCAAGAATGTAAGTTTTTGAGTTCATAGGGTTGTTGTGGGCTCCTGAGGTAATGAGGATCAGTCTTGAAATCCTAACTTAAGGATATTGTGGGATCCCAAGGAAATGGGGGTCAGTCCTGATTCAAAGGGTTGTTGGAGGCTATCCAACTCTCCACATGACTGTCTCTTAGACATCTTGGAACTGCCATGTACAAAAGTTCCCAGTTTTCACCTATAAGTGTAAAAGTCAGTGATTTTTAGTAAATATACAGTGTTTTGCCACTACCCCTATATCTTATTTAGAACATTTCTGCCATCCCAGGAGGATCCCTCATGCCTTTTGTAGTTAGTTTCTGTTTCTACTCACAGCCTCAGGCAATCACTCATCTTTTGTTTTTGTTGATTTGCCTTTTCTGGACATTTCATATAAATGGAATCTTACAACATATGGGCCTGTGTCTGACCTATTCTGCTGAGCATGTTTTTGGTTCTTCCACATTACTGCATGTATCAGTGCTCATTTCTTTGTATTGTTGAATAATATCCCGTTGTATGGCTAGACTGCACTTCATTTGTCCATCCCTCAGTAAAAGGACATTCGGGTTGTTTCCACTTTTTGATTATTATGAATAATGCTGCCATGACTATTTGAATACAGGTGTTTCCATGGACATGGACTTTTGTTTCTGAGTTATATGGTAAATATGTGCTTAACTTTTTTATAAATCGCCTAATTGTTTTCCAAAGTGGCTGCAGCGTTTTACATTCCCATACGAGGGTTGCTAATGCTCCATATCTTTCCTAACATTTGTCATTATCCGTCTTTTTTATTATAGCCATTCTAATGGGTGCAAAATGGCATCTTACTGTGGTTGCATTTCCCTAATGACTAATGATGTTGAGCACATTTTCATTGCTTATTGGCCATTCATATATCTTCTTCAGCGAACTGTCTACTGAAGTCTTTGTCCATTTTCTAATTAGACTGTTTGTCTTCTAATTATTTTCTTCATGCTTTCTTTTGATAAGCAAAGTTTTAAGTTTTTATGAAGTCTAATTTATCAAATTTTCCTTCTTTGGTATGATTAGTGTTTTGGTACTCAGAAATCTTTGTTTACCCCAGTGTTGTGATCTTCCCATGTTTTTGCTTGAAGCTTTTCAATTTAGATTATTCTTATCCATTTAATTTTTGGATATCGTGTGAAGGAAGGAGCCAAGTTTCCTTTATTCCCATGTAGGCATCCAGTTGTTTCAGTACCATTTGTTGACTGACTTTCATTTCTTCCACTGAATTGCTTTAATGCCTTTTTTGAAAATCAGTGGATGGTATGAGTTTCTATCTAGATTCTCTATTTGGTTCCACTGATTTGTTTGCTTGTCTCTATTCCAATGCCATACAAACTTGGTAATTAATGGTTTCTTTATTGTAGGTCTTGGAACCAGACGAAGTGAGTCCTTTTTTCTTCTTAAAGATCTTTTTAAGATACATTTCTGAATCTCACTGCCCAGGTCTTTTTTTGCTTTGTTTTTCTTAAGTAGCCTAAGCACTCTCCTACCTCAGGATCTTGCATTCGCTGTTGCCTCTCTCTGCAGCATTCTGTCCCTACGAAGCCACTTAGCTCCTTCCCTTGAATTTGCTCCAGGGGTCGCATTCTCAGCAGGGAGCCACCTTCCCATCCCCTCCTCAGCTCTCTCTCTCTCTCTCTCTCCACAACACTTCCGATTTCTGAAATTCTACCTGTTTTACTTACTTTATTTCTCATTTTGGTTCTCCTGGTTGACTGTAACCTCTGTCAAGACAGGGTTTATCTGTTTGTCCACATTGCATTCTTGGATCCCAGAATGAAGCCAGGCACACAGTCCACTCTCAAAGCACGGTTGCTGAGTGCCTAATTAACTGATCAGTTTTTCTAAGATCTCCAGTGCTAGGGTTGCTCACAGGGAGACGGGTCGATGTTGCTGTTGTGAGCTGGCAGGAAGAGCTGAGCTCCAGAAAGCCAGGGGCCTGGATTTCATCGCAGTTCTGTTTCTCCTTAGACCAGCCGAATCTGTTATTTCCTGTGGCTGCCATAACAAATCATCACAAACATAGTGGCTTAGAACAACACTCGTGCTTATTCTCTTATGATTTTAGGGGGTCAGCAAGCAGGTGGCAGTCAAGCTGGTTCCTGCTGGAGGCTCTGGGGAGCTTCTGTTCCCTGCCTCTTCCAGCTTCTGGAGGCACCTGCACCCCTCGGCTCACAGCCCATCCACAAAGCCAGTGCACACTGTCTCTAACCTGCTGGTCCTCTACCTCCCTTTCCGCTCCTAAGGACCTTTGTGGCTATGTCAGACTCATGAGAGAATCCAGAAAACCTCCCCATCTTGGGCTCTTGGATAAAGTCCCTACTGCCATGTGAGGAAACCCAGGTGGTTACACCAGTCTTGGACTGGACAGCCCAAGAGGCTCATTCTGCTATTGCCCTTGGTAGGGTGTATAGTGCATGCTATTGTCCAGGGCTGGTCCGGTGAGCCTCTGGAAAGGACAAGGGCTGAGCAGAGTCTGGAGGGAAGCCTGGCGCCTGCTATGTCAGTGGCATTTTCTTCAGGCTTCTACGTGGTGGAAGTCATGGGTCTACGTGATGTTAACTGTCAGAGGAGCTCTGCTATTGCTAGCTCCCCATAGTAGAATCCAGACCTCTTGGGATCCAGGCCTGACTCAGCCATTCTCTGACTCTGTGTCCTTGCACAAGCGGTTGTCTCGCTCTGAGCCTCAGCTTCATCCTGGGTGAGAAGCTGTCATGGGGCCTGCTCTGCCTGCCTCACAGGACATTTGTAAAGTAAGCAACAAGCTTATTTGTGTTATAATCAGCCAAGGATTCTCTTTCCTCTTCCTCCAGCCGCAGAACCAGAGTGCCCAGAGAGATCAGAGGCAGCTGATCCCCACATAGACTCCCTGGGACACCAGGGTTAGCTCCAGGACAGCGGGGCTCAGGAAGGTCTTGCTGTTTTCCTTGAAGGTGAAGTATTAAACACCTCCGAGGGCCTGAGAGGGACAGCTCCCTTCTGGAGGCTGGGCGTGCAGTCTGCATCCTTAAAGCAGGGCAGACCTGTTTCTAACAGACTCCCTCCCTACCCCTGGGATCTCCTTCTCCCAGGAGACATGGGCTGACTCATATTCTGTTTGTCTCACTCTGCCTGGGGCAAGCACAAGAGCCCTCACCACTTCTCTCTTCTGTTCCCCAGGAGTTAACTCTGCTGCCCCCCACACTCAGCCCCTCTTCTAGCCTTTCCTTCCTTCCAGAGCCGCCTCTCTCGATGGGCTGCTTCTGTCGTCCTCTCCCTTAATCTTCTGATATCTGAAGAATTCATTACATCTCAAATCTGAGGCCTTGCTGCATACATTAGCAGGTTTTAATAGACTGCCACATCTCAAAAAGGAGGAAAAGAGAGAGACGATTTAAAACTCTTGTCTTGCCGAAAGCAGACAGATTGACTCGAAAATGACTCAGTCAATAAAAGATGAGCTCTGAAAAGGCTTCCCTCTTCTCAAAGGGAGCTCGCCTTCCAGGGAATTAGGTTTCTGTAAGCCCACTGTCAGAAATTAATAATACATACAACATGCAAATGGATCGAGAGCTCACCAGCCTTACGCAAATACATCTCTGACTTGGCTCAAGTGGCACCACTCCCCAGGCCATGCTGCTTCGCCCAGCAGCTGAGTAGGAGCCTCTGTCCTGCCCTGTGGGCTGCAGGCCACCCTCAGCAGGCTGCCTACTGGGCACATTTGTAGAAGGAAGCTTCTGGAAACTTGGGTTAAGTGGCTATGTTCTCTTGTTTACATCTGGGGCTTTGTGAGATGTTGTAGATGTTAAGAGCTTCTCTCCGCTGGGGCGTTGCTGGCATGTGTGCATATGTGGTCTGTGTCTGCTTGGCTGTGTGTGCCCATGCAATGGGCTTTTGTCTGTCCAGAGGGATTTCTGGTGACAGCACTTGTGGCTGGGTGTGCATGGAACCTGTGGGACTTACAGGGTTTTTGGTTTTAGGAGCTAAGCTTCCCTGCAGGTGGACTACTAAGACCCTCATTGTATCCCTCCTGACCCCCTGAAGGTTGCAATATATATTTCTAGAAGCCCATTTCTGATTTTCCATGCAAACCTGTGGTAGCAGGAATGGATAAGAGGACCCCATGTGGACAGCCCATGGCTAGGCAGTCTTGGATAAACCATACATCCTTTTGCCAAACTGGAATTGGGTGATGACATCTGCCAGATGGGCATTTACTTAACATCTACGGCCCAAGCAAGCCCTATGACATGAATGAGGACCTGACTCTCCGAGGACAGGTATTCTAGGTGGGCAAAGCAGCTGGAAACAAGTAAATAGATAAACAAGTGAAGTCCAAAGGTTGTGAATTCTAGGAAGATACTAGCGTGGGTGCTACTGAAGACCCCTGTTGGTAGGGTCAGGGGAGTCCTTTGTGTCTCACTCAGACCCTAGGGGGACACCAGCTTTGGCTCTTTGGTCTGGCCCCTACAGGTGGTCAAGGAGCCCTCACAAAGTGCTGGTGCTGCCAAGGTGCCTTTAGCTGGACATCAAATGTCACTGTGACCCACCCACCCTGAGGACCTGGCTTGAGTCTCAGCCCGTCTGCTCCTAGCTGGATAACATTGAGCTAATTCCTGGCTCTCAAGCAAGTGCAACGTCTCTCCCACACAGCGTCGCCCTGAGGATCTCCAGACACCTCACCCCATCTTCCACTGCTGAAAGAGCTAGTGGGGTTGTGGACCTGGTGCCTGTGGGGCCATCCTTTAGGGCTTTGCTACCCTCTCTCCTCAGTGGTGGGGGAGGGAGTCTTCCCAGGAATATGATATCAGCACTCGCTTGTCACCCCAGGACTCTCCCACCCCGTAATCTGGTGGGCTGTAATTGCTGGTGTCTTTTCACATCATTTTTGTGCAAGGTGACAAGCTGCCTGCTGCAGTGAGCCGTTAATCACATAGAGATGCCCCGTTTGAAAGCCGCGCGAGCTTACCCAGTGCAGGCGTCTGCCAGGCGCCAGGCGGTGGGCACACGAGCTGCTCATCTGCATATAATTCCAGGGCCAGTGTCTCCTCGCTGGTGTAAAACATGCAATTTCCGGCCCAGCAGGGAACATGGCTTGTGATGGGGACCAAGACTTGGGGGCCTCTGGCACCAGCAGTGTTGAAGCGACCCTGTCTCCTCAGGACAACGGAAGGCTCTGGCTGGTGGGTGGTAGCAACCACCCCTACCTTGGAAAGGCCTCCCTACCTGGCACTGTGCAGGAATGGAGAGGCAGGCAAGGGAGGCCTTGGCATCACCCCAGCTGGCACAGGCAGGCACGGATCTTGTGCCTGCCAGCCTCTCAGGCTCATCCCCTGGAATTTGGGTTGTGGACAGGCAGGTGGCCCCTGAGGTTTCACCTCCCTGTACATGGTATCCTAGAGGGCTGTACCCTCAAAAGTCCTGCTCAGGGGCATCAACTCTGTCCCTCAGTCTTTTTCTTCCTGCTCTCTTCACATGGCCAACCGGGACCAGGACACAAACCTCATAGTCACAGCCACCACAGTACCCACTGCTATGGTTGCTAATAAAATTGCATAAATATTTGATGCCTAATTATTAAATATTTAAAAATATAAAACTGAAATAGTTTAGAAGTTAGTGAGACATGAATAATTCAGCTGCTGGAAGCGTGGCTTTGCTTTGGGCCTGAGCTGGCCCAGCATCTCCCAGTGCCTGTTAGAGGCCGTGGAACGTTTGCTACTGGGGACACCACTTAACCAGCTGGTCTCTGCCCTGAAACTTCAAGGAGCACCCAAGACTGACTTCTTGTCACTAAAACATGGATAGGGGAATGGACTCTCAGCCCTCTCATCTAAGGTCAGCTTGGGCTCAGTGTGGAGGCCTTTACCTCACCCCACTTATAAACATGGGCTCTTTTCTCTCCTGGTCTGCTTTCATATCTCCACAGATTCTAAAAGGTTGTCTTTGGCCATTCAGACCAATCCCAGAGAAAGATCTGGAGTCACTGACACTGGCCATTTCACAAGAAACAGCCCAGTAAGACTACCCTGTGGTGAGTGCACACAACCCTGGGTGCTTGGAGCTTCTTCCCTGCTGGAAGTTCAGTACACAACCCTGCACATGAGCAGTCAGTGAGCCAATACCAGAGAAGCCACTGATGAGAGAGACAAACAGACAGAAAACAAAATAGGAATAAAATAGACCCACTACCAGGACCATTTGGGGAAAGCCCTGTAGTATTGAGAACAAAATGATCATGCTTTGAACTTCCAGAGAGTGGAAAGCAGTTACTCACCAAAGATCAAAATCAGAATAGCTTTGGATTTACCCAACAGCAGTGTTGAAAACTTGAGAATGGAGAGCAATGCCTTCAAAGCAGAAGGGTATAGGGTTCTATACCCAGCCAAACTATCAGTCAGCTGTGAAGAAGGAGACCAACATTGCTCAGGATATCACTGAAGATGCATTCCTAGTGTGAAGGAGGATAGCAGCCAGGATGACACAGTGGAGCAGACACAGCAAGGCCTGTCACTTCGGAATCTGTCCTTTTAACCCAGATGAACCCAGTTTCATAGCCACTGACCTTGTCATGACATAGGACTTCCTGCTCAGGTCATTTGAGGAGGTTTATTTTGCTCTGCAGGGATAATAATCTGTACTTCTCTGAGAGCTGGGGTAGGAGGCTGCAGCAGCCACTACAGCAACTCTGCCAGGAGCCAGGGGCCATGAGCACCCTGTGTTATCGCATCTGAAACCAGATCACACTGCTTATCTCCTCTGGAAGCCTTCGCGTTGTCCAGACAGTCCTAGCCCTTCCACACCTGGGCTCCAGCGTGCTACTCATATTTTGTACTAGCCACCTTTCAGATCCACATAGGGCTAACTAGTTGTTGATGGTATAATGAAATGTTTTGTTAGTAACAAAGTAGTATTGCTAAGAGGATTTTGCCCATACTGTCTTATTGACCCGGTAAGCCAGATGATGTTATCCCCACTGTACAGATTTGAAAATGGAGGCTAGAGATAAGAGTACGTGTCCAAAACACAGCAGGGTTTGGTGGAGTCAAGCTCATATCCTCTTTTCTGAACGTAGCATCATCAGAGAAGTTGGGCATGTGCCAAGATGAAAAGCAGCTGCCTTCTTCAGTCTGAGCGTAGAGGGCTCTTTTTTAAAATGGTGAAATATTGTCCTTTTCTGTGGTTATTTTAAAGCCTGAAAAATCCCAGCTTCAGTTAAGTGTATTTTATTCACTCTTCAGAAAGAAAAATGGCTCTGTCCCAAGTCCCCAAAGGAGATTTTTAAAAGCTACTTGCAGTTCCTAAACAGATTGCTGCTGCTGCAGGTCCCAGGACCACCAGACTTGCAGCCCTTGGCCAGCTCCCCAGGCTCCTGCACCCTGGGCTGCTCTCTACCCCTCTTCCTCTCAGTCCCCTCACTGTGGGACCTGTCCAAGATGTGTGTAGGACAGGAGATGTGGGGGATGGTAGGGCTTTTTTCTCCTTCAGCACGAGAAAGCTTATTTGCTGGTCTCTCCTTACCAGTCCCCACAGAAGGGTGGAATGTCCCCATTTATGTTTAGAATTGTCCCTTATAAATATACACATAATAAAAAAGTCGAGACCAGCAGTTAGCATGATGGCTATGTCGCTGGACTCCCATATAGTTGACCACAGTTCAAGTCCTGGACCTGGTGGCTTAAATTAATGCCGGGCGTGCGTGCGTGCCCAAGATTCTGAAAGGAGAAAGGAGGAGAAGGGATTGCAGCATGGCCATCCCCCCGGGGGGTGATTTCTTGCTTTCTATCTCTCTGTCTCTGTCTTTCTGGGGAGTACACGCACCCTATAGCAAAAATCTCTAAAAAAAAAAAAAAAAAAAAGTCAAGCACTTCCTCTTACTTAAAATGAAACACAGCATTCTACTCTCCCATGCCTGTCTCTTCCAGCCCCCCCGTCCGTTTCTAAGTGAACAACTACCTTGTACTGACTTGCACAGTCATTCATTTGACTTTTCAGAAGTGGAGCTCTAGTTTTCTTACAACTACGTGAGCATGCAGGGCCTGGGTGCTCACTGTGCTGGGCAGCCCATGAACCTGTCCAGCCTGAAAATGCACATCCTAAGTCTGGGTAGTTTTCTTGTATGATTTTATTAATAATTTCCTCCTTCCCATGTTCTATATCTTTTTTTTTTTTAATGAAATTAGTTAGTTGGATATTGGGCTTCCAGATTCTCTTGCTTTATCTTTTGTTAGAAATTTCTTCTTCTTTTTTTTTTTTTTTTTTTGAGAAGTTTTTGCTGTAGAGCGCATGTGCTCACCAGAAAGACAGAGAGAGATAGAGAGACAGAAAGGGAGAAATCACCCCCCAGGGGGATGGATGGCCACACCACAATCCCTTCTCCATTCTCCTCTGGAGATCTCAGACACTCACGCACACGTGCCTGGCGTGAGTTTCAGCCACCAGGTCCAGACTCGAACCACGGTTGACTATGTGGGAGTCCAGCAACATCAGGCTAACTGCTTGCTGGTCTCGAAAATTTCTTCTACTTGGGACCAGCAGTTAGCGTAATGGCTATGTTGCTGGACTCCCACATAGTCAACCGCGATTCGTGTCTCAGACCCTGTGGCTTAAACTCATGCCGGGCGCGTGTGCGTGCGTGCCCAGGATCCCGAGAGGAGAATGAAGGAGAAGGGATTGCGGCGTGGCCATCCCCCCCTGGGGGGTGATTTCTCACTTTCTTTCTCTCTGTCTCTCTCTGTCTGTCTGGCAAGTGCACACACCCTATAGCAAAAACCTCTCCAAAAAAAAGAAAAAAAAATTTCTTCTACTTTATTTATTTATTTTTTTAAGATTTTTGCCATAGGGCCTGTGCACTCTCCAGAGAGAGACAGAGAGAAGCAGAGAAAGAGAGGGAAGTGAGAAATAATCCACCAAGAATGACACAATCTCTTCTGCTCTATCTTCCTCTAGGGATTTTGGGCCTGCATGATGTGTATTTCTCAAGCAGCTGGGTCTGGGATTTGAACCATGAAGCCAGCTATGTAGGATCCAGTGCCTTAATCACCATGCTACCTGCTGGCACTATACTTTTCATCTTTATGTTGAATCATTTTACGTCTCTGATCTTGTCTAAGTTTTCAGTAGTTCTTGATCTCCTAAAAGCATTCCATTCTATGTCATGGATGGAACTGTTGAGGCTGATTGTTGCTGTCACTATTGCTGATTCTAATTCTTTCTTTTCTACAAGTTAGCATTCTGTTTGTTTCGTTTCTGTCTTTCATTATGGAAGTTTTGCTCTATGTCTGGTGACCCCTTATTGTTTGTTCCTCTTGGAGGAAGCATGTAGCACCTGATTGGGCATCCTGAGGTGTGTATGTGCTGACTGGATCCCCCTTCAAGGAAGGACTTGCCACTAGCTGCAGAGTTGGTCAGCAGACACCCTCCAGCTAGCAGCCCTAGATGGTCTGCATCCTCAGCAGAGAGCTGCCCCTCCTCACCGATGTCACACCTTTGCTGGTGACTGAGCAGGAGGGTTGGTGTGAAACCAGGCCATCCAGGCTCCTGTGTAGTAGCCCCCACCCCACTCCACAGGGCTTGGGGCTGTACTGCTGTCGACAGTCTTCCTCCCCCTTGCGTCACAGGTGTGTGTCTCTAGTGAACACCACGCAGGTCGGCTTTTCAAGAAGCAAGCTACTGGGAACCAGCAGTTAGCGTAATGGCTATGTCGCTGGACTCCCACGTAGTCGACCGCGGTTCACGTCCCAGACCCGGTGGCTTAAAACTCACGCCGGGTGCGTGTGTGTGCGTGCCCAAGATCCCGAGAGGAGAATGGAGGAGAAGGGATTGTGGCGTGACCATCCCCCCTGGGGGGTGATTTCTCGCTTTCTGTCTCTATGTCTCTCTCTGTCTGTCTGGCGAGCGCACGCGCCCTATAGCGAAAAACCTCTCCAAAAAAAAAAAAAAAAAAAGAAGAAGCGAGCTGCTGAAGGGGAGTCTGGGGCAACAGCTGGGTGTCCCCAGAGGGCTCTCTAGCCTCTTCCCCTGGGTGTGGTCCTGGTGCTGCCCTCAGGCAGGTTCTCAGTTAGGCATGTCCTGCCCCCCTTCAGTTCCATGCCTGTTTGACTCAATGTCCATGAAACATGAAACCTCTTCTGTCTGAGGGGGGTCATGCCATTCCCTGGGGGGATCACCAGGAAGAAAAGGTAGATACCTCTTGTACAGACCCTCAGACCCTTTTGGTACCAGCTCCACCTGCCCTGGGCCCTAGTCCCCTCCGGGACTCAGCACATTAATAGTTGGGTTGGAATTGGCTTCCCTGGAGACATTCGGGTTCCTGCTTCCCCAGACCCGCTAAGACCATTTCCACCACTGTCTGTTCTTATGTCCCAGAGGCTTTCCATGCTTCTCATCTGCCCTGCCTTCCTCCCTCTCACTGCGCCTGGTTTGTGCCTTCTCTCCTGATTCACTGTCAAGTCAGTAGAGTTCTGGAGGGAGCCAGAACAGACACAGGGTTCTGTTTTGCCACGTCTAAAGGGAAGCCCCGCACCCCAGCCCCATACGTGTGCTTACTTTGGGTGAAACTGACTTTACAACTCATCTAGGGGCTGTGATTTAGGGCCTTAAGACTGGCAATTCCACACTTCTGTCTATTCAGCACTCACTCACTCACTCACTCAGTCTTTCTATTTCTCAGGCCTCTTGGGACATATTGTGGAAACAGTGGTGACACTGGGCCTGGGCCTGGCCTCCCAGAGCTCATTGTTTTACAAAGTTACCCTGTGGTATGATAAGTACTATGAAGGGAGACTGAGAGTTCTCTGAGGACATAGGAAAGAGGCCACAGCGGTGGTGAAGCTGGGTGTCTGAGAGTTGGCTCAACAAGAAGAGCATACCCATGGTGTGCAAAGGCCCTGGAGTGAGGATGGAGCACGGCACTTTCGAGGAATGACCTAAAGGCAGTGCCAGAGGAAACCGGAGAAGTAGCAGGGCCAATCACTTGACAGAGGTCTTGATGGCCACTGGAGAGGGTTTTACTTCTTTTCTTCTTCTTCTTTTTTTTTTAGAAAGATTTTTGCTATAGGGCACATATGCTCACTGGAGAGACAGAGAAAGACAGAAAGCAAGAAATCATCCCCAGGGGGATGGCCATGTCAATCCCTTCTCCTCAATTCTCCTCTCAGGATCTTGGACGCACACACACACACACACACACACACACACACACACATGCATCCAGTGTGATTTTCTCTTTTTTTTTTTTTTCTTTTTTCTTTTTTTGGAGAGGTTTTTGCTATAGGGCGCGTGTGCTCGCCAGACAGGCAGAGAGAGACAGAGAGATAGAAAGCAAGAAATCACCCCCCAGGGGGATGGCCACGCTGCAATCCCTTCTCCTCCATTCTCCTCTCGGGATCTTGGGCACGCATTCACACGCGCCCGGCATGAGTTTAAGCCACCGGGTCCGGGACGCAAGCCGTGGTCGACTACGTGGGAGTCCAGCGACATAGACATTACGCTAACTGCTGGTTCCCCAGTGTGATTTTCAAGCCTCAGGTCTGGGGCTTGAACCATGGTTGACTACATGGGAGCCCAGTGACGTAACCATTACACCATCTGCCAGTCTCAGAGGGCTTTACGGCTAACCACATCTTACCCAAGGAGTCTAGAATTCTCTGAATTCTTTAGGCCCTCATGCAGGACTGGGGCTGGACACTGGAGAAAGGACGGACTGGGACCCAGTGCCAAGGCCAGCCCAAACAGAGGCTGCTCGGAGCTGGGTGACCACAGTGAGGAGGCCCAGGCCCCACAGAAGCAGCACAGCTTGGGTCACTTCCTCCTATGAAGCTTGGCCTCTCCCCATACCAGCTGCCTCACAGGTAGCAGAGCCTTGCGGTACCTACAGCCATTAGGCAGGGCTTGCAGAACGGTAGGCACTTAGGTGCTTATTTAAATCGTCCTGGGGCCAGCCAGTAGTGTGATGGTTAAGCCAGTCTGATCTCACATGATTGACCATGCATTTTGAGTCCCATACCTTGTGGTTTGAAAAATGAACTGGGCACATGTACATGCATGCCCAACATCCTGGGAGGAGGGAGAGATGGAGGAGAAGGGATTATGGCATGCCCCATGGGAGATGCTTCATCTCTCTCTCTCTCATAAACATGTACACACACACACACACACACACACACCACCACCACCACCACCACCACCACCACCATCTCTCTCTGGCTTTCTGGTAAGCACACACACCCATTGGCAAATTTTTTAAAAATAGCAAAATAATTGTTCTGAAATGCAGGTGCCAGCAGTCCAGCCCCACTGCTTGGGGCCATTTCTTAAGAGCTCTCAGGATGGAGAGAGTGGAGCTAAAACCCACAGAGTTGGGGTGATGCTGGAGGAAGACAGCCTCAGGAACAAGGCAGGTCCCAATAGCACCCTGAGGCTCCATCCAGCCTAGACATCATGGGCTGAGTGGTCAGGTCTGGCTCTGGCTCCCAGGAAAGGAGGGGAGTGGACACACAGTCAATCCTCTGAGGCCACCCTCCTGAGAGCCACTTGCATCTGTAAAAGCATTTCTGCTGCCTGTGTTGTCTGTGTGTACCTCATAACACTCCACAGAATAAAAGGAGTTTAAGAGCAGGACTGGATTTTTCCTTCCTCCTGCTTCTGAAAGGCCTGGGCCCCAGGGCCTCCATCTCAGCATGGGCCAGTAGTCCTGTGTTTTGACCTAAAGCAGAGCTGCTGTGGTTAGTGCCTGGTGGGGGATGTGAGGGCACAGAGTAGAGAGACCTTCTCCACCACGGCAGCCCCCAGCTCCTGCTTTCACCTGCAGGCCGGTCAGAAGAAAAGGCAGTCACTGTGGTGCAAGCAATGAGTAAGATAGGGCACTGTCTGGGTGCTGCTGGCCAGCAAGACCGCAGGCCACTGACACTGCCCGGCCCACAATGCCCGCCTTCTCTCTGGGCTGGTCTTTCCCCCCGTGCCTGCCTGCTGGCCTGCCCACCTCTCACAGTCTACCTGCCTCTCTGTGTGAAACCATCCTCCACATTTCTGGCTGTGAACTGCATCTCTCGAGACTGGTGTCCATAAATGCTCCTTTATCCTGACATCTCTGCTCTCGGGGGTAAAGCCACACTCTTCCCTGCTAGTCTTTATATAATAGAGTGCATTTTATTTTTGTTCTGTGTCCTTCCCACAGAACTTTTCACAGCTGCCTTGTCTAGGAGAGCTAGGTGTTGGGCTAGGATGGCAGAGGGGGCAGGTCAGGGTGTAGATGTGACTGGAGGCAGCCAGCGGGCCTGGCCAAACTCCCACATAGGCAAAGCATGGATGGTGTTACTCAGCTGCACCTGTGACCTCCCTCCAACATCTCATTGCAGCCTGTGTGGCTTCTGCCTACCCTCTACCTGGCACTGGACAACCCATTGAGTGTCTCCTTGTCCTCTTATTCACCTGCCACTCCCCTTCCTCCTGTCCCTCACAACGACTTGAATGTACCCCTGAGTCCCTGCAGAGGGCAGCATCAGGACCTCAGGGAGCGGACAGCTCTGCCTAAACAGGCCGACGTGTCCAGGAGGACAGGGAAGAGGGGCCTGAGAGGGGAGGCTCCAGAGCAGAAGGAAGACAGCAGATTATAGGCAGTTCTCCTGTCCAGAGTAGCTGTAACTAAAGGGGCAAGAAAGGCCAGCAGATGGTGTAGCAGTTACAACGCTGGACTCTCACATAGCGACCGCAGTTTGAGTCCTGGACCCAGTGTCACACTGGGTACATATGCCTCCATGCCCAAGATCCCAGGAGAACAGTGGAGTAAAAGGGATTGTGGCCATGCCCCTGTGGGGTGATTTCTCACTTTTCCTCTCACCGTGTCTGTCTGTCTCTCTTTCTCTCTGGCAAGCGTACGCCCCCTAAGGTAAAAACCTACCTCACCCCCCCCACACACACACAAAAAAAAGCAGTGGGGCACGAAGGGCAAGAGACTGGTCGAGGGCAAGTCTGGCTGGGGCTTGGGGGACCTCAGCACCTCCTTAGGGTTTGGACTGTAACCTGGGGGTTGTACTTGGGGGAGAAAGAAGGAAAGAGATTGAGAACCTTTGACTGGGACTCCCCAGAGGGCAGGGCCATCAAGGTCCTCCTCCCAAAGTGTCTGAGGTGACCAGGAGCCCAGGAGCTTCTGTGGCTTTCAGCAGAAAGGCCCCCTGCAAACTGCCCACATGTTATCACAGCAGATCAGGCCTGAGAATGGCCACGGTAGGGCCTACTAGGTCTGGGAGTGGACTGGGGGGCATGCAGGTCGCCGCAGGGGTCTCCAGCCTCAGGTCCTCTGGCCCATGAGGAAGCTTGTCACAGCTCCCATGTCCAGGCCCATGGAAGCCCCAGCTCCCATCTCATTTGGGAAAGAGGCTGCATTCAAGCAACTGGCAAGAAAGCGATGACATTTCCAAGGCAGAAAACCCATCTTTTATTTATTTAATCCAACCATCATGTGAATTATTCATTTACATTTATGTAAGCAATTGAATCACAAGAATAATGGGGAAGGTCAATCAATGACTTTTCTGGGCCCCAAATCAAGTGAGTGATTGTGATTTCCTTCCTGGAACCCCCTTTTTAAGATGGCTCTTACCTGAAAGCTGGGCCCTCCTCAACCTGGGCTGGCAGATTGGGATCAGGCTTCCTCCTTTCTCTGAGAGATGTGTGGCCTTGAGAAAATCCTTGCCTATCAAAGGGCAGCAGCCCTACCGTGTAAGAATAGGCCCAGGGGGACCTGGCACATAGCAGGAGCCAGAGCATGTCCCCAAAGCAAGCGCTAGGGGACCTCCTCCTCCCAGCCATGACAGGCGTGGCCTCGCCTTGAGAAGAGGCTCCACCCTCACCAGATGCTTGTAGCCTTATGCGGCCATGAGCCCCATCAACTTCCAGGGGTCTATGAACTGCACAGAAAGTGGCTTTGGTATCTGTGGGAAAAGGGGCTATTTCCTTCTCCAAGGTCAGCCTGCATTTATTACTGAAATTTAATTTTTCCCCATTGGACATCTGAGATATATTGAAGGCAGCGCAGTCTCTGACAGGGGTGAAATATCGCCTCTGGAGTGTGGTCAGGGAATTTTTCCTTCCGCGTGTGGGTTTCCTCTGCTGACGGCTCCATCATAGGGAGGATTGGCTGAGGGACACAGGGAAGAATATTGGGGTCAGAGCTGCCAATTAACCTTTTGATTTCATAGTCTGATTACTCGATTAATCAAGGGCCCCGAGCCTGCGTCCTGACGCAGGGCTCTTGACTGTGGGATAACAGTGTCCACCAGGGCCATCGAATAGTGATAAATGGAGGAGCAGCCAGGGCAGGGCAAGTGGCCAGGCCTCGCAGATGGCTCTAGTCCCAGAGGTGGGCGGAGGGCACACACAGCTCTTCTGCTGACGTCTGGGTTTTGTATGGACCCCTGACTGTTCCCAGCTCAATGTTAGAACCGCCCACTCAGAATGTGGGCCCCACCCTGGGCTGAGCCCCCAGAACCCCACCAGGCAGGGAGGTTGTCACAGTCCACCTGCACATTTAATCTCTGCGACCAGCTGATTCATTTCTTAGAGCCTCAGTTTCCTCCTTTGTGAGACAGGAATCATGTTCATCTCTACTAACAGTAATGTGGCAGTGATGTGAGTTCACGTGTGCATGTAACATGGGTTCACGTGTGGCGCCGTCAGTGGCGTGATGCCCGCAAGTGCTCACTCTCAGCAGATAGCCTGCCTCCTGCACAGGATGGGCTTAATTCTCGTGGCAGCCTCTTAGGCAGCTGTGTGCTTGCATTCCTCCTTCAGAGAAGACTCTGGAAACGGGGCAAAGGGATAGTGCAGGGCCGTAGGTCTGGAGGTGGCAGAGCCAGGTTAGGATACTGTCCCCTCTTTGGGTCTCCATTTCTTGAATAAGGTTTCCCCTGGGTTCTACTTGGCTCTCTTTCTGAAACGCCAGCTCCCAGTTCCTGCTCACCTTCTCCAGGAAGCAATCCTGACTATCCACACACCTCAGGTAGGGCCACAGTGCCTGACTCACCCTTCACATTCTCATACCTCCCACCATCCACCTCTAAGAACTGGCCACTAGGTGCTCAGATTTTAGCTTTCTTCTCACATCCCTCCAGGATGGTCGCCGGGGACTGCACACCGGGCCTGGCCTGATGGAACCATGGTCTTCAGACACACCCCTGGGCAGTGAGTGGCCTTGGATTCTCCCTGACCTTGGGGTCATGATGACTTTAGCTGTCCCTCTTGGCTCAGCTAGGGAGCTAACCAGCCTGTGTCTGGACATGGGGGACCCACACCAGCCTCTGATTCAGCCCAAGGAGGAGAGTCCCTGGTCCCATCATAGTGGAGGGGGCTGACCCAGCTCACACAGCCTGCTGAATAGAACAGGACTCAAACCTAGCCTGACCTACTCCAGGGTCTGGAGTTTTTCCATAACTCCATTGGCCAGTCAGGCTCCTGTCCTAGCCTGGGGTAGTCCAAGGCCCTAGTCGCAGCTCCAGATCAGACCGCTGAGAAGTGCTTGGCCCAGAAGACAGCTCCATTTGTGTTTAAGTAGCACTAGTCTCAATAATTAACAGGGGGATAAATTGAGGTTTAATTACTTGGAAGTCGCCTTGGATGAGAGATTCATGGTAATTGTTGTGTATCCTCCTGGTAGCTTCACACAGGCAGTCTCTCCCTGAGCAGCAGTAAACCATGATGGGCGGGAGTGGTGGGAGTCAGGAGTCTCTACCCTGAATGGCCTGCTGAGCACCAAGGGGGGATGGTGGGCCCCAGGCAGGGCCAGTGGTCTTCCTGCAGCGCAGCTGTGGAGCCTGCCTGGATGGCACTGGGCAGAGAGCCAGCGTCACCAGTGTTGTCTCAAGAGGTGGTGATAGGTGCAACCCTTTGGAGTAATATGATCCAAAATCTCCAGATGGCTTCCTGTCCATTCCCCCCACTTTTCTGAGTGCTTGCCACATGCTCGTACTCTACTGGCTCCTGAGGTGTCTGACCTAGGTAAGGACTGGGGCTGCAGCTTAGGCACTGACTATCAGAATTACCTGGTGACTCAGGAAGCAGACTCAGGCCTTCAGTCCGGATCCAGATTTTCAAGTCTTCCTCCTCCAGAACGTTCTTGTCCAGGGAAGTTCACCCCCTCCCCCCCAAGTCATGACCAACCCACACTTCCTGCCAAGGACTTGGGGGTTAGCTGACAAGAGCAAAGCTTGGAGCACAGAGCCAGGTAGGTATCTGGCTTCAACATCTGGCTCTCAGAGCTACTATTTTCTTCAGAGTTACTATTTTTAAAATATTAACTTTCTTATTATTACCACCAGAAGGTCAGACCATTTTATCAGCTTGTCATTTTTATTCCGATTTCTCTAGCGCACACATCAAGGCTGCTGATGTGGCCCTGGCTCACACCCTCCCCAGGGGTCTGTGCCACCTAGGGGGGCCCCTGAGTCCTGTCCCTGCTCCGGGTTTGAGAACCAGAGCCAGCCCTAGTCTGCAGCCTGGTGGCAAGCTCACCCCATCTCCTTTGTCTCTCTCTCACAGAGCTGAGGAAGCAGGTGGAAAGCGCTGAGCTGAAGAACCAACGGCTGAAGGAGGTTTTCCAGACCAAGATCCAGGAGTTCCGCAAGGTCTGCTACACGCTTACAGGTTACCAGATAGACATCACCACGGAGAACCAGTACCGGCTGACCTCCCTGTATGCCGAGCACAAGACCGACTGCCTCCTCTTCAAGGTGGGCCTCCTCACAGGGCAGGAGATCATATCATTGGCCCTCGGGTACTGGAGCTGCCTTGGGTCTCAGAGGAGGGGTGTGCCAGGTGGAACGGAGAAGTGCAGGCCCCTGAGGTTTCCAGACCCTGGGGGAGGAAAGCACTAGGCTATGCCCCTCTGACCTCCAATCTTCACTTCTTCCCTCTGTGTGTCACTACTTGAGCTCCTTCCCTCGGGGGTTTGAGGGCACCAATGTGCCTTTGGTTTGTTCAGAGTTGGCAGTACCCGTGGCACTCTGAAATGATCGTGTGAAAGTTTGTGTGAGCTGGGCTGGAGCGGGCTTGTCCAGAGCTGCCAGATTGTGCAGCTAGGCCCCAGCTGGAGTTGGGTGTGAGGCTGGGGTCAGTGTGCAGTGGGTAGACAGGAGAGATGAGAAAAGCCCATCTCCTCCCTGCCTGTCAGAGAGCAGCTGCATGTGCGTTCTCAGAGCTGGCTAGAGAAGCCAGGGCCGGAGCCCACGGGCAGCCAGGGCCAGTCTCTGAGAGAGGGGCAGTCAGGCTGAGGGTCCATACCTGTGTGTGCCTGTGCACAGTGCTGGCCATGACGGGGTTGGGAGGGGGCCTCCACATGGCAGGACCGGTCGTTGGAAGGATTATGTACAGGTTGTAATGGGAGGGCACAGAGTCTGGGCTGGGACAGTCATAAAGCTGAAGTGTCCTTGGGGTGAGCAGGTTCTGGTGGCAGGAGGAGGGACATTACCATATTGACCATGATGGTGAAGGAGGCCCCCCATGGGTAGCAAAAACTTGTTGTGAAGGTGGCACCATGGTTCTGACATGGTGTGTGGTTCTGGCCTGATCCCTGGCTGCTTCAAGAAGGGTAGACCAAGCGATGGCTGTGGGAGGTCAGGACAGGCAGAAATTGGCTTTATTCGTGGCTGCAAAGCAGTGACTGGGCCATCTAAACCTCCTGTCTCTGCACATCTTACCAAGAGGAAGAACCAGCTTTTGTTTCTGTAAGAAAGCTATACCCAGTGTGGGGACCAGCAGTTAGCGTAATGGCTATGTCGCTGGACTCCCACGTAGTCGACCGCAGTTCGCGTCCCAGACCCGGTGGCTTAAAACTCACGCCAGGCGCGTGTGCGTGCGTGCCCAAGATCCCAAGAGGAGAAGGGAGGAGAAGGGAGGAGAAGGGATTGCAGCATGGCCATCCCCCACCCCCGGGGGGTGGTGATTTCTCTCTTTCTGTCTCTCTGTCTCTCTCTGTTTGTCTGGCGCACGCACGTGCCTTATAGAAAAAAACCTCTCAAAAAAAAAAAAAAAAGAAAAGAAAAAAGAAAAGAAAGCTATACCCAGTGTGGCCTATTCATTTCAACCAAACTTCACAGTAAATCGTTACCTCTCCATTTAGCCACATTTCATCCTGGATCCTGTGGGCATCTTTCTCAAGGACTCTGATGTGCCTCTTACCAGAGGTAGCTGATGCCTGGAGTGGGCCCTGGGCATGGAGAGGGTCCACACATAGGAGAGCTGGCCTCTTGTGGCTTCTGTGGCCAGAGCTGGTCTCTGCAGGGTCTCCCCATGCTTCCCTGGGCTCAGACTGTCTGTGAAGCCCACACCTGTCTGAGCTTCACAGGAGTGCAGAGCACATCTGTCTGGGCTTCCCGGGGGCCCCTCCTTACCCCCACTTGTCCATTCTGTGCAACACTCTCTCTGTCTTTGTAGCCAGAGCTGCACCCAGGCTTGGCGCCGCCTGTCTTTGTGTCTCTTTAGATTTTCTCAGACTTCTCAGATCATGTTCATCCATTTTTACGCTTCCTGAAACTCTTAAACCTTTGAAAAGTGAATAAATATTCAAACACTCAAAGCCTTTAAATAAATAAGCTATCAGAAATGTACTTCTTCACTTTTGTATAATTCCGTATACTTTTGAATAATTCAGGACCACTGGTAGGTGTTTAATTTAATACATTGTAGAAATTCCATGTTTGTTAAGAAAGATTAGGTAAATAAAGGTGTACTTATGAACAGTCACTATTAACATATCACTTGTCATATCAACATTTATAATTAAGAGGCACAGTTTTCACTGAGTTCTTGCATATTCTTTAGCTGAAGTGATTGATCTTATGAAAACTACCTCAGATGAAACCTGGGGAAACATTTCAAAGTATCTTGTATTTATAGATTGTTGAACATACAGAAAAATCCAAAAGAAGAAAATAATTCACATATTATCATACCTCCAAAGGCAGCCACTGCTAACATTTTGATGTATTTCCATGTAGTGTTTTATGTATGTACGCATAGCTATAGGCATGTTATCTTACATTTATAGAATCGGGATCATGGAACGATGCTTTATGTACTAACATGTTATTTTCTAAAAATGATATCGGTGAGTGGCCTTGTCATAGCCATCTCTGTGTGGGCTGCTGAGACCACCCTGCCTAGACACTGGTCCTTCTTCCCACCTTGATCAGCTCCACTCCCTGGGTGGAGCCAGTGTCTCAGCCCCACCCACACCATGGCCCCCTGACTCCTTGTTCAGACTCCCAGATCTCGGCCATGGTAAGATTCTCACTGAGAACAGCAGACTTGGGGCCTGCTCCAGCCCTATGGATAAAAACAGTCTCCACCTTTGATATTTCTGTAGCCCCCACCAGGCTCCTGAGGTCAAAGAGGGGCAGAGACCCCGAGTGGGCAGGCAGGGCTGGCAGAGACCACCAGCCATGGCCCAGGGCAGCTGAGCCCTTCATTCTTGACAATGCAGACCAAGACACAAAGTGTCCTGGGTAGAGACAAGTTTGAGGGAACTGGCAGAGCCTCTCAGCTCTGCTCACCAAGGCTAAAGAACTTGTGAGCATATGGGAAGCCCCCTGGCTCACCCCTAGTCCCTCTTTGAGCCACAGTCCGGGCAAGGTCTGAAATGCTCCATGCAGCTCCTAGCCTAGTGTCCCTCCCACATTTTTCTGGCCCCTTGTGGTTTCAAGCATCAGCAGACTCTCCAGGCTCCTCCTCTACTGCTCGTTTCTGGTCCTTCCACCCCCTCCTTCCCCATCATAGCTGGGCACAGCTTGAGGCCTGTGTAAGTTTTTGAAGGCCCCAAGAGTGGTGTGCTGGCTTAGAGACCACAGATGTAAGGTGGCCTCCCCTGAAAGGCCAAAAGGCAGCACAATTGGCTCGGCGTGCTGCCACTAGGGTTCAAGTATGGCCTGGACACCACAGGAAGCACCTGCTCCCCAGCCTTCCTGGGTGGACCCTCCAAGCCTACTGGGGTACAGAGTCATGTGCTCCAGTGTCAGGAGACAGAGGTATGCTCTCAGTTATGCCCCTCTCTCTGTGCATGACGGGCTGTTTTCATTCTCCAAGCCTCGCAGGTCTTGGGGGAGGACTGAGTAAACAACAGGACTTTGTAAATGAGCAGCGTTCAGAGGCAGCCCAGAACTTCTGTGTGTACCCTGAGCACAGATCCCATGGTTCCAGAGCCGGGAGCCACAGAAGCCCGGGAAGGCTGCTAGACTTGAGTGTGAACGTGTGGGTTGGTGCCAAGTGTAGCCACTTTGGCTCAGCCTGGCAGCCTGCCAGGGAATGGTTCCCCGGCTGTGCTGGGGACAACCAAGTAACTCATGTACAGTTCTAGGCAGCACATCAGGAGTAGGTGGGGCCATGCTCCTGGAACACGCCCACATGCCACACGTCTGACAGCGATGGTCACCAAGATCCCACCCTGAGTCTCAGAATCATTTAGGGTTTTATTCTGAGCAATCAGTCCTCAGTGTAAGAAGTCGCTGGCCTATTCCTGGGTTTGTCTCCAGACAACCCAACCCTGTCCTCCCTCCTTTGTGTCCTGATGCCTCCCACCCCCAATTAGATTGCCTCGCTCCAGCCATGAGGCCTACTCTATCTCTCACTACCTAGACCCAGCTCACAGGTTCCTCCTCCAGGAAGTCTTTCCCGATTTCCCAGGCATGGGACCTTTTCTTCCCCCTATTTCTGTCTGAAGACCATTGTCACTTTCCATTTTGCCTGATAGTCAACTATCTAGGTTAGTTATTCCTCAAGGGTAAGACCCACCATTGTATCTTTTGGGTCCCTGGAGGCCTAAGGATATGCCAATGGTAGACCTTGAATGTGTGTTTTGGGGGGTGGGGGTGAGCAGTCTGCTACCAGGTCTTTCTCTGCCTGAAAGCCTGGCTTTTTGAGGACAATGGGCTGGGGCTGTTTCCTGACAGTCTTCCCCAGCCTGGTGCCTGAAGCTGTGTAGGCGTGGGGAGGATGGATGAGTAAGTGGGTGGAGTTTCTGCTTTTGTTGCCTTGGCTCCTTGTCAAGGAGTGGAAGTAATCTTGTAAAGGGATAGGAGGAAGGATTTGGGGCCCAACAGACCTGAGTTTGAATCTTGACATTTCCTCTGGGGCCTCCTTCAAACTCTTCTCCCTTAAAGGCTGTAAGGCTGAGGCCTGGGGAAAGGCAGTAGTGGGGGTGGGGCGAGCCCTTTGCAGCCCTGGCAGTGAGCAGTTCCGTGTAGGTGCTGCTCAGCCCTGTTAGGACTGGTCTGTCCCCATCAAGTAGGTGGTCAGCCCTCTTACAGTTGGTCTCTCCCCACCACTCAGGTGCTGCTGGCCCTCTTTTGGCTGGTTCTGTCCCCACCAAACCCAGGAGTTCTGCCACTCCCTCCAGGCCCAAATTAGTGGCTTTCTGGTTGCATGTAAAGCCTACCACATGCCCCAGCAGCAGCCCCAGCCTCTGCAGGACACACGGGCCAGGGTGAGAGCCCCCAGTCCCACCTCTTACGGCTACGTCTACCCCTGCTGCTTCTTCACTTGACTGGCAGGGCCAAAGGCAGTGCACCGCTTCATCTCTGCCCCACTTGTTCTCCCACCAGCCGTTCTTTGAGTTACCCATCTGACCACACACTCATTCCCCGCTCACCAGATGTCTGTGGGTGATATGTGGCCACCTGTAGTCAGACCCGAGAGGCACCCAGGGCCTCTGCCTCAGGACCTCTGTGAAGCCCAATGAGAAGCAGGTAACTACAGCTTCCCTGGGACTCTGGAGCAGAGTCCAGCCCCTTTCAACCCTCACAGTGGTGGAAGGGATGAGGACGCCCCCGTGGTAGCCAATGGATGCCTCCCAGCAGGTGCTTGAAATTGGCAAGTGGCCACTTCCAGGAGCCCAGGCCGTGAGCAGGGCTCAGTGTGAACCTTGCTCCCGGTGTGCTGCGCTGGTTGGCCAGGCCTCAGTGTCAAAGCGGACAGTGGCAGCCCTAGGCCCCCAGCTGTCCCAGTGTCGGCTGTAGAGTAACATGATGATGGTGGGGCCTCCTTACCTCCTGGCAGGTGACACATCCCAGAATGGTCACAAGTTCTAGGAGATGTGGTTGGGCCTGATGAGGTCACCATGTGCCCTGTGTTCCTGTGGCTTGCAGGAAGCTGGGCACAGTGACTCACCTCAGCCCAGTCCCCTCTAGTCAGCCCACTGATTCCCAAACTGTTCCCTGTAGATTTTTTGATCCTGAGTCTGCCACAAGGGGCAGCTGTGTGGGTCCCTGCCTCACTGCACTCTGGGAAACAATAAGGCTGTGAGCAGCTCAGTGACAGGCCAGGGAGCCATATCTCCCACCACTCAGCTCCCGCTCTTGCTCTGTTTCCCTCTCTCCGCAGGCTTCTCTCTGGACTCAGCTGCCCCAGACCACCCCCAGCCTCACTGGCCCCTATCCCCAGAACTCAGCCATACTTAGCCCCTCCCTGTTTGTGCACACTTACCCCAGATGGCCTCAGGGCCTCTCCTTCCCTGCCTCATCCTGTCCAGTGGTCAGGGCAACGGAGTAGACACATATGCTAGGAGCATCTTGGGCTTTAGGGGGCACTGGGCAAGTTACCTGACTTCTCTGGGTATAATTTTTCCTATCTGTCAGATGGGAATAAGGACAAGCTGTAGGAGATGAGGCCTGTCAGGTGCTCGCTATAAGACCAGGCCTCGCCCCACAGAGCCCAGTGAGGGATTCCTGTGGCTGTTTCAGCCCCAGCCCCAGTTGCTCTCCCCATTTCTACCCACACTGCTCCTGCAGAGCCACCCAGTGGTTCTCATGTCAGCCCTCATGCCCTCCAATTCAGCCAGGTCACTGCACTCATGTAGGGCTCAATTCCCCCATCACAACAAGGATGGTGGTCTGGGTGCTCTGTGGAGGTCCCTCTGCCCCAGCAAGCCAAGCCCTTTGCAGGGCCACACGAAAGGGTCTCAGTGTGAATGCAGAGACTAGCACATGAGGGAAGGGAAACAGTGTGACCCACCCTGCCTGCACTGGTAAATGCAGATTTGTGTGGTGGCTAAGTCAGGCTTAGGAGCAATCACACCAACCACTGTGCCCTAGCCACTTCCACTTACTTTATTTTCCAAAAATGATTTTCAGACAAGAAGGGGGTTACAGGCAGAGTTAGAAATAGCTGAGCCCTGTTTCCAGTTGAGCAGGTTCTGCAGATGTGTGCTGGGATAATTGAGGGTTTGCAGCTCGGTCCCACATCCTCTTCTGAGGAGAAACCGGGCTGCCCAGCCCAGCCTGGACCAAGCATGTTGCCACGTGGGTGGAGAGAGCTGCCTGCCCCAGGGCTGCCACTGGGGGAAAGCAAGAAGTCTCAGCGCCAGCTCATCCCGGCAGGAGCCTGGCTTCCTTCTCGGCCTCTCCCTCTGAGCAGAGAAATAGATTCCAGCCTTTAGAGTTTCCATGGAAGATTTTTGCCTGCGAGGAAGCCCATTGAGCTCCTCAAGTGGCTGGTATGCACACAGCAGGGCTCCCTCGAAGCTGTGGTCTCTCATGCTGTTCTCTCTCCCTGCAGTTCTCAGAGCCCCTTTTCTCTCCTCCCCTTCCCTAGACCCAGAGAAGGAATGCTTTCTTTATTTCCGCCTTTTTTTAAGAGAGATTTTTGCTATAGGGTGTGTACACTCGCCAGAGAAACAAGAGAAAGACAGAGACAGAAGGTGAGAAATCAACCCCCAGAGGGGAGAGCCACACTGTAATCCCTTCTCCATATTCCTCTCGGGATTTGGGGCCCATACACACATGAGCCCAGTGTCAGTTTCAAGCTGCCAGGTCCAGGATTCGAACTGTAGTTGACTACATGTGAGTCCAGCACCTTAACCATTACACCACCTGCTGCCCCCCAGGAATGCTTCTTACTATAAGAATGAGAAACTTACTGTGAGAATGATAAGTCAAACACCAGACCAAGGTCACATAGCAACTACAGCCTGGGACAGAATCGAAAACTTCCAGTGCCCCGTGAGGCACAGTTGGCTCTGCTAGTCTCCTCTTTCCTCCCTGCTTGGACCTTCCTCCTTAACCCAGGTCCTGCAGGATTAGATTCAGGGGTTAGATGCCCAAAGATGGGCACAGTCTCTGAAATCAGACAAACCAGATGTAAATCTAGCACGGCCAGCCACTGTGGATGACTTAATCACCGAGTCTGAATTTCCACATCTGTAAAACAGAACTGTGGTAACAGCTACTTAGAAGGCTTGTTGTGTGCTAGAAGGGGATAGATTTGTGTGCATGTATGTGTAAGTCTATAAGTGCATCTGTGGTAGGGTTAGCCCCGGGCTCATACAGGTCCTCAGTAAGCTGTGACAGCCGCAGGTTTATTCCTGTGGATAGCACACCTTCCTGCCTTCGCTATCATCCGGGGCCTGAGCCCTGCTGGTTCCCTCCACAGTAAGGCTCTGGAGCAGAACAGGCTGAGCGTAGTGGCCAAGGCTCCACCTCCTGCCAGCTTCAGGCAAGTTGCTGAACCCATCAAGTTCCTCCTGGGTGACACGAGGTCGTGATGCTTTAACCCCACAGACTGTGTTCTGCATATTTGGTGAGGGCAACTTGCAGTATGACTTCAGTCAGCCCTTTCTGGGGCCCTGCTGATGGAGAAGGATGGGGGCACATTGTGGTACTTGAACACAACTTGCCAAAGCTGGCCCAGCTCCCTGACCCCATGTCATTCTAAGGGCTGTTGTCTGAGACAGGCACTTTTTCAGCACCATGCCTCGCTTTAGTAGAGTGCCACCACCGATATGAGTTATGATTCCAGCTGCCTGCTCTTCTAGAAGATGGTGGGGGTTCATAGTCCACATACGGAGCTGTAAGGGGCAGGTGCAGAAGTGGCCAACTTCTCTTGCACACCTGCATCCACAGCACTGGAGCTGCCGGAGGACAGGCAGGTGTGCGAACAGGAGGAGCTCAGTGACCTGCAGAGTTCCCAGACCCAGAGCCCCACAGTCACTGCAGCACGGCCCATGCTTGGCAGCTACGGGCAGACACACTAGTGCCGCAGCCTGGGTCTGTGGCCATGGAATAGAGGTGTTTTTCTGTTTAGAGACCTTTTGCCAAGCACACCTCGTGGAGGAAGTGACAGTCATTCTACTAAAGCCTGTTTGCACAGGACAATCTCAAGGCTCCACTTAGACTCTGCTTGGAGATCCCAAGCCCCACTGCCTCAGGACAGAAGCCAGACACCCCAATGCAACACTCAAGGCCTTGCCATGATGGGCCTATCAGCCTGTCTTCCTCCACATGTGCTCCAGGCACTTTTGTTACAATTAATGAACTGATACCAGTACAGCATTGTTAACTGTAAAGTGCAGCATTTTCAGTAGGGTTCACTCTTCTTGTGCATTGTGTGGTTTTGATAAGTGTCTATGGCATGTATCCCCCATTATTAGTATCACAGTAGTTTAGTGTCCTAAACCCCCCTATTCATGCAGCTTCCCTCCAACAAACACTGATCTTTTGGCTGTCTCCATAGTTTTTTTTTTTTTTTTTTTTTTTTTTTTTTTTTTGGAGAAGTTTTCGCTATAGGGCGCGTGCGCTCGCCAGACAGACAGAGAGACATAGAGACAGAAAGCGAGAAATCACCCCCCAGAGGGGATGGTCACGCCGCAATCCCTTCTCCTCCATTCTCCTCTCGGGATCTTGGACACACACGCACACGTGCCCGGCGTGAGTTTTAAGCCACCGGGTCCGGGACGCAAACCGCGGTCGACTACGTGGGAGTCCAGCGACATAGCCATTATGCTAACTGCTGGCTCCCTCCATAGTTTTGTCATATAGTTGGAATAATGCAATATGTAGCCTTTTTAGATTGACTTCTTTCACTTAGCAGCATGCATGTACATTTCCTCTGTGTCTGGATTGATATCTTATTTCTTTTATTACTGAATAGTATTCCATCATCTGGATGTGCCATAGTTTGTGTGTCTGTTGACCTACTGAAAGATTTGTTTCCACATTTGGGCAACTATGAATAAGGCTGCTGAGGGCCAGCAGTTGGCATAATGGCTATGTCGCTGGACTCCCATGTAGCCAACCGCAGTTCGAGTCCTGGACACGGTGACTTAAACTCATGCCAGGCATGTGTGCATGCGTGTGTGCCCAAGATCCCAAGAGGAAAATGGAGGAGAAGGGATTGCGGCATGGCCATCCCCCCAAGGGGGGTGATTTCTCACTTTCTGTTTCTCTGTCTTTGTCTTTCTGGCAAGTGCACGCACCCTATAGCAAAAACCTCTCCAAAAAATAAAAATAAATAAATAAAGCTGCTGTAAACAGCTTTAAATTTGTTACATCTACTTAAAAATGTACAATCATTCTTTTACTTATTATTTTATCCATTCAATCACTATATATCATTATGGTTTGCAAAATGAATTTTCCCAGCATGAACACATTGTATATTATTCCAGTTAAAGATTTTATCATACACATTATCATCAACAGATAATTTTCCATTTTTATGTCCTTTAAATGTTTGCTTCTTTCTTTAAAATGTAAAATCATTCTTAGCTCATTGGTCACACAAAAACAGACTTCAGCAGGATTTGAACCATGATCTATAGTTTGCCTGCCCCTAATCCACAGGGCTCCTTCACCCAGAATGGCCCCTTCTTCTATTGCTGCACATTTTATACACCCTGCCTTCCCTCCTGCACCTGCCGCGCTTCCCTGGCAATGATGTAATCCCAGCTGGTGGCATGTGGGAAGCTGAGGTGGGATGCCCTGCCCTAGTCCAGCCAGGAGTCCTGCCTTTTTGCTGTTCCTCCAACTGCAAAACTCCTAAATGGGGTAGTCTGTGCACATCCCTGGGAAACGGAGAATGTGGGAGCCAGCAGCGTAATCACTAGCTACAGGGTTGCCTGGGGAAGTTTATGCATGGCCTCAGTTTCCTCAGTATATCGAAAGGCAGTGCACCTGTTTCTCAGGTGTTGCATGGGATAATGAACTGATGAATAGGCCTAGGTACTCCCTTTCTCTCATCTTCTTCCTCCCTAGCATATTCACAGCATCCAGCATGGGGCCTGGCCCTTCACAGAAACTGGAAGAATTTTTTAAATGGTCCTAAGGTTAGATAAGTCCAGGGAGAGGAGTCCCTTTCCCAGGAGACTGTTTGAGCCATCACTGCTGTGAGGGGGGTAGGGGGGCTCTGGGCAGCCTAGTGCTATGTGTCTTGAAAAAGGAGTATGACCCGAACCTCATGGCTGGGGATGGACAATAGAAGGTGCTCTGGACCCTGGACCAGAACCACCTGAGTGTGAATGTCACAGGTGCCTCTGTCCAGCCATGGAATCTGGATATATGTCTTCACCTCCGTGAGCCTGGACCTGACAGTGGGGACAGTCAGTCTGCCTGATGATTCACTTGCCAGTGTGAATGTAGGTAACCTAGCATGCTGATGGCATGCTGGACAGCTCTGCCTGCTGGTTGGCCCTGAGTAGATCTCGGTCTCTGTTTGCATATGTCCATCAGTGCCTCGCAGTGCCTCGCAGGCTCACAGCCAGTGTGTGGCTGAGAAGGAAGGAGCCACAGGGACCGTGGATCAGCGCTGCCTCATAGAAGCGTTCATGTCTCATCCAGGAGAACTGTGGTGGCTCTAGGAGGAGCTGCTAAACCTTTCCTGCTCGCAGCCTTTCCCTGGGCTTTCTGCTGGTCTTACATACTTTCTCTCTCTCCCGCACCACACACATACGCATATGTATAGGTATATACACACGTGCACACACACTCACTATCTGGTCTCACCTGGGGCTTCCCATGTGGTGCCTACCTCTGAGACATCGGAATCCACGGGAGCATGAAGCAAAGTGAGAGGAGGGCAACGTGAGGCCTGCAGGAGCCCCCACAGCCTGACTGGGTGTTTCAGAGGCTGTGAAGGCCCTGCGGTGTGTGCAAAGTGTTGAAAAACAGTTGGAAAAGCAGCTGCATGGATTCTCCTGCAGTGCAGAGGAGCTGGATGTCATCCACGTGGTCACCGACAGCCCCAGAGCTTTCTCTCCAGGGATAAATGGGGAGATCGCGGAAGAGAAACACGTCCTGGTGCCCTGCTCTGGAATCCCTGTAGCCTAGATGGGGCCTTCTGCTAGACTCTGCTCCCCAGACAGCTCCCAGAGAGACTGTAGCCGGGAACAAGAAGGACCTAGGGTCGTCAGGCCTCAGGTGCCCTGTCAGGCCCTGTTCCCTCACTGCCTCTCCTAGCCTCACAGCACACCCCTACCTGTGGCAGATGCTTTCTCTGTGCTGTGTGCCAGCCACCAGCCAAAAGAGCAGAGCAAGAGCCCATGCAGGCTCATCCAGCTTTGCAGGGGACAGGGCTTAGGCCCAGGCCCTCCTGCCTGCCAGGCTAGGTGTGAGCACACTGCCTCCTGCTGCCCTGGAAGGCATTCGGAGCAGAGCACTACACCCATCTGTTCACAGAGCCGGGTGTGGCATGCGAGCCCCTTCCTTCCCTTGTACCACTGTTCTGACCAGCCCAACCTTTTGCTCTTCCCTCAGGCAGTTGGCCTCACTGCCCTTTTCTCAGGCTGGGCAGAACCCACATGGCCATGGGCCTTGCCAGTGAGGTATAGACACGTGAGCTGAGGGCTTGCCGTGCCTCTGGGGATGTGTTGACACAGGCTGAGATTTGCACAGGATTTATTACTCCTCCATGAAGTGTCTGTCTTGCTACCCGTGCATGTCGCCGTGACCTCCTTGTTCTTTCCTTCTAAAGCAGCCTTTAAATAAAGCAGAGCAAATTTGCCAGCCCACCCACTTTGCACAAGTCTGGGCCCAATGACTCTGGGTTCTTGGAAAGGGACAGTTACTTATGGAAGACAAATTCCTTTAGCTATTCTTCCACAAGTCCTGGCTCCTTTCCTTTTTTAGGCCCTACGCTGACTGCAAATGCCCAGAAGAAAACCTCAGCAGTTGTGGTGCTCCTGGCCTAACAGACAGTAGGCAGACTGAAAGAGCTCTGCGTTTCAGTGGGACACGGCTGTCCAGAGCCATAGACAGGGCCTAGTGAGGCCCAGGGTAGGGACAGACCCCCAGCCCATGTGGGGGTGGAGAAAAGGGCCCCCTGGAGGACAAGGAGGAAGAACTGCTGCTAGAACCTGTATTAGCAGGCCAGGATGTGAAGCTGGCCTGAACCAGCCATGCTAAGGCCAGGATGTGGGGGTGTCCACTCTGGATGTTCTCAGCCTGACCCCTCTCCCATCTGCCTTGTACCCCACTTCCTACTCATTCTCCTGATGCATAGAGCCGCCTCTGAGGGAGAAAGCCTCCCCACCCAGGTGCAAGGCTGGAGCAGGAGGAAGAGGTGCCCCAGCTGTCAGGAGAGACACTGCATTGCTCAGCTCTGGAGCCCTGGGTGGCCTTGTCTCTCCTGGCACAGCACTGGAACTGGAACTGGAACAGCAAAGCTAGGCAAGGGGATGGGGGTGGTGTTGGGCATGTGCTCACTTGGGGTTGTCATGGCAACAGCTTTTTGCCAGAAGTCGACAGAATTGGTGGGGATTTGAAGGTCAGGTGGTCCAGGTAGGTAATAAGAACAAAGTTGGGAAAATTCAGGCAGTCATGAATGAAGGCCCTACAGGATGCCTCTCACCTACAGCCTGTCCCACCCTGTGACACTCTTACTGCCCAGACAGCCACCTGGAACCATCCTTCTGCATCCCACCCCTCTATGTCCCAGGTAACCACAGCCCAACCCGTCTAGCCTGATCCTTGGACATCCTGAATCTGAGCATACCAGCCTTCACCTGATGCTCACTACCATGGGTTTGAAATTTAAATTCCTAATTAAGCTTTCTTTACCTTCTTGCATAACAGAGAGTTGGAAGGCTCTTTGGGTACAGACTGAGAACAAAGTTCCCAAGAAAAAGATACTGTGACTCCCGTGACTTTCTGCCAGGGTGCGTTCTGGACACATTAAAGGCAGCCTCCCCCCCGCCCCCCCCCCCCAGGAACTCTGAGGAAAGAGGGGAAGGGAGGGTCCCTGAAGCTGATTCCTTGAATGCTTTATCCACATATGGGGCATTTGCATTAGGGAAGGTCAGGCAAAGCCTGAGACAGGGCTAGCAGATGGCACAGTGGTTATGTTGCTGGACTCCCACATGGCCAACCACAGTTCAAGTCCTGAACCCAGTGGTTTGAAAATCATGCCGTGTGCATGTGCTTGTATGCCCAAGATCCATGGAGGAGAAGGGATTGTAGCATGGCCATTCCCCCTCAGGGGTGATCTCTCACTTTTCCTCTCACTGTCTCTCTCTCTCTCCACCCTTCCCTGTGAGCGCATCTGCCCTAAGGTAAAAATCTCTCTCTCAAAAAAAAAGAAAAAAGCCTGAGGCAGCAAGGCCCTTTCTCTTCTCTGTCCTGCATGGCTCCCATGTCATCTCTGTCCCTGAACCTTCATATGGGATCCCATGGTGCCAAGTGAGTGTTCAGGTTGGTTGAAAAGTGAACTTAGCATGCACACGTTTTTCCTGTGCTATTGTTCTCATGCACAGTGGTTCTTGATCCTAAAGCTGGAATGACCAAAAGTGTTACAGAGGTGGACTTATTTAAGCAGGGGCGCCCCAGAGTAGCCTTATCCACACTCTAAAATAGTCTCTGCCTCCCTGCCCCACCTGTCTGCTCTGCTCTCTGAGGCAGCCAGTGCCTCCACCCCCCACCCCCCCCCACCCCCCGCCCCAGTGCCCAGGAGGCCCTCACAGCTCTGGTCCGTGGGACGGAAGACTGGAGGGGTTAAGGCTTGGAGCCCCTAGGGCCTTGCCTTGGTCCACCCTGTCTCAGCCATTCCTGCCTAGTCTCTGAAGTCCTAACCTGCATCAAGCTGAAACGTGTCCCTCCTGGACACTGAGCGGACAGTTCTGCTATTGACGAGTTTCCCTTGCGGCTCTCCTTGGCCCCTTTCCAGGCCATCCTCTGAATGGATTTTTAGATCTAGTGACATGTCGGAATTGCAGTAAATTTCTTTGATGACTGGGCTGAGAAACGGGAAGATGTGATGAGACTATAGACCCAGGACGACCAGCAGGACAACTTCCAGCCACCCTGCCTGCTGGGCCCCTGGCCTGTTGCTCCTCGTGAGCAGTGCATCCTGGGATTGTTGGACAGCATAGCTGCTAAAGTCCAGCAGGTGGCTCATGATATCTTCCATGCTGATGGGAGGAATAAATGTTGGACCTCTCTCAGCTCTCTTTCTGGTGGAGACAGACCAAGGGGTCAGACCAACCCTGGGTTTAGATCTCAGCACTGCTCTTGCTGGCCATGTGCTCTCAGAGAAGACACATAGCCTCCAAAGCCTGGTCTTCCCCCTGGAATTCAGGCCTGGCTGGGATTCAGTGCTGCACGGGCAGATGTTCTGGCTGGCTGGCCCTTCTGACCCACTTTATTGTGGTATGTGCTGTTTTGTTACCCAAGTGTCCAGGAATCAACTAGCCTGACCCCACGTGTTGAGGCCATAAGGTCAGATTAACCCATGGGTCTTTCTACTACTCTGGCCAGCAGTTTCTTCTCGATTTTCATGATCTTCGGGACTCCAGAGGTTCTCAGAGACCTCACCTGGTCTGACCTGTACATGTTGCCAGCAGGGGTCTGAGAGGCCAGTGACTGTCCACCTGCTTCACACAAAGGCTGCAGACTTTAAGCCAAATCCTGGAACTCTGACTTGGAGTTAGCTGTAGTTTCTGAGTTGTCCAAATCATAGAGTTTGCTTCCTTTTGTTTTGTTTTTAAAACAGAAGAAATACTGGGCACGTAAAGGCACAGTCTTTTCTGTATGAAGTGGGACCCTCAGTGTCAGCTGCATTTTTCATAAAACCATGTGCCCCACCTCACAGCTCAGCCTTTTGCCCTGGGTTGGGGAGACAAGTGGCAGAAATTAGGGGTCTGGAATCTGTCCCTACTGCTGGTGCTGAGGCTGACGTCATAGTAAAGGGTTTTCCTGAGAACCTGGAGCTTGACCTTGAGGCAGCCAGAGAGGACCTGGGCTGGTTTCCATGAGCATGGGCTTCCTTGGACTTGAATGGTTCTTCAGAACTGCCGTTCCTAGGCATTCAGGAAATGCTGCTACTTCTGGAGAAACAGCTCATAACTAGAGCACTGGGGATACAGGGCTCAACATTTCAAAACTTTTAGTTCTCAAATAGACGTCTAAATGGAATGAAACAGCCAGTGGTTCTTCTCCCCAGCACCGACCACATATTACAACCACAGGCCACCAGATTAGGAGGGAGACTTGGAGATGGGAGCGTAGCTGCTGCAGTTGACACTGAGCCTGGGTATGGACACCGAGATGGGAAAGGTGGCCAGGCCATACAGTGAGCCGGTGGCTAGAGTCCAGGTCACACACTCACCAGAACAGCTCCTTGCTGTTCTGCAGGCTGTTTGCCATCCTCCAAGGTGGCCTTCTGCATCAGACCTAGCCAAGGGAGGATGGCAAGCATGAATGGACATCCATGAGCCATGCTGCCAGGAAGTGGTTAACTGACTGGCTGCTTCAGCAGTGCTGGGAGGTACCAAAGAGGGCGAGACTGAAAACAAGACAAACACATCACTGCCCTCCTCCCCTTCCTCCCCTGACAGGCAATCAGGGCCATTCACAGACTCTTGTCGGAAGAAGCGGACTTCTGGAGCATTCCAATCTCCTGCTGTAACAATGAGATCTAGATAGACACTTTAATTTGAATTTGCCTTTTTGGGTCCCCTGAATTTCAAATGGAGTTGCTTTGAATGCATGCTGACTTCAAACCCTGTCTTGTTCCTTCAGCTGCGTTGGCCGGGTTTAACAGGCACTGGAATAGGAATGGCTCATCATGTTCATACAGAAATGCTGGAATGTGGTCCCAAGTCCCCCTCTGCCCAGACACACTTGACTTCTGGCTTGGGGTGTGGAGTCCAGAGCTTGTGATTCCCTAGACAGCTGTCTTTTGTGGAGAAGGAGTGGGGCTGTTGGGAAGACTCTGGGTGTAGACTTGGGCCAGCAGCAGTATCCATGGACACAGCCATCAGCTCAGGAGGAGGCAAGGCTGTCCAGCCTCAGGATGAAAGTCGCAAAGACAATTGAAGAGCTGGCTGTCTTAGCCTTCAGTGAGTGCCAAGGTCCTGGTCACAGGGGGTACAGAAGAAGAGGCCAGTGACTTCTTGACAATAAGGTAGAATAAAACTAGGGTTGGACCAGATGACAGCTTCTTCCCAGGAAATGAACCTGATTCTAACCTTCAGGGCCTCCTGACCCTGTAAGGAAATATGGTGTAGTGGGAAGATCTGGTTTCAATTCCAGCAGCTTGTGCAAAGGTCTTATGGTCAAGGAGGCCTGGGCGTTCTCAGAACTAAAACACGGCTGTGGGACTGAGCCCCGGGGGCCAAAAGAGGGGCCTGACCTAAAAGAAGCTGGTGATTGGATAAGGGCTGGGATGCTCAGAACCTTATGGCCAGAATTAGACTAAATAAATAAAGAGTGTAGACTCTTTATTCTGAGGGCTTTTAAAAACACATTCAAGTTTTTAAAAGTCAAGCCATCAGGTGACATTTTGAGACACTGGTGGAGAATGGATTTGGGGAGGAGAGGGGTAAGTGGAGAATCCAGCTCAAAGGGGAGGTGCTCACAGTAAGGTGAGCTCTCCCTTCCCCTCAGGCTGCCTGCCTCATGCCCCAACCCTGCGACTGCAGCTGCAGCTGCAAACTGGCCTCCAGAGCTTCCTAGCAGGAATAGGAAGGGGTGTGTGGGGAAGTGGGTCTTCAGAGTACCAGGTATGGGGCAGGGAGGCTCTGGGGCAGTCCTAGCCCCCTAAAGAAGGGGGAAGAGGAGAGAGGGCTAGCTGCCCAAGGACACTGTATAGAACCATGGCAAGTCACTCTCTGCTTTGGTAGTAGCCACACTGGACTGTGTGTCAAAAACAGACTACTAATATCTGTGGCTTCATAACTGAGGAGTGTAGAAAACCTTCTCAAGTATAATAATGTATAGAATAAAACCTAAATCTCTTATAAATCCATTGTCTGAAGAGCACATTAGCACCGTTGGCGTCATGCTGTGTCTATCTCCTCAGTCCTCTCTATGTGAGTCCCATGTTTATGTATATACCTCCTGGTAGACGAGGTGCTAGAATGATGCTTTATTCATTCAACGCTATAGCACATGCATTTTACACTCAATTAAATATTCCTCACAATGATGATGTTTAATGGCTATATAATGTGCTATTTTACGATTATGTCATAATTTACTTGGTATATTTACATGTTGTGGGACATTTAACTAGTTCCTCTATTTTTATTTATTTAGTATTTACTTTTGTTTTGCTATTGTAAAATAGCATTACACTGATCATCCATTTACACAAATCTTTCCTCACATCTCTGATTATTTTTCTAGACTTAGTTGATTGATGATTAATTTAATCCAATTAGACTGTAAGTTCAAGGAGATGACTGTTTTTAAGCTCATATGAGAGTTGTTTTGAATCTGTGTAAACCATGTAAGACTTTGGGGAATGAGAAATGGCTCATCTAGTATAAATACTAATGCCTTAAGTCTGAGAAAGCTTTCAAGTGTACTCAATAACTTTATGGTTAATAATTTTAATTAAACCACACGTAGTGCAAGGGGATAGTTCCTATTATCTCCACCTCACAAGTCAGCAAACCGGGCCCCAGTCAGACACAGCACAGAGACTTGGGTCTGCGCGAGCAGCGACTGAGAGCCAGGCAGTCCCACTGGAAGAGCCTTTTCAGGTCAGCTCTGCAGCCTAAATGCCCTCTCCAGGGTCTCCGCCTCGCCTCTCAGCCGTTAGGCCCTGGACCTTCATGGCCTGTGCTAAGAGCTGGAGAGCCAGCCTGAGCAGAGATGACCTTGCAGGGGTGGACAGACACAGTGAGTCCTGGCCAGGTAGGCGAGGACCCTTTCCCACTGAGTCCCAAGAAAAGCTTAGGTGCCTTCCAGCTCATCTGTCCACAACAGAGCTCAATACTTTCGCCAGCCATGCTGTGTTTCCTCTTGCTTAGGGAATCACTGTAGACCTCATACATGAGCATCCTCCTGGTGTGAGGCGCAGGAAATGAGGAGCAGACGGGTTCAAGGGCCACACCATTCGCCCTAAGGAAAATCAACGGTGGCTACAAGAAGTCATTTTGTAATGGATAAGGAGTGACAGGGTGGCTTGAGTAGGGGGGACTCTGAAGACAAGTGAGATGCTGAGGACAGAGTCCTAAAACCCAAGCTGAAGCTGAAATCAGAGTGTACAAGCCACGAGTATATGGAGGGGGAGATGCAGAGTGGGCTTTTTACTGCCCTCTAGGAAATTATGTCATTTTTTTAGAAGCAAGATTTCAGAGGTAACTGGCCACCCTTTGCTGCAGGTTGACCAAAGAGAGGGAGGCCAGAAGAAACTTTTTTATGTATACATTCGATCACTGTATATTATTACAGCTTGCAAAATGAATTTTCCCAGTGTAAATACACTGTATATTAGTCCAGTTAAAGATATTGTCATATACATTATCATCAACAGATAATTTTCCATTTTTGTGTCCTTTAAATGTTTTGCTTCTTTCTTTTTCCCCTTGATTCCCTTACTCTTATCCTCCCTCATTGCCTACCCTCCTCCAATACTGTCTGTATTATCCACAGTTGTTCTCCATAAATATCTTCTTATCTTTCCGTTTCTGCCATAGAGTGCAGACATTCGATATATATGAAGTGGAGACATACAATACCTCTCTTTTATAGTGTGGCTTGCTTTGCTTAGCAGTAAATCTTCTGTATTCGTCCACTTTTTATCAAATCTCAGGGTCCAGCTTTTTATGGCTGAGTAGTATTCCATGGTGTATATGTACTGCACTTTTTCATCCATTCATCTGTTCATGGACATTTGGGTTGGTTCCATGTCCGAGCAATTGTGAATAATGCCACAATAAACATGGATGTTCCAGAGTTTTCTGAGTATATTCCTATTCTTTGAGTAGATACCTAGGAGTGGAATTTCTGGATTGTATGGTAGCTCTATTTGTAGGTCTTTGAGGAATCTCATATTGTTCTCCACAGTGGCTATACTAATTTACATTCCTACGGTATAGGTGAGTTTCCATTTTAGAGGAATCTTTCAAAGACCCTGAGAGATGGAACAGAAAAGAAAGAGAGTATTGGAGCTAAGGGCACAGACTGTGCAAAGGCTTAGAGGCCTAAAGGTTATAGGAGGAGTGAAGTATTAGTTAGCTGGAAAAGTGAGGGTAAGTGAGAAGAGAGGTGAGAGAAGGGCTTCAGGTGGCAAGGAGATATGGCTCAGTGACTCTTGAGTTTGAGCCCCCTCCTGTGACATACACATGTCTGGGAAGCCACAGAAAGCTTCCATTGGAGAAGTAGGGTCAGATGCCCTTTTTAAAAAATTAGAGACAATAGAATGACTCATTTCAAGTGAACAGTTTGATAAGTTTGCAATCAGTTTCTCCGTAGTTTCTTCATAGCCTTAGGTAACCAATGATCTTCCATTGCTATAAATTTGTCCAATTTCTATGAATAGAAAGCATTTCCTGTGTAGTTTGTTCTTTTTTATTGCTGAGTTGTATTCCATTGTTTGGATTTTCCACATTTTGTTTATTCACCTGTTGAAGAACATTTGGGCTGTTCCCAGTTTTAGACTATGTGAATAGAACTGCTTTGAAGTTTTTTTTTTTTTTTTTTTTTTTTTTTTTTTTGAGAGGTTTTTGCTGTAGGGCATGTGCTCTTGCCAGAAAGACAGAAAGCGAGAAATCACCCCCCAGGGGGATGGCCACGCAGCAGTCACTTCTCCTCCTTTCTCCTCTCTGGATCTTGGGCATGCACGCACATGCGCCCGGAGTGAGTTTAAGCCACCGGGTCCAGGACTCGAACCGCGGTCGACTATGTGGGAGTCCAGCGACATAGCCATTATGCTAACTGCTGGTCCCGGCAAGTGGGTATTTAACTTAAAAACAAAAAACCTGCCCAACTTTTTCTGAGTAGTTCACCATTTTACCTCCCCAGTGTATGACAGTGCTATTTGATCCATATCCTCTTCAGTACTTGCCACTGTTGCTCTGTTTTACATTAACCATTAATAGATGTTTTAGTAGCTTCTTGTGGTCTAATTTGCATTTCCCTGATAAATAATGCTATTGAGCTACATGTTCTTTTTGCCCATTTGTACATCATCTTCTGTAAGTATCCCTTCAAATCTTTATCTTCTCTTTTTTCCATTGGACTGTTCATCTTATTAAGAGAGTTTTCAGAGTTCTCTATATATTCTGAAATGAAAGTCCTCTGTCAGATATACAAATTGCAAATATTACAGAAGTTGCTTGCCTTTTTTGTTTGGTGCATTTCAAAGTGTGATTTTTAATATTGGTGAAGTCCAGTTTATCAGTTTAATAATTTTATGATTTGTGTTGTCTGTTCTATCTAAAAAAAACTTTGCCTACCCCAAAGTGTCAAGAAATTTGTTTCTATATTTTATTCTAGAATTTTAATAATTCTAGCTTTTATGTTTAGTTCAATAATCTATTTTAAAACAGTATTTCTATATGATAAAAGCAAAAGATGGAGGTTCTTTTTTTCCCCCACATGGCAATCTAGTTATTCTGGTAACATTTGCTTAAAAGAATTCCCGGGACCAGCTGGTTGCGTGGTGGTTAAGGTGCTGGATACTCCCACATGGCCGACCATGGTTTGAGTCCCAGACCTGGTGGCTTGCTTTCTCTCTCTCTCTCTCTCTCTCTCTCTCTCTCTCTCTCTCTCTGTGTGTGTGTGTGTGTGTGTCTGGTCAAGTTTTAAAAAATAATAACAAATGAATGAATAAATAAGGTTAAATAAAATAATTAAAAAGAAAGAATTCCCTTCCTGATTGAATTATATAGGCATTTTTTTGAAAAGTAACTTATCATTATCTGTGGTTCTAATTCGAAACTGTCTATTCAGTTGATCTATGTGTTTATCCTATGCTGTCATGCATACTGCACTTTTATGATGAGTCTTGAAGTCAAGTAATGTAAGTCCTTTAATTTTTTTTGTTCTTTTTCAAAATTAAAGCTATTCTGTAGCTATATAAATTTTTGATCAATTGCTTAAAATGCCTGCTGGCATTTTGATTTGGATTACATTTAACCTATAGATCAATCTAGGAAGAACTGACATCTTAATAATATCGAGTTTTCCAATCCATGGAAATGGTATGAATTTCTTCATTTATCTAGGTCTTTACATTCTCTCAGCAGTGTTTTATACTTTTTCATCTCTAGATCATGCACTTATTTTGTTATATTTCATGTTTTTATACTTTGGTAAATGAGCTTAAAAATTATTTTTCAGGCCTGCAGGTGTCATGAAGGTTAAGGCACTGTATCCTACATGACCAACTCTGTGGTTCATGTTCTGGACCCAGTGGTTTGAAAATCACACAGGGGATGTGTTCCCAAGATCCCAAGAATGGAGGAGAAGGGATTGTTGTGTGGCCATTCCCCCTGGAGGGTGATTTCTCACTTTTCCTCTCTCTCTAGCAAAAACTTTAAAATATTTTCTAATTTGTTATTTCTAATGTATGGAAATAATTTATTTTTATATCTCAACCTTATATCCTGGTTATCTCACTGAATTCATTTTTTGTTTTGGGAATATTTTGCAGTTTCTTCAGTGTTTTCCATGTAGATAATCATGCCATCTGTAAAAAGTGACAGTTTTATCTCTTTTCAGTCTTTTCTATGCCTAATAGACATTTCAACACTGGCTAGGACTTCTATTTCAACAGTGAATAAGAATGTGGATAGAGGACATTTTTGCCTTGTCCTTGATGCCAGGAAGAAAGTGTTCAGTATTTTAACATTTAGTATGCTGCCGAGTATGGATTTTTTTATGGATGTCCTTTACTAGGTTGAGAAAGGTCCCTTCTATTTCTATGGGATTGTTGAAAAAGTCATGACGTATTTTTCTGTTTTTCTATGCAAAAATGATTCATAACTTTTCCAACAATTCAATAGTTTGCTGAGAGCCCAATTTTGTCAGATGCTTTGTACCTGTTGAGATGATAATATGGACTTCCTCTCTTATTCTTTTGATATTGTTAATAATTATGGTTAATTTTTGAATGTTAATCCAATCTTACATTTTCAGGATAAATCCCACTTGGTCTCTTTATAGATTGCTGTCTTCAGTTTACTAATTTTTGTTGAGAATTTTTGCATCTATGTTCTTGAGGGCTGTTGGTCTGTAGCTTTGGTTTTTTTGTTTGTTTTGTTTTGTTTTCTTTGTAATGTCTTTGGTTGGTGTCAGAACAATGCTAGTCTCTAAAAGGAATTGTGGGGGCAGCCCATAGTGTGGTGGGTAATGTGGCTAGATCCCACATGGCCAACTATGCAGTTCAAGTCTCAGACCTCGCAGCTTGAAAAACATTCTAGGAGCATGTATGTGCATGTTCAAAATCCCAAAAGGAGGAAGATATGAAGAGGTGGGATTGTAGCATGGCCATTGTCTATGGGGGGTACTTTCTTACTTTCTCACTCTGTCTTTCTCTCTCTCTCCAGTGTATGCATCCTCTGGCAAATTATTTTTAGAAAATGAATTAGTTAAGTGTTTCTTCCTCCTCTGCCTTCTGGAACAATTGGTATAAGCTACTTTTTCCTTAAATATGTACAATTCACTAGTGAGATCATCTGGACCTGGCCTTTTTCTTTCTGGGAAGTTTAAAATTAAATTAATTAAAAATTATGAATTTTATTTTTTAATAACTGTAGGACTGTTCAGATGCTATATTTCTTGAGTCAGTTTTAGTAATTTATGTTTTTCTGAGTTTTTGTTCATCTTTATTGTCAAATTTATTGACATAGATATTTTTTGTGATAATTCATTATCGTCCTTTTATTATATGTAGGATCTGTAGTGATGTCCTTTATCTCATTCCTGATATTGGTATTCCATGTGTTCTTTTTTTTATTGATCATGCCTGCATTTCTTTATTTAAATATTTTTTAATTGCCAGAGGTTGTGTATGTGCATGGGTGGGGATGGGGGTGGGGGGGGAAGAAAGCATCCCCCAATGGGATGTGATCATGCCATGGTCCTTTCTCCATTTCTCTATCCTGTCAGGGTTTGGGACATGCATCGACACATGCCCAGTATGGATCATTATAAGTTTTACCAATTAAAAAAAAAATCTTAGAGAACCACTTTTGTGTTTACTGATTTTTGGTATATGTTCATTTTCTATCTCCCATTTTTATTTTTTTTTTTTTTTCTATTTGCTTTTATTCCTTGCAGTTTCTTTCTTTGGTCCATGTTGAGCTATTAAGTTGTTTGATAGTGTCACTTGGATTTTCCATATCATCAGAGATCTTTTATCTCCTTGCCTTGTCAGTTATTGTGAACTGAATATTGAAATTCTGTAACTTTGAATGTAGCTTTTCAGGTCTATCAAGTTTTGCTTTCTTTATTTTTAAACCCTGTTTTTAGTTACATACACACTTAGGATTATTCTTGATGAATTGCATTTATAATTATAAAATTTCTTTCTTTATGCCCAACAATATTCTTGTTCTGAAGTTTGGCTTGAATAATATTAATATAGCTACTAGAGCTTTCCTTACAATTTTGTATGTTTGCAATATATACACACCTATCTATATCTATATCTATATATATTTACGATCTTTTAATTTCCCTGTTTCTCTAGATTTTAAATGTTTTTTAAGTAGATTACATATAGTTGAATCTTACTTTTTTAAATCCAGTCTGGAAACCTCTGCCATTTTATACTTAATATAATTTTATGAGGTTGAGTTTAAATCTGCCATCTTATCATTTGTTTTCTTTTTATACCATATATTTTCTTTCCCTTTTCCATTTATTCTACCTTCTTTTAGACTGAGTATTTTTTCAAATAGTCTCTTTTCTCCAACATTGGCTTATCAATTATACATCTTTTGTTTGCTTCTATTTTGGTTTAGTTGTTGCTCTAGGGCAAGGGTCAGTAAACCTTTTATGTAAATAAACAATAGTAAATATTTTAGACTTTCGGAGTCATACTGTCTTTCTCACAGCTCTGCAGCTGTAGAGCTGTCATAGGCGTTACATGAATAAATAAGCTAGGCTGTATTCCAGTACAACTTTATTATAAAAGCTGGCATGGGCGACAACTGGCCCTTGGGTCATGGTTTGCCAACCCTGTTCTAAGTTTACAATATGAATGATTTAATACCATAGGCTGCCTTTAAATATTGCATTAGTTAACATATAATATTTTTAAGTCTTTTTCATTTTTTCTCACTTTTTGTGTAGTTTTTATTTTATTTTTTATTTTTACTTTAGCAAGTTCATTATCTTTTAAATTTAAATGACTCAAAATCCCTTTTAAATTTACTCACGTATTTACTGTTTCTGTATTTTTCCTTTCTTTGTACTGATTCAACTTTCCACGTGGTATCTTTACTTTTTTTCTTTTTTAATTTGTTAGAGGGCACTTGCACTTGCAAGAGAGAGACATGGGGTGGGAAGGTGGGGGGGGGGGCATCCCCAGGGAGGATAATCACACCACAATCCCTTCTCTTCCATTTTTTCCTTTGGGGATTTTAGGTCTCCACACATACGCACCTGGCAAGTTTCATAGGCTCCCAAGGCCAGGACCCAAACTGCTCAGTTAGCCATGCAGGATCCAGCTGCCTAATCACCATGCCATCAGCTGGCCCCTCTGGGTATCAGTTTTATTTTGCAAAAACTTCTCTAACATTTCTTATATTGCAGACCTGCTACCAACAAATTTTCTCAGCTTTTCTTTTTTCTGAAAATGTCTTTCATTTTCATCTTTTAAGACTATTTCATTGGATATAAAATTCTATGTTGACAACCTTTTTATTTCCTTTTAACATTTTAATAATGTTTGTTTTATTGTTTTCTGACTTGCATGATTTCTGACAAGTCTGTGAACAATTTTATTTGTGTTCTTTGTATATAATGTGTCTTTTCTTTCCTCTGTTTATTTATTTATTTATTTATTTTTAATTGGAGAGGTTTTTGCTATAGGGCGCATGCGCTTGCCAGAAAGAGAGAGACAGAGAGACAGAAAGTGAGAAATCACCCTCGAGGGGGGATGGCCATGCTGCAATCTCTTCTCATCCATTCTACTCGTAGGATCTTGGGCACGCACGCACACATTCCTGGCATGAGTTTAAGCCATCGGGTCCAGGACTTGAACTGCGGTCAACTACATGGGAGTCCAGCGACATAGCCATTACGCTAACTGCTGGTCCCTCTTCTGTTGATTTTAAGGTTTTGTGTTTATCCTGCCTGTGCTTCATCGAGCTCACTAGATTTGTGAGATATAGGTAGACAAATTTGGGAAATGTTTAAATTTGATATTAACTAATTTTTATATTTTAATAGTACTCATTTTTAGTATATATTGTTATTTGTTTATAAAAAATATTTATGATCCTTGCCCTAGAGCAAAGTATTTTTAAATATTTTTCTATGCTTCATTTTTTTTTTTTTAACTTTTGCTATAGGCCATGTGCACTCACCAGAGAAAGAGAGAGCAAAGAAAAGTGAGAAATCACCCCTCAGGGGATTGGCCACACGGCAGTTTCCTTCTTCTCCATTCTCTTTTCAGGATTTTGGGTATGCATGCACATACAAGCAGCATGTTTTTCAAGCTGCCTGATCTGGGATTCAAACCACACAATCAGCCAGGTGGGATCCAGCCACCTTACCCACCACACCACTGGCTGCCCTCCCATTTTTCTGGTACTTCAATTTACATTTTTCCCTCCACCTTGCCAGAGGGTACATGAGCCCACTAGAGAGAGACAGAAAGTGAAAGTGAATAAGTACCCCGCCGTGGCCATGCCACAGTCTCTTCTTTTCCACCTTTCCCTCCTTTTGGGATTCTGGGCACACGCACACATGCCCAGCGTGTTTTTTAATCCACCATGTCCAATACTTCAGTTACACAGTCAGCCATATAGGACCTAGCCACCTGGCACCACACCACAGGGTGGCCTCAATTCATATATGTTAAATTACTTAGTATTATTATCCTATTGGTCACTGACACTTTGTTCTTTTTTTCTTTCTTTTTGAATTTTCCAGAGGGCAGGTGCACTCACTAGGTAGAGACAGAGGGGAGTGGGAGGAAACATTCCCGTGTGGGACATGGTAGTGCCACAATTCCTTTTCCTCCATTTCTCCACCCTGTTGGGATTTGCGGTATGCATGCACACGCACCCAATTTGTTTGTCAAGCTGCCAGGGCTGCAATTCAGACTTTGTCATCAGCCATGTGAGTTCCAGCTCCCTTAAGCACCAGGCCTTGAGGCTGTCCTTGTTCTTTTCTGGTCTTTTTCTGTGCCTTAGTATGGAGAGTTTCTGTTGCTTGTTGACCTTTTCTTCTGGAATAGCTAACCTTGTTAATCTCATTAATGGATTTTTCATTTCAGTTACTGTCTTTTTTAGTTTGTTTTTGTTTTCTTTTGTTTTGTTTTGTTTTTGGTGAGAGAGAGATTTTTGCTATAGTCCACTTGGGCTCACCAGAGAGAGACACAAAGACGGAAAGTGAGAAATCATCTTCCGGGGGGATGGCCATGCCACAATCCCTTCTTTTCCATTCTTCTCTCAGGATTTTGGGCATATATGCACACGTGCCCAGCATGAGCTTTAAGCCACTGGGTCCGGGACTCAAACTGTGGTCAACTACATGGAAGTCCATCAACGTAACCATTACACCATCTGCTGGTCTCTCAGTTAATGTTTTTCATGTTTAAAAGGTCCATTTAGTTCTTTATCTTCGGTTTCCCCTGCATTTTCATCTGTTAATATGTAGCAAAATTAGTATCCTGAAACAACAAGCTTTATTATCGCACAAAGTTGGATGTCAGGAACCTGGGAGCAGTTGAGGTGAGATTCTCACTCAGGGTTGCTCTGAGGGTGTGGTCAGGTTGTTGATCTCTTCCAAAGGCCAGGGGATCTGCTTTCTTTCTTATTTTTTTCTTTGAGAGTATTTTTGCTAAAGGGCATGTACACTCGCCGGAGAGACAGAAAGCAAGGAATCACCTCTGAGGGGGCATGGTCACACCACAGTCCCTTCTCCACTTTCCTCTTGGGATTTTGGGCATGCATGCACATGTGCCTGGCATGAGTTTCAAGCCACCGGGTCCAGGACACGAACTGTGGTCCACTGTGCGGGAGTCCAGTGCCTCAACCACCTCGCTACCTGCTGGCCCTGCATCTGCTTTCACTCATTGGGCCTTGGCAGTAGGCTTCATTTTCTTGCCCTGTGGACCTCTCAGTAGGGTTGCCTCAGTGTCTTCACTACATAGCATCTGGCCTCCTCACAGTGAGTACTGAGTAAGAGAGGAAAGAAACAGAGAGCCAGCCAAAGATGGAATCCATGGTGTCTTTTATAAGCTGAACTTGAAAGCGGCACATCATCACTTCTGCCATTTTCTGTTGACTGCATAGCCAATGCTGACAAGAAGTCATTGGTCGTTGTGGTGTGTGATTTCTCATAGTTTCCCAGGTAGAGAGGCAAAAGAGCTTTTCACATTTGTGAAGTATGTCCAGCTGGAGGGTGCTCTGGGACAAAGGCCCTATGGGACTGGAACCTCACCCTTACCTGCTGCCTCATTAACTTCACATACTGCTGATGCCCATGTCTACAGCCCTCAGAGGACCATTTTTCTAAATAGCCCAAGGCCACTCCAGCTAAGGCAGAACCCCTGGGGTCTGGGTTCAGAGACGAGCAGTCTGACCTGGTGAGATGAACAGTCATCTGTAGGTATCTCGTCTTGTTTCTAATCATTGTTGCTATTTCCACTTTTTGCTATATAAAGTGTTAAACACGTGTATATAAAAGAGCATCAAGAAATCCCTGTGTATGGAGTCCACAGGTGGCATGGAGGTTAAGGTACTGGATGTCTCACAGTCAACTGTGCAGTTTGAGTCCTAGACCTGATGGCCTGGAAATCATGCTGGGCACATGAGTGCGTGTGCCCAAAATCCCAAGAGGAAAATAGGGAAGGGATTGCAGCATGGCTGTCCCCCTTCGAGGGTGATTTCTTACTTTCTTCTCTCTCTCTCTTTCTCTCTCTCTGTCTCAGTCTTTCTGTGTGTGTGTGTATGTGTGTCTCTCTGGTGAGCATACACACTTATAATGAAGAAAAAGAAAGAAAAGAAAAGAAAAATCTCTGTGTATCCAGCTAAGTCTGCTTCACTCTTTTTTTTTTTTTTTTTTTTTTTGGAGAGGTTTTTCGCTATAGGGCGCGTGCGCTCACCAGACAGACAGAGAGAGACATAGAGACAGAAAGCGAGAAATCACCCCCCAGGGGGGATGGTCACGCTGCAATCCCTTCTCCTCCATTCTCCTCTCGGGATCTTGGGCACGCACGCACACGTGCCCGGTGTGAGTTGTAAGCCACCGGGTCCCAGACGCGAACCGCGGTCGACTACGTGGGAATCCAGCGACATAGCCATTACGCTAACTGCTGGTTCCCAGTCTGCTTCACTCTTGATGCCAGCTCCGGGTACTACATCATTTCAACTGTAACCTGTGAACATTCTAGTATTTATTTCTAAGAGGTCGATGACTCTTTATAGCCTTAACCAGCATCATATTTCACAGCATGAGCAGGTCTTGGTAAATGAAGACATGGAGAAAGCGACAACATTGGGGGTGACACATGAGCAAAGGAGAAAAGGGACAATGTACATGGTGTCAGACCAGACAGCAGGGCTCCAAGGGGTGTCAGGGCCTTGGGCCACAGCTGATAGAGTTGGGGCCTGAGCCCGCAGAGAGGGCGTTGTTGGGCTGGTTTGCAGTGACCTGTGCTCATGGAAACAGGAGCATCCAGGCTGATCATCTGTCCACACCTGAAGTCACTGACGAATGGCCTACTGTGCCCCCTCACGCCTTTGCCCTGAATGTGTGTGGGCACAGACCTAGGCACAACATGTTACATGTTAATCTTTAGATATACGTGGCTTACATTTTACGAAAATAAGACCGTGTTATCTATACTAATATACCAATCTGCTCAAGCTGCCATGAAAGAATAGACGGCAGCTTAAACCACAGACATATAGTTTCTTACAGTTCCAGAGTCTGAGAGTGCAAGACCAAGGTGCCACCAGGGTTGGTTCCTGGTGCAGGCTCTACTCCTGGTTGCAGGTGACAGCCTTCTTGCTGCATCCCTGCATGGCCTTTCTTCTGCGTGCATACAGAGAGAGCACTCGTGTGTTTCTTCCTCTTCTTATAATAGCCTTGGCCCTGTGGGACGAAGGCCTATGCTTATGACCTCATTTAACTTGGTTATCTCCTTAAAGGTCCTGTCTCCAAATACAGTCACATTGGGAGTTCAGTATTTGGATTTGTGGAGGACGCAATTCACTCCATAAGAATGGCTGGGCATGCGCCTTACTTGTTTCACTGAATGTGTATGATAGGTGTTCATGAAAGTCTGCATGTATATACGAACTGTATGTTATACATAACATGTGATTTTATGTAGACAGTATGGCATTATACCTGCTGGGGAGTCTTTTTTGCTTGGAAACTTTGTCTCACCCCCTCATGGCCCATGGACGCCACTGCCTGGTCTCTCTGCATTCTTCTCTGCTCTATTGGAAGGTTCAGAGTAGCAGGGACTCCATTGAGCAGCCAGCGGAGGTTGCACAGAGTTTACTATTTCAGACTTGCCCACAAGGGTGAATGCCCATCTTCCTTCCCTTTCTCCTGAAACTTGGAGCTGTTCTTAGTGGTATTTCTAGTCCAGCGGAGGGGCAGGCTGTCAGCCAGCTGAGGAGTGTTTTCTTTTTGGTCCCTTGGCTCCTGCTTCTGCATGAGCTGGGCAAGTTCACCGCAGTTCCTGATTAGGTGCTCAGCAGGCCTCAATGAACACAGCATGAGCTCCAAGTGCAGATGTGGAGTGGACAAGAAGGATGAGACAGAGAAAGCCCCTCTTCTACCCCCCAGCCAGTCGGGGCCTGGAGAGTAAGAGACCATGGCTCTTCTGGAGGCAGCTGGGGTGGCAAAGGTAGCTGTTCTTAGCAGTCTCTGATTGGAGCAGAAGGAAGGGATCTTCATCCAGGCAGGGGCCAGGATGATCACTGGGCACTTGAGGAGCTTGTCACAGTTATACTTGCCTAGCCCACCCTGCAGAGGAGGAGGAAACCCAGCTCCCCAGATTTGGGCCTGATTCAGCCTGCGGCCCCACCCCACACTGAGCAGAGGCATCAAAGGAAGCGCCCAGCAGCTGAAGGTGGCCGGGGCTGGAGTTTAGTGGTCCTCATTGGCTGCAGCACCAGAGATATCCCTCTGTCCCCTAGCCTGTCCTTCCCCCGCCCTCGCCTTTATTTCCTGCTACTTGGATCCCTGCAGTCCTCCCCTCCTTGATCAGTCCTCCCCTTCATGTGCGTTGAGTGCCCAGGCAGGAGGCCGTGGCCCCGCTGATCCACACAAGGCTCCAATTGAACAGGTAGCAGGTGGTGTGTTGCAAGATGTTTTTCCTATCCCAGGTCAATTCCTAAGCCCGCCAGGCAATCGATGAGTAGCTGCCTGTCTCTGGGTAATGCTCATCTGTGAGAGCAACTCAATACCCCTTTTATATTTTTAAGGAAACCGTACTCAGCCGCATGCTGTGCAGAACGTGATCGGATTCCCAGGATCAAAGGCCGGTCCTTCTAGCTCCTCCTCCTCTTCCCCTCCCTGGAGCTCCTGGTCCTGAGACCAGAAGCGCTCCTCTGTGCCCAGCTATGACACCTTCTCCTGTGATACCTCTTAGCCTTCCCTAGCCACGTTAATCCCTATATCCTTTGTACAGCGATATGGCCCTTTCCATGTGGTGGCAGATTGTCAGCTTGTGTGCCCCACCTAGGTTCAGAGCACCTTGAGGAGGGGACCAGCTCTCACCATCTTTGCACTGTGACAGCCTCTCTACACAGACCTCCAGCACCAGCCACTGTCTGCTGAACAGCCTTGTCCTCCTCTTCTGAGCAGGTGTCCCTACAGAGCCTGGAATGCTGTGTGCTGGGATCCCGGCCCCACCATGTTCTTTGCTCCCACCTACTGGATGGCCAGACCCCCTAGGTCCTGATTCTTCCTGAGGGATAAGCACAGTATCTTACTCCCCTTCATTGGCCAGGTCTATGAAGCACTGACTTGCCCAGCACAGCAGCAGGCTAGCCTGGTCCTAATCCTGCCCCAGTCCTAAGCCTGGCCTCTCAAACCTCCTCCTCACTCTGAACTGACAGGTTTGCCACCATTGACATTCAGCCATGGTTCATTTGAGGACTGGGACTCCCTGAGCATACCCTGTTCCCCCAAAGTACTGGGCTTTGGGGCCACCTCTTGGGGTTGCATGGATGTGGATATGTCTCTCGGAAGATAATGTCTAACTCTTAAAGGACTGAAGAGGTGTCTGAGTCACTGCCCTTACAGGGGAGCACAGAGGCCCAACCCCCAGATAGGGGGCAGATGGATCAGAGAGGGATGCAAAGAGGTGGGGGATATGGTGAGGGAGGTAGCAAAGGTCAGCTGGCCTGTTCCTGGGCCTCAGTCGAGGAACTTCTCACGCACTCAAGCACCCCTGGGCCTCCCAGCCTGGCCCTCTTAGACCAGAGGCTCCTTGTCCTTGAAGAAGATTCCAATGTCTTTGCCCCAAAAGCTGAGGACTGCCCAGTTTTTCAGCCACTCCCCATGCACCCCACCACACTGTTGAGCGCACTCCCCACGTACCCTGTATATTGGCTCTCCACTCCCCACCTGAGGAGTTTGTACCCATGCAGAGCACCCTCACCCTGCCCAAATGTCGCCTTTTCCTTGACACTACCTGATGACTCCTCACAGAGCCAGTTGCCCCTATTCTGGGCTCCCGTGGCACTCCTCTCTAGCCAGGCACGTGTGAGCCGTGGACAAGACTCCTTGCACATGTGTGAGGAGGGGGGCTCTCATCTATTCTTATGAAGGAGAAGCTGAGGCACTGGGGGAGACTAAGCCAGGATTGGAACCGGGCCCCTAAACCCAGGGTCAGCTCTCAGCTCTCACCTCTCCCTATCGTAATTCAGTCATTTCTACTGTGGGGACTTTCTTCTCTTGAGTTCTGATTGGGATGAAGTTCCCAAAGTGGGATTGCTGGATCAAAGGATATGACCATTTTTCTATTCATGACAGGTGTTGGTTTTTTTTTTTTCTTTCCCTTGTGACACAATTCCTACCCCTGGTTGTTTTAATTTACCTAAACTTTGACACTTTATTGACATTCATCACAGCCTCTTCTAAACAGAATGAGTCTTACTGACTGTGAGTCCAGATCTATGAGGGAAGGAGGTTCAGAACCTTTGTTTACTGTTCAAGAAGGATTTGTGGGCCTAGATGCCACATGTGGGCCTAGACCTGTACTGTTCCTGGCACTGGGATACAGGTGAAGAGTCCCTGCCTCCAAGAGGCCTCAGCCCAGGAAGGTCCTGCCACAGGCTGAGTTCCACAGGTGATGTTCAGCTAGATTCTGTCACCGAGTAAAAGCTGTTTAGTATAAGTTAGTGCAGTTCCCCTGCTGTCAGGGCCAGCCCTGGATGGACATTGGGATGAACATGAGTGAGATGGAGCTGGCTCCACTAAGTCTAGTGTCAATGAGTGGAAGGTGAACCAGTGGGGTCCCATGGAGGGGACCCAGACTCAGTGAGGCAGCACACCCAGTGGAGGGGAGGCTCAGCCCACCGGAGCCCATCTGCTGAGCATAATCAGCCATCTCAGTGTTGTATAGAATCCCCAGTGGGATCTGTCCACTACATCGCTGGTTCTTGCAGGGCATGTCCGCCTTGCTGCAGCCTCTCTCTGGCATGGGGCAGGAGCCTATGCACGTTTCAGATCCTGGGGTTGGGGGGGGTGCTGTGTCGATTCCCCGTCCATGCCACCTCACAGAGCTGCAGCAGCCTGCCGTGGGAAGGAGAAAGAGTGGGAAGCGTTGCTCAGCAGTTGTGTGTCTCGGAGACAAAACACTGCCTCCTTGTTTTGACTTTGGAATTATGTCCACCCCTGCATTCTCTGACGTCAGACAGGAAGGAATGCCAGAGGAGTGCCGCTTTGTGAATCAGCTGAGAGGCCAGCCTCTTCCCTCCCTCAGGAAAAGCTGGACTACAGCACAGCCGTGGCCTGTCTGATTTGTGGGGTCTCCTTGTCCCAGGTAGGGCCCTGACCATCAGGGCCCACACTGGGTTCGTTCCTTCCTCACTTCCATCCTGAGGTTAATGGCCTCTTGCTCCATGGCCAGAGAAAGAAAGAATGTAATCTGCCCTGTCAGCTTCATAATTCTAGGAAAAAGAAGCTCAGAGAGTCATTCCACCCCAACTTTGAGCAGATGCTAAAAACAAGCCATAACTCTGGTCAGAGATGGTGCAGGTGAGGGGTGAGTAAGATTCACCTGTTTTTGACCCAGCAAGGGTCTGCGTCTGCAGCCAGAATACACGAACCTAGCGCAGGATCTCATCTCATTCAGCATTCTGCCTGCGATGGCACTTACGCCTAACGCTGCTGAAGGAGCTATAAAAGGTACCGACCATGCGCTTAATCATAGCAGGGCATTTCACCCTGACCCCAGCCAGCATCGGTCTGAGCTGGGAAACCTGGGAATTGATAGCTGCCTGCGTCCGTCTTCCAGCTGGAGGGAGGCCTGGAGCTCTGCAGAGACTGGGCCGCACTAATGGACTAACCGCAGCATGGCTCCTCAGTGGGGACAGTTGCAGGGGCAGGGGGGAAACTAGGACTCTTTCCTGGAGCTGTCCATGAATGGCCCATGCTAAACACACAGTCCACTGCAATGCCTATTAAGGTTGGCTTTCCGTAATTACAGCAAATTGATACTATTTCTCCTACTCTTGGCACTTTCCAAAGAACTTTCTTACCCTGTTTTCGCATTTGATCTACTCTGCTACCTGAAGTGGAATGTCAGCCAGGGGTTGTCATCCTGGAGTTACAGTGAGGATAGAGTGAGGCCTCCAGGGCAGTAACCAGTCCCAGGTCACCTGGGAGTGAAGTGCCAGCCTGGGTCTTCTTGGAGCCTGATGCCCACCCCAACATGATTCTTCCTGGCATTCGGGAGAGCCAGATGGAATGCCCAGGACCGGGACCAGCGAGAAGCATCACCTTCTCCTGGATCTCCCCCACGAAGACCCCATGTAAGTGCCAGCCACGTCCACTGGGCTTCCTGACTTCCCAGACATCTTCACGAATTCACCATGCTCCCTGCTTCACAGGGAGGCTTTATGGCATAAAGAAGAGAGGCAGCAGGGGCTGAGGGCCGTGCCAGTTCTGTCCCTGACCTGTGTGGGGCCTGTGCAGGGCTCTACTCTGTCTGCATGGGGGTCCCTTCTTCTGTCCTGGGAGCTGTGGGCTTTGACTCCCACCATGCTGCTGCCTATCTATTTGCCCACCCTCCTTCCCGCCTGAATACTGTGCTGAGGCTGGAGCCCTGCCCAGCCCCCAGCTCCTTTGAGGGAGGCCCTGTGGTATGAGACATAAGGTACAGCACCATTTCCCCCAATACTAAAACGAACCAGAGCTCCTCAAATATGGGACGAGAAATATGTAGGATGCGCCTGGAGCATATTTGTCATACTAGTAGCAAGGAAAATTTCAAAGACTGCTGGAGTCACATTGAAGGGACTCACGCAGCAACTTGAAAAGGCTCCCAACTGACCAAAGATGAGAATATTTGAACCAAAGTCAGACTGTAACTTCAGTGGGAACCAATATGTCTAAATCCTTGAGTTCAGAGTAGTGCAAAAAAAAGCTTGGTCACCTCTAGAGGATGCTAGGAACTAGCTCATTATTTTGATAAATAGTAGATAAATGCAGAGAATTGAGTATTTATCCTACCTTTCCTATATAATTTCTGTATTTTAGTAACCAAATAGATAATTTGGGAAAATTTCTCTTTAAAGAAAATCCCAGTAAATAAGATTGATAGAATAGCTGTGTTTTTCAAGCCCTGATGACTTTGGATATGGACAGAAATCACTAATAGCCGCTGACATTACAAAAAAAGAGAGGCCTGGGTCTCGCGTGCCTTGTGCTATAGAACCACACCATCTATGAAGTGTTTTTGCCCCCAAAGTCCACTGTGATTCCAGCCCCAATCTAAATCCCAGTCATGGCAAAACCTGGGACAGGAACACGTGTTAACTCCATGGGGCAGCAACTGGCAGAATGAGGCTGGGGACATCCCACACAACAAATTTTGGATTCTCCAATGAATAAATGAGCCATACCTAAAGCCCATTTAGACCTTGTTTTGAAGAAACTGGTGTTTAAAATTGGAAGCCAATGGGGGAAATTTGAATGTTGACTGGATGTTGGACTTCATGTCTATTGTGGTGTTGCAGCTTTTCACAGTAATTTCTTTCAGACCTGCAGACTGAAATATCTGCACACTGCAGGGCAGGATACCAGGGAGTATTCAGGGGCGAGAGCAACAGTGGTGGGGACAGGACATAGAGCAACAGTCGGGACATAGATCACTTAAGATTGGACGTGGTCAGAAGTTGCTGACACTGTGTAGGTAGTGGGTAAACTGGTTTTTTTTTTTTTTTTCATAATAAAAAGTTAATTTTTTTTTTTTTGAGAGGTTTTCGCTATAGGGTGCATAGAGACAGAAAGTGAGAAATCAGTGGTCAAATCCCTTTCCTCCATTCTCCTCTTGGGAAACGCACACGCGCCCGGCGTGAGAAGCCACCGGGTGACGTGAACCGCGACTACGTGGGAGCCAGCGACATAGTCATTACGCTAACTGGTGGGAAATGAAGGACCAGCAGGTGGCGTGGTGGTTAAGGACTCCCCACATTTCTGACTGCAGTTTGAGTCCTGGGCCTGGCGACTTAATAATCACACCAGGTGCATGTGTGTGCATGCCCAAAACCCCAAGAGTAGACTGGAGAGAAGGGATTGTGACATGCCATCCCCCTGGAGGGTTATTCCTCCCTTGACCCGTCTCTGCATCTTCCTTTCTCTCTCCAGTGAGCGCACACACCCTATAGCAAACACACTTTAAAAAAAAAAAAAAAAAAAAATGAAGGCCTCTGGCTCAAGTCCGCGGCTGCCTCCATAACCTGAGCCTCAACAACTGTGAACCTCCCTCCTGGGCCAGCATGAGGAGACAGGAGACACCTATGTGAAGGGCTTAGCATGGCAAACCCAGAAAAGGTATCTGTCACCTGATCTCACAAAGCCCATGAAAAAGGCCATCATGGGATTTTAGGGAGACCACTTTCTGGGGCCTCTGCGGTCCATATGGGGAAGGTCAGTCTTGCACCAGTTGAGCTCAAGTTAGTCTGGTGTCACTGTGGGCCTATCAGTGCAGAGAGGGTTGTCACCTTTGTCACACCCAGCACCTGAAGACTCCTGTTGTTCTGTTGTCTGTGTGCCCATTCTCCCTTGTATTCCTTAGATTTCTAACTCAGAAAACAGTTACCAAGTGCCTGCTGTATTGTCCTCACCTCCTCTCCTGGTACTGCCCTGAATATTTAACGTATGCATTATTGCTTAGCCCCTTGCAGTAGGCACATGTGCCCATTTTACAGATGCTGAAAGGTCTATTTGCTGCCCAAGGTCACATAATTACTAGATACAGGAAGGAGAGCCCAAACTCCAGACTGAGTCCTCATAGGACTAGAACTGGCATTGGGCTGCCTGTGTGGGTGACTGAAGGTGTGCTTACACTCACAGCTGTCTGTCTTTTCCAAAAACATCAGTCATTCTGCCCTTCCCTGTGCTCTTCCCAGGGAGCATCCCAGTGGGCTTACCTGGCCCACCCAGGATCTCCCTCTCGGCCTTCTGTTGGGGGAAAGCAGAGCCAGACAGTAGTTAAGGCAGTGAAAACAGACTCTGCTCAGGAAATGTGGCAAAGGGGATGGGCTACTTCGGTACAGTGCTGGCCTCAACCCCAACGCAGCATGGACAAGTGGGACTGACCGCCATGAGCAGAGTGGGCAGAGGGAAGATATCCATTTTAGGAACTGTCAGGGTGAGGGGAGTTCATTTAGCACCTGTCCTCCATTAACACTGGAAACCTTACTTTTCCCTGCCTACCCAATAGCCAGCTGTCCCTAATAGCCTCTCAAGGAATGGTTTTTAAAGAACATTTGAAACTACAAACTGTCTGTTAGGTTTTCCGTAACCTCACTGGGTGAGGCTGCCCCCACTATGTCTTTTCCCTGCAGTTTGCTGACTGTCCTCTCCTGGCACCATGCTCAATGTGTCCTGATAGCACTGGTGTTGCTCCTGGGCAGGGGCTCTGGCAGGAGTGGAAGCCCATGCTACCAGCCAGGAGGCCAGAGCGACCTTGGCAAGAGTGGACACAGCCTCAGCCCTGGTGGTTCAGCTTCCTGGGGTATCCAAGCTGCCTGATGAATGTATGATGGAGCCCATGTCAACCCTGGAGCCCTCTTTGGTACTGGTTTTGAAGGGCAGGCAGGAGGCCCCTGAGGGGCAATATCAGTCTCACTATGGAGGGGCACTGGGCAGAGGAAGCACAGACGGCCCGACAGGGTGAGGGAAGCCCTGAGCCCCTGGGCCTCCATTGTGCTGTCTAGGTTTGGATCTGTAAAGAGAAGCCGCTAATGGTATTGTGCTGGCATCTGGCAGGGCCTCAGGAATCAGAGATCTTGCTCTGTCCCATTTTCCCCTCCTCATGGCCTTTTTCACCCCTTGGTTTCAGAGCCACTGTATTCCTGCCCTTCCTCCTTCTTTGTCTCCTTCATTCCCAAGCATGGGATCCCCACCCCCGCACACACACACACACACACACACACACACACAGCCCCATTCCTTCCAAGAGACTGTGGCCTGCTATGAACACCAAGCACTTTTGCCAAATGTCTAGGTGGATCCCTGACCAATCCAGGGGGAACCAGAAGCATGGCTAATGAGCCCCTCAGCCCCGCTGGCCAGAACTCCAGGCCCTGGATTTGCAGAAGAGGTGGTGCATTGTCATCAGTGCAGGAAGCCAGCATGTTGGGTGGGAGCTACAGCACCTGGCCTGGTGTCTGACACGGCCGTGCATCACTGCTGCACAGGCCTCCTGCTGATAGTTCTATGTGACGATTGGCACATGGGGTCCATCGTTCTACCCAGGCTCTTGGCTCAAGGTCAGGCCTGTTTGCCAGCACTACGGCTGGGTCTCCAACACTTCACCAACCAAGTGTGGGCTCCAAGTCTGCCGCAGTACTGCCAGGTGGTAGGTGGGTAGGGAAGGCAGGGTGAGGAGCACTCTCTTGACTTGTTAACTGCCTGAGCCTCAGCAGTCATTTGTTGATCACTTGGCCTCTTCCTGGGCTCCACTCTGGAACCCTGAACTGCACAGCCTACCTCAGTGGGTTGGCCTCTCTGGACTGGCCCTGTTGGCTGTCTCAACAGCGGTTTACTTGGAACTTCCCCATCCTATGTGAGGCAGCCAGTGGAGCTGTCCTGGGTCTGGTGCAGCCTCACGTGCTGCAGTGACAGACCCCACCAGCTGAGCTGCACCAGGTAGAGTAGGAGCCTGTGATTCATGGAGCTGGCACTGCCATCACCACGGCAGACTGTGGTCCTCCTGGTTCCTCTCAGCTCATATTAGTGCGACGGTGCTAATTGATGATCGTAACTCATTACAAACTCACTCTAATTAAATTACCCATCGGTGCCTAGGAGATTAATGGCACAACCAGGTTACAGCATGATTGCATTTAGTCTTGTCACATTTTCTGTGATTTTTTTTTTTTTTAAGTCCTGTGGTGAAGAAGACTAGAGAGAAGAGGTGGGTGTTTAGAGCAGTTAGAGGCCTGGAGCGGGCTATGTGCCTCAGTCAATGTGTATGTGCCTGGCCCAGGCCTGGGGATCCCTTAGGAGTTAAGGAACCTAGGCCATGGGTTGAGCCCTTGAGGATTGAGAGACAAATTAGCAGAAGGCCTAAAGTGTGTACCAAGGTGACACTGTGACTGCATGCGGATGCTTACTAGAGATGTGAGTTCTCAGGCCCCACTCAGACTTACTGACTTTGAACCTATACCTGCCAGGGTCCTGGGGTGGTCCACACATGTGAGTGTGTGTGATGAGGCAGCTGGTGTGATGAGGCAGCTGGTCTTTACTGCTCAGCTTTGCAACAGAGTGGGGAAGAAGCCCTATGTCCTCTGTGCAGGTTGTTCAGTGTGGGGGCTCATATGGCAGGGCCCATGTGCTGGGGAGTATTACACTGCTATGCCTGTGGGGGGTGGGTGCTCATGTGCTGGGTATCACACTGCAGGCCCCTACGTCAGGGGCTCACACTGATGGAGCCATGCGCTGGAGGCGGGGCGGGTGGGGGGGATGATTACTGCACTGGGCCCATGGCCAAGGCCCCTTCAGCTGCCATGAAGGTTCCTCACTCATACCTCCCTGCTGGGCAGGCCAGGAAGTCATTCTGATATGCAGAAAAGGATGTCCTGGAGCAAGGTGATCGTGCTAAGCAACCATGTCACCTGCCCACCTTGGAGCATGCGGGAAATCCCCGGCGTGTCAAGGATGCTGGGTGGCTCCCAAATCACAGACATTATGAGAGAGCTGCAGAACAAGCCCTGACTTACATCTTTTGCTTAGGCCCCTGTGTAAAGTGCTAGTTAAGCGCTCTGCTCTTGCCAGCCTGGCCGTCAGCACTTCTGTGAATTATTTCTGAAAGCACAGGCGTAGGACGAAGCCCTGGCCTCACTCTGCCTAGGTAGCACCTCTACTGATGGGTCCTGTGTCTCCCAGAAGGCGGGGGATCTGCCAGTGGACAGCCTTTTGGAGATGGAAGGTGACCCTGCCTTTGGGCCACAGTGACCCGGGCAGAGGCTCAAAACTCCCAACAGCTTCTGAAATGGAGCACCTATTTATTCATGTATCTCTTTTGAAGGGCCATGGAAATCTCACAGTCCAGTGATTCATCTTTGAGAGAATCACCTGGTTCTAACATCTGCCAAGGTGATCATTATGACTTAGCAGTGGGCGTTGGAAAGGCCACAGTAGATAGAAAATGGATTCTCTTGATTCATGGAGGTGGCTTCATTCAGATGGCATGGAAGGTAGGGGGTAAGAGACTTCCTGGCTTGGCATGTTGCGTGCAGGCCTAGCACACACGTGAGGGTTCCTCACTCACACGTCATAGTCCTTCTGGACCCTTAGCTGCAGTTGTGGTATTTGCTCTTCTTCCTGCTCGTTTGCCCCTGGTTGCCATCACTGCACCCCAGTTCCTTGTAGTCCATTCAGCCTGAAATGCCCAGTTGTGCCCCTAAGTGTGAACTCGGAATCTTCACTTACAGCTGTGAGAGCCCAGAAGGCCCAGTCACTGCTATGTCTGCTCGTACTGTGCCAACCTCCTGGCACACACTGGAGAAGGTCCAGGCCGATTTCAAGATGACACCTGGATGCTCAGCAGCACCACAGTCCTCCCAGCCCCTCCCAGCTGCCATATCGGCACTTCAGGGCACGCACGCACTCGTTCAGAGCTCCTTTGAGGGGCCTCCAGGCCCTAGAGGAGCTCCCCTAGCACTTGGTCTGTGCAGATCCTAACTGGAGGCTGGCAGGGTGGGGTGGATGCTGAAGAATCAGAGTGTCAGAGTAGGGTTTTGGTCCAGTTCTCTTGCCATGTGATCTTGGGCAAATCGCCCACCTCTTCTTAACCCCTCCTCCCAATGCCACTGAGGGGTCAGGGGCACAGATGTGTGGGAATCCCACTGTGCACACCTTGGGCTGGGCTGCGCAGAAGGTCACAGTGAGGTCCTGTACCAAGCCCCAGGCACAGCAGTGATCATACAGGAATCAGGAAATGGAACTTACAGCCTGCCCCCTGCTACACACAGAGCAGTGTATGCCTGGCAGAACAGAGTGCCAGCTGCCCGAAGGATGGGGACACAGGATTTCATGGAGCCAAGTGTCACTCCTTATTCTTAGAGGTAGGGGGAGAGGTACGCAAAGACCTTGTTTTAATTATGTGATTCTTATCTGGGCAGAGACTCTTAAATGCATTGTAATCTATTTTTAATAAGTCATTGGAACAAGCTCAGCTTGGTTAATGTCCAGAGCTGATAGTTGGGTGTTCCGCCCACTGGACCCTTTGATGAAGGCCCTTTCACCACGGCTGTCCTTCACTTCTCCTTCCCAGCAGTCCTACAGAAACCTTGTTTTAGAGGGTGGGAAACAACGGCCTTGCCAGCCCTTCTGTTTCCTGCCCTTGGGAAGCCTCAGCTGGCTGCGGTGCCCAGAATGAGAATTGGGCCCAAGCAGCAGGTAGAATTACAATCAGGGTCCTCCTGAGATATCCTGGGTCTGGTGGAGATGGAAAGCAATGTCCACACCCCTTGGTCCCCCTGCAGTCCCATGAGTTGAGTGCTAGCAGCAGGATGAGCTCTGTACTTTGCTCTTCTAAAGGACCAAGTGGACAGGGCTCCCAGGGGCAACCAGAACACCTGGAGGCCCCAAGGGAAGAAGGGATGCTGCTGCTCGCACCTCCACACAGGGCCTCAAGGGCAGTCTGCCCCCTGTCCCAATCCCCCCACTCTGCTGGAACACCTCCCATGACTGTCAGGCACCACCTGCTGCATCTCCACCCCCACTCCACCCCCTGTGGCTGTCAGCCCCTAAGGCCTCTGGAATTATGTTGCTGAGGACCAGCAGCATTTGTGTGTCCCTGGCACACAGCCTGGTGATGCCAGTGGCAGAGGAGTCCTTTCACAAGGTTGCATATCTGCAGCGCTGACTGCTCCCACCAGCTTCAGGCTTCTGCCTGCCTTAGTTTCCCCTTCTCGCCCTGGCTTGGTGAAGATTCCCAGGCTCTGGAGCTTCCACTGACCGCCTTTGTGGTAAGGAGGCCAGGCCACAGAGGCAGTCAGGCTTGTCATTATGTTGCTATGCCATTGACACCCCTCTAGCTCTGAAGCCTCATTTCCTCACTGGCACACAGAGCCAACAGCATCTGCATTAGAGGGACTGTCATGTGCACTAAGCCAGTTGCCCAGCCTGGGACAGGTGCCCGTGCAGAGCCTGGCCCACACCAGTGCTTCCCAGGTGTGCCTTAGCTCCTGCTGGACCAGCCCCCATGGTTTCCCGGCTGCACAGCCCTGCCTCCTTGCCTTCCAACCCTGCCTCGTGGCATCTTCACAGGTCTGGTCATGGCGTTCCCTAACGGAAGGCCCTTGGACTCCCTTCTAGCTCAAGGAACAAACATGGCTGGTGTTACAGCACATCTCCGCCATGTTTCACCTCCTCCCTGACTCAGCTCTCATTGTCGAGCACGTCTTGGCTCAGCCAGCAGTGGGTGCTTGGAAGTCTAAAGAATCAGGATTCCAAATGCAGGCCTTGAATGGACTTACCCTTGTCAGCCTTGTCTTAGAGAAGGGAACCATAGGGACCCATTGTTCCTGAGCCCAATGACCCAGGTACCTGGCGCCTGACTACCCAGGCCCAGCCACAGTCCACATCTGAGGAGCACTTGGCATGAGCACCCCTGACCTCACCAAGTGTTTGGCTTGAAAGACCCTTGTAATCAGGCCACCAACCCTGTCCTGGGAACACCCTGTTCACATGTGAGGCACCATCTGCCTGGACCATGCCAGCTAGGCTGGTACCTGCTACACTGCTGGGCTGGACTGCAGGTCTCCTGGAGGTTTGGTGTCACTAGAAGCCATTGTCCAGCTCATAAAACTGTCAAACCTCTGGGTGCAGGACCTGCCTCTGCCATGGTCCCAGCCCAGGAATGGCAGACCAGGTGGTGCACCGGACCTGCATATAGGAGGGCTGATGTGAGAGAGAGAAAGCAGCCGCTTCATATATGCGCACAGCCCGTCTCTGGTTAGCATACTGCGAGTCTCCAAGGCAGCCAGTCCTGATTAACTGTGCAAACTTAATTAGTTCACATCAAAGTTTGTGGAAGGCATTCCTCAGGGGAGCTTGTGTGAACAGCCTCCGGTTACCAAGAGGACCAGATTCCACACTGAGGTGATGATATTAATATTGAATATCCCCTCCTCAGGTTCCAGTTTCTCCCTGCGTTGTAAAAAGACTCATCTTCCTGACTGGCTTCTCTGATGTGCCATTCTTGTAAATAATATTAAAACAATTTCTTCCACTGAAGGGATGGTGGGGATAGACGGCAGGCAAAGTGTCCTGAGGCACCCAGTCTCTGCCCTGTGAGGTCAGCACCAGTTCAAGGGACAAAGGAGGCTTTGCAGAATCTCTGGGGGTTCTTATCTGTCCCTGCCCACCTTCCCCAGGCAGAAACACCTTGGAGACCTGGTCTAGGCAGGGCCTTCTGGGTTCATGCCATCACACAGAGACACCTGTGAGCCTGTATGGGACAGCTGGGTGCTGAGCTACCCCTGCTACATGAATGAATCCTAGGATCACTTTCACCCTCGGGTAGGGACTCTCCAGAAACCTATGTCATTTGGGCAGGAGGAGGGTGCCTGGCATCGAGGGCTGTGAGCTTGGTGGGCGAGTAAGTCACACGGCTTCAGACTCTATCTTAAACGTTTAAGAAATGACTCCAATTGGCTCATTTGGTCACCTAATAAATATTTCCTCTTCCTAACAGATTCCCCAGTTACTAGGTATTTTGGGCACTTTTCAGATTCACCCTCTAAAGACTACCAGTCAGGAGGGGTGTTCAGAAGCCAAAAGTACTTTGGATAATGACATCCTAGCCAAGCCCTGCCCAGCCGAAGAAAAAGACCAGGCCTTTGACTTCTAGATTCCCTGGAACTCTGGCCCAAGGTAGGTCATCTGAGGCCCTGTCCAAAATATAGGCCTCAAGACCTGCCCCGCTGAGGGAGTTGGCACTGATTTGGGATACTGTCTGGCCTCTCCTGGGCATGTACCTGTCCCTGGGCTCTGCTAAACCTGCCCGTGGTGGCAGCAGGCAGAAGGTAGTCTACAGGTCTGCACCTAGGCCTGTGTAGACGGTCCAAGGCAGTGGCAATTAGGTGCCTTAGACACGGTGTGAAGGTGTATCTGCTCACCTCAAGGGCACAGACTCAGTCTGATACCTGCGTGGGGTCCCCTATTTTATATCCAGCAAGCGCTATCGGGCTCAGAGCCCGCCTCAGACCAGCAGACAGGCTTCGTTCTGTTGTTTTGTTTCTTCTGGATTTATTTTCATAGTTACTCTCTATTAATAGCAAGCAGTGTTTGTTTTCATTTTACAGCAATGATATTAAGCTTTCCTTTATACTAGGTTTGTTTAAGTTAATAAGGATAGTTGATTTAAAGAAAAGTATTAAGTAAATAACGGGCCTGTAGGCAGAGTGTTACCCTGATGACTTCATTTGGTAAACTGAGCCAAGCCAGCTCCTTCCCGTCTTGGCAAAGCCCTACAGAGTAGATCTGAGTAATTTCATTGTACAGTTAGGGATTGTGACATTCAGAAATGTTAAGAAACTCATGGTGCTAGGAAGGGGCGACACCAGGATGACTCAGGGTTGGTCCAGCTGCGAACCCAGTGCTCTGGAGCAAGTCCTCAGGCTCTTACTCCAAACAGGACCAGGTGGGGGGTGGGTGAAGGGGACACTGTGTCCTGAGGTTTGCCTTCTCCTAGGCCTGCAGTTCTCACCTGGGCTCCTTCTGCCTCCCAGGGGACACTTGGCAATGTCCAGAGATATTCCAGTGTCGCTCCTGGAGCAGTGCTGTGGGCATCTAGTGGACAGAGACCAGGATGCTGTCAGACACCTTGCAGTGAAGAATGATCCAGCCCTGAGGATGAGAGGCCCAGCCCTTGGGGAATTACCAGGCACCCCGAGGAGCTCCCTGAGGTCCTCTGAACATAGGAAGCTGGCTGAGTGATCCTGCCACAGCTGACCCAAGAGGCTCTGTGAACCCTGGGAGATCTTAGGGATAAGATGCGCTTCTCTGAGTCACTGAGTCATCTGCAGTGTGGCCGGACTCAGGGTACACCCCAGGCCTCTACATTCCTGGCCAGCTCCTGGGACCTGAGAGAACTTGAAGAAATGACACTTTTCAGTCTGTTTTTTTTTTTTTTTTTTTTTTTTTTTATCTTAGTTGGTCCTCATAGCAGCCACATTTTAGCAGAGAAAGTGAAGACTCAGAGAGCTAGAGCTGCTCGTCCAGGGCTCAGCTGGGAGGACAGGTCCGAGTCAGACCTTATGCCCTGCTGTGTGTCCACAGGGACATTTCTGTAAATGGGCCCCCAGGTGCCTGAGGAAGCCTATGCAAGTATGTGGTCCACACAGGCCTTCAGGAGCATGGGGCACTGTGTTCTCACCAGCTTCTTCCACACAGGACCCTCCCCTTTGTCAGTCCGATAAGAAATGTGCTCAGGAACACAACAGCTGTCTTCTGAGCACTTGCACCTTGCCAGGACCTCTGCCAAGGCATCCGTGGCAGCTACTGTTGTCCTATCTCACAGCTGAGGAGACCAGCGCATAGCGGGGTAGCGACTTAGCTGTTGTGGAACTGGACTTGAGCCAGTGAGATGTGCCAGGGCCTGCGCCCCTGCAGGAGCCCTGCACTGTGTCTGCTGCCCTCCTGAGGAGCTTGCTATCTGGAGGACTGCCCAGCCAGGCCCAGTGTTCTTGCCCATACTCTGTAGCCTGTCAAGGTTCAGCAGTTCCCCACACACTTCTGTGTATTCTTGTCTCTGTGCAAAGGAAATTAGGTTCCAGAGAGGATGAGGTTCCCCAGTGGCACCTGTGGAGGCTGGTCCTATCCCAGGCCTCCAAATGCAGAACCTCCCCACCCCCGCCCCAGGCACCCCACTTGGTTTTCACCTCTACCAGCCCGTGATGGTCACATATGGGCCCTGGGAAGGCAGTAGATGACCACTTCTTCTCCCCCGTGTTTTCACCAGCCTCAGGCAGTGTCCACCAGGCTGTCTCTCAACCTACCGTCCTGCTACCACTGCAAGCCATATAAGCAAGAGACCTCTGGGGAGCTGCCCACTGTTCCGCACTGCTAAAACAAGGCGTGTAGTCATCCAGCAGCAGCCCCCAGCTGCTGCCTCCTGAGCTTGCTCTGGCGGGGCAGCCTGGACCACCAGTACACCAGCTTGGTGAGGCACAGAACAAGCCAGCCAGTTCTCTCCCTGATGGAACCAATTAAGGCAGCCCCAAGGGAAGAGGGACCACCTGGGATCAAGGCCCTGGGCGCTGTTTGTGCTGCCGTTTCTTTGCCCCATGTCCAGCGGCGGGACTGCCGACGAGCCTACAGAGACAGGTCCGTCCTGAGGAACCCAACTACGGGTTTGACAACACTCAGCCCTCTGACTTTGTCATCCTCCTTGCCAAGCCCCCTACTCCCTCCTTCATTTTCACTTTTCGACATAAAACAACTCACACCACCTTATTGGGTCATGACTCCCTTGGGGACAGCAGTTCTCCTGAGCCAGGCGGCTTTGGCATGTTGATGGTTGGCTCCGTTTGAATTACAAGCCTTTGGGGTAGGCCTGGATTTGGCATCAGCTCTGTGCCAATTACAGCTTCATCCTGTTCCCTGCCCAAGAAGCAGGCTCTTTGTCAGGTGCAGTGTGGGCACTGGTGGTCTGGGGGCAGGGATGTGGCCTGTGTGACCCTGGGAGGAGAGTTCCCCAGGGTGGACCAGGGGTGCCAGGAGGCCTGGTGCAATGTGGAAGTGGGCAGCCCCTCACAAATGCCTTCGTGCCCCATGTTCCCGTGATGAGCAGGGGTGGGGCAGGGAGCAGAAGCGCAGCCCTGCCCTGGTGGGGTTTCCACACTCACAGAGGTCAACAGTTAACACTCACACAAGTGCACATGGTCACATTGCAATCGGTCTGCAGCGGCGTGATAGAAAGTCACCAGCTGGGGGCTGCTCCTGCCCTGGTCACCACAGGGCTCTCTGAGGAAGGGACAGTGAGCACAGTTATGGAGGATGAGAAGTGCCAGATATGTGAAGGGCTGAGGGGACGTCATTTCAGACTGTTCTAGGAAGTGCTGACAGGCAGGGTAGTGGGACATGGAGATGCCTGCCAAGCTTTGAAATGCGCCCCTGGCATGCTTGTTACCTCTGGGCATTCACTGGAGCTCAGCCTGGACCATTTCCTTCCCCTCCCACCTGGCAACTTACCATGGGCGCCCCAGACTCAGGGAGCAGGCCTGGGAGCTGATGTCCCTGGAGGCCCGAGCCCCGGGATTTCACCTGGATCCTCCCTCATTTGAAGAGGGCTAGGGACTGCTGCCATATCCTGGGCCTCCTTGATGGCACAGTCCTTGAATTAGGTGCCTTGAGGTCCCCCAAGAACATGAAGCCCGTGAGCCTTGAGGCCACTTAAACACCCTCTACCTGGAGGGAGCCCACGGCCCTCTCAGAGGCTCTGCCTGCAGGGCAGACTGCCCCATCTGTGGGCAGCACTGACTTTTAAAAGTCCTTCTTTAAATAGCTGAAATGTGTCTCCCGTAGCTCTGTCCTCATCCCGCCCCTGGGGGCTGTGTGGAATAAGATGTAATCAATAGGAAGGCACAGACTGGAGGTAGCCTGAATTTAAATGCCTAGTTAATTCTGCAGTCTGTGCCGCAAGCCCCAAGGGGGCCGTAGTCTTCGAAGCAGCCGCCAGTTAGGATCCTCATCATCACAGCTAACAGCGAGACCGACTGTCCACCAAGACTTCACAGGAAGCTACTGAGAGCTCCAGAGGAAGAGACTGAGGCCCGGGGAGTCTGGTTCATGTCTCAGCACTTACCACTCCCCAGGGCAGCCTTGTCCTTTCACTGGCTCACACTTTATATGAGCATCGCTCGGTAAGGGCAGGGGCAACACTCACGGAAGGAAGGAATCCCTAGGATAGGCACTCCCATGGCCCTTGCCCCCTGCTTAGAGCTGAGCTGTGTCCAAGAAATAGCCTCTGCGGGAACCTCAGTGGGGAGAGGCCATGGGGGTGCTGGGCCCCTAGTCTAGCCTCTCATTTCCCTGAGGCCCTGTGCACAGCTGGTCTTGGTCAACATAGGCTAAGGTGCATGAACCAGGCCTCAGAGCAACTGACAGGCTGCCCTCTGAGCTCACAGAGATGAGAGGTCTATACTTAAGGGGCTCAGGTCCCCTTTGCAGCCAGGGCGGGGTGGAGAGGGGAGCAGAGGCTGAGCCCAGTCGTCTGCCTGAAACCTTAGCTCCCCTCTTGTCTTTCCCCTCATTTGCCTCATGCCTTTGATAGTCTCATGCCTCGTCCCTTCCTTTCTAGCAGTAAGCCTATTACCCTGAGACCCTGTTGTGTGTCTGAGGTCCTTCCCCTTTGTAGGTTTCTGGGCTAGCCTCAAGGTCTGTTTGGCAGCGTGCGTCCATGCCATCATGTGCTCTGGGCAGCATCCTCACTGGCCCAACCACACATGAGCTGGTGCAGGAGTCCTGGTGCTCGAGGGTGCTGGTGACTATTTGGAGAAGGAGTCAGCAGGCCTGAATAGAGCTTCGGGGCTGCCTGGGGATGCCCACCCTTCAGGTGCACAGATGGGGAGGGGCATCATGCAAATTCTAGGCCTGGGCCCCTCCTTCTAGGAGCCTGGTCTGAAGCTGAGCTGCAAGCAGAGACTTGGGAGGCCTATCGCCTATGTCGCATGTCTCCTGGTGACCAGCAAGGCCAGTGTGTGAAGGAGAAAAACCAAGGCATGGCTCACTACCCTCCAACGTTGGCTTCCTCATCCCTGCCTGTCTGTCAGCCTGCTCTGGCAAGAGGTGTGATTTCCAAGGGATGGCTAGTACAGGGCAACAGTGCGTCCAAGGCAGCAAGGGCCTCGTTGTCTCGGGGAGAACACAGCAGTCTGGGGAGGCCTCAGCCTGACGTGGTGAGACACTGTCTGTGAATGCTTGTCGTGCCCAGGTGCGGGGCTTCGTGTGCCTTGTCTCCTTTGGCCCTCTGCAGTGAGTTCAGGCCTTACTATATACATGAGGGTCTGAGGCTCGGGGAGGGTTTAGGGCCCAGCACTTTCTCTTTCATTCCATCTCAGGGTACCATGGGTGCCTGTAGCCTCCTGACACTAAAAATCTCATTTGGACCTTGCCTTCCCTGTCCCGGGACCAGACAGGAGTCCTGGAGCACTCCTAGTTAGTGACTGAGCTGAGGCAAGAGCATGAGCCACTGGTCTCCCTTGGATAAGGTCAACATCCCTTGTCAGGTCCAGGGTGGGCTGCGAAGGGCTTCGGGCTCTGCCCTCGGTGTACAGCTGGTTGGCCCCCACAACCCCAAGAGCCTGAGCTTGGAGGAAGGGGGGCAAGGCATAGGAACAAATCCAAGATCCCAGCCGTTGCCTCCCTCCGGCTGCAGCATGGCTGACTGTGGTGCCCAGGGATCTCGAGCATGCTCCAGGACCCTCACCCATCATTAAGACAGGTACTCTGGTAATGATTTCCACTGCTCTCAGCCTGACCCTGTGCTGAGGAAAAGCAAGCTGAAATTAAATCAAATTTCAAATGTTCACCCAACCAATTAAGAAAAGCAATCACATAGAAATATGCATTTTTTCAAAACACTGTTGTTTATTCTGTCATAATTAATGTATGCAGGAAAGAAACTTTGGAGTCCTCAGGGCATATCCCTGGCCCCATGGTCCCTGAGGACAGGAGGGGCGGCCTCTGCAGGCCAGTGTTATGGAGATGAGAGCCTGGCCCAAGAGCCTTCCTGTGTACCCAGGCCTAGAAGCCCCTACATCCACTGGCCTTCCTGGACTGGGCAGACAGGAGAGACAGGACTGATTGGGAGGTCGAGAGCTGAGTTGAGAGCCTGTGGAGGAGGTGGGCGTGCTGACACTGCCAGCCAGGCCACTGTGTGTCCTGGAACCACAGCAAGCCCTGGTCTTCATCCCACCCCAGTATATCTTGGTTGTCCCTCCCTCTGTCTTCCTCCCTGGCCTGCTCACCATTCCTCCTCTTTTCAGGTCAGAGTCCTGGGCCAGGAGCTCAAAGCATTGGGCTCAGGCTCTACCTGGACTGTTTTTTTTTTTGGAGAGGTTTTTGCTGTAGGGTGCATGCACTTGCCAGACAGAGGCAGAGAGACAGAAAGAGAGAAATCACCCCCCCAGGGGGGATGGCCACACCGCAATCCCTTCTCCTCCGTTCTCCTCTTGGGATCTTGGGCATGCACGCACACGTGCCCAGCGTGAGTTTTAAGCCACCGGGTCCAGGACTCAAACCGCGGTCGACCACATGGGAGTCCAGCAACATAGCCATTACGCTAACTGCTGGTGCCTCTACCTGGACATTTTTCCAGCCACAGCTCAGGCAGAAACTACAAGAGCAACAACTAGAGGAATGTCCTGTCCTCTGCATTCATGCAGACTCGAATGCACCAGAGGGGTGGGGAGCCCTGTGATGAGCCTGGGTTGCGGCGACCTGTCCACTGGTCATGGGCCAGTAAGGGGCAGGTGTGTGACTTAGCTGCCTTCCAGGTGTCTCAAAGACATTAGCGGTGTGATGCCTGCCATCCTGAGCTGCTCCATCCAGAGGGTGCCCTTGGGACTCTCATCTCAGGAGAGCAGCAAATAAGAGGGTGTCAGGAGACACCTTAACTTAGCTAAGTATCTTAAAAAGTTTTCACTGGGGTATTGATGGAAAAGCTCAAGAGAATGCCAGGCTTGGCTGCTGGCTCATAGCTGCTGCTTAAGAAGTGACACTACAAGACATTGTTGGCGACAAGGGTACTCACAGGGTTCCCAGGTCCAGGGCACTGAGGAAAACCTACCTCTATGCCAGACTGGCTCCTGCCTGCCTCTTTCCTCCCAGCGCCCATTCCTTCTCCACAGCCTAGCCCACGTCATCTCAGAGGGTGTTCACAAAGTACTTGCTGGAGGACACCTGTGGACCATGAGGGGTGATGAGATGATGTGACCAAGCAGGCCTAGGACACAGCTAGGGCTCTTGTGGTTGACTAAAAGGAAACAGATTATGAGCCAGTGCACATTTGTTGTCTGTTCAACCTGAGGACCTCCCTGTGCTGGGCCTGGGGTCGTGACAGAAAGTAAGACAGTGAGGGCCCACACTCCCAGTTCTACCTACAGGACAAAGGGAGCCCAGGGTCACATTATATGTCACACCTGAAAAAGCGTAAGGGGCTGCCTCTGAACACCATCAACTGGGCAGGAATTAAAGTTTGGAATACGGTAGGCCAGTGTTTCCTTCCCTTTTGTGTTTGTTGAGAACATTTTAGGGACTTGGGCAGGAGCCACCAAAAGCCTCCTCCTGAACTTTTCTTTATTAATGAATCTTATCTCTATTCACACAGTGCTCAGTTGATGCAGACAAGTGGGTAATAAACAGAGACCAAGCAGACCGAGATGATAAATTATCTGCTCAATAATTAACAAATTAGCCGACAGATGGCCGGGTGTGTGTTGTGCGAGTGGGTGATGCTCTGTGTGCAGAGGAGGCTGCGCTGTGGGGTGGGTCCTGCAGGAGGGCCTTCTCCCCTCCACTCTTTGCAATTCTCCCATCCTAGGGTGGGGTCAGGATGAGGCTTGGGACAGGGGCTGCTGGAGGCTGGGAGTCCTCCACCAAGGCTGGTTTATGGGGACTGGGTGGTCATTCTCTGAGTACCTGGTGACAGGCCAGAGCACAGTCCTGCAGGCAGTCAGATTAACGGACACCCACACAACCCTCCATAACACTAAGGACATTAGTTCGATTTGCTTCTACCACAGCCCCTAGCAGAAGCTAGGAAGAAGCTCAGAGAAGTCAAGGGACATGCCAGATGTCATGTGGCAGGAAAGGAGACCTGGTCAGGCCTCTCTTATTGCCATCACAGACAGCCTGTGGCCAGGAAGTGGGACCTAGTAGGCCTTCAATTGGAACTGATATGTGATGTCCTTTCCCTTCATTTCCATCACCCACACCTCCAATCTGACCACCATCTTCCTACTGTTCCTCTATGACACTCACAGAGGCCCCTGGACTTCCTGAGCATCAGGGCCCGGTGGGTCCCATGAGTGGGTGGCATGGTATGGTCTGGAGTAGACTTGCATCTCTTGGTCTGCCATGGCAGCAGGCTATCATCTGCGAAAGCTCATAGAGGGGAACCACCACTTGCAGCACCTGCAGCCTCCGGCATGAACACACTCTGATTAGTGTCCTTTCTGGGCTTGGAGGTGCCTGTGGAGAGCTAAAGGAAGCAGCTACGAGGCCTTGCCATAGATTGAATGTCTGTGTCCCTTTAAAATTCATCTATTGAATTTCTAATCCCCCACAGTGATGATAAGAGGAATTGGAGTCTTTGGGATAGGACTAGTGCCCTTATAAAAGGGGACTGAGAGTTCCTTCTACCCTTCTGCCATGGGAGGACATGGCAAGAAGATGTCTGTCTTTGAAAAGAAGTAGGTCCATTTTTGAAAAGAAGTAAGTCCATGGGGCTGCAGATGGTGTAGTGGTTATGTTGCTGGACTCCCACATAGCCCATCATGGTTCAAGTCCTGGACGTGGTGCCTTGAAACTCATGCCCAGCGCATGTGCGTGCATGCCCAAGATCCCGGGAGGAGAATGGAAGCAAAGGGATTGCAGCATGGCCATCCTTCTGGGGGGGGGGGGAGGGGGTGTGATTTCTCACTTTCCCTCTCACTGTCTCTGTCTCCCTCTCTCCAACAAGTGCATGCACCCTAAGGCAAAAAACCTCTTTAAAAAAAAAAAAAGTAGACTTTCAATGGTCATCAAATCTGCTAGTACCTTGATCTTAGACTATTGCTCTCTAGAACTATATGAAATAAGTTTCCATTGTTCATGAGCCACCCAGACTAAGGTATTCTGTTACAGCAGCAGCTCAAACAGACCAAGACAGAAGTAGCAGGTACCAAGAAGTGGGGGTGCTGCTATGACAAATACCTAAAAGTGCAGAAGCAAGTCTAGAACTGGGTAACATATCGAGGCTAGAAGAGTTTTGAGATGTATACTAAAAAAGTGTGCATTGCCATGAACAGATCTTTAAAGGTGATTTTGGTGAAGGTTCAGAAATATCAGAGCATAGAGAAAGCCTCAGTCTCCTTTGAAAATACCCGAGTAATCTGAACAGAATGTTGGAAGAAATACCAGTGTTAAAGATCATTCTGATGAGATCTCAGAAATGAGGACCATGTTACTGGATAATGAAGGGAAGACCATCCTTGTTATAAAGTAGCAATGAACTTGGCTAAATCGTGCTCATGTCCCATTATTTGGTGGAAAGTAGAATTTGTGAGCAATGAAGTTGGGTACTTAGCTAAAGTTCTTTCTAAGCAAAGTTAGGAAGGTCCAGCCTAGTTCCTCCTGACTATTATAATAAAATGTGAGCAGAAAGAAATGACTTGAAGATGGAATCATAAGACAAAAAGGAAGCAGAACCTAAAATGTTGGCCAGTTCTCAGCCTACCAATATTGTAGAATACAAGGATGCATGCTTAGAAGAGACCGTTACCACTCAGGGATGTGGTTAAACAACCTACTGTTTGATGAAGAAATTGGTATGGATATGGACCGCCGACGTAAGTAGTCACCCCAGCAGGAACACTTCCCTTTTGAAATGAAGAGTGAGAAATGAAGGAAGGCTCTCAGACCTCTTGGATGTGACATGATTGGACCACAGAGCTATTTGGTTGCAAACATTCCATATTCTCAAAACGAGGGAAGCACAGGTAATTCAGACATCACCAGGGTTGAGTCATCGCTTTCAAAAGGGGGAGCCATTGCCTTCATGTATTCAGTAGGCCAGATGGCCTCTTCCCAAAGCTGCTACGGTGAGCGCCTCACCCCACCCCCAATTGGGTACAGAAGGTGAGACCTTAGCTCCAGTGGGTTTCGAAGGCAGAGCACCAAGCCAAAGAGGATTATTTTCAATCCTTAAGATCTAATGGAATTTTCCCTGTTGCATTTTAGTTACTGAGGCCCTGCCACTCCTTTCTTCTTCCCTGTTTCTCCCTTTGGGATGAGAATGTCTACCGCACATAACTCTGATTGCACAGGTTCACTGCTGGAAAGCAGTTTGCTTCAGGTAAACCATACCCTGAATCTTACCCATATCTGGTTTAGATGATACTGAGATGTGACATCAGAGTTTAGAGTTGATGATAGGACAAGTTAAGACTTTGGGGACAATTGGTATGGAACTAATGTATTTTGCATTTAAAAAAGACATGAATTGGGGGGGTGGCAGGAGCAGAATGCCGTGGTTTGGATGTTTGGGTCCCCCAGTTCATGTGTTGAAACCTAATCCCCACTGTGAGAGTATTATGAAATGGGGCTATTAGGAAAGAATTGAGTTATAGGGAAGAGCCCTCATGGATGAGATTAGTACCCTCATAGAAGAAGGCCCAGAGACCCCTTTACCTCTCTTGACATGTGAGGGTTCAGTGAGAAGAAGAATGTTTGTGAGGACCCTCACCAGATACCAAATATGGTGGTACCTTGACCTTGGTCTCTGAGCCTCCAGGACTGTGAGAAACTAATTTCTTTTGCTTATACATCACCCAATCAGTGACATTTTGTTGTAGCAGACAAACAGCCTTTGTAGTAGTAAATGTCACAATGGGCTGGGACAGTATGGATGAAGGGCCTGAGGCCATCTGCTAACAGCTGGAGCCTGGGCAGTCCTGGCCCCTCTCAGCCTCAGTGGGCTTGCTCCCTAGCATGGAGGGACATGGCTATTAGCATGTTTGGCCATGGTCATAATAGGGGCTGCCTGTCCTTCATAGGTGTTCAGAGGCCTGAAGGTTTGGTCCCTTTGGTTCAGAGAGCACAGAAGGCCAGATCAGGGCTAGAGAAACCCATGCTGGGCAGCCCAGTGGTGACTGATGTGGCCTCAGCCGGCAAGTGGATCGAGTGGATAAATGTGCCTGGCGCCCCGTGATAGAGCTGGTAATTACACTTCACAATGAGTGATATTAATCCTGAAAGGCGCCTCAGCACACTGCATGAGAATTGGGGCGAGGAGCCGCTGCCGGCAGGAAAAGCCATTTATTAACCTGATAAATTACCAAAAGATGGACTTTTGGCCAGCTCCTGGCAGAGTTTCTGGGGGCTCCGATAACAACCTGAACTGTGTCCACCTGTCAGGCCTCAGGGTGGGCCTGCTCCCCCTCCTTGCCTGTCTGGCCACACTGGGCTGCTCAGGGCTAAGACACAGGCAGAGGCTCTAGAGGGAACCTCAGCCATCTGCTCACAGAAAGTCCCAGCCACTTCCTGTTGCTGGGTCTGGATGGCAGGGCAACCCCAGAAGGAAGGAACCCCCGTTGTGCCCAATAGACCTGGGAGGAACAGAAAGGGCCTCCGTGGCAGAGGGAGGCTGAGGAATGCACTAGCTATGCAGTGCGGGGACAGCGCGCACGGTGTTTTGGGCTGGTGATTCATCTGCCAGGGCATGAGGGTCGGAACTGGGGGGTCAGGCCACAAAAGTATCTCAGGAGCATGTGGTAGGATCTCGTGAGCCATGGAGGGACTTTGGTATGGAAAACTCTGCAATTATCTCTTGCTCGCCCCTCGCTGTATCATGCTCGTCGCCAGACCAGTCTGGGCACACGTTGTTGAATGGGTACAAGGCTGCCCTAATGCATCCTGCCCGCCAGCCTCTCTGCCCTCCATCCCTTGCAGGAGAGACCAGTCTTCCTGCTGTTGCTGTGCCATCCCCGAGGGAGCCAGGTGCATGAAGCATCCTCCCCAGGCCTGTCCTGACACACAGGACTACCTCACCTGGTGGTGAGCTCCTCATCAGGGCAGTACTCAAGCAGGGCCCACCACTAGTTGAAGAAGGAGGCAGTCTGGATAAGAGACCACATGGGCTGCCCTTGCTTCAGGGCCCTTCCCCTCCTGGAATGCCCCTACCCACTTCTCCTTGAGGCCTCAGCCCAGAGACTGTCTCCTCAGGACTTGCCCTGGCCCTTCCGTCATGCATGTTGACTGGCTTCCCAGTGCCCACCACCAAGACAGGGCCCTGTGTGTTCTGTTCTCTTCAGAACCTCTGCTGCTACACTGGCCCAGCCCACAGTTAGTGCTTAGTGTGTGCTGAGTGAGCAAATGAATGAATGAATACACACTGGGGTGTGAGGGGCGGCCTTTAGAGGATGCTTCCTCCACAGTGGACCCTGCGTTCTCAGCTCTCAGAGCCTCCCGTCTGCGTTCCTGCCTCATTTGTATGTCGCTCCAGGCCCTGCTGAGGGCAGCCCATGGGTCCCAGTGAGGGCCTCTTGGCTCGGGGGTGAAGGGACCAGGGAGCCGTGAGCCCGGAGTCATTAAGAGGCCTGCTGCAGATGCGGGGTGATTTAGCGGCGTGATTACTTCCTAATGCAATACCTCACAGAGGTTTTTATTAGATTTCCCCCCCTTTTCCTTCTAAATGCTCTTTGGAAATAAACACCTGAGGCTGTTATACTTCATACCACCCAGTTTAATTAACTTTTAAATCACATGATGTCACCCGGACCTCTCTCAAATGTCGGCTGTCTGGGCCAGGGTGGGGGGATCCTGCTGTGCTGCCCCACGTCTCCACCCAGGAAGCAGAAAATTGCCAGATCTCAGTAATGGGGCCTGAGAGTGAATGCCCAGTGCAAAGTCCAGCAAGCTGGCGACCTTGAAGGTGGCTGCAGCCCCAACGCCTCAGCTGTTTGTAGTTAGCTTGGATACAAAGAGACTGGCCAGAGTCAGGCCCCTCCCAGACCAGTGGGCACCAGGGATGTCCACAGCCCAGAGCCAGCCCCGTGAGTGTGGGTGACCCCACCCCAATGCCACCATCCTGGAGAAAGCAGCTCAGAAGCTGCCCCTTAAAGGGCTGGTGCCAGCCAGCCCCATGAGAGCCTTGCTTAGTGCTGGCTCACATCCAGCCCAAACCACACTTGAAGGAAGAGCATCCCTCCCTCGGGCCTCCTCCCAAGATCTGCACAAGATACTTACATGTCTCTAAACTTCCAGGACAGGATGAGAACCAGGTAGACAGGTGACAGAGTCTGGCCCTGGGGATGCAAACCCCTCGAGGTTATGCTCCACATGGCTTTTACAGAGCTGGTGACACCACCCTCTGCCCAAACCCAACTGAATCCCCCCCCCCCCCCCCCCGCCACCCTGTTAGTCCTCACCTACACATCCAGTCATCTAGGTTGCAGCCGGCCTGCAGGGTGATAGGTTGGCTGCAAAGCCTCATGAGCTTGTGCCAATGGAGAGTGTAGACTGCAGGCTTCCTCTGACCCTCCTGCCGCCTTTCAGCAGCAGCTGGCTGCTGACGGGAGAGATGAGATCTTGGGAACTCAGCACTGGGTCCATTCGCTGTCTTCTCAGATAGCCGGGCACAGCCAGTGTGCAAAGACAGGTAGTGTGATGACTTCAAGGCCTGACCCCATCCTCGTGACTGCTAAGCCACCAGGCCACAGCCATCTTTTCAGCCCAGGCAGCTCTGAGCACAGACCGAGAGGTAGCCCAGGCTGGGAGAGCAGCAAACCCACCTGCCCAAACCCTACTTGGGCCCCCTGGTCCAGTTACTGTGCAGCCCTTCAGGACTTGGGCTAGTCCAGAAAAGGGGTACATGATAGTCACTGTAGGGCCTGCCCTGGCCAGGCTGCCCAGGTGGGATGGGGGAGGGCCCAGGGCCCACAGAGTACATTCCCTGAGCCCAGGCACCTCTTCCATGTAGAGGGAGGGCAGCAGCCCTGGCTGGTCCCCTTGGACACGAGATACCTGCGCCATGCAGGCAGCTAGTACTCATGCAGTTCTTTTGTTAATGTAACAGGTGGACAGAACCAGACTTGGGTCAGCCTAGTGGTTCCATGGATGAGCAAGGGGGAGGAAATTTCTGGATGGCACAGTGGATGCCTCATAAGACACAACTGTCTGTGGTCAGAGCTGCCCTGTGCAGGCACTGTCCTGAGGGTCGGGCCCCCCAGTTTGTTCAGGAGTGACTTGGGCTGACCCAGTCTTCTTCCCACAGGAAGGCAGGCCTGCCCACTGGGTTTAGAGCCAAACACAGGCCCGAGGAAGGCCACTGCCCCGGCCACTACTTGCTGTCAATTGTTCAGATTAAGGCAAACAGAAGTCATGAGAGACCAGACACCTTAAAGAGTTGTTCTGGAAATTAGATTTTCCTCCTTAAGGTCACACACTTCACTAGAAAATCAGCCAATATTTTCCTAATCGAAATGGGCCGTTCTTCCTTGGAGGAGAGGTGGCCCACCTGTCCGGCCTTCCTCATTCATCTTGCAAGGCAGCAGCTCCCGCATGGGCTCTTGTTTTATTAAATCAGTTCTTTTGTGGCTGCCTCTCTGCCATCAGCCCCATGGGCCAAGCCGCTGTTTTCCAGAGAAGAGCAGTACTGGGTGGCAGGCCCCACCCTGCCCTGCTGCGGATAATACCTGCCCGCAGGTCAGCCTCATCCCTTCCCCTCAGGTACTCCTGGGAGCCCATTGGTTGGTTTGTTCACTCTCTATCATACCCCGGAGCTCCACTTTCAGTCCAGGTTGGAAAAGTCGTCTCAGAGTCCTGCCCCCAGATGCTACCATTTCCCCCATCTCAGGAGTGCAGCCAGAGACAGAGAATGGGCTTCTCATATCCCATTTTTGCAGCATGGGCCTGGCCGCCCACCTGGACAGCCCTGAGCTTCGGAGAACATGCTTCTGCCGTCTTGGCTGCAGGGTCCCAGATGGCACTGTCACGTGGAAGAGGCATTGGCTTTCTTACAGGCTATTAAAGTGAGTCCACAAAAGTGTAATCATGTAATCATAACTGGAAAAGGCATAAATGATGGGCACTGGGGGACAGAGGAGTAAATGTGGCATGTCTTCATTTGGACAGTCATGCTGCTGATAAAAAGGACATTTATGAGTAATTTTACACAGAACAGTGCTTCTCACGTGCTGCTAAGCAAAAAACAGCCAGACGTAATATTACATAGAATTAGCTCTTATGTAACACGTGTGAAAGAGAGGTCATGTGTAAGTGAGTGTGAGCGCGTGCACACACACACACAGTCTGGAAGGAAGTGTGGGTACTACTGCTGCCATGGTGGTAAACCTCTGAACAGGTGGGTGATGGGTGGTCTTCATGTTTTTCTACAGTGACAGATTGTCTGCGAAGAGCAAATCTGATTGCTCTGTCACAGAAGCATGTGAGCAGCTGGCTGTCCCTCTGAGTCGTAGGTGGCATTTTCCTGCCCGTTTGCTCCTGGTGGGTGGGCAGTCCTGTGGGCGACCTGGGCTCTCTCTGTGGGCATCAAGGTCATCTCTAAGGACCTGTGCTTGTCTCGCTGACCCAGGATTAAGTGATATCGTTCTCCTTCTCTGGACCAGACTTTCTTCCAGAGTAGGACAGGGAGCCCCAGTACCTCCCTAGGATTTGGACCGGGACTCTCTCTCCTGTTTCTTTTTCTTTATTTTATTTTTTTCTTTTTTGGTTATCACATGATCTTTTATTGAGATGTTCTCCTGTGTGCTTAACTAGCTAGGCGTTCCACTGCGCCACGTTGATGTCATCGATGATGTCATGAGGGTGATAGCCATCAACATTGCAGCATATAGACTGGGCTGTCCCCAGGATCTCTCTAATGGTTCCAGAGAGTTCTCTGGCCAAAGACTGGTACCTCACCTGTCAGGCGATTTTGGCAATCTCATCAAAAGTGGCATTTCCACTATGTTTAATGTCCTGTTTCTGTCTGTCTCTTGGTGATTCCTTAAGGGCTTTGATGATCAGGCAGAGGCAGAAGGTACCACTTCAATCTGGGCCTGTCTATTCTGAATGGTCATTTTCACAGTAATGCTCAGACCCTTCCAGTCACTGATTGCTTTGGAGATTCATCACCCACCTTTTTTTTTTTTTTTTTTTTGGAGAGGTTTTTTGCTATAGGGGGCGTGCGCTCACCAGACAGAGAGAGACATAGAGACAGAAAACGAGAAATCACCCCCCGGGGGGTGGTCATGCCGCAGTCCCTTCTCCTCCATTCTCCTCTCGGGATCTTGGGCACGCACGCACACGCCCCTGGCGTGAGTTTTAAGCCACCAGGTCCAGGACGCAAACCACGGTCGACTACGTGGGAGTCCAGTGACATAGCCATTACGCTAACTGCTGGTTCCCACCCACCTTTTTTTTTTTTGAGACAGACCCAGGGGGCCAGTCTTGGGGGCCAGGGCAGACATGGCGCCACTGGTGCACTTCAGTACACGACTTTGATCTTGTTGGGGTCCAACTTGGTCTGCATGGTGGAGGCAACTTGTGTCGAGTGAACATGGTTTTGGGACAAAATGACTGTTCTTTTTTTTTTTTTTAAGAGTTATTTTTTATTTATTTTTATTCATTGTCATTATTTTTTATATTCTATTTTTTTGAAATTGACCAGAGAGAGACAGAGAGAAGGAAAGTGAGAAAGCAAGCTGCCAGGTCCAGGACTCGAACTGTGGTCAGCCACATGGGAGTCGAGCCGTCTTAACTACCACGCCACCTGCTGGCCCCCTTAATAACTGTTCTTAAGAAGTTGGCCCCCACAGTTGATATAAAATCCACTGTGGTGAGGGATCTGGACTGATCAGTATCTGGTTAAACAGTTAATCCTGGTGAAGCCAATCAGCCCAGCAGCAGGAGACAAACAGCTGCATGAGCAAGAGGGAAAACACGGGTCTCAGGGACCTCTTCTACCCCCTGACCTGGGGCTGCGTCATACCCAGAATGCAGAGCCTCCTTGACACAGTGAGAGGCAGGACAGAGCTGCGAGGGGAGCGGGCATGCTGGCTAGTCAGGCTCGGGCCCTGGAATGAGGGCTGTGCTGCTCATGCGTTTAAACAAAGTGCATCAAGTGCACACTGTGTTCTGGGCATCATGGACACGGACGTGATACTGCTTGGTTTCCCCATTCCCCAGATGGGGAAACCAAAGTTCTGAAAGTCCCATGGCTTGCTCAGGGCCCAGAGCTGGAGGTGCTTCTCATTCTGGGTACCCTCTAGCTTTTAGGGAGATGAGCGGATGCAGCTTCTGGAGGATGCTGAGGGCAGCTCCTGGCTTGGAGCATCCAGACGACCCTCCTAGGAACTTTTCCAAGTGAACTTGGCCCACAGCAGCCACTCAGTGAGGGAAGGGCTGTGACAGTTGGAGATCTCCTACCCTCTACTGGTAAATATGCTTCCTCTTCCTAAAAATCTTCCTAAACCATCAGTGCTATGGGGTTATCCTGCCAACCGACCAGAGGCCTGGTTTGCCGCTCCGTAAATCAAACAGCTCCTGCAGTTCTGGCACATTCGGATGTGTCCCACATTGGTGCTTACTAAATGGAAAAGGACAAGCAGAAGTTAGAAAAGATAGGTAGTCCTCAAATGCCCTGAATGAGGGGAGTAATTTCCCTTTCCCAGGACAGATAGGAACGTCAGAGTCCTTTAAAAAATCATTTCCGAAATTAAATCACAGAAAGATACCTGCCGGATGTGAGGAGATTATTTGTATTCCATTCTTGGGGCCAAGGAGCAAATCAACTGCAGAATATGTTTTGGAATTTCTTTTTTAAATGAATGTGGTCAATGAAAATGCAGAGCTATCAGCAGGACATGAAATCTCCCGTTGCAAGGGGAGAAAATCCCATAATATAATTCAAGCCCCATGAAACGGGTCTGAAAGCAAATAGCAGCTTCATACAGGCTGAGGGTGCTGATGAAATGGAAAATGCACTTCACACATCTTGCACACGCAAATTGCATCAGTCGGAGTATTTTTTCCAAAGAATGAAGCACTTCCTCCCCTTTGGCTCCTATTGTGTGAGGAGGAGTCTGGGGGCAGGGCACACCGTGCCTGGACCTTGCCCCAGAGAATAACTCAAGTGCACACGCAGCATGTCTTTTGAGGCGTGGGCATGTGGTCTGGGTAGAGCTGGGTCACCCTTCCTTCAGCTGACTCCTGTTCAGCTAAGGCTTCTGGTTCAAAGGACCCCTTGTGTCTAGGTAGTGACCTTCGTGGTGGGGTGCACTCTCCGTTCTGAGCAGCCCCTGCCACCTGTACAGTCTCTTAGTCCTGGAGAATGCCATAGGCACGAATGATTCTCGGGATCTATGGGCCCCATGGGTGCTGACATGTCTCCCATAGTGGGTTTAATATTGTCTGTCTGGACAATGTTGTTACCTCCTGAGCCTCCTACTGAAATGCTATACCATGAGAGGCTACATGTCACCCACAGTGTCCAGGGCTGCAGCATTCCAGTGGCTTATGGAAAATAGCAGCCGAGGACGAGGCTAGTGGTAGGAGATTTCTAGAGTCCTCAGAGTGCAGGTGCCTCCACAGTCCAGGATGGCCGTGCTGTAAGACAAGGCCCTGGACTTCAGCTACATCCCATGGCTGCATATGTGGCTGTTACTTCTGCAGTGACACCGGACATATACACATCTCCTTGGCTATGGGGCGCTGTCCTAACACCAACTTAAGCTCTCAGTTAGTTTCCAGGCACCCCTCAGCTCTTACAGAGAGTCTGGTGAATGGCCCAGCACAGCTTTGTACCCTGAGGCAGTGAGAGTCTTCTTGAACTTGGAGTATTTAACTTTCTCCAAATCATTCCTGACTCTTGAGTGACCGAGAACTTGAAGACAGAGAGCCAAAAGCAGCACGGAGCGAGTCTGTCTGCTCTCCATGAACTGGAATTATGCTTGTCTGTTTGGTTCTGCACCATTGTTTCTGGTTTGACTCTCGGTGTCAGGGCAGCAGAGGGACGTGGCCAGGGCTGTGTAACAGACCAAGGTCAGCACCGAGGGCTGCTTCCGCATTAACATTCTGTGCACTGCCTGTGCGTGATCAAGTCTCCATTCGGAGTGCGAGGCCCTGCTTCACAGCAGAAAAGCTTCAGCCTGGCTGGAAATGACAGGCCTCCCCACCCCCAAGTCCAACATGCTGTGTCCAGGCATTAAGGAGCCACCAGCACATCAGGCTCAAGGGTCTCCTGGGAGGGAAGGAGAGACCTGGCCCCTCTACTCTATCCCCTGTGGTCAGTGCCTGCTTCCCCCTGCCCCAGGTGGGACCTTGAGGCAATTTGGCTGCCACAGACCCTGTGCCCAGCCTGAGTCAGAAGCCCTGGGTGTCTGCCTTCCTGCCCTCCCTTCCCCTTCCCCTTCCCTCACTGTTCTGTGGCACGTGCTCTTATTGGGGGTACAAAGACTGTGGTTCCCTAACTACTTGCTGGCTAACAGTCCACCATCTGCTACAACCCTGACAGCCCCGCAGGGCGGGTTTTCTTACCCACGTTCAGAGAGCAATGGAAACTTCTAGCAGGCGCAGCCCTGTTCTCCCTGAGCCCCAGCCATATTTCTGACCTCCCCACAGAGGCACCAAGAGGACCAGGTAGGATCTCAGGTGGGATCAGACATGGGCGCACTCTGTACAGTGTAGTGTGTGCTGAGTCTGGCCAGGCCATCTTGGGGCAGCTTCAGAGGAGCTCAGATCCTGGGCCCCCTCTGCCTCAGAGGGAAGGTCTTTATCAGGACTGTCAGTAGAAGTCTCATGCACGTGGCAGCCTCAGGGACACCTGCAGTTGTGAGCTCAACACCCTTCTTCCTGCTCTTCAGCTCCCAATACCATGCCTGGGCCCACCCTGCCTGCCCTCTGTAAGTCCCATGAAAGCCCTTTAAGTAGGGTAGGATCTCAGGGTCTGTCCTTTGGCACCCACCCTGGTCTCACCCTAGGTAAACCCTAAAGGCTTATGCCTGACGACATGACAACTGTCCTAAGGAGCCTGTCAGGTCACAAGGTTCTCCCAGCGGTCACAGGGACAATGGCAGGAGGGCCCATGGAAAAGCATTTACACTTGCTGCATGCTTGGTGAGTTTGACAGCCCCTGGCCTGCCCACCACAATCCACACAGCCTGCGACAGGACATGAACTGAGTGGAGTCAGCCATGTGCGAAGCTCAGTGACATCAGCCAAGCTGCATCTGAAACTGCTACTTTTTAATTACCTTTAATTGTAGTGGGCTTCCACTGATTTCCTTGAACATCCCAGCAGCAGGTTCCGCTTGCAGCTCACCCAGAGCCCTGTTCCACGGGTGCCTGTGCTGAGTACCCCTGCAGAAAAAAAACGAACAAACAAAAGACGAACTGTTGGGACCAGCAGTTGGTGTAATGGCTATGTCGCTGGACTCCCATGTAGTCGACCATGGTTCAAGTCCCAGACCCGGTGGCTTAAACTCACGCTAGGCACGTGTGCATGTGTGCCCAAGATCCCTAGAGGAGAAGGGAGGAGAAGGGAATGCAGCGTGGCCATCCCCCCGGGGGGTGATTTCTCGCTTTCTATCTCTCTCTGTCTTTCTGGTGAGCGCACATGCCCTGTAGCAAAAGCCTCTCAAAAAAAAAATAAATAAATAACTTCCTAAATGTCCTCCTCTCTGCCTATAACTACAAAATGGCCATGGCTAAAACTGGCAGAAATTTGGAGACTAAAGACTAAAGGGAGGTTTTGACTTAACCAAGATGTGCTGAAGTTGATGCTCATTTTAGTGTTGCCGCGACCACCCTCTCTGGGCAGGAAAAAGCTTAGCATCTCACGTGGTCTGCCTGTGGGGCCTCTTCCTAAAATGGGGTCTCCTTGGCGTTTTCTCCAACAAGACTGGGCCAGGAGAAAGCCTGCCACTTTAGAAATGAGCCTTGAGCCCAGGTCTCCTCCCCAATCTTTGTTTTTGACGCCTTCATATTAGGAAGGGAAAAAAACATCCCAGTAGGAACCATGCTCTTTGGCAATGAGATGTTTTAATTGCATCTTAAAATAGCATTGCAATAAAGAACATTAAACTGTGACTAACCAATTGTATTTAAGGAAGCCCTCAGCACAATCAGAAATGGGCAAGCTAATAAAATCTCCCACTCATTGAGCCACCTAGGTGCCCTCAGTGAAGTGCTGGACAACAGCGCAGGCTCAGACCCAACCAGGCCTCTTCACATTCAGCCTCATGTTGACTGACCACACAGGAAGGTCCTGCAGGGGGTCTCCTAGGCTGACTTTGCTCATGTCTTCAAAGAAGAGCCTTACCCTGCTTAGTAGATTTATTACCAAAGAACCTCTGTAAGGCCCAGGAAGATAGAAGACCAGAAAAAGATATCATCCTACAAAGTTCGAAATGAACCAGCTAGCTTTTGGACAACAAGAAGTATTTGAAGCTATGGAACCAGCAGATAGCATAATGGTTACATCACTGGACTTGCACTTAGTTGACTGTGGTTCGATTCCTGGACCCAGTGACTTAAAACTCACACTGAATGCATGTGCATGCGTGCCCAAGATCCTGAGAGGAGAATGGAGGAGAAGAAATTGCAGTGTGGCCATCCCCCCAGGGAGTGATTTCTTGCTTTCTGTCTCTCTGTCTTTTTTTTTTTTTTTTTTTTTTGGAGAGGTTTTTGCTATAGGGCACGTGCGCTCACCAGAAAGACAGAGAGAGACAGAGAGAGAGCGAGAAATCACCCCCCGGGGGGGGTGGCCACACCGCAATCCCTTCTCCTCCCTTCTCCTCTCGGGATCTTGGGCACGCACGCACACGCACCCGGCGTGAGTTTAAGCCACCATGTTTGGGATGCGAACCGCGGTCGGCTACATGGAAGTTCAGCGACATAGCCATTATGCTAACTGCTGGTCCCTCTCTGTCTTTCCAGTAAGCACACACACCCAGTAGCAAAAATCCCTCTAAAAAAAAAAAAAAAATGTATCTGGACCCTAATTACTAAGGGCCTTCTAATTGTTATTAGAGACTTGTGCATGGTCTTGTTAGAAGAGGACCAAGTCCGCTCCCATCCACCCTCCTCTCACAAGGTCCTAGAGGAGCTCTGCTAAGACACCCATGATTATGAAGTCTAGGTCCCTCTTTTTATTCACTACCCCATACAGACTGTGCAGAAGGCTGTGCTGGGGCCTCGCCATGGGCAGATGATTTAAACAGTCATCTCGGGCTCTCATGAGCCATTCCTGTCCTCAAGGCAGCGAGCTCTCTCGAGTCGAGGGTGGAAACCTTGAGTCAGCCTGTGTGCTGAGCCACAGAGGGGCACGCATGGGTACACAGTCTTTTAACACTCAGGGACTTGCCCTGTCTTCCCCTTAGGATGCCACCCAGAGTCCTGAATCTCAACCTCTCTCCAGAGAGCCAGCTAAGGAATGGGAGAAGGGGAAGGAGCGAGGCAGAGATGAGCAGCTTGTGCAGTAGATGCTCAGCACACATTAGAGACCTGGATAAAGGCGTCACTTGGGAAAGGTGACCCAGAGACGGACGGTGGAGAGGATATAGGCTCCATTTAGGCAGCTCCAGAAATGGCTCTGCCAGCGGTGGCCCATGCCAGTGGTCACCCCAGTGTTGTGGAGTCCCTAGCAGGAACATACCAGAAGGAAGGAACTCCTGGTGGAACATGGACTCTGGGTGGCCTTTCCAACTGTAACTTCGATCCTGCATGGAGAGCGAAGTGAAGGATGAAGGGTGGCCCTTAGAGGGTAGTCCAACTCAGGCCTTAGGGCTGGAGCCTTGGGACCTGCTGGGTTACTTTGGGGGTTATGGGGGCTCCAGCCAAGGGAAGCCGAGAACACAGGTGGGAAGGACCGTCTGTGAAACGTGTAGTCTGGTGCCTGCTTCCTCTCTCGCTTAATTACCGGGATGGCAGTTGCAGAGTTGAAATGCAGCTTAAAAAGCCTTTGTGAGCAATTAGTGTCAAAAACACAAGATCTACAAAGCCATAAACTCACAGCTCGGTGATATTACCAAGGACTAATTAAAAAGAAAAAAAGAAAATTCCCTTTCATGATCAGATTTTCATTCCTGCCAAAGATGAAAAACAAGGCAATTTGCAGTTGATACCGATGCCAGAGGGGTGGGTGAGGTAGTCGGCACAAAGATGGTGGCAGAAATGCCAGGGAAGAGGAAGGAATTGTGAGGACGTAATTGTGTCTGGCTACTTGTGTCAGCCTGGAAAGGCCTGCCACCTGGAAAGGGAAAGCCATACAAGGACAGATATACATGTCCAGAAGGATCGGTGGTGTCTTCCCATTTCACGGCTGAGGACACTGAAGCCGGGGGCCCACTGCAAGAGCAGGGCGTAGCTGGCATCGTGATGGCAGTTCTGCTTCAGACAGAGTAGTGTCCACTTTTCTCAGTGGCTGGGGAAGGCTGGGAGCTCAAGTCCGTGAGGTCCTCCTGGTATGCTCAGCTGCTCTGTACCCCATCCCCAGGGAGGTGCCCTAAGAGTCAGTGTGAACACAGTACTGATTTCAGCCCTTATATTTGCCCCTTTGACCCCAGCCAGCTCGTCAGGGCTGAGGAATAGGTGGAAATCGAGCAGTAGTTAGAACAATTGGCTCAGAAAGCTCTGGAGAAAAATGGAGTCTGTGTCATGAGTGATGGAGACGCTCTGTGTTCATTTGAAGGTGCCCACAGCTGTCAGGAGAAGCCAGGGTGACGAAGAGCTGTGGGGACAGCATGAAGACTGTCCAGTTACTTCATCTTTGCTGTAGAAGTCAGGGTTGAAACTTCTAGATGTGTCTGAATTTGGTATGAAACAACACATTTCCACTCCCTGCACCATCCAGGCCATGAATAATTTCTTGTCTATTTTCCTAAGAAGTCCCATCAAGGCTGCCTCTGCCTCGTGTCAACACAGCCATTTTTGGCAAAGCCCAGGAGAGCTCATCCTTGCCCCTCCACAGCAGAGTGACCATGGTCTGGGCAGCAAAGGCAGCATACCCTGGCACCTTCGGCAGTGGGCAGGTGGGTCAGGTACCTAGGCTGTAGGTCAGGACCTCAAGGCTCCAGCTGCCACCCGTGAAGTGCAGCCACTCCAGGGTGAGGCTGCAAGAGCAGCCTTGGTGATGCCCATTCCCCATCAGCTGCTGGCTGGTGAGAGACTGCAGCACAGCCCTGGCTACTCTGCCAACACATGGTGACCACCTGGCTCTCCAGCTGACGTAGACACTGCCCTCGTCTGGCCTGTGTGGCACCTTGTCCTTATCCTCTAGACGTGTCCGTTCAGCAAGAGCAGGGCTGGGCATCGGCCATCTTTGTGCCCCATGTCTGTCACAGGACCTGACATGCAGGGTACTGGTGGGCAGAGGGAGGTAGCGTGCTGCTCAATGAAATAAGGTCCCAGCGCTGCAGAAACTCCAAGCTGCTGTGGTGATTTTACTGTATATTTAGGGCACTGTTGTGAACAGGACAAGTTCTTGCATAGCCTGACATGAAGACCGTGTAGCAGTGCCTCTTAGACATGGCAGGCACACAGAAGAATGGAGGAGTTGCTGCGGAACCACACTGGCAGCAGCCATAAGTTTGTCCAGCTGGTTGAGAAAGGATGCTTCCTGCCACAGGACCATGTGGGTATTCAGCCCTGCACAGAGTGCAGAGGCTCAGAGGCTGCACAGGGATGGATTACTTCAGGCACCAGGCTGGATAATGAGTGAAAACAATGTCAGAGTTAGGCTTGGGGAATGGGGAGCTGATGAGAGGAGGCTCTGTGTCCACTCCACCCACCCACCCACACATCTGTCCGTGTAGAGTGCCTGCCACCCACTGGACTACCAGAGTGGAAAGGGGAGGGGTCTTGCCTCACCTACATTTGTCTTCCCGTAGGGATCTGAGGCTTGATTCCTGGTCATGGTCTAGTTCATGCCCAGTCAATTGTGGGGGCCAACAGAGACCTTGGGAGACTGTGGACTAGAGCCTGGCCCTGGCTACAAGTATACCCAGACAGGCCAGTCGTGTGACTTTGAAATGTGGTAGATGCTGACCTGGTGCCAACCTATCGCCCACCTCCCAAGCTGTGAGAAGCCAACAGCCAGCTCCTGCCCTCCATCTGGATGTTCTCCAACAGCTACCTGAGATTGGGGAGGGGGACGGAGTGATGTGTGTGCTGTTCTTATTGACAGGTTCAGAGGTGGGACAGTGTGCCGAAGTCCTGTATTTTCTGACTGTAATGAAAGGATGGTTGGTGACTTTCTCTTGTCTGCCAATGCCAGTTGGTGGTTGGTGGCATCCTGGAGTGCTGTGTTGAAGATTCTGAGGGTACATCAAGATTATAAAAAAGAACGTCTGGCTAAATATCTACTGCCAGCTACAGTGGAGGACATGAGGCCCTGACACCCTAATGAACAAGCATCATGCATGCACATATACACCCTGCACGCATGCAGGCTCACAGGACAGAAGTGGGTGCAAGGTAGAACGTCCATTCAGGCAGGCCTTGAGGACCTCATGTTCCAGCATGCTTTCAGGCCTTGCCTCATGCGTGGGGCCAGCTCACACACCCAAAAGGAACCTTCATGTGCCACTGGGATAGACTGGGAGTATATGAGCCTCCCTGCTGGCCTCCAGCCTCTCTCTAGTGATACCGGCCTCCCCATAGCCTATTATTGTCTGACTTTTCATTTTTCCTTGTGTTTGTATAAAGACAAAGTCTCGTTATGTTGCCCAGTCAATTTCAATCTTGTGATCCTCCTGTCTCCGTTTCCCACAGAGCTGGGACTTACAGGGGTGTGCTACTGTACCCAGCTTATTGTCTGACTGATTATGGCTGTTCTAGTGAGTATGGGGTGGTAATGAGTGCATGAACCTCTTAAAGTTCAAATGCAAATGTGCTATTTGGTTTTCTGGGTAGAGAAGATGTGGCTTCCATGTTTCTCAAAAGAACTGTGTCCCGAATGAGGTTAAGAGCATGCTTTCAGATCTGGTCAGAGCTGTGCTGAAATTCAGCTCCAGAGTCCAAGAGGGAGCAGTTGTGTTGGGTGGGCTGCCGAAGACAGGCATAGCGAGCCTGCCCTATTCACTGAGGCTGCCTGAGTACAGACCTATTCCCAACCCCACACCACCTTGTACAGCACAAAAGGGCATGTCTTCTCCCACCATGGCTTCTTTCTTTTGTAAACCTGCTGTTGGAGAGCTTTGATATACTATATACACACTCACCTATGAAGCCATCATCACAATCAAGATACTAAGCACACCATCGGCCCCAAAGATTCCTGCACCCCTGTGTAGTCCCCCCTTCTGCCATGTCTCAGTCTACCCCATCCCTAAGCAGTCACTCATCTTTCTGTTTCCTGTCACTATACATTAATGTACATTTTCTAGAGTTTTATATAAGCAGAACCATATAACATATAATCTTTTTTTTTGTCTGGCATCTTCCATTCAACATAATTATTTTGAGAATCATTTATGTTGTTATGGGTATCAACCGTTTATTCCTTTTTATGTATTTTTGTATTTATTTTTGTTATGATAGAGTGTCTGCAAGGAGGGGAGGGAAAGAGGAAAGGAAAAATATCCTCAACAGGGTCTGATCATCCTACAATCACCTTCTTCCAATCCTCCAGCCTGTGGGATCTTAGGCACTTGCACAAATGCCTGGTACGTTTCAGGCTGACCAAGCTGGGGATTCAAATTCTGATCACCATATGAGATTCAACTTCCTTTGAGCAGCGCAGTACTGCCGCACCAATGGAGCCAACCCCATTCCTTTTAGTTCCATTGTATGGATGTACCACAAATTATTTATCCATCCAGCTGTTGATAAATGTTTGGGCTGTTTACAATTTTCAACTACTGCATATGAAGTTTGCAATGAATATTCACATGCAATTTCCAATACATTTGGAAATGTATTTTCTTTCTTCTTGGTTAAAACAATGTGTTAGAATGAAATTGCTTCTTCCTAAGTAGGTGTGTGTTTAACTTTTCAAAAAATTACCTTACCAACTTTCTCAAATGGATATACCAATATGTGTTCTCATCAGCTGCAGTTGAGCTTTCTAGTTTCTCCACATCCTCATCAGTGCTTAATATGATCTGTCTTTTTAACTTCAGCCATTTCAGTAGGTGAATAAAGTATCTCATTGTGCTTTTAATTTGCATTTCCCTAATGACTGGATGTTGAACATCTGTCTGTTCACATGTTTATTTCTCATTGTTTGGTAGTGTCTGTTCAAATCTTTTGCTTACTATTTATTGGGTTGTATGCTTTCTTGTTTGTATCTTTTGTATATACTGGATACAGATCCTTTGCGGGTATACATATCCAGTATTTTCTCCCTGTCTATAACCTGATTTCATTGTGTTAAGAATAGTACTTTCAGGGTGCCAGCAGGTAACATAGTGGTTAAGGTGCTAGAGTCCCACATGGTTGACCCACAGTTCAATTCCTGAACCTGAAACTCATGCCAGGCACGTGTGCGTGCGTGCCCAAAATCCCAAGAGGATAATGAAGGAGAAGGGATTGTGGCATGGCCATCCCCCCCTGGGGGGTGATTTCTTGCTTTCTGTCTCTCTGTCCCTCCGGCAAGCACATGTACCCTATAGCAAAAATCTCTAAGAAAAAAAAAAAAAAAAAAAAGTACCGTCAAAGACCTGCAGTTACTAATTTAGATCCAGTCTAATTTATCAATCTTTTCCTATAATGAATGTGCTTTTTGTGTCATATCTGAGAAATCTTCACCTAATTCAAGATCACAAAGATTTTCTTCATTTTTTCTTTTAAAAGTTTTGTAGTCTTGGGACCAGCAGATTGCATAATGGTTACATCACTAGACTCCCATTTGAACCATGCTTCAAGTCCCAGACACAGCGACTTAAGACTCACACCAGTTGTGTTTCTGTGTGTGCCCAAGATCCCAAGAAGAGAATAGTGGAGAAAGGATTGTGTCATGGCCATACTCCTGGGAAGTGATTTCTCATTTCTTCTCTTTCTAGTTAGCACGTGCCCAACAGCAAAAACGTCTCTTAAAAAGTTTTGTATTCTGGGACCAGCAGTTGGCATAATGGCTATGTCGCTGGACTCCCACATAGCTAACTGTGGTTCGAGTCCTGGACCTAGTGGCTTAAACTCACGCCGGGCATGTGTGCGTGCCCAAGTTCCTGAGAGGAGAATGGAGAAGAAGGATTACGGTGTGGCCATCCCCCCTTGGGGGGGTGATTTCTTGCTTTCTATCTCTCTGTCTCTCTCTGTCTTTCTAGTGAGTGCACGCGCCCTATAGCAAAAACCTCTCTCAAAAAAAAAGTTATGTATTCTTAATTTTTTTTAAGTTTGCTATGGTGTGCATGATGTGCTCACTGGAGACAGAGAGAAAGAGGGAATGTGAGAAATGACCCCCATCTGGGGGATGGCCATGCTACAATCCCTCTCCTCCATTCTCTGCTTGGGATTTTACATACTCGTGCCCACAAACCCAGGATGATTTTCAGTCTATATCTGAGAATTGAACTATGCAGTCAGCCATGTGGGATCCAGCCACATTAACCTTCATGCCACATGCTTGCCCTATAGTCTTAAGTTTTGCACTTATGTCTGTGATCCATTTTGAATTGAGTTCAAGATATAGGTTGAAAATTATTATTTTTTTTGAGAGGTTTTTTTTGCTATAGGGCGTGTGTGCTCACCAGACAGACAGAGAGAGACAGAGAGATAGAAAGTGAGAAATCACCCCCCAGAGGGGATGGCCACGCCGCAATCCCTTCTCCTCCATTCTCCTCTCGGGATCTTGGGCATGCACGCACACGCGCCCGGCGTGAGTTTAAGCCACCGGGTCCGGGACTCGAACCGCGGTCGACTACGTGGGAGTCCAGCGACATAGCCATTACGCTAACTGCTGGTCCCGAAAATTATTTTTTATGTATGATAAAAACGTTTTATTTCTTCAGCATCACTTGTTTAAAAAACTATGCTTTTTTTAAGTTTGTCTATTTGTTTATTCTATGAGAGTTAGAGAGAAAGAGAGAAATACAGAGATACAGAGATTCCCCAGGATTACAGGTGGATGCATGTCCACAGGCAAATCCAAGATGTTTCCCTTGTGGGTCCATTGGCATTACTGCCACACCACTGCTGCTCCAAAAAGAGACTATCCTTTTCTTTGTTGAATTGTCTTTGCACCTTTGTCAAAGACCCTTATCCATATACATATGAGCCTATGTCTATAATTGTGTATTATCTTCTACTGATCGATTTGTCTTTGTGCCAGTACCACATTGTCTTTATTCAGTCTTGAAATCAGGTAGTGTTCGCCCTCTAATTTTGTTCTTTTTCAAATTGTAGGTTCTTGGCATTTCCATATGAATTGTAGACTCATCTTTTCTCTTTCTCCTCAATAAAAAACCAAAAAGCCTACTAGGATTTTTATTAGGATTGCATTGACTCTTAACATCTTAACAATATCAAATCTTCCAACCCATGAACAATTTCTTTCAGCAGTATCTTCTCATTTCAGTGTGTGTTTCTCATCTTTTTCAGATTTATCCCTAAGTATGTATTTCATACTTTGATATTGTAAAAAGTATTGGTTTTTACTTTTAATATCTGTTTGTTGATAGTATATAAAAACAATTCATTTGAACATTGATTTTTTTTTTTTGCAACCTTGCTAAACTCATGTATTAGTTCTAGTAGTTCTTTCATATATTTCATTGGATTTTCCATGCAGACAGTGGGATGTTGCCTCTGAGTAAAGACAGTTGTGCTTCTAGCTAACCAAACTGGATTTGTTTGTTTGTTTCTTTTTCTTGTTTTATTTGACTGTCTAGACCCCCCAGAACAATGTTGAATGAAAGTGGTGAAACAAACTTTCTTGTCTTATTCCTTATCGGTAGGGGAAGCATTCAATCTTAAACCATCAAGTCCACTCAGTATGGCGTTCACTGTACTTTGTCCAAAATGCCCTTTGCCTGGTTGAGGAAGTTCTCTTCTAATCTCAGTTTGCAAGGAATTTCTTTGAGGAATGCACCTTGGGTTTGCTCAGATGTTTTTTCTTCATTTATTGAGATGATTATATGATTTTTCTTTTTTTTTTTTTTTACAAATATTAATATGTTGAATCACTTTGACTTTCTAGTGGCAAAGTAACCTTGTATTCTTGGGATAAACCCCAGGTGGTTATGATACATTATCTTTTTTTTTTTTTTTTTTTGGAGAGGTTTTTGCCATAGGGTACGTGTGCTCGCCAGATAGACAGAGAGACAGAGAGACAGAAAGTGAGAAATCACCCCCCTAGGGGGATGGCCACGCCACAATCCCTTCTCCTCCATTCTCTTCTTGGGATCTTGGGCACACACGCACACGCGCCCGGCATGAGTTTTAAGCCACTGGGTCCGGGACTCGAACCGCAGTTAACTACATGGGAGTCCAGTGACATAGCCATTACACTAACTGCTGGTCCCGATATATTATCATTTTTATATGTTACTGGACATGAATTGCTAACCATTTTATTTTTGCACATTATTGTTCTCTTTGGTTTTGTTTTTTCCTTGTGACATCTTTTTGGTTTTATAGTAATGCTGGTTTCACAGAATAAGTTAGAAAAACATTCCTCTTCTTCCATTTTCTTAAAGACTATGTGGTATTGGTATTATTTCTTCCTTAAATGTTTGTTGGAACTCACCCGTAAAGCCATTTAGCCTTGAAGTTTGCTTTGTAAGAAGGTTTTAACTACAAATTCAATTTCTTTAATATTGACATAGGGCTCTTCACATTATCTTTTTCTTTGGTGGTGAGTTTTGATGGTTTGTGTTTTTCAAGGAATTTGTTCATTTTATCTAAATTGTCAAATCCGTTGGCATTGGGTTGTTCAATAGAATTCATCCTTTTAACATACATCGAATTCATAGTGCTGTCACTGCTTTCATTCCTGTTATTAATAATTTGTATATTCGTTCTCTTGTATTTCTGATCAGTTTGGCCCAAGGATTATCAATTTTATTAATCTTCTAGAGGAAACTGGTTGGTTTTTTTGTTTGTTTTTTGTTTTGTTTTGTTTGCTGCTGATAATGATTTTTTGTTTTGTTTTTCACCAATTCCTACTTGGACCTTTATTTTCTTTCTTCTGCTCACTCTGGGTCTAATTTTATTTTCTTATTTTCTTAAGTTGGAAACTGAAGTCATTTGATGTCTTTTTTCTTTTGTAATGAGACATTTAGTGCCATAAGTTTCTCCCTAGTGTTCCTATTTAGTGTCATCCCACAAAGTATGATATTTTGTTGCCATCTTTTAGTTCAAATTACTTACTAGCTTCTCTTTTGATTTCTTATTCAACCCTAAGATTATTTAGAAATATGTTAGTTTCGGGAACCAGCAGTTAGCGTAATGGCTATGTCGCTGGACTCCCACGTAGTCGACCGCGGTTCGCATCCCGGATCCGGTGGCTTAAAACTCATGCCGGGCGCGTGTGCGTGCGTGCCCAAGATCCCGAGAGGAGAATGGAGGAGAAGGAATTGCGGCATGACCATCCCCCCTGGGGGGTGATTTCTCGCTTTCTGTCTCTATGTCTCTCTCTGTCTGTCTGGCGAGCGCAAGCGCCCTATAGTGAAAACCTCTCCAAAAAAAAAAAAAAAAAAAGAAAGGAAATATGTTAGTTTCTATTTAGTTTCCAAATATTTGGAAAATTTTCAGATATCTTTCTGTTTTTAATTTCTAATTTAATTACATTGTACTCAGAGAACATATTTTGAATGTGAATTATTTCAAATTTATTGAAATTTGTTTTAAGGTCCAGAATGTTATCTGTCTTGGTAAAAATTCTATGAATACCTGTAAAAAATATGTATTCTGCTGGAATGTGCTATCAAAGTTGGTTAGGTCATGTATTTGATAGTGTTATTGAATCTTCTACATTCTTGCCAGCTTTCTACCTTTCTGTATTATCAATTATTGTGATAGAAATATTTATATTGCTTACTAAAATTATGGATTTCTCTTTTTCTTCTTGCATATCTTTTAGGTTTTTGCCCCAGGTATAAACTGGCCTTTTATCATTATGAAATTACCTTTTTCCCTAGTAATGTTCTTTATTTTGAGGTCAGCCTATGACCTGTGGTTTTGTGAGCTGGATCCCATATTGTTAACTGTACAATTTGAGTCCTGGATCCAGAAGATTGAAAACCACACACCACACAAGGTGTGTGTATGTGCATGCCCAATATCCAAAGAGTAGGGAGAAACGAAGAAGAGATTGCAATGTGACCATGCCTCACAGGAATGCTTTCTGTCACTCCCTTTCACCCCAGTGAGTACATAGACCCTCTGGAAAAAACTTTTTTATTCTTTGCTTTGAAGTCTACTTTGTCTGATATCCAACTTTTAGCTTCTTTTAGTATGGCATATCTTTTTTACACTTTAGCTTTTAATCTATTTGTATCTTCATATTAAAATGTGTTTTTTGTAAGCAGCATATAGTTGAGTCTTACATTTATATCCAATCTGTTGATCTTTGCCTTTTCACTGGAGTGTTTAGAGCATTTACATTTAAAGTATTACTAGTTTGATGAGGTGTAAGTCTGTCACCTTGTTATTTGTCTTCTATTTGTCTTGTCTGTTCTTTGTTTTGTTTTGTTTTGCCTCTTTTTCTGCCTTTCTTAGATTAGTTGAAATTTTTTTTATAAATTCATACAACTATCTTCCTCATTCATTGAAGGAATGAAGATGTCTTGATTCTTTTTGTATATGCCCATATTTCCATTTTCTTTCTGTGTAAAGAGCTTCTTTTAATATTTAAAAGAAGTGTAAGTCTTAATAGTAGTATTAGTCAGCTGGTGACAAATTCTTTCTGCTCTTGCATGTCTGAAGATCTTACTTTTTTGGAGATTTTCACTATAGAATTCTAAATCAATTGTGGGGAGGGGCTTCCACCCTGATTTATAGATGTTGTTCCATTGCCTTCTTGCTTTCATTGTTTCTGGTGAGAAATCTGCTGTCATTCTTACCTTTGTTCCTCTGTAGGTAAGATGTCTTTTTTTTTCCTTTGACTACTTCTAAGATTTTATATCTATCACTGGTTTTGAGCAATTTGAGTATGATATACTTTGATGTCATTTTCTTCATTTATTGTTTGTGCTCATATCTCTCCTTTTATACTTTTTGTCGCATTTCACAAGTTTGGGGCTATTATTTTTATTTTAAAATATTTAATTTTACTTATTATCATTACTTTTTAATTGCTACAGGGCACACATGCTCACCAGAGAGAGAGAGAGAGAGAGAGAGAGAGAGAGAGAGAGAGAGAGAGAGAGAGAGAGAGAGAAGTGAGAAAGCAAGCCACCAGGTCTGGGACTCAAACTGTGGTCAGCCACATGAAAGTCCAGTGCCTCAATCACCATGCCCCCTGTGGGGGCTATTCATTTTTAAGTTGGGGTTTGTTTGTTTTTTTTTTCCCCTGTCCTCCCATACTGGTGATCTGTCACCAATAACAGATCTGTCACCAATAACAGATTACTCCAAAGATTAGTTTTGAGGGTCAGGAATCTGAGTGTAGCTTTGCTGACCTCTGCTCAGGGTCTCTAGGCTGCAGTCAATCAAGTCTCTAATGGAGAACAATCAACTTCAAAGCTCAAGCAGGTGATTGTCAGCAGGGTTCCATTCCTTGACTGCTATTAGACGGAAAGCCTCAGTTCTTCAGTGGCTGTTGACTAGAGACTGCCTTCAGTTTCTTACCACATGGGGAGCTCACAACGAAGCAGCTGACTTCATCAGAGCACTAAGAACCAGAGAGTAAAAGCAAGATAGTCACAGCCTATTGCAGTGTAATCTCTGAAGTAACGTCCCATCACATTTGCTGTTATTTTTTCATCAGAAGTAAGTCACTGGCAAGGGGAGGTTCTGACACAGCTGGGGAACATTGGGAGCTATTTCAGAAGTGCCCCACAACCCTGTCTCTGGCTTTTCCTTTGGGGACTACAGTTGTGAGACCTGAAGTAGTCACACAGTCCACTGATTTATTTTCTTTCTTTTTTCTCTCTGTTTTATCTTGAATGGTTTCTATCACTGTGTCTTCAGCCCCTCTCCCATCCCAATGCCTGATGTCACTGATTCCATGTACTGTAATTTTCCATCTCATACATTGATGTCATTTTTTTTTGGGGGGGGGAGAGGTTTTTTTTTTTTTTTTTGCTATAGGGTGCGTGCGCTCGCCAGACAGACAGAGAGAGACAGAGAGATAGAAAGCAGGAAATCACCCCCCAGGGGGGATGGCCACGCCGCAATCCCTTCTCCTCCATTCTCCTCTCAGGATCTTGGGCACCCACGCACACGCGCCCGGCGTGAGTTCAAGCCACCGGGTCCGGGACTCGAACCGCGGTCGACTACGTGGGAGTCCAGCGACATAGCCATTACGCTAACTGCTGGTCCCTACATTGATGTCATTTTTATCTTTAGTGTTTTCAACTTAAAATTTTTAAAGTTTATTTATTTATTTACAGTCATTCACTGTACATTAATACAGTATACAAAATGAGATTTTCCATCCAGTATACATTGTATATTGGCTCAATCAAGGCTATAACCATACATGTTATTATCAGCAAATAATTTTCTATTTCTTATTTCTGACATATTTTGCTTTACCCCCTCCCTTGATTTCCTACCTCTAGCCTTCTGCCAATTCCCCTCCTTCTCCAACACTGTCTCTGATATGTGAAGTTCTTTTCCATGCCTTTTTATCAGATTTTATTGATTCATTAAATATCTTAATTAATTTAGACTTTGAATAGGAAGAACAGCTGATATATACATATTTATTAACACAAATCTGACTTTAGACATAAACCTCAGTGAGTAAAGTGAACATTACTATAAAGTAGCACCTCACTGGGGTCATTAAATAAGTATTAATAGGTATTTTAATGTATTTTTTAACTTCAAAAAAATGTAGTTTTAATAGATCAACATCAAAAATTATTAAGAGAAATTTGTTTAAAACTTAAAGCCAGGGAAAAGGGTAGGATCCAGTTCAGATAGTAGGTAGATGAATTTGTCAACAGTTCAAGAGAAGACAAAAATCCTTAAATATGGAAATCAAAGCATCAAAGAAAATCAGTAATATTTTAGTCTAAAGTAAAAAAAATCGATTTCACTAGTTCAGACTCATGTAATTTATCTCTCTTCTATTGAATTTGCAGTGTTATTGTGGTCTGATCTTTTCATTTAAACTCTGGAAGTTAACATTCAACTCTGGACTTGACCCTATCATTAGGCTGGCCATTCTCTTGGTTGTTTCTTGTACTCTTTATTTTTGTGTGTCTGACTTTAGTTTTCCTGGTTTAGCACTCCCTTCAGCACTTCTAGGAGAGCTGGTCTGGTGTTGGTAAATTCTTTCAGGTTTTGTTTATCTGAGAATGTTTTTGTCTTTTTTCCTCATACGAAAGATAACCTTGCTGAGTATGGTATTCTTGGTTGAAAATGTTTTTCACTTAACTCTTTGAATATATTTTCCCATTCTTGCTTGCATTGTTTCCAATGAGAGGTCTGACATTAGCCTGTGGGATATCCTTTTAAAGTAACTTGATGTTTCTCTCTTGCCAATTTTAGTATCTTGTCTCTGTCTGTGGTTTTGGTCAATCTGGCTATGATATGCCTCTGAGAAGATCTTCTTGGGTTGATTCTGTGTGGGGTCCTTTGTATTTCTTGGGTCTAGATATTTGAGTACCTCTCTAGATTTGGAAAGTTTTCTTCTAGGATTTCATGGAATAAATTAGCAATTCCCTTATTCATTTCTTCACCTTCTGGGATACACATCATTGGATGTTTGGGCGTTTAATGGCATCTAGTATTACTCGTATATTATTCTAAATTGTTTGGGCTATTTTCTCAGTCTTTTTGGTGAATTTTTCTAGGTCAGAAGTTCTATCTTCTACATCTGAAATTCGATCTTCTGCATGATCTAATCTGCTTTTAATACTTTCAAGGGAGGTTTTGATTTCCTATATTACAACCTTCATCTCTAACTTTCCCCTTTGATTCTTTCTTAAGGTGAGTTATTTCCTCTTTCAGATCATTCAAGGACTTCCTCACCTCCTGGAACTCATTGTCTCTTTTTTCCTGTATCTTCTGGAGTTGTTGTCTTTCTGGTTTTGCATCTCTGTTAGCTTTGTCACTATGAATATTCTAAATTCTTTATCTGACATTTCCATGAGTTTCATTGTACTATCTGTGAATGTTGAAGGGCTGTTCTTTTCCCTTGAAGGAGAGATTTTTTTTTTTTTTTTTCTCCTCTGTGGTTGTTTCTGGTCATCTGATGGACTATGGACTTTCTTTTTCCTATTTTTGGGAGTTAAATCTGGCTCTTGGCTAGACCTCTGGGAGGAGGAGGGTGAAGTCAGGGCAGAGGGTTTTCGGTGGTCAAAAATCCCTGAATGGGGCTGCTCAGAACTCAAATATAAATGGCTGCTGATTGGCTTATCCTGGCTCCTGGCTAGACCTGGGGGACAGGAGGGTAAAGTCTTAGCAGAGGATCTTCAGTGGTTGAAATCCTCATTTTCATCTTAGGAAGCTCAATCTCTTTTGTACCTTTTATATCCTTACTTTTTAGACCTATGGAATAAACTTATAAAGGCTTAATGTCATCTGCTAATTCTAACATCAGTGTCAGCTCTGGGTTGGTTTTGCTTGATTGATTTTTCTCTTTCCACTTGAATTGTATTTTCTTGGTTCTTTGCATACCTAGTCATCTTTGATTGATGCCAGACATTGTGAGTTTAACCTTTTGGATGCTGGAGTATTTCAAATTTCTATAAATACTCTTGAGCTTTGGGGATGAAGTTAAGTCATTTTGATCCTTTTAGGTCTTGGTTTGATATTTTGAGGACCAGAGCATGTTTAGGCTCATTTTGCCTTATTACTGAGATAAGCCTTTCATAGCACTCTATCCCAGTGCCTTAAGAATTATCAGCTTTTCTGGCATGGCTGGCTGAAACGGGCACTGTTTGCAACCCTATGTGAGCTTCAAATACTGTTTTGTGTGTGTGTGGGGGGGACTTACCTCTCTAATCCTCTCAGGTTTCTTTCCTGCCCATCAGGCTCCTCTGAGTATATTCATGGGGCCACTCTGCACAGCTCTCTCTCTCCCCTCATTTCTCCTCCAGGTTCTCTGTCCTGAAACCTCGGTCACCCAGACTCAACTCTGTTCTCTCATCTCCAGGCTCACCAGGTTCTTCCTGGGCCTTCTGCATGGGACCAGAGAGTTTCTAAGGAACAAACCAGGGCTGTCATGGGGACCTCATTGACCACCACCTTGCATCCCCTCACATCCAATGATGGGAATTGTTGTTTCATACCTGTGTCTCATTTTCTGGTTGTCTTGGGTAGTAAATCTGTCCCTGGCTCAGACACTTACTGAGCATTGGGACATATGGTCTGTCATTTGAGCCTGCCAGCCACTCTCTTGTAGAAAATAGAAAGTAGGTACGTTGACCCCATTTTACATTGCAGAAACTCTACCTGAGAGAGGTAAAATTATGTACCCAGGGCCACACACCAAATAAGAGGGGCAACAGGATTTGAGCCCAGTTATCTGAGTCATGGTCATTGCCCTTCCCTGTACCAGCCACATTATATGTCATACAGTCCTGCTACTCCAAGTATGGTGGCTTCTTGAAAAAAATCATTCCCAGAGGCAGTGTGTCTTGTCTGGATAACACAAAAAGCTATAGCACTTTCTCAGGTCTTCTGTTCTCTCCCTTAAGCTTGAAAGCTGGGAGAGGTGGTATTGTCTAGCTCATTTTACTGATGAGGCAGCCGAGGCCCAAAGAGAAGAGTGGCTTATTCCCCCAGGCTCGCCCACCACCCTGGTACTGCAGTCTGTGCAAACTCCAGAGGATCTTTTTTCCTTTACCTCTCAGCAGAGTGAAAATGGTGGCCCAAGCAGAGCCCCAGGTCATCCCTGCCTGCTGAATTTCTCCTTCACATCCTCCCTTAGCCTCTGTGCTCCTGACATCGTGGCACTCCAGCCCATCCTCCAGGCCTCCCTTATGTCCCCATTTCCATCCTCCTCCCACTCCCCATCCACCTTGTCCAACTCATCCTCAGTCCTTGTGGCCTACACTCCCCTCCACTCATGGGGACCAGGAGGAAGCCCGGGCCTCCATGTCTACCACAAGAGGCAAGACTCAACCATGAGCCCACTCCCTCCCCTGTAGCCTGTGCTCTCCCTCCCCTCAGAGGCTGCAGGAACAGCTGCATGTAGCTCTAAAGTGGAGCACCCGTATGGAAGATGGAGAGCTGCATAAATAGAATAATAATAATAATAATTGTTGGTTTGAGATTTATCTGCAACTGCTGGGGGTGCCTGGCCTTGCCCTCCCCACAAATCACTCTTGAGGGAAAAGGTCACCCCTAGCCGGGGAAGATAAATTCCAATAACGCTTGTATAATTAGAACATGCAGTATTTAGATGTTTTTTTCTCAGTACAATTAAGCAGGGATAATTGGGTGAGCTATTTTCCCCTGTGCTGGACATGAGTTTTTGCCAGCTTCCGTTCTTTGGAACTTCATGCCGGGACATTCATTCTCAGCATTCTGTCCAAGTTACCCCGACCCAGTTGCTGCCATGTCCCTCTCTTGTTCACTCATGCAGTGGCGGAGGCCTCCTTTGTGTCTTGCCATGTCATATTACCCTGAGAGACACCAGTAAGATGGGGGAGACAGAGGTGCAAGCCAAGGGCCATGCACAGAGTGGCATGTGGCATCCAGAGGGGTGTGCAGGGTGTCACAGGAGTACACCTGGGCCTCAAGGGATGAGGGGTACTCACCAGAGGGAGAGGGTGGAGACCACGCTTGGATAAGGCAGTGTGAACTGAGCAGACTCCACAGAGGCCAGGCAGTCACAAGTTGTGGAAGCTCCTGGAGCCTGAGCAAGGGACAGGACGCAGTACTGGGAACCACACCCCAGTGTCTGGCTTGAAGGAGAGATAGCTCAAGCTGAGACCCTGGGGCCAGGGCATTGCTGTCTCTCTGCCAAGCATAGGTAGGCCAGTCAATGGCTGACCTCTAACCCCAGGCATGGCACTGGTGTTGACCTCTAGACCCAGGGCTGAAGCCAGTGCTCACCTCCAACTCCAGGCAACATTTGTTAGGGTAAAGACCTGTGACCCTAACTTAAATCACTTCCAGAGGCTGACAATGTGGCCCAAGGAGTCCTCCTTCTAAGATCCAATCCCTGAGATTCTTTAGGGCAGAGAGGTAGCCCGGGATGCCCCTATGAGGGACAGCCCGAGTTTGTCATGAAGTGGGTACCAAGTCTGTGTACATGGATAAAACTGTACAGGACTGTTTGCACACTCTCAAACAGGTGCCAAGAAAATCAGTGGCATCTGGGCAAGGCCTGGGATCCTATTCCCATACAGGGCTGGTGTCTATCTCCTCATTGTTACTTCATGCTCTAGGGAAGCAGTTGGGGAGCTAGTGAGAGGTACTTGGGGCTCTTGGCCATCTTTGAAACTTCTGTGAATGTGTAAAATAAAATGCTGAAAAATGTAAAGGGTGGTTAGCCCCTGATCTGCAGAGTCCCTAGAGCAGATCACCCTGCCCCTGCTGACCAGGCTGGTGTTGTGGGCTCAGCTAGGCTGGCTTCTCCTTTGGGGGAGGGGCTCCAGTCACTGCCGGAGACACACTGAGCGTCACCTGGGCACGTGGAGGAAGGGGTTGGGATTTCTGGAGGGTTCTGCAGGCAGGGAGACCAGGGCCAACACACAGAAACAGCATGGGAGAAAGGGCACCATGACCCATCACATCCCATTGAGACTAAGCCCCAGCTCCACTTTGGCATTTTGTGTTTAGAGAGGACGACAGCACCACTGAACACACCCAAACACAGGGCCCCCAGCCCAGTCAGGCTCTCCCCCACAGCCTCCAACCCTTGGCCGTGCCTCTGTGTGCTGCTGCTCTCATGGCCTCCACCAGGGGTGGAGGAGCAGAACAGGCCCCCTTGTCCCAGAGTCTAGAACCTTCTCTCCAGGGAAGCCAACATCAGTTGCCCCATGGTTTTCTCTTTCTTTTCTATGTGTCCCATCCCATGATGCCAAGAGCCAGCCCTGTTAGGTGAGAGTGACTCCCCTGAGATTGGCGCAGGACTCAGCCCTAGCTAGCCACAAGCCACATTCCTGTGCTGTATGTCTGACCTCACCCACACCACACTGCTGTCCTTGTGAAGTCTTCCGCAGTCCTAGGTCCTGCTTCCCACAGAGGCTACAGCTGCTCTGGAGCCATCACAAAGAGAGAGGCCCCCAGGTCCCTGTACCCACCACCAGGCCTCCTCCACCAACAGACTCTGCTGTCTTCACGTTTCCTTTCACAGGCTACAGTGACCCAGGTGGGACACACTGTGTTTTGATCCCTCCCTGTGGGTAAGGTTGGCCTCACCCACCTGGATATTTTCACAGCAGATATAGTTGCAAAGCTTCCCAGTGGCTCTGACAGGGCCTTGTCTAGCTCAGTACTGTCACCCTGACCTCCGAAATTTGCAGATTGTCTGGCCATCTGCCCTCTTGTTGGTCCCTGTAATTGTCACAGGTTGCTTCTTCAGCTGAGGTTCCATTCATTCATCTAATTTGCTAGAGGGTATATGTCCAAGAGAAAGAAAAGGAAAGTGAGAACTCACCCCCCAGGGTGGATGGTCACACACACATCCCTTCTGCTTTCATTCATTCGAGATTTGGGGCACACATGCACACACACGCATGTGTGTTTTTCTTTTCTTTTCTTTTTTCTTTTTTTTTGAGAGATTTTTGCTGTAAGGCGTGTATGCTCACCAGAGAGACAGAGAGATAGAAAGTGAGAAACCATCCCTCAGGGAGGATGGCCACACCACAGTCCTTTCTCCTCCATTCTCCTGTTGGGAATTTGGGACACACACACACGGCATGAATTTCAAGCCACCAGGTCTAGGATTCAGATTGTGACCAGCTATGTGGGAGTCCACCACGTGCTGGTCCCCCCATGTATTTTTCAAGCCACCTGGTCCAGGACTTTAACAGCCCAGTCAGCCATGTGAGATTCAGTCACCTTAACCACGACACCACGTGCTAGCCCAGAGATTCATTTCTTGATAATTGCTCAACAAACGGATGGAGGACACGTAAGCCAGACTACAAAGAGACGGCCGGACCCAGCACTATAGCCACACCACACCATGAGCTGCAGCTGCTGCTGGAAGAAGATGCCCATGCCTCATCTTCATTCCCCCGCAGCAGGGCCATCTGAGGGTCTAATGCACTGAACTCATAGAACAGGATGGGTAACCCTGGGCTCATTAACAAGTGTGGCAGGAATCCAGGGCCCACCCGTACGCAGCCTCCACCTGCCCAATAGTGTCTATGCCAGCCTAGGTTCTGGCGGACAGCAAAGCCATATATTACCCTGCCCCTGTGATTTATGAAGCCCAACCTGCTGTACCCCTTGACCTCAGGGTCTCAAACAAGCTCCTGCAAGGGCTGCCTCACCAGCATCCCCTCTATGCTGGCCTGCCTTGTGCTGACTCACTAGCATCTGTGATACTAGCCACCTCTGGCCCAGGATACCTGGGACAGGTGGGCAGGGAACAGCGGGCCTCAGCCTGCTTACAGAGGGGCATGACCATGGGCAGAGTGGCTCCAGGGGCAGTGCTCACTGGCCTGGCAGAGACCACGGCACTAACACAAATGCCCCGGAGTTTCAGCCAGGCCTTAGCTGAACCCTGGGCCTCTACAGCAGGGGAAGTATATGTGTTTATTCACCTGTCTCAAAGCTATTCAGCTCTCATAGACATAATTTAGATAGAACTTTTTTCTAATTACAAATGAAATATGCAGAAAAAAATAAAATTGAGAAAAATGCAGAGAACCATTCTGAGAATCACTTTTAATCTAGGCACTCTGAGCCTAAGCACTGTTAACTTTTTAATGTGTTTCCTAGCAGCCTTCTTTCCCTCCACATGTAAGAGTGTGGACTTGGAAGGTTTTCTCCAGCATGCAAGTTCAAGGCTGATTCTTTTTTTTTCCGCTATAGTGTGAGTGCCCTCACCAGAAAGAGAGAGGCAGAAAGCGAGAAATCACTGCCACGCCACAATTCCTTCTCCTCCATTCTCCTCTCAGGATCATGGGCACACACACACACACACGTGCCCAGTGTGAGTTTAAGCCACCAGGCCCAGGACTTGAACCGTGGTCGATTACATGGGAGTCCAGCAACATAGCCATTATGCCAACTGTTGGTCCCAAAACCCAAATACTCTTTTAAAGATGGAAACACTTTGATTTCTTTCCAGTCTAATCAAGACAGAGCATCTCTCCGTCACTCAGCTTAGAAGTCAGGCATCCGGGGACCAGCAGTTAGCAGTTAGCGTAATGGCTATGTCGCTGGACTCCCACGTAGTCGACCTCGGTTCGCGTCCCAGACCCGGTGGCTTAAACTCACGCTGGGAGCATGTGCGTGCGTGCCCAAGATCCCGAGGGGAGAATGGAGAAGGACTGCGGCATGGCCATCCCCCCTGGGGAGTGATTTCTCACTTTTGGCCATCCCCCCTGGGGAGTGATTTCTCACTTTCTATCTCTCTGTCTCTGTCTGTCTGGCGAGTGCACACGCCCTATAGCAAAAACCTCTCCAAAAAAAAAAAAAGAAAGAAAAGAAAAAAAGAAAGAAGTCGGGCATCCGCATCAACCCAGATTCTGATAGGAGCGAGCGGGAGGAAGTCCATGTCCTCTCCCATGGTCATGGTGGGAGAGCCTCTGTGGGGAGCATGGAGGTCCTGGGGTCTGGACAGCCTATCCTCTCTGCAATCAGATGGAGACAAGGTCAGAAGCAGCCCCCTCAGAGCAGAGGTGTGTCATGGGGCTAGGCCCCAGGGACACCACCATTCCTTGGACTCCGGACTACAGCTGGCACCGGATTTCTCCAGCCACAGCGGTCATCATACACCCTGGAGCCCGGTCCTTTCATGCACCTGTCTTCTCAGTATATGGGCAGAGAGGCTTATCGGTGTACTCAGCATCACACAGCTTCTCAGGGACCAGCCAAGGTCAGAAGCTAAGTCTGACATCTTCAAAGCCCCAGATGTTGGACAGCTGCCTTCAGACCAGCACAGGAGTGGGTGGAGCAAGAGGAGAGGAGTTGGGACAGGCAGTTTTCGAGACTGGGGATGGTGCCATTTGTCATGGCCATGAATGGTAGCAGAGGTGATTATGGGCAGAGCGCACTCAGCGTTCAGGATGTGCTTGCTACCTGGCTCCACATTGTCCCCATAGAGCCACAATCCCCGGCCCTAGCTCAGGAGTCAGCTCCCCGGACCTTGTTTCCCTCGCTCCTTCCCATCCTATGTGGGCACATCTGACTTCTCCCACAGGCTGCTATCCTCCCAGCCCTCCCTCCTGCACGGCAGCCTCTCCTCTTCCCAGCCTCCAGAGCAGCAGGCGCGCAGAATACCAGAGTCAGGAATGACTGGGCTCCAGGGGAAGCAGGGGCGTGTGGAACTGTGTCCAATTAAGTGCATGGTGCCCACAGATCTGCACGTGAAATTTCCAGGCCACTGTGGAAGCAGCCACCAGTTAGCCTACCTCCTCTGGGCCTGCAGCTGTGACTGCTCATCCAGAATGAGGTGGTGGTGGTAGGGGAGACTTGTCTAAGGAAAAGCCATTGGGGAGCAGTGAGCGGGGGTGTCTGTGACACCTGGGTGAGGAGGCACCCAAACAGGGTGGCTGTCAGCATGCCCACAGGCTGCCCTGTCCTCATGGTGGCCTCCACATCCATGGTATTCTCTAACAGTGAAGCCCACCCTGGGATAGAGCAGAAATAGACAGACATGAAGATCCTGCTCTGAGGAGCCAGCTGGGGAGACAGATGGTAATCAAATACACACACACACACACACACACACACACACACACACACACACAGTGCTTCTGTGGCAAGCACTCTGAAGGCGTGGTCGTGGCCCACTCCACTCCAGCAGCCATCATGCATCAATCCTGTGTGCCAGGCCTAATCCTAGGTGCTGGGAGGACCCCAGTGTCCTTTATGTTCTAGAAGAGAGAGAGAGATGAGGAAATATTAGTCCTTTGTTGAATAAGTGATCTGCAAATGTTTTCTTTTATAACTGGGCTTTCCAGAGCATAAATTCTTTAATGCTGGTAAGGTCCAGTTTATCCATTTTTATTTTATTTTGTGGATTGTGCCTTTGGGATCCAGTCTAAGAGCTCTTTGCCTAGTCCTAAAGCCTCAATATTTTCTCCTTTTTTAAAAATAGATTTTATGTTTTACATTTAAGTTTATAATACATTTTGAATTAAGTATTACATGAGGTGTGAGGTTGAGGTCAAAATTCTTTATTTTTCCTCCACTATCGATTTCCAACTGCTTCAACATTATTTGTAGAAAAGGTCATTCCTCCTTCAAAGGTGTGAAATTGCTTTCACACCTTTGTTTTAAAAAAAAATTATTTGGGGGCCAGCCTTGTAGCACAGTGGTTAAGCGCTGTGTGGAGGGAGCCAATTCGAGTCCCAGGTTCGAGTCCCAGCCCCAGTGACTTAAAAAACATGCTAGTGTGGATGTGCACATGCCCAGGATCCTCACAGGAAGGAGGACTGAAAGGAAGGATTGTGGTGTGACCAGGCTTCATCGGGCTTTCTCTCTGTGTCTCTGGCACGCATGTAAATCCTCTGTCTTTTTTTTTTTTTTTTAATTTTTGAGAGTTTTTTGCTATAGGGCGTGTGTGCTTGCAAGAAATACAGAGAGACAAAAAAAGCAAGAAATCACCCCCCCCGGGGGATGGCCACACCACAATCCCTTCTCCTCCATTCTCCTCTCAGGATCTTGGGCATGCATGGACACGTGTGAGTGTGCGGTTAAGCCACCACGTCCAGGACTCAAACCACAGTTGACTACATGAGAGTCCAGTGACATAGCCATTACGCCAACTGCTGGTCCCTGGCTTTTTTTTTTTTTTTTTAATTATGTGAGCATGTTTATGAATGTCTCTTTTGGGTTCCTCTCGTCCATTGATCTGAGTCTTTGTCTCTCCACTAGTATCCGTGTCTGTACTGGGCACAGGCTACATAGTACTGTACTGTGGCCACACAGTACCCTATATCTGCATTAGGCAGCAGCTGTGTGGTACTTCACTATCACGGCACAGTATCCCACCTGTGTACTGGGCAGTAGCTATGGGGCACTGTACTGTGGCTGCACAGTACTCTACGTCTGTATTAGGTAGCAGCTGTGTGGTACTTCACTATCACGGCACAGTGTCCCACGTACTGGGCAGTACCTATGGGGCACTGTACTGTGGCTGCACAGTACTCTACGTCTGTATTAGGTAGCAGCTGTGTGGTACTTCACTATCACAGCACAGTATCCCACCTCTGTACTGTGGCTGCACAGTACCCTACGTCTGCATTAGGCAGCAACTGTGTGGTACTTCACTATCACGGCACAGTATCCCACGTACTGGGCAGTAGCTATGGGGCACTGTACTGTGGCTGCACAGTACTCTACGTCTGCATTAGGCAGCAGCTGTGTGGTACTTCACTATCACGGCACAGTATCCCACCTGTGTACTGGGCAGTAGCTATGGGGCACTGTACTGTGGCTGCACAGTACTCTACGTCTGTATTAGGTAGCAGCTGTGCGGTACTTCACTATCACAGCACAGTATCCCACCTCTGTACTGTGGCTGCACAGTACCCTATGTCTGCATTAGGCAGCAACTGTGTGGTACTTCACTATCACGGCACAGTATCCCACCTCTGTACTGTGGCTGCACAGTACCCTACGTCTGCATTAGGCAGCAACTGTGTGGTACTTCACTATCACGGCACAGTGTCCCACGTACTGGGCAGTACCTATGGGGCACTGTACTGTGGCTGCACAGTACTCTACGTCTGTATTAGGTAGCAGCTGTGCGGTACTTCACTATCATGGCACAGTATCCCACCTCTGTACTGTGGCTGCACAGTACCCTACGTCTGCATTAGGCAGCAACTGTGTGGTACTTCACTATCACGGCACAGTATCCCATGTACTGGACAGTAGCTATGGAGTATTGTAGTGTGGCTGCACAGTACCCAACATCTACACTAGGCAGCAGCTGTGTAGTACTTCACTATCATGGCACAGTGTCCCACGTACTGGGCAGTAGCTATGGGGCACTGTACTGTGGCTGCACAGTACTCTGCGTCTGCACTAGGCAGCAGCTGTGTAGTATTTCACTGTCGTGGCACAGTATCCCACGTCTGTACTGGGCAGTAGCTATGGAGCACTGTACTGTGGCTGCACAGTATCCTATGCCTATATTAGGCAATAGCTATGGAGCATTGTACTGTGGCGACATCGTATCCCACATCCGTACTGGGCAATAGCTGTGGACCATTGTACTGTGGCTCCATAGTTCCCCACCTCTGCCCTAGGCAATAGCTATGTAGTGCTGTGTTGTAGGTGCACAGTATGTCTGAACATTGGGAAGAATGTTTCCTCCACTTTCTTCTTTTTCAGAATTACTCTGGCTGCCCTGGGAATTTTCCCTTTTTGTATAAATTTTAGAATAACCTTGTCTGTGTCTACAAAAATATCTTGCTCAGATTTTAATAGTAATTACATTAAACCTACAGATCAGTTTTAGGAAAATTGGTATATTTACTATACTGAATCTTCCAATCTGTAGACATTATATCTGTTTATTTAAATAGTCTTCTGGGTTTTTGTTTTGTTTTGTTTTGTTTTGTTTTACCAGCGTGTTGTAACTTTTTTTTAAATTTATTTATTTACGTTCATTCACTGTACATCATTACAGCATAAATATGAGATTTTCCATCCAGAGTACACTGTATATTGTCTCAATCAAGCACATCAACATACATGTTATTGTCAACAAATAATTTTCCATTTCTTGTTTCTGTATGTTTTGCTTTTTTTTCCCCATCCTTGATTCCCTATCTCTTACCCTCTGCCATCTCCCACTCTCTTCCCACACTGTCTCTGGTATCTATGTTTACTTTCTATACTGTTTTCCCCCCACATTTTATTGAATTACTAAAGATCTTAATTAATCTAAATATTTTCATAGCAAACACAGCTGATATATACATTTCCATGAATACAAGTCTAACTTTAGGCATCCTATAAAGTAGCACCTAGCTGGGGCTATATATCTTACTGCGGTCATCAAATAGATTTTTTCTCTGAAACTTTTTTTTTGTAACTTAATTTACATTCTTTCCCTAAGCATCATCACAGCATACAAAATGTGATTTCCCATCCAGAATATACTGCATAGTGACTTAATCATGCATATTATTATCAAAAATTTTCCATTTCTAGTTCCTAGAATTTTTTCCACCTCTTCCTGACCCTCTGTCCTTTCTCACACTCTTCTCACACTATCTCTGGTGTCTACAATTGTCTTCCATTCCTTTCCCACCCACAATGTATTGATCACACAATTTCTTAAATAATCTAACTACTTTCAATGGTAAGTTCACATGGTACTACTAAGAAAACCAGTTTTAACTTAAATCATAGAAATGCTAAGAAACTTTTCTTAAAGCCAGGAAACAGGTGAGGATTCTGTTCAAATGGTAGGTGCATGAACCTATCAGTCTCATGTATTTTATCTTCTGTTCTGGTTCAATTTTCCCAATTAAATTCTGGGATATAATATTCAACTCCAGACTTGTCCCTACGATTAAGTTGGCCACTTTCTTAGTTTTTGAACTCTTATTTCCGTGTGTCTGTATTTAATTTTCCTGATATAGCACACCCTTGAAAACTTCTTGGAGATCTGGTCTGGTGCTGGTAAATTCTTTCAGGTTTTGTTTATCTGAGAATGTTCTTGTCTTTTCTTCCCACTGGAAAGATAGTCTTGCCAGGTACAGTATTCTTGGCTGAAATTGCTTTTCTCTTAACACTTTGAATATATTTTCCCATTTTTTCCTCACTCGCATTGTTTCTGATGAGAGATCTGCTGTTAGCCTGATGGGATGTCCTTTGTAAGTAACTTGATGTTTTTCTCTTGCCAATCTTAGTATCTTGTCTTTGTCTGTGGTTTTGGTCAACCTGGCTATAATGTGTCTTGGAGAAGATCTTCTTGGGTTGATTCTATTTGGGGTCCTTTGTATTTCTTGGGACTGGATCTTTGAATGCCTCTCTAGGTTTGGAAAGTTTTCTTGCAGGATTTCATTGAATAGATTATCAATGCCCTTTTATGGGTCTCTTCACCTTCTGGAATGCCAATTATTCAGATGTTTGGACGTTTGATGGTATCTAGTACATCTCGTATATTATTCTCAAATTTTTGTGCCATTTTCTCAGTCTTCGTGGTGGATTTTTCTAAGCCAGCCATTTTCTCTTCTACATCTGAGATTCTATTTTCTGTATGATCTAGTCTGCTTTTAATACTTTCAAGAGAGATTTTGACTTCCTGTATTATAGACTTCATTTCTAACAGTTCCGTTTGACTCTTTTGTAAAGCGTGTAATTCCTCTTTTAGATCTTGCAAGAATTTCCTCACCTCCTGGAAATCGTCAACTTCTTTCTCCTTTCTCTTTAGCAGTTCATTGTCTCTCTTCTCTTACATCTCAGTTAGCTTTGTCATTATGAATACTCTAAATTCTTTATCAGACATTTCTATGATTTGCATTGAACTGCTTGTGGATAAAGAGGAATTATTCTTTTCCCTTGGAGGAGAGGTATTTTCTTGCTTTCCCATATTTCTTGTGGTCCTGCAGTGATTTCTTGTCATCTGATGGATGGTGTGCTTCTTTCTAATTCTTGAAGTTCAATCTGAATGTTCAGGAGCAAGCAGAAAGAGGTGATCTGGAATCTCTTTGCCATTCTGTTGTGATCACTGGTTCAGCAGATTCAGTAGATATTGAGGAATATGTTAACCCTAATAGTATTTGGATGTTTAGATGCAGTGCCCTTAGATTCATCTAGAAACACATTAAATGGATATAGAAGAGTGGAGAGACAAGAAAAAAGAAAATGAAAAAGAGAGAGAGAAACAACAACAAAGAAAGAGAAAAAGATGAAAAAAAACTGAAAAAATTGTAATTATTGTTTTTCTTTTAAAAACAAACAAACAAACAAAATAGACAGAGACAGAGATAGAAGGCCAGAGGGGCTCCCTACCATGCTAGCTTATCTGCTGGAGGCTGAATTATCAGTAAAAAATTTTCATTTCTCTTGTCCCCTGAAATAACAGGTTTGCAGGAGCCATGAGGAATCTTCTTCTGAAGGAAGGCCTCACCTCTCCTGCCTGGGTGGGAGGACCAGAGGGGATTATTAACAAAACAAAAGGTGAAGCTGAGAGCAAGAGAAAAGCTTTACCTTTAAAAAAATCATAAAAAGGAAAATTTACAAAAAAATGAGAAGACAGAAGCAGAGAGAGATGGAGACAGAGACACAAAGACAGAGATAGAAGGCCAGAGGGGCTCCCTACCATGCTAGCTTGTCTGCTGGAGACTGAATTATGAGTAGAATATCTTCATTTCTCTTGTCCCCTGAAATAACTAGTTTGCAGGAGCCATGAGGAATCTTCTGAAGGAGGACCTCACCTCTCCTGCCACATGTTGTAACTTTCAGCATACAAACATTGCACAAGTTTTGTTAGATTTATACCGAAGTATTTAAGTTTTTTGTAAATAATATTGCCTTTAAGTTTTAATTTTTTACTTGTTTGCTCTTGCTTTATAGAAATGCTATTGATTTTAGTGTATTAGTCTTGTTTCCTGTAACCTTACTAAACTGACTTATTGGTTCTAAGAGTTTTTCTACAAATTCTTTGGAAGTTTCCTGCATAAACAACCATGTCATTTACAAGTAGGGACAGTTTTATTTCTTCCTTTGCAACCAATATGTTTATGATTTCCTTTACTTACTTTCATATCCTAGCTGGAGCTTCCAGTGCTGTGTTGAATACAAGTGGAAAGAACAAACGCCTCACCTTATTCTTTTTTTGAGAGAGAGATTTTTGCTATAGGGCGCGTGCGCTCGCCAGACAGACAGAGAGAGACATAGAGACAGAAAGTGAGAAATCACCCCCCGGGGGGACGGTCACGCCGCAATCCCTTCTCCTCCATTCTCCTCTCGGGATCTTGGGCACGCACGCACACGCGCCCGGCATGAGTTTTAAGCCACCGGGTCCGGGACGCGAACCATGGTCGACTACGTGGGAGTCCAGCGACATAGCCATTACACTAACTGCTGGTTCCCTCTTATTCTTGATCTTAGAGGGAGAATAGTCATTCACTTAAAGTAAGATATCAGCTGTAGGATATTTGCGGGTGGTTATCAAATAGAGGAAGTCCCCTCGATTCCTACTTTACTGAGTTTTTATCATGTATGGATGTCAAATTTTGTCAGATGCCTTTTGTGTCAATTGATAAGATCATATGATTTTTCTTCTTTAACTTGTTAATATGATGGATTACCCTGATTGATTCAAATATTACAACCTGAAATAAATCCCTCTTGGTCATGGTGGAATATTCTATTTTAAATATTGATGGATTCAGATTGTTCATATTTTTTTTTAATTTTTGTCTTTTATTTTTCTTTCTCAGATTAATTAAATTCACATTTTACATAAAGTCCCCATTATGATGTATATAATATACATATATATATATAGTTTTCAACAGAGAACTCTACATTTTTTTGGTGTTAAATGTTTCTTCCCTTTGCCCCTCACGCTCACTCTCTACCACCCACTCCCCTCCCTTGCAGCCTCTGGTATCTACATTTATCCTTTCCACTATCATATCTTCAGATCTTTCTCCTTTTGCCAGAGTACTGATATATTTTTTTTTATCATTGCACATCTTTACAGTGTACAACATGGTTTTTCCCAGCATGAGTACAGTGTACATTAGTCAAGACAATGATATTACCATATACATTATCAACAGACAACTTTTTATTTTTGTGTCTATTAAGTGTGTTGTTTGTTCCCTGAATCCCTCCCTTCCGCCCTCTATTACTCATTCCCATTACCTCTCCCATACTGTCTCTAGCATCTGCAGTTGCCATCCCTGCTTTTATACCCTCCAGTTCTTTCAGGTTTTTTTTTTTTTTTTCAATTATCAGCTCATATAGTTTTCAACAATAGGGAACACAGATTCTATTCAGGGTTGGATTAAGGGTGGGTCTCGTGCAGTTCCGCAATTGTAGGTGAGTCTCCATGGAAGCAGAGATGGTTATCAGTTGATGCAGCACAGCATCCATCTTGTGATTACCGGGAATGGTGTTGTGGGGATCTGGAACGTGAGTCATCCTCGGGTATCTGGCTTCCTTAAGAATGGTAGAGTAGTTCTTGTTTTTCCCTGAGGTAATGCAGGGCTGGTAACCATCATCTTCTCACTGTCCATAGGCAGAGAAAATCCTCTTATACAATATATTTCTCAATTGGTTTAAGACAGCTAAAGTTTCTTTCTGTTGCTTATAGTTGCAAGTTCTTAATCCTTGTTTTCGGCTTCAGCTTGCCGCCCGCGGCCGGCAGCCACGCGCAGGCGCAGGCCCGGCTGCCATGCGCGGGTCCGGGGGCCACGCGCAGGCGCAGGCCCAGCGGCCATGTGCAGGCGCAGGCCCGGCAGCCACGCACAGGCCCGGTGGTCACACGCAGGCCTGGTGACCACACACAGGCCCGGCGGCCACGCGCAGGCACAGGCCCGGCTGCCATGTGCAGGTCCGGGGGCCACGCGCAGGCACAGGCCCGGCAGCCACGCGCAGGCCCGGCAGCCACGCTCAGGCACAGGCCCGGCGGCCACGCACAGGCGCAGGCCCAGCGGTCACACGCTGGCCCGGCGGCCACGCGCAGGCCCAGAGGCCACGTTCAGACCCAGTGGCCATGCGCAGGCCTGGGGCCACGCGCAGGCCCGGCGGCCCCGCGCAGGGGCCACGCTCAGGCCTCGCGGCCACACGCAGGCACAGGCCCTACTGCCGCGCACAGGTGCAGGCCCGGCAGCCACACGCCAGCCCCCAGCGCGCGAATGCACGCGGGTCCCTGTGCCACCTCCCGCCCGCCCGGCCAAAGAACACCTAGCTCCGGAGAGGCAGCAGGGGCCGGGCGGTCCGGGCCGCGGCACGTGGAGCAGAGCCCTGGCCAGGCCAGCATGCAAAGTAGAGCCCCGGCTGCACAGGCCAGGCCGCACAAGCCCGGCTGGCACGCGAAGCAGAGCCCCGCGCCCTGGGCCACCCAGCGCCAGATTGTTCATATTTGCTGAGGAATTTTGCATCTAAGTTCCTAAGATGTCAGTCTGGATACTTTCATATGTGTGTACATCATCATTAGTTCGAACACCAACTTAGTACTCAAACTAACAGTGGGGGAGATTTTTATCTTTTATTTTTTCCCTGAAGATACTGTGTAAAATTAGTATTTTGGGGGCTGGTTGGTGGCATGATGGTTGAGAATATACTCACACATGGCTGGCCATGGTTCGAGTCCTAAGCCTGGCAGCTTTCTCTCTCTCTCTCTCTCAAAATATATCCCTCTCTGATCAAATTAAAAAATAAAGTTCAATGAAATAATTCTTTTAAAAAAATTTTAAAATTAAAAAAAATGGTATTCTTCTTTAAATGTTCAGTAAAATTCTCTGGTGCAACCATCTGGAACTGTAGAATTTTTTCTTGAGGAGCTTTTAAGATAATAGATTCAATTTTTATTTATTTATTTATTTATTGGAGAGGTTTTTGCTATAGGGAGTGTGTGTTCGCCAGAAAGACAGAGACAGAGAGATAAAAAGTGAGAAATCACTCCCCAGGGGGGATGGCCATGCCACAATCCCATCTCCTCCATTCCCCTCTTGGGATCTTGGGCATGCATGCACATGCACCTGGCGTGAGTTTAAGCCACCGGGTCTGGGACTTGAACCACAGTTGACTACATGGGAGTCCAGCAACATAGCCATAGTGCTAACCGCTGGTCCCCAGATTCAATTTTTTTAATGGTTTTAGGATTATCCAGGTTATTTGTTTCATCTTTTCTAAATTTTAATAGTTTGTGGTTTTCAAGAAAGAGTCCAGTTCTTCTAAATTGTCAAATTTCGAACCTAACTTTTTTTGTAGTATTTTCTTATTATTTTAATAGCCCCAAGATCTGTTGTGTATTCCCTTCATCATTTCTGATATTAGTCACTTCTCTCTGTCCTTTTTGTCCTTGTCAGTTTCATTATCAACATATTATCAGTTTGTTATCAATTTTATTAATATTTCTCAAAGGACCAACTTTTGGGTTCAATAATTCTGTTTTGTTTACAATTTTGTTTGGTTTTGCTTTTTTCTTTATTGTTTACTTCTTCCTGCATGCTTTGGGTCTATTTTGCCTTAGTTTTCCTGAGGTCAGAACCTAGAGAACAGAGTTGAGATCTTTTGTCTAATATAAGCACGGAGTACTATCACTTTTCTCTTTCAGCACTGCCTTGTGTGCACCGCACAAATTTTGTTGTATTTTTCATTTTTATTCAGTAATGTGTATTTTTTAATTTCTTTGAGACTTTCCTTTTGACCACTAGATTATTTAGAAGAGTGTTATTTAATTTCCGTGAATTTTACATTTTTGCTGCTGTCTTTTTCTTATAGATACCTGATTCCTGTGCCTTATTGACATATCTTTTTCCTTTTGGGGGCACTTCTCTCTCTCTCTTTCTCTCTCTTTCTTTCTTTTTTTCTTTTTATTTATTTATTTTTTTTAAAGACAGAGTTTTGCTGCATTGGAATCCTTATGCCTCAGTCTCCTAGCTGGGACTGTAGGCACCTACCACCACGCCTGGCTCTTTCTTAGACAGAGTCTTCCTTTGTTGCCCAGGCCCACCTCAAGCCCATGCTCTCCCTTTCTCAGCCTCCCAACCACTAGGATGAGAGGCACACTCTACCACACCTGGCCTTTAGGTTGGACTGGGGATCCAACCCAGGCCTCCCATGCAATTCCAGCCTGCAGAGCACAGCATCTTAGCAGCGTGTGTCACCACAGCTAGGCCAGCACTTCTTTCTGACAGAAGCTGCTCTGGCTCAGTTGACATTTCACTGCTCCAGCCCTGGAATCAGCACTTTGTCAAGAAGCAGTAGGTGCTTGTTTTATGCTAGCCACAATACCACCATCATGTATTAACAATATGAAAATAGCTCCCCAGTGTCTTGAAATAGTATTTACATTTCCTGGATGTTTTATTATTTATTCTGCTATTTCATTTCTGCTCATGGTCTACGCATTGAGTCGTGATGAGTTTCTTTCATTTATGGAAGGTTCTCCAGCACCTTTGGCAAAGGTAGTCTTGCTCTTGACAGGAATCCCATCATACTTTGCACCTTGCCTGTGACCCTCACCACAGTCTGCACTAGTAGGAGGTGGGGGTACATCGGGGAGTGAGAGACATATATGGGACATCCTGCAATTAGTGAGGAGTGGGAGGACGCAGAGGAAGACAGGCTTGTCTGTCTGACATGACTCTGCCAGAGTAGCATTGTGAAACACTTGTTGTGTGTGCTGGCAGAGACATGGCCAGGTCAGGGGGCGGGGGAGCAAGCACTTAATGAACCTCTGCGGTATCAGGCATTGTGTATGCACTGCACGGGATTATCTCGTGTGCTCATGTCAGATTGGCCAACAGCAGAGCTGCAATTGGCTCGTGGGCATCCTCCTGCCCACAGTGACCCCGGTGCCCTGCACATAGCCATCCTCCACCACCACGGCTGCTCCGTGGACACACACTGAGACTTCCAGATCTCAGCCTTGCAGGTCTGGGCTGGCAGCCTGAGGGGAAGACCCGACTCTCTCGTCAGAGGTGGCAGGCAGAGGCCCAAGGCAAGGCTGGGCTGGCGTGACAGCAGCACAGCGTCTTCATTAGGACCAAGTGTCCCAGTCTCCCTCGGGGTGCCCTCCAGCCACACGGCTGCTGCTCCCTTGCAAACGCCAAGGCTCGAGGAGGCCAGAGACAGAGAGTGCAGGCTGCCCCATAAATATGTCCAGCCACAGCCAACATGTCTTACTGGGCAATTTGCTTCTTAAAAAATCGCACTCTAATTTTAAGTGAACAGCCCCTAATTACAGTGATTTACAAGGTACCTGGGGACCTGGTGATATTTGAGCATGGCAGAGGGCTGAGCAGAGATTGATCGGCACAGCATAATTCACTCCGCACATTCTGATAAAACTGTAGCGGCCCCTGCGGCTGATCTTAGTGAAGAGGCAGCCTCCTTCCGACACTAGGGGTTCAGGGCACACTGGGCAACTGAGTCAGGAGAGAGGGGTTGAGAGCCCTGGGTGGCTGCGGAGGACAGGTTTGCCAGGGTCCTGCCAGCAGTGCCAACCGTCATGAGCCAGCATCTTGCAAACCTGGGATCTGCCTCTATTTAGTAGTTTCAGGTGAGAAAAAAGTACCAGTCACTCCTGCCTGTCTGTCCCCTCCACCCCAATGTGGAGGGCAGGACTGTGTCAGAGGGGGCCTCGTTCTTCCGGAACCTTTTGGTGACACAGAGGAGCTGCAGTGTGGCCTCAGTTGGGTGGGCCAAAGGAGCTGGCGGTGGGCTGCACATTAGTGTTGAGAGCGGCAGCTGCAGGGCTGACTATGGAGAGACATGAGACATGTTTCACACAAAGCATGAGTGGGACCCCAGAGCTTGCTGAGGCCTGGGGAGGAGTCAAGGAAGCCTTGACGCCTACTGACTAAGAACGCCAGCTGTTCTTATGTCCCATCTGGCCAGAACCCACTGCCAAGGTGGGAGGTGCAGGAGACCTGGCTGGGGGTGGCTGGGGGTGGCTGCAGCCAGGACACGGTCCAGGGACAGGAGCAGGGAGCAGGGGCTGCCAGGGGAGACTTGGCTTCCCTGCTGGGCTCCTGCTTCAGCCCAGTGCCTCCGCCTGGTGCTCCCCCTTCTCCCGGCAGCTGCAGAAGAAATCAGCCCCTCTGACATTTAGGGGGGAAAAAAACTCAGAATCAAGAGCAGAAGGCAGAAATGAAAGGATTTTCTTGGTAAAAGGTCAAAGTGGTTTCTCTTATTTTTGTTTAAAAACGGTTTGTGTTGAACTATGACAAGGCTAAATGTATTAACGGGCAGCCAGAACAGGCAGCAGGCTGGGGGTCGGCCGGAGCGAGAAAACAGTGACATGCAGGGAACAAACAAGACAGGTGGCAGCTCGGGGAGTCGGGCAGACACAGGCAGCAGCTCGAGCTCTGAAGGCCACGTGGCAGGGTGGAGGGAAGAAGGGGCAATCTAAAACTGGCAGCTGGAGGTCCCCAAGGGAGCCCAGACAGTCACGTGGAAGTCAGGGAGGAGGCGCTCCTGCCATGTGGGGCTGCCCAGGTTCTCTCTCGCCCATGGGTAAAGTGGCACAGACACCCAGGCAGGGTACGGCCTCATGCCCTGAGCTGGCCAGGCCAGAGGTGAGCCATGAGCACAGCAGAGGGAACTGCCAGGACCCATGCTAGGGAGCAGCCAGGCCACCTCCTGCCAGTCCTGGGGGTGGGGACACCTGTAGTGCATCTGGGCAGAAAGGAACTTTTTTCAAAATACTTCACGGAGATGTCACTTACCTACCATACAATTCACCCATTTGTGTACGTTCAGTTCTTAGCCCACTCACGGAGTTGTGAAGCCATCACCACGGCCTAATGTCAGAACCTTTCATCACTCCAGAGAAGCCACTACCAGAGCAGTCACTTCCCATTTCCCCAGCCCCAGAGACCACCAATGTACTCTCTGTCTATGCATTTGCCTCTTTTGGAAATTACGTATCCATGGAATCATGCAAACGTGGTGTTTTGTCTGGTGTGGCATGATCTTAAGGCTCATCCATATTGTAGCATATGTCAGGACTTCAGTCCTGTAGGACGGGACCATCTCCCATGGTGGATAGACTACATTTTGTTTAGCCACACACTCGGTGATGGTTTTTACTGTGGACATCCCCGTGGAAGTCTGGGCGAATGTGCTGTGTTCTTGGGCACACACCTATGGGTGCGATTGCTGGATCACGTGGTAACTCCATGCTGATCTCTGTGGGGGCCTGTCTCCCACAGTGGCAGTGCCATTCCACATCCCACCAGCAGTGCTTAAGAGGTGCCACGCCTGCACGTCCCCGCCAGCGCTTGTCTTTGTTACTGTGGCCGTCCTGACGGGCGTGTGTGAGGTGGTATCTCACTGTGGTTTGACTGCATGTCCCTAATTAGTGACGCTGAAATTTTTCATGTTCTCGTTCGCCTTTTGTTGTTTAGTTTCACTGTAGGGTGTGTGTGTTTGCTGGAGAGAGACAGAGAGAAGGGGAAAGTGAGAAATCTGCCCCCCACCGGGTGGGGGAAGCCACAGTCCCTTCTTTTCCATCGGCCACACGTGCGCACACGCCTGACATGTTTTCAAGCCGCTGGGTCCAGTCAGCGATTGAGGATCTAGCTGCTTTAACCGCCACATCGCCTGCTGGCCCCTCTTCTTAGCCATTTGTTGGTCTTGTTTTGGAGAAATTCAGATTGTTTGGAGCTCTGCAGAATCTGTGCTCATTTTTAAAGTGGGTTATTTATCTTTTTCTTATTGAGTTGCAAGAGTTTTTTTTAAATATATTTTAGATACCGGCTCCTACTTAGATGTATCTTTCTGCAGTGTGGCATTGGGAATCTTCTTCAGGCCACTCACCCCCTCTGGACCTCTGTCCGCTCCACCCCGTCTGGTGCCCTGGGCTGTGGCTCGGAGTTGGGAATGGGGGTGTGGAGGGGCTGCTCCTGGAGCCAGCAGACCCAAGCCCAAAGCCCTGTCTAGGACCTCCCCTGTTCACCCGAGGCAGATGGCCTCATCTTCCCTCCGTGCCCTTTCCCCAATTACAAGTGACATTTACATAAGGAAGCAATAAAAGGGATTAGTCTGGGCTCCAAAATCCACAGAGGCAGGACCAGACCTCCCATGGGGTCCTCCAGGACCGCCTGTACCCCACTCTTCAACAGCCCCCAGGCAGTGTTGGGACTCTAGTGCCCTCACTGCACAGTGAGGAAACTGAGACCCAGAGCAGAGCTACTCACTCGAAGTCACTGGGCCCTGTGCATTCTGGAAGATCTTGCAGGGCTTGCCCTGGGCCCAGAGGCATGGGGTATCAGGCTCCGGTGGGAAGAGGCCAACCATGGATGGGCAAGATGGGCAAGTAGCCTGGGCCGGAGAACTGGGAGTGGGCACCCAGTCCCTGGGAGAATGCTCACCAGTCTTTCTTCTCTTCTGAACTGGGGTGGGAGCCCAGGCTTCCCCTGCTTCCTGTGTGCACTCACAGCCCCCTCCCCACCCTCAGGCAGCCTCCTAGGCAGAGGAGGAAGGGGAATGGCAGGCAGCCCTCCCACTGCCCCTGTCTGTCTGTCCAGACGACAGGGACCCTGCCCTCATGTCCATGGCAGGCCAGTGCAACATGATGCCTGAGAGCTGGTTAGCCTGGTGTGAGACTCAGCCCACCTCTCCGAGGGACCTTGAAGGAGGACCCAGCCCTTCATCTGTAAAGGGGACAGTCACAGACCCTGCTGTGTGGCGCCCTGTGAGAGCACAGGTGCTAACTCCTGTGAGTGGAACGCTCCTTAGGTGCCCATGTGTGGTCACATGATGTCTTTGTTACTACACTGAGGTTTTGGGGCGGGGGTGGATGGCCTAGAAGAGGTGACAGGCTGCCGTCCAAACTCCACGTCCTTTTCCTAGGATCTCAGAATGTAGGTGGGCCCCAGTGGGCCAGCAGTAGACCTACAGGCAGAGGGAGGCCTCGGGACAACAACAGCCTGAGCTGGGCTCCACTCCTGCCCTGCAGGCTCCACCCCTGCCCTGCAGGCTGCACTGGCTGGGTCAGTTTGCTCTTCAGCTCTTGCCAGGACCGCAATCCTAGCCCTGGGTTTCTCCTGAAGGGGCCTGAGGGAGGGAGAGCAGACACTGCCCAGGCCTGCCCATGCTGACCGCTCCCCTGTGTGTCTCTCACCCACCCCACAGGCCACAGGACCCTCGGGCTCCAAGATGCAGCTTCTGGAGACGGAGTTCTCACGGACGATCAGCGAGCTCATTGAGCTGCACCTGCTGCGCCAGGACAGCATCCCTGCCTTCCTCAGCTCCCTCACCCTCGACCTCTTTAGCCGCCAGACCATGGCCTAGACCGTAGCCCACAGCCTAATGTCAGACTTAGTGCCAAGGCCTGCCCAGGGCCTAGCTGTCTCAGGCCAGCAGGAGCTGTGCTGCCCAGAATGTGCACCCCAAACTGTCTGACCCTGCTGCTCTTCCCCATCACTGGACTCACCGCCCAGGCTTGACTGGGAAGAGCAGCCTCTGTACTAGGCCTCTCTCCTCCCTCCCCTCTCTCCTGGGAAGGCGGGCACAGGCTGCCTGCTGGAGGACCCAGTTGTTCAGTGAGGCCACTTCTCTGCCTTCTCCTTAGGTGTCTCCACCCTTTTTGTTTCAGGAGCTAGTGGGTGGACCTGTGGTCACCAGCCCAAGCTGTCGACCTTGTGAAATAAAATTTGCTTCCCCAGCCACCCTCCCCATCTGCCTAGCTCACTGCGTGTGTCTGAGCTCCCGAGCAGACCAGCTTCCGGCTGCTGTGCACATGATCTGCCTGGCCCAGCCCCCACCGCCACCTGCTGCCCACACTTCCCTGGACACAAGGATGGTCACCATGAGGCCCAGGCATCTGGGGAGAGTGGGGCAAGCAGCCTGGTGCCATTGGCCCTGGCGATCTCAACAGGGTGGAAGTGCTCCAGAAGAAAGAGCCTCGTCAGCAGTGTCCACCTGCCATGGCACAGCCTGGGCCTGGTGCACCCTGGCGGCTCGGTACTGAGGACACAGGTAGAGGGTCGATGGTAACGAGGTGGTAAAATGCAGTGCTCCTCAAGGCCGACCCACATAGGAGATGGGTTGCAGGTTCACATCCAGAGTCCTCCTTGAGTACACTGGGCACACACAAGCCCATGTTTGCAGCTGGCTGGACCTTGGGTGCCCTTAAGCCCCAGCCTCCCATTAAAGAAGGAAAGAAAGAAAATTTTTTTAAGGACTATTTTTTCTTCTCTTCTCTTCTCTTCTCTTCTCTTCTCTTCTCTTCTCTTCTCTTCTCCTTTCTTTTCTCCTCTTCTCTCCTCTCCTCTCCTCTCCTCTCCTCTCCTCTCCTCTCCTCTCCTCTCCTCTCCTCTCCTCTCCTTTTTTTATTTTAATTTGACCAGAGAGGGACAGAGAGAGAGAATGAGAAAGCAAGTCATCAGGTCTGGGACTCAAACCGTGGTTGGCCATGTGGGAGTCCAGTGCTCTTAACCACCGCACCCCTGTCAACCCCAAAAGAAATTTAAAAACAAAAGGTTTTGGGGGACCAGAAGGTGGCATAATGGTTACGTCGTTAGACTCTCACATAGTTTATTGCAGTTCAAGTCACAGACCTGGCAGCTTCAAACTCAGGCCAGGTGCGTGTACACGCATGCCCAAGATCTCGAGAGGAGAATGAAGAATGATTGCGCCATGGCCATCCCCCCTGCGGGATGATTTCTCACTTTCTATCTCTGTCTCTCCAGCAAATGCACATGCCCTATAGCAAAAATCTCTTAAAAAAAAAAAAAAGTGCCAGGCTGCCCTCAAGCCTGAGTAGTTAAGGGAGCCAGATCCCTCTTGCTGACCATGGTTCAGATCTTAGCCTAATGTCTTAATAAAGCAACACTGGGCACATGTATGTGTGTGCCCAAAATCCTGATAAGACAGAGAGATGGAGGAGAAGAGATTGTATGACCCCACCCCATTGGGAGTTGCTTTTTCCCTCTTTTTTGCTGTCTCTCTCTGGTAAGCTTGTATTCCCTCTGGCAATTTAAAAAAAAAAAAAAAAAAGTTACTGGGATCAGAAGCCCTGAGTCAAGCCTGACCAGTAAGGACACAGTGATGCTGGGCCAAGAATATGGGCTCTAGAGCCAGACACTCCAGGACCTGGTCCCAGTCTGCTACTAAGTGCTGTGTGACCTCAGGCTGGCGTCTCACCCTCTCTGACTCACCCCCTCATCAATAGAGGCAGGATCGTCTCCTTACCAGGCGGATTAAAGGCATCTACACTCCGAGTGCACAGAGCCATGCTTGCAAGTGCTCACCTGGTAGGTGGAACCAAGAGCAGACAAGTCCCCGTGACTGATGGCCCTTCTCACACATGTAGCCTCAGGCTCTGGCCTAGACCTGGTTCCTAAGGGGCTGGGTCCTGGGGAATGGGGCAGGAGGCTGCCTTCAGGGACAGGGTCTACATGGAACGTGAGACTGTATTGTGCCCCCAAGAGGGGCCGCACCTGACTGGCAGCACCTAGGCCAGCTAGCCAGGGACTTGGCGGCGTAAGAGAGCCCTCTGGCAGGCATGAAACGGGATCCCACCCCCAAGTGCAGTTGAGCAGAAGATGGAGTGCCTGGCTGTGGAGGCCGGGCGGTACCTCATTCACATGCACGCTTGGCACTCCAAGCCCTTCGCTAGTCATGGGGAAAATGAGGCGGACAGCAACCACTCTCTGCCTGCAGCACCAACGCCCGCCCTGCGGGCTCGGGTAATTAATACGCGCATGGGGAGCTGCTATCTGGGCCCAGCAGAAGGGAACTGGGTGCAGCCACAGGAACGAGCCTCACACAGTAGGCTCTGCCGCAGGGACCAGCCGCCTGCAGCCTGGACTCGTCACCAGGAGCTGGACTGGAAGGCTCTGCCACATGCCCACCCTCACCTGCCTCCTGCCTCCTACCATCCTGCAACTTAAACGCTGTTAGGCCCTCTGAAGGTGGAAACCCTTTCCCAGGTCTCAGATGGGGAAGTTGGGGTTCTTATCCTCCCCACAGGAGGTGCAGGCTCCCTGATTGTGGTCCTGTGTGCTCAAAGGCCTTGAGAGAGAGAGGGAGGGAGAGTATCAGGGCCTGCTGGGCACCACGTCCTGCTGGAGGCACCACGTTAGCACCGCTCCAGCCTCGAGCTCAGACCAGGGCGGCCACCAGCAAGGTCAGTACATCCCCAGCTGTCATCAGAACCCCAGGGCTCCCAACTCGTCTGGCCCCATGCACACCTCGGGGTGTTGGGGTTTTGCTTTCTCACTTATCAAAGGAGAGCACTGAGGCTCACGCTGGCAAGTGGCTTCCCATGGCCACAGCTAGTCAGGAGGGTCCAGTCCAGCTTCAAGGCTTTCCTCCTTCCGCATAGCCCTCCAGTGAACTCCAGAATTCCAGGGTCTCTATGCCACAGGCCCCGAGCCCCCGAGCCTCCACCTCATTCCTTTTGCTTGCTGTTTCTCCCAACTCCTGCTGTGAGAGTTGAGGCTCGCGCTACACGTGCTTCAGCTTTCATTGCCACCAGCACCGTGACAGCACTGTGACAGCCCTTAGATCTCACACGGATCCCTTGACCCCACTTTGGGGGCTGCTGAGCACATGGAACAGCAGCTACGCCCACCTGCTGGCCAGTATGGGCTTGGACCATGAGCGCAAGCTCCCATAGGGACTCAGGAGGCACCCCTCTGGGAGCTGGCACAGAGACTACCCTCTGCCGGAGACGTCAGGCAGACTGGATTCACTCATTCAGCCTCCATTCAGGCAACCCGTAGGTGCCCGTTGTGTGTTGGGCTCTGTTCCAGGTGCTGGCGATGCCCTGGAGCCAAGCCAAGCCCTTCTTTATCCCGAAGCCCTCAAGCTGGAGTGGGCTGGGTGTTGAGGGTTGCCTACCTGTGGGCCTCACCCTGTGCTTGGTCCTGCCCTCACCCCACACAGGAACCTTGACGCCACTGCTGGGGTAGGAAAGGCCTCCACAGCTGTCCTTGGGCTGGGAGTCGTGGGGAGGGCAATGATGCTTCTCTCTCCTGCCTCAGTCCCTTGTTCCCCAGGTCAGCAGAGGCCAGGCCAGCTGCAAGCCCGGCTGTAAGTGAGGGTGTCCACCCACTCCAAGCCCTGCCACCCCCAGGTTTAGACCAGGGGCCCCCGCAGTAATGAAATGTTCAGGTGAGAACCTGACTCAGTCACCTGTAGAAATGGAGTGCAAGGACCCATGTGCGTGTCTGTTTCTGTACCTGCCTCTCAGTGCATCTGTGCATTTGTGTGTGTGTGTGCCATCTCTGTGTGCACGTCCATGCATCCATGTGTCTATACGCACACGCACGCCTGTCTCATGGGAATCAGGCAGGGGTGGCAGTGAAGGTTGCAGACCGATGGGAAGAGGCTGAGGAGGGGGCAGGAGCTGAGGTAACAAAATGGAGAGAGCGACCCAGCAGCAACTCGGGCCCACAAGGACAGCCGCACTGGTGTGATGGGCCAGGCCCTCACCCGAGTAGTCCTCGGGACTTTAACTCATTTCCAGAACCTGCACGTCTGAAGGTACGGGGCAGGCAGTGGCCACAGGCCAGCACTCCCAGGAACAACCTGCCGCTGCCCCTGCCATGGGTTGCTCTCACTCTGGAGCCCTACAGGTCACAAAGCAGGTCACACAGGCCTTCTTGGTCCCCAACTCCCTGAGGTGTCATTTTACAGATAACTGAGGCGCAGAGTCCTTGCCTGAGGTCACACAGGTGTGGCACAGGCCATCCTGATCTGGCCCCACCCTTGCCCTTCACATGCAGCCCCCGTCTCAGAGCAGTGGGGGGCTCTGGGCACCATCCCTCCCAGGCAGCAGCCAGCAGGGTCCTCACCAGGAAGTGGTAATGAAGCGCCTACCTGACAGCCCCCGAGGACTCAGTGAGCAGTTGTAGGAGAGGGACAATTCCCCTGCAGGCAGTGCTTACTCGGCACTGCTCCCAGGAGCCCTCGGGTCTGCTGGGAACGGGGCCACCAAGCCCTGGAGGTGGAGAGGGTCCCAAAGGTCAGGGGTCAGGTTGTCCTGGGACACAGGCTGCCGGGGTGGGCAGACCATGCTGGCCAGGCAGAAGCCCCAACCTTCACAGTGGGCAACAGTGGGGAGCGGTCACCCCTGAGCTGCAAAAAGGTTCAGGACCAGGCGGGACCCCGTGAGGTACTGTTCTTAAGTGCAAGGAGAGCCAATTTCAGGCCAACCAGAGGAAATGGAATTGATTGGAAGAACTTGGGGTAGAGGTTACGGAACCAGAATGAGAAAACTGAGGAAGCCACAGCCTAATTATATCAGCACCAACTCCTGCCCAATGGACATGGCACCCATTTCTCTGGGCCCCATATCACCCCTTCCACCACTGCCAGACATGAAGCTTCGTGGCCAGGGGCCCGAGGTTATGGCCCACACCCGTGCGTCATGCAGCCACTCACCTACAGCCTTGTGTGGCTGCAGAACACCAGTGCACAGCCACGCATGGCCTTCTCAGGGTCAGGGTCCCTGTCTAGATACTCTGGCTGGGCCTGGGCCACCTGCCCACACCTGCCAACCCACCCCAGCTTCTGTAGAATTGGGCTACACACAGACCCCCCTGTCCTGAGATACCACCTACATCAGCACCCATCCTGGGCCTCATTCCTGCCTCAGTCTCCCCACCTTCTCCTCCATCTCCCTACCTTCCTCCCTCTCCCTCAGAGGGTCTGCACCCATCCAGCAAGCTGACGGCAGCTCAGCTCCTTGTGGGCTTTTCCTTTCCTGAGAAGAGGCAGGGAGGGGCAGAGCCGTCCCACACTCCTGACGGACCTGTCTGGGCAGGCCCCGGAGAGCAAAGGTCCCCGATAACATGTCTCTCTTGCGGGCTGATTTAATAAACCTGCTGCTTGAGTTTGTCAAATCTTCTTCACAAGCCTTCCAGGTGGAACTGAAATGGAATAGCGTGTGGGGAGCCGGGCAGTCGGCCTCGTCCTGCCCAGCCTCAGAGGCCCGGCCCAGAGAAAGTTCTGGTAGATCCCCTGCTTCCTCCAGCTCCTTAGTGGGCCCCCGATGCTAAATGGTTCTTAAGCCGCTAATGACTAATTTTAAGGGATTAGTGCCGCAGCGATAAACTATAATTGCCAGGATGTAACAGGATTGTGTGTGCCCCAGGGCTCCTTCCAGCTCCCTGAGCCCACAGAGGACAGCGCCGCCTGCTGGGGCCTCCGAGGGACCCTGCCTCCCACCGGGTCCAGCCTGGGGCTGTCGCACAGGACACTTGCTGTGCTGGTGGTTGTTTGTCTACCCTCTGCCATGCCGATGTGGCTCGGGAAATGAAAGAACTGGAGCTTTCTCCAGCTCCTCTCTGCTCAGTATGGCCCATGGTTCAATGGCAGCAGCAGAAGCGGTGACCCGGGTCTGCTTAGAAATGCAGGTTCACGGTCACCCCGACTCTGTGTACAAAACACTCAGGCGACTGAGCATCTAAGCCCAGCTCATGTTCACATTGCTCTTTTCCGTCTGTGAGCTCATCCCTGTCCCATGATGCTCCCACCAGCCTGGGCTCATCAGGCGAGGAGGCCGAGGTTCAGAAGGACCGGCTTGCCCACAGTCGCATGCAGGTCTGTACACAAACTCAGCTCTCCTGACTGCAGACTCGGCAGCCCTCAGCACCCAGCTCCCAAGTCCACCTTGGCCCATTTCCCTCCTGGTGAAATGCCAGGGCTACACAAGGGCCTGGACCTTTTCCCCAAGGCAGCATTGGAGGGGTGACTCAGATTCGGAGGCTCAGAATCTGGGGCCTTTACACAAAAGTGCGTGAGTGCACATGCGGATTCATGCATGACTGTGCACAGCCTGTGCCAGGCCTGCGTATACACACCTGCCTGCACCTGCACGCATGCAGGCCTGTGTGCATGTATAGATATATAATGTGCACACGTACGTGTTCGTATGTATATGTATGGCATATGCATATGTGCCTTAAATTTTGTGTGCTTGTATGACCTGTGTGTGGGCATTGTATACATGTGCTGTGTGTTCCTTACATTTGCACATGCATGCTTGCACCATGAGGACAGGCAGCATCATCAGACTGCTTCAATTTCTGCCTCAAGCCCAGAGATGGAAGGGTTTAACCCAAAGTCACACAGCAAACGAGGGCCAACGATGAAAAGCTTAGAGCCAAACCAATCAGCCACTAGCCCAACCTTCCTTTTTTTCCCTTTCTTTTCTTTATCTTTAACTTCACAATTCTGGTACATTTTTAATGTTAAGACAAAACAAAAAGAATCCTCCTACAATACAGGAGAAATGTAGAGTAAAAAAAAAAAAGTCCCCCTTTGGCTCCCATCCCAGCTTCTCCCGCGTGTGGGGGTGGATTCACACACCTAACATATGGACATGCAAAAATGCATGGTTTTGTTTCGTTTGGTTGTGTGTATGGTTTTAAAATAACTATGTATTGTTCTACAGCTTTGGTTTTTCTCACTTAACAATATGTCTTGGCAATTTTCCATGAAAGCGTCTTCTGATCTATTTCACTGGATTTTGTTGTTTTATCCAAAACACTTAAGTTTTATTGAAAATGATGATAGACAGAAACACCAGATTCTTGTTTGAAAGTAAAATTGGCAACGTCTTCCAGAATTTCCATAGTTCTGAACCATTTTTGTCACTATTTTTAAAAAACAAACTAAAAACTAAGCCCCAGATTCAAATCAACAAATAAATCTTGCTTATAAACCTTTTTCTTCTGGGTCTGGCCCCACCCTACTCGTTCTATTATAAATTTTACAGCTGCACTTTTTCAAGAATGAGCAGCAGGTGGTTTTTGTTTGTTTTTAAATTTTCTTTCTTTCTTCCATGAGTGAAAGAGACAGATGGAAAGACAGCACCCCCAACAGGGTCCTGATGACGTGACCTACCCGGAACTTCAGCGAGCCGCAGATCAGGGCAAGCATGTGTCCACTGTCCTCAGGGAGCGCTCCAGACTTGAACCTAGAACCTCCCCATGTAAGATTACCTTGCAGCACGCATTTTACCACTGGAACACGGTCTTGCCCCCATTTGGTTTTCTAGTTTCTTTTTTTTTTTTTCCCCTTAATTCCCAGAGGGTGTATGTGCTTACCAGAGAGAGAGAGATGGAGAGAAAGCACCCCCAGTGAGGCAAGCTCATGCCGCTATTCTTTTTCCTCCATGTCTCCATCAGAATTCGGGACATGCACATACACATACCTGGCATTCTTCTCAAACCTCTAGGTCGAGGATTCGAACCTCCCTAGGTCCAGGATTCAGCTTTCTATGCACAGCACTCACTGCGCTGTGGGGCCAGCCATGTTTCTTTTTAAAGAAAGTGTTGAAAGGCTAGTGTTTCTGAGGTCCGGGCCCCTCAGCGTGCTTTGAACATGCCAACTCCTTTCCTGCTTGAGGTCCTCGCGGTCGCTATTAACCCTGCTGGAATGCCATTCCCAACATATCCATCTGGCTAGTCCTCCGTTATGGGCCCATTTATGTTTCCCCAAATGTACGTGTTTGAGTCCTAATCCCTGGTATCTCAAAATGTGGACAGTATTTGGAGATGGGACCTTTAAAGAGGCAATTAGGGTTAAACGAGGACACGTGGGTGGGTCCTAATCCAATAGGACCGATGTCCTTAGAGGGAGAAGAGATTAGGACACACAGCGGGCGACCGTGTGAGGACACGGGGGAAGTCGCACCTGCAAGCCAAGGAGGGAGGCTTCGGACCCACACCTTCGTCGCAGGCTCCCGACCTGCAGAGCCCTGAGGAAGTACTCTGCTGTGGAAGTCGCGCCGTCTGGGGGCTCTGTCATGGCAGCCCACGCTGATTAATCCTCATACGCCACATGGGCTCTTGCGCCCTCCCTTCCCTCTCCTGAGCCGGCTTTATTCTTCCTTATGGCATTTATCACTACCTGGCATTTTATTTAATGCATAATTTATTTATAATATGCATAAATTGCATACCTATTAGAGTATATACAGTAATATATTTTAATCAGTTTGATGTCTTTTCACCCATAGCACAGTGCTAATAGAGAGATGCAAGGGGCTGAGCAGTGGTGCCACAGGAATGGAACTGGACCCAAATGGGAAAGGGCTCGGGTTCTCATGCCAGGACCTCGGCCTGAGATCGGGCTGGCTGAGACCGGGGGTGGATCACAGCATAAAGACCCTACTGGGGGTGACCCCCCATCTGTCTCTCAGAAGAAATAAACTTTAAAAAAAAAATGTGGCTAGCTCCGTAATCTAGTGGTTAAGAGAGCTGAATCCTACATGACCATTTGCAGTTCGAATCCCAAACCTGGAGGGTTGAAAAACATACTGGTCACAGGTGCATGTGTGCCCCAAATCCCGGCAGGATGAAGACATGGAAAAGAAGGGATGGTGGCCTGACCACGCTCCCCTGGAGGATGCTTCCTCCCGCCCCCTCTCCCTTGCTCTTTCTCTGGAGAATGCACATGCTCTCTGACAATTGTTTTTAAAAGGGAAGAAAAGAAATATGCAAACTACATATGTTAGTTAACATTCTTTAGTAGTTACATTAAAAAGTAAGATAAATTGGTGAGATTAATTTTAATAAACATTTTATTTAATCCAATATGTCCAAAGTTTTATCATTTTACCACATAACCAATACAAGTTAACGGGACATGATAGTGCTTTTTCGATACTGAGTCTCGGATGGTGGCATGTCATTTCCACTCCTGCCTTTCTCAGTTGAGACCAGTCACACTCCCAGTGCTCAGTGACTGGAATGTCCGCCTGTCCATGGAAGGGGCGGGACCTTGTCTCACTCACCAGGGAATCTGAGCACCCAACAGTCCTGCTCATTCGGGAACAAGCATTTGCCGGGTGACTCCATGCTGCATGTGGATAGGTGATATCAGAGCATATCCCTGTTTTACTAATAAGAAAACTGGGGGCCAGGGGACAAGCTGCTTCCTGCGGGTCACCTGGGAGTTAGTGGAGCAGTGGCAGAGCCAGCACTGCCTCCCTCCGGAGTCACGGCCAGTGGAAAGCAGCAATCATGTTCGCTTTCAGGCCTGGAGAGCCCTAGCCTGGACGTCAGGAGACCCCACTTCAATGCTGTGTGAGATCTTGAGCAAGATTCCTCCCCACTCCTTGGGCCTCAGTCTCGACACCTGGAAAATGGACTGACAGCACCACCTGCCAACAGTGTCAGGACACTCCAGCAGGCCCTAACACTAAGGTGACACCCCAGGGCACAGCGTGTGGCCTCTGTCGTGTAACATTATAATCAGCTCAATTACCAACAGCCTTCATGCCTTTTTTCTCTGTTTTTGAAACTTAAAATGGAAATTCAATTTTGCACCAGGTTTACAGGCTGTTAACAGAATTCACTAATCAAACCCCAACACCAAGTCCTTGAAAATGAGAATTAAAAAAGGTCTACATTTGCATATTCATGTTTTTAATAGGGTTCAGAAGGTATATTTGCAGCTGATGAAAAGGATTAATTAAATCTAATTTGCATTGGTGGAGCATCTTAACCCCTTCTTAGCTGACCAGAGACTGGGAAGAACCCAGAGACCCAGGGTGACTAAATGTGACCAAGGGCAGGCTGCTAGAGATACCCTCCCCTGAACCCCTTCCTTTCTCAGTGGCCACGTGTCCCTGAAAGTTGGGGGTCCTCCTGCGGGAGCCCAGGATACTTGTGCAGCCACGGCAGCATGGGGAGCAGAGAACTGGCCAGAGCTCCCAGACGCACATTCACTCCGCAGCAGCCGTGTGACAGGAGGTAATGTGGTAGTTTCACTCCAAAACAATCATAGGCTGGGATTTTTCTCTCTTGTAACACTCAAACCAGTCATTGTAAAACATTTGCAAAATATGAAAATGTCTCGAGAAGAAAACAAAAATCACCTATGACCCTTCAACTCAAGGATCATCATTGTAGGCTTTGGAAATCTTGTATTCCAGTCTTTTCCCCAAGAGACTGTGCATGGCACATTGTATACCGCATGCACATGTAGGGCACACATATACAGGTATGGGCATGCATGTACAACATCCACACCTGTGCACACATGTGCACGTGCAAAATTGCCCACACATACACTGGGGCCTGCAGCTCAGACAGGTGTCTTCCAGCAGGGTCTGAATTACTGACCATGGCTCCTCCCTGTCAGCAGTCCCACCCCGCCAACTCGGCTGTCTGTGACCCTGTGAGCGACCAACTCAAAGCCCCAGCGTGGTTGCTGGTCACCTCTTATACAGCTGTTTGGTGGAAGGACTAGTGTGATATTATTTCTCCCCTAACACCCAGAATCTCCAGGAAGTCAGGGCAAGAGACACAGTCCTGGGACCAGCAGTTTGCGTAATGGCTATGTCAATGGACTCCCACATAGTCGACAGCGGTTCGCGTCCCGAACCCGGTGGCTTAAAACTCACGCTGGGTGTATGTGTGTGCGTGCCCAAGATCCCGAAAGGAAAACAGAGAAGGGACTGCGGTGTGGCCATCCCCCCTGGGGGGTGACTTCTCGCTTTCTGTCTCTCTGTCTATCTGGCGAGCACACGTGCCCTATAGCAAAAACCTCTCAAAAAAAAAAAGAGAGAGAGAGAGACAGTCCTTATAGAGCTCACCACTGGGTGGACTCTAGTATACACATGTGCAGTTGTCCATAGGACATATGTGGGACTATAGACACAACACATATACATAGTGCAATACACACACACACACACACGACACCTAGTGCAATATATACGATGTATACGTAGTCACAGGCACAAAATGTCTACAAAGTTATATACAGAGATATATAAAGCTGACTCCATAACATGTGCACATGTAGTGATGCAGACAATACACACACATGTAGTTACACAAACAAACATATACCATTAGGTAAAAATTACAGGAGGCTGTCATTTTGATGGAGCTTCTACACTAGGGCCCCAGGAGACTAACCCAAATCAGAATGGGATGACTATGCCAGGGGCCACGTAACGAACTGAACTTAGAAGGGCCAGTTTTAGGAACCAGCAGATGGCATAATGGTTATATCACTGAACTCCCATGTCTTCAACCGCAGTTCAAGTCCCAGACCCGGTGGCTTAAAACTCACGCCCGGTGCATGTGCGTGCATCTCCAAGACCCCGAGAGGAGAATGGAAAAGGGATTGCAGTGTGGCCCTCTCCTCTGGGGAGTGATTTCTCACTTTCTCGTTCTCTCTGATTCTATCTGTCTCTCTGGTGAGCACACGTGTCTCATAGCAAAAAATCTCTCTCTAAAAAAAAAAAAAGAAAATGGGCCAGTTTTCCAAAAAGCAGGAGAATCACAACAACCAGCCATGAGGGCACAGTCAGCCTGAGCCAACATGGCAAGGAAGTCTCTTCTGCTTCAACCCTATCAGAAAGTAACCTCAAAACAACCAGTCCAACTTTGCTTCTCATTCTTGCTTTCTTCTGCCCTTTTCTGCTATAAAATCAGCCCTTCTCAGCTCATCAGAGTGCCTATTTTATAGACGGGGTGCTGCCTGACTCATGAATCACTAATAAAAGCCAGTTGCATCATTAGGCCCAGCCATCATGGCACGGGCAGTAGGACACCGCGCTGTACAATGCCGGAGACATGTGGACGGCCCGGCTTCAGATCCTGGAGCAGCCTAAACATGCTGGCCCCGAGGGTATGCTCCCGCAGTCCTTGCTTACCGGGAGGCTGGGCAGGAGAACCGTGGCATGGCCAGATGCAGTTGAAAAATCTCTCCATCTCTTTCTCTCCTCAAAACAAACAAAACAAAACAAAAAATGACAATTGGATCATTAAATTCAATTTGTTGAAATTTTGTTTTTTGTCAATACACATAGAAGTATATACATAACATATCTATATTTGTACATAGGAAATATATATATATAATATATTCATGTATTTATATACAAAGGAATGTATAAATATATACACATATTTAGGTAGATAATATATACACATATGTTTATAAAGTTACAATTATTTTTTTCAAGGAATAGGGATAATTCTGCAGATGCTGTCCTGTATTACTTCTGTTCTTACTAAAAATCATTCTACCAGTGTTTTTCCTTATCCTTAGGTCTCTTCAGAAGTGTGGTTTCGGGACCAGCAGTTAGCGTAATGGCTATGTCGCTGGACTCCCATGTAGTCCAAGCTCATGTAGTGCGGTTCAAGTCCTGGACCCAGTGGCTTAAAACTCACACCGGGCACGTGTGCGTGCGTGCCCAAGATCCCAAGAGGAGAATAGAGGAGAAGGGATTGCGCGTGGCCATCTTCCCGGGGGATGATTTCTCGCTTTCTGTCTCTGTCTGGCGAGCGCACGCGCCCTATGGCAAAAACCTCTCCAAAAAAAAAAAAAGAAGTGTGGTTTCAGTACCTGTCAATTACTCTGCTTATTTACATGATCCCCTTTTGTTGGGAAATTACAGTTTTTCCCTGTTTTAAAAATAATTATTTAATTTTATCATTATTATTTTTTTAAAACTTGATATAAGCACTCACTAGAGAGAGACAGGGAGAGGGAAAGTGAGAAACAAGCTCCCAGGTCTGAGACTCGAACCATGGTTGACCATGTGGGAGTCCAGAGGCTTCAGTTTTTCTTTGATTATGATTATATTTCAGCAACACCAAGGGTGCCTGGAGCCTCCTTGGCCTCTCTGCCCATACCGTTACACAGGGGAGTAACTGGGCAGGAGGGGACACTCCTGGCACATGCAGCTAGCGGCTTTTTTCCTAGTCTACGCCCCCAAGATGTGTTCCCATGCTGCAGATGAGAAAGAGACTAGGAGACACCAGCGAAACAACGGCTCAGTGGTGCTCAGTGAGACGGGCAGGAAAGCAAACAGGAAGAAGCAGAATGTGCTGGTTAAGAGTAAAATGCTAAGTAGGTGTTCCATATGTTTTATGTTGATACAAAACATAATGAAACATAATTGGTTTAGTCGATAGACTTGAGTTGGGGGGAGCCAACAGGTGTCATTGTCGTTAAAGTGCTAGATTCTCACATGGCCTACCGTGGTTCAAGTCCTGGACTCTGCAGCTTGAAAATAATGCCATACATGTGTGCGTCCATGCCCCCAAATCCTGAGAGGACAGTGAAGGAGAAGGGATTGCAGCAAGACCATACCCCTTGAGGGATGATTTCTCACTTTCTCTCTGCTTCTCTCTGGCAAGAGCTCTCACCCTATGGCAAAAACCTGGAGGAAAAAAAAAATAAAACACAAGTTGGGAAATCTTGGTGTGCCCCTAAATGCAGTCTAAGAGCAGCAGCAGCATTCACCTCTCCCAGGGCTCATGCTCACCTCTATGCCCCCACACGCTTCTCCCCTGCAGGGAGCCCAGCCTCCTGGAGAACACCTGGCCCCATGTTATCCCAGGCAAGTAGCATCGCATACCTCCAGGAAGCGTGTAGAGGAGGGCTGAGGAAGGCCGGGCTAAGCAGATGGGATGGGGGTGGGGGGGCACTCTCTTCCTCTTATAAGCCCCAGTCCCATCAGATCTGGGCCCCATCCTTAAGACCTCATTTAAGCTTAACTACTTCTTTAAAGGCCCTATCTCCAAATCCAGTAGATTGGAGGTTGGAATTTTAATGTATGCATTACTTTTTTATGGGTGAGGACACAATTCTGTCCATCAAATGAGGGTTTTTATCTAGTTGTAAAGGTGTTTGAAGCAATTTTGATACATTCAGCTAATGATTGAAATTAAATATTTAGAAGTACTTTGTTAAAGTTTGTGATCAATATCTAAATATCTGTGAAACGTTATTGGTTACTTTTTTTAGTGGAGATTCATTAATTGTGCAAGTGTGTTGGCACATCAAGGAAGACACGCTTAATGGATTTGGAAGACTCGCGAAGTGCTCACTAGCTGAAGCGCAGAGAGCAGCCAGAGCTGCTCGCCATGCCTATGGTCCGCTCAGAGACGGAGGATCTCCCAAAGCAGAAACAAAGGACGACGGTTTGCCCGAGGTGACGTCCAGAGCAGCAGCGCCCAGAACTTCTCCCACAGGACGCTGGCCCTAGCAGGTGACTCAGGCATCGGGAGACGCTGACGTGTCTTGGCTCCATTCTCTACTTCATGAATGCCATGTTCATCCCCAGCCCAAGGACTTGGAGAGGGGGCGCAAATGTCAAAGCAAGCTCTCCTGATGGGCTGCCTTCCCAAAACTCCCCTGGGCACCTGGGCACTGTGTCCTGGTTCCGCCCAGCGAGGGGCCCCGTTGGGTTCCTCTAGGCTCCTTTCTAGGTTAGTGATACTTAAGAAGGATCATGAAAAGCTTCGTCGCTGAGAAAACTGCTACTCAGACTGCTGTGTGTTTTCAAGGAAAACTTGATGAGCTGGAAAAGCAGGGGGACAAGCCAAGGATTTTAGGAAATTAAAAGGCAAAGCAGAACAGAAATACCCACTGGAGTCAGGGAATAGGAAAAGCAAACTGGGAGTGTCAAGGTCGTGATTGGAAAACAGACTCTGCTCTGTAAACGCAGAGGACAAAGGAGATGAAATCTGAGACTTGCCGGCAGGGAGGAAGGAGCCTCCTTCCAACAGAATGCCCCCAACAGCAGAGAAGCGCCAGAGAAGAGCAGCTGAGCCAGCGTGGAAGCGCACCTCTGACCTCCAAGGGCTCCTGCGCCCTGTGAGAGCCCAAGCCGGGAGGTTTCTTGGCTATCTAGGCTGACAAGGATTGAATCCCTGCAGGGGAAAGAACGAGGTCGCTTTATCTTCTATCCTTCCAAACTGAGTGGCAAATGACAGCGAAGTCTTCGTGAGAGGGAGGTTATGAGCTGGAGATTTCTCAGTCGGATAAGTTAGGTTTCATGTGTGAGAGCAGGGAAGAGGCGTCCCTAGGTCTGCAGGTGCTCAGCAAACATAGCGCAGGTTCAGAAAGCAGAGCCCTCTTTCAGATCTCCCTGAAAGATGTGTTCCAGCCGACTGAAAAGTGAATTAAAAGGGAGCACTCGGGGAGGAACGAGCTGTGCTGGTCAGCGCGGAAGTCATTTTCAACAGAACCAAGTCTAAATATTTTTGGAAGCCTGTGTATTAGGCTGAACAGAATTTTAGCAATTATTGTTCAAAGAGAAAATGTACGTGCCAGGCATGAATTGCTCATGATGCTTGGGCACGTGAAATGCTACATTTCTGTTTTTAATTAATTCTTTCATGGAAGGACTGATCCACACGAGAGAACGTGAGTTGGTGTGTGCTCTGAGGCATGACGCCGTGGTGAACCTCTCTGGACCCACCGCCTCTTGCCTTGCTCAGCCCTGGCTCCCTCGGCACCCTCAAACTCTCATTATCCTGGATTCTGGGTGTATGATTTCTCTCCTTCCCCCCCCCGCCCCATAGTTGTCATCCATATATGAAGCTTTAGTTTTGCTGGCTTTTGAGCTTACTCTAAGTAATCCTATGCAATTTTTCCCAATGTTATATGTATAAGATTTATCCATATTGTTTGTGGACTGTACTTTGTTCATTTCTACCACTATGTAAAATGCTGTGTGGGGGCCAACCGATGGCCTGGAAGCTAAGGCGCTGGATCCCATGGAGGACTGCACAGTTTGAGACCCAGACCCAGCAGCTTGAAAAACACACTAGGCACATGGGCATGTGTGCCTCACATCCCGAGAAGAGAATGGAGAAGGGATTGTGGCATGGAGGTGCTTTCTCACTTTCTCTTTTCTCTCTTTCTCTGTCCCTCTCTCGGGTGAGCTTGCATGCCCTGTAGTAAATTTAAAAATAAACTCTATTGTCTACCAAAACGTATTTATCCTTTCATCCATCAAATGGACATTTGGGTTGTTCCTAGTTTTTTGTTACTAAAAACAGTGTGCTATGAACATTCTAGTATGTCTCTCCCTGGGCTCATGCACACACATTCCTTTAGGATTTAACTAGCAGTAGACTTGCTGGGTCATAGCAAGTGCAAGCACTCAGCTTTATGAGGAAAAGCGGAATTATTTCTCAAAGTGCCTACCCCAGTTTACACGTCCACCAATAAGGCACAGGGCCTTGTGGTTACACATCACCAATACTTCCAAAATGTTACCAGTCCAATGGGTATAAAACGGCAGCCTGAACAATGTCCAGGAAGTCGAACATCTTTCCACGTGTTTATTTGTTAATCATGCTTCCTTTGTTGTGAAACATTTGTTTCTGTCTACTTGCTGTTTTTCTATGGGTTGCGGGTCTTTTTCTTACGGATTTTGTTTGGAGTTCTTTATATACTGTGATACTAATCCTTTGCTAGTTTCTGTGTGGAAAACCTCTCTTGCTTTGTGACTTGCCTTTTTACCCTCTTTATGTTGTTTTTTTGAGAAACAAAATTCTCGACGTTAACGTAGGTAAATTTATCAATCTTCTGTTTTACGGTTGGCACTCTTTACGTCTTATTTAAGCAAGCCTTCCCAACACAGGGAGGACATAATCTGCTGCATTGTCTTCTGCAAGTGACTTTTATTTATGATGTGAGGCAGAAATTCAATTTCATTTTTTTCCACATGAATAACAAATTGTCTCAGCGGCATTTATTAAATAACCTCCTCTCCCCCAAGTGGTCTTCGGCTGTCTGCACAGTCATAAATCAGGTTTCAATATTTGAGTGGGTCCATTTCCGAGTTTTCTTTTTTTTTTTTTCCTGGTCACCAGGTCTATCCTATTCTTAACGCAAAACTATCTTAATTACTGAACTCAACACACAAAGGGTAGTGGTTGCCTTTGGGCAGTAGGCAATGCCTGGAAGGGGCCAGAAGAGGATTGCTTGGTTCTTGTAATGTGTTTTTAATGAGAATATGTATGATGTCTCACTATGAGAGAGGAGGATCCTTTCCTCAGGATAAGAACGTTTCAGGCCAGCCGGTTGGCATGATGGTTAAGGTGCTGGATCACACATGGCAGACTGTGCGATTTGAACTCTGGATCCAGTGTCTTTAAAAACATGCTAAAATAATAACAATAATAATAATAATCTGGAAAAAAAAAGAAAAGCTATTTGCTGCTGCTGATGTGTATAGTAATGTATTTGTCTTGACTGATATGCGTGGTAATTGTGCTAGTAAAAGAAATGTTATACACTGTAAAGATACATGTGATTAAATGTAATATAAAAATAATAATAAAAAAATAAACATGCCAGATACATATGCATGCATGCCCAAAATCCCAAAAAGAGAATGAAGGAAAAGGGATTGTGGCATAGCCATCTCCCCTTGGGTGGTGATTCCTCACCTCCCCCTCCCCTTATTGGTCTCTCTCCAGCGAGTACACATACCTTCTAGCAACTTTTTTCTTTAATAAATAAATTTTTTAAAAGATAAGAAAGTTCCCATCTATTCCTATTTTCCTAAGGGTTTTTATCATGTAAATTTTATTGAAGTATAACAGATATAAATGAGGGTGAATAAATCATAAGGTTATAGCTCAATGAATTTTCTAGTTTTTCAGCACCCGTCATGAAACACCAGAACTTCAGAAGCCATCCTGTGCCCCCTTTCAGTCCTAACATTCATGAACCAGAAAGAAGTTTTGCATGTTTTGAACTTTACAGAGATGAAATTGTACAGTCTATCTTCATTTCTGTCGGGCTTCTGCACAACCTTTTGATTGTGACTAGTTCAGCCACGTGGCTCCTGGTAGTTAATTGCACTCATTGTCATTGGTCTATAGGACTCCATTTATGACTGCTTTGTTCTTTATCCACCCTATTGCTGAGAGGCATTTGGGTATTTCTAGTTGTGGGCTTCAATACCAGAATACGGTGAACATTCTTGTTCGTGTGTTTGGTGAACATATGGGTACTTTTGGTGGGATATTCCAGTAGTAGGAATGCAACTACTGGGTCAGGGGTGTGGGCATAATGAGCTTTAGAATAGAAGGCTGAGACTTTCTAGGGTGGTTGAACTAATATCACTCCCTAAGCAGTGTCTGAGGGTTCAGCTACTCCACATTGTCACTAACGCTTGGTGTGTTTCATCCTTTTCATTTTAACCATCCGGATGAATACATCATAGTGTCTCATGTGGTTTTAATGTGTGTTTCACTGATTGGTTACGTGTTGAGCCACATGTGTTGGCCAGCTGGAGATCCTCTTTTATTAAGTGACTGTTAACGTCTTTTTTCATTATTCCCCAGGTCTGTTAAACTCTGATAAATCCCCAGCAGGTTAGCCTCTGTCAACATAGCTTCTCCTGAGGGTAGTCCTGGATAAAAAGAACAGGATGCTCTGGTGTATTTTGAAATGGTTCTTTTTCCTTTCCACCCACTAGAAGCACAAGAGAATTTTTCTCCAGTATTCACTGTGAGAATCAAGTAGAGCTTCCGCTGGTAAAACTTACAGAAGTGTGGGCCCTGTCTGACTGGGCCCTCCTTGGTATTTTAAACTCTCGGACTTGTTCTCTCTGAATCTTAGGCAACTTGTCGATTACAGGTTTTCCTCTCCTGGCACTGGTTCTCCTGGGGGCTTCTGCTCAGATAAGTGGTGATTCTCTTTATCCATGTTCTAGTCCATTCCATCGCTAGTAGAAAATACCCACGTCTGGGTGATGTAAGAGAATAGGGGCTTATTCAGCTCATAGTTTGGTGGTCTGAGGTCCAGGGCTTACAACTAATAAGGGTTTTCCTATTGGTGGGGTCCCAAGGCTATGCAGAATATCCTCTTATGAGAGAACAGGACGGCACATTGCTCTGTATTTAGCTACCCATGTGTCTCCCGGCTTCAATCCCTCTCCTTATGAACCCACCAGCAGTCTGTCATAGGGGCCTTTCTCTCTCTTTTTTTTTTTTACATATTTTTTTCTATAGGGTGCAAGCACTTGCCAGAGACACAAAGAAAAAGTGAGAAATTACCTCCCAGGAGGATGACCACATCACAATCCCTTCTGCTCCAGCCTCTTCTCCGGATTTTGGGCATGCATGCACACACATGCCCAGCGTGAGCTTCAAGCCTCCAGGTCTGGGACTCGAACCATGGTCAGCCATTTGAGAGTCTAGTGCCTTGACCACTATGCTACCTGCTGTCTCTGGGGCCTCTTTTTAATCATTAATCACTCCCAAAGGCCCCACTTTTTTATATCATGAAGTTATTACTTTACTCACCAGAGGAACAAGGAGAAAGAGAGGAAGAAAGAAAGCACCTCCCCCACTGGGGTGAGGTCATACCACAGTCCTTTTCCCTTCATTTGTCTACACTGTCAGGATTTGGGGAGCATATAAGGACAAGTTTCCTCTTGATATGTCACAGCCGAATCTCAGGATATGTACTTTGGGGGAACACGGACCTTACCAAGCCACCTGTCTCTCTACAACTTTGGGAAGCCCGGCTTTGCCCTGTGATCTCACTTCTCTGATGGTCTAAGAGCTGATTTTCTGTTTGTTCGACTTCTTACCTGCTAGCATGGACCCCTAAGCTCCTTCCATGCCAGTTCAGAACCTGAAAGTAGGTTTATGATCATTTCTAAATGGGGCTGCTTCCCTTTTTCTTCTAGATTTGAGCAGTTCTTTTTATATTCTAGAAATGAATTCTTTGTCATTTGTAAGTATTACAAATAACTTCTCCTAGATTATGAGCTTGCCTATTTATTTTCTTGATGAACAGAAGTTTTTAATTTTAATTATGTCTAATTTGTCTTTTCTTAATGGTTAGTGCTTTTCGCATATTAAAGTATCTTGTTTAGCCCAAGATCCTGGGGATATTCTCCTATATTTTAGTCTAAAAGATCTATTATTTAGCTTTAATGTTTAGGTGTATGATTTCTCTCAAATTAATTTTACATATGTGTGAGGTCAAGGCTCATTTTTTCCCCTTATACATGCTTAATTTCTCTAAAATTATTGATTACAAAGACCATCCTTCATCCTTGCCCCTCTGAATTACAGCTGTGCCTTTGTCATAAATGAGGGGGGTATATATGTGGTAGTCCATGTCTAGGCTCTATCTCTGTTCCATTGATCACTAATTTCACACTCTTAATTTCTGTAACTTCATATTAAGTTTGTTGTTGTTGTTTTGCCAGAGGGCACTTTACTCACCAGAGGAACAAGGAGAGAGAGAGAAAGAAAGAGAGCACCTCCCCCACTGGGGTGAGGTCATACCACAGTCCTTTTCCCTTCATTTGTCTACACTGTCAGGATTTGGGGAGCATATAAGGACAAGCTGCTGGTGTATTTTTCAAGAAGGAAGTAGATGACAAAAAACAGAAGGAGAAAACAAACAGCAAATAAATTACTAATATCATGAATTAGAGGGGATGTCATTATAATCCCTACAGATTTATAAAGATAATATTACAAATAATTTTGTATTGATAAATTCTACAACTTAGAAGAGCATATTCTTTGAAAGCTACAAAAAGCAGAGCTCACTCAAAAAAAAAATTAGGTAAACTAGATGGTCCTATACCTATTAAAGAAATTAAATTCATGCTTAGAAGCATTTCAAAAATAAAGCTCCAGGCCCAGATGGTTTCACTGGATAATTCTACCATATATTTAAGAAAGAAGTAATACCAATTCTACACGAACTCTTTCAGAAGTAGAAGAGGAAACACTTCTTACTTATTTTATGAGGCCAGCATTACCCTGATAACAAAACCAGACAAAGCCATTATGAGAAAAGGAAACTTTAGAACAATATTCCTCTTTAACATAGACCCCAAAATTCTTTATAGAAAATTTAATCCAGCAATGTCTAAAAAGGATAATACATAACAATTGAGTTTTATTCCAGGAATAAAAGGTTGATTCAACATTTAAAAATCAATCAATATAATTGACCTTATCAACAGAGTAAAATGAAAAACATCATGATTGCCTCAATAGAGGCATAATAAAAAGCATATGCTAAACCACCATGGCTGTTCATGATGAAAACTCTCTAAAAATTACAAATAAAACAAACTTTCTTCAGTCAAAGATATTAAATGTACAGGTAACTTACAGATAACATCGCAGCAATTTAAAATATTGACTCCTTGTCTCCTCTGTAAACATAATAAGAACACCCACAATTACCACTTTCCCTTAACATGATACGGTCGATACTAACCAATGCAATAAGGCAAGGAAAATTTGAAAACATACAGAGTGCATGTGTGTGCATGCCCCAAATCCTAATGTATGGAGAAATAGACAAAAAAGGATTGCAGCATGACCATGCTTCATAATGCGATGCTTTGAAAAGCCATGTTGCTATTTTTTAAGTCTTTTTTTTCCCAAAAAACTTTCAATTTCTGCCATAGAGTGCAGATACCCAATATATACTGAGCTTGATTATACGATGGTTGTCTTTCTTAATCTAGCTTGTTTCACTTGGCATTAAATTTTCTATAGTCATCCACATTGTATCAGATAACAAGATTTCATTGTTTTTTATAGCTGAGTAGTATTCCATAGTGTATATGTGCCATATTTTTTAATCCAGTCATCAGTTCTTGAGTACTTAGGTTGATTTAATGCCTTAGTAATTGTAAATAATGCTGCAATAAATATAGATGTACAGGTGTCTTTTCTTTTTTTTTTTTTTTTTTTTTTTTGGAGAGGTTTTCGCTATAGAGCACGTGCACTTACCAGAGAGACAGAGAGATAGAAAGCAAGAAATCACCCCCTAGGGGGGATGGCCACACCACAATCCCTTCTCCTCCATTCTCCTCTTGGAATCTTGGGCACACATGCACACACGTCTGGCGTGAGTTTAAGCCACCAGGTCCAAGACTCAAGCTGCAGTCGACTACATGGGAGTCTAACGACATAGCCATTATACCAACTGCTGGTCCCCAGGTGTCTTTTCAATCGAATGTTCTCCTTTCCTTTGAGTAAAGGAAGTGGGATTACTGGGTCATTTGGTGCATTGCCATTTCTCTGGCAAATTAGGGAACCCTCTGGCAAGAGGAAAAAGGAGGTAATAAATAAATGGAGAGAAATATCATGTGCACAAATTGGAAGACCCAATATTGTTAAGATGTCAATTCACCTAAATTGTCCTACAGATTCAATGAAATCCCAGTTAAAATTCTTACAAGTTTTGGGAACCAGCAGTTAGCATAATGGCTATGTCGCTGGACTCCCATGTAGTCAACCCTGGTTCGCGTCCTGGACCCGGTGGCTTAAAACTCATGCCGGGCGCGTGTGCGTGCATGCCCAAGATCCCAAGAGGAGAATGGAGGAAAGGGATTGCGGCGTGACCATCCCCCCGGGGGGTGATTTCTCGCTTTCTGTCTCTATGTCTCTCTCTCTGTCTGGCGAGCGCACGCGCCCTATAGCAAAAATCTCTCCAAAAAAAAAAAAAAATTCTTACAAGTTTTATTACGAGAACTAGAAGAACTTAGAATACCAAAGATAATCTTGAAGAAGATTGTTGGACTTCCCATATTACTATCTTTTAAGACTTATTATGGAACTGGCCCGCGCATTCTATCCCACATGGCTGACAGTGGTTCAAATCCTGACCCCAGTGGCTTGAAAAATCCATCAGGAACTTATATGTGCAGGCCCAGAATCTTGACAGGTTGGAGAAATGTAGGAAAAAGGACTGTGGCATGACCTCACCCCATTGGGGGGGTGCTTCTTTTTCTCTTCTTTCTCTCCTTCTGATAAGCATGTGTCCTCTGGCAATTAAAAACAAAAAATTCTGGGACCAGCAGCTAGCGTAATGGCTATGTCACTGAACTCCCATGTAGTCGACCACAGTTCGAGTCCCAGACCCAGTGGCTTAAACTCACGCCGGGCGCATGTGCATGCGTGCCCAAGATCCCGAGAGGAGGATGGAGAAGAAGGGATTGCAGTGTGGCCATCCCCCCTGGGGGTGATTTCTTGCTTTCTGTCTCTCTGTCTCTCTCTGTCTGGCGAGCACATGCACCCTATAGCAAAAAAAAAAAAAAAAAACCTCTCCAAAAAAAGAAAGAAAAAAAAAAATTCTTAGGCCTTATGTCTTCAAATATTTCTTCTGCCTTATTCTCTTTTGAGTTATTCTAGGATTTTAATTGCATGTAGTGCATTGTTTATATTATCTCGCTGCTCTTAGATACTCTCTTCTGTTTCTTTTCTCCACCATGGTTTTTTTCCTTTTATTTTTCCTCAGCATGAGTCAGTTTGAGTACCTACTGTTGAGGTCTGTAAATTCAGATTCCTTTCACAGCAGTGTAAAAATCTACTGAGGAGGGACCAGCAGGTGATGTGGTGGTTAAGGCACTAGAGCCCCACATGGCTCACTGCAGTTCGAATCCCAGACCTGGCAGCTTGAAAATCACTCCAGGTGCATATGCATGTGCACCCAAAAATCCCAGGAGGAGCATGAAGGAGAAGGGATTGTAGTGTGATCATCTCCCCTTGGGTGAGGTGATTTCTCACTTTCCTTCTCACTGTCTCTCTCCTCTCTGGCAAGCTCACACACCCTACAGCAAAACCTAAGTAAATAAATAAATAAACATACTGAGGAACCCTTAAAAGACATCTCTCATCTCTGTTTTGGGTGGTTGTTTCTGTTTTTGTTTTACTTCTTACATTTCCATTTGCCTCATTTTCCATTGTTCTGATACAATTCCTCATTTGTTCATGCATGTGGCCCACCTTTTCTATTAGAGCTAATAAGAAATCAATCATAGTTAAGACTTTAATCGTTCTAATTTCCATGTCTGATAGTTTCAACATCCATGTCTGGGTTCAGTGATTGTTTTGTCTCTTGGCAGTAGATTGTTTTTCATTGCTTTTTGTGTATCTTGTAATTTTCAGTTGAATGCTGAATATTTTGTATGGGACACAACGACTTGGTAACTAGAATTTATGCCTAAAAATAGGCATACCTCTTTTGTTGCCAGGCCATTCTGTGGGGGATTGAGTTATTCTAACCAGCAGCTGAGCTAGGCGTGAGTTTCGCTATTGTCGTGGCTACCATTGTCTTCGACTTTCTCTAGCATCACCGTCTGCTCTAGTGTGGGGGTTGCAGATTTGGAGGGCTTTTCTCCATGTTCCCTGCCGTCATTTTCGGGCTTCCCTGTGTGACCATACCCTAGAATTGTTCTCCCTTTATGCTCTGTCTCTCTCCCATTGATAAACGGTTAATTCTCTGCTACGTGGAACTTGCTAGGAGTAGGAGGCAGGCCTAGGTCTCAGGGCTGAGACTTTCTCAGTGATCTTGTTTCTACACCAGCTGTGGGAAACCTCTAATAGTCTAAGTCTATGATTTTCTCCCCCACCAGCAAGCAGAGGGTGTTTATCATCCCCCTCTCACCTCCGTCTACTTGTGTCCTGGGGTCCCTGCGTTTCTCCCAGTTTCTCATAGCTTTTGTTCTTACGAAAGAAATTTTGGATGGTCTTTCTTATCTTTTCTAAAACAGTAGCCACCCCACTTTTACAGGTCTATCCTAACTGAGGGGTGAGAAGGAGGCTTTTCCTGATCCGCTTCCTATTCCCCACCTTTTTAGTGTGTTCCTATTAGAGGTCCATGGAGAAGAGCCTGTGTAAATTCTCCTTAGGTCTGTGGCTCCCAGGGATTCTACACGCTCAGGCTGGCCCTTGTCTAGCTGTTGGAAACGTGTTATAATATTTTGCTGACAGGTTAGCAGATGGCATAGCAGTTATGTTACTGGATTCCCCCATGGCCAACTGTGGTTTGAGTCCTGGACCCAATGGCTTGAAAAGCACGCTGGGTGCATGTATGAGCATGCCCAAGATCCTGGGAGGAGAATGGAGGCGAAGGGATTGTGGCAGTCCATCACCCCTGGGGGGTGATTTCTTGCTTTCCTTCTCACTCTCTCTCTCTGGTCAGTGCACGTGCCCTAAGGCAAAAACTTCTAAAAAAAAATGATGTTTTTGCTGAATTATTTTTAACTACTGTCCAGGACCAGCATCCTCTGCCATAGGTGAGCCAGAGCTCACATCCTATTGCTCCATGGAATGCCCTGCGTTTTCCTGCATTTCTGGCTGCTTGGCTGCTCCATGTCTTCAGTGCTCTACAGTGCTCAAGAAAAGTTGTCATTTTTAAAAATTATCTGCTCTTCCTTGTTAGGATTGGAGCAATGTTTTTTCTGGTGTTCTACAACCTTGGGAAACCTGACTTTATTCTTTATTGATTTTTTTGATGCCAGAAGGCATGTGCCCGTCCGTGCCAGAGAGAGAGAGACAAAGAGAGAAAAAGCATACCCCAACAGGGCCTAGTCATGCTGTGAGGTGGAGAAATACATGTTCTGTGTTTCCCTGTCACAGCAAGGACTTGGAGGCCACGGGTACAGGCTGCTGAGCACCAAGTATTGAGAGACAGAGATGCATTCCACAGACAATGGGCCAGTGCCAAGGGGAGCAAGTGAGCATCTCCCCTTCTAGCATTCCATTTTTATCCTGTTTTAGACCCTTTGTTTATTCAAAATATGTGCCCTGGGGCCAGCAGGTGGCATGGTGGTTAAAGCGCTGGACTCCCACAGGGCCAACCACGGTTCGAGTCCTGCACCTGACTGCTTTTTTCCCACTTTCTCTCTCTATCTGGTGAGCACACATGCCCTATAGCAAAGTAAAAAATGATAATAATAATAATAATAATAATAATAAATAAGATTAAATAAATATCAAGATATGTACCCCCAAGGGTCCCTCCATCTTGTTATTTTTTATCTTTATTTTCCCTTTGTTTATTTATCTGTTTATTTCTTGGGAGTCTTAGAACACAGGTAGTTATTTTGAGTTTGATGAGTGTTACAAAGTAAGTGGTTCTAGGCCCCCCTTAACCTTTTGTGTTCCTGGCTCATCCCCTGATCTATCTCTGCCTCACCAAGCATAGCTTTCCTAACAAACAGTTAACAATGCAATAATCCTTTCTCCTCCAAATTCTCCACCATGTTAGGATTCTTGGCATGTGCATATGTGCCAGTGTATTTATTTTTCTTTTTTTTGAGAGGTTTTTGCTACAGGGCACGTGCGCTCGCCAGAAAGACAGAGAGAGAGAGACAGAGAGACAGAAAGCAAGAAATCACCCTCCGGGGGGATGACCACACCGCGATCCCTTCTCCTCCATTCTCCTCTCGGAATCTTGGGCACGCCTGCACACGTGCTTGGCATGAGTTAAGCCACAGGACTCAAATTGCGGTTGACTACATGGGAGTCCAGCAACATAGCCATTTTGCTAATTGCTGTTCCCTGTGCCAGTGTGTTTTTTCAAGTTGCTGAGGTCAGAGACCCAAACCCTGGTTAGTCATGTGGGATCCACCCTCTGCACAACACTTAACTGCTGAGTTGTGGGACCAGACCTTGATTGATTTTTGAATGTTAAATAACCTTGCATTTCTGAAATCAGTCCCTCTTGGTCATAATGTTTACACTTGTTATATATTGCTGGCTTTTCATTAGCAGCAGACCTGCATTATAATAAAGGTTAAAGACAGTTCTTTGTGAAAAAGAAATATAGTACCATGCGTAAATGTGGATCCACAAAAATAAATTATCCCTACATATGATTAAAATGAAGAGAAATAAAACTTTTCTCTTTTCACTTTATGATTTCTTATTTACATTTAATCATTGTACATCTTTATATCCTACAATATGGTTTCTCAAAGCATGCATGTAGTGTGTGACAATGAAATAGAAGGTATTACCATATATATAATTTTCAACAGAGAGCTTTACATTCTTGTGTCTGCTAAATGTTTTTCCTCTGAGCCCTCCCTTCCACCAGTTACTGTTCATCTCGTCCTATACAATCTCTGGTGTCTACACTTGCCCTCCCTTTTGTTGTGCTGTTACTCCTATTTTAATGGCCAAGCTACAAACCGCAGTATTTTTTTCTCCCCCATTCAAAAACATTATATATTGGGTCATTTTTCTTTCTCCCAAAAGAAGATATGTGAATAATAAGACTGAACAACTACATGCAACAGAAAAACAGGGAAGGTGATGAGGTTACATGGTTACAGATCATACATGCCCAGCCATTTGCCATCAAGTCTGAAGTGAAGAAATCAGTGTTCAGCCTGGCTGAGTTACAAGGAATTTTTCCATTTCTGCCATAGAGTGCAGACATTCAGTATATATTGAGTGGCAATATACATGTTTGTCTTTCATAGTCTAGCTTGTTTTTCTAGGCATTACAGCTTCTATATTCATCCACTTTGTATCATATGACAAGGTCTCATTGTTCTTTGTGGCTGAGTAGTATTCCATAGTGTATATGTGCCACATTTTTAAAATCCAGTCATCAGTTCTTGAGCATTTAGGTCGATTCCATGTCTTAGCAACTATGAATAATGCTGCAATAAACATGGATGTGCAAGTGTCTTTCTGATTGAATGTTTTCCTATCCTTTAGGTAAATACCAAGGAGTGGGATTACTGGGTCATATGGTAGTTCTATTTGTAGACTTTGACTTTTTTGTATTTTTGTTTATTTATCTGTTTAATTTGCTATAGAACATGGTTTTCAAGTGCTGGGCCCAGGACCTGAATTGTGAAGGTGGCCAACTGGATCCAGCCACACCGACCACTAGGCCAAGGGCTGGTTTATGCTTCTATTTTCGTCACGTATACATTTAAAACTCTGGACTTTCAAATCTATGCTGTTAACTGTATATAATTGTAAGATACTTCTTTCTTTTTCATTGTTTTTTAATCATTAAATTGTTCTCTATAAAGTTCTACATTTTGGGTTCATTGATCTTTATTTTTTTTTCTCCCATTTAATTGATCTTTGCACTGATCTTCATTATTTCCTTTCTTTTGCTTGCTTAGGGTTTATTTTGTTATTTTTCCCAGTTTCTTGAGGTAGAATTTGAGACATTTATTTGATATATAGACACAGTGCTATCCATTTTCTTGTAAGTCAGAATACTGTGTTTCTGGGACCAGCAGTTAGCGTAATGGCTATGGACTCCCATGTAGCGTATGTCGCTGGACTCCCATGTAGTCGACCGTGGTTCGTGTTCTGGACCTGGTGGCTTAAAACTCACGCCGGATGCGTGTGCATGCGTGACCAAGATCCCGAGAGGAGAATGGAGGAGAAGGGATTGCGGCGTGGCCATACCCCCTGGGGGGGGTGATTTCTCGCTTTCTGTCTCTCTGTCTCTCTCTGTCTAGCAAGCGCACGTGCCCTGTAGCAAAAAACTCTTTAAAAAAAAAAAGAATATTGTGTTTCTATCTTCATTCATTTCAAATTATTTGCTTTCTTTCTTTTGCTAATTTTTTTTTTTTTGCTTTTTTTCTTTTTAAAATTGTTATTTATTTATTTATTTTGGAAAGGTTTTTGCTATAGGGCGTGTGTGCCTGCCAGAAAGACAGAGAAATAGAAAGTGAGAAACCACCCCCTGGGAGGATGGCCACACCACAATCCCTTCTCTATTCTCCTCTCAGGATCTTGGGCACTCACGTGCACACATCAGGCTGAGTTTAAACCACCAGATCCAAGACTCAAACTGCTGTCAACTACATGGGAGTCCAGCAACATACCCATTACACCAATTGCTGGTCTTCCTTTCTTTCTTCTTTCTTTCCCTATGGGTTATTTAGAAGGAGTTAGTTAGTCCCAAATATTTGGGGACTTTTCAGAGATCTTTCTGTGGTTAGTTCTTAATTTAATCCAATTGAGATAACACACATTTACTTAAAATTACATCAAGTTGGTTGATGGTATTGTCTAAATCTTCTGTATTCTTGTATGTTCTTCTGCTTTTCTATTTGGTCTCAGTTATTGAAAGGGAGGTGTTCAAATCGCCAAATTTAGCCATACTTCAATTTCTATCCATTTTGTCTCATTTATTTTGAAGCTGTTGTTAGGTAAATTAACGTTCATTAATTGTTCTCAAAAGTTTTTAGGGTCATTGGAAAAAAAAAGTTTTTAGGGGGCAACCCTCTACAAATCCCCCAAATTCTGTGTAGCTCTCTTTTTTCCAGCACTCTGAGTGCTGTCTTTGTCTTCTTGGACTTGTAGCTCCATTTCCTCAACTCTGCAAGTCCATCAGCCTTGGCCTGGGCTCCCTCTCCTTGTATCATGATCTGTAATCACTCTCAAAACACTAACTTGGGAATGTGATAAAACTCACTCAAGGGAAAAAATAGAGAAATTCTATACACTGTAATAAGATTTACTTAAGAGATAATATTTAAAATTATTATTATTATTTTAGTGTGCTATAAGACAAATGAGCTCACTGGAGACAGAGAGAGAAAGGAAAAAGAAAAGTGAGAAATCACCCCCTGGGGGGATAGTCATGCTGCAATCGCTTCTTCTCCATTCTTCTTTAGGGATTTGGGGCATGCATGCACACTGTCCTGGTGTGATTTTCAAACCACCACGTCCATGACTCAAACTGCTCAGTTGGCCGTGTGGGATTCAGCTGCCCCAACCTCCACTCCACCTGCTGGCCCCAAATTATTTTTTATTCAAGAACAAATAAACTTTAAAGTATCCATGTAATAGGAAGACTGAAAAGTCAAATAAAATATATCAATATTTCAATGGAATATCTTTTCAAACTGCAATGCACTATGAGTTAAAATTAATAAGAATTTTATGATTCAATTAGACTTAAAAAAATTCTCCCAGAGCCAGCATGTATCCAAGAGTGAAAAAAAGGAGAGAGAGAAAGAAATTCTCTTGAGCCAAAGAGGAAAATTATTTTTTAAAAAAGAGGAGACCAGTAGCTGGTGTAATGGCTATGGTTTAAACTGGCTTAAACTCAGGAAAGGTGCGTGTGAATGCGTGCCCAAGATCCCAAAAGGAGAACGGGGGAGAAGGGATTGCAGTGTGGCCATCCCCTGGGGGGTGATTTCTCACTTTCTGTCTCTGTCTCTCTCTGTCTTTCTGGTGAGCGCACATGCCCTATAACAGAAACCTCTTCCCAAAAAAAGATTATAAAAGGAAAAATGTATAGAATTAAATGTGTTTTCATTATTTAACAAGAAATAATAAAGGCCAAGACATTAGGAAGATATCAAGGCATACCTAATGAAAGCAGGAGGTAAGAATAAGTGAAAAACAGAATTTATATTAAAAAACAGATTATTAGAGACTTGAAAAAACTGTAATGCTGATTCTTTGTAACCAAAATTAGCACACTAATGGCAAGTATAATGTGTTTTAATAAGACACCCAGGTGATTCTGATGCAGGCTCAAGTCTACGAATCTCTGTAATTGGGCCTCTTAAGGCAGGTGCATCATATTAATGGAAGTCGCTGATACAATGATTCTCCAATCCTGATAAGAGCCACACAGACCCATCAGGTGTTGTAGAGGAGTAGATGATGAGTGTGTTCCAAACACTGCACCAGCAGCGTCAATGGCACTGGAGAACTCGCTAGCAATGTAGATTCTGACGCCCACCTAGCCATCTAGATCAGAAACTCTGGAGATGAGGCCAAAAGCCTCTATTAAGAGTTTTCCAGGTGACCCAATGTGAGATCCAGTTGAGGAACTCCGGACCAGAGATGCTGAGATCATGTCTTGCAGAACACCTAAATTAAGTAAACAGAATGAACCTGTGCATAGGTGGACAGAATTCTGTGACTCTCCAAGTGAAATAGAAGCATTATTCTAAGAGGCAGGTGTGGTGCTGAAACTGGTAAATACATGCAAGGGAAATGTGGCTATACTATGGCTGTTCTGTCCTCAGAGGGATTGGGCACCCAGCCTGGAAATAGAGATGGGAGTGGACCAGAGACCACTCAGCCTGAAGCCAGGGTCCAAGAAGGGCTAAACCTTCATGGAAGAGCCAATTGGAAACATTCTGACCTTAGTAAGGAACATTCAACCTTGATACCAGGCAAGCTTTTATTTATTTATTTCTCCTTTATTCACGATAAAACATACACACATGTAAGAGGGTAAGAAAGAGGATGAGAGAGAGAAAGAGAGAGAGAAGAACATCACAAGGACTGCTCAGTGCTTGGAAGGTAGCTCCCCTCCTCCGGTCCTCCAGCCCAGCAGATTTTGCAGACTAGCATGCACACTTGGCAAGTTCCAGGCCAGCCAGGCGAGGGATTTGAATCACAATCACCTGGTGCAGATAAACACAGCTGAATAGAAAATTAGAAAATTAATAGACTAAAAGACAGACCTGAAAAAAAAACTCTCCAGATTGCAACACGATGAAAGAACTGAGCACAGATATACACAGCTGAAGGAAGAATTAGTGGACCAGAAGTTAGCCCAAAGACATTACAAAAAAAATGTAGCACCAAGAGAGAAAAACTAGGTGAAAAGACAGATAATGAAATGTGGAAGATCAAGTGAAACGGTCCAGCGTAGGTCTAGTTGGTGAAATACTGGAAAGAATGGGAGAGGGGCACTATTGAAAGGGATCATGACAGAGGATTTCCCAGAACTGATGAAAGATACTAGTTTTCTTAAGGAAGCCTAAATGAATCCAAGTAAGATAATGGAAACTCATTCATAGATTCATCATAGTGAAACTATAGAACTCCAAAGACAGAGATCACACAAACAGTCTCAGAGAAGAGACAGATCACTCCACATTGCTACAAATGGATTGGAAGTCTAATGTTCTATTGAAGAGAAAGAAGGGAATCAGAAAAACAATAGGAAACTATCTTCAAAGTTTAAACAGAAAATAATGGTTAAAGAAGAGGCGCACATAATTGTATATCCAATAAACCAACTTTATTGGAGAAGAATGAGAGAGAAAAACTATCACAGGAGACCTGGATGCTAGAAGGAATGGCAAGTAAAGAAAACAGTAAAGCCATAGATATCTCTAAACAAATATAAATACACATAAATATGGAGATTTATTAAATTCTCTAAATAAATCAGAATGATAACATCTATATGGTTAAAACAAAACAAAACAAAATAGAACTGACACATTAAACAATAGTATTTAGGTAGGCAATAGTATGTGAGCTGGTAGGCAATCATTAAAGTATTCCAAAATTATTGGAAGTTCTAGTTCTTTATGGATAAAGGTAAAAATATGGATTAATTTTCTATTTTTTAAAAACTAGGTATACATTGTTAAAAATAACCCCTGAAAGACAGCTTCACTGAGCTTGAGACATGCCAGGCATGTGTTCAAGTGTCCGAAGTTTAATGAGGTGAAGAACTGGGAAAGGGGACCATGCCATGGTCAGACCCTACAGAGGGTGTTTCTCTCTCTTTCTCTTTCTCTCTCTCTCTCTTTCTCTTTCTCTCTCTCTCTTCCCCTAGCAAGCACACACACCCTCTGGCACAATTGTTTTTTTTTTTTTTTTTTAAAGAAAACAATCTTTTCCAATAATTCTTAAAAGAATAGATGTATAATGGGCAAACCAGTACAGTAAAAAAGAAAAGCAAAAAGAGAAAAAAGAGAGCAAGAGAGGAAAAAGAAAAAATAACCTTCAATCAATTCAAATAATGCAAAAAAAAGGGGGGGAGGGGAGAGAATGAAAACTAAAGAAAAAAATGTGACAAAGAAAAAGCATGAAGTAAAATGGGAGAAATAAATGAAAATAGACCAATGTTCACAATAAATATGACCCTCCAATTAGAAAATGTTGCTAGTCTAGACACACACACACACACACACACACACACACTCTAGTTACATTCTGTTTAAAAGTAACACACCTAAAACTTAGTTACAGGGGTAGACTGAAAGTAAAAGGAAGAAAAAGAATATTCTAATCAAAATGCAAAAAAACAGTACTAGGGACAAAGAGGGTTACAGTATAATGACAGATTCAATTTAATTGAAGTATATAATAATTCAGAACTTATATGTACCTGTTAGCATAATTACACATTTTATAGAGAAAACAGATTACAGAAGAAAGTATTACAAGAAGATATTGATAAATCCATCAACACACTGGGAGGTTTTAACACACCTCCCTCAGTAATTGGCAGAACAAGCAGATAAAAATCAGAGAGGATTTAGGAGCTTTGAAAACAAGGCAACAAACTTGATCTACAGAATGTTTTATAGAATTCTGCATGCAATAATTGAAAAAATGCTTTCTTTTCAAGCGCCTAGGAAGCATTATAAAATTGACTTCATGTTAGGCCATCTATTAAATTTCAACAGACCTGGAAGAACTGATATCATAGAAACAACATTCTCTCATCACAAGTAGATCAGAAATCAAAAATAATTAAAGAAGCCTTAAAACCTAAACATTGTAATAAATCTGGAAACTTTAAAACATAGTTCTAATTACTCATGGGTGAAAAAGTTTCATTAACAGAAATTTTTAAATATTTAAGACTTGGAACCAGCAGATGGTGTAATGGTTTCATTGCTGTACTCCCACATAGTCGACCGCAGTTCAAGTCTTGGACCTGGTGGCTTAAAATTCATACTGGGCATGTATGCGTGTGTGTTCAAAATCCCAAGAGGAGAATGGTGGAGAAGGGACTGCAGTGTGGCCATCCCCTCTGGGAGTGATTTCTTGCTTCCTGTCTCTCTCTGTCTCTCTGGCAAGCACATGCTCCCTACAGCAAAAAATCTTTCTTAAAAATAAAATATTTAAGACTAAACCATACAGGGTTGGCATGGTAGCTAAGGTGTTGAACTCCCACATGGCCAACTGAGGTTTGAGTCACGGACTGACAGCTTGCTTTCTCACTTTCCCTCTCTCTCTCCCCTTCTGTCTCTCTCTGGTCAAATTTAAAAATAATAATAATAATAATAAGGGCTCAAAGGTGGTATGGTGGTTAAAGGTGCTGGACTCCCACATGGCTGACTGCAGTTCAAGTCCCAGACCTAGAGACTTGCTCTCTCACTTTCCCTCTTTCTCTTTCCCTGGTAAAATTAAAATATCATAATGAATAAAGTTGAATAAAATAATTCTTTAAAAAAATAATAATAGGGACCAGCAGTTGGCGTAACGGCTATGTCGCTGGACTCCGATATAGTCTACCGTCGTTTGAGTCCTGGACCCAGTGGCTTAAACTCACGCCGGGCGCGTGTGCATGCATGCCCAAGATCCTGAGAGGAGAATGGAGGAGAAGGGATCATGGCGTGACCATCCCCCCTGGGGAGTGATTTTTTGCTTTCTCTCTGTCTCTCTCTGTCTTTCTGGCAAGTGCATGCGCCCTATAACAAAAAAACTTCTCCAAATAATAATAGTAATAATAAATAAAATCAAATAAATAATTCTAAAAAAGACTAAACCATAATAAAAATACAAAACAATTGGTAATGAATATATGATGATTAGAGGGTGCTTTACAATAATAAATACATAGATTAGAAGGAAAAGCAAAACTAAAAATTAATGAGTTAAATACTTAAGAAGTTAAAATATAGGGCCAGCAGGTGGCATGGCAGTTAAAGCACTGGATTCTTACATGGTTGACATGGTTCGAGTCCCAGAGCCAGTGGCTTGAAAATCACACTGGGTACATGTGCATATGTGCCCAAAATCCCAAGAAGAGAATAGAGGAGAAGGGACTGGACATGGCCATCCCTCTGGGGGGTGATTTCTCAATTGCCCTCTCTCTGTCTCCCAATCTCTTCTCTCTGAGCAAGTGCATGTGCCCTATGGAACAAATCTAAAAAGAGAAAAATTAGAACAACAAAATAAGTATAAAGAAAATGAAAGGAAGATAATGAAGATAAACCAGACATTAATGAAACAGAACATAAGATACAAAGGGGAGAATGACAAAGATCAAGTTGGTTTTTCAAAAAGACCAATATAGTTGACAAACCTCTAGCAAGACTAGTCAATTACAAATAAAAGGTAGAGGGTCCAGCAGGTGGTGTGGTGGTTAAAGCGCTGGAGTACCACATGGCTGACCACAGATCAAGTCCCTAACCAGGTTGCTTAAAAATCACACTGGACGCATGTGCACATATGCCCAAAATCCCAAGAGAAGAGTGGAAGAGAAGTGATTGCAGCATGGCCATCACCCTGAAGGGTGTTTTCTCACTTTCCCTCTCACTGTCTCTCTGTCTCTCTTCCACAAGCACACACACTCTATACCAAAAACCTCAAAAAAAAAAAAAAAACATAGAAAACACAAATAAATTAGTAAGATTGAAAAAAATGGACGTTTCTGCAGAGGAGAGTGGAGATTAAAAAGTTAATAAAGCGGGGGTTGGCAGGTGGCATGGTGGTTAAGGGCACTGAACTCCCACATGGCCAACTGTGGTTTGAATCCTGGACCTGGCAGCTTGCTTTCTCACTTTCTCTCTCTCTTGCTTGCTCTGTCCTTTTCTGGTCAAATTGTAATAAATAAATCAATAAATAAAGTTAAATGAAGTCATTCTTTTAATAAGTTAATAAGGGAATACTATGAACATCTTTTTTGCAAATAAATTTGAGACTATAAAGTGGCCAAATCCTCAGGAAAATACAAACTCTGCAAACAGATGTAGAAGGGACAGCCTGAATTATGCTACAACAACACAAAAAAATGTTATCAATATTTTAGAAATCTTCCTGAATGTAAAAACTAAGCTCTGTGTTGTTTTATTGGCAAGTTCTAGCAAAATAGCTCAGTCACAGATAATTCCATTCTTATTCAAAGTCTTCCAGAAAAGAGAACAAAAGAGAGGCTTCCCTCAGCTAATTCTGCAATGGTGAGAAAATCTTCATGCCCAAATAGAGAGAGAAAGGAAAATTAATGGCATGCCTTCTAGTAAATGTATTCACAATACCTCCCCCCGGTCTTTTTGGTACTAATGCAGTAACACAAGATCGGTACATACATGTGTAACACATGATGGCTAAACTGAGTTTATCCTGGCATTCACAAAGGTGTTTCAACATTAGCGAGTGTATTTATGTATTTTCCCCCAGTAACAGAATAAGAGAGAAAGATCTTTGGTCATCTTAATAGGTGAAGGAAAAGCATTTTTTAAAAAGTAACTGCTGTTGGGCCAGTAGTAGCGTGGAGGTTAAGGCACTGATTCCTACATGGCTGACTATGGACTGGGAGCTTGAGAGTCATGCCAGGTACTGTGAGTGCATGTCCCAAATCCCAAGGGAACTGGAAGAGAAGGGATGGTGTGGCCTCTCCCCCGAGCGGTGAGTTCTCGCTTTCCCTCTCACTCTTGTCTCTCTCCGGCAAGCTCACTTAGTCTATAGCAAGAAAAACAAACAAATAAATAAAACGCAACCCTAAAAAAGTAACTTCCATCTATCCAGAATAAAAATGCTTAGCAAAGTGAAACATAAGAACGCCAAACTTGCCACGCTGTATAGTTGTGAAAGCGGCACACTCAGAATTTCATGAAACTCGACAAACTGACTCTAGAAATTAAAGAGAAAAGAGCCAAGCATAGGCAGAACACCCTTGAAGAAGGCAGCGGGGTTGGGAGCTTAGCCTCCCAGATAATAAGACATATTGTAAATCAATAGTGATTAAAGTAAACTGGTATTGAGTTCATGTTAGGTTGGATATCGTTCTAGATCAATGGAACAGGGTAGATACTCATGCCTGCATAAACTTGATGTATGGCAGAGGTGGCGCTATAAATCGCCGGGAGGAAACGGCCTCTCTGATGAACTGTGCTGAGACAAATGGTGTATGTATAGGCTGGGGGCAGGAGAGGTATTCAACAGCTAGCCCATGCCAAGAATAGAAATCAAGGCACTTTTTAAAATGAGGCACTAAAAGCACAAGACAGAAAAACGACAATGCGACATAAAGACACGACCACGAGGAAATAAATTAATACGTTCAATAACAACAGCAACAACAATCATGCTTGTTCCTCAAAAGCCGATATAAAGAAGGTAAAAACAGGGGTCACAGCCTTGCAGAAGATATTTGCTACACATAACTGACAAGGGATTAGAATCCAAAATGAAGGCTTTCTTTCTAAACAAGGTTTTGTAGGGACCAGCAGGTGGTGTAGTGGTTAAGAAACTAGACTACCACATGGTCAACCATGATTTGAGTCCTGGACCCATCAGCTTGAAACTCACACCAGGAATGTGTGCATCCATGCCCAAAATCCTTAGAGGAGAATGGAGGAGAAGGAATTGTGGCATGGCCATCCCCCTGGGGGGGGGGGGGTGATTTCTTGGTTTCTGTCTCTGTCTCTGTCTCTGTCTCTCTGGCAAGCACACATACCCTATAGCAAACATCTCTCTCAAAAAAAGTTTTATGTATGTCTTTTTTCCATGAAAGAGAGAGAGACAGGCACTCCAACAGGATCCTCACTGTGTCCCAACCCCAGGCTCTGCCAGCCTGAATCAGGGGCACGTGTGCACAGTGTGTGCAGGGCCCAGGACCTCCCCACTCGGTTCAGCTGCGTGACTGCAACAGCAAGTCCAAAAGAAAAGAATGACAACCCAGTGGGAAAATGGACCAAAGGCATGAGCAGAATTTTACAGGGAAGAAAACACAAGTGGTCTGTAATGCCCCATCTCATGGGTTTCAGGGAAATGTAACGAAAACCTCAGCGGGTGACGATCGTGTACGCACCAGACAGAAATGGTAACTCCTGGCAGTAGCGGGTGTTAGCAAACATACGGGCTACACCAGTGGGACGACAAACTCCTGATCCCCCATATTCAAAGCCAGTGGCACTGGTCAGGGCCGTCACATCTCCCTGGTCCTCCTTCTGTTGTCACATCTCTTTCTAACCACAGTCAGGAAAGGGTCTCTACTTTTCAGAACTCCCACGATCAGACCAGGCCCTGCTGGGTTATCCCCCACCTCACATCTGCAAAGCCCCCTTTTGCTGTGTAAGACATTCACAGGATCCAGGGATGAGAACATGGACATCATTGGGGGGTGACTATCATTTTGCCCAAACACATAGTGGTTACGAAAGCAAAGAAACAGAATTTTAATCACTTCAACTCATTTTTTGTGACCATGTGGAGATTTTGTTTTTAAAATGACACAAAGTGAATCGCAAAGTATAATATTTTGGTTTGGCAAATGCTAATTTTATTTCACATCAGTAATGTTTTACTAAATTGGACTATTTTAACAATGATATTTATTCTTAAGTGCTCATTTTTGTTTTAAAACTAAAGAAAGAGGCAAGAAAATAAAGCAGTTGCCTAAATTATACCTTTTGAATATATTTTGGTTTTATAAAACTCATTATTTTTGCTGGTATGATTATATTCATGAGGTTCAACAACAGAAATGTTCATAGCTTCATTTCTCCCGTGGCCATGATTATTATTGTTACTCATTTCATTTCAGGAGGTCAGGAATCCTGACTTGGCTTTTCTGTTCTCAGTAACGAGTTCTCATGGACCTCCCCCCGCCCCCAGGCTGTTTGCACCTTGGTCAGAGCAGTGGCTGGGGAGGTGAATGGAGGCCACCTGTGTGGATCGTCTCCTCTCTCCAAGGGCAGTGGAGGGTAGTACACTCTGGGGGCGCCCCTGGGCCCCTACTTGTCTCCTCGGTTGCTGTATCCCTGATGCTCTCGCTGGCTGTCTGGAGCACGACCCTGGGTTTCCTCAGCCCTGCAGAGCCTGCCACTGCTGACCCTCAGGGCTCCTCTCTCCCTGTGAGCCAGGTGGGACTTTCCTTAAGGGATGTGACCAAAGGTCACAGAGTCCACAGCGTCCTGAGTATTTCTTCCCTTCATCCCCAGGCTCTGTAGGCGGATGATGTACGGGAATAGCAACAGCTGATAATTGAGCCAACGTGCTGCCACAGGACGAGAACTGATGTCCTCTGCCTGGGCTCCTCCGGTCCTCGCAGGTGCCCACACCTTGGGTTAGCTCACACTCCCCTCTTCGCACCTGTTGCCCTCAGGTTAGCCCACAATGAAGGTTGGTCATCGGTAACAGCCCAGCCCCAGATCACGTCCCTGATCTAGGAGGAGATCAGGCTCCACCACCGCACAGACGAATGCTCTTGTGCAAGAGACAGCCTTCTCTGTGCCTCAGTTTCCTCATCTGTAAAACAGGGATGCCGATGATTCTGACCTTCAGAGCTGACATGCAGCTGGCACTCCCAATCTGGATGTCCGGACAGTTCCCAGGTCACCCCCATCTGCCCCACTGGGTTACTGTGAGGCTTACACTGGCCAGTTTTTGCACAGCTTGGAGAACAGTGTCCTGCACATCCCAAGTTGCTCAGTGGATGTTATTTATTTCTGTTGTGGCATTTCTCAGGTGGGCAGTCTGTCCCCATACCCAGCTCATTCTTACACATCCAGAGGTAGGAAAACCTTGATTCTTCAGCATCCATATATCATATCTCAGAGAGGGATCACGTGGTCTGGCTTGGGCTGTGAGCCAGTCACTGTGGCCAGGGGATGGAGTTCTCTGGTTAGGATTAGTTTACCTTCTTCTCAACGTTGGTGGGTGGTACTGGCAGGAATAGTATCTCTCTCAGGAAAGAAAGGCAAGGAAGATGGCGCTGGACATACACTCCTCCCCAACTCCTCCCACACACATACACACAGGAGGCAAAAAAAAAAAAAAAAAAAGAGAAAAGAAATATCTCCTATACCAGCGTACATAAAAAAACAACTTTGAATAAAAGGAGAGAGTTACGATGTTGCTGCATTGGAAAACTTAATATTGTAAAGATGTAATTTCCCTCCAAGTTAGTCTATAAATTTAAAGCAATTCCATACAAAAACCCAGCGAGACTTCTGGAATGTGATATAGTGACTCTAATGTTCATCTGGAAGAATGTGCATGTGTGAGAACAGCCAGGAAAATATTGAAAATGTGAAAGAATAACGAAGGGGCTTACCCCACCAGATATTAAAACGCGTCACTAACAAAGCAAACTGAGACAGCGTGAATCTGGAGAGGAATAGACGGAGAGCGCAATGAGAACTCCAGATCCGGGAACAGACAGGAGCAAGGATGAAAACTTAGTATGTGGTAGGGCGGCATTTCGAGTCAGTGGGTGTGGGATGGATTGCTCAATAATGGTGCTGAACATCTGGCCAACCATTTGGAAGAAATTTCAAAGCTCCCTACTTCATATGCCAAACCAAAATAAATCCCGGAGTATTAACTATCTAAAATAAAAGATACAGAAAAACCAAAAGAAAATATTTTTTTAATAAGAGGTGGGCTGAGTTTCTTGGCTTGTTAAAATAGAATGCGCAGGGAACCAGCAGTTAGCGTAATGGCTATGTCGCTGGACTCCCACGTAGTCGACCGCGGTTCGCCTCTCGGACCCGGTGGCTTACAACTCACGCCGGGCGCGTGTGCGTGCGTGCCCAAGATCCCGAGAGGAGAATGGAGGAGAAGGGATTGCGGCGTGACCATCCCCCCTGGGGGGTGATTTCTCGCTTTCTGTCTCTATGTCTCTCTCTGTCTGTCTGGCGAGCGCACGCGCCCTATAGCGAAAAACCCTCTCCAAAAAAAAAAAAAGAAAAAAAAAAAATAGAATGCGCAGGGGACCAGCAGTTAGCGTAATGGCTATGTCGCTAGACTCCCACATAGTCGACTACAATTCGCGTCCCGGACCCCACGTAGTCGACTGCGGTTAGTGTCCCGGACCCAGTGGCTTAAAACTCACTCCTGGCACATGTGTGTGCGTGCCCAAGATCCCGAGAGGAGAATGGAGGAGAAGGGATTGTGGCGTGGCCATCCCCCCTGGGGGGTGTTTCTCGCTTTCTGTCTCTCTGTCTTTCTCTGTCTGTCTGGCAAATGCACGCACCCTATAGCAAAAACCTCTCCAAAAAAAAAAAAAAAAAAAGCAAAAACAAAAATAGAATGCACAGGAATCACATAGCGTGTTCCCACGTGGCTGGCTTATGCGCAGTACAGTGGCTGTAAGCTTGTTCATGCTATTCCGTGGAGCAGTAATCTGTTCCTCTTTATTGTTGAACAGTACCAAGCTCTATGGTCACATCACAATTTGTCCCTTCCTCAGTTGAGTGGGCATTTGGGTTGTTACCCCCTTTGGACTGTTGTGAATGGGATTATGATAAATATTCAGAAAAAAAAAAGAATCTATGAAGAAAAAAGATGGATGTATTTTGTTAAATAAACATTCACAACTTCTGTAAGTCAACGTAAGCACATCCAAATGGTTGTGTAAATCGGCGAGTGGGGCTGGTGCACTAGGTGCCCGCCCAGATCTCCTGGAGTGCCTTCTGCCTGCCTGGCATCCAGGCCCACAGCTTCCACAGGCAACTATGCCAAAGGCTCATGTCTGCGACCTTCTGTGGAGACTTACCCCGGCCTTGGAGCTGCCTAACCCAGATGTAAAGTGCAGGAAATTCAGGCCCTGCTCTCTGGTGGGTGGAGGCCTTTTCTGACAGACCCAGAATTTCAAGCTCCTTGCGCCTTTGCCTTAAGCAGGATGAATTCCACAGTAAGTTGTGCTTCAGAGTTCTCGGAGGGATCGGCGGCACTTCATGGGAAACTTCGTTCATGCCATTTAACTTCTCCACTCCCCTCTCCCGCTGCTTCAGAGTCCTCCTGAGAGCACTCCCTAATTACTTGCCATGGATTCCTGTTGCAGGCTCTGCCTTGTTCAGAACCCAACCTAAACAGTCCTGGAGTGGCCTCGAAGTTTTGAAGGAAGAGGTGATGAAGTTAGACGTCCAGGGAACCAGCAGTTAGCGTAATGGCTATGTCGCTGGACTCCCATGTAGTCGACCGCAGTTCGCGTCCCGGACCCGGTGGCTTAAAACTCACGCCGGGCGCGTGTGCGTGTGTGCCCAAGATCCCGAGAAGAGAATGGAGGAGAAGGGATTGCGGCGTGACCATCCCCCCTGGGGGGTGATTTCTCGCTTTCTGTCTCTATGTCTCTCTCTGTCTGTCTGGCGAGCGCACGCGCCCTATAGTGAAAAAACCTCTCCTTTAAAAATAAAAAGTTAGACATCCACTGGGTGGATGGCAAAGACGATCCCCTCCTGGTAACAGGTAGTGGCACTAGTCTCCAGGATGCTGTGGAAATCACATCTCAAGACGTCCATCTGTGGCGAGGTGGGCTGGAACAGGAAGAGGTGCCTGGCCTGGACCGCTTGCTGGTGTTTGAGAAGTACAGGGAATATGGTGTCTGTAGCCCTGTGGGGAAAAAACAACTGGGCAGAGAGCTAGCCATGCTGGAGAGCAGAAAAAGTACCTAAGAGTAAGGCTCATCTTTGAAATGCGAGAAAGAAATGTCTTTTGTTTTTTTAAAAGTAAACTTCTATTTGCAACCTTAGAAAGTCTCCCACCCGAAAGCCAGTGCTTTGATAAGGAAGGAACAAGACACAGAAACTTTGGGAGGATCTTGGTAGATACACTTGAGAACTTTGAACTTCCAGAGATTGCCTTGAGCCCTCTCGGTCAGCAGAAGTAGCCTCCTCCTGTCAGGGGATAGTGGCCCCTTTGCTTGTAGGCTATATGAAAGTCTCAAATGAATCAGATGCCTGCAGATGACGCATTGCCCCTAGGATCTTTCCCCACCTCCCTTCCTAACCGGTAACTAGGGTCAAGTCATAGGTCTCCTATTGGAGGAGGTACTGAGTCTCCTCAAGTAAGAAATGAACCATACACTAAAGAAGTCCCTAGATCCACTCAACATAGCCTTGCAGAAACTGGCACAATGAGTGGGTCAGGGTATTTGACTAAAAGATATGGAATATCGGGCCAGCAGGTGGTGTGGAGGTTAAGGACGCTGGACTCCCACATAGTCGACTGCGGTTCAAGTCCCGGACCTGGCGGCTTGCTCTCTCTCTCTCTCTCTCTCTCTGTCTCTCCCTGGTCAAATAAAATAAATACATAAAGTTAAATAAAATAATTCTTTTTTTAAAAAAAGATATGGAATATAAAGCTGAACAAAGAACACTTAAGTGTGTCATGGAGATTAATACCCAGGCAGGGACCTCAAAGCCTGGCCCAAGAGCATGCATGGATCTTGAAAGCTTAGAAAAAAATGACCACTCGCTTAAATACATGTTGTGATCGATGTGGCAGTGTGGAAGAAGAGACCAAAAGTCTTTTAGAAGTGAACATGCTAGAACGGATGTAAGAGTATTGTGTAAGACTTGGAAACTCACCAGCTGATGATGTTCCTTGGGAAGCCAGGGGAATGCTTCCCCAAGCAAGGCCACAGAAATGCCTTGTAGAAGGGCTACCATCTTGGGGAAGCTCAGTAGAGACTATTCTTTGCAGCCCAGGTCTTTTGGTAGAAGCTGACATTGTGGAGGCAGGCTCCTTAGTATCAAATGAGATGATAGGATTTTGGAACAGAGGACACATGGAAGCACTGAACCATCAGAGGCAAGGTGGATGTAATTCTACAGTGGGCAGCAGGGTCAGAATGGCAGCCGGGGGCCTACGGTTAACAAGGCATGCTGTTCCCAGGGGCAATATAGGGGAAAACCCCAAGCATATTGCTTCATGTAGCTAATTGAAATAGAACAAGAGTGGATGGGCAGAGGCTGGAGTCAACAGTTCTAATAGACAGTAATGGTCCCCTGCCCAGTCACTCATGAACCCCAAACCCATCAAGTGTGAAAAGATAGGACTCTGTGATACTAAAGTAAGGTATATAGTAATCATTTCCCCCAGTCCTTTCCTCAGAGGTACCTATGGACATAACCTGGGCAGTAGTTTGCTGGGAAACACAGATCTTTCAAGAGCTTTTAAATACAGAGACCAGGTTAACTTTGGAACCCAGGGAACCAGAGTCACTGTAGCCTCCCTGCAGGAGTAGGTGCCGAAGGGACCAGGAGTAAGTAGTGGCTGTACTATTGATAGTCTGCTCAAAATGCCATAACAATTCCACAGGTTGGGTGACAGCAGAAATGTATTTTCTCAAATTCTAGATGCTGGAAGCCTAAGATCAAGGTTTCAACAGGTTTTATTTTTTTCTGAGACCCCTCTCTCTGGATGTTAGATGGCTGAGTTTTCCCTGTGTTGGGAGGACAACATGGTTGTCCCTCTGTTTGTCTGTGTTCTAATCTCTTCTTATAAGGATAGCAGTCAGATTGGATTAGGGTCCACCCTAATGACTTCATTTTACTTTAATCATTCTTTTTTTTTTTTTTTCTTTTTTGGCTATATGGAATGTGCACTTCCTGGAGAGAGACATAGAGAGATGGAAAGTGAGAAAGTGTTCCCCAATGGGTGAGTGGAGGTTGGCCATGTTGCAATCCCTTCTCCTCCATTCTTTTCTCAGGATTTTGGGCACATAGGACCACACACTCAACATGGTTTTCAAGCTTCTGAGTCAGAGACTCAAACCATGCTATTGGCCATTGCCACGTGGGATCTAGCCACCTTAACCACCATGTCACCAGCTAGCCCGTTTATCACCTCTTCAAAGACACTATCTGCAAATGCAGTCAGTCACATTCCAAGGTGATAGGGGTTAGGACTTCAATATATGAACTTAGGGAGACACAATTCCGCTCATAACACTGGTCCAGATTTGTCTCCTGATGGATCTGGTGGGTCACTCCCCAGGTTCCTGAATGAGTAACTGAAAAGATGTACTTAGCAGCTGGAAGAACAGATTGATCCTTGACCTGCAGAATGAGAGTTATTAGGGAAAGAACAGCCAAGTAGTGAACCCTGAAACTGATTCCTGTAGGCAAGACATTAAATCAAAAAGAATATCACATCTCCTGGGGTGCAGAGGAGATGAGGTGGAAGAAATAAACACTAGCCTTGAAGACCTGAATTATACGGCGGTAGTGGCTCTCATGATAGTCCCATATAATTTACCAATCTGGCCTCTGAAAAACCAAGTAGATGGTGGCAAGTGACAAAGACCACCCCAAATTTAATTAAGCAGATGCTTCATTTGTAATTTCTCCATGTATTTGCTATCTTTACTAGAATAGATTAATACAGCCTCTGGTTCCTGGTATGCAACTATTGACTGCCCAACGTATTCTTTTAAATGCCCACTTGGAAGGAAGATTAGAAGCAGCTCACATTCACCTGGGATGGACAAGAGTATGCTTTCATGGTTTTGCCCTAGGGTGATATTAACCTGCTCTCTGCTACAATATTTAATAGTTGGGAGGAGTTTGGGTAGACTGGACATTCCACAGAGAGTTACATTCATAAACATCATATTGATGGCATTACATTAATTGGGCCTGAGAAGCAGGAAGTAGCAAGGATTCTGAACGCTGCGATGAAATTAATACGTGTGTTCCAGAAGGTGGAGCTAAACCTTAAAAAGCTTTAGGAGATGGCCATGTCACAGTGTCGGCTGAAGCAGTCTAGGGATCTGAGACAATCTAGGAAATTCCCTATAAGGTAAAAGGAATGATCGCACCTAGTGTCTCCTGCCACTGAGAAAGAAGCATGGTGCTCCATGGGCTTCATTAGATGCGGAGGTGGTACAGTCTACCTTTGATAAAACTGAACTGACACATTTATCAGATGATATTGAAAGCTGATGTTTTACGTATTCTGTGATACGAGGATGCTAAAGCGGCTCCAGGTTGTGGTTCAAGGAGTCCTGCCACTCAGGTCACATGACCTGGCAGATCCTGTGGAGCTAAAGGCATCTGCAGTAGATGAACACTCTGTGTAGAGTGCCATGCCAGCCACAAAACGCAGTTACAGTGCAGAGCAAGAGGAGAATCCTGGAGGAAGACCTTACTGTCTGCAGCAGGGGATGACACCAAACTCATAAAAGCAGCTCTTTTTGCATGCCACTGTGTCTGATAAAGCCTATGGATCTAGCCATGGGACATCAATGACTATGCTGTACATAGAGCTTCCCACCATTGGCCAGTGATCAGAAAGCCACCAAATCATAAGATTGCACTAACCCGTCAGCAATCCACCTACGGTTGAGCTTGATCAGGTTCATAGGACACAGGTAAACTACATAAAGAGATGGCTCAGACTTCCATGTTACAGCCATCTTTGTACCAATGCCCCTCTATTGGCTCATGCCCGTGGGCCCACAAGAGGTTCTCAAGGACCAGCTGATTGAGAAAGTGATGGCTTGGCTTATGAATGGGTCAATTATGTTTTTGTGAACTGGAGATGCCTTGATGCTGCATTATGGCCCAACTTAGAGCTGGCTGGGAGATGGTGGTAAGAGGGAATCCTCCCAGCAGGCAGTTTGCTTGGTCACCCACTTCACGTGTGAAGAGCAATGACATGAGATAAGAGTGTACATGGACTTCTGAGCAGTAGCAAATGGCTCGGCTGGTTGGAGGGAGAGGCAGAAGGAACAATATTAGAAGATTGGGTACAAGTTTATGGAAGAGGCGTGGATGGACAAATAAGAATGAGCACACAGTATGGGGAGGATCTCTGTATCACACACTAACATCCACCAGGGAGTGTCTACCGCAGACAAGGCACTAAGCAACTAAGTAGGAAGGATGACTCAGACAGCCTCACTCTGGTACAATAGGCTCAAATTTAGGAGAATCATGGTGGCAGGAGGAGGCTATGCATGGGTCCAATATCAAGAGTTTCCCTTTCCCTCAGGCCTCCCTAGCATCTGCCGTTGCCAAATACCTGGACCACTGATTTGGTACCATCTCTTGAGGAGACCAACCAACCAGGAGGCAGCAAGTTGAATATATTGGACGGCTTCCACCCTGGATTCAGCCTGCTGGGATGGGTCCATATGCTCTCTCTCTCTTTTCCATTTAATCGCTATACATCTTTACAGCATGCAAAATGCATTTTTCTACCTTGAATACACTGCATATCAGTCCAGTCAAAGATATTATCATACACATTATTTTCAGCAATTTTCCATTTTTGTGTCTATTAAATGCTTTTCTTTTTCCCCGTTGATTCCCCCCGCCATTGCCCACCCTTCTACTGCACTCTTTAGTTTGTTATTATTATTACTATTTGAATTTCAAGAGAAGCAGTTTTATCTTTAATGAATCAAAATTTTAAAAAGTTAAGGAAAATTTGCTTAAGATTTAAAGCCAGGAAAAAGGATTCTGTCCAAACAGTAAATAAATACGAAAAACTCAAAAAAAAAAAAAAAATGTGACCAGAGTTAAAATCTTGTAACAAGTGCACTATAGTTTTCCTCTGAAACATTTTTTCTCTCCTCATCCCCCCTTTCGCCAAAGAGAAACATAAACTAACTTATTTGCAAAAAAAAAAAAAAAAAAAAAAAAAAAAAAAAAAATAGTAAGATCCTTATTCCAGTAAGGGTTTGCCTTTCTTCCAGCAGTGATTCAGCCAGGACCAAATCTGAGCTTCATGAAGCATCTGAGTCACAGACATGGGGACTCACATAACACCACTTTGGAACAAGTGAACGTATGGCCATGAGAACCACTTGTCCTAATGTGCATCACGTCATCCCGAAACTTCCAACCTGAAGGAATTGTGGAATGATACTGTAATGACCTCCCTGAAGGACCTCCATGAAGATGACACTCTGTGAGGCCAGGGCAACCTCTTTCCGCATGTGGCATATTCCTTAATCCATGGCCATGGTATGTTGCTATTTCCCTAATAAATAGAAGACAGGTTTCTGAGAACCACAGGGGAAGAGAGAGGAGTGGCTCCACTGCCCATCAAAACTAGTGCCTCCCCCCCCCCCCAACGTTTGTTCTCCATTCCCACAACTTTAGCATCCATGAGTCTAAAGATCCTCTTCCCAGAGCAAAGATGTGTCCACCAGAGTCCCACTAAGTTTTAAGCTGTGGCTGCTGCCTGCTTACTCTGGACTCCTTTTGCCAAGGTAAAAGTAAGCAAAGAAAGCAGCCACCATGCCGGCAAGAGTAGCTGGTCGTGATCAGCGAGGGAAAGCACAGTTGCTGCTGTGCATGGAGGCAAGAGGGAACGCAGGATGCTCAAGTGATTCCTGAGGCAGGTCTCCGTCATTCTGTGCCCAGTTCTAATGTAAATGAGCAAATTCAGGAACAATGCCCAGTAGAGCATTGTAACCAGAGGCTCTCATTCTCTATGCTGAGGGGTGAAATTACCCCCTACAGACGAGCCACCAGGCCTGATGGAAGAGCTGGAAGAGGCCCAGAGGAATCTGTCTAGGGATAGGAGGGAGATGATGAGTATGTTATAAGCTTGGGGTGTCCTGTCCCAGTGGATACCCAAATTCATCTCACTATCCCCTCTCTGAGGATATACATTCTCAGCAAATTCCAGGAGAGCTTTGTCAAGACATAGTAAGACTAACGTGAGACACACATGTATTTGAATAGTGCAAGGAATAATCTATAACATGCTGGTGGTGCCTCACCCAGACGCTGGGAAATCTTTCTTACCCATCTGGTACGCCCTGTTCCAGCTGCTGCCAGAGCTGCCACCAGCACTCACACCTGCCATCTTCTCTGGGGGCTTTTCCCTGAGTGAGTTGGGAATTGTGCTCCCTCACCTTAGAGATGTTTGTGGTCAACAGTCAACCCGCAAGGGGTATAGGAACCTCACTCACTTGCCTCAAGGCAGAACAGATTCTGTGACAGCTTTTCTCAACTGAAGTTGGGAAGGAAAAGAGTCCAACAGAAAATTATTTGAGTGACTGTTGTCTCTGGTCTCCCAAGGATGCTCTACAGATGGCCACGATTCTGGGTGCATACGAGAGGGAAGCTGACCTCACACAGTGCAAATCTTACTGCTAAGGATCAGGATTCATTGATTACAACAACTTATGAAGCAGAGCCACTGAGTGATTGTCCTTTTTGTTTAGAAATTTAGTCCTGGAAGAGGAAGAACCACAAAAACTTTGAACCTACAGGAACAGCACTTGGCGTAATGGCTATGTCTCTGGACTCCCATGTAGTCAACTATGGTTTGAGTCTCGGACCCTGTGGCTTAAACTCATGCCGGGTGCATGTGTGTGCATGTTCAAGATCCCAAGAGGAGAATGGAGGAGAAGGGACTGTGGCATGGCCATCCCCCCTGGGGGTGATTTCTTGCTTTCTGTCTCTCTGGTGAGCGCACACGCCCTGTAACAAAAACCTCTCAAAAACAAAAACAAAACTTTGAACCTAAGGATGCCGAGGCATAGCTAAAGGTGAAAGCACTATATTAAAAAACAGAGTGAATCGCTGGAGACTGGAGGAGAAGGGATTGCGGCATGACCATCCCTCCCAGGGGGTGATTTCTCACTTTCTGTCTCTCTGTTTCTGTTTCTCCCACAAACACACGTTCCCTCTATCAAAAATCTCTCAAAAAAATTTTTTTAATTAAAAAAAAAAAAAAACCAGAGTGAGTAAGTCGAAAGTTCTCCTAAGAATTAATGAGACATCTGGGGCAGGTAGGCGGCATGGTGGTTAAAGGCGTTAGACTCCCACATGGCTGATGGCAGTTCAAGTCCCAGACGTGGCAGCTTGCTTCCTCACTTTCCCTCTCTCTCTCTTTCTCTCTCTCTTTCTCTCTCTCTCTCTCTCTCTCTCTCTCTCTCTTGTTCAGTCCATTGATGGTCAAATTAAAAATAAACAAAGTTAAATAAAAAATAATTTAAAAAAGGAGAATTAGTGAGACATTGAGCCCCCTTGTCCCACTTGTCTCCCAGATGAGCACTCAAGGGAACAATTTTTTTTTTTTTTTTAATTTTTTATTAATTTATTTATTTTTGTATATACTTTCAATCATATTGTTTGGCTTACAATGAGACCATTTCGATATGTGAACATTTCTCCCCAGACCCATTGATCGAAATATCTTCAATGCAATGCCAATCAAAGTACCAGACACATTCTTCACAGATCTAGAAAAGACAATCTTAAAATTTGTCTGGAATCATAAAAGACCCCGTATTGCCAAAGCACTTCTACACAAGAAGAATGGAGTGGGTGGCATCTCAATCCCCGATCCAAAAATATATTACAAAGCTGTGGTAATAAAGACAGCATGGTATTGGCACAGAAACAGACATGTGGACCAATGGAACAGAATAGAGTCCCCAGAAATAAGTGCCCAAACATACAGTCAACTGATCTTTGACAAGGGGTACCAGTCAATCCAGTGGGAAAATGAAAGCCTCTTCAGCAAGTGGTGCTGGAGAAACTGGACTTCCACTTGCAGAAAGATGAATCTGAACCCCTACCTCTCTCCTTTGACAAGAATCAAGTCAAGGTGGATCAAGGATCTAAATCTAAGACCTCAAACTATAAAGCTGCTCCTGGAGAATGCTGGGGAAACTCTGGGAGACATTGGTGTAGGGAAAGACTTCCTAAAGAAGACCCTCAAAGCAGAGTCCATCGTCCACAAAATAGACAAGTGGGATTACATCAGACTAAGAAGTTTCTGCATGGCCAAAGACACAGTAGTTAGTGTGAATCGACAGCCCTCAGAATGGGAAAATATTTTTGTAAATGTTGCATCAGATAAGGGACTGATAACCAGAATACACAAGGAACTAAAAAAGGTGTTTGGAAAAAAGATGAGCAACCCTATTAAAAGATGGGAGAAGGAGATGAAGAAAACACTCTCTAAGGATGACATACGAATGGCCAAAAGGCATATGAAAAAATGTTCAACCTCCCTCATCGTAAGGGAAATGCAGATAAAAACAACAATGAGATACCACCTAACCCCAGTCAGATTGTCTAATATTAAAAAAACAAAAAATGAAAAGTGTTGGCGGGGGTGTGGTGAAAGGGGAACTCTTTTACACTGCTGGTGGGAATGTAGATTGGTCAAGGGAACAATTTTTGAAGAAACTACCTTAAGGTAAAAGATTTATATACCGATAGTTATATCTTCCAAAAAATGCCCTGTCAGATCATCTACATGTTTCCCAAATGGGCAAACACTGCCTAGGCACAAAAAACTACAGTGAACTTGTCAAGGCCTCGCCCGTACGTATAAGCAGCAAGCCAAGACCTACCAGATTGCTGAGCAACGTAACAAATGGCAAAAACTAAAGCAGACAAGAAAAGGGACTCATTTAAAATTAAAATTAAAATGAATATAATTTTAGGAGTTAAGAATGATATTTCTTACCAGTGCTACTAGTTAGGTTCTATGAACTATTATAGAGAGTCTGGCTGTTTACAGTCAGCATTTCTGCTGAGTGGGCTGTCACTTTTCTGATTGGTCTCTTCTATACTATCCTAGTCATTAAGGATTCTCACTATCACCACGTTTCGTGTGCTAAAAAAAAAGGCAGAAAGAAAGAAACCGTCAAAGACTGAAAATGATACACACATAAGGCCTATCCACAGAGGCATGTATTGGTAAGACACTGTTACTTAGCAGGCTGAAACCAGGGTTCAATTTCCGACCCGTTCTAAAGACCTGGGTGTGATAGTGTGTGCCTGTATTCCCAACTGCCTGGGAGGTTGGGCAGGAGGATTGTGAGCTCAAGGCTGGTCTGGGCAGCATGGTGAGATCCACCTGAAACAGCTGGATGTGGTGGCACATGCCTGTGGAACCAGTTACTCGAGAGGCTGAGGCCAGAAGATTGTAACATGGCAAGACTCTGGCTTTAAAATCAAGGGGCGGGGGGAGGACCATTAGTTGACTTAATGGTTACGTCACTGGACTCCCACATAGCTGACCGTGGTTCAAGTCCCAGACTGGCAGCCTAAAACTCACACCAGGTACATGTGTGTGTGTGTGCCCAATATCCCAAGAGGAGAATGTAGGAGAAGGGATTATGGCATGGCCATCCCCCCTGGGGGTGATTTCTCGCTTTGTCTCTCTATCTCTCTGGCGAGTACATGCACCCTATAGCAAAAATCTCTCTTAAAAAAAAAAAAATCACAGGGCCAGCAGATGGTATAGTGGTTAAGGCACTGGACTCCCATGTACTTAACCACAGTTCAAGTACCAAACCCAGGGACTTAAAACTCATGCCAGGTGTATGTGTATGTGTGACCAAAATACTGAGAAGAGAATGGAGGAGAAAGGATTGCGGCATGGCCATTTTCCCTGAGGAATAATTTCTCACTTTCTGTCTCTCTGTATCTCTCTGTCTCTCTGGTGAGCACATGCATGCTATACCAAAAATCTCTCTAAAAAAAATAAATATCATCCCAAGAATCAGAATAATCACAACTTTAGTGAGAAAAGACAAACAACAAACACCAACACTTAGATGACTCAGATGTTGGAGTTATCTGGAAGACATTTCAAAGTAGCAATCATAAGGAATGATTCAACAGGCAATTGTGAACACTTGAAACAAATAAAAAATGCAAAATCTCAGCTGAGAAGTGGGTGATATAAAAAAAGGATCAAATGGAAATTATGGAACTGAAAATCACAATAATCAAAATAGAAAATTCACTGGATAAGCTGAATAGTAGATCAGAGACAACAAAAGAAAGAATTAATAAACCTCAAGGTAGATTATAGAAATTACAGAATCTGAGAAATAGAAAGTGCACTGAAGATAAATGAACAGATCCTTAGGGATCTGTAGAACAATAACAAAAAACTATTTTTTGTGTTCACAGAGAAGACTCAGAAGGAAAGAAGAAAGAGTATATGGTTGAAGATGGCTGAAATTTTTTCAAAGTCAGTGAAAGGCATAAATCTACAGATTCAATAAACTGAACAAACTCTAAGTTTAAAAAAAAATCCATGCCAGTGCCAGCAGGTGGCATGGTAGTGAGGGCACTGCACTTCCACCTGGCCAGCCACGATTCTAGTCCCAGACCCAGTACTTTGAAACTCATGCTGGGCACATTTCTGTGTGTGCCCAAACTCCTGAGAGGAGAATGGAAGCAAAGGGATTACAGCATAGCCATCCCCCGTAGAGGGTGATCTCTTGCTTTCTCTCTATCTCTCTCTGTGTCTCTGGTGAGTGCACATGCCATAGCAAAAATCTTTCTGAAAACAAAAAATTCATGCCAAGACATACTATAATTAAACTTCAGAGATATAAAGACAAAGAAATACTCTTGAAAGAAGCTAGAGAGAAACAACACATTACATACTGGGGAACAATATTTTGAACAACCAAGTATTTCTAATCTAAAATTATGAAGGCCAGAGGAAGCATTTTTTCAGGTGATGAAAGAAAACAAATGTCACTTCTGAATTCTACAAGAGAACCATCATCCTTCAGAAATGAAGAGGAAATCAAGATATTATCAGATGAAGGAAGCCTAAGAGAAATTGTTACCTACTGACTTACCTTCAAATAATCACTAAAGGAAGCTCTTAAAACAAACAAACAAAAATTATAGAAGACCCTGTTCAACTTTGGGAAGGGAGCGGGAACATTATGATGGGTAAAACTGGGCATAAATATGAGACTGTCCTACCTATATATGTATATAAATACATTTTTTTGGGGGGAGAGGTTTTTGCTATAGGGAGCGTGTGCTCACCAGAAAGACAGAGAGACAAAAAGCGAGAAATCACTCCCCAGTGGAGATGGCCACGCTGCAATCCCTTTTCCTCCATTCTCCTCTTGGGATCTTGGGCACGCCCGCAAATGCGCCTGGCGTGAGTTTAAGCCACTGGGTCCAGGACTCGAACCGCAGGTGACTACATGGGAGTCCAGCAACATAGCCATTATGCCAACTGCTGGTCCCCCATATAATTTTAAAATTATGTTTAATGGCTGAAGCAAAAATTAAAACCATGTGATATAACTCAACATATGTAGAGGAAATACTTAAGACAATGATATATATATATATATATATATTTTTTTTGGAGAGATTTTCGCTATAGGGCGCGTGCGCTCGCCAGACAGACAGAGAGAGACATTAGAAACAGAAAGCGAGAAATCACCCCCCAGGGGGGATGGTCACGCCGCAATCCCTTCTCCTCCATTCTCCTCTTGGGATCTTGGGCACGCACGCACACGCGCCCGGCGTGAGTTGTAAGCCACCAGGTCCGAGACGCGAACCGCGGTCGACTACGTGGGAGTCCAGCGACATAGCCATTATGCTAACTGCTGGTTCCCAATGATATATTTTTGAAAGAATTATTTATTTAATTTTATTTATGTATTTGTTTATTTTAATTTGACCAGAGAGAAACAGAGAGAGAGAGAGAGAAGGAAAGTGAGAAAGCAAGTCACCAGATCCAGGACTGAAACAGCAGTCTTCCATGTGGGAGTCCAGCACTTCAACAAGCACGCCACCTGCTGACCTCATGACAATTATATTTTTAGAGAAAGGAGGGGCCAGCCAGTGGTGTCATGGTCAAAGTGACTGGCGCCCATGAAGCTGACTTCATGGTTTGTGTCCTGGGCCTGGTGACTTGAGATACACATCAGGCACATGTGCATGTATGCTCAAAATCCCAAGAGAGAGAAGGGATTATGGTGGGTTATCCCCCTGGGCATGCTTTCTCTCTCTCTCTCTCTCTGGCAAGCACATGTACCCTAGAGCAAATTTTTAAAGAAAGAGAAGGAGATCAGTAAGGGCCTACTTGGAACCGAAATGTATGCACTTTATTTGAAGTGATAAAATGTTGATTGTAGACTGTGATCATTTATATATATATACACATATATTTGTGTGTATATATATATATATATATATATATATATGTATATGTATATGTTATAATACCTAGAGCTACCACGTCCCCCCAACAAAAACCAACCCTATGTAGTGAGATATATTTGTAAACACTATATGTTAATAAAGATGGAATAATAGGCCCAGCTATGGTGGTGTGGGAAGTGAGGTACCATTGCAGAACCCTGGGGCCACATGGGAGGCTCAGGTTCAGATCCCAGGTCAACCTGAACATGTCAGGTGATCCCCTTGTGCACCTGTGACCTTGACAGGCTAGAAGATTAAGGGGAGGATTGTGGTGAGACCTTATCAGAGGTCTCTGTCTCTCCTTCTCTCAACAAGATATAATAAATTGAATTATAAAAAATGTTCAGGGAACCCATAGAAAAGCAATAAAAGGGAAGTAGGGGAACAAGAAACAGAACAAACAGAAGACAGGTGATAAAATATCAGCCTTAAGCCCTAACATGTCAATAATTTAAATTTAAATGGTCTAAATATGTCCATTAAAGGAGATTGACAAAGCGGAACAAAAAAATAAAACACATTACTCAACTATATGCTATCTATAGGAAATTCACTTCAAATATAACTATATAGGTATGTCAAATATAAAAGACAATAAAAGAAATAACACACCACCATTAATTTTTTTAAAGCAGGCATAGATATATGCATACCAGATAATACAGGCTGCAAAGCAAGGAAAATTATCAGCTACAAAAAGAGACATTGCTAAGAGTTCAGTGAGGTTGCATAAAACAAGATTAACACTCTCCAAAAAACTCAATGGCACGTCTATACTCCAGTAATTTAAAACAGCACCATTTATAATCTTTCCCTCCCAAAAAAGAGAGAGAGAGAGAGATACTTAAGAGCAAATTTTTTAAAATAGCATGTTGATAGACAGGAAGACTTAACATAGTAAAGATACCAATTTCCCCCAAATTGATCTATAGGTGTAGTGTAATTACTATTAAAACCTCAGCAAGATTATGTTTTTCTTGTAGATATAGACAAGCTTATTCTAAAATTTACATGAAACTAAAATTTTGTCATTAAAACACATTTTTGAGCAAGAAGAATAAAGTGGGAGGAATCACTCAACTCATTGTTAAGACTCGCTTTATAGCTTCAGTAACCAAGACAACCTCGTGGTGGCTGAGGTACAGACATATAGACCCACGGGAAAGAACAGAGAGCCCAGAAAGATGCCCACGCGTACACACCTTGCTGAATTTTCACAAAGGGACAAAAACCATTCAACGGAGGAATGATAATATTTTTAGCAACTCGCATTACAGCAATTAGACATCTAGAGGTATACCAAAACAAGAACAAGCAAACAAACAAAACCCTTGACCTAAATCTCACAAAAAGGTTGTGCAGAAATTACTTCAACATAGGCTATGGATTTAAATGTAAAAACTACCTATACTCACCTAAAAGAAAATAGACATAGAATAATATCTTCACGACCTAAGGTTAAGCAAAATGTTCTTAAATACGGCACCAAAAATACCATCTATAAAAATGAAAGATAAGCTGGACTTTATAAAATTAAAAACTTTTCCATTAAAATGATAAAAGGAGGGAACCAGCAGTTAGTGTAATGGCTATGTCGCTGGACTCCCACGTAGTCGACCGCAGTTCGCGTCCGGGACCCGGTGGCTTAAAACTCACTCCAGGCGCGTGTGCGTGCGTGCCCAAGATCCCGAGAGGAGAATGGAGGAGAAGGGATTGCGGCATGACCATCCCCCCTGGGGGGTGATTTCTCGCTTTCTGTCTCTATGTCTCTCTCTGTCTGTCTGGCGAGCGCACGTGCCCTATAGCGAAAACCTCTCTCTCTCAAAAAAAAAAAAAAAAAAAAAAAAAGATAAAAGGACAAACTACAGACTCAATGATGATGTTTGTAAACCGTGGATTTGACAAAGATATTGTAGCTAGAGAATGTAAAGAGCTCTGAAAACTCAACAGTGGGGGGAGCAGCACGTGACATGATGGTTAAGGTGCAGAATTCTCACATGGGCAACGATGGTTTGAATCCTGGACTTGGAGGCTTGAAAATCACACCAAGCACATATGTGTACATGCCCAAAATTCCTAGAGGAGAATGGAGGAGAAAGGATTGCAGCATGGCCGTCCCTCTGGGAGGGTCGAATTTCTCACTTTCTCTCTTTCTGTTTCCCTCTGGGGAATGCACACGCCCTATGGCAAAGAAACTCAACAGTAGGAACAAATAAAATATTCAAAAATGGGAAAAAAAATACAAAGAGATATTTCACCAAAGAAGAGATACAGATGACAAAGAAATGCATGAAAAGATGTTCACCATCATTGTATATTAGGTAAATAGAAATTAAAACCACCGCTAGGACAACTAAAATAAAAAACAGTGATGACACCAAATGTTGAGGGTGTGGAGAAACTATCTTACGTACCTTGCTGGCGGGAATGTAAAGTGCTGCAACCACTTTGGAAAAGAGCTGGAGTGTCTTTCTGATGAGAAGCTGCTATTTTTTGACAGAGTTTCACTATGTGACAATCCTCTTTCCCTTCTTCCCACTTAGCTAGGACCACAGACCTCTACAATACCCAGAGTGTTCCGGTTGGCTTGGGAGTTGAACTCAGGTCTCACATGTAGCCTCTAGCCTCCTAAGTGGCAGTGCTGTCTCCTTCTCTCTCCAGACACTGCAGCTGGGCCTGAGCAGGTTCTTACGATACTATGCAGGCACTTACCATACAGCCCAGAAATTGCTCTCTTGAGCATTTATCCCAGAGAAACAAAAACTTAAGTTCACACAAAAACCTGTAGACAAATTTTCATAGCAGCTTTATTTGTAATAGCCCCAAGCTGGAAATAGCCCGAATGCCCTGTGACAGGTGAATGCTTAAACAAACTCTAATGTATCACCTATACATGGAATACTACTCAGCAATAAAAAGGAACAAACTCTCGATACATGCAACCACTTGGATGTATCTCAAGGGTCTCATGCTTAGTGGAAAGGGGAGACCCTCAGCAAGTTACATAGTGTATGATTCCATTTATATAACATTCTCAAAATGACAGAAATGGGAAAGAGATCTGTGGTCGCTAGGTAGGGATGGTTGCTAGGATAGGGGAGGGTGGTAACTATAAAGGGGTACACGAAGGAGTGAGATCAATGTGGTGATGGAGCCATTCTGAATTTTGGCTGTGGTGGTGGTTACACAAGTCTATGTACATGGGGCAAATCTTCCAAGAACTACACACGCACGTGCATACACACGCAAATGAGTGCATGTGAGAGCTGGTGGGAATGGAATAAGAGTTGTAATCTGGTAGCAACCTACAAACCAACTCCCTGTTTTGATACTGTGCTACAGTTATATTTAGAGGGAGCTGGGTGACCCTACCTAGCTACTTTTGCCATTTTCCTGTGACTCCAAAATTACAAAGTCTTCAAAATATTCATGGAAATGCGTATTAAAAAGCTATGCATGGATTTTTCTCTCTTTTTTTGCAGCAAAAGAAACAACCTTTTGTTCTATTTCCACCTACTTTTTGAAATTCCTGCATAGTTCAAAATTTTTTTTAGATTTAAAACTCCCAGAAAATAATGAAAAGGCAATACAAGGAGTGCTGAGAAAGTTACAGTAATCAAAAGAGAATGCACTTCAGCTCCTACACGTCTACCACTCCCCCCAGCCCCGCCCCCAGCATCCGCATCAGTGCCCACCTGCCTTCTCCTGGGTAAGGTGGAGGAGCTGTCCACGGTACTGGCCGAGGCAGTCCCTCCACTAAGCAATGCATCTCACCCCTTTTTACTGAAACCTTGCTCCACAATCCTCTTTCCTGTGTGTCATCAGCACTGTCTTCTCTACCAGATTCTACAAACATACTGTTATTTTTCCCATCTTTGTACAGCACACCCTACAGCTTATCGAGGGGACAGAGGGTCCCAAGGAAGATATGCTGTTGGCAGAAAAAGGAAATCGTTCAGTCCTGCTTCCTTCCTCTCTCCCCTAACCAGGTTCAGATCGCAAGAGCACCCCCTAATAAATCTCTGCACACTAAAAATAAGTAAATAGAAAACCAAAGAGAACTGTCTTTGCAATATCTGGTTGTAGTGTATAGATTTCAACCTGCTATATTTTTGGAGAGAAAGGTCTAGAAGGATAGATACCAAAATATCACCGTGATTAACTCAGGGTGATACGATCGAGCGATTTCTGTTTTCTTTCTTATGTTTCACTGTTTTCTAAAGTTTATCTAATAAGAGGAGTACTTTTGAGATAAGGGGGAAAATCAATAAACGTTATTATTCTTTGAAATACCGTCGTCTCCCCACTGTCCACAGCGCAACTCTAATTTCTTTGTGCTTGCAGAGTAGGCTCTCTAAGCCTGGCTCAAGCCAACTTCCTGGTCTCTGAGCCCCTAACCCCACCATTGCCCAGCTTCTGGCTCCAGCTGAACCCTGCCCCTCTGAGCGGAGGTGGGGTCTGCACACTGTTTTCCTAGGTGCTTGCCATCCCCTCTGAGAAGTCCCCTTCCTGTCTCCCACCTCCTCCTCTCTGTCTTGCCAACTCCTGTTTGTCCTTCATGGTCTTGAGTGCTCACCTCCCTTAAGAAGTCTCCCCCCTCTGCCCTTCCCTGGTGCCCCATCCCTCATGGTGGGTAACTGTGAGTGACTGCCTCTTCCACAAACCCCTTAGCAGGTCTTCCCCATTTGTCCACCCTCTCTCCTCTGGCTCTTCTCGCCCATGCTTTCTGTGGACTGCCCTTATGGACCCATTGCTGGGCACCCTGACTCCTGGTTTTCTGTCTGTCCAGCCAATAGGGAGCCCAGCAGGATATGAGAGGGAGGAAAGTGAGGTTGGGCCAATGTTCCTAGCCTCTACTGCAGGTCATCCAGGCCAGCTGTAGCCTCTACTGAGGTCCCCGTCTAAGCCCCAGTGGGCTTTTCTGCACAGCTCTCTTCCCTTCCAGCTTCCAGGACCCCCCTCCCTTCACATCCACGGGTCAAGGTGCATTATCCGTCCAGCTCCTGTGCCCCTGGTGGCCCCCACTCTTTCTCTGGAAATGGTCCTTTTGTAGACAAACTCCCTTGAACCATTCTATTTAGGTTGTCACCACTTTCCTATCGGGAGCAAGGCTGATACATTCTCAAGACAGGGGACAGGTCCTATTAGTGTCTCTGGTATGTCTAGTTTACTATAGGTGCTCTGTAATCATATGCCGAGTGAATGAATGAATGAATGAATGAATGGTTGAAGCCTCAGGAACATCTGTCTTGGATTTTCTGTTCTTCTTACTCTGCAGTCTTTCCTATGAGGGAGACACATGGAGTCAAGCACACATTTGGTGTCTGTGCATGGACGCTCCAACTTTTCGCCCCCTCCTTTGCCATATGTTCCTGGGCGGAGGTAACCTGTCCCACCCCTTGATGCCAAGCTCAGCTCATCACACACCAGCAGATGTGACCACTGGGGTTGGCCGTCGCTATGAGGACACTGTGGGAAGCTTGCTAGAGGATGAAATACGTGCAGCAAAGTTCAGTCCTCCTGGTTCCCCCGACCCCACCACCCGCCCCCAGCATGTGAGCAATGGTGCCTAGTGTGGAGTCTTGTTGTACAACATTGTCACGGCAACAGACAGCAGAGACCACCATGACCGTGACCCTCACAGTTACCCAATGCAGTGAGGACACTGGACAGATGTCAGCACACTTCCCCTCCACCCCGCGCCACCAAATGAAGCTGAGGCTTGGAATGCTTCTGTGGCCAGGGTGGTCACACAGCCATAACTAGCAGCACCATGCTTTTGGCTTCCAGACCCCACCACCCCACGGACAAGCAAGCGCTACCCTCCAGGGCTGCTGCCAGAAGTCAGGCAGCGACTCCAGCTGCAGGGCAGGGCCCTCTCTGCAGGCTTTATCCTGCACTCTGAGTTCAGCTCAGGGCCCACCATGTCTCTAGCCTATCTCGATGTTGTCACCTCCAGCCCTCCTTCCTCAGCAGTAGTCTCCCCTAATCAAACACTACTCCTTCCAGGAAGCCTTCCCAGACTCAAGCGTTTCCATGCCCTGTGCTGCCCTGAGCTGGTCGCCTCCCTCCACACTGAGTGCCCTGCAGCCTCTGAAGTCCTCGTGGGCAGGGGCTGGCTTAGATGCTGCCCTGTGCCTGCTCAGTGCTCAGCACAGAGCCCTGCAGACAGCAGGTACTTGATAAGTGTGTGTGTGCTGTGCATTTCTTGATCTCCTTCAAGCAAGGGCATGGTGGCATACGGCCTTCGGTCCACAGGACAAGCTGGCACTCAGTGTTAGAGCCACTTCTGCCAGCCTCGGGTGCTCCTAGGAGGGTCTGAGCTGTGGGCTGGGCATTCTGGCTGCTGAAGTCCTCATACCTCCCCTCCTGCCACTTGCCACTTTTCCCTTGTCCCTGTCCAGGCCCTTGACTCCACCCTGCTTGGCACCCACACTCTGCAGTCACCTGTCCCTTTCACACACCTGGCCTGTCTGGCCAGTTGCCCTACCCAGGGCAGGCACTTCTATTCTGTGTCAGTCCTTCTCCCAATCCCTATAAATAGCTCATTTCATCTCCTTGGTGAAATGGAACTGCAGGTTGAGAAGGCCTGGCCACCCCGTCTATCCCATGACCAGGACTGTTAAATTGTGTGACCTTGGGCAAGGAAGGCCCTTTTCTGGGCCTCTACCAGCCAGCCCTGGACGCCACTGCCTCTTTGTCTTCAACCTGCTCACATGTCCTCAGCTACCCTTCACTGCCCTCCTGAAACTTCCTGGAGGGTTAGAGGTGGCCCAGAGCCGGGGTGGGACTGCAGAGGTAGAAGTCCCCAGCCTAACCTGAGGCCTGTCGGGCCAAAGAGGGAGGAAGAGGGCACATGGCATCCTCAGCGATGACTTGCTTTGGAGGGGTTCAGTCACAGGTGCCACTGGGCCCACCAGGGTAGTACACCCTTGAGAAGGCCTCACCCTTCTCCCCCACAGTGGGGTCACCTGAGTAAAGATGGCAGGACTGGGCCAGCCAGCCTGGAGGACAACAGACAAGCCCTGTCTTCAGCTCTTTGCCCCCTGCGGAGCCCGGAGCCAGAGCTGGACTGCTGATATCAGGGCTGCTCCAGCCCCCCACTTCTACCCCCATTTCTTCCTCCCTCCTTGGCCCACTGCTGGGTCAACTGGAGCTCTGAGTCCTTTCTAGGTGACCCTGAGATCCTGAAAATCTGCCTCTATCCCTCTGGCTCCTGCTCTAGAGTTTCCCAGGGTACCCACTACATCTGGGATCCAGTTCCAGGCTCATGTCTTTCTGGGTCTTTTAGAAGATCAGACTGGGAATGAGTTTGCCCTAGATGAAGGGGCTGGAGGCTCAGGGACCAGGGTCTTTAGAAAGAAGAGGGGAGGGGTCACCCAGCCAGGTGGAGAATGGTGGTTGCAAGATCCGGCACTTGGCTGCCCCAGCACCAGCAGGAGAGGCAGTCCCGGGCTGTGTGGCAGAGATAGTCCCAGGGTTCTGCGACTCTGAGTGGCCCAGGGCTGGGAGAGAGGGGGACCCACTACAGATGGACTACAAGGCCCCCCTCCCTGGCAGGTGGGAGTGGGGCCTCTTCCTCAAAGTCTCAGTACAGATGCCGAGGACGGGCTGGGGTAGCCTGTGGTCTTGGCAGTAGAAGGTACTGGAGTTAGTCATGGAGGGGGACTTCCTCCCACCTCCTCTGGAGACATGGAACCATCTAATGCCATTCATGCACGGATTCCAATCACTGAGTCACTCAAAATGTGGGGCCACACCAGGGTAGGCTGCCTGGAGGCAGAGGCTGGGCCACATGCCCTGTAAAGGAATCTGCAGACTCTGACCGGTGGACTGAGAGGGCTGGCTCTGGGCTCTAGCATCTCTAGAGGCCCTGGCCATTGCAAGGAGCCACCTCGATGCAGACACTACGCAGTTGTGTCGGGCTCCTATCCACTCACGTGCAAACCAACACTGTCGCTAGCTTGCCCAGTGTCCTGACGGATAAGCCTCAGGGTCAGGGTACTCAGGCCCACTCACCCCCACACCACTGCCTGGTTCTGTGCACAAACACCCAGTAACATGCAGTCAGACACGTGACACCACAGCAACCTCAGTCACTTCGGACCCCACTCACACACCCAAGGCCTCAGCCAGCTCAGCCCCTTCCCACCACCCCTGCATTCTCTCGGCTCACTCTTGCCCTGTCCACACTGGCCCTCCCTCTCAAAGTGCTGGACACCCTCCTACCCGTGTTGGCTGCCACCTCCCCACGGGCTCCCACATGCAGCTCCGTGGTCACTCCCACCCTCTTGGGAAGAGAGTTCTATGGTGACCCCATCCCAAGGCCAAAAGCCATAAACCACCCCCTTAACCGTACAAATCCTTCCCTGAAGCCCATAGTAAAAACCCAGTACAAACAAGTATTTGGGTTTTTTTCCTTTGCAGATTTTTTTTTAGTAGACATAGTCTTTTTTTTCTTTCTCATTTTACAGCAAACATTGCAAATATAGAAATATTTTTTTCTGTACAATAGAACGACTACAGTGTACAACGGGGACAGGGCTAGGGGACACATTCCCCAGCCTGTGCCCCCCAACCCTCCGGCCACCCTGACCCATCCATAGGCACAGCCACTACTCCCCTGAGTCTCGCAGGGCTCCAGGATGTGTCCTGGAGGCCACACGGCCGCCTGCATTCTCTCTGTCCCTCTTTGGTGGCCTCTGCAGGTGGCAACAAAGAGACAGACTGAACAGAGACTCTACAGAAAACCACGGACTGGGGAGGTCATGCGAGGAGCCGCAGTGGCCACGCTAGCCACGCCCCCCACGATTGGTGTTTTATGTCTTTTTAAAAGAACTTGACTTTTTATTATTTTTTTAAAAAAAGAAAGGAAAGAAAGAGAGAGAGGAAAAGAAAAAAGGCAGAGAAGAATCAAAAGAGGAAAGATAATGAAAAAAAAAAATTCCCCACCCCCACCCCCATCCCTAAGACACAGTTTTCTGAAGTCCCTTGTGTATGTGTGTCTGTGTGCATGTGAGTGTGAGTGTGTGTGTGTGTGTGTGTGTGTGTGGACACACTGCTTGCGCTGGTCAGTGACCGCATCTTGGGGCAGCTGACATGAACATCAAAACACTGGCTTGCTGTTGCTGTCACCAGCCCCCCGTGGCCTCTGCAGGGACCCCAGGCTTTAACCATTGCTGTGGTGTGTTGTGCGTGTGTGTGGGTTTTGCGGTGAGAGTCTCTGGGTTACAGATAGCTGCAGTGGATCTTGTATCCTTTTTGGTCCAGTGGGCATCACGAGTTTCGGGGAGGGGCTCAGGGGCTGGGCGAGGGCACCGGGCACCTGGCACGAGGGCTCAGGACTTGTGCTGGGCCGACACACCCTTCCAGTAGTCCAGGATGTCGTGGAGATCCTCGTCTTTGGCGAACTGAACCTTTTTGCGCAGAGCATGGCCGGCCGCCATAAACTCCTCGTCGTCCTTGTGCCGCCGCCGGCTCAGTCTGAAGCGCTCCCAGATGCTCTGGGAGGCCCTGCAGGTGTACTCGGGGCTGGAGGAGTAGCTCAGGTTGTGATACTGCGGGGACAGCTGCGAGTAGGCGAGGTCGCGGGGCCGCGGCCGGGTCAGGGGCTCCAGGATGGATGCCTTGCGGCCGCCCAGGCCCTCATGGGGTGGCGGGGGCGCGGGTGGCGCGGGTGGCTCCGCGGGGTGGGAGCCAGGGTATGAGTGCCGGTGCTCGCCATACTGGCGGCTCTTCTCGGCCTCGGCCCGCAGCACAGCAGCTGCGGGCGTCACAGTGAGGATGGCGTCGGTCGCAGGCGCACTCTTCTCGATGTACTTGGCCTCGGCCGCAGCCTTGTGCACACCGGTGGCCTCGGCACGGAAGGCACGGGGGCTGCGTGCAGAGCCGCTGGACGAGGTGCTGGCCCGTGGGGGCCCGGCTGCAGCCTCCACGCTGTGGTGCCGCTGCAGGCCGTGACTAAAGGTGTCCTTGTACATAGGCGACAGGAAGCTGTGCTTGCCGGCCAGCGGCTCAGACAGCAGCACCAGCTGCGGCTCCGCCGTGGACATGGCCCCGGACTTGACGCCCTGGAAGGAGGTGGACTCAGACTTGAGCGCATCAATGCAGTTGTTGATGATCTGGTTGACCTTGTCCACCTCCTTGGCTATGGTGGAGATTTCGGCCACCGAGCTCTGGCTGTCGGGGCCCGGCCGGCCCAGCTCACAGTCCCTGCGCTCCGGCTGCTCCCCCGTGCGCACCTCGATGTAGTTGCCTTTGCTGGGCTTGGGTGTCTCGCTGCTCTCCACCAGCTTGTACTGTTCTACTTCGCTGGTGGCCGCGGGCAGATACGGGATGCGGGTCACAGCCTCAGGGCCCAGCAGTGGGCCCTGGGACAGTGGGGCCAGGCCAGGCGCCTCCATCTCGGGCCCGTACTTGAGCTCGATGATGGTCTTCTTCAGGCTGCCGGCTGCGGCTGCGGCAGCGGCCTTCTTGTGCTTCTCTTCCTGGCGCCGCCGCTTCCGCAGGCAGTAGTAGACGGCGCCGAGCACCAGCACCATGCCAAAGAGGCAGCCCAGGATGGTCATGATGTAGTGGGTGGCCGTGGAGGGGCTGGGCACTGGGCCGGGTGGGCTGGGTGGCTTGGGTAGGCCGATGGTGAGGCATGTGTGGTTGTGGTGCAGCCCGGAGCTGGTGGACACCACACAGTAGGTATAGTTGGTGAGTGTGTACAGGTTGGTGAGGCGGATCTCTTCCTGGGCCTTGGTCAGCCTGGACACGGTGGAGGACTTGCTGTTGTTGAAATGCTCCAGAGTGTACATGCGGTTAAACGGGCTGGGCAGCTGGACCGTGATGGTGGCCGAGTTCTGTGTCAGCTGCTTGACTTTAATAAGGGGACGGGCCTCAGCCTGTGTGGCCAGTGTGGGCAGGGCTACCAGTGGCGTGGTACCGTCCCCCGAGAAGCACTCGTCATCCACACAGGGCATGTCGCTGGGCTCCGGTGGTGGTGGTGGCGGTGGCGAGCGGCCTGGTTGCGAACGTCCAGGCACCAGGCGGGGGACGGCCACTTCGGCTGTGTAAGAGTCCTCAGTGCAGACAGACTGCAGTTTGCTGAGGATGCTGCGGTGGCCATGACGGCCCTGGCCCAGGAGGAAGTAACCGGAGTAGATGGGCGGAGACTCACACTGCATGCGGTCGTAGGTCTGCGTGGCGTTGGTGAAGGCCGCCAGCCAGCGCAGGAAGCCCAGGAGCTCGCAGGAGCAGTAGAAGGGGTTGCTGTACAGCTCGCACACGGACAGCTTGGTCAGGCCGACGAAGGTGCCGCTGTTGAGCTGCTGGATGCGGTTCATGGACAGGTCGATGTTGATGATGTTGGGGCACTCCCAGAAGGCGCTGGCCATGACCACCTCGATGAGGTTGGCCTGCAGGTACAGGTACTCCAGCTTGCCCAGGCCACGCAGCATGCCCTCCGTGAGGTTGCGCAGCCTGTTGTAGCCCAGCTGCAGCACCTGCAGGTTGAACTGGCCCGAGAAGGCACCATCCTCGATGTAGCCGATCTCATTCTTGGTGAGATTGAGGTACGTGAGGTTGCCGAAGCGGCTCAGGGAGGCATACTGAACGCTGCGGATGCGATTCTCGTTGAGCCGCAGGTCCACAATGGTGTTGTTGATCTGTTGTGGGATGGCCTCGTAAGGCGGCTGGTTCTGGCTGCAGATGGCCAGCCACACGAAGCCCTTGTCACCCTCAATCAGCCAGCAGTCACCGCGGGCCAGCCCGCCCTCGTGCAAAAGGGTGGCGGCCACCACGCACACCCATAGTGCTCCCCACCTGCGCCCGGCCATCGGGACCACCCTTGCGGGAGACCCTGCTCAGCCTGCCCAGGGATGGTCTGGGGGAGGGGGGCTAGGGACAGCCCCCAAAGGGACAGAGGGGTAGGAGGGGGAGATGCCTGCTCTCTCAGAGGTGTCCTGTCCCAAACCACATGGTCGCACAGTGCAATCGCTGGGAGGGAGGGTGCCTCCCTCACGGCCAGCTGCCTCTCATCTTCTGCCCAAGTCCCACAGCGACCGAAGCCTCCTTCCCCATGGGCTTGGGTGTCCTGACAGCACCACCTGCTCCTCCTGCTCTGACGTTCCTGTTGCAAGACAAAAGAGAGGAGAGATGGTCATGAGATGGCCCTCTCCACAGACCCCGGGGGTAAATGTGGATGGAGTCCCACTCAGGAGAGACCTCCGGGGCCTCTTCAATACAGCGGGACTCTGTAGCGCCTTCCTCAGAGGCTCTCTGGAGGAGGGGACCGGTCCCTGAGATAAAGCAGGGGAACAGAGGAAATGCTTAGTCCTCCAGTTGGGGTCACCTCAAATTTCTGACCTCAGTTTCTTCATCTGGAAAGTAGGCTTGGCCCTACCTGCTTGGCTGGGCTCAAATGTGCTGTGACCACACAGAATCAAGACCCGGGCAGCCCGTTTCATGGTTAGGACAACCCTAGTCAGATAAGGAGACTGAGGCCTGGAGATGAGACCCAAAGCTGCTCAACCAATGAGTGACAGGGCTCCCCCTGCAAGGATACTCGTGTGAAAGACCTCGCTGGGCACCATGCCCTGCCTGGACAGCCAGAGTGTCATTTCTGCTGACGGGGAGGCCCAGCCACCTGCAGGGGGTGCCTGGCCTATCCAGGGACTCAGGACTTCTAGGCCTCGATCTGAACTCTCCTGCCACGTGGTCCCTCTGGGTCTCAGTTTCTCCCAGTGAACTAGTTGGATGGTCTCTGAGGCCATCCATCTGGCACCCCGGACTTACAGCTGTCACAGCCCCACGTTGGTGGAGCCTGGCAGCAAGGCCTGGAATGAAGGGAGCAGCTTGCTCTGCCAAGAATTCCTTGGATCTGCATATTCTCCCCAGGCTGGGATTCAGAACTCTCCATGGTCCCTGAGTCCTTTCCCTCCATCCTGTCCCTGTGATGGGGGCACCTTCCTCTCTATCTCTCAACCCCACCAAGCCATGAGCCTTTCCAGGCAGCACTGTGCCTCCTCCCTCTATCCTGCTAGTGCCTGCTGGGCGCATATGCTAAGGATGTGACCCTGAGACCACAGAGGAGAGAGCCTTCCAGGCAGGAGAGGCCGCAAGGCGGGCTGGTGGGTGGACTCCTGGCAGAGACAGAGACTGCTAGGCCCCTGATCCCCGGGGTCCCCACTGCCCAGCCAGCAGGAGGACCGTGGGACTGCGCTCCCCACACCTTGTGTTCCCGCAGGACGGAGAAATGGGTGTGTGTTTGCTTGTTAATATTTGGATTTACAGCCGGCCTCTGTTACCGCTCTGTGGCCTGGCAGCCAGCCAGCCGAGTGTATTTCACTGATATTGACGTTTGCAACTAGTCTGCACTGAGGCGGTTTAAATTTGGAGAAAGAAATATAATGATGTGAAATGGATTTTTTTCCCTCTTTGGAAACTTCATAAAGAACAATTCTGATCTGACTCTTGGGGAAGAGTCTATTTCCAACTGAAAGAGAGGGGAGAGATCAGATGGGGTGGGGGCTGCAGAGAGTCCTGGCAGACCTGGGAGCCAACCCAAGGCTTGGCCCAACATCACTCCAGTAGATCCAGCAAAGCCTAGGTCTGTCTGGGCAGGTCAGAAATGGCTCTGGGGGCAGTTGGGGGCATACTTGGGTCTCACTCCCTAAGGTAGGGAGGCTGAGCAAACAGGGTCCCCAAGTGAGCTGGTCGTGATATCAATAAAACCCACAGTCATGGGAGAGCTCAGCAATGTCTGGAAGCACCTTGAACTCACCTCTGCCACCACCACACAGCACTGAGCACGGCCGGCTGCACCCCGTGTAGGCACCCTCCCTACCACCACCATGTGCTCTCCATCCACGATGCCAGAGCCTGGTCAACGTATGCCGACACTGTGATTTATGTCACCTGGGCCTCTCGAGGGCCCCAGACTCAGCAGAGGTCAGTGGTGGCCTGTGCAGGTGCAAGAAAGCTCAGGGCGGACCGTCTGGCTCCAGCCTCCAGAAGGAGGGGCAGCAGCCACGGGCCCATCTAGGAAGAGCGGCGCCTCAGCAACGCCGATCATAATCACCTTTAATCTCTTGCTCAAAATAACCCAAAGTCAAGTTAAGGAGGATTACAGGGCCTAAAGAACCCTTATCACAGGCACTGCTCGCAAGGAGGAGGAGCAGGAGCTCCCAGGGCTAGCCAGTCTCTGCTGCCCACACTCCCTGGACCCTGAGCTGCTGACCCAGGGGCTCTGGGATGGAGGGCTGCATGCACTCAGGTGTGCATACGTGTGTTTGGTACGCATGTGTTTTTCTATGATGGTCCGCACACACATGTCTGTCTATACACATTTGCATGCACATGGCATGTGCGTGCCAGCCTGTGTGCACACCCACAGGTCAGTGTGCGCTAGGACACAGGTCTAGGCAGCTGGGTCTGAGAGGGCTGTGTGTGGGCAGCCGGGGGTGGCAGAGAAGCAACACCCCTGGGATTTATTCTGCATAATCACGCGCTCACTGGGGCTTACTCAGTACTGTCTGGGGCTTACCTGTGCATGCGGGGAATGTGCCCCATCTAGATTGCAAAGTGTGCTGTCACCTCTGAGGTCCCACTGGACACCGCCTAGCTCTCCTTTCCTGTCCCTCTTGCCCTCCCCCTCCCAGCCCATTTTGTCACCACCATGATCCCAGCACCCAAGGAGCAGTCTAGGAGTCTGTGCTTCAGGCTCGGCACCTTGGGAAGGTTATTAGCCTTCGTCTCGTCCTCCTCCCCCACTCAGGAACCTCCTCCCTCCGGCTGGGAGCCTAATGAGGGAAGCAGGGCCGGTTCTCAGCCTGGGGCTCTGGCCGACCAGGTTTCCAGCTCTCAGCTTTACGCTTTGCACCTGCCTTGGAGGGTTGGGCTGGAGCCAGGCCTAACAGGGGGAGGAAGTCCTCCATCCCAACCCCCCAACCTGGCTTCCCTGCCAAGCCTCCCAGGTGGCAGGATCCGCCAGCATGTGTCCATCACCCCAGTGTGAGGCCAGCCAGACCTGCCCCTTCCTGTCCACTTTACAGCCCCACAACCTTGGCCATGGAGGGACCCCAAATTCTCACTCCATGCCTCATTCGACAGGTGGGGAAACTGAGTCCCAGAGAGACAGTCTTATCCAAGGTCACACTGTGAGGCCACTCAGTGCCAGTCCTGGGGCAGGGAGCAAGTGCAGCAGGCACCTCCCAGACCTGATCCACTCCCCCAGAACCACAGATGCTGCATCAAGTGGGGGGACAGGATGCCTTCCCATGGGCCTGGGAGCCCCTGAGGGCAGAAGGCCATGGGCCTGACTAGGACAGAGCCACCAAAGGGATTACCTAGGAAGGCTCTGAAAGATCACAGACATGCCCCCCCCCATTCTTTCTCTGTCTTCACTCTCTCACACTGTAACTCTATCCCTCACCCCTACCCATGCATTCTTTTTTTTTTTTTTTTAGAGGTTTTTGCTATAGGGCGCATGCGCTCACCAGACAGACAGAGAGAGACAAAGAGACAGAAAGCGAGAAATCACCACCCCCAGGGAGGATGGCCAAGCCACAATCCCTTCTCCTCCATTCTCCTCTCGGAATCTTGGGCACGCACGCACACACACCCGGTGTGAGTTTTAAGCCACCGGGTCCAGGACGCGAACCGCGGTCGACTACGTGGGAGTCCAGCGACATAGCCATTACGCCAACTGCTGGTCCCCCCCCATGCATTCTCACATCGATTCACATTCTCACACGTGTGCCTCCACCCTGTGCTTAGTAATCCACTCACTAAGCCACAGGTCTCCAGGACAGATGGACGGCAGGCACACAGACCCAACTCTGGGTGTTGCTCTCATGTATCAGACCACACCCCCTCCCTGCTCCCCTCCTCACCTCACCTGTACCGATGGAGGCCATAGGACCCTGGGGAGGTGTGGGGTCTCTTGGGAGGTCTGCTTCATGCAGTCTGAAATGAGCTCACCTCCCCCTCAACCCACTTCATCTATCCCTACCCCCAGATTCTGGCCTCAGGTATCAGAGACACTGAGGCTGAAGACACCTCCGCTCGGATCCCTCTGACGTCGCCTGCCTGCATCATCCGACCTTCCTCATCCCTGCAACATCATCCCTGCCCGAATCCAGGCGTGCTGCAGCAAGTGCCCATGGGACTTCCTGCAACGGTGCAGAAGCTCTCTACGTGTGCTGTCCAGCAGGGTAGCCACCGAGCACCAGAAATGTCACTAGTGGCTGTTGTGCTGGACTGCACAGTTCTAGAACCTTCCACTAGAATCAGTCAATAAAAATTAAACTTGACCAGAGTGCTCACCAGCCTCTGCCCCAACCTCTCCTCCCCATCGTGGCACCTTTTCTTGAAAGCGCTGCCAGAGGTTTCCATCCCACTCTCTCACTCCATCTTTTCTCAGCCCCTCTGTCAGCATCACTCGCCATGCCCTTTGAGCCAGCTCTCGTCAAGGTCATGGGTGACCTCCGCATTGCCAGCTCCAAAGGGCATGCTCCTATTTTTATCTTGCTCAGCTTCTCAGCAGCGCTTGGCCCACGCAACTGTCCGTGACTTCCTAAAGCACTTTCTGCTCTGAGGTTCTGAGCCACCAGCCTGTTCCCGTTAGAACGGTCCTACGGCCAGCCTGGGTCCCCAGCCCTGCCTTCTCTCCAGCACTCCCTGGGGCGGTCTTGTTTGCCATGTTCCAACCCTGATCTGTCTCACCAAACTTGATGATCCTGACACAGACGGCTTCCCCATCTAAGAGGCCGCTCCCAGTTTGTACCCTACACAGAGTTCTTCATGCCTCACCATCAACCCATTCCACAAGCCAAAACTTGGCACAGCATCTTCAGGCCTCTCCTTCCTCACCTGACTCTGGTCCAATGGCAGCAGCACCAACTCTAGCTCCAAGAGGATCCGGGTGGAATTACAGCCTCTCCCACACCCACATGGCCACCCTGGGCCACCACCACTACCTCCTGCTGGGATAAGGCCAGTGACTCCCATCTCTGATCCTGGCACCCCATCATCATTCTCCCTTCCACAACCAGAGTAGATAGAGAACTATCATTGGGGTCCTGTCACCCCCTCCATCTTCACCTATAACCTTTCAGGACATCCAGTCTTCCACATGTAAATGGAGTCCCGCCTAGAACCTCCAGGGTCCTATCTGACCCAGCGTCTGCCCCCCTCTTCCTTCCTCTCCTGCCTTGCTCCCTGCTCCCTGATGGGCACGTCACTACCTCCTCCCAGTGGAAGGACCCACACTGGCTGTGCCCTCTGCCTGGAAAGCTCCTAGCTCCTTCCTGTCATTCAAATCTGAGCTTCAGCAGCCTCTCACCTGCTCCCCCAACCTGACTTAGCTCCCCCTGCCCCCACCTACTCTGAATCCTGGCTTCTCGCGCCATGATGTTCTTGTTTCTTTACATTTTATTTTATTTTATTTTATTTTATTTTATTTTATTTTTTAGAGAGATTTTTGCTATAGGACATGTGTGCTCACCAGAGAGACAGAGAGAGACAGAAAATGAGAAATCGCCCCCCAGGGAGGATGGCCCTGCTGCAGTCCCTTCTCCTCCATTCACCTCTCGGGATCTTGGGCACGCATGCACATGCTCCTGACAGGTTTCTAGCTGTCAGGTCTGGGATATGAACCTCAATTAACAACAAAGGAGTCCAGCAACGTAACCATTACACCATCTGCTGGTCCCCACTTTTTTTTTTTAAGCTAGAGTGCACGTGCACTTCCCAGAGAAATACAGAGAGAAAGTACCACCCATTTGGGCACAGTCGTGCCACAATCCCTTCTCCATTTCTCTATCCTGTCAGGATTTTGAGCGCGCGTGCACACGCGCACACACACACACACACACACATACACACATGCTCTGCATGTTTTTCAAACCTGCAGGGCAGTAATTTAAACTACACAGGTCTGTGTGGGGTTCATTTCCTTAAACCATCAGGCCAAGGGGCCAACCCTACTTTTGAAATTCATGTTGGCCTCCTCTGCCTCCACTAGAGGTGTCCCCATTGCTGCTGACATCTCAGGGCCAGAGCAGCTCCCAGCACACAGACCGCTGAGCAGCGACTGGGAAGAGAAGCTCGCGTTCAGGTGGCACTGTGCACAGGCTGGGACACTTCAGCTCTCAGTTTTCTCATCTGTCAAGTGGGAGGAAAATTCCTCCTCCCCACGAGGCTGTGGTTCCTCACAAACATGAGTCTCCTCTTAGCACTTGATCAGCCATGGGAGCTACATCGCCCATAGGAGAAATGCAGTGTCCCCACATTTCAGCTTTGGGCCACCCCTGCCTGTCTCATCAGCTCTGAAAATCCTCAAACACCTGAGGGGATTAGAAGTGCATACCTGCTTGGTGTCCTCACTTTGCAAATGAGCTGGGTGTGCAGCACCTCCTCACCCAGGACAGATGCCTCCAAGGACACAGGTCTGAGCAACCAAGCAGGCAGCACCAGGCCGGACCAGGCCGCACTATCCTGCACCTGCTGGCACCTGGCCTGTCAGCATGATGATGGCTGCGACCTCCCATTCTTGGAGGGCAAAACTGAGGCTGGGTCCAGAGGGGACAAATCTGTGGAGTCCAGACCCCACTGCTCAGCCTCACTGAATCAAAGGGAGGGATCTGGATTAGAGTTCTGGATCTGATGGGAACTAGCTGTGTAGCCTCAGTTTTCTCACCTTAAAAACGGGTTCTATCCCACGATATCTCGGCTTCTCCAGGGTGACTGGGGTTATGGAGCCTGAGGGGAGGCCACTACACCATTCTAAGGGCATGGGGATCTGGGAAAGTCCCCAAAAGCAGAGAGCAGGGTCAGATTTTAGAAGCCTGGTTCTCTGGAAATGTGTTAGTTGCTGGGTCTGTCTGGAGTCAGGAGGCTGAGGTGGGAACTGTCAGTGGTCTCTGGAGAAAGTAGCGCTCCCAGGGACCTAGTTGCTGACCGTGGGTGAACAGATCTGTCCAACAAACCACGGGAGGTAGTAAGTGCCCCATCACCAGAGTGTTCAAGCAGGTGCTGGTCGCTGAGGGCAGAGCTGACCATCCTGGGTGGGATGGTACAAATTGGAAAGTCCCCAGTGGAATGAGGTGACCATTTAAAGGAACCTCATGGGTGGAGAGAACATTCAAAAGAACACTGAATATGAAGTGAACTTGACTTTCTTAAAGAAGCCCTGTTGCCTGGATGGGTGCAGGTGAGTCTTTCAGCCTGGAACATCTGTGAACCAGGCCAAGGGTCCACTGGCCCACCATCTGCCTACTTATGAGACTGGACAGCAGGAGAACTTGTATCCTCCTGCTCTTTCCATTGCAGAGGGATATCAGGCATCAGGCATTTAGGAGCACTGGGGCCACTATAGGGCTCACAGACCAGTGGAAAGGCCAGAAGGGAGACAGAAGGGCTCTCCTCTGCCGTGGAGATGCTGCAGGGTTGTAGGTAATCAGTCAAGACTTCAGCAGGAGTTGCTGTGTGGTGGGTCCTAGCAGCTGAGTAGGAGTTTATTAAACAGAAAAGAGTGGGTAGGAAGCACCTGCTTTTAGAGCACGGCCCCTCTCAGGGAGTGTGAGGTGCCTAGCATGTGGACAATGCTGGGCAGGAGACAAGGGCCAGGATGGAAAGCCCTGAGCAGAAAGGAGCCTGCTCTTTGACACGACCGTTCCCTCCTGCAGGCTTTCCTCCCCTGGAGTGCTGAAGGAGCCCCGGCGGATTCATACCATGGAGAGATCCCCTCCTCTGAAAGCCAGTGTGGTTAAGAGAAGAAGCAACAGCCGGGTGGGGCAGGGGACAGGAACCGGCCTGAGCAGAGGCCTGAGTCTTTGCTGATCCGTTTCGGAGCCTCAGTTTCCTCACCTAGCATATAAAATCATTTTACCAGGTGCTTCCAAGGAGTCTTTCTCTTTTCTTTTCTTTTCTTTTCTTTTTTTTTTTAATTTGTTAGAGGGCACATGTACACACCTGAGAGAGACAGGGCGGGAAAGTGAGAAAGCACCCCCAGAGGGATGGCCATGCTGCAATCCATTCTCCTTTATTTCTCCTCTCGGAATTTTGGGCACATACACTCACATGCCTAGTGTGTTTTTCTTTTTCTTTTCTTTTTTTTTTGGAGAGGTTTTCGCTATAGGGCGCGTGCGCTCACCAGACAGACAGAGAGAGACATAGAGACAGAAAGCGAGAAATCACCCCCCAGGGGGGATGGCCACGCTGCAATCCCTTCTCCTCCATTCTCCTCTCGGGATCTTGGGCACGCATGCACACGCGCCCGGCGTGAGTTTTAAGCTACCAGGTCCGGGACGCGAACCGCGGTCGACTACGTGGGAGTCCAGCGACATAGCCATTACACTAACTGCTGGTTCCCAACCTAGCGTGTTTTTCAAGTCCCCAGGCCCAAGATTCCTGCACAGTTGGCCATATGGGATTCAGTCGCCTTAACCATCATGCCACCACTGGCCCAAAGAAGTCTTCACTGTGAGAGGTCCAGGGCCTTGTGTCTCCCCGTCTGGAGCCTGTGACAACTCCTGGCCATACACACACACGCACACAAGAGCCACATACCCGTACCCTCGTGCACACACCCGACGTCTCCTGATCACACACACACAGATACACAAACACACACTCCCCACTGCAGAGAGTGCCTCTGTGCCCGGGGGATGATGAGGACGAGTGTGTGAGGCTGGCACCAAGTTCGTTCTGTCACATCAACTCCGCAGCCTGTGTCACTGCTAATGAAATAAAGAAATATGGAGGTTCCAGGCTTTTAAACTTATGACTGGATTTGCATAATCGTGGCAGCCGTGCTGGGACAGGAGCGCATCTGTCTAAAAATATTGTTCCTCTCCTCGATCATTTCACTCAGATGAGAGGCCAGGGCAAGGCTGGGGCTGGGGCCAGGGCTGGACCGAGGATTCTGCTGATGGAGTGGACTTTCCACCTCCGGAGGAAAACATGGGCCAAGTGCCAGGAATGTGGGGGAGGTGGGAGATGGGCAGAAAGTTATAGATCGATAACTTTTCACCGTTCCAATGTTTGGCCGATAGATCATGTTTACTGCTAATGTTTGCCTGCCTCTGCAGCGTGGCTCTCGCCAGAACTCGCCTCCAAGACTCTGCCGCAGAGCCCACGGGACCTGGAATGGGCATGGCAGGGTGGCCAGGGCCTCGGGGACATAAGGCCAGATAGCACCCACCTGGACCAGCCAAGAGGTGGTGGGAGCTGGCCTGCCCACCTGCTGCACCAGAGGACACAGGAACATCACAGGCCAGGACGTGAATGTTGGTTCTGCCGTGCTCTGGCTGTGTGACCTTGGGCAAGTCGCTTTACCTCTCTGAGCCTCAGTGTGCTCATCTGTCAAATGGAGGTAATAGTGGCATCTCCCTCCCAAGGTTACGGTGAGCATGCATGACCTGCTATCTCAGACTGCTGGCATGGGGGTCTCTCTGGACACTCATCCCCCTTCTCTGCTTGCCCCCTTGGCCTTGGGCATGTGGGGCAGGGTGGTGGGGGCATGCATGCTGCAAGGCTGTGTGAGTTTGCTGTGCAAGTACATGGGATGTGCTGTGGGTACGTCAGCACAGTGGCAGCCTTGGCACCCACTCAGGGAGGCCCCTCATTACTCACCCAAGACAGGCCCTCTTTCCCACTCCCTGCTCCCTCCTATTATCCAGATGAGGTTGGCTGGGGCTCCAGGGCCATGGGTCCAGCAGTGCTGACTCAGCAGGTCTGGCCGGCCTCGGATGGCAGCTGGCCCTGGTCCTGCCCTGCAGGAGATAGGGGGTAAGGTGGAGGGGACCACTGCCCACAACACGCCCCTGTCCCTCAAGGATTCAGAGGGTTCTGGGGACGGTCAAAGAACATATGAAGCCTGGAAAGGGTGCCAAGTATAGACCTCGCCGGGGGGGGGGGCGGGGGGGGGACGGGGACGTGTCCTCGTGACCTCCGTAAGCCTCAGAGGCCTGACCTGCCACCCCGAGCAGGAACACTGTATAAGCGTGCACAGGAAACCTCACTCTCTCCGCATCCATGTGTACCAAGCGCCACTGTATACTGAGCCCCGTTCCAGCATCTAGGGGGTCGGGTACTGGTGTTACCCCTCTTAGATGGAGAAACAGGGGCTTGGAGTGGGAAAGCCCAGCCAGAGTCGAGACTCCCAGATTAGCACACTGCTTCTTATGGATGCACATTCCTGCTCTGCCCCAGAATTTCCAGAGGGCGCTCTGCAGCTAGGACTCAGGGCTGTGTGAGGCGGCCCCATCACCCCTGCTCCCACTTTTCAGCCTCTGGAAGGTGGAGGGGGAAGCCTAGTCTGCTCTGCCTCCTCCCCAGCCAGAGTGGGTGGGCGCTGGGCCGGGCCGGGCACCTGAGCCCTGCCTCCTGGGATGGACGCCAGCCTCGCTCCATCCTTCACGGCTCCAGGCTGCTCTGGAGTTAATTAGGGACCCAAACATTTAATGGTCTGTTATGCTTCCACCGGGCATCTTTTTAAATTAAAAAACATGATGTACGGCACCGTTGGAGGGAGAAATCACTTTGCAATGGTTCCCTGCTCAGGCGCTGGCAGAGCTGTGGGGACAAAGGTGGCTAGCTGGTCCCTGGAGAGAAGGGACGATACGCGACCCTCTCCAGGAACACTGGCCCACCCTCTGCTATCGGGAAGCATGTCGTTTTAGCCACACAAGAATCAAAGTGTCCCAAAGATGCCTGGCGCTTTCCCCATCACACCCTCATAGCCCTGGCAGCCGGGAAGTTCTATCTTTAGTCTGACCTGAATCTCTCGAGTTGTTTTGAGGGATGGCTGATTTGAGACTGAAGGCAGAGATTCGCTGGCTTGTCTTTCCTTAGTAGTTTCTTGCCCTCCCAGAGCCTCTGGACTCCAGGAAGGCTTTCCTGATTATCTTGAACTCTGGGACTCTGAGCTTTGGTCTCAGCCTGGAGCAGGCCAGGGCCCCATTGTAGGGTGTTAGAAAGGCCCTCGGGGAATCCTGAGGCCTAGCCTCCTCTGGGTACCCACCACCGCAGGTCCGGGCACTCAGCCGCAGCGACTGTCTCCATGCCATTCACTGGGTCAAGACTTCATAAGCAGCTCCTGCCTCACACTGCCATCGCCAAGATGGCTGGGTCAGTGCAGATTTCCTGGCCGCTATTAATTACACTAAAGATTTTAGGCATGGTTTTTAAGTGGAGGTTATAAATGAGCAATTAGCCCTAAATATTCATTAATGAGGGAAATAAAATGCCAAAGAAGGCCCAGCCTAAAAGGTAGCAGCAATGTTAAATGGGTCAGGCTGAGAATCACCCGCTGTGCCCCGGCCACTGAGCTGTGGCTGTGCCGCCATGGCCACCATGCTGGACACCAGGCAGCCCTGGCCAGGGGGAAGGAAAGGGCAATCTGGAATAGCCCACGGCGCTCCATAGCAACAGGACGTTTCCTCATCTGGAACATGGGTCCCGCTTGTTACCAGGAAGTTCTGTCACGGGCCAGGGCTCCTCATGCTTTCAGACACTGGGAGGGTATTTATGGTTCCCACAATCGCCAGGGCCTGGGAGGCCCCGTGCCTCCGGGAAGCCTCCTCCAGCCTCCAGCAGCCTCTGTCAGCAGCTGTCTGTCATGCCGCATTTTCACCCCATGACACCTGTCAGGCATTTTGGCTGCTAAGGAAGCTAACCTGGGCGCCACTGAACTGAGAAAATAAAAATGTGGTATCGCTTGACCTCATGACACAGGCTTTTACTGAAGCGGCCGTTGTGCACCTGTCTGCTGTGGCCTGAGCTCACCTCAGGCCATAAGCGAAGAGGCTCCTGTAGGGGGAGCTACACATGCCACGTCTGAGACTCCTGTTTCCAGCTGTGTACCCTAGATGCATAGGGTTCCCCCTGACTTGGTTCCCATTGCTCTGCAGCTTGGCAACCCCACGCCATCCTGGGACAGGACATCGCCAGTCCACCAAGTCTTACATTCAACTTCCGTCTACCTGGAAAGTATTCCTCTGGTGGAAGGAAGGGTCAGAATTGATCTTCTCTCCTCCAAAAAATAGGCAGTAAATTGTCCCGACACAGCATATCGAATAATCTATTCCCTCAGTTGATTTATAATGCTCCATCCCCACCCCGCTGGAGCGTGTTCCAGTCTCTCCTCCTTCTGCACCCTACCCGCAGTCCCACATGGCTCCCCAGTGCCCTCAGGAGAGTTCAAATGTCTTACATGGGCTACCCAGGCCTTGATGATGGTCCTTACCCACCTCTCATCTCCCACCTGGCCCTGTACTACTGTAATCAACCTGGGGTGTGTTTTGTTTTTGCATTTTCGTGAAAATGCTATTTCCTCTGCCTAAGACAACAAGTGTTATTCTCTGTTCAGATTCTAGACTGGGGGCGGGGTCTCCCCTCTCTAGTCTCACCGTGTCTGTACTTGCCCTGCTGTGATTCTGTCTCTGTCCATTGGGAGTCTACTTCTAGACCGAACACTCTCCAGCAGGGCTGGATCCGGTATTCCCTTTCCAGCACAGAGTAGGAAATGTACGTTAAATAAATGTCTGAAAATGTAAAATCCAGGATTGGCAGGTGGCATGGCAGTTAAGGGCGCTGGACTCCCACATCGCCAACTATGGTTCAAGTTCCAGACCTGGCAGCTTACTTTCTCTCTCTCACTCTGTCCCTCTCTGGTCAAATTAAGAATAAAGTAAAATAAAAAACAATTCTTTAAAAAAAAAGAAAATGTAAAATCTTTAAGCACCCACAAAGGACAGTAATCTTATGTCATGACGTTCCTGGGGCAGTCTTTATTATGTCCATCATCCCAGTGTAATTATTAAGAGAACCGTTTTGGGGATCAGCAGTTGGCATAATGGCTATGTCGCTGGACTCCCATGTAGTCGACCATGGTTTAAGTCCCAGACCCAGTGGTTTAAACTCATGCTGGGCACGTGTGCGCGCGTGCCCAAGATCCTGAGAAGAGAAAGGAGGAGAAGGGATTGCGGCGTGGCCATCCCCGCTGGGGGATGATTTCTCGCTTTCTGTCTCTCTGTCTCTCTGTGTCTTTCTGGTGAGTACACATGCCCTATAGCAAAAACCTCTCAAAAAAACCAAAAAGAACCCCATTTTTGGGGTCAGCAGGTGGTATGGTGGTTAAGATGCTGGACTTTTAGGTGATCAATCACAGTTTGAATCCCAGACCTGGCAGCTTACTTTCTCTTTCCCTCTTTTCCTCCTTCTTTGTCTCTCTCTGGTGAGTTTGCAAAGTAAAAAATAATAGTACTAAAAGATTTTTTAATTAAATAAATAATTCGAAATGAAAGAGAGAGATAATTCTAAACAAGAGAGAGAGAGCACCTTTTACTCACAAAGTACCCCAGTTTGGGCAATAGATTGTTGTGTGGTCACTCTCTCATAGGCCTCTGTTTGGGCCTATTTCTTCTGCCTTCTTGATAACTCCCCCCCCACCCCCTGGTCTCAGCAATATAGCAGTTTTCATCACTGTAACTCTAGAATAAGCTCTAATCTACTAGGAAAGACATCCGTTGTCATTCTTTTTCTGGATTTCTTCATTCTTTTTGCTTGAATATTCTTTCGGATGGACTTTCAGAATGATTTTGTGTTACTTTTCAACACATACCACCAAGGTGTGATGGGATTGCACTAAAACTATAAATTAATTCCAAGAGAACTTTCAGGGAATACTGCAGCCCAGCACATCTCGGGATTCTTGTTTTCTTTTGTGTCTCTCAGGAAAACTTTATAGAGTTCTTCATAATGATCCTAAATGTTTCTTGTAAATTTATTCCGGGGAATTCTATGGGGGGATTGGTTGTTTTATTGTTGCCACTGTGAGTGGGGACCATTTATTGCATTATGTGTTCCAACTAGTTGTTGTTGCTACAGATGAAAATTATTGATTTTTATGTTTGTTTTATATCCAGCCCAGCACCTTCTTATTAAATTCTTATATTAAATTATTTTTTCACTTGGTTCTCTTGGGTTTCTAAGGCCTCTAATCATATTGTCTGAAAATAATTACAATTCTTTCCTATAGAAATCCCATTTAATTCTATTTCATGTCTTATTGCTATGTCCAGAATTTCTGGACAATGATAAAAGCACCTATTTTTAATGAAAGTTTTTTTTTAATTAAAATCCTTAAAAAAGTTCATCATTTAGAATTGAACTGGCTGTTAAATCGAGACACAGATTCTTTACTGTGATAAGAAAGCATCTTCCCATTTCTATTTTGAGTAGTTACTTTAAAATCAGAAATTGGCACTGGATTTTATCAAATGCCTCTTTCTGTCAGTTATTAACGTGGCATTATAGCTGACCTATTGATACTATGTATTATATTAATAGATCTCTCTAATATGAAACCATCTTTGAATTCTTTGTATAAATCCTCCATAATCATGGCAGATTATCTCGCTAATATTCTATGGAATTGGATTTGCTTGTGTCTTATTGAGGATTTTTGATCTAATATTCACAGATGAAGTTGCAGTGGGGTTTCATTTCCTGCACTGTCCTTGTCAGTTTGGGGTTGGGGTTGTTTTTTCTTGCCTCCTCCTGACAGTGGCTACCAGCTCATCCAGGACCCCTGGTTCCATGGGCTCGGGACCCTACCCCGTGGATGTGCTCCTGAAAGCTGTGTCGGCAAACGCCAGGAACAGCTTTGTAGTGATTGATCGTTTTCTCAAGTGAAATGTCACCCTTGGTTTGTCTTTTGTGCATTCTGGATTTTCGTGACTCAGGGTCGGCTCAAAGTAGGGTAAACAATGGAACAATTTCCTTTGGGAATGCTTACAATGCTTGGACGACATCTTCTCTGGCAGGTTCTGCGCTGGCATCCAGGTGATCTGGAAGGGGCTGGCCCCAGGTAGGGCTGCCAAGGGCCTTGGAGAGTGAGTGATTCCAGCTGCCTGCTAGCGAGGTTAGGATGGTGAGACCACCCCCAAGCTCATCACCCAGGCCTGCCAAGCTACCTTCCGAGTCATTGTGCATGAAGAGCTGGATATCACATCAGGCGTTTAGGAGGGGAGGGCACAGAGAATACAAAACAAGTGGAAGACGCAGGTGGGGAGCCCAAGAGTTGGGGTGGTAGCCTTCTTGGGGGAGAAACTTAGGCAGAAGACAGCCTGGAATGCGCTGGGCAGCTCCTTTCTGCTCACCCAGGCCAGCGCTGTAGGTCCTCCTCATCTCTCAGAGTCCATAAAAAATCAATCTAATAACACAGCAAACATTAATTACAGCTGAAAGGCCACCGAATGGGATTGATCTGGGAGAGGCTGCTCCTCCTCGCTAGTCCCTGAGCCACTTTGGAAGGGGGGCTGAGGGGGCTGGGCTCCCTTGCCAGGGGGCTAGTGCAGTAGCCAAGGATGGGGGAGAGAGACCACTCCCAGAACAGAGAGAGGTGGAGGCCAGCAGGAGGAACCTTCCATTTGGTTCAAGGACACGCCTGTCCCCTCAGCATGGAGCTAGGGAAGCGGAGAGTGAACAGGGAGTACAGGGTGAGGGTCTGCTGCAGCCCCGCTACTTACTCCATCCGTGGCCTGTAAAAGAGTGGTGCTTCCTCCTGACAGTCAGGGCTAGGGAGGGCTGGGGTAGACCACAGGCCTCTTAGTCTGTCTTGAACCCCTCCTCTGCAAACGGGGGGAGAAGGCACACTCCATGGGCACTTACCAGTCTGACAGCTCAGGAATAAAGACCGCTCGGTAAGGCCCAAGCAGGCAGATAGACAGATCAACAAGGGTCCCTCCACCATGGCTGAAGGACCCGAAACTCAGTTCATCTCTCAACCCCTCTCATGCAAAGAGCAAGGGGCAGGATTCAGTCTCCTCACTCGGTCCCTGGTATAACCCAATGTAAGGAGATGCCCCCGTCACAATAAAAGGCCTTGTTTCCATCATGTCTGGCTACCCTAGGGAGGAAGAGCAGGGCTGCAGAAGGGGCAGACCTCGCCTGGCGGCCTGGGACCCACACACTCCAGCTCAGCCCTTGACCTTAGGCTGCAACCCTCTGCCCATACTCAGTTCTCCCTCCCTCACTGGCTCAGTATCTGTGGTCTACAGTGGGCAGGCACCTGTGGTGGAGGGGGTCGGGGTGCCAGTACAAACAGAACAAGGCCGTCATCTTCACCAAGAGAACGTAGCTGAGGACGCGGCAGCCCTCACCTGTGCGGACCTCAATCCTGCCACACACGCTGCCCCCTCTTCTTGGTGTGAGACACACCTGCCTGTGTCCAGGAGGGGGAGGGAGAAGAAGGGACACAGGGGACCTTTCCAGACACCCCCTGTCTGGAAACAACTGGCCAGATCCCCTTGGAGGCCAGCGTCCCCTCTGCAGCAGCCCTGCACCCCAAATCCCGAGATTCAGGGGGCTTTGGAGGCCAAGGGCATGAGGCCACAGGAGAGAGTGGGGTGGGCCTGCCGTGGGGAGGGGACTCGGAGCTGCGTTTGGCTGTGCGTGCTGCCAGCAGATGTCTGAGAAGGAGCATTCGGCTGGTCCATATGCCAGCTGGTATAAATAGATCTTCTCACTCAGGCTTCAAAGGGCCAAGGTGAGGAGCAACTGGAAGGGCTCGGGGAAGTAAAGTGGGCAGGCGGGTGCGCTCTGGCCGAGATGGGAAGCATCACCCAGAGGCTGTCAGACCCCTGCATCCTCTTATGGACTCTGAGAGATGAGGAGGACCTACAGCGCTGGCCTGGGTGAGCAGAAAGGAGCTGCCCAGCGCATTCCAGGCTGTCTTCTGCCTAAGTTTCTCCCCCAAGAAGGCTACCACCCCAACTCTTGGGCTCCTCACCTGCGTCTTCCACTTGTTTTGTATTCTCTGTGCCCTCCCCTCCTAAACGCCTGCATCCTGGAGCTGCAGCACCAGGCAGAGCAGCTGAGGGGGCTGCAGTGTGCAGGGGGTCAGATTCATGGCAGGGGTGGGGACTGGGGATCCTGCACCTCCTAGCCTGAGATTTCTGGGACCTGAGAGTTTGGAATAGCATGTGGGTGGGAGTGTGTGTGTATGTGAGTGAGTGTGTGAGCCACTGTGGGTTTGGTACGTGAGTATACACGTGTGTATGTGAGTGATGGGTATGTGCATGTGTGCAAGTGGTATAATCCAAGGTAAGTAGGAGTTTGTGCATGCATGTGTATGCACATGTGGGTAAGTGCAAGTGTGCATGTGTGTGTGTGTGTGTGTGTGTGTTATGTGGGAGTCCTCAGCCTCTGACCCCTTCAGTCCTGGGCCTACCACTTGTCCCTCCCCACCCCTTATCCAACATGTGCACACGCACAGACACCCATGCACACATGTGGCACCCACGAGTATCTAACGTTCCCAGCAGGCAGGAGTCGGAGGCCGGGAGACGGTGCATTCCAGTGCAGCTGCAGGTGCTGGAAACACCCCCCTGGGGGAGGGGCCGCTGCTGCTCAGGTCCCTGCCTCTCTCCTCGACTTAGTAAATGAGGCCACGATCGGGATAGGAGCGAGCCTCGAGCCTCGTGTTTCGGTTCACACCCACTGCTCCACTCGCTGCCTGTGCCCTCACCTGAGGCCTTGCCTGCTCACCGGTCGCCTGTCATCTGTCTCTGTATGGGCCTCAGTTGGGTCATGCCTGGCCACGGAGGGGAGGGACCAGGGCCAGATGTCAGGGCAGGGACCATGTCCAGGTCTGAGCAAAGGAGGCAAAGGGTTGGTGGTGATGACACCCAAGAGAACTTGGCCATGAGACCAACATGGGCCACAGGACTCTGGGGGTGCCAGAGTGGAGATAGCACAAGTTGTGGGTGAGCCAGACCTCAGGGAAGAAGCTGTGATGGCCAAGGGTTGGCGAGTCCACAGAAGGAATCAGGTGAGACACACTCACCTTTCCTGACAGGGCCCTGGTGGGGTCCAACATTCGTGGGGACCCAGCCTCCAGCCAGGCTTTGGCCAATCACTACAGGGTTGCAAGTTGCTCAAAGGAATGGAGGTGCCTCGAAGGAGTCTCTGGAGTAGTCTGTAAATCCACCCTCACCAAGTTTTCCTGGTGAGCGGCAGTTTGAATTACCTTTGAGAGCCACAGGAAGGCCAGGACAAAGATGCAAATGTCCCCTCTAGCTGGATTAAATCCACCTCAATGATTACACAGAGCAAATCCTGCCCATGAAAGTGGTCAGTGGAGAAGTGCAGCTCCACACCACCACCACCCACCTCCCAGGAAAAGAAAGATGCAAGAGCAAGTTCAACAGATAAAGGGGCCCACCTGAAAAGGTAATTTGGGATGACTTAATAGAGGTATATTAGGTAGAATAGAGGAGGTGATGGTCTGGTCTGTCCAGCTCAGTCATGGCAAAGGGTTTGATTCTAGACTTCAAGGGGAATAATAAAAGCTCACGCCTATATTGGACCTACTATGCACCAGACACTGTTCCAAGAGCTTTGCATGTATTAACATACTTAATACTTGGCATGACCCTGTGAAATCCATGCTATTATTTCCATCCATTAATTAATTTGCCTGCTACTGCATGGCTGAGCCAGGGTTCAAGCCCAAGGTGTTTGGCCCTGGAGCCCCTGTGAAAAACCATGGGTCATGTGGTCTACAGGTTAATGTAGGAGTTTTCAAGGAGAATGAGCGAGCCTGATGAAAAGGTGATGAAAGTAGCTCACCCAAGGAGATCTGGGAGGAAACGGGGTGCCTGACTGAGAGAAGGGGCCCTGCGAGCACCGGTACCTGCAGAGCACACACAAGGCAGGGGCTCCCCTGGGCCCAGGGATGGACACTGAGTGGGGCCAGCCTCAAGCCTCCCACGGGATTCTCCAGGCCTGGCAACAAGAGCACAGGCTGGCGCAGCATGCTGGGACACACCAGGCAACAGCTCACAAAGGTGAAGATGCACAGGGCCACGACCCACATCCCAGTCCTGGGAGGTCCCAGCAGAACCTGAGAGAGGAGTCCCAGGACACACTCACCGGCACGTTACAGCAGTGAGAGTGGATGCCTGATGTCCACAGAGAGTACACTAGAACACCACAGGGCGGGGCCAGCAGGTGGCACAATGGTTACATTGCTGGACTCCCACGTAGTCAACTGCAGTTCAAGTCCCGGAACTGGCAACTTCAAACTCACACTGGGTGCATGTGCGTGTATGCCCAAAATCTTGAGAGGAGAATGGAGGAGAAGGGATTGTGGTGTAGCCATCCCCTCTGGGAAGTGATTTTTCATTTTCTGTCTCTCTCTCTCTTTGGTGAGTCCACATACCTATAGCAAAAATCTCTACCAAAATGAAAAAAAAAAAAAAAAAAAAACAGAGGGTATGTGCACTATGGAGTACTATACAGCACTGAACAAGAATGGACACCCAGTCACACATGAAGCAGAGACCACCCCATAAAAATGTCACACAGGCTAAACCATAAGCTGCCCAAAATATCTGCCACGTGTCCCCCATATCTAAAGCTGTAGGACATGTAAGTGGTACGTTACATAGGGGTTCATACAAATACAGTGAAAGGATAAAAACCATGGGAGAATAATCATCACAAAATTTAGGGGAGGGTTTACCTCAGGAGAGGGACAGCAAGATGAAAAAGTCCTGTAGGTCTGTTTCACAACCACATGAATATACTTAACACGACAGAGCTGTACACTTGAAAACATCTACAGTGGGGGCCAGCAGGTGGCACGATGGTTAAAGCAGCTGGACCCCACGTAGCCAACTGAGTAACCTGAGTCTGGGGCCTGGCAGCTTGAAAACCACACTGAGTGCGTGTGCATAAGTGCCCAAAATCCCGAAAGGAGAATGGAGGAGAAGGGACTGCGGCATGGCCATCTCCCCGGGGGATAACTTCTCACTTTCTCTCTCTGGTGAGAGCACACACCCAATAACAAACTGAACATTTTTTAAAAAAAGGTTAAAATGGTAAATTTTATGTTTATGTATTCTACATATATATATATATATATATATATATATATATATGTATATATATGTGTGTGTGTATATATATGTATATATATATGTATATATATATATATATATATTTTTTTTTTTTTAAAGAGGGGTGATAGGATCTGATACGGGTCCATGGGAAGATTCTGGTGTATGAGGGATTCATTCTAAGCTGGGGCAGGTGAGCATTCAGGTATTCATTGTATTACTCCTTATACCTTTGGTCGTATTAAATATTTTATAATTAGTGAAATATTTATTAGAAGTTTCTTAAATATTTGAGAAGCCTTAAATATTTTATAATAAATTTTAAAATATTTTGAAATGGAATGAACTGCTGTGTAAGACTAAGCTCCCCATTGATGGAGGTGTGCAGGAGAGCCAGGACCTCTGAGATGCCACTAAGCACTAGGCGAGGGAGGGCTGAAAAGCTGTTCCTAAGATTAGGATAGCCGTTAGACTCGCTCACAAGCTTTTGAAAACCAGAGATTTCTAAGATGCACCTCTGGGCTCCTGATTCAGTAGGTCTAGTGCAGAGCCCAGGAAGCCATACTTACTTAGAGTGCCCTCTACTTCAACTGGGGCACCTTTCTGGTCTATGCATCCTTTTCTCTAGCCCAGAGGACCAGGACTGTGCCCTGTGGGTCTCTGCTCAGCTTAGCCAATCCCAGGGCTGGGGCAAATGCTGTCCATTTCACACCCATTGCAGTGAAGGATGCAAGGATGGAATATACCAGTCTCAGGACCCTGACTCCCAGAGCTGCGAGCCAAGGGCTTTTGATAGAGAGTAACACAAAGGTGCCCATTGTACAGCTGGAAACACTGAGGACCAGAGGGGGGAAGGGACTGTCTCAGAATCACAGGGGTCTGTGGCAGAGGGGGACTTGAACTGAGGCATTCTCATTCCCTCTCTAGCTTCACAAATTCCTGGATGAAAATAGTGACTGACTGCTGTGGGACCCCTCCCTCAGAAACCCTCTTAGCCCTGACCTCTCAGGCAGGTCTGGCCTCTGCCAGGCACTCAGGAAACGTCTCCTGGAGCCCTGAAAATGGTTCCCATGAGAGACTGAACCCTCGTCTCACAGGCTGACGGCTTTCATGTTGCAGCCTTTTCAGTTGACAAGGAATCTGAAGCACCTACTATGTGCCGGGCACCGGCAAACAAGGCTGAAATATCCTCATAAGGTCCCTGCCCTCGCGTGTACCTTCCAGCATACCTAAGGAACCTCATCAAAAGAAACTCTCAACTTTGGCCTCTGCCTTCTTACGGGCTTGCACTCACAGACTTAGGCCCAGAGAAGGAATGGGATTTTCCCTGAGTCACACAGCAAAATTATGGTACAAGCAGGTTGAGGGCCTGGTTCTTCTGACCCCTCTGTATCTCCCTGATGCTACTGGGTCTGGTTGTACCTCCAGGCAGGGCAGCCAAGAGGAGGCTGAGTTGACGAGTAGGCTGGCTTCTTTTGGCCCTCCCTTCCCTAGTACCCAACAGGGGGCGCTGAAGCAGAGTAGCTGAGAGCCTGGGCTCTGTAGACACTTACTGATGAGGGCTTTGGGCAAGTTGCTACGTCTCTGGGCCCGTTTCCATTTAAAGCTGCAGGTATATTTCCCAGGGAAGAAATGATTAGTTATAGTACTGACAGCTAACTTCTTTTTTCCTTTTTCTGAGAGATTTTTGCTATAGGGCACGTGTACTCATTGGAGAGTCCCCCCACATTGCAATCCCTTCTCCTCCAGTCTCCTCTCAGGATCTTGGGCACGCATGCACATGCGCCTGGTGTGACTTTAAGCCACTGGGTTTGGGACTCGAACCACGGTTGACTATGTGGGAGTCCAGTGACATAACCATTATGTCATCTGTTGGTCCCACTGCCAGCTAACTTCTATCACATGTTTACTTTTGCAAGTGCCCACACATGTTTGTGTCAATGCTAGCAGAGAGTTATATTCTCATTCTTATTTTACATATGAGGAAGTCAAGGCTCAGACAGAGCAAAGAACACATCAGAAAGTGGCCAGGCTGGGACTTGGACCCAGATGGGATGGGCATGGGGCTGCCCTCTAGACCACTAGACTATGCCACCATCAGAGTATGTGAAATCTGAGTTGGAGTTACTCTTGGTGTCAGGCAGTTTTTACTTTTGGTGATAATAAAATTATGTCCTGTGTTATATAATGAAAAGCAGTAGCCTACTCTGTGAAAGAGAGGCCAAAGCCCTAAGAGAGGGGAGAGAAGCTCAGGAGAGGAGAGGAGCTAGCCTCAGGAAGCGGAGAGGTGGGCTCAAGGGCCCGAGATGCCCTGGAACAGGAAGGAGCATTTAAGGAGCTCAGAAAAACACAACCTGCTGAAGTTCTTGGCACACGATGCTGGTGCAAAGAACCATCTGGTCTACCACCTGCCCAGTTAGACAGAGCTGAGTTATTGAAGATGGTTTTCCGTTCATTCATGCCACTAACCCAGCACTGGTTCCCTGGCATACAGCCTCAGGGTGTTCTCTGCTGTGCCTGGGTGGAGGCTGGCAGGATCCCCATTCCTGAAGTTTGTTGGAGTGTGGTCCTGCTGCCTCTTTCTGGAGCCTGGGCAGCCTCTGAGCAGGCTTGGGCTAGGGTCTTGAGGTAAACTGGAAGGCCTCTGGGGAAAACAAAGGTGAGTGGAGGAAGCCTATAGCACAAATTTGAGACCTCAGTCCCCCTGTCTTGTCTTACCTTCCTCTTGTCAACAGGAGTGTGGGCAGAGGCTCTAGGCTCTGTCCAGGCTGGGCCTAAGTACAAGACTGCTGGCTTCTCCATAATAGAGGGAATGAGAGAGAGTGGGGTTTAAGAGAGGTGTCTGCCTGAGACAGTAGCAGGCAGCATCAGGCTTGTAAGGAAACATGTCAGGATGCTGTCTGCTGAGTCTTATTCCTGGGCTAGGGAAGAGGAGCTTGAGACAGGCAGCGTGGGGCAGTAGGGCCAAGGCTTGTGGAGGTGGGTGAGGGCAGAGGAGGCCTCTGCCTCCCAGCCATCTGCTCCTGCCCTCATCACAGCACTTAGAACCCACCATGTGAGGTGGTTTTTCTGGGCTCTATTGTGTCTTCAGTTTTCAAGAAGACTCTGCAAACAGTTCTGGGAAACTGACTTCCTCAGGGACTCAGAATTAGTGGCCCCATTTACACACAGCTCCTTCTTCTGTCAGCCCCACCTTGGGCTGAGTGAGGACCGGCCCTGCAGGGGTGGAAGGGAGCCATCTCTAAGAGACAAGTGTCTTCATAGAGGGTGTGTCCAGAAGGCCCTGCTTGAGGAAGGAAGACTTGGGATAGGGCTGCTAACTCAGACCTGGCCCTGTTAAAGGGAAGGGGAGCCCACAGGCTGTGGAGAGGAGGTGATGGGTCACCGTGAGCCACCAGATCTGGGACTTGAACCATGGTTGGCCGTGTGCGAGTCCAGTGACTGCTGGCCACATTGAGCCCCCTACTTCCACACAGGTGGGTGGTCAGGACCTAGGACAGCTCCAGGCCAGCCCTGGCTCTCTAGGAGTTTAAAAAAAAGGGGGAGCGGGGAATCTGCCCAAGCTTCTAGCCTCTGGTGCATCTTATACCCTGAACCTCTGCAGGAAATGCAGGCTCACAGGAGGGAAAGAAGCGAGGGCAGATGCCAGAATCCTTCTGTCAACAGTGGATGACGCAGAGTTCAGAGCTGAGGACTACAGAGTGAGGGAGAATTTGAACTAATGGCTGATGGGGGAGGTCTTTCTGGAGTCCTAGCATGGCTCTGTCATCAGCTCAAATGTGGCCTGGAACCTTAGCTCCCCCAAGAAGAACGTGGACAAGACGGTGTCTAGGTGGCCTGACCACACGGCCTGCTTCACCCTGTTGCTGCAGTGTAATTACTAGTGCCGTCTCCTTTTACTCCCAAAGGAGTTGTGGCTTGGACAATGAATTATATAGTCACCCTCTCTTTAGGAGCCCTTTCCATTTAAAATGTGCTAATGATTCCCTCTTTTATCATAGCTTTGAGAGAGAGATACAGAGGCAGAGACAGTGAAAAGGAAAGTGAGAAATCACCCCCCCCAGGGGGGATGGCCATGCTACAATCCCTTCTCCATTCTCCTCCTGGGATCTTGGGCACACGTGCACATGCACCCGACATGAGTTTCAAACCACCAAGTCCAGGACTTCAACTGCGGTCAGTCATGTGGGAGTCCAGTGACGTAACCATTACAGCACCTGCTGGCCCCTGTCATAGCTGTTTCTAAGAGCAGGCTTTCTGCCAGGACCAAAGTGGGGCGCCATGAATGGGCCAGTCACCCCCAGCCCCAACTCCCATTTCCAGCCAGGCTGACTAAGTACACCCTGCATACTTGTCATCCCCAAAGGTCCAAGGTTCCAGGATGTCCATGAAGAATGTGTGACTGACACCTCTTGTTGGTCACCAGTTTCTATTCTCTTTTTCCTTTACCACTTAGACTCCACAGTTTAAGCTGGACCCACCTAAAGACTACAACTTCTTCTGCCCTTGCAAATTGGCATGACCTGTAACCAAACTAGACAATAGACTACGAGTGGAGTTGAATCACACCCTTAAGAGGAATGGGTATGCATGCTCTTTGCCCAGTTGGGATGTAGATGTGATGGTAGGAGCTGGAGCAGTCACTTTGGTCGAGGCATAGAAGCCAAACGATGGTGACAGAGCTGTCATACCAGCCCTAGACCACTAGCCTTTGACCTATTTTATAAGCAAGAAATGAACTCATATTTAAGCTACCATATTTTTGGAGAACTTTGTTTCAACAGCTTGTTCTAATACAGATGAGGGTCTTCTGGGATTACCAAGGAGGGGGTGTAGCAAGATCTAGAGGTACTCTACTCTGGGGGCATGGGGAAGAGAGGAAAGGCAGAAGAACTATAGACAATGCGCAAGACTGTCCCCACCATGCCAAATCCTCTTCCTACTCTTGCATCATGGCCCTACTTGCCACTCCCATGCTCTGCACAGGCTGTGTGCTCTGGGGACACCACTGTTGGTGCCATTTCTCATCCCCAGAAAGTTCTCCTCTTGCCCCTCCAAGTCTTTCCCAACTTGGCCTCCCAGAAATCTGTTCTGCTGTCTGCTACTCTGAGCTCTGCATACATGCATAGTTCCTGTCTGGGAGGGTCAGAACCCCTGTGGGCCATGTCCCCAGCCAGGCCTGGGCTCCTGGGGACATGACTGGGCCTCCAGCTCCCTCCTCCATGCCTGAGGGGAGTACACAGTAGGGCCATATCACGGGCTTGAAGGCTGGGTGCACTACCCTGCCTCCACCCACCCCTTCCCGGGCTCAGAACATCAGTTGAGCAGGCCTGGACCTGGGGGCCTGCTGAGGCACTCACAGCATTTCAGGGCCTCACTACACACCGCTGGGCTGGGGCAGTCCAGCGTCCACAGCAGCCTGGGCCAGGAGAGGCAGGAGCCTCATGGGCCACAAACTGGAAAGTGCCAGTCAGACCTCCTGGGTCCAGACTCTTGGCAGATGCCAGGCTCTCTCTGCCTCTGCTTCTCAGGTGCAACAGCACTGAGGACATCCTCCCCCCCGGGTGATGGAGGAGATGGGCTTGGGCACAGAGGCCTGCACACAGTAGGTGCTATACCCCTCCACACCTCCCTCTCTCCCTCCCTCCCTCTTGCACATTCTGGCAGGGAAACGACTCCCCAAGCTCTGGGCCATGTCTCTCCATATCAAATCATTACTATGAAAAAACAACAGCCCTGTCTGCTAATTTCCCTCTGGCTCTCGTGCCCCGTGCCTGCCGCCTGGTCTGTGCCTGCTCTAAATTCTGCTCTTCTTCCTGATTCCCCCTCCCTCCCATCACCCCCACGGCTGCCATCACCCCGGCCTTGGCACGGTCTCCCCTCCCCAGGCCTCCTGCTTCCCTGCTCCTCTCTGACCCACTTTGGCTGCTGGATTCACAGTTCATGGGGTGGGGCTGGGGGAACAAGGCTGCAGCCTCAGCTGAGAGTCTCTGGGGCGAGGAGGAGGGAGGTGACAATATGCACACGGGCCTGAGGGGTCAACGCGAAGGCGTGTGTTTATGGGGATGCATGTGCACATTGCATAGAATGTGCACAGAGTGGGGCCTGGGTATTCCACACATGTGCAAGTACGTAGCTGTGCCAGCCCCAGGAGGCAGACACATGTACACACAGACACATGCCCAGGGCAGCAGCAGGGAGGAAGAAGGCAGCTGGGGGCTCTGCGGGGAGGATGACTGGGTGGCCTAGCCCAGAAGGCTCACCAGGCACATGCCATGACCCCAGCTAGGCTTCAGAAGTTGTCCAGGCCTGTCATCTCACCAGATGAGGGCCCAGAGGTATGAGGTCCTGGGCCTGGTCCTCCAGCATATACCACAATGGTCCTGGCCCATTCAGCCGGGGGGTGGGGGGTGGGGGCTGAGCGGTTACCCTAGAGAGGGCCCCAAGCCAAGGCTGGACCGCTGGGGTGGGTAAGGGGTTGGAGCAGGATGTGGGGGGCAGGGGAGAGACAGAGGTTTGGGCTTCCTTCTCATTCACCCGAAATCCCACGAGCAGCTGTTCTCCTCCCTCACCACATAAGGTGCACAGAGAGGTCAAGCGACTTGCCTCTGGTGCACAGCTGGTTGGCAGTAGTACCCGCACTAACCTGGGTCCACGGCTGGTACCAGTACTAGGTGGCAAGGACAGGGTCAGAGCCAACGTCAGAGGCGGGGAGAAAGCTTATGAAGGGAAGGGGCTATGGCTCAGGCTGAGAGACGTCGTCTGCAGCAGGCATGGGTGAACCGGGGTCAGAGGCAGCTACCTACGAGCTACCTAGCTACCCCAGGCCAGTGGGAGATGGATTGCAAGGCCAGAGGCAGGGCCTCCCCCACATCCCGCAGCCCTACCCCTTCTAATTAAGTTGCAAGAGCCACGGGATGTGATGAAAGAGAAAATGAAAAGACAAATTCCATCTAGGAGTAGGAACCTGACCCCTGCAGCCTGGCCTGCCTTGGGGCTGACGACCCAAAAACCCCAGGAAGAGGCTGGGCGGATTAGCCATTTGTAAGGTTTATTTTTTCCTACTTTGTGCTTGAAGACGGAAGATCTCTCTTTCTTTTTATTTAGTATTTGGGTTTTTTTTAAACGTTCAATCACTATACATCATTTGGCTTATAAAGAGAATTTGCCGAACATGAAATACACCTCAGACCAGTCCAGTTGAGAATACTATACACATTATCATCAACAGGTAATAAACCATTTCTGTGTCCAAAAAAAAAAGAGGCCAGGCGGAGAGGAGGAGTCGCTTAGTGGGAACGGGGCGTGACAGAGCCCCAGGGCCATGGAGAGGGCTGTCATGCAAAGGCTGCCCAGAGGGAGCAATATCACTCAGGCCGAGCTGAGGACTGACACCTGGGCACCCCTGCAGGGGATTTGAGAAGCCCAAAGCCAGCAGGGGCCAAGTATGGGGTAGAGGAAAGGGGAAGGACTTAGGCCAGGGGCAGGAAGGCTGCTGAAGGATGCCCTGACTCTTCACAAGCGGCAGCATGTGACCTGTGAAACCAGGAAGCCAAAGGTCTATTGCCTGGCGATTAGTAGGCACCAAAACACATGTGGCAGAAGGATGAACTACTCAGTACCAGACCGTCAGTGAACAAGAGAATGGGCGCACACGGGTCTGTTGTCACCTTTCTGTAAACAAGAAACAGACTTACTCCTGGCATATTCCTCTTCCTTTGCCTCTCTCCTACTCCCTCCCGCCCCAACTCTTTGCAGCCTGAGATGCAGATCCAATGGCTAGAGGCAGCAGCCATCTTGAGACTATGAGGACAAATGGCCACAAGGGCAGAGCAGGAGGCTACGGGGAACCTGGATGACTGAGGACTTCCTTGGGCCATGCACCAACCTCACTACTGCCCTCTTTACCTGAGAAAAATGAGTCCCCATGCAGGGTTCAACCTTGCAGTGGTTGGGTTTCTGCCCTGTACAGCCAAATTCAATCCCCGCTGACACAGCAGAAAATAATACTGAATCATTTTATTAGAAAGTCACTCTCTGTTTAATTCTTTCCAATGCTCATGATTTTATCGGAAAGAACGCCTCAGATAGGGGCTGGTAAGCCTTGAACACCTCTATACACTTGCTGCTCTCCTTTTTAAATAAAGCAATAGCAGGCCTTGGGAGCTGAGCCTCCCCCGGGGCTACGGCATCCGACTAGAATTTAATAACATTGTTTTGTTTCCACCGAATTTATTTTTATGATTATGAATTCTATTTATGGCAAGGGAGGCTTGTTTTCCATTTGTAGTAGTGCTATAAAGATTCCCTTTTAAATAAATGTATTTAAGTTTTTAAAAAAGTGAATTGATTTAGAGAAAAATGGTAAAAACACAGTTGGAGGGGATGTGGGGTCGGTGAAGGGATGGCTGTGGCGGGAGACCGGGCAGCCCTGGCCTTCCACGGCTCAGACAGACCACCTTGGGCACGGGGCAAGGACCAGGGGCTGGTGAAGGCAGCCTGCCCCGCTGCACACTGGGGGCTGACTGCGGCTGGTGATGAGTCCAACCTAGGGAAGGAGATAGATTCCCTTGAGGCTGGGGAATCTCTAGAAGCCTCGGAGTCCTGGGCTGGGCAAAGAGGCGGTGAGATGTGGGCAGGGGTTTGAAGTCATCCTGATCACCCAGCCACTAACTCAAAGGCCGAGATTCCTTCTAGCCTGCCTGTGTGAGGCAAGACTTCAAAAGCGGGGCTCCAGGAGCCAGCGTGACCTTTCGCTAATTAGCTCGGGCTATTTGCTCTGCAGCCGCCAGCTGATCTCTGGACAGCAGCTCAACGGCCAACCATAGCCTGTCACTCGCCAGCTGATAAATAACTCGGCTCCTGGAGAGGTGGGGGAGGGGCCGGCACGCTCGTGCTGGGGGAGGAGCAGGCACCCGCGGATTTGCTGGGTGGCCTTGGGCAAGTCATCAGGACATCGCCAACTCTCAGCTGCAGTTTTAGCAACATCTCTGCTAGCCACCGTATCATTCCCATTTCTCAGAGCAGGAAATTGAGGCGTGCAGAGAGGAAGGGTCTTGCACAGAGGGTCTTGGCTCTACCTCTGTCCACCCCCACAGCCCTCTCTGTCAAAATACCTCCCACTGAGCCACCAGATCAGGCTCTGTCTCGTGTGGCTCTGCTCCTGGGGCAGGGCAAAGTGTCCAGCCAAGGTCACTGGGGATCACCAGGACACACAGAAAGCTTCCTTCTGGGGTCTTTGCCAATGGCTTCAATATAAGCAACTTCCAGAGCTGAGTCCTGGGTACTGAGAAATGGAGAGAGGAGGCAGGAGTGACGTAGAGAAACTTCAACTCGCTGAACGACAAAGCGAGGTGTCTGGAAGTGATCTTGGAAACTGTGTCCCACCCCTTGTTCCCGGGAAGGCTTAAGGTAAGGTCTGCGCTCCTCTGTCAGAGCACGTGGGAGCTGCAGGCCATCTGTTCTGCCACCTGTGCTCTTAGGTAGGCGGGGCTGGGAACTTCCCATCCATTCATTCAACAAACATTTATTCAGTGTCTACCACCTGCTGGGCCCAGGAGGTTTCTGTCACAGAACCTGCAGCCAAGTAAGAGAAGCCAGAGGTGTCCAGAGCCTCCTGAGGACTCTGCAGGCCACGGTGTTGACACAACCCTACCAGCCTTCCAGGGAAGCGGATTGGGCTGGGAGCTATGGTATCTCCAGAGGGAAGGGAAGCATTAACATTTACCTAGCACCGGAGTTTCAGAGACTGCTGGGCACCCGGCTCAGATCCTGGGGGACAGGGAAAGGGACAATATTTCCAGCTGTTTCCTGAGCACCTACTTAATGTCAGTCAATTCACACATCCCACTGAATGCTCGCCTTACGGAGAATTGTTGTCCTCACTGTGCAGACAGGAAAGCTGGAGGTCACCAGGAGAACATGGCTTGCCCAGAATTGCACATCCAACACCCAGCAGCAGGGTGGGTCAGTCTAACTCCAGAGACAGGAGGACTTGGGGGAGACGGTGTGCCAGGTCAAAGAGCCACCACAAGCAAAGGCACAAAGAGGGCGGCAGAGGGCTGCTGCCAGGAGTCTCAGGAGTGCCCAGCTCTGAAGCATCTGCCCTGTTCTGCACCCCCTGTCCAGCTGTGCCAGCACAGCCAAGTCTGCCCAGCCTCTGTCTCACCCTAACTGTCCACTCTCCACTGCAGCCTGAGCCTCCATGGGCTCTCCACTGCTGGTGTGATAACCCACTGGGGTGAGGGTCTCAGTCCGGAGGTCGTGGGGATCTTAGACCACTGGTATGGTCATAACTGCTGCCCCATCCCCTCAGATTGCCTTGTCTTCTCAACAGCTCCAGCCTCGGGAAACCTCTGCTGAGAAAAGGTCCACAGAGACCTTTGGTCTCCTTCACAGACTCTGCACGCTCTGGGAGTGTCCTGGGGTCAGTCAGTTCCTCACACCAGCAAGTATGCTCCCTGAGGTGGGCCCAGTGATCTTGAGCTCTGGCCACCAGGACAGCCTGGGCAGGTTTGTTGACTATGCTGATGAAGAGCTGACAACTGGGATGTCTGTTTCTGGGCTCTCTCTCTCTCTGTTTGTCTCTGTCTCTCTGTCTTTCTGTCTCTCTCTCTCTCTCTCTCTCTCCCAAGCTCTTTCTTTCTGTGTGTCTCTGAGCTTCTCTGCCTGTCTCCTCTTCTTCCGGGAAGTCTCCCTCTATTGATTTTCTGGGCCCCTCTGTTGCTCTCTCCTCTCCTGTCCCCTCCACCCGTACCCCTTCCTTCTTTCCTCTAGCCTCTGGCTGCTCGAGGCACAGGCTGGGTTGGGGTCCTACAGGCTGCCCTTCGTACCTGTGGCCCTGCCCACCCCAGGATCACCAACTTCCACTTCTACTTTCTAGGCCAACTGACGGGACCCACATGGACACAGGATCGATACCCGGAGAAGACATCACGGGTCAGCTCTGCCGACCTGGCCCCAGCCCTGGCCCTCACTGTGTTCCCAGGGGATGGGGCTCTGGAAACCCTCTCCCAAGTACAGAGTTGGAGTCGAGGTAGGCAGGGCATGAAGGGAAGAACTCCAGATGGAAAGAAGGAATATTCCTGGGGGTCGGGGATGGGACTGAAGAGCCCAGGTGCGACAGAGACAAGGCTGACCTGAGTCTCTGCAGGTCCTGGTTCAGGTAGGACAGCCCGACATGTCACTAGGAGCTCCAGGACGGGGCCAGAATACCTGGGTCCAGGGTCGGCAGGTGGCGTGGTGGTTAAGGACCCTGGACTCCCACATGGCCGACTGAGGTTCAAGTTCTGGACCTGGTGGCTTGCTCTCTCTCTCTCTCTCTCTCTCTCTCTTTCTTTCTGTCCCTCTCTGGTCAAATTAAAAAATAAATAAATAAAGTTAAATAAAATAATTCTTAAAAAAAAAGAATATCTGGGTCCAGTTCCAGCTTTATGAAGGTTTTCCTGGGGGATCTCAGGAGTCCCTTCCTTTCTCCGAGGTTCAGGCTTCTCTACACAGTGAGAAAGTTGGGTTCATGATCCCACACGTGCCTTCCAATGCCAATATTCTAGAACCCTGAGGCAACAGAGTGGGCTAGAGCCATGAGTGGCAGTAGACCAAGGACTGGAGAAGGTGAGGGAAATGCACCCCCATAGGAAGCGAGGGTGGCACAGAGCAGAAGTCAGCGACAGGCTGGTGTCCCCGCAGTGTTACTCCCGGCTCCGTCCTCTGCAGCTGCGGCGCCTCTCCCTGACTGCTCCGGGCAGGCTTGCCCTCTCCACCCTGGGTACCATACTGCCTCCTAGCCTTGGTGGGGAGGAAGGAAACAGATGTGGTAGAATTCACATTAGGGTGGAAGTCGGAGAAGGAGACCTAGCCCCAGATCTGACTCTGAATCACTATGTGACCCTTCTGGGCCTCAGTGTCCCCACTGGCAGCAACAGATGGCCCCGAAGGTCTCCCAGATGGGAGATGGTGCAAGGTGTGTCAGGGTAAGTGGTGCCCAGCCCCAGTGAGGGAGTATAACTGCTACAGTGGGAAGGAGTAAGGGGACAAGATGGGCTCCAGGAAATGAGGAGTTCTGGGATCCCCTCACCAAGAGCCAAACCCAACGTATCATCCTGAGAAACCTCACTTTTTTTTTTTAAGAATTGTTTATTTAATTTTACTTAATATTATTATTTTTTAATTTAAAGATTGTTTTATTTAAATTTATTTATTTATTTATTTTAATTTGACTAGAGAGGGACAGAGAGAGAGAGAGAGGGAAAGTGAGAAAGCAAGCTGCCAGGTCTGGGACTCAAACTGTGGTCGGCCATGTGGGAGTCCAGTGCTCTTAACCACCCCACCACCTGCCGGCCCCAATATTTTTTTTTTTTTTTTAATTTGACCAGAGAGACACAGAGAGAGTGAGAGAGGAAGTGATAAAGCAAATCACCAGGTCCAGGACTTGAACCATGGTTGGCCATGTGAGAGTCCAGCACCATGCCACCTGCTGGCCATGAGAAACCTCACTCTAAAGCCACAGAGAAGTCTGGAGAGCCACCTGACCAGCAGCAGAGAAAGGCATACTTGGGGGCGTTTTAGAAGGAATCTCTGTTCTCCTATGCAATGAAAGAGACAGCCACACAAATTCCCAAACGCCTTCCTCTTGCAGTGTGTTAGAACTGGCAGAGCATTAAGTATCACGCTCACTTTAAATACACTCAATATGTAGACTTCTTTAATGTCTGAATACAGAAGGCAAGCAATCTACTGAGAAAACCCAAAGCAGTCTACAGCCATACCACCCTGAACGCACCTGATCTTGTCTGATCTCGGTAGCTAAGCTGGGTGGGGCCTGGTTAGTACTTGGATGATGAAAACCTAAAGCCTAAATTCATGCTTTCCAAGGTACTATGACATGTCCCAACAGCAGCTCCTTCTGGTAAAGTGAGATATTACAACCCAGCTCTATTAGAAAAAGAACCTACATAACAGGACCTACATATGAGCTAAGTTTGAAAACTGTCAAGTCAGAGTCCCAGAACTGGGTGAAGTATCTATGGCCTGGAAAAATCCAAAGTACAGTTGCCAAAAGAGGGCATATCTGCAGTTTCTAGGAAGTCCTATGGAGAAAGAACTTGTCTACCAACCTTCCAGCAGGAGGGTAACGCTCCCAGCAGACCCAACATGGCTGGGAGCCATGAAACCTCTGGCCTGCCACTGGGCTGGTGGTTTCAGCCCCCCTTCTTCATCTAGGCATTCAATTCAGGTATTTTGGATTTTTTTTTTCAAATAAAGGTCTGTTTTTAAGTATGTAGTGTAAGTCGGTGTTAACGACATAACCAAGCCATGTCACATATCAGTGGTTTTACACCAAGACATATTGTGCCACATCTGTTCACATAATGTGGTGCAAAATGGAAAATAAAGGCTCTTTTAGCCCTCGGGGCTGCCCCCACTCATCCACCCCCACTTACACTATTCCAGACTCCTCTTGTCCAGTCCTAAGCTGCCCTTTCAGCCGCTGCCCGTTCCATGCATCTGGCAGGCAGCACCCTCTAACCAGGAGTCTACCCCTATGCCACACTGACTTCTGAAGGGTGTTGTATCTGACTCCATCTCCTCAAAGGACTGTGCACTCCTGCCTCATGGGTCAGTGGGAATCAGCCCTGCCCCCTTGCTGAGAGTGTAACAAGCAGGAAGGTCTCTTACCTGTGGGTCAGAGCCCACCAACGACCTGGCACACCTGAGAAGTGCAGGCTGCAGGATTCCTCCCTGTGGGGCTCATGGGCATCTTCTCCTTCTTTCCGGACTCAGAAGAACAGCCTGGGTCAGGACAAACTGTAGGACAAATGGTCGCCAAGACAGCTTCAACTGCATAGAGACAGAGAGGGGGAGTGGGTAAGAAGGGATGCAGATGGCCTCCTGAGCCGTTTCCCCCTTAGAAGATCCCATCTGCCAGAGCCTCTGGGTATCAGTCATGTGTGCACTTAACTGCATGTAAGTTATCCCTCAATAATGACACAGAAAGGCTAGGAACTTCCTGAGCCACACTGTGAACTGACACGTGGAAGCACGTGCTGGGAGCAGAGAGTGAGGGAGACACCTCAGCGGAACTGCAGAGCATGGAGAAGAGTAAGACCATGGTCACCGTGACCAGCTCCAGCTCTCGCCACTCTGCTCTAGCCCAGGTACTGGGGTGGGGCTGAGGGATCGCCTCTGGGGCTGCAGCCCTGGAAGCTCTGGACCAGCAGGTCAGGAGGAAATGAAAGCATGTTGCAACCAACATTCCTTCAGCTCCCCCGGACTTCCAGGATGAAGAGAGATAAACAACTGAGGCTGGGATGGCTAGGCATGGACCCTTGGGCAAGTTCACTAGAAATGCCCTGTTCCAAACTGGGGTCTCTTCCTAGCACCTCCCCAACTCCAGGGCAACTACTGCTTGGGAACAGAGGAGACTAGATACCAGACAAGGCCAAGTCGGTGGTGACTCAGGAGGAAATGAAGTCCGACAGCAGAAGCCCTAGGCCCGGTGCCCGGCTCTGTGGATGCTGCAGTAAGTGTGAGACCCTGGGCTAGTCAGTTAACAAAGCTGAGGGTCCCCATCTGCCCAGGTTAGACCATCCGTTCATCCTCCTTCACTCATTGCAACAACACAAGGAGCGGTAAAGCAGCAGCGTTTGTGCTAAGGATATTCCAGGAAGCGTCTCACCGCATCCTCATTCTTCGTTCACTGTGTTGAGGCACTTTATCCCCATTTTACTGATAGGGAAGTTGAGGCTGAAAAGCAGAGTCAGTCATCCTCCCAGGGTCACACAGCTCTGATATGGTCAAAGCCCCAACCCATGCATGACGCCACTATTCTCTGTCTTGGTGACTGACTTCAGGACAGATGGAAAGTGCCTTCGGGTGGGGATGCGGTGACCAGAGGAGGTAGCAGCTTCAAGACTAGGGGGATTCTGGGAGCAAAGAGCTTTGAAGGCACTTGGCAAGGGGTTGGGCTCTGCCGCATTGCCCAGCTGGAGGCGAGGTGACCCTCTGGAGGGCCTGGCAAGAGCCAGGAAGGCCCCAGGGTCTGCCTGCCACACCCTCACCCCTAGGCACTCAGGCTGGGAGTGTTGAGAGGTGAAGGGGAACCTGTCGAGGAAGTGTGTGTGTGTGTGTGTGCGTGTGTGTGTGTGTGTGTGTGTGTGTGTGTGTGTGCATGTGCACGCAAATAGACGAGTGAGTGGCATGTAATTACCTAAAATTGTTGGTTAGAAGCGGATGTAAATAACCAAAAAATATGTGAGGAAGTAGGGGGAATGCTCATCAATTAGAGCTAATTACTTAACAGCTAATTCAAATAATAATGGACTGTATTTGAATATGCTAATGAGACTGAACCTGTCTTGGAAAAGGTAATTGAAATAAAAATAGGAGGAGGCTTCCAGGCTGAGACTACAACTCAGGGACCAGGTCCACATCCCTTCCCTACAGACCTCTGCCAAGTGGGTCCCCTGCCTGGAGTCGCCTGTCCCCTGCTGTCCATGCAGCCAACACCTGCTGCCTTTCCTTGCTCCTGCTCACAGACACCGTCAGCTCCAGGGCTGCCCACGTGTCCTTGGCTCTAAGGATAGGTGCTAGGACACAGGGCATTTGTCCATCAGCGCCAGCAGCAGTGCAGCCCCAGGAGAGACAGGAATTCATGCTTGTTGAGTGCTTACTGAATACTAGCCAAGATGTGCAAAGAGTACCCTATCAGGAACCAGCAGTTAGCGTAATGGCTCCCACGTAGTCAACCGCAGTTTGCGTCCCGGACCCGGTGGCTTAAAACTCACACCAGGTGCGTGTGTGTGCATGCCCAAGATCCCAAGAGGAGAATGGAGGAGAAGGGATTGCGGCATGACCATCCCCCCTGGGGGTGATTTCTCGCTTTCTGTCTCTATGTCTCTGTCTGTCTGGCGAGCGCACGCGCCCTATAGCGAAAAACCTCTCAAAAAAAAAAAAAAAAAAAAGAGTTCTCTACCACAGGGGAAACATTGTTCAGAGGACCCTGCGTGGTGCACCTGTGGTCACTGGCTATAGGGTTAGGGGTAGTCCCTGGATTTTCAGCTGCTCCCAGACTTCCCAGCAAAACTGTCCAGAGGTGGAACAGTGAACTCCCCAAACCCCCACACCTGGTGAGCAGAGGCTGGGCCCCCCACGGGGCAGTGCCAGAGTGACCTCTGGGAGGGAGTGCTGTGGGCCCAAGTCAGGGCACTTACACTGGAGTTTTAGACTCTCCATTAGCATCACCCTCAGACTATGAGTGCACATGCACACACATGCACACGCATGTTCACACTCTCCACGAAGGCCCACTTAGCCACACCCAGGCTCAGGCACCCAACAGACCTGCCCTGGCCCACCCTGAGCTTTAACCCAGCGTCCTGCATCTGCTGGCACACGGTCCCACAGAGCTGAACACAAGGCCGGGCACAGAGGCTGCGCGTACCTCTGAGGCCTCCACTATATACTCAGTGGACAGCAGAGTACGAACAGTCGGAACACAGTGGACTATACTCTCAGGAAGCAGCCAGTCTGGCGGGTGGCCTCTCTGGGGCTATGCTCTTTACAGGAATAAAGGTGATTAAACAGCTTTAAGATGGCCCTTGTACCGGCTGCTGCTAGAAATCCGTGCACCTGAACAGCCAGCATCCATAACAAACGTGGGCCCTGCTCTGGATCTAGCCGGCTCAAAGCTGGAGATCTGAAACAGCAGCCGCTGGCCCCGGGGCTGCGCTGGGAAGGCAGGCTGCATGCCTGGATTTGCATTTCGAGAGAGCTGGAGTGTCTTATGCTGGAGCAGCTTCACAGGAGACTTGCAGGGAGTCACGGGGCTGCTGGGTCTTGAAAAGAGGGTTCCTGTCCTGCCCATGTGGCATGGGGCAGCACCTAAGGGGAATCAGGTTATGCTGGCATCTGGTCACCACTCATTGGTGTGACCTTGACAAGCCCTGGAAACGCCGTGCCTCAGTTTCTCCCCCATGTAGAATGGGGATAACAGTGGCCATCTCTTGCTGGGGGATGGGGAGCAGGGTCACACCCAGTCCTAACCAGAACCACAGACCCGAGAGATTCAGAGCCCACCTGGGCTAGAGGAATCAAAGCTAACCTGCCATGAAAAATACACACGCAGTTCTATGATAGTTGGGAGTTCATCAGGACCCCCCCCCCAGACTATTCAGTCCCTATTTTACATACAGGGAATGCACCTGCACAGGAATTTTTCATGTGGGAAACAAGCCTAAATCCATCAACCAAATTGCCATGGGGCCAGATAGCCCTGGGCCCAGACAACAGCCCTAGAAAGCTAGCAGATCCCATTTCCCGGATGTGTAAACTGAGGATCTGAGAAGCCAGCTCACACCATCCAGGGTGGGGGTGGTGGCTGGCAGGGATGAGAGGCCTCCCTCTAAGGTGCCCACTGTGCGTACAGTCAGGAAGGCGGACTCTCACCATGACCCTAGGGTGGGCAGTGATGCAGGAGTCCAGAAGCAACACCCAGACTTTGCTCCCCTGAGATCCCTGGAGGGGCACCCCCAATCTTCTTCCTCCTTCCAGGATGGGGAACAACTCATCAACTTGCAAATGTCCGGGTGAGAAGGGTGGGAAAAAAGAAAGCTCCCAAACTTGACATTTGCATTTCAAACACTTATATCAGCAAAACAAATAACAGTAATTATACCATTTGCATATTTTGTGCAATGATTGTTTGGCGAGGTGGGGAGGAGGGGCGACTGCTGATGCCAGCAGCTCGGCCTGTCGTGCAGCTGTGCCACCCCACCCGCAGTCTCTGCGGCCCAGTGGTCCAGGGCCCCAGGCCCGGCTCCCAGGACTCAGCTTCCACCCTGCCCACGCTGTAGGTACCCCCTCTCCCCGCTGACCTGCCACCCGCTCCTCCAGGCTCTGTCCTTCAACCACTCCCATCCTTTCGGTCTCCACCCCCACATTCATCCTCCACCCTACAGGTCCCCATGGCCTTAGCACTTGCTGTGTCCCCTGCCTGGAACCTCTCCCAGATCTTCCCTCATTCACAGCCCATCTCCGGTGTCACCTCCACCATTCCAATGGGGATGAGCAGGCTGCCCTCTGCCCAGCCAAGAACTCCACCAGGAACTGAGCTGACCTTGAACTCTGGCACCCAGGACTAATCCTCAGAATGGGCCCACCCAGCCTGCCACTTGGGACACAGTGGCCACCAGCACCTGGGAACTCAAGTCCCCACCTTCCACTGTGCACTGGACACAGGCTGGGGAGAGGGAGGGGTGCCCAAGCCTTATATTGACCTTGCAGAGGGGGTTTGATGGGATCCTCCAACTTAGAGGTGCTGGCCAAGAGGGTTTTAGGGGGTGAGGGGGTGGTACTGGCCGGCAGGTCTGGGCAGGTGGGTGGACAGGCTGATCTGTGCTCCCTACCTTACCCACCCTAGGATCCTGAGCGAAAGTCCCAGGTGCTGTGGTGGGTGGAGCCTCCCCCACCATTCTAGGGAGGGGTGGAGCCCAGACCTGGGGACCACACCTGCCTCTGACCCCTCTTCTCCCCCCCAGCCCACTACCCCCACCACCTGCCTTCTCTGTACACACAGCACCCGGGGACTCGGCTGAGGTGCACGGAGCCCCCCTCCTGCCCTTGCCAGGCTCCTAACACAATAAAGGCCGGTGTGTGGGGCTGCAAGAACTGGGTGTGTACGCGCCCCACACGGAGGGCTTGTTCTGGGCTGGGTGGGCTCCACAGCCTCCCCCAGAGGGCCCCAAGCAGGCCCTGAAGAAGATATAAATGCCCAAGAGAAAGCCACAGACACTTCCTTAGGAATTTAGAGATGAGCCACAGGGCAGAGAGGGGCCATGGAGTGCACCGGAGGCCCAGAGGTGGGGGGCAGTCTGCCGGGGAGAGACCTAGACATGGTGGGAACAGGAGATGAACCCAGTCTTCACAGGGCACACTCTGCCCATCAGATGTGTACACTATATGTGTGTGCGCGTGTGTGTGTGACTCTGAGTATAGCTATATGTGACTGTGAGTGGCTGTGTGTGTCTCTCCATGGTCTGTGCCCATGTCTGTGTGTGTGTGTGTGTGTGTGTGTGTGTGTGTGTGTGTGTGTATAAAGATTCTGTGTGGGAACCAGCGGTTAGCGTAATGGCTATGTCGCTGGACTCCCACGTAGTCGACCGTGATTCGCATCCCGAACCCGGTGACTTAAAACTCACGCCGGGTGCGTGTGTGTGCGTGCCCAAGATCCCGAGAGGAGAATGGAGGAGAAGGGATTGCGGCGTGACCATCCCCCCTGGGGGTTGATTTCTTGCTTTCTGTCTCTATGTCTTTGCCTGTCTGGTGAGCGCACGCGCCCTATAGCGAAAACCTCTCATAAAACAAACAAACAAACAAAAAAAAGAACAAGATTCTCTGTGTGTGTGTGTGTGTGTGTGTGTGTGTGACTCTGAGTACGGCTGTGTGACTGTGTGGCCGTATGAGTTTATGTCTCTCTCCATGATTTGTGTCCATGTCTGTCTCTGTGTGCATACAGACTGTGTGTGTGTGTATGTGTGTGTGTGCACGCACACACGGATCGCAGGTTTCTCTAGGCAATATCAGTCCACCCGCAAGGCTCAGGAACCTAGGGATTAGGGCTCTGCCCATTCCCCCCACCCACAAACCAGACCAGGGCTGAGAAGGGGGCAACATTTCCCCATCAGAACTGGGAGATGGAGGGGCCTCCCACCTCCCGCTCTGCTCCCACACCCCTCTTCCCCGTCAGGGCAGGGCCAGGCCCACCATGCAGGCCCACCTGCTCTGTGCAGGCCCACTCACTTGAATGCTCATATAAAAGACAACAACAGTGATTTGGCATTGCTGGAGGACTCCCTAAATGCCATGCACCTACGTAGGTTGTCTTGAGTCATTTCCTAAGCCCCATGAGATGGGAACTACAAAATTAATATCCTTGTTTTCAGATGAAGAAACTGAGGCTGAGAGAAGTAATACCACATGCCCAAGGTCACATCGAAGCACGACGATTTGTACTGGGCTGCCTGACCCCTTGCTTTTTGCAAGACACACCCCCAACACACATGCTCTCAGTGACAGCCCTTACCGGGAGAGATGTCATTAGATGTTATTAGCACCCCCATTTAGAAGCTGAGGAAACTGAGTCTAAACCACATTCAGAGATTTGCCAAGGTCGCACAGGACGTTGTCAAGCCAGGCTAAGCGTGCTTTGCTTTTTACAAACTCTGGCAGAGGCAGCAACCAGGGCTGTCCCAACGGTAATGGAAAGGGCTCCACAATCCCAGCACCAGCTGCACGAGAAGCCACCTCCCTCCTTCCTTTAAGTTCACTGCTTAGGAAGCCAGAGCCCAGAGACTCGGAGGTGCAAAGGAGGCTCCTACCCCTGGTAAACTGCTAGCAGTAATTAACTCCTCACTTCACACCCCAAAACCCCACAAATTCCGGATGGAGTTAACAGTTAAATGTGAAATATTAAGCCATAAAAAAAGCTGGATGAAAACAGAATTCGGTACTTATCAGTCCTCAGGAGACATGCTTTCCAAGCTCAGAAGGAATAGGATAAATTGTGAAAGAAAAGAGGGGTAGATTTGACCAAAGAAAAATAAGAAAAGGAATATAAAAAGTAACAAAAATTAAAAGCTGCACAGCAGAGACGGAAAAATGTTTGTGGCAAATGTGATAGAGAAATGATAATTATCTTCATTATGTAAAGAACTCATTCAAATCAATTAGGAAAACACCAACAGCATATAAGCAAATGGGCAGAGGTGCAAATACAAAAGAGAAAATGCAGGTGGTTAAGAAATACATGGGACAATGCTCAACCTCTCGCATAATCAGGGAAATGCAAATTTACAAAAGTACGAGACACCTTTGGGCTTATCAAATAAGCAATGATCTAAAACAAAACAAACACAAAATCATTCTAAAGAATGCCTAATGCAGTGCGGTGCTGGGATGGTTATGATGAAACTGGCATAATCCTTTTGGAAAGTCAACGGGCAAAACAAATCCAAAGTTCTTAGAATGCATATAACTTACACCTGACGACATAATGGTGAAACCGAAACTTTTCCTTTGAGCTCAAGATCAAAACAAGGATACTTGGGACCAGCAGTTAGCGTAATGGCTATGTCGCTGGACTACCACGTAGTCAACCGCGGTTCGAGTCCCAGACCCGGTGGCTTAAACTCATGCAGGGTGCATGTGCGTGCGTGCCCAAGATCCTGAGAGGAGAAAGGAGGAGAAGGGATTGTGGCATGGCCATCCCCCCAGGGGGGTGATTTCTCGCTTTCTGTCTCTCTGTCTCTCTCTGTCTGTCTGGCGAGCGCATGTGCCCTATAGCAAAAACCTCTCCAAAAAAAAAAAATAAAAAAACAAGGATACTCACTACCACCTGTCCTACTCAACACTGTCCCGCCAGTCTTGGCCACTGCAGAAAAGCAAAAATGAATAAATAGAAAGGATAAGATTGAGAAAGGAAGAAACCACCCCCTAGTTATTCTCAGATGATCGTGTCCATAAAAAAGCCAAAAGAATGCACAAATTACAAAAATTAATATTGGCTCATTGGGAAAGTCATGATGTATTTTTCTATGCAAAAATGCATCATGACTTTCCCAACGACCTAATAAAAACTTTAAGCATGCTAGATACAAAATTTCTATAATGTATATTGGATTTGTATGCATCTGCAATGAATAGAAAATGAACATTTCTGAAAAGTTAACACTTGGGGCCAGCAGGTGGTGTGGTGGTTAAAGTGTAGAATTCCCACATGGCCAACCATGGTTCAAGTTCAGGACACGGAAGCTTGAAAATCACGCCAGGCATGTGTGTGTGGGTGCCCAAAATCCCGAGAGGATAATGGAGTAGAAGGGATTATACCATGGCCATCTCCCTTGGAGGTGATTTCTCACTTTCCTTCTCTCTGTCTCACTCCAGTGAGTGCATGCACCCTATGACAAAACAAATAAACAAAAGAAGTCCATACTTGTGTTGGCTCCATGGCCTGGAGGTTAAAGCATTCTGATTCCATATAGCTAACTCTGTGGTTTAATCCCAGACCCAGCGAGCTGAGAAATGTTGGGCTCACATACATGCTTACCCAAAATCCTGAAAAGAGGGAGAAATGGAGGAGAAGGGATTGCCGCATGACCATCCTCCATGGGCGGGGTGGGGGGGGCTTTCTCATGTTTCCTCTCTCTCTCTCGCTCTCTCTCTCTCTCTCTCATGCTCTCTCTCTCTCTCTCTTGCTCTCTCTCTCTCTGATGAGCACACATGCCCTCTGGCAATGAAGGGAAAAAAGTCAAAATGGATCTAAAAATTCACTGCAATCCCAATCAAAATCCCAGTGGATTTTTTTTTCCTTATTGTGGAAATTGACAAGCTAATTCTAAAATGTATATGGAAGGACAAAGGGCCTTAAAAATGAAAAGAACAAGGTTGAGTGGGAGCCTTACTCTGCCAGATAATTATAACTTATTTAAAGGCTATGTTAGCTGAGATAATGTGGTAATCGCACACAATTATATAAATGAACCCATGGAACCAAATCCAGAAAATCCAGAAACTGACCAATGAATCCACCTTGCTATGACAGGGATGGCACAGCAAGTCAACAGGGACAGGAGGGACTTCTCAATAAATGAAACATTCACAAGGGGGAAAAATGAAATTGAACCCCTGCTTCACGTCACATATGAAATCAATTCTGGGTTGATTACAGACCTAAATGGGAAAAGAAGAACTATATATTTTAGAAGATGAAAATGGAAAAAATAAATTGATGACATGAGGCAGGGAAAGATTTCTTCCCACCCGTGTGAGAATATATTAATAGATATTACTACATAAGAATGAATAATTCTTAATCTTAAAAATGTGCTATAAAAAGAACAAAAACACAAGCCACCACATGTTAGAACACAGCTATATTCCATCTATTCTGAGAGAATGCTATCTCATTCAAAATCCATAAAGAACTGTCACAAATGGGCTGGCCGGTGGCATGGTGGTTAAGGTGGTGGACTCCCACATCGCTGACCATGGTTCAAATCCTGGACCTGATGGCTTGCTTTCTCACTTTCTTTGTCTCCCTCAGATCAATTTTTTAGAATAATTAATGAATTAGTTAATTCTTTAAAAAGAAAAGAACTCTCATAAATTACTAAGGAAAATACAGACACCTTAGTAATAAAAATGGGCAGACGTCCTGAAAAGCATTTCACAGATAAAGACATCAGAATGGCAAAAATAATCCATGCTAGATGCAAAACTTTATTATTCATGGGACCAGCAGTTAGCATAATGGCTGTGTTGCTGGATTCCCACATCGTCGACCACGGTTCAAGTCCCAAACCCAGTGGCTTAAACTCATGCGGGATACGTGTGCGTGTGTGCCCAAGATCCTGAGAGGAGAATGGAGGAGAAGGGATTGCAGCGTGGCCCTCCCCCCTAGGGGGTGATTTCTCGCTTTCTATCTCTCTGTCTCACTCTGTCTGTCTGGCAAGCGCACGTGCCCTATAGCAAAAAAAAAAAAAAAAAACAACAAAAAACAAAACAAAACAAAAAAAAAACCCTCTCCAAAAAAAGAAAAAAAACTTTATTGTTCATTAGGAAAATTCAAATTACAACTTGATACAATACCAGTACACACCCACTGGATGGAAAAGCTTCGAAAGTTGCATAATGTCCCATGTCGGGGAAGGATGATATGGAGCCACAGGAACTCTCACCCGCTGTTCTGAGGGCACAGAGTTTGACCACAATCTGGTATTAACCTGTGCAACTGCTCTCCTGGGTGTCAACTTAGGGGGACTGCTGGACATGGGAAACAGGAGACTTCCAAGGGAGCTCATCACAGCCCCAAAATGGAAACCAGCCAGGACCTGGTTCCACAGGGAAACGCGCCCCGGCACGCACGATGAACACATACCTCTCCCCCAATATTGTTGACAAAAAGGGCAGAAAGACTATGAGAGTGATGACGTGTGTAAAGTTCGGAAACTAACGAACCCGCAATATATGGCAGAGGGCTGCTGGCTGCTCCATTCAGGAACCAGGAGGCGCACCTGAGGGCTCCAGGGGCTGCTGGTGCTCTGCCTTAACCTGGACAGTGCTCACACAGGATTCATTCACACAACTATTCTTTCCCTTGTTCACACGTTTTGCACTTTTCTGTACATGCCGTATATCACATCTCGCCATCTATGAAACCATCCAGGTGGGAGGAGGTATGCCCTTGAGCCAACAGTCTATCCAGAAACTGTGTCATAAGGAAACGATCCCCCCCAGAGGAAAAAAAAAAACTGTATGGCCAAAGATTGCCATTGCCACTTAAGATAGAAGAGAAAGAACTGGAAACAGCCTAAGTGCTCACTAATGAGGGAATGACTAAATCAATTGCAGCACGCCCTTATTATTGGATAGTGTATCATCTTCTAATAACATTAATGAACATTTCACAACTTGGAAAATGCTCAAGATCAGTGAACAATCAGACCTAACAAGTCCATTCCCCAAATGGACAGGCGTATAAACATATGTCCACAAAAGGCATGTACAAAGATGTCTTTAGTAACACTATTCGTAGTAGCCTGAACGGGAAACAGCCTGAATGCCCATGATGGGAGAAGGCATAAATAAGCAAAGGTATAGTCTTCCCTGGGAATACTATGCAGCAACGAAGATGAAGGAAACCCCATTACATCTAGTGATGACAAGGGTGAATAAATCCTACAAATAAAATGAACAGGGGAAGAAGCCAGACACAGGAGTGTTTAAAGTTTGTTCAGTGTGCACACACAGACAAGATTCATCAATGCTGTCAGGGCAGTGGTTACCCTTGCGGGAGTTGGGGGTGGGGCATAATGACCTAGGAAGACCATGAGAGCTTTCTAAGTAAGGGCTTGTCTTGTTCTATTTCTTTTCTTGGGTGTTGACTATACCTTAATGAAAAATCCATTAAGTTGTATACTTAAAATTTGCAAACTTTTCTGCAATATATTTCCACTTAAAGTTATATTTCAATTTTCTTTAAAAAATTAAGGGTGATACCAATCCTGAAACAAACCCTGATTAATCCTCAAGAGAAGAAAAAGACCAGAAGGAAACACTCTAAAATGCTGGCAAGCTTATCTTTGAATGGGGGGGGGGGCATCGTTTTCTTCTCCTTTCAGTATTTTCCTAATTTTCAAACACACACACACACACATGTATATTGCTTTTTCAATTAAAAAGAGAAATAACATGCTATCATATATATTTAAATGTCAAGCAAACAAAAGAAAGAAAGAAAGAAAGAAAGAAAGAAAGAAAGAAAGAAAGAAAGAATAAATGGTGTTTGTACTAATTAGTATTTTGTGATCCAGGATGGCACGGTGCATTTGATGTTGTGGAAATAACATTGCTGGTGCTAACAATGGCTGGGACCCCTCACCCCATCTCTTCACCACTGCGTCCAAACAGTCATTCCTCACCCGCCAGGAAGCTGATGTGCTAATTTGCTTAGCAAAGTCAGAGAGAGCTCTGAGGATGCAACGCAGGAAAAGAAAATTGCAGCAAAAGGGAGGGAGGAATATTCAGAAGGCATTAACCTGACGAATTGTATATAAGAGCTGTAAATTTGATAAGTGCTTATTAGAAATATGAAAATGAGGCTGGTTTGCCTGAAATGAGGGCTGAGGTTCCCTTGGACTCTAATTGGCTAAAAATTTGGTAAGATATTCAAATGTAGGCACAACATCAAAAAAAAAAAAAAATCTAGACAGACGCAAAGTATCCAGAAGAGACTGTAACCATTGTATCAGGCACATTTGAAAATTCTCATTAGAAAGAGAAAAAGGAAGGTACATTCCCTGCACTCTCCTGCCCTCTGCAAGCTGGCTCTTGCGGCACTCCAGGCCAGCTCTTGCAGAAAGCCTCAGCCCCAACCCAGTGTCCTGCAGCCCAGGGGCCAGTTTCTCTTCGTTCTTCCCACAGCATCAATGCTGGTCTCCATCCTAGCCCTGCTGATGGTGACAATGATAGTGATGACTGGAGTGCAAGTTTATGGAGCACTTAGGACATCCCAGGCCTTATTTCTCACTCGTCTTCACTTTAACACTCATCATCTCAGAGGTGTCTTTAGACCCATACTGCAGGCCGGGAAACTGAGGAGCAGTGAGCCATTGCCCACGATAAGTATTCATCACCTGCTCTGTGCCCGGTTGACCAGACTGCCTCCCTGTGGGACTGAGGCATTTGGAGGAGGAAGGCTCCTAGGTTCGTTTTGCGTCCCTGTTTCCAGCTCACCGAACATCTGTTCAGTGAATCTGCTGAATGATGACGAATGCCTTTACATGCTCAGGACAGACAACATTGATAAAAGTGAAAAAGGAGACTCAGTCCCAGAAGGCTGGGATGGGGGCGGGAGGCAGAGACCGTGGTTGAAAAGGGTCTGAAACCCTATGGGAGTGGTCCTTCACTGGGCACTGAGCTGTCACGGTGACACCCCTGGGGAGACAGATGTGGTTGGTTGGGAAGGGGCTGCAGTGCCCTGCAGTTCTGGGATCCTCAGGCTTCTCAGGCAGGAGGACAGTCCCACAGGCTTCATGAACAAGGGTCAGATTCCCACAGTGCCCAGGCTGGCTGGGCCACACTGCAGATCCTCCACGTGCATCTCAGTCATGGCAAGGTGCATCTGGAGACATTTCCTGGAAGAACACAAAATGAAGTTCGGGGCACGTGTGGGCCTGACGCCCTTCTGTAGTACCTGACTGCGTTTTAAATTCCGCAGGAATGAAGGAAGGCTTAATCGTCCCAGATATACAGGAAGCAGCCAGGGCCAGGGAAACGAGGGCCTGGCATAGTCTCCTGCCTCCACGGGACAGAGAGATGGTTTTTTTTTTCCTTTGGATTAATCTTAAGTTAGTTCAAATGAGATTAAGGAAAAAAAAAAAAAAAACTCTGTAGGTTTCAATGGCCCCAGCATCCAGGGTCACCTGACAGAATGGTCTCAAATAGTCTATGGGGTGAGGTTGCAGCCAGCAGCCTTCAGAGCCTTGAAGTTTGACAAAGAGCAGTTATGCCAGCCAGGCACAGCTATGGTGATGGTGACGTGTTAGGTCCAAGCCTCATGATTCAGTCTTTACTCCTGAGGGACTCTGCGCCTGGGTAGGTAGGTGTCTAGGTGCTGGAGGAGCTAAACCCTTCAAGGAAGCAGTTTCTTATCTCAGAGCGTCAGAGGGAATGCTCAGGACCCATTTCTAGTGGCACAAGCACGTGCCTACTGGGTGACTGATAGACCAGAGCTTTATCTTTCTAGGAGCCCTGACAGAAGCCAGGAATCCCCTCCTCAGCCTCTCACCCCACTCCTCCCTCCAGCCTCCTCCTCCAGTCCTTGGTGACGTCACTACTGTTGCCATGGGAACCCTGCCAACTGAGCAGATGACTTCACAAGAGGATGGGGAGGGGCTGGGCTGGCCTGGGTCTTGCAGCAAAGGTCTTTGATAATTAGCCAAAAGGCAAAGGGAAGCAGGGAGCCTGGCAGGGAGGCTGAGCTGGTTATAAGGTGATGGAATTTCTCCTCATCCCCTGCGTGGCCACGGGCCTCCCTGGACTGGAAATTAGAAATGGGGGCGGGAGTTCCTTCCCTTCTAGACAGAGATGGAAGGACTGGAGGGTGAGGGGCCGTGTCTGCCCAGATCCGAGTGGGCCCATTGTTGAGTTACTTCAAGCCTTCATTTCCCTTTCCAAAAAGTGGGTTCAAGACCACAAACTAAGGGCTCCTTGATGAATCTGTAGCCCTGAGGAGTGTTCGACTCCTACTGCTGGCACTTGGCCAGGCCAGGCAGGGCTGTGCTGCTTATCCTGCATGAATCATGGCCATATGGGGGCTTCTGGAACATTACCACCTAGCCCCACTTGCAGTGGGTGGATGGCATTTGTTGTGGGAGAGGAAGTACTTTTACCTCTTCCTGGAGCTTCCACCTAGGGGCCCTGACTGGCTTTGCCTCCTCTGGGCCCAACACGTGTGACCCTCGTCATTATCCATGGGGATCTCCCAGACACCTGCTCTGTACCTTGCTAGCACACACTGTGGAGGTGTGCAGGAGGGGGGTGTGGGACACACTCAGAGGACAAGCACACACATGCCGACGTGCACGTCTGTGTGTGTTCACGTTGTGCCTGGGCACCCCCAGAGGTGCTCACGTGACTGAGACACATCTGTGGGAGTGCATGCATCTGTGCAGACCTACATGCATGCGGTGCACACCTGCACATGCAGTGGCTGCGTCCTCACTCCAGGAAGTGCCCCCCAGACTGTACACACTGCGTGGAGCACAGTGCACTCGAGGCAGCCCAGGCCCATGTCATGGTCATGTGTACACAATGCCCAGGCTCGTGGAAATGAGCACTCCGAGCCCCCCTCAGGGGACACTTTGCTCCCCTCATTCCTTGCCCAGCCAGCCTCACCCTCTTCCCCTAACCCTTGGTAAGCTGACTCTGGGTGAATCCACATGGCCATAAATATCTCCAGGACCTGGCTGCCCATCCCCCAAATACCTATGGGAACCCACAGAAGTTCAGAGCAAGGAGTAGCCACATCTACTCAGGAGCCCAGCACCAGAGCACTGGAAGTCTGTCCTACACCCCCCAGGAGGGGCACAGCCATGTTAGCAGGGGAAAACTGGCTGTACTCATTGTACACACAAGACTCAGGCTCAGAGAGCAACAGCCCACCCAGCACGGGGCAGAGCAGGGTGGGGACAGAGGCTGACTCTCGAGGGCAGCACTGCAGTTCCCTACAGGACATGGAGAAAGAGGATGAAGCTCACCCTACCCCACCCAGCCTTCTCTTACTTTCTCTCCTTTTGCCCCACCATACTACAAGGTAGGAATGAACAGGGCTTTCCTAGGTCCCAGGTAAGGAAATAGAAGCCGAGAGAATGAAGGTAAGCTGCCCACAGTGTCAGAGCCCTCAGAAAGTTCCCGAGCTGATGAGGGTTGAGGGGAGGAAGGCAGCCCTGGAGAGCCCCAAGAATCAGTAAACTTTTAGCCCAGCCCTGGCCCTCCACCTTCCACCCAGCCAGCGGCAGCTGCAGCCTGGGCGAGCGGGTCAGCACCGCGCGCTTCCTGTTTACGACTCTGCGTCTAATGTATGCAGTGAAGAGCAGGAGCTGATGTCTCGCCATATTCGGAGTACCATGGCAATGGCTGCCTCTGCTGATTAGCTCCGGTTTTTTCTTGGCTGTCTCTTCCCCAGCTCCACACAGATGCACCCCCTAACACAAGCTCCCCTCCCCAACTCTCAGCCCTCTTTTTATACCCACTCCACCTGCCATGGTGTTCTCCTGGCCCAGGCCAGGAAGAGAGAAGCACCACCCCAGGATGGACAGTGGACACCAGGGCCGGAAGGAGCGGTCCTCACCCCAGCCTGTCTCTACAGCCTCCAGTGGTGCTAACTGGAACCTCCTGGGAGCCCAGCTTTGGCCAGACAGGTTGGACAGAGCTGCCCACGTCCCTGCAATAAGCCCTAAGGGCTCGGGTGTCACTGAAACATGGGGGCAGATGAGGGCTAGCAGCCTGTTTACCTGATCCCTAACAAACACCCTCAGGAAGCTGCCGTGCCTCTTGGTCACTATGTCCCTCAGCTGTCCTTCATAGGAGTTTATGACCAGCCACCATTTCCAAGAATGGAAGTACCTCTTGGCATGGAGACCACTTGCAAGTGAGGCCTAGAATGGGTCACCCAAGGTCATGGAGCCAAAAAGTGGGAGATGCCAGGGGAGTCTGACCAGGGTCCAGTCACAGCCTCCAGGGCTGACCACAGGAGTCCTTGGTGCCCAGCATCCCAGGTACGTGAGCACCATGCACTCAGGGTCGGATGCTTTGGGCTGGGCAGGCAGATGCTGCTGGTCAGGAACGCAGAATCGGCCTTTAAATACCTCAGCGATTTCAAGCCCTGGCATCTCCCTCTTCCCCGGGCTGCCGGAGGCGCCGGGCTGCGCTGCTGAGGCCTAATGAGCTGTGAAGGTCCATTTTTCAAAGTTAAACATTTCCCGGGCTCCAGGGCTCAGTTCTTAGATACAGCTGATGACATCCTAGGTGTGGAGCCAAGACAGCCCCTCGGGGACACTGTCGTCACGCAGGTCTCCACACGCCCGCAGTTCTCACTCCCACCAGATGCCAACGGAAAAACCTACCTGAGTGGTCAACTTGTGGGACACAGAGCCAGGGGTGGATGAGGCCTGAGCAGGCCCATGAGGGAAGAAACCCCAGCCTTGTGCAGCCTTCAGAGGTGCGGGTTCTAACCACCTGCTCCATTTTAACAGAGGAGGAAAGTTGGGAGGGGGGCATAAGCCCCTCAATGTCAGGGGTCACAGGGCCTTATCCAACTCTGAATCCCTCAGAGTCCAGCACAGGGTCAAGCACACAGTAGTTGCCAATGAATATCTTTTGTCAGTAACCCCCTCAGGGCTGCAGCATAGTTAGTGGCAGCCATGGGTGGAAACTCCAGACCCCTGGTTCCTGGATCCTCTACATCAGCCTGGGACAGTTCGAACTGAGGTCTTACCTTTTGGGGTTACTGTCAGCATCTGCAGGGTCACCTGACCCTTAGTTTAGAGATGGCCTCTCTGGGGCATGGTAGGTTGGATCTAGACTCAGTGCAGAGTTTCTTGACGCTAAAAGCTTGGGCAAGCCACTTCTCAGACCTCTACATCTCCAGCTGCCACTTGTGACATTAGTCTCATGTGCTGAGGGGTTTCTCCACTCCCATTTCTACCAAGCCCCTGACCATTCTGAATCGTCTTTCTATGGTCCTATGGGCATATCTACCCATCATCCATTCACCCACTATCATCATCCATCATCTTTCATTCCACATCCTCTATCATTCAGCCAGCGAGCCCATCCGTCATCCACCCATCTATCCATCCACCCATGCATCCATCCATCGTTCCATCCATACATCCATCCATCCATCCATCATCCATCCACACATCCAATACCTCATCTACCTATGCCTCCCTTCATTTATGAAGCATATGTCAAAAACTCAGTGTGCAAAACCTATGCCAGAGTCCAGGTCCCCAACTCCTGACCTAGTGCCCTCTGCAGGATACTAGCTGTTCAGATGGCTCAGAAGGTACCCATTCTGTCAATGAACTTGCTCTGACCCTGCCTGCTTGGGGAAGAGCTCCTGTTTCCATCTAGGTCTCATGGGGACAACTGAAAAGGGACCATAGGAGCTCCACTGGCCCTGTGTGTGAACTTGGTCAAGACTTTTGTCTCGGGGTGATACTCTGCAGTAATAGGCATGACTACAGGGCCTTCCAAAAGGACCACACCAGAGAAGTTGGCTGGTAAACGGGTATGTGATTGGGGGACGGGATACACTTTCCCCTTGCCACCAATTTCAGTGTCTCAAAAGTCCTTGGTGCACCAGGCCCCAGTTCCCAGCTAAGGTAGAACTAGACCTACCCAGCTGAGCCTCTGCAGATCCCAGAGGAATAGGTCAAAATCTGTAATCCCCAAATTATACCAAACACCCAGAAATATACACATGGTTCCTTAGCAACCTATGACTATAGGACTGCGCTGAGAATCTGTGTCTCCCCCATGTCTCACTCCATCTCTTGGTTCCCTCACATACCCATCTGTGTCACCAGCCTCTGGAAACATCATATGACTGGAATACTGACTAAGAGTCTGTGGAACACTGAAATAATATTTACACATTCACACTTGTAAGCATATGCACATGTAGAGGCCCAGAAAAAAGGTAATGTCACTGTTTAGTTATTAAAACAGAATGAACTATAGATAAACATAAAAACCTAGATGAATGCCCAGGGAACCTTGCTGAGTAAAAAGAAATCCAATTCCAGAAAGTTACATACTGTACGACTTATTTCTACAGCATAGTTGAAATGACGGAATTATGCAAATGGAGAATAGATTAGTGGTAACCAGGAGTCAGAGAAGGGGTAGGATGGGGGAAGTGGGTGTGACCAAAATCCAACAGGAAGGGTCTCTGGGTGGTGGAAATGTTCTGTGTCTGAACAGTGTCACTGTCAGCATCCTAGCTGGGATATTGTATTAGAGTTTTGCAAGATGTTACCACTGGGGGAGTCTGGATAAAGGGTACATAGGATCTCTCAGTATTACTTCTCACAACTGCATGGGACTCTATAATTATCTCAAATTAAAAATTCATTTTTAATTAAATTAAATAATACCATTGAAAATGAATGGCATGTTTTCAATAGGAGATTTAAGATCAACTTGATTAGTATATACAGGAAGAACTGAAACTTAATCTGTCTTATGCCATAGAAAAAAATTAATTCTAGGTAGATTAAAGTAGGTCTAAACATCAAATGTAAACAATAAAACTTCTAGAAGATTACATGGAACAACATCTTCAAGAACTTAGGGTGAAAAGTGATTTCTTTATAAGTTAACAAAAAGCACTAACCATGAAGGATAGCTTGAACTATATTAAAATGAAAATCTTTCATTGAAAGACATGAGTGGAGGACCAGCAGATGGCATAATAGTTACATTACTGGACTCCCATGTAGTTGACCATGGTTCAAGTCCTGGACCCAGTGGCTTGAAACTCATGCTGGGCGCATGTGCATGCATGCCCAAAATCCCAAGAGGAGAATGGAGAAGGGATTGTAACATGGCCATGCCCCCTGGGGAACGATTTCTTGCCTTTGTCTCTCTGTGTCTCCAGGGAGTGCATGTGCCCTATAGAAAAATTTCTAAAAAAAAAGAAAGAAAGAAAGACATGATTGAAAGAGCAAAAAGGCAAACCATGGAGTGGGAGAAGATATTTCCAACATTTGTAATCAAGAAAGGAAGATTTTATTGATATATAAAAAAATAATTCTTTTTTTTTCCAAAAAGAAAGAATTATTTTATTTACTTTTATTTATTTATTTATTTTAATCTGACCAGAGAGGTACAGAGTGAGAGAGAAGAGAGAGAAAAAGAGAAAGTGAGAAAGCAACTCACCAGGTCCAGGACTCGAACTGTGGCTGGCCATGTGGGAGTCCAGTGCCCTTAACCACCATGCTGCCTGTCACCCCCAATATATATAAACTACTTATAAATATATTGGGCTATTAGAAAAGTAATGATACATGTTTGCATAGAAAAACTTAGAAACATAAGTCATGACTTTTCAGATGACCTAATATAAAATAAAGATGGACAACTCAGTAGAAAAATGGGTGAGAGTTTTAAAAAGATACTTCACAAAAGATGATAGCCAAATGGCCAATAAACATATAAAAAGGTGCTTAGTAATAGAGCTAAAATTAAAATAACTGACGATTTCAAGTGCTAACAAAGACTGTTGAACAGTTGAGCCAGCCAGTGGCATGGTGGTTAAGGTAGCTGGATCCCACATGGCTGACAGTACAGTTCGAGTCCTAGACTTGGAGGCTTGAAAAACAGACTTGTGAGGACCAGTGGGTGGCATGGTGGTTTAGGTTCCGGACACTCTCACATGACCGACCTAGTTCGAGTCCCAGACCTGGTGGCTTGCTTTCTCACTTTCTCTCTCTCTCTCTGTATATCTCTCTCTGTCAAATTAAAAATAAATGAATGAATAAATGAAGTTAAATAAATAATTCTTTCCAAAAAAAATAGATTTAAACCATTAAAAAGAAAGAAAGAAAGAAAAATAGGCTGAGAACATGTTTATGTATGCCCCAAATCCCAAGGGAATAAGGGAGGAGAAAGGACTGTGGTATAGCCTCTGATTGGGAAGTGCTTTCTCACTTCCCTTTTCTCTCTCCCTCTTGCTCTTTTTGTCTCTCTGTCATTCTTGGGTGAGTGCATGGGCCTTCTAGCAAATTTTTTTAAAAAGATGTTTAACAATCAGAATTTTCATATACTGCTCATAGTGCAAACCATACAAACACTTTGGGAAATTGGCAATATGTGCTAAAACTGAACATAGACATGACCCATAACCCATTGCTAGGTATTTGTCCAGTAAAAATGAGTGCACCTACCCACCAAAAGGTGAGCACAGGAATGTTCATAGCAGTGTGCTCTGTAATCGTAGAACACTGGAGGCCCAAATGCCCATCTACAGTAGAATGGATAAATGGAATACTATGCAGCATTGAAAATAAGCAATCTTAGCTGCACCACCAGCTCTTACAGATCTCAGATATATTGTGCTGTCAACAGAAACTAACCTCAAAAGATAGCCTATTGGGTGGCTCATTCACATTAAGAAATGCTGATCTGGGGCCAGCAGGTAGTGTAGTGGTTAAGGTGCTGGACTCTCAAGTAACCAACCGCAGTTTGAGCCCCAGACCCAGCAGCTTGAAATGCATGTGGGGTTCTGAAAGAATGGAGAAGGGATTGCGGAGTGGCCATCCCCTCCTCCCGGGCTGTGTCTATGTGTGATTTCTCTCTTTCTGTCTCTCTGGCAAGCGCATGTGCCCAATAGCAAAATCTCTAAAAAAGAAAAGAAAGAAAGAAAGAAAAAGAAATGCTCCTCTATGGGTTACAAACCAGAGAATTGTTTCCCTCCGAGGAGGAATGTGGGTAGCGTTCCTAAGGAGAAGAGATGGGGAACTGCCGAGGTGAAGGTGATGCTTTACTTCCTGTCCAAGCTAGTTCAGATAGGAATTTCAGTTTGAGATACTTCATGGAGCTGCATTTGTTCATTTTTTTCCACTAATATTGCCAGAGGGTGCGTGTGCTCACCAGAGAGAGGAAGCATCCCCCAATGGGGTGTAGTCACACTGCGATCCTTTTCCTCCATTCCTCCATCCCACTAGGACACACACACATGCCTGGAACGTTTTTCAAGCCACTGGGACCAGAACTTGAACCACAGTCGACCATGTGGGATCCCACTGTCTATACATAGCACTCAACTGCTATTCTACAGTGCCGGCCAGACAGGTTTCTTCTTGAAAACTTTTTTTAAAATTATTTATTTATTTAATTCCATTTGTTATTATTTTCTATTTGACCAGACACATATAGAGAGAGAGAAAAGGAAAACAAGAAAGTAAACCACCAGGTCTGGGACTGGAACCACCACTGTCGACCATGTGGGAATCCAGTGTCCTGAACCACCACACCACCTGCCAGCCCTGAAAACTTAATTTTTTTTAAAGAAAACACCATATAATGGGACTTTCAGCATATGAGGGAACTTCAAAGAGCTCATGGAAAAATGGAATAAAATTACAAGTTTATTTCAATGCAAAAAAATTGAAATCCATGCATAGTTTTTTTTCATAATGTACATTTTTCATGAACTTTTTGAAGGTCTCTGTCATAGTGGAAAGGTTGACAAATCCTCTCTCTCAAAAAAAAAAAAAAGTCATAAAATAAGTCAAAATTCTCCCAGGTAGTCATATCAACAAAGGTATTTACTCATGAAAAACTGTTCAAGTTTAGAAAGGATGGGAGGGTCTGGGGTGTTCCTACCTAGAACAGCTCGCATCTCTCCCTCTCCCTGCCCCCAGCTCAGTCATTCCGACAAGGCAGGTCAGGGTAAGCCATGAAAACTGGCAACTTCTCTGCCAGCGGCTGATCTGATTTGGAGCAGAAGACACAAACTCACACTCAGCAGCAGTGTTGTCAGTAATAAGTAGCGATCTCCATGGCAAGTGAATGGGGGACGCCAGCCACTCCTCAAGACTGCAACTGTGATCCTGGCTGGGGCAGCAATAAGCCAGTGGACTAGCTGGAAGTCTGACAGAGAGATACATGAACTGTGGCAGTCATCCAAACGTGTGGTAAGCTATCCACACACGCTCGGCTGATGCGCAGCAGGCACACACAGGGGACAGCACACACCTCTGGCCTACTCAGAGCCTGAAGGCAAATGCAGTAGAGACACAAGAGGGTCTGGCAGAAAGTAAAAGCCAGGGCAGACTTGAAAACCCCCTGAACTCTGCTCCCAGACCCACATGCAGATCTCTCAGGAAAGAGCGGAAGCCCAGCTGGCTCACAAACTTCAACCAATCACTGACTGATCCTAAAGCTATACAGAAATCGAGGTGACCCCTAGGAAGCCAGAATTAAGTTTAAAGGAATATTTTTTAAAAAGAACATAGCCCAAGACCAGCAGTTGATGTAATGGCTATGTTGCTGGACTCTTATGTAGTCGAACGTGGTTTGAGTCCCGGACCCGGTGGCTCAAACTCACCCCGGGCGTGTGTGCATGTGTGCCCAAGATCCGAGAGGAGAATGGAGGAGAAGGGATTGCGGCGTGGCCATCCTCCCGGGGGGTGATTTCTCACTTTCTATCTCTCTGTCTCTTTCTGGTGAACGCATACATCCTATAGCAAAAACCTCTCAAAAAAATTTTAAAAAAAAGAACATGGCCCAGCCATTGTGGCAAAGGCAGCAGGGGCACAGCTACATGTAGAGGCCATATGGAAAGGCTCCTGGTTTGCATCCCAGGTCAGTCTGAATATGCATCTGGGCATGCCTACAGGTGCACCCATGATCCTGGTTGGCTGCAGGACTGGAGAGAGGATCGTGATGTGGAGACTCTTTTAAGATTGCCTGTATGTCTGTCTGTCTCTTTCTTTCCTCCCCTCTCTCTGACATGAAATAATTAAACTTGAAAAAAAGAAAGGAAAATATACAGGAACTTCAGTGATCATAATAGGTCATCAGGAAAGTCATGACATATTTTTCTACTTTTTTAATGCAAAAATGCATCATGACTTTCCCAAAGATCCAATATACCAGGAACAAATGGATTTCATTGCTTTAATCCAAGAAAGTTACTGAGCAAACAAAACTCCCAGCAACATTAGCTGGGGTAAAAATCAGAATCTAGAATTACTATAGTATATTATCTAAAATGTCTATTTTTAAAAATTATTTTATTTAACTTTATTCATTCCATTAAACTTGACCAGAGAGGGACAGAGAGAGAGAGAGAAAGTGAGAAAGCAAGCCACCAGGTCTGGGACTGGAACCATGGTCGGCCATGTGGGAATCCAGCGCCTTTAACCACCATGCCACCTGTTGGCCCCTAAAATGTCTATTTTCAATACAAAATTACAAGACATGCAAAGAAGGAAGCATTAAACAGCCCACACTCAGAAAAATAAAAGTTGGCCAAAAGAAGCCATCACATGTCCTCAGATGTCAGATATAGCAAAGATTTCAAAGCAGCTAATATAAACATGTTCAAAGAAATCAACACAACTGTGTTAAAGAATTAAAGAAGAGTATAATAACAATGATTTTAAAATACAGAACCTCAATGAAGAGACAAAAATTATTTTAAAGGCCCAGACATGGTGATGCACTACTAAAATATGTTCCACAGCTGGGCCCACAGGGAAGCCCAGGTTCAATTCCTGGCCCAATCTAAAGACTGGGCATGGTAGCATGTACTACTGGGGGAAGGTGGGACAGAAGGATTACAAGCTCAAGGCCTGGACCACATAGTAAGACCCTGTCTAAAACTGAGCACGGCATGGTGGCATGTTCCAGATGGGAGGCTAAGGCAGGAGGATAAAACACAGCAAGACTCTATCTTTAAAAAATTATAGTATAGAAAATTTGCAGTTGATAAGTATAATAACTGAAATTTTAAAACTCACTAGCTTGGCTAAACAAAAGACTTGAGATTACAAAAGAAAAATTAGTAAACTTAAAGCTAGATCAATAGAGGGAGCTAGCAGGTGGCATAGTGGTTAAGGCACTGGATTCCCATATGACTGACTGTGGTTTCAGTCCCGGACCCAGAGGCTTGCTTTCTCACTTTCCCTTTTTCTCTCTCTGTCTCTCTCTGGTCACATTTTAAAAATAATAATAACAAATTAAATAAATAAATAAGTAATCCTTTTTTAAAAAAAAGATAGATCAATAGAAATGAGTCAATTTTTTAAAAATACGTAAAAACTGGGACCAGCAGTTAGTATAATGGCTATGTCGTTGGACTCCCATGTAGTCGACCTCGGTTCGAGTCCCGGACCCGGTGGCTTAAAACTCACGCCGGACGCGTGTGCGTGCATGCCCAAGATCCCGAGAGGAAAATGGAGGAGAAGGGATTGCGGTGTGGCCATCCCCCCGGGGGGTGATTTCTCACTTTCTGTCTCTCTGTCTCTCTCTGTCTGGCGAGCACACACGCCCTATAGCAAAAAAAAACTCTCCAAAAAAAAGAAAAGAAAAGAAAAAAAATACATAAAAACAGAAAAAAATGAACTTAGCTTCAAATATCTGTGGGACAACATCAAGTCCACTAACATACATGTGAGAGAATTCCCGTGAAGAAAGGAGAGAACGAGGTAAGTACAATATTTGAAGAAATAATGGCTGAAAACTTCCCAAACCTGATAAAACCCTTTAATCTACATATCCAAGAGGATCAGCAAATCCAAGGTAGGATGAACATAGAAAACCACATCTAGACAACACCACGGTCAAACTGTTGAGAGACGAAAAGAAAGTAGCTAGAGAAAAGTGATTTGTCATGGACAAAGAGTAACAACACAATTAAAGGCTAATTCCTCATCAGAAACCACGGAGGTAAGAAGGCAGTGACATGGCGGACGTAAAGTGCTGAAAGAAAAAATCATCAACCATGAGTTCCATGTTTGACAAAACCATCCTTCAAAAATGAAGACAAACAATAGGCATTCGTGGAAAAGACAAAGACTGAAAGAATTTGGTTCCAGCAGAGCTAATTCACAAGAACTACTACCAAAGGAAGTCCTTCAGACTGAAAGGAAATAATGGTAACTCAAATCCACAGAAAAAAAAAAAAAAAAAGCACCAGAAATGATTATAAAAGACTCGATAAATGTATTACTTTCTCCTTTTCCTTCCTAAACTTCTTTTGAAAATATACGAGTCTATAAAACGATAATTCTAACACTACATTGTTAAATATTTAACATATATTGAAATATATGACAATAATAGAACAAAGTAGGAAAGAAAAAGGGATCTATATTGGAGAAAAGTTTCTATATTTTATTATAATCAAATTAGCATTAATTTGAAATACATTGTAGTAAATTGGAATGTATATTGTAGTCTATAGAGCAACCAATAAGAAAATAAGTCAAAGATATGTATTTTTAAAAATTAACAAAGGGGGGATCAGCAGTTAGCGTAATGGCTATGTCGCTGGACTCCCACGTAGTCAACCACAGTTCGAGTCCCGGACCCGGTGGCTTAAACTCACGCCGGGCGTGTATGCGTGTGTGCCCAAGATCCCAAGAGGAGAATGGAGGAGAAGGGATTGTGGCGTGGCCATCCCTCCTGGGGGGGGGTGATTTCCTGCTTTCTGTCTCTCTGTCTATCTCTGTCTGTCTGGCGAGCGCACGCACCCTATAGCAAAAACCTCTCCAAAAAAAGAAAAAAAACAATTAACAAAGGGGCTAGCAGGTAGTGTGGCGGTTAAAGCTCTGGACTCCTAGATGGCCAACCACAGTTCTAATCCTGGACCTGGCAGCTTGAAAATCATGCTGTGCATGCGTGCATGCATGCCCAAAATACCAAGAGAAGAAGGAAGGAAAAGAGATTGCAGCATGGCCATCTCCCCTGGGGAAGTGATTTCTCACTTTCCCTGTCACTGTCTCTCTCTGGCGAGTGTAAGTGCCCTATGGCCAAAACCTAAAAAAATTAAAGAATAATCATAATTTTTTAAATTAACAGAGAAGAAGCTCTGCATGGCTTGGCAGTTAAGGGAACTGGTTCAACGAGGCCATCTACGGTTCAAATCCTGGCCCCAGTGCATGTGCATGTGTGCCCCAAATCAGGATGGAAAAATGAAGGGGAAGGGATTGTGGCTTGACCACGTCCCATAGGGTATATTTTCTCCCTGTGTGTGTTGGGGGGGTGGGGCTTGTGTGTGTCTCTCTGTCTCTCTCTTTGGTGAGCGCACGCACCCTATAGCAAAAACCTCTCCACATTTTGTGCCCACGGCAATTAAAATAATTAACGGAGGAATTAAAATGGTACACTAAATCTCAAACAAAATAAGGCAATGTAGGCAAAAAGAAAGAAAAAAATACATGAGATATATAGAAAACAACTAAGAAAATGGCAATGATACGAGATAAAAATGATATTACAAATGAATGGATTAAAAAGTTCAATCAGGGACCAGCAGTTAGTGCAATGGCCATGTGGCTGGACTCCCATGTAGTCGACCGTGGTTCGCGTCCCGGACCCGGTGGCTTAAAACTCATGCCGGGCGTGTGTGCATGCGTGTCCAAGATCCCGAGAGGAGAATGGAGGAGAAGGGATTGCGGCGTGGCCAACCCCCCTGGGGGTGATTTCTCGCTTTCTATCTCTCTGTCTCTCTCTGTTTTTCTGGCAAGCACACGCACCCTATAGCAAAAGCCTCTCCAAAAAAAAAAAGTTCAATCAGAAGGCAAAGATTGTCAGACTGGATTAAAAGAACAAGATTCAAAATATATACTGTCTAAATGAGATACACTCTAATTCAAGCACACAAATATCATCTAGAAAATTAAAGGATAAGAAAGAAATACATGTAAACAGTAACTATACCAGAGCTGGAAAGATAAATGTGTCTTACCAAAGACAAAGAGAAACATTCGTGATGATAAACATATAAAGTATGTCAGGAATACACAAAAATGTTATATTAATGTGCTCATAATAAAGATCCAAAATACAGGAGGCAAAAATTGACAGAAATGAAAGAAGCAATAGACCATGCAGCAATAATAACTTTAAAACTCTACTTTCAATAAGTGATAGAACAACTAGAAAGGAAATCAGCAAGGATATGGAAGACTTAAACAACATTATCACCTACTTGACCTAGCAAACATTTATAGGACATTCCACCCCAAAGGCCTCACACTCTTTACAAATGTCCCTGGTACATTCTCCAGGATAGACTACATATTAGGCTGGAAGACAAGTCGCGACACATTAAAAATGAATAAAATCATGGAAAGTGTATTCTAGGATCCACATGGTGGCACAGCAGTAATACAACTAGACTCACTTGGGAAAGGTCCTGGGTTTGAGTCCTGGAACCTCCTTGGACCTGCCAGGCACATATAAGCTCGTGACCCAGGCCAGCTGAGACTAGGGGTACACTGGTATGGAGGCCCTGTTGGGGGTATCTATCTCTCTTTCAGAAGAAATAAATAAGCTTAAAAAGTATTACATTCTCCAACCACAAATGAATTGAATTAGAAATCAACGAAAGGAAGAAACCTGGGAAATCCCTAAATATTTGGAGAGCAAACAATTTAACTATAACCCATGAGTCAAAGAAGTCATGAAGAAAATTGGATGTCTTTAATTAGATAAAGACCGAAACAGAATATATCAAAATGTAAGGTGGAGGTAAGCAGGGTTTACATGGGTATTTACAGCCTTAGGTGCCTATATCAGAAAAGACGGAAAATATCTCGAACAAGTAACTTGAGTTTCCACCTTTAAGAAATTAGAAAAGAGGAAGAAAGAAAGAAAGAAAGAAAGAAAGAAATACACTAAACACAAAGTAAGCAGAATGGGGGGGGGGGGGGTGTTAAAGATCACAGTAGAGACTGGTGAAATAAGAAAACAGGAAAAAAAAAAAAAAAAGAAAAAAAATCAATGAATGAAACCAAAACTTGACTATCTGAAACATCAACAAAACTGACAAACCTTCGCCTGGACTGATCAAGAAGAAAGAAAAGACATAAAGTACTAAACGTGGCTATTTAAAACGGAACATGCTGAGAGGGCTTCAATGGTTCATGGAAAAAGTGGAATTCAACTATGAGCTTATTTTGGTGCAAAAATGTTGAAATCCATGCACAGTTTTTTCATAGTATGCATTTCCATGAACTCTTTGAATACTCTTTCATATTACCAACCCTACAGAAATTAAAGTGTATGTAAGAGAATATTATGAACACTTGATGACTACAGGTTAGATCATGTATTGGGTCATCAGAAAAGCCAGGATGTATTTTTCTATGCAAAAATGCATCCTGGTTTTTCTGATGACCGAATAGATGAAATGGATGAACTCTTAGAAAGACACAAAGTACCCAAACTAATTCAATATGAAATAGGTCATCTGAATAACTTAAAACAAGTTTAAAAAAAAAGTGATGAAAAATATGTCCCCCACCCCCAGGCCAAGATAGCTTTAGTGGTCAATTCTGTCGAATATTGAAAGAAATCATATCAATCCTTAATAAACTCTTTCAGAAAAAAAAAAAGGGAAAGTTTTTTCTGCTCATCTACGTGAGTCAAGTATTTTCTCTGGTACCAAAATCAAGCAAAGACATCACACGAAGATAACAAAAGTTTTAACCAAATATTAGCAAACCAAAGCCAGCAACATATGAGGGGGGGGGAATCTTCAAAAGTTAGTGGAAGATGCATATTACGAATAAACTATACGCATATTTCAAAATATTTTATACCAAAAGGAACTAATACTGTAATTCTATTTTTTCATAACCTTTTAAAAGTCCTTTCATATAGGAAAAAAAATGTATAGGTAGCATTTAGCCAGGAATGCAAGCTTGGTTTAGCATATGAAATCAACTAATGTAATACACCATACTAATGCATAAAACAACAAAGCCACATCATCACCTTAATAGATGCAGAAAATGCATTTGACAAAACCCAACATTAATTTGTGATTAAAAAAACAAACAAACAAACAAACAAATAAACAAAAAACCAACTTTCAACAAACTAGGAATAGAAGGGAACTTCTCAACCTGAAAAAGATCATCTATGAAAACCTACAGCTAACATAATACTTAATGGTGAGAAACTGAATGCTTTTCCTTTAAGATTAAGAACAAACTTCTATTCAACATTATTCTGAGGTTCTAGTTATTGCAATATCGCAAGAAAAAGAAAATACAAGGCCTTCCATTTGAAAAAGAAGATGTTTAATTCTCCCTATTGGCATGATCCTGCATGTAGAACATTGTATAACATTTGCAAAAAGTCTAGTAGAACCAGCTTTGCATATGGCATGATCCTGCATGTAGAACATTGTATAACATCTGCAAAAAGTCTAGAACCAGCTTTGCATATGGCATGATCCTGCATGTAGAACACTGTATATCATCTGCAAAAAGTCTAGTAGAAGCAGCTAATAATTAAATTCAGCAAAAGCATAAGATAAAAAGATCAATATACAAAACTCAATTTTAGTCCTATATACAAGCAACAAACCTGAAAATGACATTTTAAGGGGGGCCAGCAGATGGCGTAGTGGTTAAGGCACAGGGCTCCCATGTGATTGACCACGGTTCAGATCCTAGACCCACAGGCTTGAAACTCAGGCAAGGTACATTTGCGTGCAGGTCCAAAATCAGGAGAGGAAAATGGAGAAGGGACTGCAGTGTGACCATCTCCCTTGGGGGGGGGGGGGGGATTTTTTGTGTTCTATTTCTCTGTCTCTCTATGTGTCTCCAATGAGTGCATGTGCCTTATAGCAAAAATCTCTCTTAAAAAAAAAATTTAGGAACAAATTTAACAAAACAGTTTAATTAGCAATACTTGTACACTGAAAATGACAAATTATAAGGAGATATTAAAGAAGATCTAAATAAACATAGACATTCCATGTTCATGGATCAGAAGACTTAAGATTTCCAAATTGATTTATAAATTAAACATAAAAACATAAAAGTCCCAGCAGGCATTTTTTAAAAATCAACAGCTGATCCTAAAATTTACATGGAATTGCAAAGGATCTAGAATAGCCAAAACAATTTTGAAAAGAGTAACAAATTTGGAGGACTTACACTACCTAATTTAAAAACTTACCACAAACCTACAGTAATCAAGACAGTATGGTAAATAGACATGTACGTCAATGGGACGCAATTGAGAATCTAGAAATAAACTCTTACGTTTTTGCTCTTAAGAAACTTTAGTGCTGGAAAGATAGTCCTTTTTAAAAGTGTACCTATATAGGGGCTGGCAGGTGGCATGGTGGTTAAAGGCAGTGGACTCCCACATGGCCAATCATGGTTCGAGTCCCCAACTGGGTGGTTTACTTTCTCACTTCCCCTCTCTCACTCTCTGTCTCTCTCTGATCAAACTGAAAAATAATAATAATAAATGAAGTTAAATAAAAATAATTTTTAAAATGTACCCATAAATGGAAGAAAGAACTTTAATACTTACACACACAATGAGTTCCCCAGAAATTCATGTGTTGAAATTTGGTTGCTATTGTGATGGTATTAAGAGGGCAGAAACTTAATCTGACTATGGTATTAGAGGTTGGGTTTTTGGAGAGAATTAGGATTAGATAGGGTCATCAGAGTGTGGCCCCCATGACTGAATCCTGGTGGCTTTATAAAGAAAAGGGAGGGGACCAGCCCCAGTAGTTAAGGGAACTGAATCCTACATAGCTGACCACATGGTTCAAAAACACAAGCCAAGCAAGTGTTTATGAATGTCCAAAATCCCAACAGGATGGAGAAATTGAAGAGAAGAGATTGAGGGATAATGGCATGGCCATATACCATTGAAGGGTGCGTTCTCCTTCCCACTTTCTCTCTGACTTTCTGTTTCTCTCTGGTGAGCACACATGCCCTCTGGCAAAATAAAAAAATAAAGAAAAATAAAGAAGAGGGAGTGAGACCAGAGCTGACATGCACTCTTGCCCTCTCACCATGTGATGCCCTGTGCTGCCTTGGAGCTCTGTGGAGAGCCCCCACCAGCAGGAATGCCTTCACTAGATGTAGGCCCTCAATTTTGGACCTCCAGAGTTGTGTGCTGAATAAACCTTTGTTCTTCATAAATTACCTAATCTGTGGCATTACATTATAGCAACAGTAATGCAGACTAAAATGCACAGATAGTAACTCAAAATGGGCAATAGATCTAAATAGACAAGCTAAAACTATAAAACTCTTCAAAGAAAACATAGTGGAAAATCATTGTGATCATGCAATAGGCAAAAAAATTCTTAAATATGACACCAAACACATGATCCATTAAAAAAATATATTGATGTTAGAGTTTGTTATAAGTAAAAATGTGCCAAACAGAAATGGCTTACTGCCTGTTGATGATGACGTGTTTATTATTCTCACCTGGATTGGTCTGAGAAGTATTTCATGATGGGTAAAGTCTTTTTACAAGCAAAATGAGAAATAGTGATTGACTGTTTAAAAAAATTAATTGGAATAATAATAATAATGATTGGGAAAAACATTGAAAAGATATTGAATGATGAAGTGGGGAGATTAATGTCTCTGAATTGACTGACATGCATGGCATTCCCTTTTGAAAAAGCAATGTAATACACTGTAAAGTTATATGCAATCCAATGTAATATAAACAAGATTATGATGATAATAATAAATAAATAAATAAATAAAAAGAAATTAAAGATAAACTATGACCTGAGTTAAGATATTTGTAAATCCTGAGACCAGAAGTTAGCGTAATGGCTGTGTCACTGGACTCCCATGTAGTCGACCACAGTTCGCATCCTGGACCCAGTGGCTTAAAACTCACGCCTGGCATGTGTGCGTGTGTGCCCAAGATCCTGAGAAGAGAATGGAGGAGAAGGGGTTGTGGTGTGGCCATCCCCACTGGGGAGTGATTTAACGCTTTTTGTCTCTCTGTCTCTCTGTCTGGTGAGCGCACGTGCCCTATAGCAAACAAACAAACAAACAAACAAAAAAAAAACCTCTCCAAAAAATAAAAAAAAAAAGATATTTGTAAATCCTATTTCCAACTAAGGACTTGTATCCAGAATATCTGCAGAACTCTTACAATAATTTTGAATAATTTTGAAACTCAGTCATAAGTCCAATCAATTAAAAATGGGCAAAATATTTAAACAGATATTTTATCAAAGAAGAACTGTGAATGCTTTGTGAACATATGAAAGGATGTTTAACTTCACTTGGAAAATGCAAATTAAAACCGCTTTGAGATACCACTACAGACCTGCTTGAATATCTACTATGAAAAAGCTAATAAGACCAAGTGTTAGGAGAACGTGAAGGAACTGGAACCCTCGTGTGTGCGGTGGCAATGAAAACTGGTCCAGCCAGTTTGAAAAACTATTTGGCAACATGTTAAAATTTTAAATATAAATTTACCAGATGACCCAGCAATTCCATTCCAAGGAATTGACCTACAAGAAATGAAGACCTATACCCATACAAAGACTTAAGCACAAATGTTCACAGTAGCATGATTCATAATGGCCCCAAACTGGAAATAATCCAAATGTCCATCCGTTGGCATATGGATAAATAAAACTTGGTACAGCAATACAACAGAATACTACTCAGCAATAAAATAAGTAAGCTACTGACACATGCTAGAAGATGAATGAACCTCAAAACTATGACACCATGTGAGAGAAATTAGATGCAAAGGACTGCATATCGTGTGAGCCTATTTGATGTAAAACGTCCATAAAGGATAAAGCTGTGGAGACGGAGTGCAGATTAGTCCAGGGTGGGGGTTTAGGGCTTGGGGGAGGACTGACTGCAAACAGGCCTGAGGAATCTTATAGGGTGATGAAAATGCTCTAAAGCTATCTTGCAGCAATGGTTGTGCAACTCTATAAGTGTACCAAAACCAGTGAATTGTGCAAATACAGAGGGTATGCAAATATGCACCTTCACAATGCTATGGGGTAGCAAAACATGCTCAATAAACTACATAGTGTCCCCACTCAATGCCAGCTTCCTTCCAAAGTCATTCCCAGATTGCCAGTCTTGTTCAATGGGGAAACTGTCTCCAGAACCACCTTACAAGACTCTTACTTGCCATCTGGTCACATTTTGGTTTTAATTCAAAACAGGAACACTCTCCTCCATGACCACAGGGTCCCTTCATAAATGTTGCCCCTTCAGGATCTGCCTTGGACACACCTACAACTAAGGGGTGTCTGGCCCTGCCCTGTGCCCCTGGGATGAGCCTGGGATGCCAGGGTGATTATTCCCCTGATGGGACAGGAGCAAGACAAAGCTCCTCAAAAGACAATGAAGACATATGCGCAGACAAAGACAGGAACATGAAGCTGTGCTTCCATACCCAGGGCACAGAGACCTGGTTCACAGAACATCCACTAAGTCAGTGAAGGATTCTGTCTTTAATGAACATATCCTATGTCATGACTTCGTGGTGGCATTCTGTGAACTGCACGTGCACACACGCACATACACACACTCGTCCTTCCTCAGTCTCTGCCCCTTCCCTCTCCCTCTCTTGTAGATGGCAGTCTGGGTGCCAGGGCCACAGTGGTGGACAGGACAGGACAGGACAGATGAGAGCCTGCTTAATAGGGCTTTCAGAGGAGCAGGGGGAGTGCCTAGGACCAGGACAGCCATGGTGAGCACAAAAGGAGACAGGCACCCACATGAAGATCACTGGGGGCAGGGGGGATGGTGGTGGCAGGGGGTGCCAAGCTGAGGAGGGGCACCTCAATATGCAAGCTTGGGGAGGAGCCCAGAGCAGCGCCTTCAGTCTGGGTCTTCATCCTTGGGAATAAAGGGTGTGTGGAAGGTGTTTGAGGGGAGAGCAGGGAAGGTCAGTGAGGAGGGGAAGTAGCCCTCGTTCTGAGCAGTGCCAGGCAGGAGCATTGCATCCACACTGTGCCAGCACTACCCAAGCAGCGCCCTCCTTGAGACTCACTCACTTCAATAGAGGGGTGGTTATCAGGTCCAGTTTACAGCTGAGAAAGAGGATGGGCTGAGGTTCGGCACCCCTCCGGCATCCTCTTGAGAAGAGCTCCGTGGAGTTGAGGGGGAAGTTGAGGCAGCAGTCTGGTGCTCAGTGTCCTCTCCTGCCTAAGCCTCAACTATTCCTCTCCTCCAGGGAACGTTTCTGTGAATTCCCTTACCCAGCTGCCTGCAGGCTGGGTCCAGGGGAGCGCAGAGAAGGCTCAGAGACTGTCCTCCAAGTCCCATGCCCAGAGCACCCCGCCTGCCCCCCAGCTGGTCAGGACAGGCACTTATCATCCCCCAGAGACAGGAACGCCCAGAGCCAGGGACCCAACCAGGGAGAAGAAACAGGAACTGCCTGCAGGGAGGGGTGGGCTGTGCAGCAGTGACGTCACCAGGAGCGATAGACATGATGGACACAGGCCTGGGCTATGGCTGTGACTGGCTCCTCCCCAATTCTCTCCCTTCTCCGGCACCCTGGGTGGGTGCTGAGCTGCTCAGTCCCAGTTTGCTCATCTGTAAAATGGGCAGGTGCCAACCTCCAAAGATAGACGTCATTACTAATGCCAAGCAGGAGACTCAAGGTCATAGGTCTCAGAGGAGGTGACAGGACACAAGAGGTCAGGCCCCAGGCCTTCCTCTGCCCACATGGAAGCCGGCTTCTCTTTGAGGGCCAGCACTCCGGGGAACGGAGCTCACCAGTGCATCCATGCAATGCCCGCCACCTGCTTCTTCCACGGCTCACTCACTCCCCACTGCTGAGTTTACTGTGCCACTCGTTCACGGTGTCACGCATTCTCATGTCTGCTCAGCCGGGTAGTCGCAAAGACAGGCATGAAAAGACGAGGGGATGCCCCAGTGCCCACACAAGGTGAGGAGGCCAGGAAGGGAGTCATGGTAGCCAGTGCCCTCCAGGGCGGTGTCACTAGGTGGCTGTGGGAAGTGAGGCAGACAGTGAGAGGCTAGGCAAGGATGTGGTGGTGGGGGGGTGTGCTGAGGCTGACCGGGTGGGTGCAGGAAAGAGGGGTCTGGGCCTTTATCCTCAGGAGTGAAGAGTGAGGGAGGTATTCCAGCAGAGAGGCCTCAGGTCCACAGTGCCTTAGGGGCGGTGTCTAACATGTGGGAGCAGGAGTGCCAGGGTGGGGAGACCAGCGGGGAAGCTAGCAGGAAGATGGCTGACCACGGGTCCAGGGTGGACAGCGATTGCAGGGTGAGGAGCAATGGTGGGAGGATCCCCTGCTGCTCCAGCTGAGGCTCCTAGACCCTCCTCTACCCACACGAAGGGAAGGAGAGAGGAAGGGGGTGAGGCGAGTGCCCTTTGGCAGTGCCAGAAGCCTCCTCACCAGGTGTCAAGATGCGCAGAAGCAGCAAAACCACAGGCGGGGGCAAGAGGCTCCTGGACACAGCCCCAAGGAGCTCGAGGAGGCTGCTCAGCTGTGTCTCCTGCTGGCTCTGGCCGGGGGATGACAAACAGGACCCCAGGCCCTGACATCTAGGTGTGGACAGGCACCTCAGCCCATCTGAGGGAGGACCAGGAACAGCCCCTGAGAGGCCCACAGGCGGGGCCTGAGGGGCGGCGGCCCCTGCCTGACCTTTGCAGATCCAGTTCCTGGGCTCCCCTGTGAGCAGCAGTGGACAGATGGCCCCTCCCATCTCTATTCAAGTCTCAGAGACCTCTCCGTCATGCGGCATCACCAGGTCTCAGCTTCCCAATCTGTAAATGAATAACATGGCTGAGCCTGTCAGCCCCTGGACAAGTCTGCTTTGAGGGTCTGCGTCTCAATGACTCTTAGAGGGAAAGAAGAAAGGAAGGAAGGATGGGGCGGAGGTGACTGTGGTAATGTCTGCTCCTTCCTCCAAACAAACAAACAAAAAAGAAGGGGAGCGGGGAGGCCTGAGAATCAGCATCGCGCTTGGCGCAGAGCAGGTGCTCAGTGAACGGCTCTCTGATTGTCTAAGCAGCACGGGCCCTTCCTCTCCGTGCCATGCTGTTGCATGCCCTCTTCAAGCATGAACTCATAGAATCCCTGCACTAGGAAGAGGGTATTGCCACCATCACTCTCTGAAAGAGGAGAATCTAGGCCCATCCCCAGCCCAGGACCTGCTGGCCACTGCTAACCCCACTGAGGTGGACCCTAATGTCAGGGAGGAAATGGCGAGAGCAGGGCGAAGCCAGGGTACTCCAAGGGGGTGGACAGAGGGTGGAGCTGGCAGGCCTTATTGGTGGAGGGTGAGGGTGGGGGAAGAGGCCCCGGCTATGGGGTGGGTGGGCCAGGCTGCTCTTTCAGTAGTTCCTGGGGCCTGGGCCTGTCCTGCAGGGGCAGTGAGGCTGGAACCCTGGGAGGGAGTGGAGGGGTATAGGGCCAGTAGGCAGCCTGAGCCCTCGCCCAATGGCTCCTCCCTCCCAGCCCCTCACTCAGGGCAGATGCTTGTTCCTAGGTAACCAAGGGGCCCAGAGTAGCTCCAGCTCGTCAGCAGCTGGTTTTCTGGTTTGTCCTTCCCTTCTGAGGCTCAACCGTCTCATCTGTAAAATGACCAGTGTGTGTGTTTGTGTGTGTGTGCACACGCGTGCATGTGTGCATTAAGCCTGAACCAACTCACTTTCCCTGTCTATGCCTCATCTCCTCATCTGAAATGGGCATGCAGCACTCACACCCCTCCTCAGGAATATATGAAGATGCACAGAGGTGCTAGACCTGACCCATCGCCTGCCACATGGAGCACAGACCAGGCCAGCTGTGGGGTATCTGAGCCTAGGAAGGCATGAGGTTCTGTGGTTCCAATAGGAGGCAAAGGTCCCCTCCTGGCAGAGGGCACTGCAGGACAGTATGGTCATGCGTGTCCATGTGCGCACCCAGGCCTGCCTGTGTGATGTGCGTGCGTGCCTCCAGTGTGTGTGTCGGAGCATGGCGTGACACGCACACCTTCCCCTCCGCAGAGCACATTCTTCCCGCTGTGAGCTGCCCGTTTCCGCCGTCTCCCATTTGAGTTTGAGCCCTGACATGTGGATTAAGTCTGGGTGGCAACGCTGGATTTCTGGTGAGTTGTTTTTCTGAAAAGCCGTCTCTGGCAAATCACATGGTTCAGATCTAGCCTGTTCTTGCTCTGTGGGGACACGGTAATGAGGGAACCAAAATAAGCCCGGATGTCTGTCAGACGGCAAACACCTCGGAGGCCTGCATCCCTCCCCTGCATCCCTTCCTTGCGTCCCCCCAGAACAGGGGAGCTGCCAGCTCCCAGACAGTCCAAGTGGGCGTTTCCTGAGGGCCTCCTGGCCCCTGGAGCGCAACACCCACCCTTCATCTCTAACCTCCATCTGCTCTACTGAATTTGCAAACAAAGAAAAAGCAGACAACAAATTCATTTTACAGAGCCCAAACCCTCCAAGAGAAAGAATTTCAGATCAGGATGGCGATAATTCATGAACCCACACATCTGCCACCTCTCCTGGTCTCTGAGTGGTGAAAAGAGGCAGCGCCCCTGGAACGCATGCACATGTACACACATGTTGTGAGCACAGGCACACGTGTGTGTGCATCCATGTTTACAAGGACCCTGATCTACTCGCATACCCTCTTGTAAGATCTGAGAGTCATGTCTCCAAGAGGAAGTCAGGGTGCTGGATGCCTGAGAAGTGGGCCCTGAGTGCCACATTCACCCGCCACCCCTGGGGGTTCAGTGCCCATCGGCCCCATCATTTCAACCTAATCCCTACTGGGGAGGTAGTTCCCCAAGAAGAACACCTCTGAAGTTCCTGGATGTCAAAGGGGAAGCAGGATTTGCTTTCCACGATCTTACTCTCCTCGGGGCTATATCCCTCATCTCCTAGTGGATATAAAAAGGAAAATAGGTTCTGCTTTACAGAACATTTCTCTCCATAGGAACGTAGCTCCAATTTTTTAAGCATTGTCAAACAGAAGTTACCTGTCTCTCTCGTCACCCCAGCGCAGACACCCTGTCACTCCCAGGCACCGGCAGGGTCCTGAGTGGCCCATTCCCCCTTGCGCCCTTCACCTATGGCCACAGGGATCTTTTGCCATGTGTCAGCCTTGTCTCACAGCTGCTCCAAATTCCCCAAAGTCTTCCTTCTTTTTTTTTTTCTTTTTTTTTTTTTTTTTTTTTTTTTTTTTTTTTTGAGAGACAGAAATCGAGATATCACCCCCCAGGGGGGATGGCCACGCTGCAATCCCTTCTCCTCCATTCTCCTCTTGGGATCTTGGGCACGCATGCACATGTGCCCGGCGTGAGTTTAAGTCACCAGATCCAGGACTCGAATTGCGGTCGACTACATGGGAGTCGAGCGACATAGCCATTACGCCAACTGCTGGTCCCCGCAAAGGCTTCCTCCTACAGCTAGAGTGAGACCCGACTCTTCCCAAGGACTCTGACAGCCCCACCGCCTGGATCCTGCAACTCCTGCCGACCTTAGCCTTGCCAGGGGGCTACACTGGCCTTGCCTTCCTCCAACACGCCACACTAGTCAGGGTTCCAAGATCTTTGCAGGACCTTTGTTGTCCTCCAGGACCACAGGGCTACGGGTCTGACTGAGGGTCACATGGGGCATAGTAAAAATCGTCAGGGTTCTGTGAGCATCGGCAGTGGCTTTGCTTTGTGTAGACCGTACCATGGTCATCACTCATCCAGGCCCTCACCTTTGAGAGGGATGCTGTGGCCCAGGGGGCAGAGGGGCCCCAGGTCAGTCGCTCCTTGAATCAGAGTCCTCACAGCCCAGGTCCCCTGCCCCGGGAACTCAGTACCTGCTCCTGGACTCTGCTCCCAGCCCCAGCATCTTAGGGGTGGCAGCAGCTTTAGACCCATTTGACAGATGAAGCCACCAAGGCACAGGGAGGAAGATGGCTTGATCCTAGGTGCCACAGCTGGTGAGAGGTAGGGCATTGTGGTCCATACCCAGTCTGCAGCTGGCCTTCCAGAGGCTTCCATGCGGTTGTCAGCTATAAGGGAGTTCTCTTCATGGGGAGGCAGAGGCCCCAGTGCTGGCTTTTCACAGAAGAGGAGCTAACAGTTGGGGTCGGGGGAGGGAGGGAGTACCCTTCCTGGAGTCACGGCAAACCAGGGAATTAGGGGTTCCCAGGGGCCACTTCGCCACTATTTCCCCCGGGGCAGGACTCAGACTGCCCTGAAGCCACTATGAATGCCCTCCAGGCAGAGGGCAGACACTCAGCTGCTGTTAGCCTCACGTGAGATTTGGTCTAGGAATCTGCCGTCCACTTTCCCAGAAGACTCCAGGGAGCTTCCTGGGCCCCTCTGTGCTCCCTCAGCTCTGTGCCTTCCTTGGTCAGCACGCCAGCCTCTCAGAGCAGGGGGCCCAGGCAGCAGCCCAGTGAAGGGCCTGGTCCACAGCCCTGGCTGAGAAAAGCATCCTGAGAGTGCCCAGTCCCTTAGGCTTCCAGGGAGGCCATAGAGACAGGGATGGTAGAGGACTGTGGGGAGGAGCCAGGCCACACAGACCCTAGCAGGGTGTCTGCACTGCGGACACATCCAGGCCACTGGCCCAAGGCCCTTCCCCAGCAGTTCCTCCAGCCATGGGTCCCCAGGAGCCCTAGAGCTCCACATGCATCTACAGGACACTCACACGGCAGTCGCTGGCCTTTCAGCTGGTGCAGCAGCCTCCTCATGTGCGAGGAGGAGACTCTGCAAAGTCTTCTCTACAGCACCTACTGTGCTCCAGGTAAGGGTCCAGAGAACTCTGATGGGGTAGCAACAGCCTTCTCTCCAGCTGCAGTTCTTGGGGCCCTGAGGCAGGCCAGGAGCCATCCTCATCCCCGTGTGTGGGGCAGGCACGTGGCTGCTATGTGTGTATCTCTGTGTTTATTAAACGAGAGGGAGTTAATGACTAAGAGGTGCCTGAGTTTGATCCTGCTGAAAATAAAACTCAGATCTGTCGGTAAACACGAGGGAGCCTCCGGCTGTCAGTCATCTCCAGGGTTCCCCTCCCAGGCAGGATTCCCACTGAGCCCAACCACTTCTGAGGGTGGGGGTGGTAGAGGTGGGGGTGGTGCAGATGGGTAGACACACCTCACAGGGAGAGACTCCTCAGCATCCATCTTCACATCACCCCCATCTCTGGTGCTGGTGAAAGGCTTTTCAATACAGGCGGGGCTCTATAAATGCTTATTACCTGACCTGTCCTTTTACAGAAGGGGCAGATGGCAAAGACGTGTGCTCTGCAGGGTGGAAGCTCCAGGGCGTTGGGTCAAAATGGGCCTGGGGACAGACAAGAGTGCAGCATGGCCTCAGCGCCTCTCGAGTCACGGCTGCTCGCTCTTGCCACCATGCTGGGGCAGGGCCTATCTGCAAGGCCAGGAAAGACTGAAAGGCCCTGGGCATCCTTCTCCAGGCTGAGGGAGAAGGTGAGGTGCACGGGAGGGGCACGGAGAGGGGCTAGGGCTGAGCCCGGGTGATTCTGTGGCTCCAATGTGGCTTGCTGCTACTTTCCCATCTGGGTCTTGGTTTCCCTGTGTGTTAAAAGGCAAGCTTGAATCCGAGGTTCTCACACGTGCGATGGACCCTGCTGACTGCTGGGGGGAGCCCAGGGCTGGCTGATGCACGTCTCCCAGGCAGGCTGTGCCTCTCCTGTCCTGTCTCATCCACGGATGCTCAAGAGCACAGTGTCTCCCGACACTCCAGCTTCATTTCAGGGTGCTGAGGCATTACAGATGGGCCCTGGCCCTGCCTCAGCCCCCAAATCTCTTGTATTAATCTCTCCCTGTAGCTGCTGGAGTCCATCCTGGGGGTGGGCAGAGGATGGCACCAAGAGCAGAAATCATTGGGAGGCAGATGCCCGTCGTGCATGGGCAGGGAGGGTGGGCCCCCTGCCCATGCACAACGGGCTCACCCTCCCTGCCTTAGCTGAGTGTCCAGCCTCTTGCCCCTGCCCCTGCTCACTGCTCCACAAAGGCCTCTGTACTTCCAGTCCTACCTATCCCCAGCTGGGTGCCGCCCCTACCTCTTGAGCTATTCAATGCTGCCAACCAATCCAGAGCCAGCCAGACCCCTCCTCTGTGAGGTCCCCAGACTTGCAGCAGGGCTGTTCCCAAAAAGGAGCTCAGGGCTGCTCACAGGGAAGGACCCTGAAGGTGAAATGACTTGAGTCCTGACACATTAAGGCTTCATGTCAGGGTAGGAGCAGAGGGGACCGGGGCTGAGTCACAAAGGCTCTGGGGTTGTCGCAGTCCTAGGAGTCCTGGTCAGGCAGGTGAGAAGGTCTGCCATGAAGCAGCCTGAGTGCTCAGATGCCATAACTCGGGTTCTCCACCCACCCTTGCCTCACCCCCAGGGCCCAAAGCAGGGAGCCACGGAGTGGCCCATTCTGCATCCCACCTGAGAAGGATCATCAGGCTCTGCTAAGCCTCCCTTCTAACCCTTCTCCAAGACCAAGGCCCAGCCTGCCCAGGGACAGGCCTGCCGTGGAGGAGGCAAGGGCCTGGGCTGGCTGTCAAATGCCTGGATTCCAGATGCACTTGCTCTGTGACCATGTTAATGCTAGACCCTTCTGAAAAAGGGGTCCAGGCCTCCTGATCACCATTGGAAAGAGACTTGTTTGTGTGTTTATTGTTTCCCCATCCCTGGAATACAAGCTCCACAGAACCAGGGCCGATCACAGTCCTGCTCCAGGGCTCCAGGCAGGTGCACAGCAGGCTCTTGATCATTCTTCCAGTTCAAACAGACAGGAGTCCCAGGGCAGTCTCTCCAACTCCTGCCCTCCCCTCCCCAGAGGCTGGTAGAGAGGTTGGTAAAACCACATCTCAACCAGCTAGCCTTGGAGCAGGACCCAGGTGTAGCAGGGATGGGGGCCATGGAGCTGGATGCAGGGCAGGACCAGAGAGAGGCCCCAAGTGGCCCCTAGCTGCCACCCTACTTCTTGCTCACCTCTCAGGCTACAAACTGACACAGGGTGCAGGGGCAGGAAGCAGGTATCCCCAGCAGCCAAGGCTGCCCCTGCCCTGCCTGAACCACCTGACCTGAACCATCATAGCAGGACACAGCCTCTGGGACTCAGGATACCCCTCCACCACCCTCTCTGTCCTACTCACTGTGACCTTGGACAATGTCCTGCTCCACCCCGGGCCTCAGTCTCCCCATCTGAACAGTGGGTACTCAGACCTATGACACCAGAGTTCCCTGCAGTGGCTCTACCCCATGCCACCCCAATAAGATCTAGCCAAGGCCAGCTGACACCCAAGTTTCTACCGGAAGAAAGTGAATCCATGACAGAAAACAAAAAAGGGAAGGGCAATGTAGGGAGGGAGGAGGAGCTGGAGAGATGACAAATGTATCCAATGTCCGCGGCAACACCACCATCCGCTCCAGGTTCACGCCCGGAAATTTATGGCCCCGTCACCCGGCCCTGGAGATCTATCTCCTGCCTGTCACTCACTGGCATTTTTCATCCCGCTGCCTTCCCTCTGTACGTATTTATACACCACCCACCCAGGCATCTACAGGGTCTGTGTGTTTGTTTTTTCTGGAGATATATGAACACCCCAAGTCCATGCACATACCTTCATAAATTTTTCCCAATACTACGGAAGGAGGGCCTTCTACTAACGGGGACAGGGCCCTGGGGGTGAGGGTGTTAGGGACTATGGGGTCAGGGCTCTGACCCAGAGGGACATGAGCAGGAGAGTTTCTGGAATAGTTAGAAAAATCTGTGGAAATCTAGAGCCGGTGTGTGTCTGTGCGCGCATGTGTTGGAGACAGAGACAGACAGACATGGGACCCAGGCGAATGCCAGTTTTACTCCATCGATCCCAGTCACTGCTGTAATTTTGGTACCACTAATCTTTCTCTCTTGGGGCAGATGAGGCTGACAAGGATACATTTGGGGTCCAAAGAGTCAAATGTCGAGGTTCAAGAAAGGAGGCTGCTCCAAGCTCCGGCCCAAGGTCCTCCTGGGGACCTAACCCACCTGTGTCTTGGTGGGTAAGGTGAGGGGGCCCAGACACTGGGGAGCACACTTTGAAAGGCACTTTGAAAAATAGCTGAGCTTTCCAGAGGGAGTCCTGTGGGGGTAGTGGGGAAGGGACTTGCCCTCCTCCCCTGGTCCGGCCCCAAGTGCGGGTGCCCACTGCGTCCCTGCACCCCACCCTAGGTTTGCCTGAGGAGTGCGGCTCTGGGTAAGGTGCCTAGCCCAGCTTGTGTTAGTCACGATCTGCCTGCTCTGGGCCTGCTGTATCATCCTGAGGTACGCGCACAGCCTGCCTGTCACCTTGGCCCGGGGGCTGCACAATGGCCTGCAGGAGATGGGATGGAGGCCATGGCTCCCAGTCTTTCTGACTCAGAGACCCCCAGGCCTTCTGCCCAGGAGTGGGGGTTCAGACCTCCTTGGCCATCTCATGCCCAGGAAGATGAGAAACTCAAATGCTAGGGTCCTTGCCCAGCTCGAAGCCCCCTCAGCTCCAGAGGATGAAGGTTAGTGCCCCACCTACGGCACTGAGACACCTAGAGTTTGTCTCTACCTTTGCCGAAGTGAGACACAAGCCTGTCATGCATCTACCTCCTCCATGCTTCAATTAGAAGGGGACCGTGGCAAGGAGCTGGGGGCTGGCTAGCAAAAAAGGATTTGTATCTTGAAAATGATACAAGCTCCATTTGCTCTGTCTTCTCATGGGACTGGGGTCTTCTTTGGAGGCTGGGGGGCCTCTCTAGGAGGCAGCCTTTCTGAGAGACAGAGCGGAGAGGTTTCTCCTTTATATCTGCTTCTGGAGCTCCTGTTCCCGAGGTTCCTGAGGTCCACTCTGCACAGCCCCCATCCCAATATAAGGGGTGGGAGACAGATGCAGCTGATCCGAGCCAGAACTTGCCAGGGCTCCATGTAGAGAAGACACACCAGGGGGTGCAAAGGTGCACACCTGGCCTGGCTCCCTAGCCACAAGAAAGGCCTCCTTGACCCTCTCTGCCAACTCCTCACTTCTCAAAAAGGTAGTATCACTTCATCCCCATTTTACAGGTGTGGAAACTGAGGCTCTGAGAGGTCACCTGCCCCAAGGGCGCACAGCTGTTACCTGGAAAAGTCCGGTTTTGATCCTAGAAGCTGTCAGTTGTGTTAGGGATAGGGGAACCTGCAGGCAAAGCCCTGAGACCCCACACTGAAAAGCAAGAAGGTGGCCTGTGGATTTCAAGGTCTGCAGAGATGGGTTGGGGCAAGGAGGATCAGCAGCCCCCACCCCACCCCACAGAGGGCTGACCATGAGGACGGGTCCAAGGTGGGGAGGAGTGGCCAGCATTCACCAAGTTCAGAGCTAACCCCTTCCCCCCATGCCAGGGGTCTGACTCACTGGACCCTGGAATGCTGTCCCTCCCCCTCCCTCTGTGTGGTTGGACAGTGCCCGGGTGCTCAGAGAGGGGGCTTACGACGCTGCGGGAGAGGGCAGATCCCGCAGGACCATGATGTGGGCACGTAAGGGATGGAGGAATCAGGACCAAGGCGGCGAGGGGCAGCATCCAGGTTTCCGGGAAGGGCACAGGCTGGGGAAGATCGACGGCAGGAAAGGCGGTTCTGGGACCAGGGCTGGGTGAGGGCGGCGAGGGGAGACCGCCAAGGGAGAGAGGTGCTGGGGAAGGGGCGGCGCCAAGGGAGGGAGCAGTCGTCCGGGCTGCGGCAGGGACCCAGAGGCGACAGCAGAACCCCGGCCGGTGCCCCTGGCTCTGCAGACTGAGCCAGCTCCGGTTCCGCGGTTGCCGCCGCCGCCAAGTTCCTCCAACTTTGCCCGCTGCGCTCGGATCGCGCGCTGGGCAGGGGGCGCACGCAGAGTCTGCAGGGGCGCGCAGGTTCGCTAGGTGGCGGGGGCCTAGCTGCGCCGCCCCGGGTCCCACGCCCCATAGGCTCGGCGCCCGGCATCGCTGGGACTCAGGCTCAGCGGACTCCACGCTTACCTGCCCGGCCCGGCCGCTGTTTCGGGGCTGCGCCTGCCGCCGCTGTCCTTCAAGCTCTAACTTCGCTCTCGGGATTGAAATTCCTCCCCAGCTTCGCCCATCGATCTGAGCGCGCGGCCCCGCCCCTCGGCGCGCGGCCGCTGGGGGGGTTCATTTTCACCCTCCCTCCCCTCCTCCGCTCCCTCCCTCGCTCGCCTGCGAGCTCCCTTCCACCTTTCTCTTCCTCCGCTCGAGCCCGGCTAGAAGCCTCTCGCCCTCCCCTTTCCTCCCCTGCCTCCCAAACCCTCTCAGCTCTCCCGGCTCTCCACGCTGCCTCGCTCCTTCCGTCTACGGCTGCCCTGGCAGCGGACGAGCTGGAGGGGAGGGGGCAGAGGGGGGTGTTAAAAAGCACCTGAGGGTTTCCTCGGGGCCCCTTCTGCCCTCCCCACCCACATCTAAGTGGTTGGGGCCGAGGGGTGCAGCAGCTGCTGCTTGAATGAGACCCCACCCCATTAAGCAACGCCGAGGCGTTCTCAGGACCAGGGTTCCACAGTGAGTCGGGCCCATAGCGACCAGGGCACGGAGCTAGGGGGCGGAGAACGCAGAAAGCAGGGAGAGCTGGCCCCCTTCTTCCCAGCCCTGGTCTTACTCACTCACCCCAACCTCTGTGATGACTTGGGGTGGAGGCTCTCGAGCACTCTTCAGGCCCAGACTGACCCTCACAACCTGGGTGTGCGACGCCCCCAGTCCTCGTGCTACAGACAAGGAAACTGAGTCAACAGAGGCCCAGAGGCTTGCTCCATAACACGCAGCCCGACGAAGCAGAGTCCAAGCGGCAGCCTGGATCCCAGGCGGGAGTCCTCCGGACTCCTTGCTGGGGCGGGCAGCGCCCCCCTCCCCCGGCAGTGCCGTCGACGAGCTGAGGTTCTGGGCCTGCCTGCGCCTCAGGGCCCGCTCTGGTCCCTGCGCAGCCAGCCCTTCTCGCTGGAGCGCCCCCACCCCGCTTCCTGTCCCCCGCCCGCTTATGATTCCCGGCCTCAGTACCCCCGGCACGCTCTCGCTCCTCGCCAGCAGCTGGGCAATTCACCGAGCATACAAAAGAGTTGACTCAATTCAAAGGCAGCAAATCAAGATAAATCCTATAGTGTGTGAGGACCGGAGAGGGAATGTGAATGAACGCCCACAGCACCGGCGAGTCCTGTACGGATTGGCCCAACCCCCTTCCTCCTGCTCAGGGCCCAGCACTGCCTGGGCACGCAGGGTTCGCAGCAGCCAGAGGTGGGGAGCCCGCTCTAAGCTCCTTCAGCTGGCCAGACCTTCAGGGCACTGGCCAGAATTGAGGGATTTGTGGTTTTTGGCCTCCTCTTGCTGCCCGGGTGAGGCTCCCACGAGGACGGGTGCAGAACCATGAAGGGGGTGCAAGGATAAAAACCACCCCCCCATTTTATCCAAGCCTGGGCTCTGTGGTCTCAGTGCACCTCAGTGCTGCGAGGTTGCGGTGAGACAGGGAAGAGAGCAGGACTCTGAGCCGTGCTGCCTTTCTCCTTGGGTTGCCCCCAGCAGGGACCTCTGTCGTGGCCAGGCCGCAGGCCAAGAACAGGTCCTTGTTTATCCACCAACTAGATACTGCAAGCCTAAAATGTGCCAGCCCTGGGCTCAGGGAAGGGGGTGAGGGGGCACCCCTTTCCTCTCTGCTGTGTCTAGGAGGCTACCTAGCTGCGACTCTGCCGTGGGAAAAGCTAGTCGGACTCCAGAACCTCTTGGTCACTCTTGAAAGGTTCAAGAAAGCAGCAACTTTCCAGCCTCTGCCTGGCCAGCCCTGCCCAGGGAATGCTTAGGAGCGGCCTGAAGCCCCAGCCTCCACCATTCAGCCTCCCAAAAGCAACTCATGAGAGGGGTGACTAACTCCCACTTTCTGCAGGTTCCTCCCGGCCTGCTCGGCAAAGTGTGGTGAAGACTCTGGAAGAGGCGTGTTGGCCTGGGACGGGCATTGCCTGCGTCAGGTGTACCAGATGCCTGTCCCCGGGCACACTACGACCTCCTCACACTCCCCAGGCATAGAGGCTGTATTTCTGCGGGATACAAGCGAGGCCCTGGTCTCAGCGTCCTTGCCCCGTATTGTCCGACTGTTGAGGCTAGTACTTGGCCACTCAGGGTCAGGGATGTGTGGAGGTGCTCAAAGGTGAACTGGGGGGGGGGGGGGCGGGGGAGGTCCCCACAGAACGATCTCCAGCACCGGAGCAGAGAGGAGAGGCCCAGCGAAGAGCAGAGCTGGAGCGAGGAGGTGGGAGCTCGGGGGCGGGGCTGAATGGTTTGGGGTCGGGTCCCCGCTGCTGCGCCCTGTTCCCGCAGCCCAGGCAGCGCTGGTCGGCTGCAATCGAGTCCCTGGAGTCCCAGCTGAGTCGCCCCTCCCCCTGGCCTCGCGGATTGGCGGCCTGCATGTAAGTCATTAATTCTGTTACAGAGACGCCGGCGCCGGCGCCGAGAGGACATCTGTCAGGACCCAACGCCGGGCTCCACGCCCCCTCCCCCTCCCCCAGACTCAGAGCGGGGGAAAGGATGCGACACCTCGCTCACCAAAGCTCTGAGGTGGCAGGAGCCGGGAACGCGAGCGGGGTTGGGGTGGGGGAGCGGCGCTGGGGTCCCGGAGTGAACAGGGAGGGGGCGGGGTCAAGAGCCCCAAGCTGTTTGGGGGCTGGGCTCTGTACAGAAAAAAGTCCCCTGTATTCTCTATCTTTCAAATCCTCAAAACCACTCAAGCTCTGATCTGAATGTTGGGATGGGGTGGGGATGGGAGGAACAGAATCCTCCAGGCCCTTGGGATGCTCGAAGGCGACGCTGGAAGGGGGGACAGCAGAACACTACCTTCTTCTCACACATGCAGCAGCAGCGACAACCCTAAACCTTTTCAGGAGCTTCGAGGGTCCTCTTTCCTCTCCACACCCCGTTTGGCTACCCGCCCCCCATGTAACTACCCCTCTTAAATAGGGTGGCAGTGACCCTCAGTGGCGCGTCCCTGGTGGGAGGAGGGGAGGCTGGCTGCAGGAAATCCCCACTCATCCCCCAGGGCAGTCCGACTCCAGGGACCTCGCACTTAGCCCGCGGAGGAGCATTCGGGTGAGAACCGTGCTGGAATCGCGCGGTCCGCCCTGGGTCCCTGGCAGGGTGGCCACCGTCCACACAGTGCAGTTTAGGAAGAGGAAAAGTTGGGGGGCGATACTCGGAGACCAAAGATGAGTGAGCAGGAGGAAAGTAGGGGCAGAAATGGGCGAGTGACAGATGAGGGCCATGAGAGCTGGGGAGGGGGTCAACTCTGGGACTGGGGTCCCGCACCACCCCTCAGCCAAGCCCAGCCGCGCTGGTTCCCCAGTGGGTAGAGGTTCGGTCACAGACGACTATAAATAGCCAAGAGCCAGGTCCTTCCCGAGAGCTCGCAGCCCCGCAGGCGAAACCCGCAACCCGCTGGAATGAAGGTGGGGGTCCTGCAACACCCCCAAAGGCTCCAGGGGTTTAGGGCTGGGCGCTGCTCCCAGCCCCCCACCCCCGCGACTGCTGTACCAAGGCAAGGCACCCACAGCCCACTCACTGTCCGCCTCTGATTATGAGATGGGTTTCAGAAGGGGGGGGCAGTCTCTGAGCCAACTTGGGGCGCAGCGGCTACCCAGGTACACTCAAAGACAAACCGCCCCCTCCCCTGCTTCCTGCCCAGCCTGCCTTTCGCTCTCTGCGCGCTCAGGAAAGTTTAGGGTCCCCACGGCGTCTCCTAGCCAGAGGCATCCGAAGCCCGGCCCCTCAGCCCGGGTGTCGGGGAGGGAAGTTTGTCCGGCCCAGGTTCGGCGACCGCTAACTTCGGGTGCGCTCGCCTCCGAACCCGAGTGTGTTTTGGCGAGAGGCTGGGGTGGGTCGGGGACCCCACGCGCTGCATCCAGAGCGCTATGGGCAGGGGACGCTGCCCCGGCGCGGACTCCCAGGTCAGGGCACGCGGGGCTCAGGCGGCTGGGATTGCGAGAGCGGCGGGAGACCCCGCGCCGCCCCCACGGCCGCCGGGAAAAGCACCTTCCCCGCCTCCCCTAGGGGCGGAGACCCGCGGACCCAGCGGCTGCGGCAGAGGAGACCCCCCGACTCCCCTTCTCCCCGGCAGTCTCTTCCCGGCGGGCCCCTTCCTACCTGGGCCGGGGTGCGGGCCCCGGGCTGGAGGCACGATCACCGGCGAGCAGAGCGCGCGCGCCCAGGTCCCCGGAGCGTGGCGGCGGCAGCGGCTTCCCCTCCTTCCTCCTCTTCTTCCTTCTCCGGGCTCGCTGGCTCCAGACAGACCTCCTCCCCCTCCCGCCTCGCCCGCCCCTCCCGGAGCCCTCCCGGCTGGGCTCGGCCTGCGACCGGGAGCCGAGCGGAGCCGGCGGGAGCCGGGCTGCGGCGCTCACTGCGTCAAGTGCGGGGCGAGAGCCGGGCGGCGGCGGGGACCGCGCGCTCCGAGCCCGGGGCCGGCCCGGCAGGCGGGGGAGCGGCGGCGCCGGCGACGCCGAGGGGCCGGGCGGCTCCGGCTCCGGCTCCGGCTCCCGCGCGGGCGCGGTGGCGGCGGCCACGGCAGCGCCGAGGTTGTAGCACATTCTTTCTGAGCGTGATCGAAGGTTTAATGTAGGAGCCCGCGCGGGGAGGGCTGGGGGAGGGGGCGGGGGCCACGCGTGGGGGCGGCCAGAGGAGCCGGCAGCGGGAGTCGCTCCGGGCACGTCGGTGGACTGGGGGTGTCCGGAGGGTGACACGGCAGGGGAAGTTGGCGCAAGCCATGGGGGCGGCGTGGGAAGTCGAAAGGCCGTCTTTCCCCCTCCTCCTGGCCCGCCTCTTGCGCCCCCTGTCCCCGCTCCAGGCCACCTGGCAGTTCCGGGGCTCCGGTTTGGGCCCCCACCCCAACGTCTAGGGGTCGCGACCTTTCGTGTCAATAGGAGGTGGGCACCTGGGGAGCGGACACGCTCGCGTGTGCAGACGCGGCTGTGCACACACTGACACGCGAAAAACCGCGTGGAAGTTGACCTGAAGTCAGACTGTGTGGGCGTGCGCGTCCGCGAGTGCCACTGCACAGCCCGCAGGGACGCGCGCTGGGGAGGGAGGAGGACAAAGGGTGGTCGGGCCCGCTAGGGGGGGTCGTCCTCAGGGACTTGCCTTCCTCCAAGGGTCCTTACCCCTCCCGGCTACCGCTCCCCGCGCGGTCGTATGTTTCCCCCTCCCTTTCAGCCGGGACGGGCGGGGGGTATATCAGCCTGGCACCTTCTAATTCCCAATTCCCGGAAGATTGGGTTTAGAAGCCTGGCATCTTCTATCACTAATTCCCCTCTCCCCTTCATTCGCGTCCGGATTCCTGATCCGAAATCGACCTCTCAACTCTAAGCCGAAGTGCCCCCGCAACCCCGGTCATCCCGATTCCTGGTGGAGAGGCCACGCAGTCTCCCAGGGCGGCTCCCACTCCCCACCGCCCCTTCCCCAGCCTGCGGCTTTCACGCCGGGTAAAAATTCCAAATCAGGCTCAAGAGCGCCCTCGTCCGGCTATGACCTGCGTGCCGCTTCCCGAGCCGCCGAGCACGGAGATACTGAGCCGGGTACCCAAGTGGGCGCGGTGCGCGACCCTCTGGATCGGCTCTGCCTGGGAGGAGATGTCCCGCATCGCCCCCGCGAAGTCAGGGAGAGGCTGCTGTCCTGGCTAAGCGCGCGCGAGTGCTCACGGCAAAGGGGACCCGGCTGCTGAAAGCGAGGGGGCTGGCCCCTGGGGTGTCCCTCCGCGCAGAGGCCTCGGAACAGGCATGGGAATGGCGCGTGAAGATGCCAGGAGCAGCGCGGCCAGTTCTGGATAGCCGGGGATGGACGCCCGGGGCTCCCGTTAGGGGGCCGGCCCAGAGGCTTCTCCGCAGCCCGTAAATTCCATCCAGCCTGCGGGGACAGACCGTCTGCCCTTCGCCCTTCGCGCTCCCCACACCTCCGCCAAACTCATCCTTCCTGCAGGACTGGGAATACCGAGACCCCCAGTTGGGGCCTTTCCTTTCCCCTGGACTCCTGGGAAGTCCACTGGAAGGGTGATGGTCAAGGACGGAGCCACTGCCTCTGGGCTGTCCCGTCCTTGAGTCCATGAGCAGGACCTCCTGGCAACTGGGAGCCGGAGGGGACAGATCAGGGCCTCGGATCTCTCTCGCCAGCTCCCTCAGGGAGTGGGTTTGGCCCTCTGTAAGCTAGGCCGGCCTGCGGCTTTTTCTCACCCCTCCCCACAAGGCTGAGGGGCTTGGAAGTCCATGATGGCTGTCCCCGCAGGCCAGGCCGCCTGCCAGAGAGGAGCTGTTCCTGCAGGACATCCCGCAGGCCGCTCGCTCACGTATGGCACCCCCAACTTCCTCTGCTGCTCTCTGCGATGTTGATAGTGACCTTGTTTCTTCTGAGAGGGCAGAGACCCCACCCTCCTGGGCCTCACCAGCACAGGGTTGCTGCCCCCAAAAGGCTTGTTACCCCTGAGCCTGAGAATGGGTGACCCAAGGGCAGACCCTGGAGGGAAGGAGTGGGAGGAAGGCTTCTCTCGGCTTTACCAGAGCCTTCCACTCCCTCCTCTGTCTCTGCTGGGAGTTGAGAATTGCTCTCTCTCTCTCTCTCTGTCTCTCTCCCTTTCCCCGCCCCCTCTGTCTCTCTTCCCTCTCTCTCCTGTCTCTCTGTCTAAGATATGGGCTAATCCTGAAACCACCCCTCCAACACACACATACCCAAAGGCAGCCTGTGTTCCAGCCGTGTTATACCCACACACCCGCAGAATACACATGTCCACACTCATTCTCACTGCACAACCCCATGCCCTGCAAAAAGAACGCAGAGACCCAGGCAGGGAGGGCAGGAACACTCCTACTCCCACCCCTCTCCACACACACAGACAAAAGGCCGCCTTTTTCTTTTTTTTTTTTTTTTACTTTTTTCTTTCTTTTTTTTTTTTTTTTTTTTTTTTTTTTTTTTTTTTTTTTTTTTTTTTTTTTTTTTTTGCTATACGGCACGTGCACTTGCCAGAAAGACAGACAGAAAGCGAGAAATCACCCCCCAGGGGGATGGCCACGCCACAATCCCTTCACCTCCCTTCTCTCCAGATCTTGGGCACGCATGCACACGCACCCAGCATGAGTTTAAGCCACTGGGTCCAGGACTCGAACTATGGTTGACTACATGGGAGTCCAGTGACATAGCCATTACACCAACTGCTGGTCCCAGAAGACTGCCTTAAGATGTAGCTGGCGGGGGCTGGCAGGTGATGTGTTGGTTAAGGGGCTGGACTCTCACATGGTTGACTGTGGTTTGAGTCCCCAACCTGGTGGCTTTCTTTCTCACTTTCTGTCTTACATTCTCTCTCACTAAAAAATAATAACAGGGACCAGCAGGTGACGTGGTGGTGAAGACACTGGACATACCCACATGGCTGAGCACTGTTCGAGTCCCAGACCTGGTGGTTTGCTTTCTCACTCCCCCCACTCTGTGTTTCTCTCTGGTCAAATTAAAATAAATGAATAAATAAATAAAATTAAATAATTAAAAACAATGATGATGATGATATTAAAGAAATAAATCTTTTTAAAAATGTATCTGGTGTAGCCCATTGCAGCCCTTTGTGATGACACCCTGCTCCATACAGCCTGACTCCCATTCCCCCCTCGGGACAAGCATGCTCACTGGTATGGGATTATAAAAACCACGTGACCCAGTGCTTCCTAGGTGCTCGATGCTAGCAGCAATTTGTTGAGTCCTCACAGCACCCCTAAAAGTGAGCATTATTAAGATCTCCATTTCACGGGTGATAAAATTGAGGGGTGGGGCAATTAAATAACGTTCCCAGGGTCACTGTCAACCAGTAAATGGCCCAGCCAAAGTTCAAATCCAGTCAAACTCCAAAGCCACTGTACTCAGTATTTTCTTATGTACACACTCATGCACACACACTGACGCACACACACGTGCCATGAACATATACACATTCAGGCTTCTGTGCGGGTTTCTGCCTGGCAGCTGCCCAGATGCAGTGATGGCAAACCCAGTTAATCAGACAGCCTATCTTTTCTGGGGAATCGGCTGAGCCAGGACCTAGAACAAACCAGAGGACAGGAGATCACCCCTTCCTACCTGGGCACTGTCATAGCACACAAGGCTGGCAAGCTCCACCTGGCTTTCTGAGGGGGCATAAGCTCCTCATTCAGAATTAAACTGGCTGAACAGAGACCTTACTAGGGAAGGAGATCAAGATTCCTAACTGAGTCAGTAAGATTCTCATTATTATGGAAATAAGCAACCACCATTTGAAGACCCATCCAAGTGCTTTTTGGGAGAGGCAAGCTGGACAGTAAGAACCCAGTGGGCCTGAGGCTATGGGACTACCCTCTTCCCCCGGTTAGAAGCACTGCACTCTAGGGACCTGCAGGTGGTGTAACGGCTATGTTGCTAGACTCCTACATAGTTGTCCACGGTTTGAGTTCCAGACCCGGTGGCTTGAATCTCACACCAGGCATGTGTGTGTGCATGCCCAAAATCCCAAGAGGAGAATGAAGAAGAAGGGATTGTGGCATAGCCATCCCCCCCGGGGGGGGGGGGTGATTTCTCACTTTCTGTCTTTCTCTGTCTCTCCAGCAAGCACACACACCCTATAACAAAAACCTCTCTTTAAAGAAAAAAAAAGTAAAAGCATCCACATTCCTTACCCATGCCCCCAGATGCTCCAGCATTCCCTAGCCCAGTCCTCACCATGGTGGATTATCAACATCTGCTGGTGTTGGCATCTTCCAACCTCAGGAGAGCAGGAGTCTGAATGAACTCTGAGTTCAGTGCGCTGTTCTGACTGACACTGCTTTAGAATAAGCGAGGGTTGGGAACCAGCAGTTAGTGTAATGGCTATGTCGCTGGACTCCCACGTAGTCGACCGCAGTTCACATCCGGACCCGGTGGCTTAAAACTCACGCTGGGTGCGTGTGCGTGCGTGCCCAAGATCCCGAGAGGAGAATGGAGGAGAAGGGATTGCGGCGTGACCATCCCCTCTGGGGGGTGATTTCTCGCTTTCTGTCTCTATGTCTCTCTGTCTGTCTGGCGAGTGCACGCACCCTATAGCAAAAAAAACCTCTCCAAAAAAATAAATAAATAAAAATAAGCAAATAAATAAAAATAAGCGAGGGCTCTCCTCGTGGCTGCACTGTCTCTGTGCCTCTGTAAGTGGCTCGAAGGATGGTCTGCTTGGGAGTAAAGGGTGTAGGCAGGTCAGTGGCCTGAGGGTGTTCATGGAGAGGAGGGGAGCGCAGTGCCTGGGATTAATGTGAAGAGAATCCCCAACACCATCTTGAGAAAGTGGTACCCAAGGAAAAATGGTGGCAATCACTTCCTGTGCCCAGATCATCATAGAAACAGCAAGCACCCAAAAAATTCAAAAGCCATAAAGTAAACACTATGTCTGATTTATGTCCCAGGCAGAGTCTATTTTCCTATATATAAAGGGCTCTTACAAAACAGTAAGACAAGTAGTGAAGAGGAAAACAATTGAAGAGAGGTTATGAACAGAAAGAGAAGTAAAAAGGATATTTACACACATGAAAAGGGGCCTGCTATCACGTCTAATAAGAGAAATGCAAATGCAAATGATCTGACATATGATTGTTCACTCATTGATGGGCAAAGATGACAATGTTTCATGGCACGCCTTGTTGCAATAGCATAGGAAGTGGACACTCTTGGAACCCTTGAAACAATGTCAAAATTCCAAATACATAACCCTTTGGCCCGGCATTTGCTTCTAGGAATCTGTCCTCCAGATGCTCCTCACAAATGGGAAGAATGATGTATTACTGTGCACAAGGTTATTTGCCGAAGCACTCTGTAAAATAGCAGCATATTGGAAGTGTCCTAAATGCCTGCCGACAGTGGAGAGCTTAAATGCATTGTGGCACGCTCAGCCATATAAAGGCAGACCGATCTGAGGCCTCCTCCAAGTTGCCCCTTTACGGGGTAAAAGCAAGGGGCAGAACAGTATGTATGGTACGTCTTTCTTCTTTCCTCTTCTTCCTTTCTTTTTTTTTTTTTTTTTTTTTTTTTTTTTTTTTTTTTACAGAAAGGAGATGGACTGATCTCTGGAAGGAGACCATAGACAGTAAGTGCCTCTTGCAGGGGACTGAGTGCCTGGAGTCTGGGAGAGATGGTGGTAGGGGCTTACTATTAAAAACGTCAGTGAAAGTCATAGTTCTTAAGTTGTATACATTTCCGTGTAGTTTGATGAGTTTTGACAAATGTACGCATTGATTGGAATCACCACCTCAATCAAAATAGTGAACATTGACATTATCCCAGAAAATGAGACTCAGTTTTCACTGCGCACTCATGTGTGCTACTTGAATTGTGTGCAGTGTACCGACATTTCCTCTTATAATAAATGTAAATATAAAAATGAAAATGAAAAATTGTTTCCTATCTCTCTGCTTACCTGGTCTCTGCAGGAATCCAAGAAAGCAAATATTTTGTTTTCTATTTTACAGGTGACAAGACTGAATTTCACAAGGTGACCACAATTTGACTAAGGACAACCCACAGGGACAGGTTAGGATTTAAACCGAAGGCTATCTTTATTCTTTTTAAATGGCCTTACCGAGGTATAATGCACATACAGTTCACTAATTTAAAGCATATAGCTAGTTTTTAGTATATTTGTAGAGTTGTGCAACCTTGCCACAATATAATTTTTTAAAGAATTATTTTATTTCATTTATTATCATCATTATTCTTTGTTTAATTTGACCAGAGAGAGAGAAAGGGAAAGTAGGAAAGCAAGCCTCCAGGATCGGGACTTGAACCGAGGTCGACCATGTGGGAGTCCAGCACCTTAACCACCACGCCACTTGCTGGCCCCATAATATTTTTAAGGTTTTTGCCACAGAGCATATGCACTCACCAGAAAAAGACAGAGAGACGTTGAAAGGGAAAGTGAAAAATTACCTCCCAGTAGGATTGGCCATGTTGTAATCCCTTCTCCTCCATTCTCCTCCTGAGATTTTGGGCACCCACACACAGACGCCCAGCATGTTTCAAGCCACCAGGTCTGGGACTCGAACCAAGTCTGCCATGTGGGAGTCCAACGCCTTAACCACTATGCTACCTGCTAGCCCCAAACACAATATGATTTTAGGACCTTTCGTTACCCCAAAAGGAAACCCCATACTCATCGTCAATCACTTCCCATTCCTCATGACCACCCCCAACCCTAGGCAACCCAGTATGGATTCTGGTATTCTGCATACTTCACATAAATAGAATCATGTGAATGTCTTATTTCACTTAGCATAATGTTTTTGAAGTTCATATATGTTATAGTATAGATCATATTTCATTTCTTTTTATTGCTAAATAATATTCCATTGATATGTCACATTTTATTCTTTTTATTTATTTTTTTTTTTGAGAGAGATGTCTTGCTATAGACACACGTGCTCGTCTGAGAGACAAAAAGCAAGACATCACTCCCTGGGAGATGGCCACGCAGCAATCACTTCTCCTCCATTGTCCTCTTGGGATCTTGGGCACACATGTACGCATGCCCAATGTGAGATTTAAGCCGCCAGGTCCAGGACTCAAACCACAGTCGACTACGTGGGAGACTAGTGACTTAACCATTTATGCCATCTGCTGGTCCCAATATATCACACTTTAAACTCTATTCTATCAGTTGAGGGACATGTGCATGTCCCCAATCCCAACAGGACAGAGAAGTGGAAGAGCAGAGTTGTCTCCACTTCAGACATAAATCGATATAACTAGTACTGCTATAAAACATGCAGAAGTTTGCATATGGGCATGTTTTCATTTCTCTTGGGTACGTGTATCGATAGCATTGGAATCGCTGGGTCACATGGTAATTGTTTAACATTTTGAGAAACTCACAACTGTTTGTCAAAATAGATGGAACATTTTACAAGCCCACCAGCAATGCATGAGGGTTTCGATTTCTCTGTATCCTCACCAACACTTGTTGATTATTTTATTTTCTTTGTTATTTTTTTCTTTTTTAAAAAATTTATTATCATCATAATCTTGTTAATATTTCATTGAATCACATATAGCTTTACAGTGTATTACATTGCTTTTTCAAAAGGGAATGCCATGCATATCAGTCAATATGGAGACATTAAAATCCCCACTTCAGCATTCAATATCTTTTCATTGTTTTTCCCAATCATTATTATTATTATTCCAATTATTTTTTTAATCAATCACTATTTCTCATTTTGCTTGTAAAAAGACTTTACCCATCATGAAATACTTCTCAGACCAATCCAGTTGAGAATACTATACATGCCATCATCAACAGGTAATAAACCACGTCTGAGTCCCACTAATATCATGCCTCTCTATTTGTTCTCTTGCTATCTTTCTCTATACTCTTCTCTTCATCCCCCCAATTCCACACTGTCTTATCCTCATTAAATATTTTCACTGCTTTTATGTCCTCCAATATTTCACTCTCTACCGTAGAGTGCAAATAGTTGGTATATATTAAGTGAATACATACAATATCTTTCTTTCATAGCCTGGCTTACTTCACTCAGCAATAGACCCTCCATATCCGATCATTTTCTATCAAAATGCTAGGGTCTTGTTATTTTTTATAACTGAGTAGTATTCCAAAGAGTATATATGCCACACTTTTTCAATCCATTCATCAATTTGTGGACATTTAGGTTGGTTCCATGTCTTGGTAATCGTGAATAATGCTGCAATAAACATTGATGTGCAAGCACTCTTCTGACTGAGCATTCTCCTGTCCTTTGGGTAGATACCCAGAATTGGGATTGCTGGATCAAATGATAGTTCTATCTGTAGATCTTTGAGGAACCTCCATATTGTTCTCCACAGTGACTGAACCAGTTTACATTCCCACCAACAGTGTAGGAGAGTCCCTTTTCACCCACATCCCTGCCAAAACTTACCACTTTTTATATTCTTAATCTTTGCCGCTCTGACAGGGGTTAGGTGGTATCTCATTGTGGTTTTTATCTGCATCTCCCTTATGATGAGGGATGTTGAGCATTTCCTCATATGCTTTTTGGCTGTTTGTATGTCTTCCTTAGAGAGATTTTTGTACAGCTCATTTTACCATCTTTTAATTGGGTTAATCATTTTTTTTTCACATAAGGCACTTGAAGTCCCTGTGTATTCTGGTTATCAGTCCCTTGTCTGAGACATAGTTAACAAAAATATTTTCCCATTCTGAGGGTTGTCAATTCACACTTGTTACTGTGTCCTTTGCTGTGCAGAAACTTCTTAGTCTGATATAGTCCCACTTGTCTATTTTAGGGATTATTGCCTGTGCTTTGGGAGTCTTATTTAAGAAGTCTTTGCCTACTCCAAAGTCTCCCCAACATTTTCCACCAGTAGTTTTTTTGTTTGAGATCTTAGGTTCAGATCTTTGATCCATTTTGAGTTGATTTTTGTTAATGGTGAAAGATGGGGGTTCAGTTTCATCTTTCTGCAAGTGGATACCCAGTTTTTCCAGCACCATTTACTAAATAGGTTTTCCTTTTCCCAATGGATTGACTGATATCCTTTGTCAAAAATCAGTTGGCTGTAAGCTTTGAGGGTTATTTCTGGGGGTCTCTATTCTATTCTATTGGTCCACATGTCTTTTTTTGTACCAATGCCATGCTGTTTTGATGATCACAGCTTTATAGTATATCTTGGGATCAGAGAGTGAGATGCCTCCTACTCCATTCTTCTTGCACAGGATTACTTTTGCAATACGAGGTCTTTTATGATTCCAGACAAATTCTATGATTGTCTTTTCTAGATCTGTGAAGAATATTTCTGGTATTTTGATTGTTGAAATTGCATTAAACATGTAGATTAATTTGGGTAGAATTGCCATTTTGATTATATTAATTCTTCCAATCCAGGAACATGGGATGTCCTTCCACTTTTTTATGTCACTTTCAATATCTTTTTAAAGATTCTCATAGTTTTCTTTATAAAGGTCTTTGACTTTCTTAGTTAGGTTTATCCCTAGGTATCTTATGCATCTTGTGGCTATGGTGAAAGGGATTCCTTTCTTCAGTTCTGCTTCGTTCAACTTGTTGTTCATAAATAGAAATGCTATAGATTTTTGGATGTTGATTTTGTATCCTGCCACTTGCTGCATTCACTTATTACTTCAAGAAGTTTTTTCATGGAGACCTTTGGGTCTTCTAAGTATACCATCATGTCATCTGTGAATGAAGATATTTTCAGCTCTTCTTTGCCTATTCTAATGCCTTTTATATTGGTCTCTTCTCTGACTGGATTAGCTAAGACTTCCAGCACTATATTAAAGAGCAGTGGAGAAAATGGGCAGCCTTGCCTAGTACCTGTTTTTAGCGGAAAAGCTTTTAGCTTTTCCCCATTCAGTGTAATGTTAGCTGTAGGTTTTTCATAGATGGCTTTTATTGCATTGAGAAATGACCCTTCTATACCAATCTTACTGAGGGTCTTAATCATAAAAGGATGTTGTATTTATCAAATGCTTTCTCCGCATCAATTGAAATGATCGTATGGTTTTTATCTTTCTTTCTGTTAATATGGTGTATTACATTTATGGTCTTGCGTATGTTGAACCACCCTTGCATCCCTGGGATAAAGCCTACCTGGTCACGATGAATAATCTTTGTTATATGTGGTTGGACACGATTTGCGAGTATCTTGTTGAGAATTTTCGCATCTATATTCATCAGTGATATCGGTCTGTTATTTTTACTTTTTTGTCATGTCCTTAGCTGTTTTAGGAATGAGGATGATGGACTCTTCATAAAATGAATTTGGAAGGTTTCCTTCCTTTTGAATCTTTAGAAATAATTTTAGTAGGATAGGAGTTAACTCTTCCTTAAAAGTTTTGTAGAATTCAGAAGTGAAGCCATCTGGACCTGAGCTTTTCTTTGTCAGGAGGTTATTTATTACAATTCAATCTCCTGGCTTGCTATGGGTTTATTCAGGTTCTCTATGTCCTCCTGATCCAATCTTGGTAGATTATATGCATCCAGGAATTTGTCCATCTCCTCCAAGTTATCTTGTTTGTTGGCATATAGTCACTCATAGTATCCTCTAATGATATTTTGTATTTCTACTATGTCTGTTGTAATAGTGCCTGTTTCATCACGTATTTGATTTATCTGGTTTATTTCTTTCTTCTTCTTGATCAGTCTAGCCAATGGTGTGTTGATCTTGTTAATCTTTTCAAAGAACCAGCTTTTGCTTTTATTTATTTTCTGTATGGTTCGTTTATTTTCTATTTCATTTATTTCTGCTCGAACCTTTATTATTTCTTTTCTCCTGGCATTTTTTTGGGGTTTGTTTGTTGTTGTTTTTCCAATTCCCCGAGGCATGATGTTAGGTTCTCTATTTGCCATCTTTCCATCCTTTTCTTATGCACACTAATTGCTATGAATTTCCCTCTTACAACTGCTTTTGCTGTGTCCCATAGATTATGGACACTTGTTTATTCATTATCATTTGTTTTAATAAGTTTTTTGACTTCAGACTTAATTTCTTCAGTAGTGAAGAAGTCATTCAGAAGTAGGTTGTTCAGTTTCCATGTGTTTGTGTATTTTCAGGGGTGTTTCTTGAAATTAATCTTGAATTTCATTCCATCATGGTCAGAGAAGATGCTGGATAGTTTCTATGCCTTTGAATCTATAAAGACTTGATTTGTGTCCTAACATATGATCAATCTTTGAAAAGGTTCCATGCTGGGGTGAGAAAAATGTGTATGTTGTGGATGTAGGGCGGAAAGTTCTATAGCTATCTCTCAAGCCCATTCAATTTACAGTATCATTTAGGTCCTGTATCTCTCTATTTATTTTCTGCCTAGAAGATCTGTCTAAAGTAGATAATGGGTGTTGAGATCTCCAACAATTATAGTATTTCCCCCTCTCTCTCCTTTTAGCTCCAGCAGTCTTTCCTTCACATATTTAGGTGCACCTGAGTTGGGTGCATAGATATTTATAAGCATTATGTCTTCTTGCTGGATTACCCCCATTTACTATTATATAATACCCTTCTTTTTTTCTTTGTTATTTTTGAATATGACCATTTTACTGGGTGTGAGACGGTATATCACTGTGGTTTTTATTTTGTTCTGTTTTTATTTGTTTGTCATTTGGTTTGCCAGAGGACACATGCATGAGAGAGGGAGAGAGAAATGGGGGGGGGGGGGAGGGAGAGGGAGAAAGCATCCCTCAGTGAGACATCATGCTGCCATCCCTTCTCTTCCTTTCTCCATCTTGTCGGGATTTGGGGCACACACACACATACACACCCCAGTTTATCTGTCAAGCTGGAGCCAGGATTCGAACTGTGCAGTCAGTTGTGTGAGATCTGGCTCCCTTAACCAATAAGCCACAGGGTCAGCCCTCATTGAGGTTCTAATTTGTGTTTCCTTGATAGCTAATGTTATTGAACATTTTTTCGTATCTTATTGGACATTTATGTATCTTATTTAGATAAATGTATATTTATTATACCAACTGCTAGTCCCAGATAAATGTATATTCAAATCTCTCTTTCTGTGGGTTGTTTTTCACTTGGTATTGGTTGCTGCAGACAATTTTTCAATTTTGATGAAGCTCAATTTTTACTTTTGTGTACTCTTAGTGTTACATCTGAAAAGACTACTCTTAAGATGAAGATGATGATGTTGTTTTCTTTTGAAAATGTTTTTTAAATTATTTTATTTTATTTAACTTTTTATTTATTTATGTATTTCTTTACTTATTTTAATTTGACTGGAGAGAGACAGAGAGAGAGAGGGAGAAAGTGAGAAAGCAAACCACCAGATCTGGGACTTGAACAGTAGTCAACCATGTGGGAGTCCAGAGCCCTTAACCACCACGCCACCTGCTGGCCCTGAAGATGATGTTTTTTTGTTTTTTGGGGGGGTTTTCAGAGTTTTTGTTGTTGTTGTGTTTTTGCTATAGGGTGCATGTGCTTGCCAGAAAGACAGAGAGAGACAGAGAGACAGAAAGCGAGAAATCACCCCCCAGGATGGCCATGTTGCAATCCCTTCTCCATTCTCCTCTCAGGATCTTGGACATGCATGTACACGCACCCGGCATGAGTTTAAGCCACTGGGTCTGGGACTCAAACCAAGGTCGAATACGTGGGAGTCCAGCAACATAGCCATTACGCCAACTGCTGGTCCAGATGATGTTTTATTTCAAGATTTATATATTGGGTTGTCAGAAAAGTCATGATGCATTTTTGCATAAAAAAATAATTTAAAAATATATTATGAAAAATTTGGAGATTCCTCAAAAATCTACAAATAGAACTGCCATATGATCCAACAATCCCATTTCTTGGCATCTACCCTAAGGACAGAAGAATTTCTCATCGGAAAAGTGCTTGCACATCAATGTTTATTGCGGCACTTTTCACGATCGTTAAGACATGGAACCAACCCAAATGCCCCCGTACTGCTAAATGGATTGAAAAACTGTGGCACATATACTCTATGGAATACTATTCAGCCATTAAGAACAACAAAATCCTGGCTTTTGACAGAAAGTGGAAGAATATGGAAGATTTACTGCTGAGTGAAGCAAGCCAGGCTATGAAGGAGAGACACTGTATGTCCCCACTTAATATATACCGAATGTCCACACTCTATAACTGAAACTGACGGGCTAAAGGATGTACAAACACAAGAGGTGGATGTGAATGCCAGATGTGGTGTGTGTGGAGGAGTGGGGCCTGGGGAAGAACATTTGGAGGAGGGATATGAAGACAGCATTGTTGAGACAGGGAGGTAGTGTTGTTATATTTTGATCAACTAGAACGGGGAGAAAAGTTCATATATTAAAATGATCACCTTGTAAGCTAAATAATGTGATTGAATGTATTAAAAAATGTAAATAAAATTTTAAAAAATTGAAAAAATATATATATGACTTTTTCGACAACCCAATAGTTTTAGCTCTTATATTTAGATCTTTGATCCATTTTGAGTTAATTTTTTTATGTAGTGTGAAGTAAGAGTCCAACTTCATTCTTTTACTTTTTAAAATTGTTTTTATTTTTGTAATTTACTATAAGGCATGTGAGCTCACTGGAGAGAGACAGAAACAGAGAGAGAGAAAGCGAGAGAGCACTACCTGGGGTCCTACCACACCATCCTTTCTCCTCCACTCTCCCTTGGGATTTTAGACATGCACACACACATACTTGTGTTTTTCTTTTTCTTTTTTCCCTAGTTTTTCTTTTCTTTCTCTTTTTCTTTTTTTTTCCCCCATAGAGCACATGATCTCACCAGAGACAGAGGGAAAGTGAGGAATCTCCCCCCTGGGGTATGGCTACACCGTAATCCCCTTTCCTCTAGTCTCCTCTTGAGATTTTGGGCACGCATGCACCAGGTGAGATCTTTAAGCTGTCAGGTCTGGGACTAAAACTGCAGTCAGCCATGTGGGAGTCTAGTGCCCCAACCACTACACCATCTTCTGGCCCCACCCAGTGTTTTTCAAGCTGCTGAGTCCGGAGCTCAAACTATGTGGTCGGCCATGTGGGATCCAGGCACCTTAACCACTGCGCCACCTGACCGGTCTCCAGCTTTATTCTTTCCCATGTGGATGTCCAGTTTTCCCAGCATCATTTGTCAAAAGACTATTCTTCCCACCTACCCCACTTTGTCCATTAAACTGTCTTGACCCTCTTGTTAAAAATAAATATAAATATAAGTGTTGATTTCTGGACTCTCAGTTCTAGTCCATAGATGTATACATCCGTCCTTATGATACTACCGCACTGCCTTCATCCCTATGGAAAGTTTCAACATCAGGGAAGTGTGAGTCCTCCGACATGGTGCTGTTCCCAATATTTTTTGGCCCTTCAGCGTCCCTTGCACTTGAACTCAATGCAAACCCCAGCTTGTTCCTTGGCATCTCTGAGTAGCTAAGGCACACATGGCACCCCCCATACCCCCAGGACTGAGGGATCCTATCAACATTGTGCACGTTTATTACTCACCTACTGTACATCAGGCACTGCTCTAAGTACCGTATGTGCCTTGGTTGGTTAATGCTGTGGGGTTGGTACTATTACCATCCTCACTTCAGTGCGAACACTGAGACGGCCTGAGAAACTCATGCAAGGTCACGTGGTCGGTGAGCTATGGCCGCATTGCAGCAATTTGCAGAGCCCAGGTTTTTGCATTTTTTTTTTCATATTTAACTTTGACCAGTTTTTAAACATTCGGAAATAATTCTAAGGTCAGCCCCAGACACCAGCTACCTGCATCCCACAATGGACATTTTGCTATGCTTGCTTTGTTTCTTTCCATCCTTCTGTCCATCCATAAATCAATCACTTTCTAAGTCAGTTGTAGATACCAGTACACTCCACCACCTAAAAGGGGCCACTGTCAATATCCAATCAATGTTGCAGACTGGGCGAGGTGGGAGGAGAGATGGAGGGATCTGGGGTCTGGGGAGCCTGGAGCAGCGTTTTCCTAGTGCTACAGAGGAGGGGCAGTGAATCGAAGCTGGGACGGCTGGGACAGGACTGAGGCTGCTCTTAGCATTAGGAACTTGGGCCCTGTTCACCTGGTCCCCTGTGATTCATTCGGCTTCATTCTGACTAAAATGGAGCTTAATGAGAAGATAACGAAAATGACATTTTGCAAGCTTTCAAGTGAACTGTGTCCAAAGGTATTTTATCTCTGAAACATAGCCAACCGCCAGGATCGTTTGCTTGGAGGGAGAGACTCAGGGTGTCCGGGGGTAAAGGGAAGGTTAAGTGTCCTCGGTCTGATGGCCTCATGGGGTCTCGGAGTCCTTTCAGGTGCTCCACTGTCAGCGGCCACCTGAGTGAGGGAGTGGCCTTGGGCTGGGTGCAGCCCCAGGCCTTGATGTGTATCTTTTCCCACCTACGTGGTATGAGACCCTCAGGAGCTTGACAGGCCCGATTGTCACTGTCACCTGTGCACATAGTAGGTGCTCGAAGTAGGTGCTTTGGAACCGAGCCTCAGGCATGCCCTCAGCAAAATCTTCACCAAACGGCCTCTCCCTGCTGAGGTCATGAGCCCAAGGAGGGAGCCTGCCTCTCCAAGTGCTGGTCCTCTCCCAGAGCTGAGCATGCCCTATTGCCCCCAGGGTCAGGCCCACTGCAGCTGAGCACTGATGTCCAGGTGCCCACTGGCTCCTGGAGCTGGAGCGGGTAGAAAGGGCAGGGTCTGGGTGGGAACTGTCCTCCTTCTCTAATGTGGTACCGATCTGAGCCTGTGTCCAAGCACGTGCATGCGTGTGTGTGTGCATGTATACACGTTGTGCATGTGTGTGCCTGTTTGCGTGTGCATGTGCATTTCTGCATGTGAGCACACCTGTCCACGAGCACCCTACTTCATTTGCCATCATTCGTTAGCACCTACATGTAGTGTCTGGGGCTAGAGAAGAAAAGGAGCTGCCTGGTCTCTGCATTCTGGGCACACAGGCTACATGGAGGGACACAGGTGTGGGCCAGGGATGCTGGTGCAACATCCACCAGGAGCCCACGGCCCTCCAAGCTCTGCCCAGTAAGCCCACATCTATCTCCATATCGGCATCTTGGGACTGGCCTAGCAAAGTGCCACACGCTAGGTGGCTTAAAGCAAAAGGAGTTTATCCTCTCCTGGATTTGGAGGTCAGAAGTCCAAAATCAAGGTGTTAGCAGGGCTGCGCTCCCCCGAGGGCTCCAGGGGAGGATCTTTCCTGGCCTCTTCCAGCATCTGGGGTCTCCCAGCAACCCTTGGCAGTCTGTGCTTGTGGACATAGCTCCGGTCACACTCCGTCCCCGTGGCCTTCACCGCACTGTCCCTCTGTGTGTGTCTGCCATGCATCTCCCCTTTCATAGAGACAACACTCATCCTCCACTGGGTCCCTCATGGGCTCTGTAGGGACCCTGTTTCCAAATAAGGCCACAGTCTGAAGTACTGGGAGTTGGGAAACCAATGTATCTTTTAGGGAACACGATGCAGCCCATGACAGTCCCCCTCCTGGTTACTCTGGCAGCCTGAAGCTCAATCTTGTCATTCTCCAGAGATGTCAAGCTCTTACCCTAAGATCACCCAGCCTGGGCTCTGATGTTCCCTGCTGCAAGCCGGTGATGCAGACCCTGAAGAGCTGGACTCTGTACCAAGAAGCACAGGGTGCTTCCCAGAGGGGTGGCATCTAATTTGGCATTGTCACTTGGGGAGGGTTTTTATTGCTGCAGAATAATGAGAACCGAGACTCAAGAAATGCCTCTCCCCTGACCCGGACCATCCCCTGACCTCCCTCTTCCTGAGGAGGGCCTCTGCCACCTAGGAGAGGGCAGTGCAGCTGTCCAAGAATACTGGTCAGGCAGATCTCAGCCTCAGGTCCTTTCCTGAGCCCTCTGGGCCCTCAGAGCAGTCAACGCCGCTCTCCCTTTTCCCTCTCTGTGTTGGGCTCCTCTCTCCTCAAAAAGCTGGGCCTGCTCCCCTGTGCCTGCCTCAACCATGACAGCAAACCAGCCACCAGTAAGTCCACCTCCCCTGGGTAGGTCTCCTGTCTCCCCACATTCCCCATCTGCAGAGCTGTCCTGGCCCAGAGATGAGAGAGCAACTCCTTTTCAGTGTTTAGAAAATTGGGAAATTTGAGTTCAGTGAATGTGGGTCCCTGTGCCCATTCCCACACCTCTGGAAACACCATTCCCACCTTCAGCTTGTGGTCCCCTCCCCATGAGATGACAGTGGTTCCCGTGTGGTTTGTAAGTCTGTATGTTGACCCTATGCATCGCGGAGGTGCAAATTCCTAGATCTAGCCATACCTGAGGCAGGCTCTAGAGAACCACAGAGGAAGAGAGAGAAGGTGGGAGTGGCCAGAGTGCCTGGGATGTCGGCTGCCTGGACTCATTGTCCAGTTGGTCCTGGAAGATTCTCTGAACCTCTGCTCTTGCCTGCTCCGACCAGTCCTCCCTTATGCTGAGGGTGGAGTGGGCCACCACAATCCCACAGCTTAAAGCCCTCATCGTTCTCAGAAAAAAGCCCCGTCCTGGGCAGACTCCCATCTTCTCTGCAGCCTCATCTCCGCCACTACCCTGTGGACGCGATGCCCCAGAGGCGTGTTCCTGTGCTCCCCTCCAGGCGTGTGCTCCTGCTGGTGCCTCTGCCTGGCATGCCTTCCCTGCACCTCCACGGGCTTCCCCTGCCTCTCTGCCCTTTGGGCTCACCTGAGAGGCCTGGGCTGGGTCAGAAGTGGTACACACCCTGTCACCGGATGCGGTTGTGAGATTGCTTGTTTGGAGTGCCTAGAGGGCGGGGTTTGTTTCACTCTGCTGTGGAGTCAAAGGACTTTGACCTTTGAACTCTGAACCACCTGGCAGGGGCTGAACTGGCCTGGGGAAGGGATGGGTGGTGGATTCAGGGAGGCAAGGTCCTGCCACCCCCTGCATGTGGCGGCCTTGTCAACCAGACCTTTGCATTCGCTCCTCATCCTCCCCAAGAGGCCCTTTGTCTGTCTTCTCCAGAGAAAGGCCACTGACTTCGAGCCTTCATCCTGATGGCCAATCAGGCTTCAGGAAGCACAGCCCAGGCGGCTCTGCTGCAGGGAGAAACTGATCGGATCTCCTCTGGGAAAGGAGCCGGAGCCGCTCCTTCTCCCCAGCAGAGCTCTCCCTATGCACGCTGGTCCCAGGGGTCAGTGGCTGATAAACCAAAGTCCAGGAGGTGGTCTCCACTCACAGCCACCCTGACCCAGCCCAGAGCACTCTAGCCCTGAAAGCCAGCTCTGGCTTGGGGTCTAATGCCTCAGAGCCCACCAGGAGCCAATTCCAGGACACGACTTGTTGCGGGACTGCTCACCTGTGGGCTGGCTTGCATCACTGCCCAGTCTCCGGGTCTCTGCTGGAACACTGGTGTAGGAGACAGGACTGTTACTGGGGAGGGTCCATTCCCTGTCACCAAAGACCACCTTCTCCACTGCTTCCACCCAGGGTTCCATACCCACCCCCATTTCCTTTGATAAAAATAAAATCCTGCTAGCCACAGTGGCACACACTGGTAGATACTGCTGCTCAGCAGGCTGAGGTCCCACGGGAAGCCCAGGTTTGATTCTTGGCCCACCCTAAAAAGCACATGCCTGCAGCCCCAGCTACATAGGTTTTTTTGTTTTTGTTTGTTTCGTTGTGTTTTGTTTTGTTTTGTTTTGCTTTTGAGAGGTTTTTGCTATAGGGCGCGTGCGCTCACCAGAAAGACACAGAGAGACAGAGAGACAGAAAGCAAGAAATCACCCCTGGGGGAGTGGCCACGCCACAATCCCTTCTCCTCCATTCTTCTCTCGGGATCTTGGGCACGCACGCACACGTGCCTGGCGTGAGTTTAAGCCACCAGGTCTGGGACTCAAACCGTGGTTGACTACATGAGAGTCCAGCAACATAGCCATTATGCCAACTGCTGGTCCCCTGCAGTCCCAGCTAAGGTGAGAGAATTGCAACACCTATCTAACAGCAAGACCTTGTCCAAAATAAGTAAATGAATAAAGATTGAAAAATAAAATAAAATTCCCCTTTGCAATGTTGGCCTTTCTGCTTCTGCCACTCGAGTCCCCTCGCCCCGTGGCATCAGCATGTGTGTGGTCTCCTCCAGCGTCAGGGAGTCCACTGTGCCAGCTGCTAGCCTCATTCTCCTCAGGACGTCCGTCGCACCAGGCTCTCTCTGGGGGAGGGCTGAGTACCACCTTTCTGTCCCAAACAGTGTGGCCTGAGGGGCTAGCCTGGCTCCCTCATGGTCCTCCACCCCAACCTCATCACCGCCACGGGGTCACTGGGCCTCTGCAAGGGTCCGACACATGCACCCCTGGGTATGCAGCCACCGTCACGACCCTCCTGCAGCTCTCTCTCGAGGGTCCCTATTGGGCAAACTGCCCAAAGATCCTTGCTGCTCCTGGAATGCAGTCCAGGTGTTCCCCAGGGTTCAGGCTCTCTACCCAGCATCGCAGCACTCACGGGACACACCGTACGTGTGCTCACTCATTCATTCAGTGCGCCAGCCCCATGGGGACGTGCTCTGATTATCCCCGCTTCATAGATGAGGACACTGACCAGGCAGCCCAGCGAGGTTTTGTCAGGTCACAAAATCAGTAAATGGCAGAGCCAGGGTCCAAACTCAGGCATTAGGCTCAGAGTCTCCCGTTGCCCAGTACCTTCGCTGAGCGGCGGCCTTGCCCAGAAGGCCCTCTTCACCCCACTCTGCCTCTCCCCTCTTCTGACCCGTGAGTCTTCTGCTGGCATGGCAGCGTGCAGGAGAAACGGCCCTAACAGCCTCCCGTAGTCCTTGAAGGCTGTGAGGGCTCAGTAGGGGACAGGGCCTGCCCGGAGCCACCAAACAAGCGGTCAGGGCCACCTCAGCAGGAGGGCTTCCCAGGAAGTGGGGGGTGATGGGCAGAACTGCTGAAACTCTAACCCCCAGAGCTTAGAATGTGACTGTGTTTGGAGGTAGGGGTCTTTAAAGATTAAGGTGAAACGAGGTCATTGGGGTGGCCCCTGATCCGATCTGGCTGCTGTCCTTCTAAGAAAAGGAGATTAGGACACAGACACGCACAGAGGGTCAGCCACGTGAAGACACGAGGAGACGGCCATCTGTAAGCCAAGGAGAGAGTCCTGGGAAGGAGCCGACCCCGCTGACCGCAGACCTCAGACTGCAGCCTGGGAACGTGAGGCAGTCATGTTTGCTGCTGAGGCTGACCCATCTGCAGCGCTAAACCGTGCTGGCCCGAGCCGGTCATACAGACTGGGTCTCCTGAGTCCACGCCGAGGCTCTGGGAGTCAGCCTGGCATTGAGCCACCCGAGGTTTGTTTGGTTCTGTGCCTGGAGCTCCCGTCTCAGAGGCTGCAGGGCTCCGGAGGGCTCCATCGGCAGTACGCCCGGGACGGGCTGAGATGGGGCTCTGCGGGGCCTCACTTTATGACAGGCTGTCAAGTGGGCAGCAGATAAAACGCCTACCCCGAGTGACAGGAGCGAGATATAAAAAGCTTCTGAGGCTCCTTTTTATTGACTGGATATCTCGGGCTTCATGTCCCATTACCTCCCGGGCTAACAGGCCCGTGCCAAAGCCAGAGGGAGTTCAGTGTCCTGGCTGACAGGAGGTGCGGCGTCCCAGTCCTCCCCCTGTGTCAGTGCCCCCCACCGCACCCAGAGCCATCTGATCAGGTAGGTCCCTCTCACCCTGAGGCACCTTCTCTGCCCTTCCTGCTGGAGGGTGGGCAGGACACACCTGCCCCTTGAGGAGGAAATGGAGGCACAAGGTTTGCTAAAGAGCAGCAGTGCCGGTGTGCCGCCTGCTCTGTGGGAGTTCGAGCCACGCGAGCCCTTGACAAGTAGATGCTGTTGAGCCCCCCTCCCCCCGTCTGCAGTTGGGGACGTGAAGCCCAGAGACAGGACCCGGGCCTGTGGGACCTGGAGCCTCAGGCAGCCCCACGGAGATGGAGTGGGGCTCCCCAGCACCTGCACACATGAAGAAGGCTGTGGACCTCCACCTAGATGGATGCCCAAGAGCGCGAGCTCAGCGTCAGGGGTCTGCAGGCTCCCGAGTCCCGAGGTCGAGGATGAGGAAGACCAGACCAGGGGCTGCGGGGGTCCCGAGCTGGGGGTGGCAGGGTTCTCCGTGCCTCTCCCTGCACCAGCCCCTCCATCCAGTCTCTTCGGGCAGGTGGCAGCTGCAAACGCGCTTCTGTCTCCTTGAATAGCCTCGTACCCCAGGGACCTCACTGAGCCAGAAATGCCGTGGCCTCAAAGGAAGCCGAAAGGAAAGGCACGTTGTGCTACATGAAGGGCCGTCTCTTCCTTCCAGAATAGCTGGGACCACGTCGTGTCCAACGAGGCTGAGCTGGGGAGCCAATCACAGCACGGGGAGCCCAGTAATTAATAAAAATGGGTAATGATAGACCATCTGTCCCAGCCTGCGCTCCGTGGCGGGGCCACGCCGAGCGCTCATTAGGCATTCCTCTGCTGTCGTCCCCACAGATGTTGGCGGTGGCTGTGCCGGTCCCATGGGAAGACGGGGTTGAACATATTTAGGGAAACAGCACGGAGCAGGCTGGGTCTCAGCCTCACAGCTCACGCAGGGTCAGCCTGTGCAGAAGACCTCCGTCTGTCCTCCACCCTGACGGTGGCTCTGCGCACACACTGCAGGGGAAGTGCTCCGCCCACACTGCTGAGGTCAGAGCTGAGCACCCAGGGAGAGCAGCCACTGCCTGTTTGGGAAGCACCGGGTTGAGAGTTCGAGGCGTCTCAGAGCCCCCAACTTGCCATCGTGCAAGGGAGGAATCTCATCTCATAATGAGACCTCTGGGATCCAGAGAATCAGGTCCAGCTCCTAGCACATGATCTGTGCTTAACGGCAGGAAGAGTATCCCAGGAGGGCCATGCCAAGAGACCCAAAATGGGCCAAGGGCATGCCAAGGGGCCCAAATGACTTCAAGCTCCCTGGACGGTAATTCCTCTTGATGCCCCCTCCGGACCAGGCCAGCAGCCCAAGGACTACCCCTCCCCTGGAGGAGGGTCCATCCTGTGGGAAGACAGAACTGGGTATCCAGGGAAGGATGGGGACCTGGAATGCCCACGGCTTGCAGGCTTATTAAAAGCTGAGCCAGCCGAATAAACAAGGATGGAGCTGCAGGGCCAGCCAGCCCTGGGGGCATAGGAGGACAGCAGGGGTTTCTGAGCAGTCTTCAGGGAGAGGCATGGCCTAGGGACAGGCAAGAGCAGTGTCTGGCCTTCCTGAGCTTTGGGCTCAGCAGCAAGGTTATTGTTCCCCACCCTAGGTCCCCTCTGGACAAATGGTCAAACGTCCTTGGTGTGGGGCTCTCCATGAAGAGCTACTGCAGCAGTCGGGGTCACCTGCCTGAGTACAGTGGCCAGGCAGCTACAGAGAGGGACACAAGCACAGAGGAGAATGACCGCCCCGAGGCTACACAGCTGTGAGCAGCGGAGCCCGATTCTGGCACAGAACAGGAAGGTCCTGGCTCTCCCTGACCCTGGAGTGACCCCACACTGGATTTCCAGGTGCCAACAATGACTCTGCTGTGATAAAGCCCCTGCACACCTCCCACAGTCCCATGAGTGTCCCTAGCCCACCTCGATGTCACCTGTCCCAAGGGACAGCCAGCTAAGTGGTCCCTGGCAGTTGCCCTGGAAAGCAGCAGGGATACCTGACCACAGGCCTCTCTGGTTACCTGTGCTGGGTAACCCAAGTCCAGCCTGCCGTGCCCTCAGGGAACCCAAGACTCCCGGCTTTGTCCCCGGTACAATGGAGCGCTTGGAAAATGAAATCAGAGAGGATGCCTTGTTCCTAGAGCTGGGCAGCAGGGCTGAGCCCTCTCAGGGCCAGAGGGCTTGCAGAGGTCGGAAGGGAACCTGAGGCCGGGGAAGGCCTAGTCTTACACAGGAAGCGGCATGGTTACTGAGGCAGGAGGGGAGACCTCCTGAGCCCCAGGCCCGGGAGCTTTCCCACTCAGGGCGTCTCCTTTGACCCAGGGGATCCGTGGGACAGCTGAGTCAGCCTCTGTCAATGGAGAGAAAGCCACCTCAGTGGCTCACACACAGGGGTCGACAGAGACACGTGGGTGCGGGGAAGTTAACAAGCTATGGAGGCACCCAAAGGCAAGAGGATAGAGAGGGTGGCATCATTAGTGTTGTGAATATTCATGTGGCATTATGAATATTCATAGTAACCTCTTCTACCAGTGATAAGGGAGAAACTGGCTGCGAGGGAGGACAGATCACTCCCTCCTTGGGCCGTGGCCATGGGCCGTGGAGTCCATCAACCAGCAGGCCCAGCTGGTCCTCACTCCAAGGATCACCCGGGACCAGGGCTAGGGAGGGCCAGGCCAGAGTAGGGAGGAACATGAAGCCACTCTGCCATGGATGAGGCCAGGAGGTCACAACACCCGGCATAGCAGGCTGAGGGAAGCGCTTCAGGCGGGTCTGGCTTCCCAGGGTGACTGGCAGGTAGCACTTCCTTTCACAGAGATGGGAACCGAGGAAGGCTCAGAGAGGGTCAGTGACTTGTCCTGCCCAAGGTCACACAGCAATACTTGGGGGAAGCCCAGGGCTCCATTCTATGAGTAGAGAAGGGGGGCCTCTGGTGTGCAGGTGGCCAGGGTGACCTCTGAGCCCATCCTCACGTAGGACAAGTGTGTGCCTATTCCTGGCACATAGTAGACCCTCAGGTAGCTGAATGAATGAATGATTTATTATCCTAAGATGGTCTCAGCTTAAAGCCTAGAGTACTGGGTCTCAGAGATGAAGGCCTGCCTCAGGTCTCCCGGGTGGACTGCCGTGGCACCAGCTTTGTTCTATTGCATGTCTACAGCTTAGATGGTGCTTGAGGGCAGGGGTCTTTCTGGAATTTGAAAAACACATGCTCTGGAGATCTTGAGAGACCGTTGGCTCGTGAAGAACCTGGCAGAATTCACAGGGTGTCTGTCTCTCCTCTGTGACACCAGTCCCTCTGTGTGCCAGGGCCAGCAAAGGTGTCCAACTGAGACTCACCTGAAGCAGGAGACAGAAAGGCCAGAAGAGCAGGGGCTGCTGAGAGTAGAATGTGGCAGGGCTGGGCTGCAAGGGCAAGGCTGCGGGGAGGGACTCACGGCAGGATCCTAAGGCTGGAGGGAAGCCTTTGGTTCTGGAGCGAATCAGAGTAGGAGCGCCCCCAGACCTCCATCTATATGGAAGACAAAGCGGGTGGGAAGCGGCCTTGATAAGAAATCAAATGAGGAGGCTGACAGTTAGTGGGGAAGAAAAATAATCATAAATGATGGTTTTTATTAAAAAATATCACTGGGAAAATGTATGCTCATTCCAAAAGCCCAAAAAAAAACCCAGAAATGTAATAAGGGGTAAGAGAGGAGATGGAGAATGGAAAATTAAAATCATGAAAATAGCCCCAGAAAACCTCCTTTTATCTGCCTGGAGTCCACAACCCAGGAGGGAGGGATGGAGGGAGGGAGAGAGGGAGGGAAGGAGGGAGGGAGGGAAGGAGGGTGTCACTGTTGTGAGAAGTGATAAACATTATTCTGCAACCGAAATAGCAAGAGCAGCGGGCAGGAGGAGGGACAGATAATCTATCACGGAGCAATGATGGATCGCTCCTGCCGCAGCCAAGGAGGACAGGCCTGCACTGGCCCTGGGGGCTAGAGCCTGGGTACCTGGAGGGTGGGTGGCCTCTGCCCGGACTCAGGGAGCTGCCTCTGGTGGCTCTGGCCTGAGGTGGCTACTCAGAGTCTGTGTCAGAAAGGCCTGAGGTACATAGAATCCAACCTCAGGAGGAAAGAAGGGAAACTGAGGTCCAGGGAGGGAAGGCTTGTGCCCAGTGTGGGGCAGAAACGGGTCTCCTGGAGTGGGTGGGTGACAGAGCAGCAGCCTGGGCCCCCGGATCAGAGCTCCCTCAGGGAGGAGGCAGGTCCTGCCTTCACTCTCTCTACTGCAATGCCAGCCGTGGCTACAGCAGCACCCCCATTCTCCGGGGTGGGGTGGAGGGAGCCATTGAGGATCCAGGCTGGGCTTGAATTCCAATTCTACAGCTCACAGGGCACAGAATGTCCCCTCACCTCATCCCTCCTGAAGAGCGCCTGGCAGTGCTGCTGACAGAGGAGCTCTGGGCACCAGGCTGACGTCGGGCTCCAGCTGGGGAGAAGAGCAGGGGGTGGGGGCAGCAGCCAGGCTGTGGGACCCCCCCCCATCCAGGCTCCCTAGGGTCCTGGGGGTTTAGGAAGCGCATCCTCTCCTTCAACACAGGGAAGCTCTTCCCAGCTCATGGGTAAGAAAACGGAGGCTCAGAGAGAGAGCAAAATCGCCCAAGGGAAGAACAGGGAAGGAGCGGAGGCTGAGGCAGGGCAGCCCTTGGCTCCTTCTGGGAGCTGGCGAAGTCTGTTTCTCTGTTTGACATTTATCCTGTGGCCGTGTGCTTGTTTGGGGGATCAATAGGAAGGAAAAGAGTCCTGGCCTCATGGAGCTGAAGAAAGGGCTGGCTGGATGGAGGGATGACAGGATTTCAGATAGTAAAAGTGAGGTGAATAAACTAAAACAGGGCCAGCTGGTGGCATGGTGGTTAAAGCAGCTGGATCCCACATGGCCAACAGCGTGGTTCAAGTCCGGAACTGGCAGCTTGAAAAACAAAACAAAAACAAGCATGCCAGGTGTGTGTGCATGCATGCACCCCCCCTCCCACCCACCCATCTCCCCCAAAAAAGGGAGAAGAAAAAAAGAAGGAAAAACTTAAAACAAGCTGAAACAGGGCAGCAGGTTAGAAAGGCTTTCGAGCTGAGTGATGAGGAGTGAGCCCTGGAAGAAGGGGGCGGTGCTCCAAGCAGGGCCCTGGAGTCAGAGCACCTCGCTAGGAAGAACAAAGGACACCAGCTGGGAAGGCCCCTGGACAGGCTTGGTGAGCTCAGGGTCTAGTGGAGGGCAGGGAAGGGCACCTGCTCGGTTGGCCTGTGGTGGGGAGGGCAGCCTGCAGGGGCCAGGGAGCGTGTGGGAGGGTCAAGGAAGCAGAGCTGGAGCTCCCTGGGAGGGGGGAGGAGGGTTGCAGGGAAGATCTCAGATTGGGTCCGATGTGCTTTGGGGAACATCAGGGAGGGAGTGGGTGTGGCGGTTAGTGGGCACCATCAGGAGCTCAGCCATGAGTGGGGGTGTCCCAGGCAGTTGGGGTACAGAGGGGAGAGGCAGGCTTGGAGGTGAAGGCAGGGCTGTGCACAGCACAGGGAAGGAGGTGGCAGGCTCAGCCTGGGAGAGCAGAGGGAGGCGGAGCGGAGGCGGGGCAGGCTCTGCAGTAGGATCCTCCTGGGGTGGGGGGAAGTGGCCTGAAGGAAAGCTTCACTTTGGCCTGGAAGGGGGCAGTTTGGGACCACAACCAGGCAGCATCTCACAGGAGCTTTGCAACAAAGGGAGAAGAAAATGAGCTTCACCGAGGCAGGGCCCAGGGCATAAGGAGCTGAGGAGTCCAGCTCAGGGGTTTGGGTTTCTGGAGTGGAAGACATGAGTTGTGGATTTCCATGTGGAAGAGTATTTCCTTTGCTTTCTGTCAAAGGCTTTTCTGGGCCTTCTGAATGCCCAAGGTGGGTGAGCAGGGGAGGGAAGCAAGTGGCATCACTTCCTCAGAGAGGATGCGAGACTGGTTGTCCCAGCCATCCGGAGTGCCAGTGCACCCTGGAGACAGGCCTCTGGGACACCCTGGGGGACTGTGGTCCAGGTCAGCCTCTCTTCCCAGGCATTGGAGAAGGAATTTCTCATCATATGCAAATAAATTCCTTCAGGAGAAAGGACCACGTCATCCTCCCCCTACCTGGAGGTGCCGACAGTCCCCGGGCCTAGAATCCTGAGCCGTGTATCAGAGGGTGTCAGCCCCTGGACCAGAACCAGCCCCGGCCCCATCTGTCCAACCAGATAAGCCCCAGCTGAGAGGACGAGGATGGGGAAGAGGGGGCCGGAAGCCCAGGGAGGACGCTGGCCTGTGGCCTGGGGGTTTGCATCTAGGACCCCCAGCTCTTCCCAGCTCCCAGCCTCCCTTGGCTGTGACACCAAAGCCCTCCCCACGCTAGCATTTCCCGAGGGTCAATTAAGATGTCTGGAGTTGATTAGACTCTGACACTGATGAAACCCAGAGGTAATTAGCAATAGAAAAAAAAAAAGTTTTGATTAGTCCTCAGCATAATTCTCTCCAATTATTCAAAGTTCATGCCTGCAGGGGGTGGAATATCTCCAGGAATATTTATTTATATCTCGATTTTTTTCATCAACTTTGTGAATCTAGTTAATCATCAAGCCCTGAACTTGTTAACTTGAATTCAGCTGGGGCCAGGCCTGTGTGATACTGGCAGACTCAGCAGGGGGAGCCAGGGGGCACCTCTTTTATCCCCTAAAAGAAAGTCTGGGGTCCCCACCAACATCACCCCATTTGGGGCTCACCAGGAGCTTTGGGGTTCACTAGGGCATATGTAGCTCAGGCCATCCCTGTTCTCAATGCTATTCTCTTTACTGCCCTGGGAGGCTGGGGGGTGTGTGGGGAACACATGCTCTCTTTTTATTGGTAAGGAAGGAGGATCCTAGGTCACGTGAGGCAGGGGGTTCTTCCCTGGGGCTGGTCCTCAGGGCGGAGGCTGGTTTGGGGTTTCCACCACCAGGAGCAACCACCTTGGCCATCAGATCTACCAGGCCTTGCCTGCCACCCTCTGCTCTGCCGTGGTGCACAGGGCTGGAACTGCTCCCAACCCCTCACAGCTACATGTAGACCCACCACCCGGCCTTTCCAGGCTGTGCATCCCCCCGGGTGGTCATGGAAACCCACGCTATGGTTGAGGCCAAGGCCAGGAGCTGCTCCTTTCAGAAGCCTTCATGTTCACAGCAGGGAAAATGTACTGAACGAATGTCCGAAGTGACACGTTGGAGGCCCTGCTGCACCTGGGGCTTGCCGTGGGCAATTTTACTTCTCACCCTGAACCTTGAAGCTTCCTCCGTTGGGTGTAGAGAGCAGCCTTGGGAAGTGAGGCAGGAGCCTGGTAGACACTGATGTCCTGAGAGAGCCCTGGGCAGGGCCACCCTGGAGACTCCAGTTGACAGTGACTTGAGCACAGCGAACCCAGGATGCCCTAGGCCTCCCATGAATGCAGGCAGAGCTAAGAGGTGAGTGAGAAAGTGAATTCGTTAATGAATATTTAAGACAACGTTTGCACCATCAGAAAAGCACTTCAGGCTCTGGTCAGGATGGAGGAAACCGGGCCGCAGGCCACTTCTACTCCATCTCAAACGCTCCAGGCTAACAAGGCCACAGAGGTTCCCAGCCTTTGTATACCCATTTGCACTGTGACCCTCGACACAGAAGCCAACCAGGGTTTCTCAGCCAGTTTACCCTCACAGGACTCCAGTGGCCACCTCCTTGGGGAGCACTGGGCCAGGTAAGCAGGTCCTTCTTGCTTGCAGCAGCTGAGTCCATGCATGGGCTGACGCCTCTATTTTCCCACCCCACAGGCCCTTCCAGAACCTGGCCACTTCCCCATCACCCAGTGGAGTCAATGCCTCCACCCCCGGAACCTGACCAGCCATTTGCAAGAGCCTGGACCAGGACAGTGTGGCCAGCATGACGGCACACGACTGGGAGTGAGGTAACAAAGGTGACACGCTTTCCCCCTAGCTCTTGTAGGAGGCCTGCCTGGGAACCTAGACATCCTGTGAGATGTCCAGGCCAGCACCAAGCTGCCAGTCCAGGAGTGTGCCACCTTGAATGAGAGTCCTTCACCCTGAGCAAGCGGCCTCCCGGGGAGCAGAGACAAGACTGTTCTTGCCCAGCCCCTTCCAAATTGCAGATTCTTGAGCAAAATAGATGGTTGTTATTTTTTTAAAAGAGGTTTTTGTCTTAGGGTGTGTGCACTCACCGGGAAGGAGAGAGAGTGAGAAGGAAAGTGAGAAATCACCCCCGGGAGGGGATGGCCACGCTGCAATCCCTTCTCCTCCATTCTCCTCCAGGGGTCTTGGGTACGCACGCACACATGCCTAGAGTGAGTTTCAAGCCACTGGGTCTGGGACTTGAACTGCAGTCGACCATGTGGGAGCCCAGCAATGTAACCACTATGCCCTCTGCTGACCCCGATCATTGTTATTTTAAGCCCCCTAATTCGAGGTAGTTTCTTAAACAGCAGTGGACGGTAGAAACACAGGGAGCGGAGATGAGGGCCGTTTGAACGGGGACCGAAGCTGTGCCCAGCCCTGCCCATATCCGGTCCCCGTCTCTCCTCACCTGCTCCGCCCCAGCCCCCGTCCTGAGCGGCTTTGGTTTGAGGCTAGCCCGGGACTGCCTGCCTCCTTTATCAGCAGCTGAAGGGAGGCTCACATTCTCAAAACTGCTGCTCAAAGCTGGCCGCCCATCCCTTCTCTCTGCCACTGTCAAGGCTGTCCAGAAAAGACCTGCCTCAGCATCGCAGGCTCCTTCTTTTGGATTAATTTAGCCCAACCCAGCAAGGGCTCTCCGGCAGTGCTCCTTGAGGCTGAATGGTGAGCTTATTAGCTGGGTGGTTTAGGAGGAGCATTTGCGCCCCATTCTGCCCGATCAATGCTGCCCTAAGCCAGCTCAGAGGGAAGCTTCGGACAGCTGCCCCCTTGCCCCCAGATGGCAGCTCACGAGCAGGGTGTGGGCCTCACAAGCTGGGGAAGGACAGGAAGAAAAAGGAGAAGGCCCTTCTGCTGGCCAGTCCCCAGCAGCACCCTGCCCCAACCTCCCGGCCTCAGTTTCCCACCTTCAGGCTGAAGTGGTTGGGTGGGAGGACGGCAGCGCTGGGGGATGCGGTAATGGCGGCGCCGATTACTCAGCGCTCCTCGTGCTCGGCGCCAAGCAAACGGCATCCTCCAATTAAGTTCCTCTTTCCAGCAGAGAGCTGGGTACTCACGTTCTCGCGTCTGCAAATGGAGCTGCCACAAACATCCATGGCCAAGTCTTTACTTAAAAAAAAAAAAAAAGAATTATTTAACTTTATTTATTTAAATTTGATGAGAGAGAGAGGAGACAGAGAGAAAGTGAGAAAGCAAGCTGCCAGGTCTAGGACTCAAACTGTGGTCAGCCATGTGGGAGTCCAGCGTCCTTAACCACCACACCACCTGCTGGCCCCCATGACCAAGTCTTTGTGTGGCTGGATGCTTTTCTCTGCCTTGGGGATATTCCTAGAAGTAGCATGGTTGAGTTTTATGGTAGGTGTAGGCTTAGCCCTTTAAGAAACTGCCAAACTTCTCCAAAGGGGCCACATCATGTCCTACTCCCGCCATCAGCAGCCAGCCTGTGTGAGAATCCCAGCTGTCCTCCAAGCTGTTAACACGTGCTGTGCTCAGTCCTTTCATTTCAGCCATTCTAATGGGTGTACAGTGGGGTCCTGTCGTGATTTTCACGTGCATTTCTCTAATGTTTAACATTGTGAGGTTCTGATGTACTTTTATGTATTTTCTTTAGTGAAATATCTGGGTTGTTTTTGCTTGTTTGGGAGATTTTTGCTATAGGGTGTGTGCACTCAATGTAGAGACAGAGAGAAAGCGAGTAATCACCCCCTGGGGGGGATGGCCAGGCGCAATCCCTTCTCCTCCATTCTCCTCTTGGGGTTTCAGGCATGCAAGTGTATGTGTTTCAAGCCACCAGATCTGGGACTCAAACCATGGTCAACCGCATGGGAGTCCAGCACCTTAACTACGACACCACCTGCTGGCTCTGAAATATCTGTTTAAATATTTGGCCCATTTTAAACATTGAGTTGCCAGTCTCTCGTTATTGAGTTATAAAAGATCTTTCTATATCCTGAATCCAAGTCCTCTGTCAGGTCGATGTTATGCAGGTATTTCCCCAGTCTGTAGTTCGTATTTTCACAGAGGAAATCTCAGTGACTCTGGGGCTGGCGAACAAACCACCCAAGGGGACACATGGAGACAGTGTGTGCTGGCAGATGCCTCGGACTGCCGTCTCAGGGCCTCTGAAAGAACTCCTCATCTCTAGGGTCTGGGTCTCGACCTCCTCTCCAGGGTCCTCCCTGGGCCCAGTGCAGTCTGGAAGCCCAGCTGAAGGCATGATGACCACAGTGGCTCAGAAAGTCCCACCCCAGGGCCTTCACAGGAGAAATAGGACCATCACAGGGATTCGTGAGCTCATGTGCCCAGCGACCTGTGGGGGTGGTAAAGTTCCACGTCAACCATGAAGTGCTTCGCATTCCAGGAAGTCACCGCGGAGGGGCAACCATCCTCCAGGCTGGCTCCACCGCCCCCCAAGCTAGTTCTGCCCTTGTGGCCCCTTCCCATCTGTAGGGCAAACCCAGGGAATAGGGCACCGTGGGAAAGGCAGAGCTGGGCCACAAAAGCGCGTGACATTCCCTCCTTGCCCTCTCAGGTCACTCACCCTGGGCGAGGCAGCTGGTAGCTGTCATGGCACGTGGACTCTCAGTGGCCTCTGGCAAGGTCCTCATGCTGGGAACCCAGGCCTCTGCTGCCAGCCCTGTGAGGAGGCTTCGTGGACATGGATCCTCCCACCTCGGTCAGGCCTTCAGATGACGCAGTCCTGGCCAACTCCTGACTACATCACAAGAGCCCCGGAGCCAGAGCCAGCCAGCTCAGCCTCTTCCAAATTACTCCAGAAACGATGTGAGGTAACACATGCTTTTTGTTTCAGCTGGCTACGTTTTGGGGTGATTTGTTATGGAGCAATAGATAATTCATACACAAACCATTTGCTTTGTGAACCAAAGTAAATCAACAGCAAGAAATACTAACAATAATAAATCAAAATAGGGACCAGCAGATGACATAATGGTTATGTTGCTGGACTCCCACGTAGTCAACCGTGGTTAGAGTCCCGGACCCCACAGCTTAATACTCACACCAGGCGCTTGTGCGTGCATGCCTGAAATCCCACGAGGAGAATGGAAAAGAAGGGATTGGGGCATGGCTATTCCCCATGGGGGGTGATTTCTCACATTCTGTCTCTTTGTCTCTCTCTGTCTCTCCGGCTAGTGCACACACCCTATAGCAAAAACCTCTCCCCTCAAAAAAATAACAATTAAAATAAAATGTTAAATTCAAGAGCACTGTGGCAAACTTAAAGCTTTTCCCTAAACCATTACCAGTGCAAAGCGGAGTCATTCCCAGATGTGGAAGATGGCACCTTGGAAGGCTTTAGGTTGTAGATCCCATAAGAAGTTATAAGACTTGTGGGCCCACCAATGGTGTGGTGGTAAACGTGGCTGAGTTCCACACGGCTGACAACGCATTCAAGTCCTGAAGCCGGCAGCTTGAAAACATGCCGAGTACACGCGCATGCCTCCCCCAAGTTCTAAAACAAGAAATGGAGAAGAAATTGCAGTGAGGGTCGCTCTTTCACTTTCTTTCTCTGTCTCTCTCTTGAGAGTTCATGTGCCCTGTAGCAAAGAAAAGAAAGAAAAAGAAAGGAAGAAGAAAGAAAGAACAAGAAAGAAGAAAGGAAGACAAAGAAGAAAGAAGGAAGGAAGGAAGAAAGGAAGGAAGGAAGGAAGGAAGGAAGGAAGGAAGGAAGGAAGGAAGGAAGGAAGGAAGGAAGGGAGGGAGGAGAATTTACAGGATTTAAATGCGGGGTCCCCATGAATACTCTCCTGGAGCCACTGTGCACCCTTTTTCACTAATGGGAGTCCCCAGATGGATGCTAGGATCCCTGGCTGGGTTCATCACTCACATGGCAGCACCCAGATGGCTAACATCACCCAACACTCTCTGGGTACAGACGGCTGCCATGATAGCTCCCATTTGACATTCTCTTCTTACAATACAACCCTGACCTTTCCATCAAGTATTGGGGGTTTACTTTGCTTCCTTGTGACTCTGGGTGGACCCTCACCCAAGAGAGTGTAGCAGAATGACACTAGTTGGCTTCTAAGGTTTGACCCTAAAAGTACCAGGCACTTCACCTTGCTTTCTTGGGCTGTTCCTGGATCCCAGCCCATGAAGAAGCCATGGGTAGAGGGACCAAGGATTCTGTCACAGCCTCTGCTGAGCATCCAATGACAACCAGTGCCAACCCGCCAGCCATGAGAGTGCGTCATCTGGGAAGTGGGTCAGCCCGCACATGCAGCTCCTCTGGCTGGTGCCGCGTGGAGCAAAGACAAGCCTTCCCCACTAAATTCTGCTCAACAGACCAGTGAGTACTGTTGCTTTAAGCTGTTATGGTTGGATAACTTGTTACACAGAGGTTATAACAAGGTGGCCTCTAGATCTCTGTCAGGTTGCTTCATAATTGTATCTAAGTGTTTAAAGTGGTAAGTGTGTATAGACAAAAGTAACCATCTTAAAATCCTCTTTTTAAAAATGTGCCTATAAACACCTCCCTAGATACGTTATATCCACTTACTGACATAACACTCTTCAAAACAAAGCCTGAAAACTGAAGAGTAAGAAACAAAAGAAGTATGTTTCTTTTCAACACTTCATTATATACTTTACAGCTTGGTAAACACGTATATTCCTGAATTTACATACTTACCAACACATTAAGACGAAACTGTTGTCAGAACCATCTTTGAAACATGGGCCTGCAAACACTCCACTAGATCCAGTACCTCCCTCTGAAATACCTGAATGCGCAGATCCACAGGATTCAGGGATGGAGGTGAAGGTGAGGCAAAGTGACAGCCTATAGCCAAGTCCTTGAACCACTGGATGATTCTGGAAGCTTCTGGCCTCTGTCAGAACTAAACTGACCCTGGGAGAGGCTCGAGCAATTCATTATTTGTCATTTTGCATTTTCTTTCTCTCTTTCTTTTTTTTTTTCTTTTCTAAAGAATAATTTATTTATTTAAATTTGATCAGAGAGAGACAGATCAAGAAAAGCTAGAGAGAAAGCGAGAAAGTAAGCTGCCAGGACCAGGACTCAAACTATAGTCAGCCATGTGGGAGTCTAGCGCCCTTAGCACCACACCACCTGCTGGCCCCATGCATTTTCTTTCTTAAAGAAGGCCCCCAAATGGTATCATCTTCAGAAGCCCACAAAATCCAGAAGGAGCAGGGCACAGAGAAGACTAGCGAGACCTTGACCCACCCATCCCTGTGTCCCCAGGACTGCACCCAGCACCTGATCCACAATGGATACTCAGTGAAGAACCATTCCTGATGAGGTCTGAGAGAGTGAGCGAGAGGGATATCACTTGCTCGGCCATATCATGTAAGACAGATGCAGAGGGGCCAGGAACAGGGGCTTCAGCACACTCCTGAAGAGCTTGGCAGGTGGTGTGGGGGGGAGGGGGGCGGGTCTGAAGATAATCCAGCCTTCTTGTCCTCTGAGCCAACACTCACTCCATCCCAATTCTCTTTTTTTTCTTTTTTTTTTTTAATTTTATACATTCAGTCACTATACATCACTACAACTTGTAAAGTGAATTTACCCAACATGAATACGCTTTGTACCAGTCCAGTTGAAGAAACCATACACATTATCATCAACAGATAATCATCCATTTCTATGTCCCATAAATGTCTCACCTCTCTACTTTTCTTCTTGATTTTCTTCCTCTCACTCTCCTCCTTCTCCCACCCTATTCCCACACTATCTCCAGTATCTGTAACCATTTTCCATGCTTCTATATACAATAATCTTTCGGTTTCTACCATAGAGTGTGGACAGTTGGTATACATTAAGTGGAGACATACAATGTCTCTCTTTCATAGCCTGGCTTGGCAGTAAGTCTTGGCAGTAAGCCTTACTTGGCAGTAAGTCTTCCATATTTGTCCACTTTCTATAAAATGCCAGGGTCTTGTTTTTGTTGTTTTTTTTTTTAATGGCTAAGTAGTATTCCATAGAGTATATGTGCCACACTTTTTCAATTTGTTCATCTGTTCATAGACATTTGGGTTGGTTCCATGTCTTAGCAATTGTGAATAATACCGCAATAAACATAGATGTGCAAGCGCTTTTCTGACTGTTTTTCTATCCCTTTGAGTAAATACCCAGGAGTGAAATTGCTGGATCACATGGTAGTTCTATTTGTAGATTTTAAGGATCCTGCATATTGTTCTTCACAGCGACCGGACTAGTTTACATTCCCACCAACAGTGTAAGAGAGTTCCTTTTTCACCACAGTCTTGCTAACACTTATTTTTTTATTTCTTTAATTAATTTATTTTTTAATCTTAGCCCTTCTGACTGGGGTTAGGTGGCATCTCATTGTGTTTTAATTTGCATCTCCCTTATGATGAGGGATATTGAGCATTTTTCCGTATGCTTTTGGCTGTTCGTACATCTTCCTTAGAGAGTTGCTTGTTCAGCCCATTTTCCCATCTTTTAATTGAGTTGATCTTTTTTTGGGGGGGTAAGCCACTTGAGTTCCCTAAGTTCTGATAATCAGTTCCTTATCTGAGGCATAGTTTACAAAAATATTCTCCCATTGCAATCCTCTTGATACTCTTCTCACCATTCTCTTCCTACTATTTGCATCCTCAGGCTATGCATGGGCCCAGGGCAAGCTCTCACCTGTCCTGTCACCAGCCTGGCCCAGCTGCCCTTTCACTCTGCCCTCCAAGGCCAGGGCTACTCACTCTACTCTCGAGCTCCTCGTGCTGACCTTGAGGCCCTCTGCGTAGCCCTGCTTCCAGGGAGCACCAGCATCTGAGTTCCTCCCCAAGGCTTGCTGCAGCCATGGCTGCACGGGTCTCATGCTGGGTTCAGGTGGGAGCTTTTCTCTGAAGAGTCAATCGAGTACAGGTCTCCTGTGTTGATTACCTCCAAAGTCACCAGGATTTCCCAGCAGCCACCTCCATGGGACTTTACTCAAGCAGAGCTCTCAGGAGGGTCTCAGAGTCTATTCTCTGCTTCCCACAGCCCAAATATTTCTCCCCTCAGCCAGGAAAAAGGACCCCTTCATGCCTCCCCCATGCTATGGTTTATGCCAATAAAGTCTATGTTCTTTCTCCAAAGCCCTGCTCTTGCAAAAGAAATCCTCTGCGCTTTCAGAATATTGCCTTTGCTGCGAGTCTTAAAAAATTCATCCCGAAAGTCAATTGATTTCTTTGTTCTTAGCTCAGTCGGCCTCCCCTGAGGCAGCTGGGGCCCCGATTCAATGGGCAGAGGCCACAGAGCAACTAGAAAATTGTGGAAAAGAAAAACCCTCCATTATAGCTCCAAACTATATCCTGTCACAACTGGACTCAGGTTGCTCGGGACTTAAGGACAGCCCCAGGAGCAGCAGTGGCAGTGGAGACAGACACAGGTGCCACCCCCCACCCACACCCCAACTTCCTCCTGCTCCTTGGGAAGGACTGCTCCCTGGGATGTTAGCCCCACCTCCCCACCATGCATGCACACAGCAGCACTTGCTCAGTCTGGCCAAGGCCATCTATGGCCTGCCATGCCTCCATAGCAGGGCACCTAACGGTGCCCTCCCTTGTGTGTCTTAGAAGATGCGCACGAACACTTCAACTTGTTAGTGACGATGAAAACTAGAGAGGGCATTTGTGGGCATGTTCATATGCAAGTGCCCAGGACATACACAGAGATCTTGGGACATGAACCAAGGACCCTGCTCTGTGGTGCAGTTGCACGACCACTGTGCTACCAACTCCTGTCCCCCTCTTTCTTTTTCTTACTTCCTTTTTCTTTCTTTTCTCTCTCTCTCTCTCTCTCTCTCTCTCTCTCTCTCTCTCTCTCTCTTTTTTTTCCCCAGAAAGGAACAATCTAATCCTGAAATTCATATGGAATTGCAAGGGGGTACTGAATAGCAAAAACAGCCTTGTAAAAGAATAAAAGTGGAAAACTCACTCTCCAATTTCCCATTTCATTACTCTATAAAGCTAGAGTAGTCAAATAGTGTGATACTGATAGAAGGATGGGCGTTTAGATTAGTGGATATAAATACAGACATACTGAGCAGTGAGAATCCGTAAATAAATACATACATCTATGGCCAGTTGATTTTCGACAAGAATGCCAAGATTGTTCATTTGCAAAAGAACAATCTTTACAAAAACAATGCTAGAACAACTGGATAGCCACATGAAAAAGAATCAAGTCCTTACCCCACACACATATTTACGGAGAAAGTATTTGCAAATCATATTTATCACATACATATATATATATATATATATATATATATATATATATATATATGAATATGAATGTAGTATCCAGAATATGGAAAAGGAAAAAAAAAAAAAACTCTTATAACTCAAGAGCAAGAGGACAAACAACTCAATTTTTTTTTTTTTTTTTTTTTTTTTTTTGGAGAGGTTTTTTTCTATAGGGCACATGTGCTCACCAGAAAGACAGAGAGAGACAGAGAGACAGAAAGCGAGAAATCACCCCCAGGGGGGATGACCACGCCATAATTCCTTCTTCTCCATTCTCCTCTCGGGATCTTGGGCACGCACGCACATGTGCCTGATGTGAGTTTAAGCCACCAGGTCTGGGACTCAAACCGCAGTTGACTAAGTGAGAGTCCAGCGACATAGCCATTAAGCCAACTGCTGGTCCCCAAACAACCCAATTTTTAAATAGGGAAAGTGTCTCAATAGATATTTCTCCAAAGAATACATACAAATAGCCAATAAGAACATGAAAAGAGAAATGCAAATCAAATCACAATGAGATATCACCTCACACCCATTGTATTTGCTATAATGAAAAATAGAAGAAGAGAGCAAAAGGAAAACAACAGGTGTTGGTGAGGACTGGGAGAAAGTGGAACCCTCATACAAGCTGACTGGGATGTAAAATGGTACAACCATTGTGGAAAATAGTTTGGCAGTTCCTCAAAAAATTTAACATAATTATTATATGACTCAACAATTCCATTCCTAGGCATATATCTCAAAGAATTGAAAACAGGTGCTGGAAAAGAAAAAAAATTAAAAAGAGAAAACTTATACACAAATGCTCATAATAGCATTATCCATACTAGTCAAAAACTGGAAACAGTTCAAATGTGCAGCAATGGATGAATGGTATAAACAAAATGTGGTATATCCATTCATACAATGGACTAGTATTCAGCCATAAAAAATGAAGCACTGACACTTGCTACAACGTGAATGAACCTTGAAGGCATATGTTAAGTGAAAGACACAATCACAAATCACTACATATTGTATGATTACATTTATATGAAATAACCAGAAGAGACAAATTCATAGAGACAGGAAGTAGATTAGTGGTTCCAGAAGCTGGGGAAAGGAGGACTAACTGCTGGATGGGTATGTGGTTTCTTTTGGGAATAATGAAAATGTTTGCAAACTATTTAGATGGAGGTGGTGATGGTTGCATAACATTGTGAATAAACTTAATTTCACTGTATTGTCGGTTTATTTATTTATGTATAGAGATTTTTGCTATAGGGCATGTGTGCTTGCTGGAGAGACAGAAAGCAAGAAATCACCCCCCAGGGGGGATGGCCACACCGCAATCCCTTCTCCTCCATTCTCCTCTAGGGATTTTGGGCACTCATGCACATGTGCCCAGTGTGAATTTTAAGCTGCAGGTCTGGGACTCAAGCCATGGTCGACTACATGTAAGTCCAGAAGCTTAACCATTATGCCATCTGGTGGTCCCTGTACTGTCAATTTAAAATCATTAAAATGGTAAGTTGTATGTTATGTAAAATTATATTATGATTAAAAATGAACAAACAAACAACGGGCCAGCAGATGGAGGTTAAGGTGGCAGATCCCACATGGCAGACTGTGGTTTGAGTCCAGGACCCAGTGGCTGGAAGAACACACCGGGTATGTGTGCGTGTGTGCTCAAACTTCCGAGAGGAGAATGGAAGAGAAAGGATAGCTACGTGGCCATCTCCCCAAGGGCTTTCTCTGTCTCTCTCTCTCTCTCTCTCTCTCTCTCTCTCTCTCTCATCAAATACAAATGTCATATAGCAAATTTAATTAAGAAGAAGAAAAAAAGAGAAAGAAAGAAAGAAAGAAAGAAAGAAAGAAAGAAAGAAAGAAAGAAAGAAAGAAAGAAAGAAAGAAAGAAAGAAGAAAGAAAGAAGGAAAGAAAGAAAGAGAAAGAAAAGCCACAGAGGGTAACATTAAAGACCTAAATGGAGTAAGCAGAGGGACGAGCAAGCGGGAGACCCTGCCCCACTCGGTCCCCTGGGTCAAGCAGCCCCTTCTCCATGGCCTCTTCTCCACCCAGACACCTGTGCTGAATCATCTCAAGGAAAGACACCGGGAGGAGACATGCCATTGACAAGCTGGGAGAGAGGCCTGGGGAGAAACCAATCCTGCCCACACCAGGATCTCGAACTTCCAGTCCCCGGCACTGTGAGAAATACATTTCGGTTGTTTAAATCGTCTTGTGTGTGGTGCTTTCATTATAGCAGCCCCAGGAAACTAATAGACCCTGCCTCTATCCTTCCCCAGGAGCCCCCTGCCCCATAGCTGATGTGGACAACCCCCTCATTTCCTTGCCAATGTCATAGGCCCTTCCGTTGCCTAAGGACCTAAGCTTTTAACTCCAGGCCCGGCTGACCACGTGTCCCTGTGGCATGAGGACCAGGAGCCCAGGGGCTGTGTAGGAGAACGGACTGAAGAAGGTGCAGGAGCATCTCTGGGCATTTCTCACACTCCCCGGGTGTGGCAACTGTCCTGCGCAGGCCCTGCTGCTGGGGCCCCAGATTTGTGGGTCTAGTCATTGCTCCTCTGACTCAGAGGGCAATGCGAGATCTGACTGGGATGGCAGGACTTATCAGAGGGAAAGACGGACTGTGTAGAAAGCCTGGGGGAAGTGGCTAACTCCATGGAAAACGCCAGGTGAAACCTCTACCTCCTACCGTCGCAGACTCATCCGGATGGATCAGAGGCCTCCATGTGCAGAGCAAACTTTTTATGAGGCAGGGAAAGAGTTCCTAAACAAACACCAAAAGCACAAATCATGAAGGGAAAGATTGATAAGTCCAACAAGAGCAAAATTAGAAATGCCTGTGTGACAAAGCACACCATAAACCAAGCGGTGAGACGAGCCACAGACACATACAACCAACAAAGGATTAATATCCAAGACCTACAAAGGCCTGGCTACAAATCAGTACGAAGAGATGAACAGCCCAATTGGAGAGCCGGCGATGGATGGGAACATCCAGGGGGTTCACAAGGGGATGGGGCGGTGGCTTCCAAGAAGCACTCCACCGTGGTAATAATCAGGGAAATGCAAATTGGAACCTCAACACGATGCCATTCCCAGACCAGCAGATGGGCCAGCTCTAGAGTCTGACAGGATGGAGTGTTGGTGAGGACCAAGAGCCGCAGGGACTCTCCCGGTCCTGGGAGCAAAACTGGTGCAATGAGTTTGGGAAGCCACTCGCCAGGTTCTCCTGCAGCTGAGCCCACACCTCACCTGTGGCCTGAATGCTGTGGCTCATTCAGTCCGGGCGGCGGGGACGCGGCGTTCACTGCATCGTGCATCTCAGCGTGTTGTGAGGGTCCTGACGTCTAAGAGAGCTTTGACCCTCCGCTCCCTGTGTCTGGGCCCCCCTCTGCTTGGGCCTCCTTCGCTGCCACTGCTCTCACTGTGCTGCAGCCCTGGGAACGTGGGGAACGTCCCATGGGAAGGGGTCGCTGTTCCCTTCCCACAGAAGCCACACTGTGGCAGGTGGAGCTAGCCAGCAGCAGCCACCCACAGGAAGCTGCTGTGCTGTGGCCAGGGAGGTCTGGAGGTAGACACCTCTCTCGCCGTGTCCCACTCCCCCACTCCTCCCCAACAGAGAAGGGACTCACATTTGAGGAGGGGGAGCAGAGGAGTGGGTCCTGCCCAGCCAGAGAAGGAGGGAAAGTGCCTGCAGAGAGATTGGTCAGGGACGTTTCATACTGGCCTGGACTCGGTCACAGAAAGTGACTGAAAGAACGAGGTTCACTCAGGAGCAGGTAGGGTCTTCAACAAGGCTCCAGCTAGTGGAGGAAAAGAAAACCACTTCCCATGGAAGGCCTACCCAGCAGAGAGCCCCCTGGGACTGAGACCTGCTAATGCAGGAGCAGCCTCTGAGCAGGGGCTCTGGTCCCCTCCTCTCCCTCTCAGCATTGCACTTGGGAGAGCAGCCCCACACCACTCCCAGCCGGAGCCCCTCCCCAAGTCCATCCTACACCTGCAGGCGAGAGCCTCCAACCTGTGTGTGACCATTATACTTCCCCACCGCCCCTGAGATGGGGATCTGAATCCCTCCCTGAGTTAGCTCCCTGCAGCTACCGTAACCAAGCACCAGAGACGAGTGGCTTAGACCACAGACAGGTGCTTTGCACAACGCTGGAGTCTGGAAGCCAAGATCTGGGTGGTAGTGGCGTGGGTTTCTCCTGAAGCCCTCCTTGGCCTGTAGATGCCGTCCTCTTCCTCCCTGCATCTTCGCATGGTCATCCCTCTGAGTGTGTCCTTCTCTCCTGTAAGAACCCCAGACATAATGGATTAGGGTCACCCAATGACCTTAATCACCTCTTTAAACACCCTACCTCTAAACAAAGTTACAGTCAAAAGTACCAGACATTAGGGATCAGCAGTTAGCATAATGGCTATGTCACTGGACTCCCACATAGTCGACCGCGGTTCGAGTCCCAGACCCAGCAGCTTAAACTCACGCCAGGATCATCTGCATGCGTACCCAAGATCCTGAGAGAAGAACGGAGGAGAAGGGATTGTGGGGGGTGATTTCTCGCTTTCTGTCTCTGTCTCTCTGTCTTTCTGGCGAGCGCACACACCCTATAGCAAAAAACTCTCAAAAAAAAAAAAAAAAGTACCAGACGTTAGAAATTCAACACATGAATCATTTTAAAAGAGAGAGAGACAGAGAGAGAAAAGTAAGAAACCATACCCCTCCCCCCGGGGGATGGACACACTACAATCGCTTCTTCTTCATGCTCCTCTTGGGATTTTGGGCATGCACACAAATGCGCCAGGTGTGAATTTCAAGCCACCAGATCTGGTACTCAAACCACAGACAGCCATGTGAGCATCCAGTACCTTAACCACTATGCCACCTGCTGGCCCCATCAACACATGAATTTGATGGAGGGCAGGGGAGGGTGAGTACGGTTTAGCCCATAACCCTTGCCTTGGCATTCAAAGACCCTTGCAAGTTAGGCACAATCTTCCTTTCGAAAGCCAGATCTTGGGAGACATACAGGGTGTCCTGACAGCCCAGAAATTTGCTTGTGGTAGCCCGCAGTGGAGTTCTGGCAGCCTTAAAATACGTGTGGGCTGCTCTCTTTGCTTGGATGCCTGCCGTGCACTTGAAAGTATGTGCTCGGGGGGTGGTCTTGGTCCCAGCCAGTGGAGGAAAAAAGGGAGTTCTGGACAGGAAGTCCGAAGGCCCAGGAAGCGTTAGCCGGATGGTGCAGCTTCCTGCCTCCCATGTGGCAGGCAACATACAGATGCTCAACACTTCATTATTGTTCACAGCAACTCTGCTTCACAGACGAGAAAACTGAAGCTCCTTGTAACTACGGGGATCACACAAGGTTGCACCCACGTGGGGAGGAACTGAGCTTGAGTCCCAACCTAGGGACTCTGTTCTCTTGCCTACTGCCCACTGTGTCCCAGGTTCAAACATCCATTCATTTGCAAGGGCTGTGCTATGGTATTGATGGTTTTGCCTGCCCAGCAACTGCTGCCTCCCCAACTCCAGCCCCAACCTCTCCCGACAGCTTCAGATTAAACTGTCCATCCCATAGCTCCATTCAAAATGAGAATACCCAGAAAAGAGTTCTAGAGTTCTCTCTTCATAAACAGCACCAGCTGTCACTGGAACTCAGACCAAAACTCTTGACTCCTCCCTCCTCTTCATCCATGATCCTAGAGCAGTTCTATTAGGTTCTACCTCCTAGTCAACCCCCAGTCCACCCCCTCTCTACAGGATCATAACCACCACCTGGACCTCTCTAGAGAGTTATCTTCCATTCTCCATCAAGAAATCAGCTCAATCTTTCTTTTTTAAAAATTTTTTTAGAATTATTTGTTTAATTTTATTTATTAGAATGATCCTTATTTTAAATTTGCAGTATGGCATGTGTGCTCACTGAGAAAGAAAGTGAAAAAGTAAGCAGCCTGGTCTGGGACTCGAACCACAGTTGGCTATGTGGAAGTCCAGCACCTTAACCACCACACCATCTACCAGCCCCCAGTTCAGTGTTTCTTAATGTAAAGCAGATCGTGTCATGTCCAGCTTAAACTTCTGGCTTCTCATGGTAGGCTTCTCTCTCCCATGACTTACAAGGCACTACTACTGACCTTACCTGGTATCTTTTTCCTACCTCCTCGCCAAATTTGTTCCTACCTCAGGCCTTTGCACTTTGTGCCTGCTCTTCCTAGAATGCTCTTCTTCCAGGTCAGCGCATGGCTCTGTGAAGCCTGCTCTGACCATCTGGCTGAAGTCCTCCAGCCCAGCACCATGTTGCACCATCTTCATACACCTGTCACTGTCTGGAATTACATTACTGTTGCTTTCCTTGTTTGTGATCTGTTTCTCCCAGCTAGATATAGAACAATTCCTGGTACATTGCACAGATACAGTGAATATTAGATAAATAAATTAATAACCCCCAACCATACAGTTCTAATGGGAGCTGTCATCTTCCTACAGACCTCACTCCCTGGGCCACTGTTGATTGGCTTATGGTGAGCACCTGACTGATCCAGACCAATAAGAGTCCTTCTCTGGAATTTCTCCAACTAAAGCTAAGGAAAGGCAAGCAGATCCTGCTTTGTGGCCGATGAGGTAGCATGTGACTCTGGAGCTCTCTGTGGCCATGTCCCCAAAGTGAAAGAGGGTGCTCAGAAGGAGACAAATGAGCTGATAGCAAGCAAGATGAGCATGGGGAGCAGTCATAGGGTATCTGAGCCTTCTTTTATTTATTTATTTTTAATTATTTATTTTATTTGTTATTATTATTATTATTTTAATTTGCTATAGGGCACATGCATTCATAGGAGAGAGACACAGAGAGAGAAGAAAGAAAGTGAGAAAGCAAGCCACCCGGTTCAGGACTTGAACTGTGGTCAGCTATGTGGGAGTCCAATGCCTTATTCACCACGCCATCTGCTGGCCCCTGAGCCTTCTTTATGTCCAAAACCTTAGAAACCTGTCTTTCAGTAAATTTATTTCTTAATCTGAACCAGACATCATAAAGAAGAAGTAAAGAACTGTGATTGACACAAATGGAACAAGTTACTCCGGGAGGTAGACTACGTCCTCTTTGTCATAACAGGGACCCAAGCTAAACAATCACTTGACTGAGACGAAATAGAGAAGACTTGGATTTGCTTTGAGATTTGGATTAAATCAACTTCTAGAGCCTTTTCCAGCCTTGAGAGCCTGTGATACAAAGACCCTTCCCTTCTATAAGCCTCTATTTCTCCCCTTGTAAAATGAAAGGGTAGACCAGATGGCCTTCTGAGCCAAGTCTCAGGAAAATGCAACATTTGGAACTAATAGATTTCTAGCTGGTCTAGTTCATTGCCTACAGGAGGGGGAAGACTTATGGGGAGGGCCACATTGACCAGTCAGGAGACCAAGACCTTCAGTACAGCCATGCCATGAATCTGCCCGTGCTGTGCCAATTTAATCCAGACCCCCACCTGGCAGAGCCCCATTATGGCTCGTCAGTGTATAGCAACCACCCCCACCCCCAGCTGACGTCTCCAATGCGGACAACTGGCAGAACTGCTTGAGTGGATCTAAGATACCCCTAATTGGATTCCTGACAATTTGGAAACTAACGATATGCTCAACTCATCTTTAATTGGCACGGTGCCGCTGGAGATGCCAGTGCAGGCGAGAGCCATGGACCCAGCTCTGACACGGAGCCATCATTAGCTCCTCAGGCAGCACTTGGATGGGGGTGGGGCATCTCCAGCCCTCCCCTTTGGAGCCATTGCCACCCCACCTCCCAGTCTTCTGCCTGCCAGCTGGGTCCACAGCAGCTCTTCCTGTCCGGCTCCTGAGAGACCTCAGTCTTATCCCATACAGATTCCCCACCCTGGAGAGCTGGTCAGATTTTTAGGCACTGAGGGTCTTCCTCTCTCATTACCAGCATTTGCCTCATTGAGTCGGTCTCAGTGGTACTGCAGGGGGTCTCACTATGTGTGTGGGTGGTGGAGGGTTGAGGAGGAAGAAGCAGCTGACCAGAGTGCAGGGACCTGCCTTCATTGGAGCTGCTATGGCTCCCCGATCTAAGCTCTTTTTGGTACACAGCTACTAGCCCGTGTGTTAAATTGGGGGGACATTGTAGGTTTAACCTTTTCCCAAGGCTCAATGGTGGTAATATCCATGGCAAGGTCAGGCCCGTGGGAAGACAAAGGGGCATGTGAGGGGCCTGGTGCCACCCGGCTCCTCTAAGGGTGTCCAGCTGCTCATGGCAAGCTCTGGGGGACCCACCTGGGTGGCTACACCCAATAATGCCCCAGTATGAGAGATCCATGAGGAAGAGCCAGAGCTGTGTCTGGGAGTTGGGAAGGGGCCTGCAAGGCATGCTGGGAGCCCAGGGCTAGCAAACAGCAGCTTCCAACAGACTCACTAACCATCATCCACACCTGTTCTAGACTCCACTGGCTTTGATAAGCATGATGCCCACCTTGCTATCTGGGTACCATTATTCTCTGAGACAGGTGGCCATGGGCATAGACTCTGCTGTTGCACACAAGATGACCAGTTGGTCACTTTCCCCATCTTAAAAATCTCTCCCTCTCCTTAGCTCTGCTTGCTTAGCACCCCCAGAACCTACCCCTTTGAATACCCTTTCTCTGTCTTGTCCCCCATTGGCCCAGCCAGCAGTGGTTGGATTCCCTATAGTCAGAGCTAGGCCCTCTCACTCTCTAGCACACTCTCTTCCCTGGAGGAGAGCAGGGGCTCATCTGTGACTTTAGTTGTAACTACTCTCCCATAAATGATCTCTAAATGTCTCTCTGCCCCTGACCTTTCTTTGGATACTCACACCCCAGATTTCCTGCAGGCATCTAAAGTTTAGGCTGCATGAAATGAACTCGCTACCCTTCCCTAAAAACATTCTCCTCTTAGTTGGTGTCCCACCCTCCTGAATGCACCTACTAGCCAGATATCAAACCAGAACCCAAGAGATCATTTCTCAATCCCATCTTCTTTCTGTTTCTGGTCAGTCACCAAATCCTGCCAACTTGACCATCCATTGATAAATGTCTCAGGGAGTCAGCTATCGTGTTTCATCCCCCTGCCCTATGCTGGCCCCAGCAGCTCCCATTCATTGCCTTGACCACAGTGGCCGCAGTGTGTCAGCCCGGCACATGTTCCGTGGGGCCTCAGCCCTCCCCAATGCCATGTTCTCCAAGCTGAGCTACTGTGCATTGTGCTTAAGCCCTCCTGAGCCAGAGAGAAGCTGACCCAGTCCTTATGACCAGTTCAGGGATGGCATGTCCTATCTCTTCTAGGACATCTCTTCAGAGATATAATCACTCTTGCCTTTTGGACTACAATGCTGGGAGGATGTGAGGTTGGAACTGTTGATGGCCATTATCTCCAGCTGCATGGAGAAAGCCCATCTTCAGGAAGAGAGAGACTCAGAGAAAAAGAGAGGAATTCATTATAGCCTTGATCCACCCATACCTGAGGGCCATCGTTTTCCAGTCACGTGGGCCATTACATTCCCTATCTATTTCATCTCCTTGAGTCAGCTCACTCCCAAGCTCTGAAAGTTATCATCTACGACATCCTGCCTCAGGAATTAAACTCTTCAATCCAGTATCTGAACTATGCAAACACTGAGATCCTTCTAACACAGAAATATGATTCTCTTGCCTGTTAACTGTCCTTCACCCAAGATGCTCCAGTGCCCAAAAGATAAGATCAGATTCTTTGGCATGGCTTCTAAGCCATACCTATCCCCTCCTCTCCAGGCTCTGTCCCCTTATTATAGGTAGACAATTATGAGCAAGGAGTCCCAATGTCAACAAATGGGACATCTGACTTATCCACCAGTTACCAGAGATTGTAGCTAGACCCCTGGTGCCAAGAGAGGAGAGGTTATCACTTCAATTGCTTAAACTGTGGCTGAAGAACCTAGAGAAGGTTGCTGTCTTTCCTCCTGTCATTCTGCATACACACAGGAATTCTCCAGGGTGCTTGGTCAACATCCCACTTCCCACAATAAACTGACATGGGCAAAATGTCCCTATGTGCACTCTCCTACCTTCGAAGTCCACACTGGGCATGCTTATTGGCTTCCCCCACTCAGGTGATACAATTCCCCGACTTGATGAAAAGTGCACAGGTGCAATGAAATGCCTGGAAATCCAAACAGAAGAACTGGCTACAGTGACAGACCTCCCCTGCTGAATATTCATGACGAGACCCCATGATAAATATAACACCCAGTCCATCCCCAGCACAGTTGTCCTCAGACAGCTGCCCACCTATCGCCCTTCTGGCACGAGGTGTTAATAATCTCCACTTTTCTATTAAAAACTCTCTTTTCCTACTTCGCTTGTTTGCAGCTTCATTCTGTGTCTCAGGGCAGGACCTGAGGCCTGGACTTTGGAGGTCTGGACCCAAGGAACTGAATATTTTACAAATGCAGCCCAGCTTTTCTATCCGTAACACCCTTAGTGCTGGAAGCCGGCGTGTAGAAATGGCTTGCAGCACCCCGAAGGTGCTGTCCTTGGTACCTGCTGCTTCACCTGCCTGGAGCATTTCCAGCATGTCGCAGCCCCATTGCAAGGCTGACTTGCGGTCATTCTCATCCAGCCTGCCCCTGCTACTGAGGACCTCCCCCGGGGCCCCGTAGCCCCAAGACTTACCCCCTAAGAGGACACATCACCCCGCAGGAGGAATGTGGCACGTTGTCTCCTCCTCTCCCCTTGGCTGCAACTCCTGGGAGCAGAAACTGCACTTGCCTCTGTACCCTCTGCACCCTCTGCTGCTCACACATGGCAAGTTCTCAACACAGTTTTTCAACAGGTGGAAAAATTGGAGGCTCCAGAATTCAGCAGCTCTGTCCGAGTACTAGTTCTGCACTCCCTGGCTGTGTGACTTTGGGCAAATAGTGGAACTTCTCTGAGCCTGGCCTCTCATCCATACAGTAAGAATGAACATGCTTGGGAGCTAGCAGATGCCATGGTGGTTAGGGCGCTGGACTCTCATATGTCCAACTGAAGTTCAACTCCCAGATCTGGTGGCTAGCCGCTGTCTCACTTTCTCTCTCTCTCTTGCTCCTCTCTCTGGTGAATCAAATAATAATAATAAATAGAATAAAATAAATCTTAAAATAAAAAAGAATGAACATACCTAACTTACAGAGTAGCCTGGAGCCCTTAATAAGTTCATTCTCCAGAGGTACCAAGCACACAATATGTGTTCAACAAAGTGCTTTAAAGTGCCCCCGCTCTGTGCCTGCCACATAGTAGGTGATAACGAAGCTGCTGCTGCTGTCTACACTCCAAGGAGCCTACTTACCTGGTTGAGTCTCTGGCCTTGCCTGGGTGATGGCCAGTGCCACCGAGCACGAAATAAGGCCAAGAGCCCAGGTCCCTTTTGCCCTAGGGGCCTGGGGTCGGATGACTCAGCTAATGCTGGAAGGTGCTTTGAGCTCCCTGGGTGGAACTGGAGGACTCATTATCATGATTAACATTTAATTTCTCATCAGAGATTCCCTCCTGGTCCTTCTCTGTGTTGCCATTGTTCCAATCGTCTTCCTTTTCTATTTCTGATTCTTCCTCCTTTGTTAGATTGCTCTGGCTTTGCCCTTAATAAATCTCATTTTATTCTTCTAATTTACTCAGACAAAGTTGGATAGTTTTAATATTATCTAAATTATTAGCCATTCTGTCAGTTTAATGTTATCTGCAAATTTTCATCGATGGATTTGCTGCCCTGTCCTCCAAATCAGAAATTGACATGCTTCATACAGGCAGCCCCAGCCAGGGGTCTGGGGGAGCCAGACCCCCTCCAGACTCAGGCTGAGCATCACTGTTTATGATGCCTGTCCATCTGTATGACCCACCGCAGGCAGCAAGCGAGAGCGTGTGTGTGGGGACCAGCAATCGGCATAATGGCTACACCACTGGACTCCCACGTAGTGTACCACTGTTCAAGTCTCGGACACAGCAGCTTAAAACATGCCAGGCATGTGTGCGTGCATGCTCAAGACCCTGAGAGGAGAATGGAGGAGAAGGGATTGTGGTGTGGCCGTTCCCCAGGGGGTGATTTCTCACTTTCCCTCTCACCGTCTCTGTGTCTCTCTCTGGCAAGCACACACTTCCTAAAGCAAAAATCTCTCTAAAAAAATAAAAAGGTGTCTGTGTGTGTGTGTGTGTGTGTGTGTGTGTCTGGGACAGGGGTCTGCTGGATTAGAGGGGCAGGGCCTAGCAGGGGAGCTGGGGTTCAAGACAAGTGAGTAGAGAGGGAATAAGAAGGGCAACATCCAGCCAGAGTGCCGGGCTGTGTGGGCATGAGGAAGGGAGAAAGAAGAGGAGGAGGGTGGGGAGATGGAAGAAGGGGAGAGAGGGAGGGAGGAGAAGAACGAAAGAAGGGGAGGAGAGGGAGGAAGAGGAAGCCACTGCTGGGTTCCCTCATAGACAAATGTTAAAAAGACAGAGGGCCGGGGGTGAGTGGCCATGGCGGACAGTGGGCAGCAGGCTCTCGGACGAAGTCCTGTGTCTGTTTGCCCATGTTTATGTCCAGCAGGCTTCCTGGGGGAGGCAGGGCTTCAGGTGCTTAAAAGGAACCAATGTATTTTTGTAACATTTATTGAGCATTTAGCATGCACTAGGCACTATTTTGAATATCTTACGGAAAGTAACTAATATTCTTCACAAGCCCATGAAGGTAGGCACTGTGATTTTTCAGCGGCTTTATTAAGATTCACATGCCATATAATTCACCCACTTAAAGTGCACAATTTAATAGCTTTTAGAATATTTACAGAGTTGTGCATCTATTACCACAATCTATTTTAGAACATGTTTTATCACCCCAGCACAAACCCTGCAGTCCTTAGCCATCACTCCCTTCCCTCCCACCCTCCCAGTCACCAGCACCCACTAATGGACTCCGTGTCTCCATGGACTTGCCTATTCTGGACATTTCATATAAATGGAATCATACGACTACGTGGCCTTTCGTGTGTGGCTCTGCCACGTCGTCTTTCCAAGGCTCATTCACTCTGTGGCATGTATCAGGACTTCCTCATGCTGCATCGTGGGCTCTTTGCCCATTTACCAACTGATGGATGCCCAGCAGTTTCCTTTTTGTTCAGCTACGGGGACTGTGCTGCTCTGGTCTTCCGTGCACATGTTTTTATGGAACATACATGTTCATTTCTCATGAGTATATGTGTAGGAGTGGAACTGCTGGGTTATGTGGTAGCCCCATGTTTAATCACTGGAACTGCCAGCCTTTTTTGGGGGGCAGGGGGCATATTCTTTGTTATAAGGTGCATGCACTCACCGGAGAGACAGAGAGAGATGGAGAGACAGGAAGCAAGAAATCAACCCCAGGGGGGATGGCCACACTGCAATCCCTTTTCCTCTGTTCTCCTCTTGGGATCCTGGGCGCACATGCACCCAGCATGAGTTTCAAGCCTCTGAGTCCAGGACTTGAATCGTGGTCAGCCATGTTGGAGTCCAGCACCTTACCCACCATGCCACCTGCTGCCCCCTGCCAGACTATTTCAAAGGGAATTTATTTTAAAGATAAAAGAAAGGAAATGAGAGAGTAGTCCTAGAGGGCACAGGCTGCCCCGCTGGTCCCAGGAGGCTGGAAATTGTTTTTCTCATTCTCTGTCCTCTGGTGCTCAGGGGACTTCTCATGAATGACGAACGGAATGAATGAGGTGATCTGAGGACATGGAGAGAAGAGGAAGCAGAAAAGAGAAGGGAGGTATTTTCTTTACTACAGTCTCGAAGCTGAGCATGACTTGTGCTGGGACCCTGAGACCCACTGTGCTCAGGTGGGTCCCAGAGGAGACCCCCAAGGAGCGACCCCCAGCCCGCACTGGCCTCCCGCCCACTTGGGCTCTGCTGTAAGAACCGTAACTCAAGACTCCTGCCTTCCCCACTAATTCATTCTTGCCCAATCTCTCTTTAACAACAGCTCCCAAAAAGTGTAATTTTTCGCTCCATGCTGTCTGAGGCGGCAGTAACAGCCCGTTAAACAAAATAATGAGAGAAATAAAACCCACTGAGACGCGGGACCTCGAGGCCCACCCTGGCACACAAATCTTGAAGTTATCGAGTCTGAAGTCTAGAGGCTTCGTGTAGATCAAAGGACCGAGTAAGAAACGTCCGAGCTGAGCAAGCAGGTGGCCTGGGGTGTCCCTTGTCAGGGAAGCTTTGAGGAATGGCCCCGTGGAATCTGCTGTGACCGAGACGGGGACGGCAGGCTCTCTCCCCTCTCTGAGCAGTGACCCTCTGCATCATTCTGGTCCACACATTTGCATTCTGGGGGATGCCGAGTAATTTATGCGGCTGCTCTGAAGTGTTAGGAAATACAGCCCCATGCAGACCACACTCTGCCAACTCCACGGCCGGCCAGGGCCTCCAGCTGCCACTCTGCCTCTGTGCTCTGGGCACATGGGTCAGCTCACAGGCCCGGCCCTGTTCCCTCCCACTCTCCCTGCCTGAATCTCACCTAGGGGCTCCCCTCTCTCCAGACTGACCAGAGAACTCAAGGGCTACGTGTGCAGTGGGAGCAGACCGTCTTCCACAAACAGCCACCACAATATCCCCGGAACCACATGCTCTTCTAGAACCTTTCCCATCAAGAGCTGGCGTCTTCTGCGTCCCCTTCTCAACCTGGACATGTCCTTGTGGGGGCCTGGCTGAGCAGAGTAAGGCCAGGGACGCTGGAGAGCACTCCTGCAGCTGCCCTCACAGAGAACCGGACCGTGAGGCTTAAACGACAGACGTTGCTTCTCTGGCGTCTCAGAGGACAGAAGTCCTAGGTCATGGCGTGGGCAGGGCCAGTTCTCAGGGGGGTCTCTCTGTCCTTGGCTTGCAGGAGGCTGCCTTCTCCCTGCGTCCTCAGGACCATCCCTCAGTGGTGTCTGTGTCCTGATCTTCTCTTCTTACAAGGACACCAGTCACACGGGGCTGGCGCCCACCCTGATGACTCCATTTTACCTGGCCTCTCAGAGGACCCCACCTCCAAATACAGCCACACTCTGAGGCGCCGGGGCTTTGGGAACATATGAAGTGGTTTGAACAGATCTGTATGTTTATGAATTCAGGGAGGGCAGCACCACTCAGCCCATGGCAGACACTTTCTGACTTCCACAGTGAGGTCATGAAAGGCCAGGCCATGAAGAGGCCCAGGCTGCAGAGAGGAGAGGAGCCAAGGCCTCGGGTCCCAGGCCTCAACTGAACTCCCAGCCAACAACAGCCAGCCCCAGCTTTCCGGCAGCCCTGTGTGTGCTGGAGTGTGGGAGGGGGGTGGGTTGAGGGGGTTACTGTCCCCATTCTACAGAGGAGAAAGTGCAGGGGCAGAACACGGGACTTGAGCACACGCTGGTCTAAAGCACTCTTTGCCAAAGCACTTCATCTGGGACTGCAGGTCTCTCCTGGCCCCACCTGGGAGCCCTGCCCCTGGGGCACAGTGTACCAGCCCACAGACAGCCCCAGATTCTGGAAAAGAATTACGAAGAGCTTCAAAAAGGCAGAAAAGAGCTCAGGTGCTGGGCTATCATCCCCTGCTTAGTCCACTGACCTGCCTCACCTGGGCATCGGGGGATTGGGTGGGACAAAGACACAGGGGGACATACAGGTGGCAAGTATCATCCCACGGGGTGGAGGTGGGTCCCCAGGACGCCGGAGAAATCTAGAACTGGGAGGGCAGTGGAAAGTGGGACCAGTCTCAGGGCCCCTCACCCATGCAGCGGCACCTCCCAGGCCTGTGTGGCTGGCAGGACGCAGGCGCCCCTCTGCATCTGCTTCATGCTTTTCTCTTCATTTCGCTCCATCTCCCTACCCCAGCCCTTGTCCCTCTGTAAACCAGACTGCAGGTTTCCCATACACAGTGGGAAGGCAAGCTGCCCCACAGCCACCTGCAGGGATTAACTGCTATCCTCGACTCTCCTCCCCACCCACCACCAAACGACTGAGAAAGATGATTCCATCGTTCCATCTTCAGTCAGATGATTGGCCCTGGTCCAATACCTGGGGGTGGGCAAGGGCAGGGGGAGAAAAACACAGAAGCTGGGCCCCATAAACTGGTGGGTTGGTCCTAAAACTACCAGCCCCCATGGCTGTCTCCCCACTGCTCCAACTTGTATTCCCCCTTCAGGTTGCCTCTGCTGCTCTGTCCCCTGTCAACCTAAAAGGTAAACTGAGGCCCAGTATGTCAAATGGCCAACTTTGAGGACTGCAGTCCAGCACACAGCCCAGTGGACGTACTCAGGGGGTCCGAGACAGGGGCACCGAGGTCTTTGTGCAAGGTTGTGGGGCTTCAGAGTCCTCTAAATAACTGTTCTTGTTACCAGGCTGACCAGCACAGCCTCCCCTGGCTCAGTCTAGTCAGGGGTTAGCACAGGTTGACCTAAGTTACCCCAGAGACTGACCCAGCACCTGCAAAGGTGCTGCTCTGTGGATGCTGACCAGGCGGCTGGCAGGGACCTGGGGAGTGCGGTGTGAAGGTGATCTTCAGCTCCCTCGCTAGAGGTACAGTGTCCAGAATAGAAAGAGGATAGATATCTTGGCTTGTCAACCAGAAAAAGGAACATTGTGTTTGGTCCCAAGTGTGTCACATTATGGCCACTGGCAAGCCAGAATGTTCCCAGGGAGCAGAGTGGTGCGAGCTGGACACGGGCATAGACGCAGACGGTTAAGGACGCCATGCTCAGCAGACGGTGAGATGGCCACTTCGAACATGCAAAGGGCTGGCGAGAGAACAGGGAAGGGCAATTGTTTTGTGTATCTGAGAGCAGAGCAGAATCAGTGAAAGCAGGCTGGACCTAGTACTGAAAAGTCGCACTCAGGGGACCAACAGTTAGCGTAATGTGGCTGTGTCGCTGGACTCCCATGTAGTCGACTGCGGTTTGCGTCCCGGACCTGGTGGCTTAAAACTCACGCCGGGCACGTGCGTGCCCAAGATCCCGAGAAGAAAATGGAGGAGAAGGGATTGCGGCGTGGCCATACCCCCTGGGGGGTGATTTCTTGCTTTCTGTCTCTCTGTCTCTCTCTCTGTGTCTGGAGAGCGCACACGCCCTATAGCAAAAAAAAAAAAAAAAAAAAAACAAAAAGTCGCACTCGGGTTCTCTGGGAGGGAGTGAGCTCTCTGTCACTGCAGGTGTGCAAATAGCATCAGAACAGCAGTGGGTCCAGGACACTGTACAAGGCGAGCACTCGGCCCTGATCTGCCCTCGGGTCTTTTCCTTCTGATTGCCGCCATTCCGGGCCAGCTCCGAGAGAGCCTGCCATTTCTTTCTGTCTAAAAACGAGTCCTTGCTTCTCATCATTTCTGTCATGTTGAGCCCTACAGTAACAGCTGTTAAGAAATCACATTTGTACCTTCTCAGGAACTCTCTTGAACTTGGAGTGCGAATTAACTTGGTGTGATCTGAAATATAAAAGGTCACTTCTCCCACAAATTAAAATCTGGCAGACGCTTGCCAAGCTCATGAGCAGATCAACCTCTGTGGGGACGTCAGCAGGGAGGGCCCCGTGTCCATGCTGCTGCCACGTCCATGGTTCTGCATCGTCCTCTCTCAAGGCCACTTGCCCTGGTCACAACATCCCCGGGCTGTCAGTCTCTAGGAGATGTCTAGCCTCTCTCTACTGCTCCTGGGGGTTTCTGAATGCCTTGAACACCCAGGACCCCAATGAGCCCATCTTTCTGGCTTCTTCCCAGAGACCCTCCATCTCAAGTCGTGTTGGAAGAGGGCAGGCCCCAGCCAAGGGGCCTCCAGACTGTCACTGTGCCAAGGGGGAGGCCCCTCCATTCCCTGTTCTCAGGCACCCTCACCCCAAACCCCTTAGTGCCCAGCCTGAAAGGGGGGAGAGGACTGCTTGTCCCCATCCTGCTCCTCACCTCCCTGCCCTTCCCCAACCACCAAGGCCAGAACTCCCTTCCCACCACCATTGCCCGTTCCTCAAACCTACACATTCAGTGAGATGCTGGGATACAGCCGGCCAGGCCCAGCCCTTGAAATGCTACCGGTGAGCTTAAGGAACGGAGAGAATCTGCTTCTCGCTCAAAGGCCCTGGTTTTTCTGGCCCTTCCCTGCTACGAGCTCTGTAAGTTTGGCTCTGGGGCTGCAGGCATGTGCTGGGTGTATACACAGTATTTCTAACCCTCAGGCAACCCTGAGTACAGTCCTCAGCGGTGAGGACCCTGCTGTCAGAGAAGCTCAGTGACTTCTCCAAGGCTGCACAGCTCTGCAGAGCCATGCCAGGATCCAAAGCCAGTGCTCTCTGAGCCCACACGCAGCACTGGCACGCGCCACTCAGCATGGGCTTGTCACCACAGCACGCCCCGTGGTATGAGCCCCCAAGCCCCTTTGGGCTCCAATTGCAGCTCCACACACAGACCTGACTGCTGTCTGGTTTTCATGGACTGTTCTAGAGACTGGCCTGGCGCCTGACGACAGACACTCCCTCCTCCCCTTCTGGTCACTACTCTCCAGAAACTGCCTCCCCCCACATACCCCAGACTTGTACACATACAGGCACAGTCATTGCCAGGGTGGTGAGCAGCCGCCATCGGAGCCCCTCTCTGGGACCCTGGGCTGGCTTGGCCCTCCTTGGTCTCTGTGGGAGGCCCTCAGCCTTGGACTCCTGCTCACCCTGGCCCTTGTTCTTGCTGTCAGACCCCTGACTCCTGCTGCAGGTTCCCAGGACCACCCAGTAGCTAACCTCCCCTACACTCTTCTGGGTCAGGCTGGGCCACAAGGGTTCTCTCTGACCCAGCACAGCACAGAACAGCTGCTTCGTACATGTTCTTGTGGAACTTATTCCAGGCCAGTTCTCCTTGTAGGGAGCTGAGGAGCCCTTCTGGATTATTCTTATGTGTTTGGGGCATGAGGCCAGTGTAGGTTCATCTCTGAGTGCTTTCCAGGGCCCAGAGGCCTTGACAATACTGGCCTTCTGAGTCTTGGGTATGGAGACCACACATACCTGTGTGCATACCTGTCCATACACATGCCTGCCCATGCACACAGCTGTCCATACCCACAGTTGTGTACACGCATGTCCATGCACACACCCACACCTAGGCACACACCACTTGTCCAAGCACACCCAGGCCCAGGTCCACCAGCTGCCCGGCTGCCTCCCCCAGCACACCTTCTCTCTATAGCTGCCATCCACTGAGCCTGCCCTGGCCAGTCCTGAGCAGGGCCTGCAGCCTGCCACCTCACTTTCCAAAGGCTGCTGATCTGACATCAATAGCTCCCACCGGGGAGAGAAACCCAACAAACATAATGAATCCAGAGAACCTTCATTATTAGCTCAACCTTTTAGCTGAAGCGGTGTTTACACTAGAGAGCGAGCCTGGAAGGCAATAGTGTGTGGGAAGTTTCTCAGATTTGGGGGGAAATCGTAGGTCTGAGGTGGGCAGGAAGCCTAGAGACCACGTAATTGATGAGAAAGGGAGGCCCAGCGTCAGGAGCTGGTCCAGGGTCACACAGCGCGCCCCCAGCAGCAGCCTCCACCTCCTCATAGCTCTCCAGTGAAGTATCAGAATCAGATCACACAGCTCCTCCAGGTAGGCGGATTGTTTTCTGTTTAAAATGAATGTAATCTGAAGCACTGGTGTAGCATCCTGTCCAGCTGCAGGCCTCAGGGTGCCCTTGCTCCTCCCTGGTTCTGCCGGCCTCACCTGGGGTCTGCAATGCACAACCTCCCAACCCCAGCACTGGAGCTTGTCACAATGCTCCTGAATCTGCATTTCTCACACCTCCTGTGGCTTTCCCCCTTCTTCCTTCATTGCTACTTCATTTTTACAAAGGCCGCAGGAGTTCATTTTCCCATCAATAAAATGAAAGGAGCCCCAGCCTCCAGTCCCCATGGAAGCCTTAAGAATAATCCTCTTTTTCCATGGGCTCACATCCTTGATCCTTGGCCAAATCCTCCTGACTCAGTCTCTAAAATTAGTCATGAGCCCAGCCCAGCTCCTTCTCTTCCATGTCCCCCGCCCTAGTTTGAGCTGGCGTCACCCTGTCCTGGGGCCCAGCCTCATCCCTGGTCACCCTGCAGTCCTTTGCCACTCCTGTCCATAAGCCTGCTCCTCATGCAATAGCCAGGTCTATTTTTTTTAGAGAACAGATGGGGCCAGTCCCTTGCAAAGCCCTGCAATAGCTGCCAGGTGCCTGTAGAGGCGAGCAGACACCTTATGGTGCTCACGGGCCTGACAGAACCGGGCCCATCTACATTGACTCATTTATCTTGTATCACACGGCTCCTTACTACACACCAGCCACACACTGCCTGCAGTGGGTTGAATGGTGGGCCCGATAGGATATGTGCAAGACCTAGCCACTAGAACCTGTGAATGGGGCCTCATTTGAATAGAGGTCTTTTTTTCCCTTTGTCCTTGAGAAACCATGTGTGTATGAGTGAGAGAAAGAGAGAGGGAAGCACCCTCCCCAAGGTCTGTTCATGTCACAATTCCCATCCTCCAGCCCTCCAGCCCATCAGATCTCGGGTGCATGCCCGTTGTGTTTCAGGCTGACCGGGCTGGGGATTCAAACCACAGTCACTGTGTGGGATCCTTGTGGCCTCTTCACAGCATATCAACTCTAAACTAAAAAGCTGGCCCTAGAAAAGGAGTCTCTGCAGACATACCTGAGTCAAGGACCATCCTGGATTTATTGACCCTAAATCTAATGACAAATGGCTTTATAAAAAGAAGAAAAGTGGGCCAGCCAGTGGCATGGTGGTTAAGGTATCCAGATCCTATTCGGCCAGTCACGCAGTTTGAATCCCAGACCCAGCAGCTGGATACATTCATGTGCATGCCCAAACTCCTGAAAGGGTGAAGAAATGCAGAGAAGAGATTATGGCACTGAGGAAGGTGCTTTCTCCCTCTCCCTCTCTGTCTGTCCCTCTGGTGAATGCACTTGCTCTCTGGAAAATATAAAAGGGGAACAGAGAGGAGGGCAGGGCACACCAGTAACATATAACACTCTGCAAGGCTGACCCACGTGGAAAGGTTCCGGGTTCATTCGTGGGCACACATGCGCTCAGGATCCAGAGCTGGTTGAGGCTGGAAACGGATCTCAACATCAAGATCCTTTGGGGGTAATCTCTCTCCTCTCTCTCTCTCTCTTTCTCTCTCTCTCTCATTCATAGAAGAAATAAATGAATAAACTAAAAAGAGAGAGGATCAGGGCCAGCAGGTGACATGGTTAAAGGTGACTGGACTCTTACATGGCTGACTATAGTTTGAATCCTGGACCTGGTGGCTTGAAACTCATGTCAAGCACATGTGTGTGTGTGCCCAAAATCCCAGGAGGAGAATGGGGAAGAAGGGATTGCAGCATGGTCATCCCCCCAGGGAGTGATTTCTCACTTTCCCCTTCCCTCTCACTGTCTGTCTCTCTCCTGCGAACATATGTGCCCTATGGCAAAAACCTTTAAAAAAAATTAAAAAAGAAAAAGAGAAAGAGAGAGAGAGGGGAAGCTACATAGAGAGAGACATAGAGGAAAAGGGCCATAGGGAGATAGAGGCAGAGATTGGAGCAATGTGTCTACACAGCGAGAACACCAAGGATCACTGGCAACCCCCAGCAGCCAGAGAGAGGCCTGGTATGGATTCTCCCTCCGAGGCTCCAGAGGACCCAGCTCTGCCAACAACTTGGTTTTGAACTCTGGCCCCCAAAACTGTGAGACAGTGACTGTCTGTTGTCTTAAGCTGCTCAATTTGTGGTCATTTGTTACAGCAACCCTAGGACACGCATACACTGCCTTTTTCTGAGTCCCTTAAACACTAGAGTTCTTTACTGCCTCAAAGCCTTTGCATGTGCTGTTCCCTGCCCTTCACCTGCTTAGCTTCTCTCGGCACTCAGGTCTCAGCTGAAATGTCACCTTTTCTGTCGCTGGGCCCACTCCCAGTCTTTGTGTTGGTGCGTTCCCAGTCCATCGCGGTACGGTGATCGTCACCTGAGACAGGCTCATTTATTGATTGGCATGCTCACCTTTTTGCCCACCCGCCTCATGGAATATGAACTCTGTGAAGGCAGGTGTATCATCCCTCTGGATCCCAAGACAACACCAGAGCCCACACAGTACCTGGCACATAGTAGGTGTTCGGTTAACAAGTGTGGAAGGCCCTCGGGGAGAGGAGTTTATAGGCTTTGGAAGGAGAGCAGCATCTGTTCCTGGGAACTGTGTTTTGCTTGCTTGAATGATTGCCTTCCTCTGCGCGCTCCTCCTGCGTGGTCAGGAGAGACACTTGGGTTTTACATCCCCGGGAAGCTGATCAATGCATTTGGCTCCCAGCTCCCCGTGGCCAGGCTGTGCTCCTCACACAGCTGCCTGAGCCCTGGGGACGGAGCAGCGAGCCTGGAACACTCTGGGCCCACTAATTCCTGGCCATCACTCCATCTCCCCAAATATCTGATTTCTGTCACACTGCATTGTAAACTGTCTCCACGCACAGAGCACCTGAGATACGATCTGCGGCCGGAGTACCCTCTGCATCTCCAGGAGCTTACAGATAAATTGGGCTGTTCTTCTCTCGGCTGACACGGGAGGGGAGCATTAAAGCCACGAGGCATTGGGAGATTAAGCATTTAATTAATTTTTAGTGATCAGTGTTTGCAAGTCCTTTTATAAATGAAAGGCCCCACTGTCCCCACCATGTGACTTCACTAATGAAACAATAATCATCTGTATAATGGGTTAAAAACACACAAATAAAGCCCCAATCCCAATGGGTCTTCCTGGGGAAAATGCAGAGACAGTTCCCTATCAAGTAATGAGGTGAAATTGTTGGAGGGATTATAAAATATTTTGGAGCTAGGGGCTGCTCTACCTTTCCCCCTCCTCCCCCTGAGTTGAGCTTCCCTCTTAGGACTCAGGCATGTTCTCTGGGCCCCATCCCGGAAGAAGGAGCTGGGAGGAAGGGGCAGGGTGGACGGGGCACGCACTGTGTGTCACACTCAGCTCACCCTACACCTCCTCGATGGGCAGCGCAGGATGCTGGAGCACCGAGTGCTTGTTAAAAGCTCCTGGAGAATGGCCTGTTCTTGTCTCCCCAGCCATCTCCCTGGCCTTGACCTAGGTGGCTTTAGTGTCTCCCTTCATCCCCATGGCTTGCTGGGCTTCTGCTCCAGATCCTAGCCCAGCCAGACTTCCCAGGCCCCCTCCCAACAGGGCCCATGCTAGTCTTGAAGTGCTCAGCATTTGTTGTTAAGGTGAGTGTGGGCGTTTTCACTCCATGTTCATTTTCTCTCTCTTGCTAAGCAGTGCGCTGCATTAAGGAGGGACTTTTCTCATCTCACTTCTCACTGCATCCCCCCAGCCCATGCAGCTCCCCCACTGCATCCCCCAGTCCACACAGCGACTCTGCACAGTATCCACAAAGCCCACACAGCTCCCCACTGCATCCCCCAGCCCATGCAGCTCCCCCACTGCATCCCCCAGCCCACACAGTGACTCTGCACAGTATCCACAAAGCCCACACAGCTCCCCACTGCATCCCCCAGCCCACACAGCTCCCCCACTGCATCCCCCAAGCCCACGCAGCTCCCCCACTGCATCCCCCAAGCCCATGCAGCTCCCCCACTGCATCCCCCAGCCCATACAGTGACTCTGCACAGTATCCATAAAGCCCACACAGCTCCCCACTGCATCCTCCAGCCCACACAGCTCCCCCACTGCATCCCCCAGCCCACACAGCGACTCTGCACAGTATCCACAAAGCCCACACAGCTCCCCACTGCATCCCCCAGCCCACACAGCTCCTCTGCACAGTATCCACAAAGCCCACACAGCTCCCCCACTGCATCCCCCAGCCCACACAGCGACTCTGCACAGTATCCACAAAGCCCACACAGCTCCCCCACTGCATCCCCCAGCCCACACAGCTCCCCCACTCTGCACAGTATCCACAAAGCCCACACAGCTTCCCCCACTGCATCCCCCAGCCCACGCAGCTCCCCCACTGCATCTCCCAGCCCACACAGTGACTCATGCCCACACAGCTCCCCACTGCATCCCCCAAGCCCACACAGCTCCCCCACTGCATCCCCCAGCCCACACAGCTCCCCCACTGCATCCCCCGAAGCCCACACAGCTTCCCCACTGCATCCCCCAAGCCCACACAGCTCCCCCACTGCATCCCCCAGCCCACGCAGCTCCCCCACTGCATCCCCCAGCCCACACAGCTTCCCCACTGCATCCCCCAAGCCCACACAGCTCCCCCACTGCATCCCCCAAGCCCACGCAGCTCCCCCACTGCATCTCCCAAGCCCACACAGCTCCCCCACTGCATCCCCCAAGCCCACACAGCTCCCCCACTGCATCCCCCAAGCCCACACAGCTTCCCCACTGCATCCCCCAGCCCACACAACTCTGACTTGTCCTGGCCGGCAAGGACTGCTTGGATTGAATTGAGGAAGGAATGATGGAGGTGGAGAGAGTTGGAAGGAAAGGAAAAGAGAGAAAAGCAAGGAGGAAAAGAGGGGAGAAGGAAAGAGAGGGACAGAGGAGGGGAAGGGAGATTGCGTAGAATGGCACCCTTGACCTGGGCTCTGCCCTCTTCTCGGGAGGGTCAGACCATCTCAGAAAGGCAGGGAACCTCAGGAAACAGAAGAGTTTCTGGCTGGGTGGTGTCCTGCCAGTCAGGCCTCACCTCTGTGGGGGCCCTGTCCACCTGTGTTCCAGGCCTGGGCTGGGCTCCAGCTTCCCCCCAAGTCTTCTTTCCCTTCAGCAAGTGGGAGCCTGACAAGCAGGTCCCTCGGGTTTCTTGCTAACCTCTCTGTGTGGCCTCTATTCAGGGGACCCAGCCACTGCCCCAAGGTGAGGCAAGGCCAGCCGCCAGCTGCAACTAAGGCCTGCGATCCTGCCCAGGCCTGATATCTCTGTCCCCTTCACGCGCTGTATCCCATCTTCCCTACCCCATCTTTGTCTACGTGGTACCCCTGCCAGGGACAACACATCCAACACCACAGTCCACTCTGACTGTCAGGGAAGTCTGACACCCTTCTCTTCACTGAACCCCCACAGCAAATCCCCAGCCTGCCCCCAGGACCTGGCATCTCCTATCACACCCTGAAACTTCCTATTCACATATCTCATCTTCCAAACCAAACAGAAACCCCAGAGACCTGTTCTCCCACTGCTGCTCGTCACTATCTGGGTGGCCTGGGGCTGGTCACATGCCTTCTGAGTCCTGGTTTTCCAGAGTCAAAATGGCACCTGCAGGCATACATGAAGCTTAAGTGTTCAGCAAATTAATGTCACTGAGGCGCATAAAGAGCGTGGAAGATGCTAGAAGGTGTTGGTTGCTGTCTTTGGAGGAAAGCTCAGAGCCTGACTATTCCTGGATGCCTGGAAAGGGTGGACAGATGGACACCCAGACAGCAGATAACCACGCCTGCCCTCCAGCAGAGAACGTGGCCCAGTCCTACGTTTTCCCATTAAGTGGTTCTGTGGATTTAGTTGAAGAACCTGGAATCCTTTGTCACCCCCCAGCCTCCATGCAGATGGTCAGGGATGGCGTTCCTGAATAATCTGGCCCCCAACCCCATCTCTCCACTCCCAGCTGCTATGTCCTCAGAACAACAGAAGCAGGGAGGGACGAGGCATTTGAGAAGTGTGGGGAGTTACAGGAGAGTTAGCAGATTTCTGAGAACCCCAGGTGCAGCTTAACCTACAAATGGAAAATTATGGTGATGAGAAAGCGGGATATTTGATGAGGCAGAGTCTTGGGGGAATCGGATTTTGGCTGATGTACAAGGAAAAGGCAGGCCGGGAGGGGAGGGCAGATAGCAGGAGGGCCCTGCAGGGAGAGGGGTGGCAGGTGTGGGGAGCTCTCCCTGAGTGGGTGTGGGCAAAGAAGGCACGACAGGAAGTTCTCCCATGTCCTCGACCCTCACAGGTGCAGGAGGATGCCCCCGCCAGCCACTGGCCCTGGGGTGATCTGAGAGCAACAGCCTGTGGCCAGAGCAGGGCCTGCCTGGTGGGCCACTCACTCCTTATCCATCACGCCGTAGGTATAGCCCTGCCGAATGCGCCCAGTGACTTCCTGTCGCTGCTGGTCAGTGGAGGGAGCTCTCTGGGCCTGTGGTCCAGGTTTCTGACCCCATCTATGCCCAGCAGCGTTGTCCTTTCCTGCCTGCCTGTACTCTCCCCCTGCCCCCTGACCCCTGCCCCTGGCCCCATGGTTGTGTGGCCTCATGCCCGGCGCTGCTAAGTGCTGGACAGCCTTAACTCCGGGTGCCCCATGGTTCTTCCCATTCCCTTTAGCACTTTGGATTTTCTGCCCCTGCCTTCCTGTCAAAAGGTAGGAAAAGTCCTCTCCACTCTTCTTAGACCTGAACCAGCCACAACCCATTTCGACTGTGGAATGAAATGGAGTGATGCTCTAAGCCAACCTCAGGAAATCCCATGACTCCTACGGGAGCCCCATTGGAGCTCATGAGGAAGTCTGTCTAGCCTCCCAGGCAGAGGTTTACGTGGAGGGCAACACCTCGAACTATCAAGTAAATGCTGGCAGCAAGCGAGCAGGTCCTGCGGCATCAGCGAGGATCCACCCAGCCAGCCCGCAGAACCGTCTGCAGTGCCTCGGACTCCTGGCTGGGAGCTCTGAGACACCCTGACTCACATTCCCTACCTAGTCTCTGCCCGCTCCCCAGCCTTCTCTGATCTGACTCATACAGAAACATCCTCTCACTGTCCTGGGGTCAAGGAAACAAGTCAAAGAGCCTCTCTCCTCGCTCCCAGATGATCTGCACGTGCCTCATGTGTAGCCATGACAGCTGGCAGGTCCTGGGCTCTTAGTGAGCAGTCAGGGTTCTCAGGAGAAATGAAACCAACAGGAGGTAGGTAGATACACACACACACACACACACACACACACAGATGTGCCTTGACTTACATGGCTAACTTGGAAATTCTTTGTAGGTTGAAAATATCTTAAGTTGAAATGCAAACATCAGCAGGCTTAGCCTGCTTTAAACATGCTCACAACACTTGCATGGCACTAGCCTGTAGTTAGACAAAATCATCTAAGACAGAGCCTATTTTATAATTGAGTGTTGACTATCTTGTGTAATGTATTGAATACTGTACTGAAAGTGACTAACAGAATGGTCATATGGGTATTCGAAGTACAGTGTCTACTGAATGTGCATCATGTTTGCACCACTGTAAAGTTGAAACCATAAATCGAACCACCATATATTGGAGACTGCCTTTATCTATAGAGAAAGAATGAGAGAGAGAGATTTATTATGGAAATTGGCTCACACATGGTGGAGGCTGAGAAGTCCCACCATCTGCTGTCTGCAAGCTGGAGAATAAGGAAAGCCAGTGGTATAATTCAGTCCACGTCCAAAGGCCCGAGAAATAGGAACTGGGTGGGGGGAGGGGGGGAGGGAACAGGCACTGGTATAAGTGCAGGGGAATCCAAAGGCCTGAGAGCTGGAAGCTCCAATGTCCAAAGGCAGAAGGTGGACGGCCCCAGCTCAGGAAGAGAGAGAGAAAGGGAATTCATCCTTCCTCCATCCTTTTGTTCTCTCTGAGCCCTCAATGGATTGGGGAGGGCAGATATTCTTTACACATGACTCAAAGGCTAACCTCTCTCAAAAACACCCTCACAGATATACCCAGAAGTAGTTTTACCAGCTACCTGGGCAGCCTTAGCTCAGTCAAGTTCGTGCATAAAATTAACCATCACAGCAAGGTAAGAGGTTTGCATGGACTTTCTCCCGTTGAGTTCTCAACATCCTTTGAGGGTGGGTCTGTTATTCTGCCCATGATATAAGGGAGAGCATTTAAGAATCTAGGTACCAGCTCCTGGAAACTTAGCTCAGGAAACAGGGGAGCCCGGGACCAGCAGTTAGTGCAATGGCTATATCGCTGGACTCCCACGTAGTCGACCGCGGTTTGCTTCCCGGACCCAGTGGCTTAAAACTCATGCCGGGCGTGTGTTCGTGCGTGCCCAAGATCCCGAAAGGAGAATGGAGGAGAAGGGATAGCGGTGTGGCCAACCCCCTGGGGGGTGATTTCTCGCTTTTTGTCTCTCTGTCTCTCTCTGTCTGTCTGGCAAGTGCACACGCCCTATAGCAAAAACCTCTCCAAAAAAAAAAAAAAAAAAGGAAATGGGGGAGCCTGAACCTGCACATCAGGCATCAATCTCCATGTCTGAGCTCCTAGTTCTCCTAAGAAAGTTTCCTTTGACCCCCACCACTACCCTCAGGCTTAAGAGATAACATCCTCCACCCCTCTCCAGAAATCCTTATTCTCATTCTCTCCTTTCACTTCAGCCACTCCTGCTGGCCCTGTTATCTCTGACCCACCCCTCACAATCGAACCTTGTCCATAGATACCAGGGCCTCATCATACTTGGCCATCTCCGCTGCTGCCTTCTGATGCGCCATTCCCACACAACCTCCACCTGGCGTGGTGTGACGGATTAAAGATGACTGCCAATTATTTGCCCTCCTTCATTCAGATGGAACCTTCCATTAAATCTGGGTATTGGGCCAGCTAGTGGCATAAAGGTTAAGGCTAACTACATGACTTGAGTCCCCAGTCAGGCAGTCTGAAAATATGCCAGGTATACATACATGCATGCCCAAAATCCTGAGAGGAGGATGGAGAAGAAAGCAATGTGGGCATCCTCCCTGGGACATGCTTCCTCTCTCTCTCTCTCTCTCTCATCCTCTCTCTCTCTCTCTCTCCAGTGAGTGCATGTGTCCTACAGAAAAAAAGAAAAAAAATATATATATAAATGTATGTATGTAGGTATGAGTGTTGTGACTGCTTCATTAAGAGCTTATGGGGTCTCTGACAGACACTTGTCCCCCTAAACTCACTGTGGTTTATTCACAATAGCCAAAGAATAGAAACAACCCAAGTGTCCATCAGTGAATGACTAGATAAACACAATGTGGCCTATCCACGCAAGGAACATTATTCAGCCATGAAAAGGAAGAGATTTCTAACACATATACCAGCATGCATGAACCTGAAGAACATGATGTAAAGTGAAATAAGCCAGTCACAAAAGGATAAATACTGTGTGATTCCACTTACATGAGGTCCCTAGGGTCATCAAATTCATAAAGACAGAAAGAAGAAGGGTGGATCTCAGTGATTCTAGAAAGAGAAATGGGGAGTTATGGTTTAATGGGTACAGAGTTTTTGCTGCAGATGACAAAAAAAGCTTTAGGTATAGATAGCGGGGATGGTTATACAATATTGTATTTAATGCCACTTCTAAATGGTAAAAGTGATAAATATTATGTTATACATATTTTACCATAGTAGATGGCAGAATGGGGAAGGTAGTGGTGCCAGTTTCTGGTCCCAGCCTAAGAGACTGGTGACTCCCAACTCCTATCTCTTGGGACATTAGCTCTGGGAGCCCTGAGCTATTATATGAGACATCCAGTCACTCTGGGACTGTGATAGGCAGACGTAGGGGGCAGCCCTAAGATAATAACAGAAGGACATCTGTCACATCATTCACAACTTGTCAGGAGTTAAACTAGACCCCTGCAGGGACTCCTTCCCACCCAACTCCTGGCACTGGAAAGGCGAGGCAGATTCCATTTTTCTTCTTTAGTACCTGAGAAAAGCATATTGGGACGCTTATTCATGTCCCTCTTATTCCTTATAAATACAAAAGGACCCATCAAGGCATGTTAGTCAACGTCCTGATTCTCAGTAGGGCAGTAAACTGATCGGGCAGCTCATCCAAATAGGGATGCTCCTACCTTCAAAGTTCACACTGGGCATGTGCGATTAGGTCATCAAATTCCTCAAATTCCTCACCTGTGGGAGAGAGAAGCACAGGCACAGGGAGAAAGCCCCAGTTCAAACAAAGAACATAGATTCCATGACAGACCTCCTGCTGTTAAATTTTCATTATCACCTCAAGTAATAAACATAACACCTAACCCATTCCAAATGCAGTTGCTACCTAGCAACCTGCCCGCCCAAAGTCTTTTGGGTGTCCTTCTTTTCTAAAATCTTTCTTTCCTATGAAATACTCTTTTCTACCTATTTTTATCGTGGCTGTGACTTTATTCCATGGCTGGGCAGAGGCACGGGTCTCTAATCTTAGAGATCTGGACCTGGAGAACTGAGGATTTGACACAAGGCAGCTCAGTTCCCTCCCTCCTATAACAAGACCACCGTGTTAAAGAGGCAGAAACTCTGGTGGACAGTCCCAGCTGTGGCCTGCCTTCTAGCTGCCCCTGCCAAGGTGCAAGGTGTGTGAATAAAGCCATCTCAGATCCTCCAGATCAGCCCCTCCACCTGCTGTGTACCACCAGGTGACCTCTTCTCAAAGCCAGAAGAACTGCCCAACTGAGCCCCATCCAAACTTTTAAACTATAACATCATGGTCCACAATGAAATCATTGCCAGGACAGTCTGTTGTACAGCTTGAGTGACAGGAATGCAGCATGAGACAGAAGGTACGATACTGACCTAGGACACCACTGACATTCTCTGTGAACCTAGAACACGCTGGGAGCTGGGGACCACAAGGTGAGTCAGAAACTTGCCCTGCCCTCCTGGACTTCCCAGTCTGCTGGGTACATCTGGTCACAAGGCAATCATCACACAATGTCACCAGGAAAATAATGGTGAAAATGTAGGCAGCACAGGAGCCCTGGTGAGGGTCCCCGTCCCACTGGAGAAAGCCAGGGGAGACTTCTTGGTTTCGGTGTTTTGAGCTCTGACCCTGTCAGAACTCCTGGGCCTTAGTTTCTCCACTTGTGAAATGAGGACCATGAGACATTGTGAAGATGGGGGGTGATTCGGAAGCACAGATGTTCAACCAGCGCCCAACAGAGCTGATGTGCCAATACCCCTACTCTCTCTCCTGTGAGGATGGCTCTGAGGGAGGTGCCACAGCAGGGCCCTGCATGAAGGCACACCCTCTATGGCTGTTTTCCCTTTCCTGCCTCATTCCCTGGGATGGTTAATTTCGTCCGTCCACTTGACTAGGCCATGGAGTGCTCAGATTGAAGGTTTTTTGAGTGTCCACAAGAATGTTTCCAATGATGATACCATTAGAATCCATGGACTCAGTAAAAGTGGACTGCCCTCCCCGATGTGGGTGGGGACACCTTTCAAACCCTTGGGGCCCCAAATAGAACAAAAAGCAGAGGAAGAAGGAATTCACCTCTTTTTCTGCCTTACGGCTTGAGCTGGGACATCTCATTTCATCTGCTCCTGCCCTGGGACTGGGATTTATGCCATCAGCTCCTCTTGTTCTCAGGCCTTCAGACTTGGACTGAATTATCCCACCAGCTTCCCTGGGTCCCCAGCCTGCGCTCAGATCATGGGACTTCGCCTCTGTAATTGCATGAGCCGATTCCTCATAATCAATCTCCTTTTTATCTTTGCTCTGTTTCTCTGGAGAACCCTGACTAATACACTCCCCCACTCCCCACTGCAGTTTCCTGAAATCACTTCCCAGAGAACCATTCATTCTCAGACTCTTCCTTCAGGGACTGCTTCTGGAGAAACCAGTCCCACAGCTGGAATTAACTAGGTCCATGTGTTTCTTTTTCTGTGTTTGGGGGTTTTGTTTTATTGTTGTTTTTCAATTTCCAGAGGGCACTAGCACTTGCCAGAGAGAGAAGAGGAAGGAAGCTCCCAGTAGGGCGTGGTCATGGCAATCCTTTTTCTTTCATTCCTCCACTCTGCCAGGGTTTTGGCACACATATACACACACTTGGCATGTTTTTCAAGCCACCAGAGCCGGGATTCAAATCGCGAGGTTGGCCATGTGGGATCCGGCTGCCTTTACCACTACGCCATGGAGCTGATCCAGCCCCACGTCTTCTAGAAAAATGACCTGATGCCTGTCTCACAGGGAGGTACAGGCTGAGGGTAGAAGCAGGTGGTGCAGGAGGTAAGAACTCAGGGAACACTATGGTCTACAGCTCTACAACACAGCAGCTATGTGGTGGAGGATGAGCCACCTACCCTCTCTGAGCCTCCATTTCCTCATATTTGAAAAGAAGTGATAACAACACCCCCATGGTTTTGTCGTGAGGTGATAAATGGATAGTTTATAGATGCAAGGCTTGGCCAGTGGATTTTTTTTTAGAATTATTTAATTTATTTATTTATTCTTTTTTTTTTTTTTTAATTTGACCAGAGAGACACACAGAGAGAGCGAAAGTGAGAAAGCAAGTCACCAGGTCCAGGACTTGAACCGTAGTCAGCCACGTGGGAGTGTCCAACACCTTAACTACCACGCCACCTGCAGGTCCCTGCCAGTGGATCTTATAAGCATCTTCTTCCTGTGGCTCCCCTTCCTTCCCACTCTGCCCCTGATGTGCTGTGACCCTGGAGGCATCCTTTCCCTTCTCTGGGCCTCAGATTGCCTTATAGTTTGGTAAGGGATTGGCCTACATAGCCAAGTCCCCTGACTCTTAGAATGCAGGGTATTTGCTTAGAAAACATGGCCAGAGGGATGCCTCTGCTCTGGATGTGTGGAATGGTTTCTCTCCTGGGAGGGATAAAAAGAGAAGGTTGCCAGGGTAAAAGAATGTGAGGGGGGAGTTTTGCTCCTAGACCCTCTCCCCACCTTTCTCTGCTGTGGGCTCCTATACCAGAGAAACAGTGAATAAATACAGGCCTTTCTTCTGTCCCTGGTTCCAGTACTCCCACCCCTCTTAGCAGCCTGCAGGCGCCTAGGGCACTCTGGGGGCACCTTCCATCTCTCGCTCACCTCCCCCGGCCTTTGTTGTTGCAGCCTTCAGTCTGGGCCTTCCACTACCCCAGAGCTCTCCTATCCTTCTGCAGCAAGCGCTGCCACGTGCCGAAAGAAAACCCTGTGGCTCACCTGGGAGGGGCCAGCTGCCCCCTCCACAGACACAGGGGAGGGGCTTCCCTGCCCACTTATCCACCTAGGCTGGCAGGACACAGCCAGGGGAAAGGTAACCAGCCAGGGCAGGAATGTGGCAGACTGCCAGTCTTGCTCCTCTTGGGCAGGCATCAAAGTACAGTCCATCCTGTGCAGCTGCCCACGCAGGGACCCCAGCAGTGAGCTCTGCCGGCCTGGCTGACCCACCCGCCCTCTGTGACTTCAGCTTTTGCACACACTAGGCTCAAGGCTAGAGGGGCGTGAGCGAGCAGCTGCACCCTGTGAGCTCACCAACCACGAGGCCCACCTGGCAGGTGACAGAGGGATGGCCATTGTTTCCAAGGTATAGACAAGAACACTAAGGCCCCATGGTGGATGCATTTGGGGTCCCCCGAGGGAATGAGTCCAGCTCATTCTAGTCTGATCTTGGCAAGCAGAACCACAGACGTCCAGCACCAGAACTGGGTTAGAGCTGGACTCTCAGCACAGTGCTCGGACCTTCCCCCAAATCAGGCGCATCAGGGAACTCGAACCATCACACTCCACCTGCCACCCCATGCCCAGCCCCCCAAGGCTGCCATCCTCTCCCTGGGACATCGCCCTAATGAAGCCATCTCGCTGCCATAATAGAGACCTCATGTACCTCCAATGACACTTAGCAAATCCGGGCACAAATAAATAACCCAAGTCCAATTGAATTAACCTTCAACTGATCAGCACAGCTAAACAAATTATCCTGAGGCCCCAATGAGATTAAAAGGCCCAGCGCAGACTGGGATCATTCTGCAGAGGGTTCATTGGGTTTAACAAGTTTAAGTCAAATCCCTCAGTGTTCTTTCTCTGGTCTCAGGCCACTCTGCTCCCAGAGTGCAGCCTTTCAAGGGCCATAGCCCCTGAAGAACTACACAGTGAGACCAGACACGCAGCAGGGAGGGAGAGTGTCACCAGGGCACACGCATGGAAGAGGGAGATGGCCCTTCGCGTGCAGGAGGCCGTCGAAGACTGTTTTCCCCAGTGATGAAGCCAAGCCTGACCGCCAAGGAGACAGGAGGTGCTGGGGTCAGAAACGGTGCCCTGCTTGCCGACCCTGCCACCCCTGCAGCACCATCCTCAGGCCCTGCATTTAGACCAGGCTGACCACAGGAGGGACCTGCCCACAAGGTCCAATCCCACAGGAAGGCTTCTCCCACCCCCATCCAGCTTATGCCCCCAGACCACAAGCAGAAGGCTGGGGGCTCCCTCCAGACAGGGTAGACAGAGTGCTGCCCGCCAGCTCCTGGACCTAGGTCTCCTGCCCATGCTGTCTTCACACTGCCTTCGATGCGTGGCACCTCAACGGTGCCTTTAGGAGAACAAAGAGCACTTGGAGGAATCTTTCTGCTATCTCAGAGCATGAAAAGGCTGCAGCTTTTCCTCTTTCAGCTGATGTAAGTGCCTGCAAACGAATTCCATGCCTTCTGCCAAGATGCAGCAGCAAGGAAGGTGAGCCCCCGAAGGAGGCAAAGGACCTGTAAATGCCCAAAGGGAGTAGCTCCTGGCAAGAGCTGGCGTCCAGGAACACCCAGGCCTCTTTCTACAGCAGATGGCCGGGAGCATGCTGCCCACCCAGCACCTGGCCCTGAGAAAGGGTCCCGCTGTCAATACACAAGAGCTACCTGTGCACACTGAGGCAGAGCCTTTGAGACATTGCCCTGAAACTCCAAGGGAAAAGAGAATTCTGAAAACAGTGCTCCTGGAAGCATACTCTAGAGCTAAGCGAGTTGCCATCCTCCCAAGTAAGTGTGCGAAAGGCTCTTTCAGCCTGGACATCCCACCTGGAAGGGATCACCTCATAGCAGTCAGATACCTGGGAGACCAAGGAGAAGAGTAACCTCCTTGAATTAAAAAGCCCCTGATGGGGACCAGCAGTTAGCGTAATGGCTATGTCACTGGACTCCCACGTAGTCGACCACGGTTCGAGTCCCGGACCCGGTGGCTTAAACTCACGCCGGGCACATGTGCGTGCGTGCCCAAGATCCCGAGAGGAGAATGGAGGAGAAGGGATTGCGGCGTGGCCATCCCCCCAGGGGGGTGATTTCTCGCTTTCTGTCTCTATGTCTCTCTCTGTCTGTCTGGCGAGCACACATGCCCTATGGTGAAAATCTCTCCAAAAAAAAAAGAAAGAAAAGAAAAGAAAACCTCTCAAAAAAAAAAAAAAAAAAAAAAAGCCCCTGACGTGTGCGTCAGCCCAGTGAGCTGGTAGCAAAGGTCGCCTCCTAGCAGATCTGATTTACATCGTGCCGGAGAGATTTGTGATGCAATTCCACGTCCAAGAGTCTGGACGGAAATGAGGGACAGCTCTGCTCATTGTGGGATCCATGTACATGTACAACCTGAGGCAAGCCAGACATATGGATGCTGCAGAGCAGGGGCCACTCCGGGTGAGGTACAGGGGTCCCAGTGTCCCCGCTGGATTTCCAGGTATCACCTGTGAGTCTTCAGAGAAGTCATGCCTGGCAGTGCCCTGAATGGTGCTGAGCATGCCGATCGTGTGGGAGTATGCCATCAGGCAGTAGGAACCACCTGATAATAAGGAGGGGATGGGAAGAAGGTCCCTCAAAGTGTCAACTGATAAGTGGCTACTTTTGACAGGAGACAGCAGGAAGTCTACGAGCTATCCATTCCCAAGGGAGTTCATCTCTAATGGCCGTGTCATGTGAGACAGGATGATGGATGGTGGGTGAGATGATGGTCACCAGCAGATACAGAGAGACCAGAGAGGGGAGTAAATGACAGCACAGTCGTGAGTCATCAGCCCTTGCCAGGTACCTGGGGCACGAGACCTGGTCTGGGTGCTATGGGCATGCACGAATGTTCCTGCCTTTTCCCTGAACACTAGAAGCTACCATTGGGCTGGGACCAAAAGCCAGAGAAAAGTTCAGGTGGAAGAGGTCATGGGCCCCATGTGACGAATAATGAGTCATCTGCAGAGGCCCAAGGCTGGGGTGACTTCCTGGAGGAGGAGACTTGAGTGGGACTTAGAACCAGCTGGGGGGCACCTAGGAGATCACTCCAGGGGAGGGATGATGAAATGGGAGGCAGCAGAGAAAAGTAAGCCTTGTAGGGGCCAGCAGGGGGCGTGGTGGTTAAGGACACTGGACTCCCATATGACCAACAGCGGTTTGAGTCCCAGATCTGGTAGCTTGCTTTCTCACTTTCTCTCTCTCTTCTCTCTTGCTCTCACTCTCACTCTGTCCCTCTCTGATCAAATAAAAAATAAATAATAAAGTTAAATAAAATAATTTAAAAAAAAGAGAAACATTTCTCAAAAAAAAGAGAGAAAGAAAGAAAAAGAAAGAAAGAAAGAAAGGAAGAAAGAAAGAAAGAAAGAAAGAAAGAAAGAAAGCAAGCAAGCAAGCAAGCAAGCAAGCAAGCAAAGCAAAGCAAAGCAAAGCAAAGCAAGCCCTGGGACCAGCAGTTGGCGTAATGGCTATGTCGCTGGACTCCCACGTAGTCGACAGCGGTTCGAGTCCCAGACCCGGTGGCTTAAAACTCACGCCAGGCACGTGTGTGTGCATGCCCAAGATCCCAAGAGGAGAATGGAGGAGAAGGGATTGCGGAGTGACCATCCCCCCTGGGGGGTGATTTCTTGCTTTCTGTCTCTCTGTCTCTCTCTGTCTGTCTGGCGAGTGCATGCGCCCTGTAGCAAAAACCTCTCCAAAAAAAAAAAAGAAAAGCAAGCCCTGTCTACTGCACCACTGTGCTTCCTTCCCAAAAGCTGCAGCCTGGGGTCACCCTCTGGATCCACTGCCCTGTTTAGCAAGCGTCTCCCTCTGGAAAAGGTGAACATTGGTTCTCTTTTCTGTTGCCGAGTTCCCAGCATCCAGCACATGGAGGGATGTTCCACAAATATTGTTGATTGAATGAATGTGGACAATAGGAGGATCTTCCTGGTCAAGGTGGTTAAAAGTGCAGTTCCCCTAGGGCTGGCAGGAGGCATGGTGGTTAGGGTACTGGTGGTTAGGGTGCTGGACTCCCACATGGCCAACTGCTGTTCAAGTACCAGACCTGGTAGCTTGCTCTCTCGCTTTCCCTCTCTCTTCCTCTTTGTCTCTCTCTGGTCAAATTTAAAACTAATAATAATAGGGACCAGCAGGAACAGCAGTTAGCGTAATGGCTATGTCGTTGGACTCCCATGTAGTCGACTGCGGTTTGAATCCCAGACCCGGTGACTTAGAACTCACACTGGGTGCGTGTGCGTGTGTACACAAGATCCCAAGAGGAGAATGGAGGAGAAGAGACTGTGGCGTGGTCATCCCCCCTGGGAGGTGATTTCTCACTTTCTGTCTCTCTGTCTCTCTCTGTCTTTCTTGCGAGCACACGCGCCCTATAGCGAAAAACCTCTCCAAAAAAAAAAAAATAGGGACCAGTAGATGGCGTAATGGCTACATCGCTGGACTCCCACATAGTCAATCACGATTCAAGTCCTAGACTTGGCAGCTTAAAACTCACTCTGGGTGTGAGTGTGTGCCCAAAATTCCCAAGAGGAGAAAAGATGAAAAGGGATTGCGGTGTGACCATCTCTCCTGAGGAGTGATTTCTTGCTTTCTGTCTCTCTAGCAAGAGCACATGCCTTATAGCAAAAATCTCTCTAGAGAAAATTAATAATAATAATAATAAATATAATAAAATAATTCTTCAAAAAAATAAAATAAAAAGAATTCTAGTATAGCCCCAAACCATGATCACATTGTCTCATACCCATTAGGACAGCTCTACAGAAAAAAATGGAACAAAACAAAAACAAAAAATGAAATTACAAGTGTTACTGAGGATATGGAGACAGCAGGAAGTCTACAAGCTATTCATTCCCAAGGGAGTTTTGATAGGAGACAGCAGGAAGTCCACAAGCTATTGCTTGTAGTCTGCTGGGGGGACATAAAATGGTGTGGCCGCGGTGGAAGACAGTATGGTAGTGCCTTAAAAAGATTACACGGGACCAACGGTTGCCGTAATGGCTATGTCACTGGACTCCATGTAGTCAACCACGGTTTGAGTCCTGGATCCAGTGGCTTAAACTCACGCCAAGCGCATGTGCATGCATGCCCAAGATCCCGAGAGAAGAATGGAGGAGAGGGGATTGCAGCGTAGCCATCCCTCCTGGGCAGTGATTTCTCGCTTTCTGTCTCTCTGTCTCTCTCTTGTCTTTCTGGCGAGCACACGTGCCCTATAGCAAAAACCTCTCCAAAAAAAAAAATTACACATGATCCAACAATTCTACTTTTGGATACATAATCAAAAGAATTGGGGGCCAGCAGGTGGCATGGTGGTTAAGGTGCTGAACATAGTTCAAGTCCTGGACCTGGTGACTTGCTTTGTTACTTTCTCTCCCTCCCTCCCTCTCTCTTTCTCTCTCTGACTGTCTCTGATGAGTGCACATGCCCTATAGAAAAATAATAATAATAATAAATAAAATTCAATAAATAAAAAAGAATTGAAAGCAGGATCCCACAGAGATAGTTGCACAGCCAAGTTTACAACAGCATTATCTGCAAGAGCCAAAATGTGGAAGCAGCCCAAGTATCCATTCACACTTAAAGTACATACATCTAGCGGAATATTATTCAGCTTTAAAAAGGAAGGAACTTAGACCAGCTGGTGGTGCGGTGGTTAAGGCAGGTGGATCCCGTATAGCCAGTAGTGCAGTTTGAGTCCTGGACCTGGTGACTTGAAAAACATCCCATCATGTATGCACATGTGTCCAAAATCCCAACGGGAGGGAGAAATGGAGAAGGGATTACAACATGACCATTCCCCATGGAGGCTGCTTTTTCTCTCTCTGTGCCTCCATCCGATTACTACATATGCCCTCTGGCAGATTAACAAAAAAGCGTATATATACACACACACATACATACATATGTGTGTGTGTGTGTGTGTGTGTGTGTGTGTATCAATTGTGTACCTGACTGAGGTGTACCAGTGGCGAAGTTGGTGCCACGTCTGCCCTGGACCCCAATATCGGCCTCCTGGGTCTGTCTCCAAAAAAGGCTGGTGATGACATCTCCAAGGCAACTGGTGACTGGAAGGGTCTGAGCATTACTGTGAAAATGACCACTCAGAATAGACAGGCCCAGATTGAAGTGGAACCTTCTGCCTCCGGCTGATCATCAAAGTCCTGAAGGAATCACCAAGAGACAGACAGAAGCAGAAGGACATTAAGCATAGTGGAAATGCCACTTTTGATTAAATTGTCAACATTGCCCGACAGATAAGGTACCAGTCTTTGGCCAGAGAACTCTCTGGAACCATTAAAAGGATCCTGGGGACAGCCCAGTCTATAGGCTGCAATGTCGATGGCCGTCACCCTCATGACATCATCGAAGACATCAACAGTGGTGCAGTGGAACGCCTAGCTAGTTAAGAGGCACACAGGAGAACATTTCACTAAAGAATCATGTGACAACCAGGAAAAAAAAAAAAGAAAAAACCATCAGGGCTGTAGGGGTTGATGTAGAGAGGGGCATGAGAAAATGTGGGAGATGACGGCACGGTTTCATGTCTTGATTATGATCTTACACTGTATGTGTTTGGCAAAGCTCATAAAACTGTAAATCAAAAACAGATGCATTTACTGTAAGTTATACTTTCATTTTTTTTTTTTTTGGAGAGGTTTTTGTTATAGGTTGCTTGCACTCTCCAGAAAGACAGAGAGAGACAGAGAGACAGAAAGCGAGAAATCGCCCCCCAGGGGGATGGCCACGCCACAATCCCTTCTCCTCCATTCTCCTCTCGGGATCTTGGGCACGCACACACATGCGCCCAGCGTGAGTTTAAGTCACCGGGTCCAGGACTCAAACTGCGGTCAACTACATAACAGTCCGGTGACATGGTCATTACGCCAACTGCTGGTCCCAATATAACCTCACTTTTTTTTTAAGTCTTTTTTGCTAGAGGGCACGTGCACGCTCTAGAAAGACAGAATAAAGCAGAAAGAGAGGAAAAGTGAGAAATCACCCCTCAGGAATATGTCCAAGCTTCAATCCTTCTCCTCACTTCTCCTCTTTGAATTCTGGCATACACGCACACAGTCCTGGTGTGATTTTCATGCCATCAAGTACAGGACTCGAAAGCAGAGTGGCCATGTGTGACCCAGCACCTTAAACTCCACGCCACCTGCTGGCTCTACCTTCATTAAAAAAAAAAAAAAAAAAAAAAAAAAAAAAAGTTAAAAAAATGAGCCAAACAAGCCCAACCAAGAGCACTGTTCCTTAAGCACCCTAGATTTAGCTCTGAGTGAGGAAGGGTGCCTGCTACCTTGGCTGGCTCCCCCCACCCAACCCCCTGGTTCAGCCCTGTGAGGCCACATTCCCAGGGGATGAGCAGCCTGAGCCTGCTGCTGACTGCCCAGCCTGGACCAGACATCCCACCCTCTCCTCCAGAAACCTGGGAAGAGCCAGCCGGGCTCTGAGGGGCTCAGAGTCTCACTCTCGCGCAGCAGCTGGGAGGCTCTTTGCTCAGGGACAGTGAGATAGGAACTTGGGTGCCTGGTCTTATTTTCCTCTTTCCTAGGGCTACAAGGAAGATGGAAACTCAACCTGAAGCTCAGTAATAGCAACTTTGGGGACCCAGCGGCCAGCGTGCACGCACTTTGCGTTTTCATCCTGGTCTTGACAGTCTAATCCAACTTATACTTCTCCAGAGGTGATTTGGAATCTGCATGCCATTGTCTGATTTTAATCCTATTACCGCCATGTGCCGGCCCCCCAGAGGACTGCGGGGTGGGCCTACCTCTCCTCACTGTCTCTGTCGTGCATAGACGAGCTCAGCAGGTGTCAGTGACATAAATAACAGGTTCTAAGACCTTTTAAGGACAATGTGCTATGTCATCAAGGGACTGGGTGGAAAGAGAGATGTATACAGAGAAAGAGAGAGAAGGAGAAAGGAAGACAGAGTGAGCAAGAGAGAGACAGACAGAGATGGGTGGGGTAGGGAGATAGCCAGAGAGACAGAGGGAATGAATTGGCCCCAGGCCCCCGGGGAATATGCAGTACTTCTCAGTGTGCTGCAGAGTCGGCCCTGCTCAAGGACAAGGTGGGAACTGGCCTGGGGAAAGAAGAGGAGACGCCTCCTCCCCAGCTGGGGGTAAGGAAAACCAGACACCTCAGTTTCTCCGCCCACACTGGGCCCAGCCCCAACCCAAGCCCAGCGCCAAGCTAGGAGAGGGTTCCATGGCCTCTGCTGCCTCCCAGAGGTGTTCACTGGTAACACCAGCTCTCCTCCCCACTCCGCTGCCCTGGCCTGGAAGACTGCCCCACAGCTCATTCTCCCGACTCACACCCCTGGCAAGACCCAACTCAAACCCCCTCTTTGGACTTGTCTCAGGAGCTCCTGGGCGTATTTACATAGTGCCAGTCTCCCTGGTTACAAAGGCTGCATATATTTTGCTTTTTTTTTCCCTCTTCATGGCTTTTCTGATTCAAACAGTAAATATGTTACCTATTAAAAAATTCAAATAGCAGGTGACGTGGTGGTTAAGGTGCTGGACATTCCCACATGGCCGACCAGAGTTCGAGTCCTGAATCTGGTGGCTTGCTTTCACACTTCTTCTCTCTCTCATTCTCACCCTCTGTCTCTCTCTGGTCAAATTAAAAAAGAATGAATAAATAGAATTAAATATTTTTTTTTTAATTCAAGTACCATTTAAACCTGTGAACAGGGACACTGGATGTCCCACCTACTTCTACCCTCACTCCCACCCAAACGACCTCCGTGACGTGGGGTTGGGGGTGGCCGCTGGCCTTTCCGCCAGCAGGAGCTCCTGCCTTTGCTGGAGCTCTTCGTGCAGCGGCCTATCTCATCCTTCCCCTGGCTGTCTTCCTAGGGCAGCATTGTCTTCTTCCTTTCAACCTCCTTGGAAGTTGCTGCCTGTTCTCTTTGGTGGGAGTAGGGTTATTCCTGTTGACACCAGACTGCCTTGACCTGTAGCCATTGACATGTGTCTTCGCTCTGCAGTGAGTTTGTGGGCATTTGGAGAGCCCCTGTGACCTGGTTCTAGCAGAAAATGCTGATTAAGTGAATGACCAAGAAAATATTGCTCTCTTGGGTGGAGGGATGGATGGACACACAGACGGTTGAATGGGCAGGTGGATGGATGGATGGATATACTGACGAATGGGTGGGTGGATAGCTAAATGGATGGGTGGATGAATGGATGAGTGTCTTTAGCACTTTCAGAGAAAGAGCCCATCAATTAAATGCAAGCGCAGGCAGTAGAATCAGACCTGTGTGCACTGAGGTGTGGCGGTTAGGGTATCGAGCAGGACACTGGCAGCTCCTGATAAGAAGGAAGCTGACTTTGCACTGTGTTCTGAGTCATGTCTGGTATGAGTGAAGTAACTATTCTAACAATGGGATGATGATGATGATGATGATGATGATGATGATACCAATAAGTTTTTTTTTTAGAGAGATTTTTGCTATAGGGCACATGTGCTTACCGGAGAGACAGAGAGATAGAAAGCAAGAAATCACACACACACACACACACACACACACACACACACTTGAGAAGATGGCCATGTCACAATCCATTCTCCTCTCAGGATGTTGGGCACACATGCACACATGCCCCACGTGAGTTTCAAGCCACTGGGTCCAGGAATCGAACTGTGGTTGACCATGTAGGAGTCCAGTAAAGTAGTCATTACACCATCTGCTGGTCCCAGATGATACCAGTGTTTTAACAAAGAAAAGAAATAATATTCAATCCACCTACGTCCAGATGCAAAATAGTGAAATCCCAAACCTACTTAGTTCCAGATTCTTCTTCACCTTTTCCTTCCTCCACCTGCTGGGATCACTCCCAGACATCACTTGGGACTTAAGTTGTTAAGATACAAACTCTGGAGGACAGATTAGTGGCACCCCAGGTTCATGAGACCCCTATCTCCTCCTCGGGTTGCTCACTGGACCTGTAGTTCCCTGGTCCCTGTCAGACTCACACAGGACTGTAGGTCAGAGACCTCAGAACCCTCAGTATCTACTCAGGGCCTTGCACCCAGTAGGTGTCCAAAGAAAGCCTGTGAAATAGAAGACCTTCTTGCCTATAATCTTTCCAGTTCTATCAAGAAGCCCCCACTCCCTACTCACTCCTTCTCCACCCGCAGAAAAGAGAGAGGGGGCAAGCATTCATTTTCTTGGTGACGGGAAATTAAAAATAGATTTGAGGAGCCCTCTCTGTGTTCAGGCTTACAGGGCATGGTGGAAAGCAAGAGCTATAGCAGTGTGAAGAGGACAGATGAAGATTTGGGGTGTTTGTAGCTGTGGCCATCATTAATAAAGTCACTATAGACATTCACGTACATGTTTTCATGTAAACATAACTTTTCATTTCTCTTGGGTAAATACCTAGGAATGGGATTGCTGAGTAGTGTGGTAGATGCATGTTTAACTTTACCAGAATTGCCAGACTGCTTTCCAAAGTGTCTGTACCACTTTGCATTCTCACCAGCAATACAGAAGTGTCCCGGTTGGCTCGGCATTCTGGCACTGTTGTCAGTCTGTCTTTAGTTTAGTTTTGCATTTTGTGTTGTGTGAGACTTCATGGCAGGATTTAGTTGAATTTCGTCATAGTTATCAGTTCTCCCTTAATGTACATAACAATCAGCATTTAGGTTTGCAAAAGCCTTCCAGACTCTGAGTCCTACCTCTCAAATGCAGAAGTCCCTCCCACACATCTTTTCTCCATATGACTACTAGGCTCACTTCTGCCAATGGTAGACTCTAGCCACCTCCCATGGAAGGTCCTGGTGTTGCCAGAAGTCCTGGTGGCTGGAAGGTCCTTGAGTTATGCCCAGCCTGCCTTAGAATGCCCATGCAGTTCAGGTTCAGGCCTCTGGACCCGACTCTCCTTCCTATCCCACTGTATTCCCTCCCTCCTTGGACAATATTGGCTCCAGGTCCATCTCCAATTCACTGAGGCAGTCCTTCATTAGCCTCTGTACCCACCCTAGAAACAGACTATGAAAGAGAGGCACTGTATGTCCCTACTCAATATATACCAAATGTTGGCACTTTAGGGCACAAACTGAATGATTGCAAGGTATAAAAGCATGGAGAGTAATGGTGATACTGGAGACAGTGTGGGAGAAGGGTGGGAGATGGGAGGGAGTGAGAGGGAGAGAATCAAGGGGAAGAAGAAAGAAGCAAAACATTTAAGGGACCCAAAATGGAAAGAAATCTGTTGATTATAATGTATATGGTAATGTCTTTGACTGGACTGATATGCAGTGCATTCATGACGGGAAAATTTATTTGGTATGCTGTAATGATACACAGTGATTGCATGTAAAAAAAATAAAGAAACAAATAAAAAATTAAAAAAAAAAAAAAAAAAGGCAATCACAGAAGCAGAGACTGGAGACCATCTGGCAATTTGCCCATTTTACAGATAAGAAAAAGCAGCTCAGCGAGGGCACAGGAACATCGAAGGTCATCAGCAAACTAGTGCTTAGATTTCACTGGGTATTTTGTATTGTTCAAACAGGATCTCACTATGCTTAGGTCCCGCTGCCTCAGACTCCCGAGTAGCTAGGACTACAGGTGCATGTCATGGCACCCAGCTTCTGAGGTGGGCTGGGAGTCAAAGCTGGGCCTCCCTGGTTTTGTTTGTCTCCATCTTGCTGTCCTTCTACCCTCTCCACCCCACGCCAGCACCCCTGAATTGATTGCTTTGTACATCTTAATTCAATCTAATCCTACAAATGTTTATCAAGGGACCGTGACACGCAGCAGACTGGCTTTCCGTTCTCTCCTGGAAGAGAAAAAGAGCACAAGCGACAATGGGCCTCCCTACGTTTAGACTAAGGAGCTTCGTCGTTCAATTTGACATAGGGTGACAAGGCGGCTTCTTTGCCAGGGGAAATAACTTGGTGAAATATTGAAATAAAGGCTTTTGGAAATTGTACATGGATTAAGGTTTCATTTCTCAAAGAACTAAACAAATAGTGCAAGATGTGAAGCAGCAGTTCTCAATATCTGTAACAAGGGCAGAAAGCTTCACCCTGGGAACGATGAGATGGTAATATTTGAGCTCAACTAAGTTTGGGGACAACAAAGTGACATGCTAAACTCTCAATTCTGTGCCCCAACAGATGGGGGGGCCCCGCTCTGGGCCCAACAACAACGGATTTTCTTTGTGTTTACTGTATGATATTAAATAAAAATACTCCAGTTGACCAAAAACTCCAAAGCTCAGGGCATCATTAGGCCATTTGGGGCCCAGCTGCTCTGACCACACTGAGCCAGTGCCTACCAGGGAATCATCCCTGGTCTCCATAGGAATTGACGTGTTCACTTCCGACCCTGTGTTGGAGTGTCTCAGAAACGGTCTTTAAATGCTCCCTGGGAAGAGGATTTATTCTCTTTCTGTATGAACCACTCCCTGGATCCTTATAAACTGGTTTCAGTTTTAATAGTATTCATTAATTTCCCTTGGGAAAAATTAGAATTTCACATAGGCAACCCTAGGTTTTGTTTTTGTAATAAAATATGTGTAATTTTAAATTGGTTGTTTTTCTTCTTTTTTTCCCTCCAAAAACCTCAGTGACAAATATGCTTTTTATATCCTGCCCCCCCCCCAACTTAGATGATCATCGTTTGGAAAAAAATAAATTGTTTATTCTAATTTTTTTTCAGGTAGCTGGGTACTGCTAAAGGTAATTTCTGTCTTATGGAGCACTGTAATTAGAATTCTTTATATTTCTGCACTATGATTTATTCAAGGATCTTTGCAATTGTCACATGCAGAGACACAGCTATACAATAACTTTACAGACACACAGCAAAGCCATAGGGCTAAGTCATACCCAGCCACGGGCAAGACAAAGGCAGCGGTGAGTCTGGGTGTCAAAACCAGAGTCCATGGAGCACAAAGTCTGTCGGTCCTCAGCTGTGGGACTGCCATAGTGGAGACAGAGCTACAGGTGGACAGTGACACCCTCGGTCATTCCACCTGGCCTTGGCTTCTCAGCAGCATCTTGTGCCTGCCTAGAAATCAATGTCCGACCACGGCAGGGCCCAGCTTCTGTTCTGCCCAGCCTATCTCCATAGTCAGGAATGTAGCATTCAGGCTGTTTGGACACCTCCCAGGCCCATCAAGGGGATTAGGGGAATAGACAGGTTGGTTATAATGCCAGTTCTAGTCTTCCTCCTTCTTGCAAAAGCAGAGAATGCAGCCAGCTGGGAGACACTGGCCACAGTGAGTGTCTATGTATTTGTTGTCACCAGAGGATTCCAATGACCCGTGAAGGAAAGGAAACTCTAGACATTAAGAAGAAAGCACTTCTGGGGCCAGCACATGGTGTGGTGGTTAAGGCACTGGACTCCTACATGGCCAATCACGGCTCAAGTCTTAGACCTAGAGTCTTGTTTTCCTACTTTCCTTTTCTCTCTGTTTCTCCCTAGTCAAATTAAACAAATAATAGTGATGATAATAAATGATATAAAATAATTTTGAGGGGACCAGCAGTTGGCACAATGGCTATGTCGCTGTACTCCCACATAGTCGACCGTGGTTCAAGTCTTGGACTTGGTGGCTTAAACTCACACTGGGCACATATTGTACATGCCCAAGATACTGAGAGGAAAATGGAGGAGAAAGGATTGTGGCATGGCCATCCCCCCGGGGGGTGATTTCTCGCTTTCTCTCTGTCTCTCTGTGTCTTTCTGGTGAGCACACAACTTCTCCAAAAAAAGAAAAGAAAAGAAGAAAAGAAAAGAATTTGTTTAAAAAGCACTTCTGGGGCCAGCAGGTGGCATGGTGGTTGGGGTGTTGAACTCCCACATGGCTGACAGCTGTTCAACTCCTGGACCTGATGGCTCACTTTCTCACTTTCTCTCTCTTTCTCTCTCACACTCTGTCCCTCTCTGGTCAAATTAAAAATAAATAAATAAAGTTAAATAAAATAATTCTTAAAAATAAAAAAAGAAGCACTTCTATGCATCAGGCCCTAAACTAGGTCCTTTTGCAAATGTACTGTCATTTAACCCTCTCAACTATTCAGCAAACAATAATTGGTTTCTCCAAAAGAAATGAAGTTCTGATCCATGCCACAACATGAAGGAAGCTTGAAAATAGGCTAAGTTAAAGAAGCCAGAAGCAAATGCCACATAGTATGATTCCATTTATATGAATTATCCAAAATAGACAAATCCATAGAAATGGAAAATAAAAGCGTGGTTTCCAGAGGCTCAAGGGATGGAGAATGGGGAGCTCTAAACAATATATAATTAATTTCCATTACGATTTCTTCTTTGACATGCATCAATTTAGACATTTTTTTAGGGATAGCCTTGTAGCTTAGTGGTTAAGAAAGCAGGATCCCACTTGGCTGATCATGGTTCAAATCCTAGCCCTGACAACTTGAAAAACATGTGCCCCAAATCCCAACAGGATAGAGAAATGGAGAAGGGATTGTGGCATAACCTTGCCACACTGGAAGATGCTTTTTCCCTTTCTGGCAATTTAAGAAAAAGTTTTAACTCTCAAAAACATGGGAAGTTGCTGCTGCTTCTTTTTTTTGGAGAGGTTTTTCCTATAGGGTGCGTGCACTCGCCAGAAAGACAGAGAGAGACAGAGAGACAGAAAGAGAGAAATCATCCCCCCCAGGGGGAATGGCCACGCCGCAATCCCTTCTCCTCCATTCTCCTCATGGGATCTTGGACATGCACACACACGCACCAGGCGTGATTTTAAGCCTCTGGGCTGGGACTTGAATTGTGGTCGACTACATGGGAGTCCAGCGACATAGCTATTATGCCAACTGCTGCTCCCAGGAAGTTGCTTTTACTGCAAGTTATCATTTCTTTATTTTATATTTTGCCAAAGAGTGTGTCTACTTGATTTTTTTTTCTTTTTTTGGAGAGGTTTTCGCTATAGGGCGCATGCGAGACAGAGAGACAGAAAGCGCGTGCGTGTTAAGAGACAGACAGACAGAAAGCGAGAAATCACCCCCCAGGAGGGATGGCCATGCTGCAATCCCTTCTCCTCCATTCTCCTCTCAGGATCTTGGGCACACACGCACAGGTGCCCGGCATGAGTTTAAGCCACTGGGTCCAGGACTCAAACCACGGTCGACTACATGGGAGTCCAGCGACATAGCCATTATGCTAACTGCTGGTCCCTCTACTTGTTTTTTTTTTTTTTTTTTTTTTTTTGAGAATTATTTTATTTAACTTTATTTATTATTTGTTTGACTAGAGAGGGAGGGAGAGAGAGAGAAAGAGAGAAAGTGAGAAAGCAAGCCAAGTCTGGGACTCAAATTGCAATTGGCCCTGTGGGAGTCTAGTGCCTTTAACCACCGTGTCACCTGCCAGCCCCAGGGTGTGTCCACTTGTAAAAGAGAGAAAGTAAGAAAGCATCCCTCATGGAGAATCCCACAGCAATTCTTTTTCCTCCATTTCTTCCTTCTTTCTGGATTTTTGGATACACATATGCATGCCTAGCAGGTTTCTCAAGCCACCAGGTCAGGGACTCAAACATTAGGCCATCTGGGATTTAGCCCATGCCCACGTCAGGGGCTGGCCCCTATGGTAATTTATTTTTAAATAGTGATCGGTTCAGGGACAGGCATGTGACTCAGGTTGGTCCAAAGAGATTCAGTCCTAGGACTTTTACTGAAAATATTAATCAGGAAAAGTTACTGAGGTGTAACTGAGGGCCAGAAGTGGTGATTTCACCATAATACAGGGACAGCCCATTCGAGAACACAGTCAACACAAATGCAGAGTTACGGCACAGAGAAAACATTGGAGTCTCTGGGTCTTTTTACTTGTGTGAGCTCGTCTGACCCCTATAGGGACATAACACAATTTCACATGGATTTCTTACCTATGCTTGAAAGAATCCTAATGGTTACATCTTCCCTCACTCATTTCGAAATACCCATAATCTAAATATAATAAAATGTCTACATCTAATGCCTATGTTTGTTTGTTTGTTTTACAAATTTGCCATAGGGTATGCACACTTTACTGGAGAAATACAGGGGGAGAGAGAGAGAGGAAGTGAGAAAGCATCCCCAGGTAGATGGCCACACCGAAATACCTCCTCCTCCATTCTCCTGCCAGGATTTTGGGCACGTGTGCATGCACATGCACCCATATGTATTATGTAGGGCAGGAGCCACCATACCCTCACCTGGTATGTTTTACAAGCTGCTGGGTCAGGGACTCGAACCACATAGTTGGTCATGCGGGATCCAGCTGCATTAACTACCACACCACTGGCTGGCCCCCTATAATGCCTATGTTTCAGGCCTCCATCACAAAAGTAATCTCCAACTGTCTGGTTATCAGCTTCTCTTAAAGAATTGACTGAGAGGCCAGACAGTAAAATGTTACACTCTGCAAGACAGTTCCATAGGGAAGGGTTCTCTGTTCGCGTCCTGGGACCTCCCTAAGTACCCCCTAAATGGACGTGACAATGATCCCGGGCTGGTTGAGGGCCTGGGGTGGACTGCAGTGTTAAAATCCTCTAAGGAGGCCAGCAGGTGACCTGAAGGGTAAGGTGGCTGGATAGCACATGGCTGATTGCATGGTTAGAGTTCTAGACCCAGTAACGAAAATCACGCTAGGTGCATGTGCCTCTGTGTGCTCAAAATCAAGAGAGGCGAACGGAAGCAAAGGGGCTGTAGTGTGGCCATACTGCCTGGGAGGGCGTGCTTTCTCATTTCCCTTTCTATCCAGTAGGCGCATGCACCCTATGGGGGGGGGGGGGGGGGGGACCTTAAAAACAAAACAAAACAAACAAAAAAAACAACATCTGCTGAGGTACTCTTCTCTCACTCTCTCTCACTTGCTCACTCATGGAAGGGACAGATAGATAAACTTTTCAAAAAAGACTGAGAGAAGTGAAAACGATTCTTACATAAATAAAATGGTTCTATGAATCACTGCATCACACAAGAACTTAGAGGGAATGTTTTATCCATAAGACTGTTAGTTGAGCAGCCCTGAGGGCCCCGTGAGAGCCTGACATGTACCCTCCCAGGAGCTTGAAGAGAGCTTCTGGCCAAGCCTGGCACATTCCAGTCATGTGGATCAAGAGCAACACACAGAACCTTGAGTGTGAGTCATGCCAAGTCCCACTGGTCCACTTGCACTTAAGCTGGTCCTCTGGTACATAGCAGTGGGGTTTTATTTATTTAAAGATGGCGAGAACAGTTAGTTAATAATAAATGTAATAGCTAAATTTACAGTGTCCTAGTGAATCGCCTGTACGTGAACCACCTCATTAAATCCTATGAAACAGGCACAATTCTTATCTTCATTTTTAAGCTGAAAAACTGAGGCTGACAGGGCAAGTCGCCCAAAATCAGAGTTAGTAAGAGCCAAAGAGGTTGATTCTGAAGCCTGAAACTTTACCCAATCAGAGTTGCCATACCCAGGGAGTCTTCGCTGTCTGAAGATTTAGTTATCTGAGTCCCTGCAGTTATGGGATTACAAAGGAAAACAGAAATCATCACAAAAAGTTTCACTAATGAATTTACCATTTACATAATTGGTCTCCACTCCCAAGTCCCTCCTGGTATAGCTCCAGAGTGTTTCCCCACTCACACTGAAAGGACTGGAAACCACGTGTGGCTGTGGAAGGACAAACCAACTGCAATGCCAAATTGTAAACCTTTCAAAAGATGCCAGATTTCAGAAGCTCATAAACTAATGCTGGGGGTGCTCAGATGGCACCCAAAACCACTGAGTGGGGGAGGGTCTGGCAAAGCTAGACAAACAGGCAACTGCGAATAAGGAAACTGCCAAGGCTAATGACCAAATAGCTCTTCAGTGAAAAATGATTTGAATATCAAATGATTAAGAGAGGCTCTCGGGAAAATGGATGGCAACCCTGCACATTTTTGTAAAATGGAGCTGGGAAAATCACATACAATAGAAAGGATCATGTGTTGAGCTATCATACAATTTGTTGGAAAATTATGACCTTATCAAATCAACACTGTATTCTTTATTGGTCCTACAAATTAACGAATAATTGCATTCACAATCTAAAATTTCTTGAATATACTATAAAGATAATTTTTCTTTCTTTCTCTCTTTCCTTTACTTTTCAAGATAACTTCTCAAACTCTTTAGTCCCACAATTGACACTACTATCTGATTTTCATTTAAGTGAATTCACTTAAGAGATATTTTTTTTTTAGTCCAATTACTCCCTTGCACTGGAGAACAGTTAACTGAAGGCAATGAGCTTCTCCCCCATTCTCCTAAGTGTATAAAATCTGTCCATACACTCGGGCCACTGAGAAGTCCCCTGCCTCAGCCGACAACATTGACAACATCTCGGCTGAAGACAACCTTCCAACTCATTTCCTTTATACTGGTCTTCGTCATAAATCTAGACAAGACAGCTGAATAGCAACCCCTTGTGTTTGCTTAACAATGTCATCAAAATGTGATCTGTCTTGTTTTTCAACATTCCTTTTATAAAGGCGATAATTTTATTTTATTTTAGAGGTTTCTGTTTTTGAAGGGAGAAGGGCTACCTTGTGTCTATTTACCTAAAGTAAAAGAATGAACACATATAGGTAAATAGAAGTGACTGAACCTTTTTAAGAATCATTCTATTTAACTTTATTTATTTTTATTTATTTTAATTTGACCAGAGAGGGACAGAGCGGAAGTGAGAGTGAGAGACAGAGAGGGAAAGTGAGAAAGCAAGTCCCCAGGTCAGGGACTTAAACCATGGTCGGCCATGTGGGAGTCCAGCACCCTTAACCACCACGCCACCTGCCGGCCCCTGAGTGAACCTTTTAAAGACTTCACATTGCAAAGTAAAACATTTTTTGCTTTTGAGGTATGTATGGATGGATGTGTATTTGAAGTCAGTACCAGGACCAGCAGTTGGCGTAAAAGCTATGTCACTGGACTTCCATGTGGTCGACCATGGTTCAAGTTCTGGACCGAGTGGCTTAAACTCAAGCCAGCATGTGTGTGTGCATGCCCAAGATCCCGAGAAGAGAATGGAGAAGAAGGGACTGCGGTGTGACTATCCCCTGGGGGGTGATTTCTCTCTCTCTGTCTTTCTGGCAAGCGCACACGCCCTATGGCAAAAAAAACTCTCAAATAAATAAGTAAATACATAAATACATAGAAAGAAAGTAAGTTAGTTAGTTAGTTAGAACCAATGGGGCCAGCAGATGGCATAATGGTTACATTGCTGGACTCCCACATGATCAACTGCAATTCAAGTGCTAGATCCGGCATCTTATAACTCACACCAGGCAAGTGTGTGTGTGTGTGTGCCCAAAATCCTGAGAGGAGAATGGAGGAGAAGGGACTGCAACATGGCCATCCCTCCTGGAGGATGATTTCTTGCTTTCGGTCTCTGTCTCTCTGGCTAGCACATGCACCCTATAGCAAAAATCTCCCTAAAAATAAAGAAAGAAATAAAGTTAGAACCAACAAAAACTCAGACTTTCCAGAGAACATTTTAATTTTTCCTTTCTTTTGTGAACTAGAACAATGACATTCACAATCATTCCCTTTGGAAATTGAATTCCTTTAGATTTGCTTATGTTGATCATGCTTTATAAGCAGGTCTTTCATTTTAGGCCACCTGCAATCATTTTGGAAGAAGCATGCTTCATTTGTCTTGAGTCAGATTGAGTCACTGAATTGTAAGAAGAAGAAATAAAAGATATTAGAGAGCCCATGTGTCCTAAGGGTTTCAGTGATGCAGACAAAAAAGGTTACCTTGATGTGGCTGGGACAGAAATGCCCTGAGTGTAAGGTTCTGAGAGGAGTGTGTGTGTGTGTGTGTTCCTGTCACTGCACATCTTTACAGCATAAAAATGGATTTTCCCAGCATGAATACACTGTAATCTCCTAAAGAGGTCTCAAAACTCAAATTCCCATTGGCAGCTGCCCAGAACTCCCCTACCCTGTCAATAAACCTCCCAGCTTGGAAAAAAGAATTGGGGAGGGGGGGCCGCTGGAAGGAACCAGAACTCATCCTGCTACAGGGTAGTGCTGGCCACCCCTCTGCCCCTAACACCCTACCTGTACAAGGGAAGAAATTACGTTTCTACTTAATGGAGTTGTCGGGATTACACGAAGCACTTGGGGCCCCGCCGGGTCCCAGCGAACATCCCAGTAGGCGACAAGCCTGCTCTAGCAGGTCCTCAAGTGTCAGAGCTGTTACTGCGGGGGGGGGGGGGGGGGGGGGGGGGGGGGCCGCCGGCGCTGTCGGGGTTCTGCGCCACAAACCAGGTTCCTGAAGACTCCTCTGGAGAAACCGAAGGTCCGCTCACTAAGGACCTGGGCTGAGAGGCCCAGGTCGGGTTGGGGCCGCAGCGCCCTTTCCTGAAACACCTGCTCTGCTCGAAAGTGCCCCCGGGACCCCCCCCCCCCCCCCACGCCGGAACTCAGGCGCCCGGCCCGTACTTCCTGGGGCCGGAAACCCCAGCCTGCACTTCCGGAGGATGGGCGGGCCCGCGTTGCTCACGCAGAGCTACTTCCGGGCGCGGGTAAGTGCGGCGGCTCCTGTTTCCCTGGGTTCCCGCGTGCCTTGCAGCAGTCTGCGCTGTGGGTTGGGGTCCCTCGCCCTGCTGGGACCCGGGGGATCGCGGTGCCGGGCCGGTTTAGGGTCCCGGTGCTCGCCTCCCTGCCTGTCCGCCCACAACTGCATCACTTGTCAGTCCTAGTCCGGAAAAGTGCCAGGCGAAGTGTGCGCCTGAACCGCCTGGCTGTGCTGAACGCCGGATGATACCTATTGTGTGGCCCGACACCACATCAGCTCATACACATGGCTGGCACTGCACTGACTGCCTTTTTTCCTCCTCTCAATTAAAGCTGCCATTAGAGAGGCCCGACCATGGAAAGCGAACCATTGGTGATATCGAAACAGAAGACTGAGCTGGTGTGTGGGGTCCCCACCCAGGTGGTCTGCACAGCCTTCAGTAGTCACATCTTGGTGGTAGTGACCCAGTTTGGGAAGATGGGTACCCTGATCTCCCTGGAGCCCAGCAACGTGGCAAGCGACATCAGCAGACCGATGCTCACCACAAAAGTCCTTCTGGGGCAGGATGAGGTAAAGGAGTTGGGAAGGGATGCCTCGAGTGGAGGAGGAACCTCTCCGGTGTCTGTAATGTGTCAGTAAGGTTGTGGAGTATCTGGTAGGCAAGACCCCAACAGTGACAGCGTTTTCCAGGGCTTGGTGAATCTGAGGGCACCCGCCTGCCCCGACTGGACGCTTTTCTATGCCTGTCAGCGTTTTATCCAGCAGACAAGTGGAGGTATTGATTTTGTAATGTGGTCTTCCTCCTCAGTTTGACCCTGTCGTGATACATTATGTTAATGATCAGCTGTCTGTGCTCCCTTCTAGAAAGATCATCTGTGAGATTTGACAGCTCCCTTCTGCAGCCTGATCTTTCCTGAGTCCTTCCAGATTACAGATAGCTGGAAGATTCAGGGGAAGAAAAATTTAATGATGCCTCTCTAGCAGCTTGTTTATGACTGGAGTGTTCTGAGTGTCTCATTGGACTCTGAATCACTGTCGCCTCGAACTTACCGGGCGGTGATTTAATGGTGGTGTAGGAAGCCAGTCTGGGTTCCTGAGGGATACTTAATAAAGGTGTTAGGAAAAAAAGAAACAGATTTCTTGAACTTAAAATGGTTTCCTCCCCTTTCCTTCACCAGCCTCTCATCCACGTCTTCGCAAAGAACCTGGTAGCATTTGTGTCTCAGGAAGCTGGAAATCGAGCAGTCCTCCTAGCTGTGGCTGTGAAGGACAAAAGCATGGAGGGGGTGAAAGCCTTGAAGGAGGTGATTCGGGTGTGCCAGGTGTGGTGACCTGAATTCAGCAGTATCAAGCAGAAACGGAGACCTCCACAGAGGGACTCAAAAGACCCCCTCACCCCTGCTTTTTATCATAGGAGAAACGGAAAAAATATTCCTGTCTCAAGCGGACTCTTACTGTGGTTACCAAGATCGCCCACAGATGGGAAGAAGAAAAATGTGTCTTGAGGAAGTTATGAATGGTTCTCACTGGAGTCCAAATCGCTGCATATATTTGAGATCTGAAAGGATGAGTCAGCAGGCATGACTCATGGCTCTCAATGTGCAGGACCAATTCTAGAAGGAAATTTCTTTTTTATTAAAAGTAAATGTGTATTTCAAAGTAATTTACCATCCTTGTGAACAATATTGAGAGATTTCGGGCATCTGTCCTAAGTTCAATTTAGTGTACCTTACATGGGTAGGAAACTTGTTTGGCAAAAATGTGGACTCTCATTCACAGAGATGAGGTCATCCCAGGGATGGGTCTTTTGCACACTGTGATCTTACAGCTTTTTCTGTGACCCTTCTCTGAGTATTCTTCGACTTACACTTCCTATCACCTTGCCATGTGCCCGTTCCTGTGCTGGGGCTGGGGATCTAGCCTCAGGAGCCACTGAATCATGAATGTTTGGGTCTAGCTTCAGGAACCATTGAATCATGAATGTTTGGGGAGGACATTTCCAGTAAAGGAACCTCTTGTACAAGTAAAGTAGAGAAGTACAGCAAGGGCAGGCTGCTTCACAGAGTTTACTAACATTACACCACCTGTGTGACTAAACTAGAAGTCTACAGTGGGGAGAGGCTGCAGAGGGCCACCTGTGCTGAGGCAATAGGGCTTGATCCCAAGTTCAGTGAGAAGCTTGAAGAGTTTCAGGTCAGGTCAGATTTGCCCTGGAGAAATATGCACGGGAAATACTTGCAAGGATTGGCCAGAGCATCAGGTGAGGCAGTGGCTTCAAAGTGGCATTTATGCTCTTACAAATGGCACCCTGGCACCCACTTGTGCTGTCCCTGGTCTTTCTTCCAGACCCACTGAAGGGGTTGCTGATGCCAAAAGGTTAGATCTTTGTACCATTTGACCCTCTTACATTCTCATAAGAAATGAGAGGTTGCTAGAAAGCTGCGTTAGATGACACAGGGTCTTGAAGCAGAAACCACGTAAGAACCCAAAAATGGAATGCGCATCCAGGATGCCCTTCCAGGGATTGGGGATTCACTCATGTTTTTAAGAATTATTTATTTAATTTTATTTATTTTTAAGATTTTTAGATTTGGTACAGGGCACGTATACTCATCAGAGGTGGGGAAAAGTGAGAAAGCAAGCCTCCAGGTCCAGAACTCAAACCACAGTTGGCCATGTGGGAGTCCAGTGCCTTAACCACCACGCCACCTGCCAGCCCCAGGGATTCACTTCTTTAGGTGCATGTAAAGGAATGCTGTGGGTGGCATTCATGTATTTATAAGATTAGAAAGGGACATTTTAATTTGATTTTCTCTTAGAACCAAAGATTTCTTAAACCCTGCAAGTTTTGAAATCATTCTTGGGTCCAGCAGATGGTGTAATGGGTTATTTTGCTGGACTCTCCTGTCAACTGTAGTTTGAGTCTCAGACCCATGTGCGTGTGTGCCCCAAATCCTGAAAGGACAATAGAGAAGGGATTGCAGCCTGGCCATCTCCCTTGGCGGGGGGAGGGGGGGTTCTCACTTTCTGTCTCTGTCTCTTCTGCAAGTGCACACACCTAATAGCAAAAATCTCTTTAAAAAAATTCTCTAGGTGATGGGAAAGACCATTTTAAATGGCTAGTGTAATTTTTTTTTTTGAGAGGTTTTCGCTATAGGGCGCGTGCGCTCGCCAGACAGACAGAGACATAGAGACAGAAAGCGAGAAATCACCCCCCAGGGGGGATGGTCATGCCACAATCCCTTCTCCTCCACTCTCCTCTCGGGATCCTAGGCACGCACGCACGCGCCTGGTGTGAGTTTTAAGCCACTGGGTCCGGGACGCAAACCGCGGTCGACTACGTGGGAGTCCAGCGACATAGCCATTACGCTAACTGCTGGTTCCCACGGCTAGTGTAATTTTTAAAAGTTTAGAAAGTGAATTTGCTGAAAATGGGTCAAAAGAAAACTGATTGTCTTCATGCCTTCAGCAAACAGTGCCTACTGTATGCCCTATACCTTACTACCTGCTGGGTCACCCTCAGCATGGTCCCTGCCTATGAGCTCAAGGTCTCCACCAGTGCTCAGTCAGGTAAACTTATAGGTATGAACCAGCTACAGCATGGCCAAGGCAACCTCAGCATGAGATGGAAATGTGGGGATCCTGCCAGCCTTCCAGAGGGTGCTGATACTTAAGGGAAATGCTCCTCACAGGTGCCTACTGCAGGGGCTACAGGTGACCTGCGGTCCCTGCCCCCAGCCCCAGGATGCTCCCCACCAGTAACTGAATGCATCAGGGACACCAGTGGTACAGAGGCAAACCCATCCTTGGTAGAAGGACTGTTGGGGCTGAATGACCCAAGTGCTCCTAGATGGCTTTGCTTAACCTCCGCAGGCCACGGCTGTCACTGGTAGCCCCCCACCCCACTTTCTAACAGGTATTGCCCCTAATAAAACCCTACACATTTAATACCGTTTGCTTCAGCCTCTTGGAGGGCCTGGACCAGCATAAGTTTTTTTTTTTTTTTTTTTTTGCAGAGGTTTTCTCTATAGGGCGCGTGCGCTCACCAGACAGACAGAGACATAGAGACAGAAAGCGAGAAATCACCCCCCCAGAGGGGATGGTCACGCCACAATCCCTTCTCCGTTCTCCTCTCGGGATCTTGGGCATGCACGCACACGCGCCCGGCGTGAGTTTTAAGCCACTGGGTCTGGGACGCGAACTGCGGTCGACTACGTGGGAGTCCAGCGACATAGCCATTACACTAACTGCTGATTCCCGATGAGCATAAGTTCTAAAGCCCACAAGGGACAAGGGAGTTTCAGTTACAGTAGGCAGTAGGCACCACCATGCCGTACTGGAGCTGTGTGGAAAGGCCTTGGGGTTTAGACTTCAAGTCAGTCAACACGCCTGGCATGCCCCATCCTGGAAGGCTTGGGGGAAGAGATTGAGGGATTCCTGACTCTCTCCCCTCCCTCCCTCTCTCAGACTTTTAAAAAGAACGAAGAGGATTGTCCACACATCGAGGCCTTATGCAGGTGACATGCATTGTGACAAGTGTGGGGACCTTACACCTGCTGCTGGAATAAGGGGAACCTATTTAGGGAGAATTCCCAGACTTGATCCCAAAGCAGGGGTTAATGTTTTAGAGTGGTCGCTCAGGCAAGAGTCTGTCAGTCTTAGCCTAAATATTTGCATGTGTTATCTCACAATCATGCTTTTGTCCAAGGAGCCACAGCTCTCCGCTCATTGAGTAGACAGGGGAGCTGCAGCATGGGTGGGACTCAACTGAGTCTAAATTCAGGTTTGCAGCCTTTGGTTTTCTGATCCGGTCCCTAAACAGGTAATAACAGAACTTGCTCACATGCCTGGCAGCTTAGCCCTTCAGTCAGTCCTTCGTCCGGAGTAACCCGTTTAATCCTCACAGCAACCCAGGGAGGTGGCTGCTCTCACCACCTGTGGTGTATAGACAAGAAAGAGATCCAAGAGATCGCCCAGCTGCCCCTGAGTGGTGGGGCTGGGGTTTGAAGCCAGGCAGGGCACCCAGTTCCCGGCTCTGCCCAGGAACACCCTCAGTGGTTGTCATTCCTGGGCCTTGAACCTGCATGTCCAGGAGTGAACAGTCCCAGTGAATGCCAAGGTCAGTCTCGCCTCCTTACTTCTGTCTGGTTCTGCTTCAGTGCTCTGCTTCAGGGCTTCCTGAGAGCCAGGCACCAACTGAGTCCCTGTGACCACCCATAAAAGGCAGGTAGTGGAAGAAACTAAGACCGGGAAATCTGGGAAGGGTGCAAGAGCCAGTGATAAGTGGCAGCCCCAGAGGTAAACACCATGTTGCCCTGTGTTATTTGCATAGTCCCTCGGATGCCCGCCTCGAAGGTGCTACTGACACTGATGTATAATTGAAACCAGGGTCCCCAGTGCCTGCTCTAAGTCATACTTATTTACAGCTGCCCGAAGCTGCCTGGTAGCTATTAAAAATACAGGCTGAAACTAAATGCTTCCATCATCCAAGCCGGTGCCTTACTGCTCTGCTTTGCCTTATAAATCAGCTGGCAGCCCGTGTGAAAAGGCGTTTGGCCCTTGCTTTCCGTGGTGCTGGTCCCAGCTGCTGTAATTCAGGAGGAGAGACCCCTGCTCCAGTAAGGAGATCCATAACGCTGGCAGTTTCCGCAGGCAGGGCTGTCCGCTGGGTGGAAATTGTTGTTCCTTTAGATGGAAAGGCTGCGTGGGGTGCTTACCCAGCGATCAAACTGTAATTACAACGTCCAGCAATTTACGGCCAAATGTAAATAATGAGCACTGGGCTAATTTGCCAGCCCCTGCAGCACAGACGGCAGGGGAGGTTCGCTCTTGAAGGCAATGCCCTTGGACTAGCGCAGTGTGATTCATCCAACACTGTTCTCTGCGGAGCTGCGGGCAGTCTCTCCAAGCTCCCCCAGCCACGCTTCCCCTTTGCCTACCTGGATGTGGGGATGTGTTTTAGCCCAGAGCCAAGGCCGTGCAGTTATCTTGGTGGTCGGGAAAAGCCAGGGAGGGCAGCTGCTCTTAGCTATTTTTCTGAGCAGCTTTTGCAGGGGGTTGACAGAGTCCTGGTCCAACAGACCAATCGTGATGTGTAAGGGGAGAAGTGAGACAGATCATGGCACTCAGAGAATAAGTTGGTCTCGGCTATTTTTTTAGCTCCTAGAAACAAACTTGGAAATCAGGAGAACAGCCCTGGGTAAGTGACTGGCATGAGGGCCCAGGGATGAGGTCAGAGGAATGTGACTGACGGGGAAATGGCTGCAGAGAGGCCCTCTGGCACTTTGGTTTTCTAGTTTGGCATCAGTGAGAAAAACAGGACAGACCCTGTCTTGTGTGAAGTGAAGGGTAGTTTAGGCTGGAAGTGAGGACTCATAAATTCCAGAAAGATTGTAAAAGGAGCAAAGCACTGGAGCCCTCGGGAAGTCGGAGACTTCAGAAAGAAGCCCGAGTCTGGGGATGTTTTGATGAGGACTGTGGTCCTGCGGGGTCCCAGACACTATGTGTTGGACACTCCTCAGCTTCTCACATGTGAGCCTCTCACAAGCACCTTCCACAGTGAAGATGTGAAGGCCTAGAGGTCAGAGGATGCTACAACAGGCCCCGTGCCCTCCTCCCCCACCCCCTGTGCTGAGCCTGAGCAGGGAGGGAGGGCAGCAGCTCCCGGCTGGGCACCCATACGAAGGGAAGGAAGAGTGAGAGAGAACACTCTCCAAGAAGAACCCCAGCAACCCCAGCCCTGAGTGGCATTTCTCAGAACCTGCAGCCAGGACTCCAGATGTGCACCTGCTCTGCCTGTTTGTCGATCTTCAACCCCCACAGCCACCTAAAAGAGTAAGCATTGTTGAACCCACTTCATAATTGGGGAGACTGAGGCTTAAGGCCTCAGTGACCTCTTCAAGGTTTCACCATCCTCGGAACAGGTGAAACAATTGGGATTCAGGGTGCAACACTCCTGCCTCCTAGCCAGGGGCCTACAGCTCCCAGCCTCAACTTCCTCTTGGTCAGCAGGAGCCCATCCGTGGTTCCTGGCTCACAAAAGGCCCTCAGCACACAGCACGTGTCGCTGTGGGGCCATGATCAGAGCTTGGCAGTGAGGTTCATCCTGCGACTCCCTCAGGCTCCCTGATATGGGACTCTAGGGAATGGGGATGGGCCAGCAGAAGACAGACGCTGCCTCACCTGCTGCACCCTCATTATACCACATGAGGCGGGCATTGGGACTCCAAAGCACACCAAGGGCCAAGAGGTGCAGTGACCAGCCTACTCCAGTCACTGGCCATAAGATCTGCCCAGACTCTCTAAGGCCCAGAGTTTTACACCCTCTGTGGACAGGAAGGAGAAGCAAGTTGATGGGACCTGGATGGATGGCTGGTCCCAGAATCTGGGCAGGGTCTGGCAGAGGGTGTGGCCCAGATGCCGGCTGGTACAGGTAGGGCTGGCCAGGCGGGGCCTGGGTTGGGGCTGGGAGGAGTTTTCTGGATCTAGGGAGAGACCAGGGCTTCAGCAGGAGCAATCGTGTTGCCGACCCAGGCTGCACCAGCTGCTGTGGGAGGGGGGAAAAGGGCTGGAGACCTCACTGCGGGCCGGCCGGATACCACCTTGGCCACCCTCTCAGGCCTGGAGGCTACAACAAACCTGCCCAACGGGCCCTGCCAGCAGCCGAGAGCCACCAAGGCGGTGAGCTGTGTGGGTGTGTATGTGGGTGTGTATCTGGGATTTGTATGTCCAGGCCAGGGCCCCATGCACTCCAAGGGGGTGGTGGGTCCTGGAGGAAAATACTTGCTCCTAGAAAATCTGGGAATCACAGCCCCCCACCCCTTCCCCATCTCTGCCTCAGAGGTTGGCCCACTGCCAGGCCCCAGGATGCCACCTGGTAACCGAAAAGGGTCTCAGGCCAGCCTGGCAAGTCCAAGGCTAGATCAGAGTCCCCGCCCCAGCTCCAGATAGAAAGGAGTCCTCACCTCAGGTACACACCCAGAGCTGGCAGCCCACTCTGGGCAAAGGCAGGTAGGGGCAGGCCCTGGGCAGGTTCTCTCAGGGGACTGAAGTAACAGGTCTGGGGAGACTTGGGTATAGGTGCAGGGAGGCATGAACCGGCCCTGGCAGGACAGAGAGTAGTAGACCTACAGGAAGAGAGTGGTGTTCTCCGGACAGCCTGCCGGGGGGGGCCTGGTGGCAATAAGACAGCTCAGAGCCGGAAGGTGAGAGAAGGCCACCCCCTGCAGCATCTGACCGTGGGACGCCAGGCTGACCAGGACAACGGGAGCCCCAGGTCCAGAGAACCCAGAGCAGGTGAGCAGGCTCTTTCTCTTGCTGCATCCATCTGAGAAGAAGGAAGGGGGCCAGCCTGAACCCTGACTCTGACGGCAGCTGACCTGCTGCCTAGCCAGACATGGGACTCAGATTGTCATTGGAAACTGAGGTGCAGGTGCAGCGTTTGCCCAAGGCCCCAGAAGCCAGGAGTGGCTAGGCCAAGATCCTGCTCCTCCCAGCTTAGGGGGTGGCCCCTGTCCCAGGTGAAGAGCAGGCGTCCTGGCCACCAGGAGGCGGTGCTGCCCGGTGGAAGGTGGGAGCCGGGGAATCCCAGAGCCAGAGGAAGCCTGCAGGGAAGGAGAAAAGAGGTTCTGGGGACCCGGGGGTGGTGGGTGGCCACTGCACTCAATATCCAGCCCTCTGTGACCTACAGGATAGTGCTGGGCAGGAGAGACCCAGAGCCTGGCCACACCCCTGCCCCCATGTGTGTGACTGCATGCCCTAGTCACTCCGCGTCCCAGGTGCGGGGAGCTGAGTCAGGGCCATCGTGTCAGTTGTGACAAAAGCTCAGTGGTGAATACTATCTGCTGATTCACTGGGCACCCAGCAGGAGAGGGATCCCCAAGGGGAAAGCCTGATGACTGGTGAGACCGGCTTGGGGAGGCAGGGTGTTAGGGATGTGTCACACTGCCTGGTTCCCTCTGCAGACCCCAGGCAGGCCCTGTGCAGCCACTGTTCCTGGCTTCCGGGAGGTAGTGACACTTGTTGGGACCCTGAATTAGCAGCTTTAGAGCCCTGAGAGGTGACTCGGGGCACAGCAGGGAAGAAGACAAGGCAGAGCAAGGCCTTTCCCTAACTGGAAAGACATGAGAGGGAAGGCCATCTGGGAGGAGGCGCTGTCTCAGTGGCCAGCCCGAAGCCATGGGCAGGAGCCATGGCCACCGGGGTTGAAAGGCAGGTGGCTCTGCCAGGGTCAAGGCACAAGAGCAAGTGTAGGGAGACCCGGGACTGGCCAGCGACTCAGTTCTCTGCAGCTCCTGGGCCCTGGCCGTGCTGGGAGCTGCCAGGACTGGTCAACAGTGGACTTGGCAGACAGGTCTGTCCTGCGGTGGGTTTGGCAGCGTCTAGCCCCAACAGGGAAGCCAGGCCTGGTCAGTCTGTCTCTCCTGAGTGGGTGTGGGCTTGACACCGACCTCCGGAGCAAAGCACATTCAGCCACAGCTCCATGGGCAAATGGCCCAACAGTCAGCTGCTCACCTGCCCCTCCCTGGGGACCCAGCCCTGAACCCCAGCACCCTTTTTCCACCCAAATTTGTCCCAACCAGCTCAGTTCCCACCATGGAGCTGGGTGGAGGAGGAGCAGCCCCACACCCCTGAGCCTCCTGCTCTCTTAGGCTGTACCCTGGTGCCAGTCCTGCCATAGGGGTCTGGACCCCTGGGAAGGCCATGTAGAGCAAGCCCTCCCTTCACCCCAGAAGCAAGGCTTGAAAATGATGACCCACCTTGGTGCTGGGCCCTGGCTTCAGCAGGCAGGTCACTCCCTGATGGAGATGGGCGGAGGTGAGGAAGACACCTAGGCCTCGGGGGCTGGGACCAGAGCAGCATGGATTCTGGGATCCCGTCCTCACAGGCTACATGACCCTCATCTGGGAATCACTTCTGAGCCTCAGTTTCCTCACCCGTGAACTAGGTCTAGCAGATCCAATATCTGAATGGGGTCTGTGCGGGCTGTACTGCAGAGTGGGAGCCAACAGGTGCCCAGCCAGACCCACAGGCTACAAGGTCCTCTGGAGGCTGCTGGCTGTCTTGGGACTGCTCAGCCAGCACGGGTTGGGCACCTGGAGGCAGTGCAGGGTGAGGCCTCCAGCCAGATCCCAGCAAGAGGGCAAGGACTTGGGCCCCAGGCCTCTCAGGGAGGGGAGGCAGGGGGCTGGACACTCCCTGGGCCCCTTTCTCACTCTGGGTGACCTTCATTATGTCCAGGGGTGAGGCCAGGGGGCCGAGGGATGTGGGAGACAGTCCAGGCTTTCTGGGGAGACCTGGAGCCACCTCACAGACGCCCAGCAGGGGGTAGAACTAGCTCAAAGAGGGAGATGGGTGAGGGCGGGGCCATCCTAGGGGCCTGGGATGGGATGTCTTCTGTGCCCAGGAAGATGGGTCACGGGTGGATGAGAGAAGAAAGCCCGCTACCGTCCAGTACCTGCTGTGTGCGTGAGTTCGTATCTCATCGTGTCCTCCCCGCCTCACGAGGCAGGCATTGCTGCCCCCATCACACAGCTGGGAATACTGAGGTGGAACGCCAAGGCGCGACACACGCTGGGGGACGGCACAGCTGGAATTCACACCCAGGACACCTGCGTGTTTGTCTTGTCGCATGACCCGGAAACTATTGGAAGGGGATTTGGTAGGAAGTGCCCAGGCCCTGCCTGGATGTGGGGGACAATAAAGTGGCCCATGCTCCTGGGGACAGAGCCTGGGTGGTGAGACAGAGAGGCTGGATGCAGAGGCAGGCCGGTGGGCAGCGTGGCCCAGAGGAGGGGCAGGCAGGCCCACACTTCCATTTCCCACCTCTCGCTTTGGCTAGACCTTGGACTGGACTCATTTTTTTTTAATAATTATTTTATTTAACTTTATTTATTTTAAATTGACCAGAGAGGGACAGAGCGAGCGAGAGAGAGAAACTGAGAAAGTGAGCCGCCAGGTCTAGACTCAAGCCACGGTCGGCCATGTGGGAGTGCAGCGCCCTTAACCACCATGCCACTTGCCAGCCCCCGGACAGGACTCATTTTACAGATGGGAAAACGGAGGCCCAGAGAGGTGAAAGGGCCTGACGAGGTGGCTAAGGCCATGGGCAGAACAAAGGGCAGAGGGCTGAGGCTGTCTCCGGAAGTGACCTCATCACAAAGTCAGAGAAGGGAGGGTAGGGAGAGACGGCAGGAGGCCTCACCCCTTCCAGAGCCCCAGGTTTATAAAATGCCTGCAAGGCTCAGTGCTGGGGGTGGAGCAAAGCAGGAGGCAAAGTCATACTTTCCCAGAGTGTGCAAGACGTTCTGGAGTGCGTGGGCTTAGGGGTGGAGCCTGTGGCTCTGGAGGCCTTCCTAGAGGCGGCGGCTAAACAAGCACATGCCAGGTAGGACAGCTAAGAGAACAACCCAGAAGGGACACTGGGCCTGGCCTCCACCATCAGAGCAGGGGGATGGCCCTGACTCAAGGGACTTCCTAAAGATCACAGAACCTCAGGGGCCATAAGCCAGCTCAGGCGGATGCCAAGGACCCCACACCCACCCTTCCCACTGTGCACCTGTGGGCCGGGGAGATCACCCAACTGGCTGCTTCAGAAAGTTCTGCCTTTTCCCACAGTGGGATCTGCCACTGAAGGAAGGACCTTGGGAAATCCTTGGTCTGTGTCCAGGGGCCAGTCCTTGAGTCCCCCAAAGCCAGAGTCCCCAGAGCCTTCCTAGGAGCCTGGCCCTGGTGACTTCCCAGGGAAGTCTTTCTACCATCTAACCACAGTGAGTCGTGCTGTGCTGTACACGCAGTCATCCCACCATCAGCCTGGAGGAGGGCCTGAGACCTCACCTCACACTGAGGCCCTCAGTTTCCTCTCCTTTAGCCTGAGCAGAAGGAGTGAGATGATTCCTGGGTTCCTTCCAGCTCTGTCCATGTCCCAGCACCAGACGGCTCACCCTTCCAAGTCCTGAGTCACTGTCACTTGCGGGCAGTGATAGCTCCTGTGTCCTGATTGTTTGTCATGATGGTAATGCGGCCTAAGTCCAGGGCTCTGTCTCTGTGCTAAGCCGACACGTCTGCAGGTCCCAGGCACCCGGGGCAGGCCGGTGGCTGGGGATGAGCACTCCGGCACGCAGGAGGAACTCTCCTTGGCAGCAGAAGTCCTCGAGCCCTCTCTGCCCCCCACATGTAGGGCATGTACAACGCTAGGTTCTGGACGCTCCCGTCGAGGAAGGCCGACAACACAAACAGGCGGGTGAGGACTTTCAGTGACATAGAGGGTGATGGGAAAGAGGGAATGTTCTTCCCAGAGGTGACACCTGAGACTGCAGGACAAGCCACCTGGGAGCAAGGCTGGTACAGAAGGTCCCAGGCACCTCTGAGGAGGGCCTGAGCCTGAGGTGTGGAGCCTGTGGGCACCAGGCCCAGGCCAGGGCCAGAGGGGCAGGGCAGGAGCTGCCTAGGCAGGTCAGGGGAAGGCAGGGCCTGAGAGTCAGGGCTCCCTGGTGGGACAGCGTGGGTGGAGGGAACAGCAGGGTGAGAAGTATTGGAGACGTGAAGCCTCTTGAGCCCCATTTTCCACGTCTAAAAGGGGAACAGTAGTTCCTGCAATTCTGACCTTGACCCCTGTTTGCCCATGGCTGGGGGAGGGTCAGGTTCAGGCAGGACAGGTGTGTGGTCTTAGCACAGAGTGGGCACCTTGTAGTGGCACCCGCTGTGTAACCAGAATGGGCCAAGAGTCGGGCTGAGGTCCAAGCCTCCTCCTCCCAGGAGTCACGATCAGGTCCAGGGGCCTCCAGTATTGGGGTTAGAATGAGGCAGGACAAACTGGCAGACCCCAGCGAGGCCCAGTGGCCAGCCTGGCACTCCTTGCCTCCCCCATACAAAGTTTCCAATCGACTTCCCGAAACCAGGACTTTTTGTTGTTGTTGTTGTTCTGCCACAGGGAGCATGTGCTTGCCAAAGAGAGACAGAGGAATGGAAAATGAGAAATCACCCCCTGGGGGGGATGGCCATGCTGCAATCCCTTCTCCTCCATTCTCCTCTCAGGATTTCGGGCACACATACACAAGTGCCCAGTGTGATTTTCAAGCTGCCAGATCCAGGCTTCGAACAGCAGTTGATGTGGGAGCCCAGCACCTTAACCACTATGCCACTTGCCGGCCCCTGGACTTTTGGTCTGATCTAAGTGAAATTCACACAATGTATCCGTTTTGAAGTGCATTACCCAGGGGCCGTAACTATGCTCATGCTGTTGTGCAACTGCCACCTCTGGTTCGAGGACTTTTCTATCACCCTAAAAAGCAACTCTGTACCCATTAGCTCCCCACTGTCTCCTCTCCCCAGTTTTAAGCTTCCAGCCCAGCAAGGCTCACCTTGGCGGCCACAGGCCCCGCCCACCTGTCCCTGCCTGGCGGCCAGCAGGTTCCTGGGAGCCAGCTGCTGCTGAGCAAACAGCCGGGGAGGGATAGAGTGTCAACAGGCCTCCGCCCCGCCCCGTCTCCTCCCTTGCCGGGCCCCCTCGCAGCCAGAAGCTCAGGTGGGCCACTGGGAAGTGAGGCTATGTGCCCGCCCTGGGCCTTGTCCCACCCACAGTGGGGCCACCAATGGGGGCCACGTGGCCACACGAATGACCAGCCAGGCTTCCTTGGAGGCCGGGCCTCCCAGGGCTGGGCTGAGAAGCTTCCTGCCCACAGAGGTAGGCGCTGGGCCCGGTGACCGGCTGGTGGGGGAGGAGAGGAGGCTGACGGAGCTACAGCGTGGGAAGAGGGATGTACCCAGTGCCCCAGCAGGTTGATGTGAGATGGAGGAGCAGGTGTAACAGGGCTAGAAAGTGAGCGTGGGGTGGTGGCCAGGGCACCCATGGCAAAGCCCAGCACCCAAATGGTCTCGCAGGGCCCCGGGAGTCTGTGGGGTGGGTAGGCCTCCCTCTTCCCATCTGCTGCAACCAACGCCTGCCCGAGACTACTTCTTAGACCCTTCCCCCACCTGCCACTTTCTCAGATCTGGCTGGGTAACAGTCTTTGGCTCTTAAGATGTGGGTCCTCTGAAAGCCCGGGCATCAGAGGCGGGGACGCATGGGCAGGAGGCAGCTGAGCATTGGTGATGGGGTCCCTCACATTGAGGATGCAGAGTGCTGCTCAAGGCCAGTGCTGTGCTCCAGGTGGCCGGACCCCTATGCCCACACAAAGTAGGTGAGCACTAGTAGGTCCTGGGGTGTACCAGGGACGGTGGCCAGCTGGAAAGTTGCCCTCCCTGCCTCTCTGGCCCGCAGCGCCCACTGCCAGGGTCCCTGGCTCAGCCCCAGCCCCACCCCCAGCTCCACCTCGCCTGGCTGCTTCCTGCTGCCTGGTGCCTGCACCTTTGCCCTTCACTCCTCCCTCCCCTCCCTTTGCCCTGCAGATGAGTAATGACTCAGGGCTCCTGGGAACAACCAGCCTCCCCCTGGTGTCTGCCACCTGGCTGCAGCCCAGCCCCTCTCCGGCCAGGCCACAGATGGACCGTGCTGGGAACGACTCCCAGGGTGCCCCTCGACTTTTCCTCACCACAGCGCTGGCACGAGGCATCTCGGGCATCTTCGTGTGGACCGCCCTGCTGATTACCTGCCACCAGGTAAGCTCTCCCCACCACTGGCTGCCCTGGGGACCATAATGCCTGTGGGTCATGGCCATGGCTGAGCCAAGCCCCGCTGGGTGCTGCTGGGATCGTGAGCCCTTAGGTAATGTCCCATGGTACAGAGCCAGGAGGCCAGGCCAGAATTGAGAACCGGTGTCCTGGGGCCCTGTGGTGGCCTTGGGTGCAGGGGGCAGGCACAGGGCTTTTTCCAGGACAGGGCATGTGGGAGCTGGACCTAAAGATGGGAAGGTCTCCTCCAAGCAGAGGGCAGGCGCTGGCCGGGTGCCACGCAGGCTGTTGCATCCGCGCCTCCCCTGCTCTCTGAGATCAGGCCTACGGCTCCATTTCATAGACAAGAAGACGGAAGCTCAGAGAAACCTAGAGTCCTTCCCAGGCTCAGTCCCTGGAGAGGAAGGGCCTTCTCCCTCCAGAGGAAAGGCATCCCAGAGAAGGCTGGTAAGAGCTTGGGCTTTCTCTGCAAGGAGCTGGAAGCAGGGAAGGGGGTGCAGAGAGCAGGGTCTGAGCCTGGCTAAAGGGGACAGGGCTCCAGGCCCTGGTGGTGGGGTGGCTCCCCTCCGCTTCATAATGTAGGAAGCAGAGAGAGAAATGACATCCTTAGCCCTGAGCCACACATAGCCCCCATCCCGGAGCAGTTGCCAGGGCGGGAGATAGCCCCCCACATGAGAAACGGGGGCTCCGCAGCAAGGAAGTGTCCGATAGTGGTTGAGCGAGGGGTGGTGCCCAAGCATGGGGGCCTTGAGGTCAGGGCCAGGGCAGTTCGGAGAACTCTGATACACAGAGGCGTAGAAACACATCTCTGCTCAGATGGGGAGGCAGAAGCCACGGGGGCACCTGGATTAGAGGTGTTTGACGAGGACCTTCAATGCCGATGTAAAGAGGTCAGCCTTTGGCCCAGGTATGGGTTGTCTGGGAGCCACAGAAGGTTGCGGAGGGGGTGAGCTAAAAGTAGGGCTGTCCTTAAGATGACTCGTCTGGCACTGGTGGAGGGAATGGATGGGCACGTGAGCCAGGATCAGGGCAGGTAGGAGATTGCCAGACAGGAAAGTAGGTGACCAGAGGCATCAAAGGTAGGGGCCAATTGACCGCCACCTGCTGGGTGCTGCTTGTCCAGGTGTTGCCTCAAATAACTAGGAAACATGGTAGACATGATACACGTGTGAGGGTGAGTAGGTACAGTACGGAGCCACGGATGCCCTATCGAGGTTGGCCCTTCCTACAGGGCCATCAAGGAGGGCTTCTTGGAAGGGGCAATATTTGAGCTGTAATCTTGGGGACCAGTTTTGTGTGTGTGTGGCTGTAGCCCGGCTTCCTGAGGTCATGCAGTCAGGACAGGGCTCCTGGAGACCCCTTAAGCTGAAGTTTCAGGTCCTAGCCCCATCTTCCACCCCTGAGCTCACTTTCAGGCCCACTCTTGTTTGAAGACCCCAAACTTTTTACCAATTTAGAGCCCAGCTGGACAGAGAGGGGAAGTGAGGCCAGAGAGAACAGTGGCTTGCCAAAGTCACCCAGCCAGGTGGTGCCAGCTTCAGGAGAGCTCTCCCAATGGCTGGTCACATTGTGCCCTCGCGCTGCACCGGCCAAGAGTTCATGACTGATAAAGAGTCTGTCTCCGGCGCCAGGCTGCTCCACCACTGCCCTTGCTGTGCCCTGAAATACATCACACAGACCTCCGCACACACTGCTCCCACGGCGCAGGATGCCCTCCGCCTTCTCTGCTCATGGCACCTCTTCCAGGAAGCCTTCCTAGTGCCCCCCAGTATGTGGGACCACAGCCACCTGCCCATGCACAGGGCTTCCTGGCTCCTCTTCCTCTAGAGACCCTGTTATTGTTTTTTTTTTCAGAATTGTAGAAAACATGGAAAATCTAAAAAGGATAAAACTGTAATCACCCATATTTTCCCACTGCCTAGGAATAAGGTAGTGATGTATTTCCTCTCATTTCTACCAGGCATTTTTTTAAAAATAAAGTTTATTTATTTATTTTAATTTGATCAGAGAGGGACAGAGTGAGCAAGAGAGAGGGAAAGTGAGAAAGCAAGCCACCAGGTCTAGGACGCAAACTGTGGTCAGCCATGTGGGAGTCCAGTGCCCTTAACCAGCACACCACCTGCCAGCCCTCTACCAGACATTTTTTTTTTTTTTTTTGGAGAGGTTTTTTCGCTATAGGGCGCGTGCGCTCACCAGACAGACAGAGAGAGACAGAGAGATAGAAAGTGAGAAATCACCCCCCAGGGGGGATGGCCACGCCGCAATCCCTTCTCCTCCATTCTCCTCTCGGGATCTTGGGCACGCACGCACACGCGCCCGGCGTGAGTTGTAAGCCACCAGGTCCAAGACGCGAACCACGGTCGACTACATGGGAGTCCAGCGACATAGCCATTACGCTAACTGCTGGTTCCCTCTACCAGACATTTTTAACATGCTTGTGATCCTACTCAATTTGCCATCCCGAGTTTTAAATATTGCATTGTCTCAGAGCATTTCCCCCATGGGCATATTTTTGAGCATTGTTCTTGCTGGCTCTCTCACATCCCTTTGCATGGTTGCACCATGATGTAACCGTGCATGGGAGTCCCTGCAGTCACTGACTATAAATCTCTGTATGAAGGTTCTTGTAAAAAAAAAAAAAAAAAAAAAAAAAAAAAAAAAAAAAATTTTTCTTTATTTATGAATCAATTTGTTCCTAGGGACAAAGTCCTAGAAGATGTCAAAGGGTATGTGTCCTACTACTGTCTCCATGTTGAAAGCCAAACTGCTTTCCAGAGCGTCTATGCCCGCAGGTCTCCTCCCTTTCCGCTGGGTCTCACACTTAGCAGGCCTCAGGAAATTCCTCTTGAATGAATGAATAAATGAATGGCTGAGTGTTCCCACTGCCAGCATAGTCACTAAGAGCAGGGATCTAGTTCACGCCCGAGGCCGCTAGCGTACAACTTGGTGATTACTGTAAGTGAAAATGCATTCTGTGGTTGAGAGAGTAGATTTAAATGTCCTGCCACCAGGAATGATGAGTACATGAAGTAATGGGTATGTTAATTAGCTTGACTTAGCCATTGCATAATAAGTATATCAAAACTTAATATTGAGGACCAGCAGATGGCGTAATGGTTACATTGCTGGACTCCCACATAGTGGACCATGGTGGCTCAAAACTCACACCAGGCGTGTGTGTGTGTGTGTGTGTGTGTGTGTGTGCATGCCCAAGATCCCGAGAGGAGAATGGAGGAGAAGGGGTTGTAGTGTGACCATCTCCCCTGGGGGGGGGTGATTTCTCACTTTCTGTCTCTCTGTCTCTCTCTGTCTTTCTGGCGAGCACATGCGCCCTATAGCAAAAAAACTCTCAAAAAAAAAAAAACCTTAATGTTGTGGGCTAGCTGGCAGCCTGGTGGTTAAGGTGCCTGGATCCCACATGGCCAACTGCACAGTTTGAGTCCAAGATCCAGCAGCTTGAAAAACATACTGGGCGCATGTCCAAAATGCTGAGCAGAGAAATGGAGAAGGGTGCAGTGAGGCCATCCCCTCTGGGGGTGCTCTCCCACCTTCTCTCTCTGATGAGCACACATACCCTGCGGCAAATTGAAAACAAACAAAAAACCCTTAATGTACACCATGAGTGTATACAATTTTTATTTGTCAATTAAAAAAATATATATCTGGGGACCAGCAGTTGGCATAATGGCTATGTCACTGGACTCCCATGTAGTCAACTGCAGTTTGAGTCCCAGACCCGGTGGCTTAAACTCATACCAGGTCCGTGTGCGTGCATGCCCAAGATCCCGAGAGGAGAATGGAAGAGAAGGGATTGCAGCATGGCCATCCCCCCAGGGGGTGATTTCTCGCTTTCTGTCTCTCTATCTCTCTCTGTCGTTCTGGCGAGTGCACATGCTCTATAGCAAAAACCTCTCAAAAAAAATATATATATATATATCTGATTGTTAAAATCGGAAATATTTTTACATACATATTTTGTATGTCTGAATATAGTAGAAGATAATTTATCTTCTCGGTTATAATAAGCATGCTCATTGAGGACTTATAGAAAGATGTAAGGTCCCCAGCGGTCTGCCCCCCCACCCCCGCTTCCTCCCAAGCCTGGGCTGGTGCACTCCACGGGGGTGGCAGGTGGCTGGTGGTCCCCACGCTAACCCTTCCCATGCTGGCCCAGATCTACCTGCACCTGCGCTCCTACACCGTGCCCCAGGAGCAGCGCTACATCGTCCGCCTGCTCCTCATCGTGCCCATCTACGCCTTCGACTCCTGGCTTAGCCTCCTCCTCCTGGGAAGTCACCAGTACTACGTCTACTTCGATTCCGTGCGGGACTGCTATGAAGGTGGGCGCACTGCTCCGGGCCATACCACCTCACTGTTCTTGTTGCGAGAAATTCCAAATGCTGGGCTGGGCTGGGGAGAGCTGAATGGAGGGGCCCCTAGAGGCCTGCACACGTATAGGCACCTCCATGGCCAGCCCCATGCCAGTCACCCCCACACTCCTCCTCCTGCTGAGAGGGGATTCATGATGCCAAGTGTGGCTAACAGGCTTGGATATAAGACCCTCAGGCCTCCAGTGGGGAGGGCTGTAGGGGAGCCTTCCCATCTCCCATCTTGGGGAAACAGGGCTCAAGACAAGGACAGCCATTGTGGCAGTGCTGGGCCACAGGCTCCACCTGAGCAGCCAGAACAAAGGCAGGTGTGGGAAGTGTCCGATTCAGGTCTGCAGGATGGCCCCTGGGAGAGCATTCCACTCTGAGGGCTGCAGGATGGCCCCTGGGGGAGCATTCCACTCTGAGGGCTGCAGGATGGCCCTTGGGCCTCACCTTGTCTCCCAGGATGGATACCACAGCGTTCTGTGTGGTTTGTAGGAGCCCTTGTGCAGGAAGGATCCCTCGTGGGCCTCTGGGCTCACACCTGTTCTCTGTCCACCCCACAGCCTTTGTCATTTACAGCTTCCTGAGCCTCTGCTTCCAGTACCTAGGTGGTGAGAGTGCTATCATGGCTGAGATTCGGGGCAAGCCCATCAAGTAAGCCCCTCACCCCATTGCTTCACCCCATGCCCTGCATGCTCAGGACCAGACAGCCAGCCCCAGGGCTGGGGACATGTCCTCTGTGCCCCACTTCAGCGATTTCCCACCCCCAGGTCCAGCTGCTTCTATGGCACCTGCTGCCTTCAGGGCATGTCCTATTCCATCGGGTTTCTGCGCTTCTGCAAGCAGGTGAGTGGGGTCTTGGCTGCCTGTGGCCCCACCCAATGTGCTGGGGCGGGATCCCCACCCTGGTGCCCTCTCACTCCTCCTCACCTCCCCAGGCCACACTGCAGTTCTGCATCGTGAAGCCCATCATGGCCTTGACCACAATCATCCTCCAGGTGTTCGGCAAATACCACGATGGGGATTTCAAGTAAGGCCTGGTGGGGGTTCAGGGCCATCAGAGGCAAGCTCACCAAGGGGCCGGAAAAGAGAGGGCCCCATCTTCCCCACTGGGAGTCCAATTTCTGCAAAGGCTTAGATGCAGGGCTACCCCCTCCTCGTGGACCTGGCCAGCATGAGGCCATGGCAGATGAGATCATCGCAGTGTGCGCTGAGAACCCCGAGACCATGGCCCCAGCCCCAGCGGGCAGTGGGCCTGCTGGGGACAACTCACGGGCCAGGATGCCAAATTCTGCCCTGATCTGCCACAGAGCAATGTGCTCAGGAAGGAGCCCTACGCCAGGCCCACACACAGAGGCTCACACATGTTCTTGCACATGGTGCATACACACCACACATACACGCAACACATGTGTACATTCACACACGTACACACATGCCCGTGAGCCCACAACATAGGTTCCTTCAGGTGGTGGACAGGAGGGTGGAGGTTAGGGAGGCAGTTTTCTGAGGGATAGCAGCTTCCTGAGCCCTGGTGATGGTGCCTGAGAAGGAGACAGGACCTGAGATGAGGAGGGGCAGGAGGGCTTCATAGAAGAGCAGCCATCCCTGCCGCCCCCTGCTTGGGACTCAGACCCTGAGGGTCCCATTGTACCCAACCCCTAGCTCGTCATCGCCTCCTGGTGTTGTCTGCAGGGCCTGAAGGGAGGTCCCAAGGCTGGGCTGCTGCTGGTGCTGGCCTTGCTCAGGCTGGGGGTGGGGAGGACAGGCTGGTGGGCTGATGGCAGCGCAGCTGCTCTGGGGGCACAGGGTCTGCCCTGACGATGGCCCCTTTTCTGGCCCAGTATCCACAGTGGCTACCTCTACGTGACTCTCATCTACAACGCTTCGGTCAGCCTGGCCCTCTACGCCCTGTTCCTTTTCTACTTCGCCACCAAGGAGCTCCTGAAGCCGTTTGAGCCTGTCCTCAAGTTCCTCACCATCAAGGCTGTCATTTTTCTGTCTTTTTGGCAGGGTGCGTGTGGTCAAGTGGGGTGGGCGAGGTTGCTGGGACAGGGACTGGAGCCCAGAGAACCTGAGTTCAGACCACACCTCCGTGCCCAGCTCCTGGTGCCCTTGGCCCCCCTGGCCGTAGCATAGGTCAGTAAAGCAGCCTTCTCAGTGTGAAGCCCCTAAGGCCCCTGGGCACAGGGCCGGGGGGAGCTCCTATGAGCAGGTCTAGCCCATCGCTGGTGGAGAGGGAGCAGGTGGAGGCCATGCCAATGTCTCCTGAGGCCTGCTCCCTGACAGACCCGGGGCCAGGGCACTCAATCCCCGCTTACAGTGAGGAACTGCGGACGGGCATTTGGGACAGCTAGGGCATCTGCTATGCCAAGACCCCCAACTTGGAGGTGCCCAGCCCTTCTGAACCTTGGCCTCCTCCTCCATCAAATGAGACCACAGACAGGTAGTCACAGGGCCTATCAGAGGGGGGGGGGGGGGGAAGTGACACTCTTTCTCTCCCGAAGATCCCTACCATGCCCTTGGCAGGGACCTTGGCTGGGTCCACTCGAATCCAGCTTCTCATCCAGGGCCAGTGCCTGAGTGGCCATTGCCATCCTCAGGCCTGCTGCTGGCCATCCTGGAGAGGTGCGGGGTCATTCCCGAGGTCCAGACCATCGATGGAAGTAAGGTGGGGGCTGGCACGCTGGCTGCCGGCTACCAGAACTTCATCATCTGCATAGAGATGCTCTTCGCCTCCATCGCCCTGCGCTATGCCTTCACCTGCCAGGTGTACTCAGAGAAGTTGAACTCGCCAGGTATGCCGGCCCTGCCACCCGGGGACACCTGGAACATCACAGGGTGGGCCTGAAGTGAGGTGTGGACAGCCCTGCCCTCGGCACCAAGTCTATGCCGTCCATCCTGCACACGAGGCCTGAGGATGTCAAGACAGGGAGACATCCCCATGAGCTCTGAGCTCTCAGTGAGATGGGGCTGGACCAGGCCCTCCTAACCCCCACAATAGGGGTTGGTATCACCCCAGCCAGGTGTGCCTCGCCCCCACCACACCCAGACTGACTGGAGGGCGGGGGACTGCTGGGGCTGGTAAACGGTCCATTTGGGCAGGAATGGCCTGTGGCTGCCCAGATGTTGCCTGGCTCCCGATTTGGCCAGTCTAAGGGGTGGCGCACTTAATGGTCTGAAGGGTTCACCCAGACCAGCCCGGAGCTCCTCAGAGACTCCAGGGGGCTGTCAGCCCTGGCAGGAGTATGGGTGGAGACAGACCCATACCCCTGTGGTTCAGGGGTCCTGGGGGTCCCCTGCTGGCTGAGAACCTGGAGATGCAGGAGCCCCAGCCCTGGGCAGCCTGAGGCCAGAAGGAGCAGATGTGTCAGGATGGGCTGGGGAGGCGAGGCTGGGGGCTGTGTCTCTGAGTCTTTGAGAAGCCCCTAGCCACAGCCCACATGTGCACCCCCTCTCCAGCCCCCACAGCACCCATGCAGAGCATCTCCAGTGGCCTCAGAGAGACCATGAGCCCCCAGGACATCGTACAGGATGCCATCCACAACTTCTCCCCCACCTACCAGCAGTACACGCAGCAGGCCACAAATGAGGCCCCGACGTCTGGCCAGGGTGGGCACCCCTCGCACGGCACCCACCCTGGCACAGTGGGCAACTCTGGCGGGGGCAAGAAGAGTCGCAACCTGGAGAAGAGGATGCTCATCCCCTCAGAGGACTTGTAGGGGTTCTTGGGGTCATCAGTGCCTCATCAGTGCCTGGCTGAACACCCAGGTTGCCCAGGCACAGACAGGACAGGGCCTCCTATCCAGCAGCCCTCTCGCCAAAGGTCAAGCCTCTTCTAAGAGCCCTCCTGTGAGGTCTGAGGGGCCCACTGCCATCCTACCTCCAGCTCATGGATCAGGTGCGAGGAGGCCCTGCCAGGCGCCCAGGGCCCACATCATTCCCTGGCGGGACTGCTGGTGGGAGAAGGGACTTGAGTAAACCAAGGTACTCTCTGGGCTCCCCTGGCCATGGGCTCCAGCTGGCTGCTGAGGCCCCAGAGGAGCTGTGAGCTGCCTGATGGACTGATGGACAGATCCCAGGCTGGGCAGCTGCAGAAAAAGGTGGGCAGGGGAGAGCTGGGCAGCCCAACCTTAAGACCGCACAGGAGCTGTGGGCCCTGTGGGCTGGTGGAATCCACTTAGGCTGGGTGAGGTGGACAACTCTGCTGAGCCTTGCTCAGGCCAGCTTGGGGCCATGGGGAAAGGGCCATCGCTGCTTCATACACTCTCCAGCCAGGGGGAGCCCGGGCAAGGACCCCCACCTACCATGGGGAGAGTGTTTGATGTGGGTCCGGGAGGTACCGGGGGGTACCAGGGGCCCACCGGCACAGCATGTCGAGCTTGCCAGCCACATGCTGCTTCTTATTTATATATAAAACACCTTGGTAGAACCAGCAGTTAGCGTAATGGCTATGTCGCTGGACTCCCATGTAGTCGACCGCGGTTCACATCCCGGACGGTGGCTTAAAACTCACACCGGGTGGGGACCAGCAGTTAGCGTAATGGCTATGTTGCTGGACTCCCACGTAGTCGGCCGCGGTTCAAGTCCTGGACCCGGTGGCTTAAACTCACGCTGGGCGCGTGTGTGTGCGTGCCCAAGATCCCAAGAGGAGAATGGAGGAGAAGGGATTGTGGCGTGGCCATCCCCTCTGGGGGGTGATTTCTCGCTTTCTATCTCTCTGTCTCTCTCTGTCTGGCGAGCGCACACGCCCTATAGCAAAAACATCTCCCCCCAAAAAAAAACTCACGCCAGGTGTGTGTGCGTGCGTGCCCAAGATCCCAAGAGGAGAATGGAGGAGAAGGGATTGCGGCGTGACCATCCCCCCTGGGGGGTGATTTCTCGCTTTCTGTCTCTCTCTGTCTGGTGAGCACACGCGCCCTATAGCAAAAATCTCTCCAAAAAAAAAAAAAAAAAAAAACACTTTGGATTTTCTAATGACTCGTGGCTTCTGTTCCTGCTGGCTGTAGCGTGGTGGTCAGATGGGGCCTATTGTTTGAGTCTGAGTGCTGGGGCAGGTGGGTCCTCCCTGTCTGGGGCAGCCGGCTGTAGTACTGTAGAGCAGACTTCGGGATCGATGCCTGACTTGTGCCCTGTGAGAGCTGGAGCAGTGGCCCCCTGCTCCCCGGGGCCTTGACTTCTGTAAAATGGACCTCGTGCCACCCTCACCCAGCAGCAGGTGGATGAGGCCATGTGGGCACAGCCCAGAGAGTGCTGGGGTACAGAGGGGCTCCCTCCTGGCGCCTGCCTCCTCTTTTCCTTTTCTTCTCCTTTGTGTTAGGCAGGGCCCAGAGTTCCAGGAAAGCTGAGGCGGAGACACACGCCCTGCCCTCAGGAAACTGGAGGGGCCCCAGCAGCCTCAGAAACAGAAAGCAGCAGCTGAGGGATCAAGCCAGGGGATCGCCTCCTGGAGGCGTGTAGCTAGGTCCCAGGGTGGAGGTGTGTCACCACATGGAGGGCATCGCAGGCAGAGGGGCACAGGGCAAAAGTGCAGTGGCTGGTGTGCAAGCCGGGGGCAGTCCTGCACGTGTGGGGCCTGTGGCACAGTGGTGGGGCTGGGAGGAGGTGCAGGTTAGGTGGGTAGGGCCTGGGGGGCTTGAGGACTGGGCGTGGGTGCCAGGGCCTGGCTAGCCAGGCAGGCGCAGCAGACAGGAAGGCTGGGCAGGCACCACCCAGGGACAATAGCTCCTGCTCACGCCACTCGGCTGCCCGCTCCCACGGTCACCAGAGAAAGGAGACGCACCCAGGGTCTCAGACTCACAGGACGGGAACTGACCAGCAGTGTCAGGGTCAAAGTGGGGCCACTCCCCTGCCTGCTTGCTCCTTGGCCTAGGGACATGGGGACTCAAGGACTGCGGCTTCTCCAGGTCCCAGCCAGGCTGCCTGATAAGATAGGCAGAGCTCCTCCCTGCACCAGCTAGAAATACCCCCACCTGCCTTATCGTGACCTCTGCAGCTGGTTGACCCGCAGCCCCCCACAGCCAGGCCCCCATGTCTCATGAAACCAGCAGGCTTAGGAGGGGCACAGCACTTCCCAGAGACCGGCCCACCAGGAAGGCTGCAATGAGGCACAATGCCAGGCTCAGCTGATAGCTGAGGGGGCTGTAGTGCATGGCAGGCCTAGGGACTGCCCTGCCCTTGCCCTGGAGAGGGCTGCCCCTTTGGGACCCAAGTCACCTGAAGCTGTGTGCACAGAGAACAAGCAGAGAGGGCTCTGCCTCTGGGAATGCAGACCCTGTGTGGACTAGGGGCTGGAGGGGCCAGGGTGCCACAGGGTGGCCGTTTGCTAGGTAGCATTTTAGGCCTGCCCTTTGGGGAGGGGGAGAAGCCAGCATCAACCTAGGCCACTGCATTGCAGAGGACAATGTGGCACCTGACTTAACCCTCATGGCAGTGCGGGAGTGGTGGCCAGCCCACAGAGGTCAGAAAGCAGCCTGAGATCCCAGAGCTGGCAGGGGCTGGGCTGGACCTTGGCCACAGGTGGGCCACTGTCTGCACCCTGCCAGGATCACCCCCACCCTGCCGACAGGCCTGTCTTCCACCATGACACAAAGTTAAGCTGTGAGGGCTGAGCTTGATGCCGCCACTCCTGCCACAGGTGGGACACAGCCACAGGAGGGGTCGACGGGTAGTCCAGGCTGCCCTTTCCGTCCCCGCTGGGGGCAATGTGGGCACGAGCAAGGGAGGAAGGGCAGAGAAGAAAGAACTGTCTGTTGTGGGATGAGAAAGAAAAGCCCCAAGTACAGGCTGCACCCCATGGGGGTAAGAGTGGGCTGCAAGGCAGGCAGAAGTAAACTTTCTAGGCCTGCATTCCCTTCTGTGAGATCGCAGTTGGAAATGCCTAGGGACCACACAGGTGTGATTCTGAGAGGCCCTTCCTGGATCTGGTGCAGGGTGGGTGACCTGTGCGAGACTGAGTGCCCTTTAACAACTTCCTTCTGTCCGCAGCCTCCGGGAACCCCCATGAGCTTGCCCTGCCACTGCCACTGTAAGCACTCTCCCCTAGCTCCTGGCCTCAGTCAGCTGCAGGGAGGCCGGCTATGCTGGAAGGAAATGTCTATTCACTGGTAGCCTCTCAAGCTGGGGACTTCCCTCGATCCCCACTGGGTCAAGCGTCTTGCGTGTATTTATCTTCACACCTGGTTCACAGAAGAAAATCCAAGTTCGTATCTCAGACCTCCCTGAGCCTGCAGGGCACACCCATCAATGATCTGGGCCGGCTGAGACAGGTGCACCATGGTGTGAGCACCCTACCAGGAATTTCTCCCTGCCTCTCTCTTTCATGAAAGAAGTAAACTTTAAAAAGAATGGGAAAGGGAAAGGAGCTGGCCAGCCCTAGGTCACTGGTCTGGCATCAAAGCACAGCCCTACACTGGTCAGCTCAGAGCAGGTGGGATGGCAGCTTCTAGAATTCCCCCACCTTGAAGTAGGTCTCACTGCAGGTTGGACCCTCCTTCAGAGGCTGCAGCCAAATCTTGCCCCATCTGCCCCTCCAGCTTCTCCAACTGAAGGCAGTGCAGCAGGGGCTGTTCCCAGGTAAGGCTGGGTAAGGGGGCAGCACCCAGTCCGGACAGCCCACCAAGCCCTTGGCTTTTTGAAGCCGGCTCACTTTATGCCACTGTGCCCCCAGCCCCCAAAGGCTCTGCCCCTTTCCCGTCTTCCTACAGGCTCATCTTAGAGCCCACCCCAACAAAGCTGGGTGAAAGGCCTGGCTGGCCCAGCAGAGAACTGCTTACAATCTGGTGCTCTCTGCTAGCCCCAGGTAGAAAGGAGAGGCTGAAGCAACAGACTGAGGCTGAAGCAATATCTAGTCGGGGTAGGTTGGGATAGTCAAGAATCCTGGCTGCCACCTAGAGAGGGAGCCCAGGACGCAGAGGCAGCAATGGCCAAGCTGCCTTTTGCCTGGCTGACCACCACAAATGTCCCGACATCACAGGTTAGCAACTAGGACATCCATTCAGTGGTACCCAGATCTCGACCCCATCTCTTCTAGTTGGTGATAGGGAAGAGAGTGCCAAGGGGTCTGGCACACCCAACAGCCCCTGGTCTGGAGTTTTCTTAATCCAAGACCACTGCAATCCAAGGACCAGATGGCAGCACAAGACCAGTAGATGGTGTGATGGTTATATCGCTGGACTCCCACGTAGTCAACTGCAGTTCAAGTCCTGGACCTGGCAGCTTAAAACTCACACGAGGCATGTGTGTGTGCATGCGCAAAATGCTGGGAGGAGACTGAAGAAGGGACTGTGGCGTGGCCATCCCCCCTGGGGGGTGATTTCACGTGTGCCTGTGACCTGGCTGGCTGAGAAAGATGGATTATAACATAAGAATCCTATTAGAGATGCCTGTCGCTTTTTTCCCCCCCTCATGGAGAAAATAAATAAACCTAAAAAGAAAAGCAAGTCCCAGTCCAAAGCACGAACTCTGCAAGAGGATCTGAAACAAAATTCTTTATTGCAAAGGTACAAAAGCAGTCAAGCAGCGAGATGTACAGCAATAAATTAGGTGGTGGTGGAGACGGGGGCAGGGTGGGGTGCGAGCGCAGGCCATGCGCCCAATAAGGGTCCACATGTATGACCCCTTCTCAATAATTTATATCACGGTACAAAGCAGCACAAAAATAAATATTGAAATGAAACTGCCGAGTAGCACAGAGGCCAGGAGAAACTGGAGCCGAGATGCAGCAGACGGAGGGTCCCTATTGCCTTCGAAAAAGCAAAGATCTGCCTGCTTTGGGAAATCTGAGGCACAGAGACAGAAAACAAACCCACACGACAGAGAGGTCCTTGTCTTTTCTCTTAAATTAAAAAAAAAATCCATATATTAAATCGTGACAATGAAATTTCAATGATGTGAAAGGAAAAGCAGAGCTTGCTCATCTTCCTTTCCTGGCCCTGATCTTGGGCAGCAAGGCCTGGGCAGAGGCACCCCCTGGTGGTGAGGGGAGCTCCATCCAGCCTGAAGGCCTAGGTGGAGGACACTCCAGCAAAGCACTAAGGCCGGGGGTGGCAGCCACCCACAACCGACAGTCACCTGCTTGCAAATGTCCCACGGGATGGGGACACCAAGAATTCCCATTACTGGAATTCCCATTACTGGACAGAATTTACAACCTGCAGCAGCCCACAATGGGGTGCCTTGCTGCTGAGCAACACCTGCTGGGGGGGGGGGGGCAGGCCTTGCTCCCAGTTTGCCTGGCACTGTCCACAGGAAGACTAAGGGGAGGCAGCAGGCAGCCAGGAAAGAGGCCAATTCTCCCATCCCACCCAACCATCCAATGTGGCTCTGCTTTAATAAAGTTACAGTATCAAACTGGAAAAGAAAATGTTACGAAAATCTGTACGATAAAATGTGTATATAATTTTATATATATATATATATTCTTTTTCTCTCTCTTTAAATATTTCCCCATGGTCCTTATTGATATCCAATATGGATTACCTACCATGGCTATGGTATCAACAGCTTTTTAAAAAACATCTGGGCCTTTTGCTCTAAGATCCAGCACACCCCCCAGCACTGGTTGGGCCCGCAGCTTGGCCTAATCCTTGGCCCTCCCCCAGGACCTGGTGAATGGCCAGCCAAACCCAGACACTTTCTGTTTACTTCTATCAGTAGACCCAGAATCAAGCTGCTGCCCCAGGGGCAGCCTGTCCTACACCTTCCTGACGTGGCCAACACTTTACACGAGAGGTTGTAGCTTGCTGGGGATCTCAGTGAGGGGAGGACTGGGAGAGAACTGGGCACTGAGGCACTGAAGCCTCCTGCACTGCCTCTGCTTGTCCTACATGGGACTTCTGGCTGATGGCAGAGGCTCTAGGACCACTGCCCCCACCAACTGCTGAGGCCCCAGTCACAGGAGAGGCAGAGGAAGGAAGCCCAAGAAAGTTCCTCGAGGCCATCAGTGGCTCAGAGTGCCAGGAACAAAGCAGGTTCCAGGCGATGGCCAAGCACCAAGTTGCAGAGTCCTGTCTACCACCGACAGCTTGTCAAGGTGCACCTGGCTGATTTGGGCACAGGAAGCACACCCAGAGGGCTCTCCTGGCCCAGAGCCCAGCCACCTCCCCTCCTGTCACACCCTCTGACTCTCCACTCCACACTGCATGGGCCTCCTCCATGTCACAGGGGCCTGTGTCCTGGGTCCCACCCGTCTGCCTCCTCCCCAGCAGCAGAAACCACAGGTGGCTGCCAGCTCATCCCTCAAAGATCGCCCACCCCGCACCTCCACCAACATCCTAAGGACTCAGCTCTTCTCCAGACTGCAGCAGCCCATCTCTGTACCCCGAAAGACCTCCACATTCTCCTCAACACTGAGCACACCCAGTCAGATGTAGCTCCAGGAAAGCAGCTGAGGACTGCTCTTCATCATCATCATCAGTGAATGGGACCTTCCTGCTCCTCATCTCCACAGACACCCAGGGACCAGCCTGCAGGGTTGGGTGTCCCGCAGCCAGGCAGCTACTACTGAGCTCCACCAGGCGACCTCCCTGGGTCACCAGACACTGGGGAAACTTCACAACATGCGTGCAACTCTCTGCCACATATACCCACAGGCCTATACAACCAGCCACCAAGCCACTCCCCCAAGGCCCCCAATGCTGCTACCAGCATGCTGCTGTGACAGCAGAAATGCCTCTGCACACACACTGCGTACGTGTGTATACACATGCACACACACCAGCCCACTTAGGCGGCCCTTCCCTTATCTGCTTCACAGGGCACAGGGCTCACACTAAGGGCTAAAGCAGGTCACTGTGTGTGTGGACAGGACAGCTGGAAGAACAAGACTGCCAGCAGCACACTCTGCAGTCGCACTCCCCCTCTGGGGCTGCGGGAGCTGTCAGGACAGAGGGAGGCTCCTGCACAAGCTGATGGGCCACAACAGCCCAGGCACCAACAGGCTACTCACAGGAGGAAATCTGGAAGACAAGACCCCCACCCTGTAGGCTGCAGGGGCCTGACCCCCAGGGCCCTTTCTTCTGGCAGACCCTGCAGAAGACGGCATGACCTTCTAAGGACTTCCCTCTATGCATCCTATCTCCTGTGGGGGCAAGACACCAACTCCTAGGAACAGTCACATCTTCTGGGGAGAAAGGACGGGGTGTGTGAGTGTATATGCACATGTGTGCGTGTGGGGGTGGTGCGATGCATGCAGGCTCACAAGAGCCTACTCTCCATCCTGCACCTACAAGCCTGTCCCTGGCATGGGCTGCCCCAGCCCCATCGCAGTCTGCACCTTGATGTGGGTGTGAATAGTCTGTCGCAGGGGCCCTCTGACAGGCATGGGGGACGCACCCCTCACACCCGTGGGCACTAGGATGCAGCAGAGAAGGGCGCAGAGGTGGAGGAGAGCTCAGTGGACTTGACGATGGTGATGACGCTGGTGGTGGCCACCTTGGTGGGCACGACGGGCCCGCGGGCCACAGTGCGGGCGAAGGTCTGCAGTGCCTCGTATTTGGCGCGCAGGGCATCAAGCTCGCGCCGCATGCTGCTGTTCTCGCGGGCCAGTGTCTCCACTTCCTGCTGCAGCGCCACCCGTTGCCGCTCCAGCTCCTCCTTCTGTGTCACTCGCTTGATGCGGCAGCTGGCTGCGTAACCACGGTTTTTGAGTGTGCGCCGGCGCTGCTTCAGCCGTGTCACCTCCTCCTTGCTGAGACCCCGCAGGTGCTGGTTCAGCTCCCGCACCGACATGGACACCAGCTCATCGTCGCTGAGCACCGGGGCGTTCTCGCCCACCTCCTTCTTAACCTGCAGGGCCATAGTGCAAGGTGAGCCCAGGAGGGCAGTTCAGGGGGTGGTGGAGAACCCAGGAGCCACACCAGAGTGAGACGGGGGCAGGAGCCCGGTGTCTGGTGGCAGCAAGTTTGCGCAGTGCTGCTCATTTCCTTCTTTCTAGGGCTGGCCTTTGCCTTCTGCACTAGGGGGAGGGGGTGGTACTGTGGCTACAGGACACTGTGCCCAGGACGGACATGGGTACACAGGCAGCCTACGTGATGGAAGGCCACAGGGAAGTCAGCACCACCTGGTTACCGTCGCCCTCCCAAGCTCCACAAGGACACAGGGCACATGCATCCTGCCTGCCGTGAAGCTCCAGCACCTGGAGACTGATGTAGGCAGGAACCTAGCTGACCCTTCCAAAGGTGGGCCATGGCAGGGGCATGGCAGCCCTCTCTCCACCAACAGTTAGTGGAACAAAGCAGGACTGTGGCCAGACGGGGCCACCTTGTACTGGCACAGGCCTCAGAGAGGGCTCAGAGGGGTATGGCCCCAGCTCCAGCTAACTCAGCTCTGCACATGGCTTCCAGGAGCTCCCCAGACAGCTGGCTACAGGCACAGCAGGGTCAAGGATACTTAGGAGGTGGCAAGCACAGGACACAGATAGGCCAGGACCTTGGAGCTGTGGCATCCCATACTAGGAGGCCACACTGCCCACACCTGGTGGGGGATGATGAGCTCATGCAGGAGCGTGGCCATGGACACTCCCTTAGGAGTCATCTCCCTGTATGTCAGGGCCATGGTCTTCCAGGACCAGCTTACCCACCTCTTTTGCCGATAACGTTCTTCCAGCCAAAAGCACCCCCAACCTATTCCCAGTGACAGGGCTATCTCCCTCATACCCTCAGGACAGCCATGAAGGAAAGGGCTCCCAGGGCTAGAGGGAATCTCCCCCATGCCTGTGCCCATCCAGTCCCAGTCCCGCTCACCTTTAATGCCTTGTTTGGTTTGGGATTAGTCGTCATAACCTGGGCACAGTCACCAGGACAGAACTGCTTGGAAATCGTAACTAGAAAACAGAAGAGGCAAGCATGGTTAGGCCCTGGTGGGCTCAGACAGGGCAGATGCTTCTGGCTGCAGGGATGCTCTGGGGAACTCAGGCTCTGTTTGTGCTGCCTGGTCACAGTACCCTAAAAACAAGACGGGGCACCATCACATCCCAGCCCATCCTGAGGGGCTCCCTGGGGGCTCAGGCAGAGGCCTGTCATATCTCACATTCCAGCATCAGCCAACAGAGTGGCCAGGCCCTCCCTCATCCCAGGGGCTGGCGGCAGCCCTTGCTGCCCCCACCCAGGCTTGTGCCGGTGCTGCAGGGCAAATCTAGGTGCCAGCAACGTTGCTTTCTGTTCTGACTCCCTCCTGAACTAAAACGTCTACACCTGCGGGCATAAGGTGCTATGTCTTGAAGACCAAAGCATCCAGCAGCGAAACTACCCCCAAGACAGCCATACCCACTAGCACCCAAGGAGCACAGCTGCTCTACTGAGCAGCCTCCCAGCCTGGCTCCACAAGAGCAGCCCCTGTCCTTGCCAAGTCTCACCCCCAAAGATGGACCCAGACAGAGCCCCTGCCACCCCTCCCCAGACCCGCCCTCCCTGCAGGCCCAGGAAACGCCTACCACCACGAAGGGCACTGCAGCTGTGACATCACCGCTTCCACCTAAGCGGCCCCACAAGCCATGACCCTGTGGCCCAAAGGGCGGGCTGGGGCCTCCCAGTGGGCAGTGGGTTCAGAGGCTGTGGCCGGAGACTGGGGAGGTGGGGAGCCGCCGCCTCACCAAGCTAATCGACTGTCTGGCGGGAGTTGTCCCCGCCGCCCGCCAGCCAGCCCCCTCCACCCGCCCTTCTCATTTTCGCGTCTGCATTGTGTCACACATTCTAATCATTCATGAAAAACCCAGCCAAAGCATCCCAAGCATGATTCCCCTCTGATAGTTGCCATGGCGACCTTGGGAAGTAGCCAACCCCTGATGGTCGTCATGGAAACAGAGAAGCCCAAAAGCAATCATGACTTCAGGTCAGGCAAGACATCACGAGGTTGTCAGACGGTAAACAAACTCATTCATACCCCAACAGCTGGGGAAGGGGCAGAAGGGGCCAAGCAGGGGCCAGAGGAGGACAGGGAGGACACCAATAGCCCACAGGATCGTGGTGTACACCAGCCTCCCTCCCCCCCACATTCCAGTGCCAGACAAGATGCACTGAGCAGAAGGAACATCAGAGACAAGTGAAGGAGAGGGGTCCTTGGGTGCCTGAGGACAGAACAGGGTGGACCGCCATTGGATGTCATTGGAAAGAGTGGTGATCTCATCCTCCCTGCATATCTGGGAAAAGCGAGTCTCTGGCCTGAATCCTTCTACCTTTCCCTGTGCCCCATCTTCACAACCCACCCACCCTCCATAACCAGCAGGCTGCAAATTTGAGACAGGGTCTTAGCACCAATTGCAGACATCAGATCCCCAGCAACCCAGCCACTCTCAAGGGCGCTGACAATTGACAGAGCAAGACAGTAGCAGGGGCTAGGTCCAGGTGAGGGGCTCTGGACTCCTCTGCCAAGTAGGACCAAGCACTGACTCTTGTGCCCAAGATGGAATCAGCAGCAGTCAGGGGTGATCCTAACAGGGAGGTGGGATGCTGACAGTCACTTGACCCTCATCACTGCAGAAGGCCACCCCTTCCACCTTGAGGGACCTACGCAGCAAGGCGGCTGGAGTGCCATGAGAAACTTCCCATGTCCAGAGGGGGAGGGGCTGCCGAGGCATCTCTTCCAGCTCACACTCCACAGCGTCAGCGCACAGGGCCTGGAGCGGCCAGCGACATAGCTATGCGGTGAGTCACCAGCTGTTTACAGAGCTGGGAGCTCACATTCCCACACAGCACAGGCCCCTCCCACCCCTCTAAGAACCCACTCACTGGGGCCCACCGTGCCTCCTGCCTGCCATGGCAAAGCCAAGCAGGAAAGGAAGGTCCCAGGGAAGGGGCTCTCTGGCCAGACTCCCAGTGACATGCTGAGTTCCACTGGGCACCAAGGGGCAAAGTTCAGGGTGGTGATCTCTCACTGGCACGCTGTACCAGGACACACTGGGTGGAGGCTCAGCTCCCTGGGTGACCTCGGTGGCGAGATCACCCACTTTGCTTGGCTTCTGAGGACCAAGGAGCACTGAGTGCAGAGCAGCCCATGGGGTCCCTGCTGGGTCTGGTCTCAGAGTTTGAAAGGTGATAACTCGTCCTTCAGTTCTTGGACCCCAGTTTGAAAGGTGATTTGAACTCATGTGGCTGAGAGCGGATGTGCACAACTGTCGAGGTGACAGTCGCATCATCCTGAGATGCCTTACTCAGCATGTGACAATGCTGGGGATGACAGAACTGAACCCTCTTCTCTCTGTGGGTCTTTAATTCCTCTTCTAAAAGAGGAGGAGCTCAAAACCAAGGGCCTTAGGGTCCTGTCCAGCCCCCAAAAGTCCAGGCTGGGCTGAGAGGAGATGCTAGGAGAGAAACTCTGACCTGGGACTCCTGAACCACAAATGGAGCTCCCCTGTCAAGTGTACCTTCACTGAAGGGTCCCTCTGAGGAACCCTTAGTCACTGCTAGGTCTGGCGGAGGGGGCTCCAAGCAGGAGATGCTGTTCCACAGGCCTGTGTTCACAGACATACCCCTATTGCCTTGGGCAGATCAGGACTCTGCTACAGGAACCTGCCATATCGGGGAAGCCTTGACCAACCTTAGGGACAACTCAGCCACTGTCCCACCTGGCCAGTGCCTCAGCAGATGTCCCATGTGAAAGATGAGACAGCTAGTACGACCCTGGACAAGTTGAGGCCCAGACTGGCTGCAAGTCTCAGGGACCTGCCCTTGGGTCAGGTGCCTGGAGCAAGGGCAGGTGCGGCTCTTCTGTGAACTCGGCACATGGGTGTGGGTAAGAACAGTGCCCTGCTGACCTCTGCCCAAAACACAGAATAAACCCATGCAGTACTGATCCAAAGCCCTTCGAAACATCAAAGGCAAGAAGAATGACAGCTTTCTTTAGGAAAGAGGTTCAGAGGGGAGCTTTGTCTATGTGACAAGGAGTTTGAAAACAACTGATCTAAAATAAACGGCTGCTCTAAGAGTGGCTTTGTAAAGCATTAGACTCAGAAAGCCCCAACAGCCACCAGAACCCTCATAGAGAGAACTCCTTTTGGAGACTGGGGTTAGAGGCTGCAGTCTTTTTTTTTTTTTTTTCCTAAGAGAGATTTTTGCTATAGGGCATGTGCACTGGCCAGAGAGACAGAGAGGCAGAAAGTGAGAAGTCAACCTCCAGGGTGGATGGCCACGCCACAATCCCTTATTCTCCACTCTCTTTTCAGGATTTCAGGCATAAACGCACATGTGCCTGGAGTGAGTGTGAAGCCGCTAGGTCTGGGACTCAAACCGTGTTCGGCCATGAGGGGGTGGAGCTATGTAACCATTACGTTATCTGCTGGTCCCAAGGCTGCAGTTTTAGGAAGTCATGCCAGGCAGGACTGCTCTGGAGACGCCACTCCCCCTTCTACCATGGGCACTACTACATCAGCAGTGGGTTGGCACCTTCGGCAGCTTCCCATGAGGACCCACTGGACGCTCTGTCTGACGTCCAGCAACTGAAAGACCAGCAACGCTGTGCAGAGAGCACCGACATCCCTGTCAGCTTTCCTAAATTTTAGCCAAGTGACCAGAGAAGTTGAGAGACTGAGGCCAAGGCTGGGAACAGCAGGCCTGAATTCTGGCCGCACATGCCCATTCACTGATCTAAGGAACAGTAACAGCGCTAACCTTCCCATCCCTGGAGATGTGGTTAGTACCTGTTAGGTGACTTTTTCTAGTTGAAAAGGTGGAAAACTTCATCTCCACATACAGCTAAACAAGGTTCAACAGGAAAAGTGGTTTCTTCTTAGAGAAAACAGACCAGCAGCCTCAGTGGGAATCTAGTCTGGCGACTGCAGGTTCAAATAAATCAGGGAGCTGCACCCTCCTCCTCCAGGATGGAGACCGAAGGGCAGGGCCCTGTTAAGGGCAGGACTGTTTCGTGCTGCCCTGGAGGCACGCTGCAGGGATCAAAACCTGTGTTGGGAGAACAGGGCAGGTATCCCAGGCACCAGTATCCAGCCAGGTATTCCTGGCTTGGCAGCCCAGAAACTGTCCTTTCAGGGACCAGCAGTTAGCGTAATGGCTATGTCGCTGGACTCCCATGTAGTTGACCACAGTTCAAGTCCTGGACCCAGTGGCTTAAAACTCATGCCGGGCACATCTGTGCGTGTGCCCAAGATCCTGAGAGGAGAATGGAGGAGAAGGGATTATGGCATGGCCATCCCCCCCGGGGGGTGATTTCTTGCTTCTGTCTCTCTGTCTGTCTCTGTCTGGAGAGCGCACACGCTCTATAGCAAAAACCTCTCCAGAAAAAGAGAAAAGAAACTGCCCTTTCAGAAAATAAGTGAGCTGGAGGCAGTGGATCTCAGATCTCTGCCATCTTTTTGCTTTTCAACTCTCAGCAAATATGCACTGGTCACTCACTGCTCCGGTTGCGCTCATTAGAGGGATTTACAGCCTCGGACACTCCAGCAGCGCCTCATCTCTCAATTTGCTGGCATGTGGTGAGAAGGAGCAGGAAGGACATTTCCTAAAGAAAGATGGCTGACCAGACCAATGACCCCACCCAAACAGTCCTGGGGATAGCCTGTCTACAAGAAAAGGAGATTGCGCAGTTTCAAAACGTTCTAATTCTTACTTAGACCGTGACTGACCTAGACAGCCTACCTCATTACTGCCTGTCTCTGATGCCTAGCACAGTGGGCTTCCAGTGAGACACTTGGTCTGCACGCATAAGCCTGGTAACAGCGAGGCCAACCCCACATCCATCCTGGCTCCCTTCAGCCTCCCCAGAAACCTGATAAACACGGGAGTAGAGTGCCCCTTTCCATTACTATTCTCCACAGGTCTCAGATGATGTCAGATATGGAAAAAGGGGAGAGGGCAGGAGGAAGGGAAGGAAGGGAAGACAGAAGTTCTGTCCAAGAGCAGGTTACAGAACCCTGCAAGGCAGTACTGCCTGTGCCCCTGGGTCACTCACCAGGATGGACATAGCCACAAAACCAGAAGCCACCAAGGATGCTCAGAAGCTGGGAGCCTTTTTTAAGTGACCCAAAGCTGAATGCTCCTTCAGATGGGCACAAAGGCAGGTGGGACCGACAGCACCAACAACCAGTAAGCACTTGTCAAATAAATACCTTGACTAATTGTGACCCCAGCTGGTCCCGCAGAGGAGCAAATAATGACCTTCTTACTGAAGGCAAGGTCCTAGACCAGGAAGGCTCAGCACAGCCCCTCCCACCCCTGGACATGGCCCCCCCTTGACATGTAGGATGCATCCCATAGTACCCCACTCCACACCCCCCAGCCTGGCTGCACCAGCCTGCAGCCTGGCCCTGGCTGACCGCCCTCCGGCAAGCCACGACTGTCTGCTCAGCTTGGAGGACGTCTGGTCACCTTGCATTTGCAGTCCAAGGAAGCTGTGTCATCCCGGCTACATCCAGAGGTGACTCAGGCAGTTGCTGCGGCTGACAGCAGGCTGCACACACCATCTCCAGTAGCCCCCACCCTTCCTCCCTGCACCCTACTCCTCCCATTCACTGATTCCTGGAGTGGGCCCTCTGCCTCCTGATCCCTTCAGAGTTCTGTTCTCTAGCTGTCGTAGGCTTCAACCAGCTCCCAACTTCCACATCCAGCCAGGGATGTCCCCTGGAAAAACCCGGTAACCCAGACATGCCTGTCCTCCCCCCACCTGTCCCTCCTTCTCTTTACACTGCTGACCCAGACTTGATGCTCTTGGCCCCTAAGTGTCTTTTGCCCATCCCCGCAGCACCCGCCCCAGTTTGGAATCCCCAGCTCCTCCTGTCTGGACCACAACTTGGGCTGAATGGAAGTCCATGACTCTGATCTTGGTGCCTCCCATGCTGTCCCTGCAGGCAGGCAGCCTTGGGATCTCTCCTGAGCTCCCTACTCCCCAGCTTCCTGTTATCATTTCAGGCCGCCACTCTAACTTTTGACAGTCCCTGTCTGTACTAGGCACATGGTCCCACCCCTCCTCCCACCCACTTCTTCCAGAAAGCCCTCTCTGCAGCCCTCCTATTGGCAGGAACACACCTCCACCCAGACCTGGCCGCGAATCTTTCCCTTGACAGGTGGCCTTCTCACTGTAGGGTGAGCTCTAGGCATCAGGGACCCCTTGTTACCTGGCTCCCCCAGCTCTCCACAGGATGCATGGCCTTGAGAATATCAGGCCCCACCCTACCCAACACCAGAGGGCAGGGGGCTTGGGCAGGGAAAGGGGAGGCTGGGAGTGGAGCCTCTGCCCTGATGCCCCTCTGCTGGCCCTCCCCAGGACACCCTAACAAGCAGCACTTGCACTGAGAAGCAAGCAGGCATTGGACCAGACCGGACTCTCAGCCACCAACCCTGCGACCTCAGGCCAAGCAAGCGAACACTTCAGGCTACGGTTTCCTTGCCTGAAATGGGTGGTCTCGGGGGTTGTAACTGCTCAGGTTCATTTCTACCCGCTCTAAAATCCTATGATTTTAAGGTGACACTTTCAATTTCCTGAATCTATAAGAAAGAGGAAACATGACGAGTCTGTGACTTATAAAAAGCAAAAGTAAATACCGAAGCATCGCATCTCCCATTAGCAGAGAACAGGGAGGGTGGGGAGAGAGAGAGGGTGAGTCACTGTTTACTGCTCTGAAGAGCAGCCACACACAGAATTCTCCCAGCTGGCCGGATTTCCATTTCCCGTGTGGACTGGACCCGAAATCCAGAAAGTCCACTCTAGAAAACTTTAGACTCGGAAACAGCCAGGACAGAAACAGGCATGACTTCTTCTGGGTCTAGATGGCAAAAAGCTTTGCCTAAGACTGTAAACAAATGCTCTGGCGATCACCATGCCCCAAGAGTGAAAGCGTGCACATCAGTGGACACAGAATGGTCCAGAAAACGGTCTTAATCAACAGTAATCTCACGGTACTCGAGAAAGGGCTGGAACACAGGGAGCCCCTACCCTGAAAGTGAACTTCCAAGTACCTTCTGCCAACCCCCATTTTTAAAAACCACCTGGAAAGTAAGCAACACTGAACTTGGAACTGGCCCCTGAAAGCTCAGGCTAGGTTCAAGTACAAAAGGCAAATAAGGTCCAGAAGAAAAGCCTGGTTTGTTTTTTGCTTTAATAAATAAAATTATTTTGGAATAATTAGAGATTCAGTTTTAAGTTCTAAAAGCAGATTCCCCCTACCAAGGTCAAACTCAGATATTCCTACTGGGTTACCTACAGAGGGAAGAGGTTCTCATCAATAATGCTGACTGCCCGCAGAGCAGCAGGGTATAGGAGTATGTTGAACACCCACACAGCCCAAGCTTCCACACCCCATCCACCCACCTTTAACACCTTTTATTTCAAAAAAGAAAAAAAATATATATATATACATGTATATATGTATATATGTGTGTGTGTATATATATATGTATATATATATATAGCCAATTGCTATAAGTATGTGTGCTGGCCAGAGAGAGACAGAAAGTGAGAGAGCACCACCCCCAGGGGAGATGGCCAGGTCACAGTCCCTTTTCCATTCTCCTGGGATTTTGGACACACACGTACACATGCCTGGGGTATTTTTTCAGGCTGTAGAGTCAGGGACTTTTAACTGTTCAGACAGCCATGTAGAATCCAGCCACCTTACAGACAGACAGAGACAGAGTGGGAAAGTGAGAAATCATCCCCCAAGGGGGATGACCAAGTTGCAATCCCCTCTCTTCCATTCTCTTCTCAGGACTTTGGGCACACCCACACACACATTGGGTACACGCACATGCACACACATGTGCCCGGTGTGATTTTCAAGCACCACGTCCAGAACTCTAATTACACAGCTGGCCTTGTGGGATCCAGAGCCTTAACTTTCACACCACCTGCTGCCCCACTAACATCCTTTCTCAAAGCTCCGTGTCTCTGGGGCCAGATGATGAAGCAGTGGTAAAACACAATGCTCTCAGATGAAGCTGACTCATGAGAAAAGGTCCCAGGTTCAAGTCTGTAGACCTTCCTAAGTATGCCAGGAATGCATGTACCTGAACTGAGGCTGGCTGAAGCTGGAAATGGATTGTATCATCAAGACACCGTAGGGGGTATGCTATATGTCTCTCTTGATCGCTCATGGAAGAAATAAATAAGTAAAGAAAAAAGCTCTACATTCCTGAAAACGGGCTTGGAGAAAACCAGCTCCGGAGGCATCACAGCACAGACGAGACAAAGCATATGCCTATGCTTTATCAAGATGCCCTTTACAATGTTGCTGTTGCAGCAAAAACTCATCAATGCCAATAAAGGGGGTCCTAAATCCCATTCTGGGAAATCAAAGGGAAAGAAAGTCTGTATCAAAGCAAGATCACACAGGTTTCTATCATGCTACTTCCTGCAGAGGGTTAGTGAGCCTCAGGAGATTCTTGAGGCCAGACTGACAAGAAAAGGGTGACTGCCTATTAGTGAATAAATTGTTAGGATGTTCAATAACTGCTCTGGCTACAAGAGCTGCAGGAAGGTAAGCAACAGCATAATCATTAACACAAGTTACAGAGAGCCCAGCAGCTGCCAGCCACCCAAATACGAATTGCTCCCTGAACACAGCAAGTTCTGCATTACTGAAGACTCAACACATGGAGTAAGAGTGAAAATACTATGGAGGCAGAGGGCAAGACTAAGGCAGAACCAAATCAACAACCAAGGTTCAGGAGGGGTCATGATTTTCAGATTCATTGCTGATTTCTTGTCCCACCTCCCAGGCCCTGGAGAAGGGGGTGCAGAAGCAGGTAGGCTAACACATTACCTACCCTGAACATGACATGAAGCACAGAAGGCAAATGTATCTACAGTTAGAAGAGGTCTTGGCCCCTGACTACGCCATGGGGAAAGTGTGCAAGGTAACACATTTGCCAAGACTATCACCTGCTGCCCACCCCACCCACAGCTTCCACATTAAGGCCTTCCTTCCGGTGCCCCAGGCAGGTCACCTGATTCGAAAGTGACATCAGGCCCCCAACGGCCTTTCCCTCACTTCTGGGGAGGACTGGGTTAACCCCTACCAGTTCCCCCAGGGCAGCATGGACCCTGCCATTGAGCGCATGCTGTTCAGGGGTAGGAAGTGGTGCGGAGCAGCCTCTGGGCTCCACAGGGCGGAAGCGGCAAGGTAAACAAACGTGTGCCACGAGTGGGGCGCCGACCACGCGCTACCCTGCACGTGGCGGCTTGCTACTGCCCCGCCTTTCCGCCCGCGCAGGTGTGGAGGGCCGAAGGGCAGAGGGTCGGAAGGAAAGGCTTGGGCGTCCACAGCTCCGGGCTCTGGCCTCGGGCGGCACGTGCAGCGGAGGCGCTGCAGGCCAAGAGAACCAAGGCCCAAGTCTCGACGTCGCAACAGGGGGAAATGAGCCCGGCCGTCGGGACGGACCCACCTTAACAGGTGCGTGGGCCCCGTCTCGCGGGGTGAGAGTCTGTGGCCAGCCTACACTCCCCCACTAGGTGAATGGGACCCGGGCAGCCGTGACTCAGCGCCAGGCGGGCCCCGCGCCCACCTTGTTCACCGCCCCAGGCCGGCAGCTTCTTACCTGGCGTCGCGCGGGGGGCGCGAACGCGCGCAGCGGCTCCTCGCGGGCACGCGCTCTCCTCGCGCTCACTTTCGTGCTCCCGCTCACCCTCCGGCTCCGCCTCGCGCTCAGGCTCCGACTTCTCGAAGAACAACAAGTCCCCCCCCGCAGCCCGCCACCAGCCGCCAGCGCGCCCGCCCGGCTCCCCAGCATCTGACACCGCTTCCGGGATCACGCGTCGGTGCGCGTCACGCCAGCCGGCCCCGCCCCCTCCTGCCCCGCCCCTCGCCGGCCCCGCCCTTGTCTCCGCGCGCCACCGCCACGCCCCCCTCAGACCCCGCCCCCAGCCCCGTCCCTGCTGCTGGGACCCTTCTCAGACAAGGCGCCGCCACGCCTCCCTACATGTCCCGCCCCGGCCCTAACTGGGTCCGCCCCTCCACCGCCGCCGCGCCCCCTCGGCCTCACCGCCTCTGAGAGCCCGGTTGACCCGCCCCCATCCGGCCCTACTGTGGAGTCGCCACGCCCTCTCCCCTGCACTGCTGCGGGACACCTCACCTGTGTCGAGAGCCGGCGGTCCACCGCGTCTACCTTTGTTGGGTGACAGGAGGATCTGCATGGTGGGCCCGTCTCTCTGAGCAGTGACGAAGCTGGAGGATTACAGACCGACGCGAGGGACCTGGCGTCTCTGCACCCCACGTCCTGCAAATAACACATTAGTCTAGTCATCGCACCCTCATCGGGTGTTCGGAGTCCACTGAGTCGCTCTGGGGGCTCCCAGCGTGGAGCTCCGCTCTCTAAAGGATTCTCAGGGGATTCGCAGACTATGCTTTTCGGTGTTCGTGTGTGGGAAATTATAACCAGGCCACAGGTGGTGCGGTTCTACCTTGAGGCGGAAATGGGCTGGGGCGCAGGGAATGGGTCCAGGTCACACCACTGAGTCTTCAGGGCCAGAGGGTTCCTGGTATCGACAAACATTCCGCACTTGTCTTTTAATTTCTTACTTTTGAACAGGAATGGGTAAAGAAAATTATTTCTCCCGTATATGAAAGACAACAGTGGTAAAAATGGTGGCAAATGGCTGTTGATGGACAGCCTTGATATGTGTGTGGTGGGGGGACGGTGCTCGCTCCACACCACCTAAAGTCCCAGCTCATGGATGCTATGGGGACGAACAGACCAGCAAAGGCAGGACTGAAATGGGATCAGGGCACACCAGCCCAAGGAATAGTCCTCAGATGGGGGCCAGGCCTTGGGGGGCCACTTTCTCTCTCTGTCACTAGAGAGGCAGAGCTGGAGAGGCGACCTTCCCACTGTCACCTGGATAAGAGGACAAGCCCCTGGCTGCATTTCTAGGTCCCTCTCTCAGAACTAATGTGCTGCCTTAATGCATTAGTAAGTTCTAAATAAAGAGGAGACTTGCTCAGGCTCTGAGAGCAAAGGGTAGGTAGCCACTGCCCACACAGCTGTAGTAGGTGCTGCCTCTGCCCAGAGGGTCCCTGAAGTTTTCCTAGGGCTCAGGCACTTATAAGGCCTATTCTGGGAAACGGAATAAGTGCAAAAAAGGCCTATGGCTCTCCTGTGTATAGTCAGCATCATGGTATGGCTCAGTATTTAGGAAGTGGCCCTAACGGCCTCTTGCTAAGAAGAACATGGGCTCCCAAAAGCCTTTTCTACTCTGACTGGCTGGGACACCCTTTCTCACTAGGGCATGCTTGGCCCTCTGGGACAACCAGTCACACTGATGCTTGTACACTCCAGAACAGCTGCCAGCAGCAGTAGCGACAAGGATCCCATGTCACCAGGATGTTTTCAGTGCTCTCTCCCCTTGGGGTTTGCAAGGTGTTTCCCCTTGTCCTTGCCAACCCCAACTGCCCTCAAATGTAGAGCTAGAACTATCTTTTTGCCCCTCTCTGCAGGACTCTGTCTCAAGGTTCAGATATTATTTCATTTTTCATAGTGTCACTTTGCTAACTTGACTGAAATCTTTTCATACCAAGTTTCCATTACACAACACCATCTTATTCTTATTAGCTCCTTGAAAGGAGGAAATTGAGAGAATGGGATTAGACAGACATAAGGATGCAGGTTACACTTGGGCATGACCTTTTGTGGGGAGGGGGAGTCTCTTCATTTCACTGGAGTCTTGTTTTTTCCAACTTTAAAACGGGCTTAATGGGACCAGGATATGGTGCAATGGTTACGTTGCTGGACTCCCGTGTAGTCAACTGCGGTTTGAGTGCCAGACCCAGTGGCTTGAAACACACTTTGGGCGTGAGTGCATGCATATCCGAAATCCCAAAAGGAGAATGGAGGAAAGGGGATTGCTGCGTGGCCATCCCACCCCCCCCCCCCGGGAGGGGGTGTGATTTCTTGTTTTCTGTCTCTCTGACTCTGTCTCTCTGGTGAGCACACACACCCTATAGCAAAAATCTCTCTAAAAAAATAATAAATTGGGGGACCAGCAGTTAGCATAATAGCTATGTCGCTGGACTCCCACGTAGTCGACCGCAGTTCGCGTCCCGGACCCGGTGGCTTAAAACTCACACCAGGCGCGTGTGCGTGCGTGCCCAAGATCTTGAGAGGAGAATGAAGGAGAAGGGATTGCGGCGTGGCCATCCCCCCTGGGGGGTGATTTCTTGCTTTCTGTCTCTCTATCTCTCTCTGTCTGTCTGGCAAGCGCACACGCCGTATAGCAAAAACCTCTCCAAAAAAAAAAAAAATGCGCTTAATACTGTTTGGTAAATGAGTTTTTAAAGTAAATTATGTTGGAATAACTTAACTATTTAGAAAAAGATAAAGTTGGGCCCACAATTTATTCACACCATATACCAGCATACTTAAAAAAAAAAAAATAGGTTTTTGCCACAGAGAGAGACAGTAAGCAGGAAAGTAAGAAATCATCCCCCTGCAGGGGGGGGGGGGGGGAGATGCAATCCCTTCTCCATTCTCCTCCTGGGATTTCAGGCACACAAGCACACATGCCCAGCATGATTTTCTTTCTTGGTTTGCTTCTCTTTTCCTCCCTTCCTTCATTTGTTTATTCCTTCCTTTCTTTCTTGAGAGATTTTTGCTATAGGGCACATGCACTCACAGGAGAGACTAAAAGAAAGTAAGAAATCACCCCCACACACACCCCAGGGGCAGGGAATGGCCATGCCGCAATCCCTTCTCCTCCATTCTCCTTTGAGGATTTTGGGCACGCATTCACATGCACCAGTGTGATTTTCAAGCTGCCAGGTCCAGGACAGAAACTCAAGTCACCCATGTGGGAGTCCAGTGCCTTAACCACTATACCACCTGCTGGCCCCACTAGTGTACATTTTAAATGAGTCAATAATTGAAAGTTTTAAAGAATGGGCCCCAAGGCATGATGGTTAAGGGAAACAGATCCCACACAGATAACCACACATTTCAAATCCTGGTCCTGGCGGCTTGACAAACATGGCAGACATTTGTGCGTACGTGTCCCAAATCCTGACAAGATGGAAAAGTAAAGAAGGGATTGCAGCGTGACCATGACCCATTGAACAATGCTTTCTTCCTCTTTGTCTCTCTCTCTCTCTGTCTCTGGTGAGTGCGCATACTCTCTGGCAATTGGGAAAAAAAAAAGAAGACCTACGGAAAAAAGGGAGCAAAGAATATGAATAGAGAGAAAATATAACACACATACAAAAAGATATTTATAAAAAAAGAAATGCACATGTGAATGACATTGCAATTTTGGTTTTCATGTACCAGAATCCGAAAATTGGGCCAGCAGATGGGGTGGAGGTTAAGGCGGCTGGATCCCACATGGCCGCCTTCATGGTTCTGAGTCACTGACTCGGCAGCTTGAAAAATATGCTGGCTGTATGTGTGTGCATCCAAAGAGGAAGATGAAGGAGAAGGGATTGTGGTGTGGCCATCTCCCCTCAGGGATTTTCCCTCTCTCTTTCTGTCTCTGATGAATACATGCACCCTATAGCCAAAAAAAAAAAAAAAAAAAAGACAAAAATCAGCAAACAAGCCTTCCCAAGCATTCTGTGGGAACACAGCAGTGGCACGCCGCAGCGGGGAATCTAGCAACATTCTCTGTATGCCCTTGGCCCTTACCTGTGAAACAGGGGTGTATAAGGGTCATCCCTGTGACATCAACAGCAATTGTAACAGATTTGAAAAGACCCAATGGTTGGTTAAGGGTCTAGCTAAGTAGACTGGCACTCCCACACAGCAGAGTACTAGGCATTCATGAAAAAGAGCAGCTCTCTGGACACTGACCCGAGAGGTCTTCCAGAGCTATCATTAATGAAAAAGCAAGATACAAAACTAGGTGTGTAACACTCTGCCTTTTGTGTAAGAGAGGGAGGGAGGGAGCATCCATTCATGTTTGTACCACACAGGGTAGATTGGAAGGACAAGCAAGAATCTGATAGAAAGGGCTGTCCTTGGTCGTAGGTGAATGGGGAGAAGATGGAAATGAGACTTCTCTGAGTAAATCTTTTTATCCTTTTAACTGTCAGATTGTGTAAATGTCTTACCTATTCAAAACAATAAAATTAAATTAAAAAATAAAATAGAGGCAACAATGCCTACCTCATAGAATTGTCATGAGGGTTCAGTTTCTTTCTTTCTTTCTTTTTTTTTTTTTTTTTTGAGAGGTTTTTGCTATAGTGCGCATGCGCTCGCCAGAAAGACAGAGGGAGACAGAGACAGAAAGTGAGAAATCACTCCCCAGGGGGGCTGGCCACACTGCAATCCCTTCTCCCTCACTCTCCTCTCGGGATCTTTAGCACACACACACAAGCTCCCGGTGTGAGTTTAAACCACCAGGTCCGGGACTTGAACTGCGGTCGACTACATGGGAGTTCAGCCACATAGCCATTACGCTAACTGCTGATCCCGAGGGTTCAGTTTCTAAGTGATCACGAAGACTTGTACAGTGCCTGGTACCTGGTTAGCCTTCATAAACGATCCTTTATATCATGGGTTTATGGCAGGGGTAGGCTGGTTATGTTCAGACAAGCTGTCCTTCTTTGTCTCTAAAGAGTCATGGAACTCTCAGGGCCCTAGGATGGAAATATGGCAGGACTTCCCCCTTCACCCATGTGTCCTTGGCTCGTTCTTGGGGAATGGAGTAATCCAATTGCCCCAGGAGCCTAGGGCATTCCTGGAGCCAGAATGTCCCTTCCTTCTTCCAGAGAGTTGGATGTGGGGAGGGTGATGGGGGTTGACTCAGGTGACCTTGGCTGAGGTTGGGAGAAGAGAGAAACATGCTCTTGGCCACCAAGACCAACTAACCTGCAAGAAGGACACAAGCAGAGGTGTGGGATAGTTCTAGCCCTGAGAAGGAGGGTATTCCCCAAGTTGTTCTACCCCTTAGGATCTCCATAACACTCCCCAGGAACTTGGGGCCTCAGGAAAGATGGGGGCCTTGAACCTTAGACTAGCCAGACTTGGGGACATCTTGTTGCAACTCTTCCGTAGGCAGTTGAGCATGGCTCACTAGGAGCTGGAGGGGGCCCAGTATTTGCACCCCATGTCTTGTAAAGGGGCAGCCATGCAGGTGGATGTTTGCTGACCACAGAATACATAACTCATGCCTCACAGCCCTGTGAGTGTTCAGCTATGTCCTTCCCCCATCCAGTGTGTTCGCAGGACATGCCAGGGGCCAGTGCTGCCCAGCTCACCTTGAGGAGGAGAAGATGAGCTGCGGAAACTCGCTGTCCAGGGATAGGGTCATACCTCACCTCCAGTGTCTACCTTCTCAGTGCCATCCTGGTGGAAAGTTTTACCTAAGTCATGGCCCTTCCCAGGACTCTGGGTGTCCAGCCTGGTTCCTGCCCTGCAGGCTGGCTACTCCTGCCCGGAAGTGGTGATTAGATGGAATTGTTAGACAGTGACTGGGGAACCTCTGTTCCCACTCTGTTTTGTCCCCACTGGCTTCCAGGGCAAGGGAGGCAGCCAGTTTCAGCTTGGGAAGGAGTGGTTGTAAAAATACTTTGTAGAAGAGAGGAAAGAGGCATTTCAAATCTGGGAGGGAAAAAAAAAGGCCCTTGAAAGGGAAGAGGCAGAATTTGGCTTCCAGGGCCAGCAGGTGCCATAGTGGTTAAGGCACTGGACTACTACATGGTTGACAGCAGTTCGAGTGCCAGACCTGACAGATTGAAACTCATGGTAGGCACATGTGCGTGTGTGCCCAAAATCCTGAAAGGAGGATGGAGAAAGGATTGTGGCATGGCCATCTCCTGCTGGGTGATGATTTCTCACTTTCTGTCTTTCTGTCTGGTGAACACATGTGCCCTATAGCAAAAATCTGTCCTAAAAAAAAATGGCTTCCAAACGCTCCTCTGTTATTGACCACCTGGGTGGCCTTGGGTGAGTTGGCCACTACCTCTGAGCCTGTTTGTCATCTCTAAAATGGAAATAGGATCAGTACCTCAGTTCAAGAGAGCCAGATCCTGGGAACCGGCAGTTAGCATAATGGCTATATCACTGGACTCCCACGTAGTCGACCGCGGTTCGCGTCCTGGACCCGGTGGCTTAAAACCCACGCCGGGCATGTGTGCGTGCATGCCCAAGATCCCGAGAGGAGAATGGAGGAGAAGGGATTGCAGCGTGACCATCCCTCCTGGGTGGTGATTTCTCGCTTTCTGTCTTTCTGTCTCTCTGTCTCTCTCTGTCTGTCTGGCGAGCACACGCACCCTATAGCGAAAACCTCTCCAAAAAAAAAAAAAAAAAAGAGAGAGAGAGCCAGATCCTACATGGCTGACCATGATGTGAATTCTGGCCCTGGTGACTTGAAAAGCTTGTCAAGCATGTGTGTATGTATGTCCCAAATCCTGATGGGATGGACAAATAGAGGAGAAAGGTCTGTGGTAAGACCATGCCCCACTAGGGCATGCTTTCTCTCTCTGTCTCTGTCTCTGTCTCTGTCTATCTGAGAAGTGCATGTTCCCTCTGGCAATAAAAGCAAGAATAGAATTAAAATGGAAATAGTAGAGATTTGATCATTAAAGAGAGAGAAGTTTCTTTATAAACTACAAAGTATTCTCAAATGAAAAGTCTGCCATTATTATTGTTGCTAATATATATATATATATATATATATATATATATATATATATATATATTCATATTCATTATTATGTAATAAAAGTTGATTTTCATTCACAATTTGAGAACAACTGGGTCAAGATTCCTGAAGAAAATAGTTTCTTCCCCTCACCACTCACCCCGGCCCAGGGTACATTCATTGGGGCCACAGTTATCCTAATTTACAAAGTGTCTTCCCAGGTGAGGCTCCTGTCACTTTCCACTGATCACAGGAGCAGGTGTTCCAAATCCGCTCACTAGGTAGGACCTGTCGGAGCCGGCAGCCCACCACTCCAACCTGGTAGCTATATTTTGCCGGTTACACGGGCACATTGGAAGATTTGTTCCCATTTTTCAGGTTGGACATCCAAAACCCTGAAATGACAGAATCACTTGCTGAAGGCCACCAGTGATTCAGTGGTGGAGCTCAGAGTGCTCAGATTCCTCTCTTGAAGGGCCTGTAGCCAAACCCTATGAATTACAAAGGAGGTCATGTCCCTGCACCTGGACCATCAAAAGGTGCCTCTGGGGAATGGTGGCTGTGAGCTCTGTCCCCACCATCACCCCAGGAGACATGCCATTGATGCTGCAAAGGGTTAAGGAACTCAGAGATTCTCTGGGGCAGTGGTTCTCATCTAGGGGTGATTTGGGCCCCTGGGGGATATTTGGCAATACCGGAGACATTCTTGCATCCTTGGTTGTCACAACTGGGTTGATGTGTGTGACAAATATCCCTCCCTGACCAAACTCAGGCTCCTCTGAGCTTTTCAACTAGCCCTGACCTCGGGATGTCTGTGTTCACCTTTGTATTGTCCAATTTTAGCAAGAATCCTACTGACTCAGTTTAGTCAGACGCCTCCACCCTCAATATCTGATTAGGGTCCTCATCCCACACTGCTATGGGCTGAATGTTGGTGTTCCTCCAAAACCAATGTGTTGAAATGGAATGTGCAATGTGGGTAAGTGGTGCAATCTTTGAGAGGTGATTATATCACGAGGATTCTGCCCCTGTAGGTGGACGAGGCCCCTTATTGGAAGTCTTGACAGCTGGCTGTGCGGTGATGAGGACGACTGGATGCCACATGGCCAGCCACATGGTTGCAGTCCCCAACCCAGCAACTTGAAAGACATGCCAGGTGCATGTGTGTGCCCAAAACCCCAAAAGAAGGGAGAGAAGGATGAAATGGGATTACAACATGACTATACTCCATGGGGGGGGGGTGCTTTCTCACTTTCTCCCCACTTTCTCCATTGAGCACATACCTCTGACAAATCAAAGAAAGAAATTTTAAAAAGAGTCTCAAGAGAGCTCTTTCCCCCTTTTGCCATGTCAGAACAAAATAAGAAGCCACCTCTATGACAAATGGGGCCTCACCAGGCAACAGATTTGCTGGTACCTTGGTCTTGAACTTCCCAGCCTCCAAAACTGTGAGCAATAAATTTCTGTTGTTTATGAATTACCCAGTTTAAGATATTTTGTTGTAGCAGCCCAAATGAATGTAGACTAGACACTTACCATCCCCAGGTAGTATCTGGTCACCCTGTCCTGTCTTCAGCAAGAATGCTATTAGGTGGGTTTAGCCAGAATCTCCTTATTCTGCAGGTTTCCTCTAGTCACTGTCCTTCCACTGGCCCCCACCCCACTCCTCAACTAAGTTCTCTCTTGTCTGTACTGTGAGAGCGAGGGGTTTCTCTCTTACTACCAAATAATGTAGCCCCCTGTATCTCTATCATGATGGTCCTCCTTGAACAAAGTCTGCCTTACCATATTTTCTCTCTCACTTTCTTTTTTCTTTAGTTTTGCCAGAGGGTGTGCGCTCAACTCCCACCCCCTGGTGAATGGTCATACCACAATCTCTTCTCTTCCATTTCTCTCTCCTTTCAGGATTTTGGGCACGTGCGCACATGCACACACACACACACACACACACAGACACACACAAGCATGTCTTTCAAGCTGCTAGGTCCAGGGCTCAAACTGCATAGTCAGCCATGTGTGGTACAGCTGCCTTCACCAGCATGTTGTGGGCTGGCCCACCTTACCATCTTTAACAAGTATCATTGAAGGGTTATCTTTTTCTCCAAAAGGGGGATCAAGTCAGTAGAGGCCAGGAGTGCTGCTAAACATGCAGTGCACAGGCCAGCCCCCTCAGCAGAGAATCATCCAGTACAAAATGTGGATAAGACTGTGGTTGAGATAGCCTGCGCTAGGGGGAAGTGCAAGTCACGACATGACAGTCATCTTTTCCCTCATCCCCAAACAACATGGGCTAGGATATTCAGAGCTGCCAATGTGGAGTCCCTCAGTTACTAGGTTCGCTGTGTAGCTGCATCAGTTAGGCTCCTCTGAAAAAACTCAGCAAGGCAGTTTTGTGTCTTTGAGTTAAGGAGGCAGAGAACCAAGCTCATAGCCTATGTCTTCATGTGCAAGTGAGGTAAGTGAAAGACCCGCACACAAGTACTGGCTCTGGCCCTTGCCGACATTGTCCCAAACCGACACAACCCTGCGTCCTTCACCGGGTAGGTGTGGCTGTGACCAGTGTCTGTGGTCGACGGCACAGCTAGTGGCTGTGGACCAGGTCACCATCTCATCACTGTAGCATATTATATTTTCCAGAAATGGCTGTAGCACTAGTTCTTACCCCTCATGTTCTTTTTACCTCTGCCAGGGAAGGAGCAGAGAATTTTACATTTGTTAACGTGGCAGAGCTTTATGGCAGCCTTGGCCAACAGAGGACAATGAAAATGGTGCCATGTGACTTCCCAGGCTAGATCGTGACAGGCAATTGTTCCGTTTTTCCAAACATCAGGTGTAGTAATCAAAGTTCTTCAGAGAAACAAAACCAGTAGACTATAGAAAGCTACCATCCACTATTTAGGGAAAGATTTATTATGGAAATTGCTTACTTGATTCCAGAGGTGGAGAAGTCCCACGACCTGTGATCTGTTTCCACTCAGGAAAACATGGTGTCATTCAGCTTGAGTTTGAAGGCCTGAGAACTAGGGGAGGTATGTGGAGTGGGTGGCTGGGAATGCTCCCACATTGGGAAGGTGATCTTCTTTACTTAGTCCACTGATTCAAACGCTAATCTCTTCCAGAAACATCCTCATGGGTACACCCAGAAATAATGTTTTACCACCTCTCTGGGCACCCTTAATCCAGTCAAGTTGATACATTAAATTCACCAACACAGCAACCAGTTCTTCAACTCTGACACGAACTGGGTACCCAACAAGTTCATTCAATTTTGGCATTAACTGCCTAGAGTTCATCAGACCCCATAGGTCAAGGACTCAGCCCCACAGCACTCTCTTTACTTAAGGTGCCAACCACTAGTCAGGATCCCCAGACTATTCAGGGTATGGCCCCTAAGTAGCTTCAGAATGAGGACCGGCCACTTTTGTCTGGCTGATTATAAATTTGGGGCTTCCCATGACCTCCTCTCTTAGATTCAGTATTCACTATAATAAAACAACTCACAAATTCAGAGATTACGATTTTATTATAAGGGAATAGCCAAATGGAAAAGCCTCATAGGGCAAGGTAAGGGGTGTTGGCATACATGAGTGGCCATGCCTTCTCTGGCCACACCATCCTCCCTCTCAGCACATTGGTGTGTTCACCAATTCGAAAGCTCCCTGAGCCTTGTCATGCTGACCTTGTAGTGAAATCTTATCACATCTGCAAATAGGTTAAATCATTGGCCACTGGTGATTTTTTTTTTTTTTTGGAGAGGTTTTTATTATAGGGTGCCTGTGCTCGCCAGAAAGACAGAGAGAGACAGAGAGACAGAAAGCGAGAAATCATCCCCAGGGGGATGGCCATGCCACAATCCCTTCTCCTCCATTCTCCTCTCGGGATCTTGAGCACGCACGCACATGCGCCCAGTGTGAGTTTAAGCCACCGGGTCCGGGACTCGAACCAGGGTTGACTACATGGGAGTCCAGTGACATAGCCATTACACCAACTGCTGGTCCCCACCACTGGTGATTGAACCCTATTTCCAGACCCCTACTTTCTCTGGAGGTCAAGGGTGAGTGTGTGGGGTGGGACTGAAATTTCCCACTCACTAATCACGTGATGGGTTCCTCTGTCTTCTGGCCCCCATCCCAGAGCTTTCTAGGGCCCTACCCTGAGTCATCTCATTAGCATGAGGTGACAAGCGGCTTGTTATAATGAACAAAAGACACTATCACTCAGGAAATTCCCTGTGGCAAAAGCTCAGGACAAAGACCAAATACATATTTTTTTTATTATATTGTATTATACAGCAATAAAGCTTTCGTCCTGCTCTCTGTCTCTCCAACTTCTTGCTCTTGAAACCCAGTGCTATGCTATAAGAAAGCCCAACCCATGGGTAGACACTCCGGACATGGTTCTAGCCTGCAACTAGGATCAAACGCAAGGTGTGTGAGAGAAAAAGCCAAAGTCCCTATCTGTCTGCAGCTACATGATTGATACCCCCCCCCCAAAGCAAGAAGTGCCCAGCTCAGAACTATGAGGGGTCACAGCACATGATCACTGTAAATAAAGTAAGTTGTAAATAAGTCACACAATGACGAACACCAGCTTGCACACAATGTCAGAATACAGTAGCTCCTCCCCCACCTAGTTTCCCTCTCTGTGGTTTTAGTTACCTATGGTCAACTGTGGTGCAAAAATATTAATTGAGGGGCCAGCAGTGGTATGGTGGTTAAGGGTGCTGGACTCTCACATGGCTGACCATGGTTCGAGTCCTGAACCTGGTGGCTTGCTTTCTCACTTTTCTTGTCTCCCTCACTCTGTCCCTATCTGGTCAAATTAAAAGAAAAGAAAGAAAGAAAGGAAGAAAGAAAGAAAGAAAGAAAGAAAGAAAGATAAATAAAATAATTCTTTAAAAGTAATTCATTGAAGGGGCCAGGTGGCAGAGAGGTGCTGGATTTTCACATGGCTGACCACAATTCAAGTTTTGGACCCAGTGGTTTAAAACAGCAGACCTTTCATCGGAAACAATGCGAGCGAGGAGAGAATGGGAAAATATATTCAAAGTATTAAGGGAAAAGCAATTTCAACTGAGAATTCTGTACCCAGCAAGGTTATCGTTCATTTGGGAAGAAAAGACACGAACTTTCCCAGATAAACAAAACCTGAAAGAATTTACCAGCACCAGATCTCCAAGAAGTTCTTAAGGGAGTGCTATGTCAGTAAAATTAAATGCAGACACACAGAAATAAGAGTTCAAAAACTAAGAAAATGAACAATTTAATTGTAGGGACAAAGTCTGGAGTTGAGTATTATATCCCAGAGTTTAATCTGGAAGATCCTACCTTAACGGAAACAGAAGAAAGATTAAGTACATGAGTCTGAACTGATGAAACAGCATTCTGTGACTTGACTAAGATATTGCTGATTTTCTTCTAAGCTTTGTTGTCCGGTTTTAAGGATTTTTATCCTGTCTTGAGCTGTCAATAGATTCATGTACCTACTATTTGAACAAAATACCAACCTGTTCCTAGGCTTCAAATTTCAAGGAAATAACCTTACCAGTTCAAAACTGCCTTTCTTGAAACCACCAGCTGAACTTGCTATTGAAAGTAGTTAGATTACTTATGATATGGTGTGGTCAACAAAATGTTGGGGGGAAAAGGAATTGAAGACAGCTGTAGACAGCAGAAATAGTATAACAAGAGAGTGGAATAGGGCAGAGAGTCAGACATGGGGTAAAAAACATATATATATGAAAGTAGTAATGGAATTTTATGGATGATAACATGCATGATTAAGCCACTATGCAGTTTATTCTAGAGGGGAAACCACATTTAGTATGTTGTGATGATGCTCAGGGAATGAGTGTAAATTAAAAAAAAAAAATTCAGAGAAAAAAATACTAAAACTGTTACCAAAATTTAAAGAAAAAACTGTGTATTTGATGACCACAGTAAGCTATATAGCCCCAGCTAGGTACTATTTTATAGTATGTTCATTCTACTCACTGAAGTTTATGCCTAAAGTCAGACATGGATTCTTGTGTATGTATATATCAGCTGTGCTTGCTATTGCAAATATTTAGACAAATTAAGTTCATTAGCAAATCTATTAAATGGGGGGGGGGGGATAGGCATAGAAAGCAATCATGGATACCAGAGACAATGGGAGGAGGGTGACATGGCAGAGGGTTAAGGATAGGGAATCAAGGATGGCAAAAAAAAAAAAAAAAAAAAAAAACGCAAAATATACAAGACATAAGAAATGAAAAATTGTTTGTTGATAACACGTATGTTGATGTGCTTGATTGAGCCGACAGTGTATTTTGGATGAAAAATTCATTTTGTATACTGTAATAATGTATAGCATATTAATGTTAAAAAATAAAAATAAATTAATAAAAAAATAATAATAATAAAAATCACACCAGGCACACATGTGTGTATGCCCAAAATCCCAGGAAGAGAATAGAGAAGGGGTTGTGGTGTGGTCAAGCCCCCTGCGAGGTGTTGTCTCACTTTCCCTCTCATTATCTCTCTCTGGTGAGCTCATGCGCCCTATGGCAAATATATTACATATATATTATGATTGGAAAGTTCCAGAAGTAATTAATATGTTTAAAATTGCAATGTTCTAAGTGGTGTGATGAAATCTCGTGCTGTCCTGTTCCATTCTGCTTGGGATACCGATCATCTCTTTGTTCAGAATATCCACTTTAAATACCTACCCATTAGCCTCTGAGTAGACTTCTTGCTCATCAAATGAAAAACATAGTATATACTGTGTATGGTTTGTTAATATTTACAGTTTCAGGCATCCATCAGGATCTTGGAACAAATCCTGCGTAGGTAAAGGGGGAGCCTACTCATCTACCCTCTTGTTCCTCCGCTAGTCTTTTCTAAGCCCAAGAATGTCACATTTGACCAATTCAACCTAGAAAAATGTGTCCCTGATGACAAGTTCTAAGCCAGGAGTTGGGACACATGATCTGGTGCGAGTTTCTGGTAACACTTCTCAGTGAAAAAAAAAAAAGTCTGGAAATTGCGATTAGGACACAGGTTGGAATTATTGGGATGTTTCTTTGTTTGTTTGTTTTTCTTCTGAGTAAAGTTCACGAAGTTATTTTCATTTCAAACATAATATATGTTCTTTGCAGAAAACTGAACAAGCCCAAACAAGGAAACAACATTCTGTGTAACCCTTGACAGTGTTGGAGATTTTTTTGTTATAGGATGTGTATGTTTGTCAGAGACACAGAGAGAGAGGGATAAAGAGAGAGAGGAAAAGTGAGAGATCAGCCCTCAGAGGGAATGGTCACACTGCAATCCCTTCTCCTCCATTTTCCTCTTGGAATTTTGGGCATTCACACATGTGCCCAGCATGATTTTCAAGCCCTGGGGTCTGGTTTGCACAGTAGGCCATGTGGGATCCACTCACCTTAACTCCGTAGCATCTGCTGGCCCCAGTGTTAGAGACATTTTGATGTTTGGGAGACAGTGAGACAGAGGATGTAAAATCAGAACTGCCTTGGACAGGACAGGAGAACTGGGTCACAGCTCAAGTGCTTGTCCACCCAACCCTCACCTGGCTTAGGAAGGGGGAGAGTAGCAGGGCACATAAGCAGAAGGGGTGGAGCTAAGGTCCTTGGTCTTCCTACTGTCACCCCCCACCCCCAGGAAACACTCTGCCTCACAGCAGGGACACTCCCTCTGGGCCCAGGCCTAAGACCTCTGCCCTCCTCTCTCCATCAGAGCTGACCAGCCACACAGAGTTCATGGGTGCTTCTGTTAGCCAGCTACCCAAACCAACAAAAGCCTAACCCCCCTTCCCTAGCTTCAGCATCTCTAGGGAGGCTTGGAAATTGGACACACTAAGGTTGGAGCATAAAACGGGCTGCAGGATTCTCTACTCCTCAGTTCCTAGTCCCCTTGCACTGGTCCTCAAACTGTGTTCCTCAGACCCCCAGGGTTCCATGGGTAGTGGGTCAGGCAGAGTAGCCTAGGTGCCCCACTTTGGGAACACTCAGCTTTTATTTGCCCTGCACTTTGTGGTTAATGAGAGTATCTGGAGCTTGGCAATCTATCTTTCTTTTAATTTTGCCAGGGGGTATGTGTGCTCATTGGAAAGCACCCTCTGCCCCATTGAGAATGGTCACTCTGCGATCCCTTCTCCCCCCATTTCTCATCTCCTTTTGGGATTTTGGGCACACATGCACACATGTCTGGCATGTTTCTCAAGCCACTGGGTCTGAGACTCAAACCATGGGATCAGCTATGTAGGATCTGGCCATCTTAATTAACCACCACAGGCTGGCCCATGGTTATCACTGATAGGGGAAACCACGGCCATATTAGAACAAGGTTTCATGCATTTTCCTTTTGTTCTGGAGCTCTTAGCAGGCCAAATTCAGCCTTGGCCCTGGAACAACTCCCAGCCCAGGTCCTAGAGGCATGTCTGTGTGGGGGGTCTTCAGAGTAGGAGCTGCTGAATCCTGGGATGTCAGAATGTGGCAGACCTTCCAAGAGCAGCTTTCCTAACCCTCACTGAATAGAAAAGGAGAGCCAGCCCCATGGCCTAGTGGTTAAAGGAGCCAGATCCCACATGGCTGACCACACAGTTCAAACGCCAGCCTCAGGGGCTTGAAAGACATACTGGGCACATGTGCATGCTTGCCCAGTCCCGGTGGGATGTAGAAATGAAGAAGGGACTGTAGTATGACTGTGCTTCATGGGGGGAGGGGGGGTGCTTTCTCCTCCTCTCTGTCTCTCTGGCAATTCAAAAAAAAAAAAAAAATGACACACACACACACACACACACACACACACACAGTAGAAAAGGAAACTGAGGCTCAGAGAGGCAAAGCTAGCCAGCTAGGTGGGGCACAGCTGACAGGTGGGACCAGGATGTCTCCCACCCCAGCCATTCTTCGCTCAGTGCATCCATGCTTGGAGAGACAGCCCCTAGCCCCTGGCCCTGAACCCACAGTCCTCCTGATGGCTGACCTGGGAGGAAAGTTCCTGCTTTCTCAACTGCATTCCCAACAGCTGGGATATGCGGGGTTGAGAAATGCTGGCCTCAGGGTCTGCCCGGTCAGAGGCCTTGGGTCCCCTCCCAACTACGCAGTCTTCCTGCTCCTGCCTGTCCCCTCCCATGACGGGGACTCATTTCCTCGTGAGCAGCCTGTTCTATTTTCAGACCATTGTTGGAAAGCACTTCTCCGTCTGTAGCCAGGGGCTGCCTCCCTGAAGCTTCCGTTCACTGGCAGGGATCTGCCCAGGTTAGGAGGCCCGCTGCCCAGCAGAGTCTCAGATATCAGTCCTCCAAAGGCTGCTTCAGGCCCTGGGCCACCAAGCTTTGCTGGAATGGTTGGCAGGAGTCATTTATCATTTCTTTTGAGCTGTCAGTGGTATCTTAATGGCAGATTACAGTTTGCAAATCTCCGTATAGGAATATTCTCTAGTGAGGAAATTCTCTAGACCTCCACTTGAGCATGGATGGGGCTCCAGCTGCCCACCCGCCAGGGACGTGGCTTCTGAGTCCTCACAGCTGCTGACTCATGACTTTGAAGCTCATCGCGAGGCTGATGAGGCTTCCAGTGTGGCTGAAGCAGTTTCTAAATTTAGTGGGCAGGGCAGTTGGGAAACAACCAGTACGAGGGTACCCTGTGGTCACTCCATGGAGTACCTAATCTCATGCTCACCGTAAATGTGGCCACCACTTTCCCACCTCCTTACCCAGTGCTGAGCGAAGTTTCATGTGCAGCTGTACACTACAGCCTCTCGGAGGAGGACAGAACCTCTGTGCATCCATTTTCAAAACGAGTAAACTGAAGGCTCAGAGAGGGAAACCTGCGTAGCACCACACTGTCAATACACTAAGAGCCAGAACCCTAACCCAGATGTTCCTGGGCCTTTTCCCCACACTGCCTGAGCCCCGGAGGCCAGCCCATCCTGATGGAGTCCTCGGTACTGGACAAAGCTGTGCCCCCTCCTTACCTCCACTTCCGCACTTGCTATAGCAGATGCTACGGTGGCACACCTATCCCCAGAGGCAGTGACTGTTGGTGGCTAAGGACTCACAGTGCCCCTTCTCCAGAGGATTTCCTGGGCTGACAGGTGCTACCCTGCAAGAAAGTGAAAGGCAACCACTCAACAAGGACCAGGCGTCTCTAGTCATTCACACTACAGAGCTCCCCAGGGCTCAGGGTGAAGTTGGATTCAGTAGAATGGCCCCCTGTCTGGCTTCTTCCCTGCCTTCTCCTATTCCCACTTTTCCTTTTAGCTTTTTCCACATACAACATGTGGTCTATCTCAGACTTTGCCTCAGGACCCCTGGCCGAAGTCAGTCCCCCCACCCCTGTCCATAAGGTTGCTGTGAGGGTCACTGAGATCCTCATCGTAGATGTCCCCAGCCCATCCCTAAGTGTGTGAGGAAGAGACAGTTGTCACCCAAGCTTACAAATTTGAAGGCTAAAGCACAGAAAAAAGTCAGTCACTTTAGAGTTGGGGCAGCGAGCAGCAGTGTCCTCTCAGGCTGACTCCAGAGCAGTACTGAGCGGCATGGGGTATTGTTTACCACCACAATTTTAGGGGCTGCTTGCACAGTAGTAGATGGCTAAAGATGGCATCACGGAAACCAAAGGCACAATGCACCGGAATGTCAGTGTGGTCAACAGAGGCAACTCCTCGGAGGCTAAAGTGAGCTGTCCATCTGCAGCGACTGGCTTTGGAGGTTGGCAGTGGCTGGGAAGACTGGCCTCAGGGGAGTGTGTCAGACTGAGGGGAGCTGAGTAGTGAGTGGAGGATGAGGCCGAAGGGAATTGCACAGACAACCCTTGAAACACTGGGACGCAAAGTGGGAGCCAGGAGGCCAGCAGGTGGCATGATCGTTAAGGTGCTGGATTTCCATCAACCACAGTTCAAGTCCTGGACCTGGAAGCTTAAAAACCACACCAAGCATGTTTGCGTGGATGCCTAAAATCCTGAGTCCCAGAGAGGATAATGAAGGAAAAGGGACTGCGGTGTGGCCATCCTCGGGGGGGGGGGGGGGGGTTGGGGAGTGTCTCTCACTTTTCCTCTCTCTGTCTTGCTCTGCCTGCCTCTGGCAAGTACACACGCTTTATGCAAAAAAAAAAAAAAAAAAAAAAAAAACTAAAAATAAATAAATAAAAGACAAAGTGGGAGTGAGAGGGTCAGAGTTGGGAGGGGAAGTGAAGTGGAGAGACACACACACACACACACACACACACACACACAGGGTGTGAGTGGGAGGGGCCTGAGCTTGCATAGGTCAGAGAAGGGGTGATGGAGGTGGGCTCTGGGCACAAAGGAGGGGCAGCTTCTGCCCTCTAGAGGAGAGAACGAGTAGAGAGGGCTGTGGTCTATAGCAGGACACAGAGAACATTTTTGGGTTTGGGGCCTCCTGGCTTCCTTTCCCTTTCCCACAATACCCCAACTTCTCTTGGCAGTTTACCTCCCCACTGAATGGTCCAGTGAGTGGTAGAACTAGTGCTGGCCTCCACTCTCTGAGGCCAAGGGTCCCAGGGGGCTTCCTCCGGTAGACCAGCTACCCCAAGTCTCAGTGCAGAGGCCCAGAGTCTCTCAGGTCAGTTGGTGAGAGGCGCCTCAGGCACGGGTCTGTTGGGGCCCTACCATCTGTAAGCCCCACAGGAGGTTAGGGTTTCCAGCCAGAGGGCGGTAGACAATGAGTGCCCAGGTTCTTAGGAGGGCCTGGCTCTGAGGGCGGGGTAAGAAAGGAAGGTTTCAGGGGGCAGGGCTGAGCAGAGCCCTCAGGATGGGGAGAACTCAGGAAAAGTGAAAAGATCCCCTGGAAGGGCTGCTGTAAGTCACAGTCAGCACCAGGCCTGGTCCGAGCTGGGGACTCTAGTCCAGGAAAGGAGAGCCCCGAAGATACAACCCAGGTCCAAGTCCCGTTCTCAGGTCGAGGCTTCGCAGAAGCAGCAGCTGCTTCCGGGCACAGAGGCAGTTAGACCACACACAGCTGCAGGCCTGCCCACTCCACCCATCTTCCCAGGGGTCCTGGGCCCAGATCCCCTCTCAGCTCCATCCCCTATCCTGTTGGGCCCCAGCCCCTGGCATTGCTGAGGTTCAGGGCCACCTCAATCTGCTCTCTGCTGCCGTGACTTCCTGGGCAGTGCTGTAGTGGTGCCCAGAGGCTGAGTCTCCTCATGCTGTCACTGGAAGGAGATGGCCACGTGAAGACAAGAGGCAGAAGTTGGAGTGATGTGGCCACTGGCCACGGAGCATTGGAGCCACCGGAAGCTGAAAGAGGCAGGAATGGTCCCACAGCCTTCGGAGGGGATGTGGGCCTGACTTACCTTGATCTCGTATTTCCGATCTCCAGAACTGTGAGAGAATTTTCTGTGGTTTAAGCCATGATGTTTGTGGTAATTTGTTACAGCAACCACAGGAAATCAACGCAGGAGTGTTTACTTTAAGGGTGATGAACAGCCACTGGAGAATTTCGAGCAGGGGAGGGACAGTTTCATAGCGTTTTTTGGTTGTTGTTGTTATTGTTTTGTTTTGTTTTGTTTTGTTTTGTTTTGTTTTGTTTTTAACTGCTACTCTGGCCTCTGTAGGTAAAATATGGACCATGGAAAGGCATGTAGGGAGCAGCGGAGTCAGTTGGGCAGCTGGGAACTGGCCCAGGTGAGAGATGGCAGGGGCTTAGACCTGGTGGCAACAGAGCCAGTAGCTGGAAACAGATTTGGAATATTTTGATATCGCAGTCAATGGGTTGATTAAATATGGGGGAGAGAGACTAGCAGATGGCATAATAATTATGTTGCTGGACTCCCACATAGTTGACTACAGTTCAAGTCCTGGAACCAGTAGCTTGAACCTCATACCAGGCACGTGTGCATGTGTGCCCAAAATCTCGAGAGGAGAACGGAGGAGAAGGGATTGTGGCGTGGTCATCCCCTCTGGGGGGAGGGGATTTCTCACTTTCTGTCTCTCTGCCTCTTTCTGTCTCTCGGCGAGTGCACATACCCTATAGCAAAAATAAATAAATAAGTAAGTAAGTAAATGTGGGGGAGAAAAGAAAAGGGAAGAACTCAATAAGAAAAAATATCTAGGGCTGGCAGGTGGTGTGGTGGTTAAGAGCGCCGGACTCCCACATGGCCGTCCGTGTTTCAAGTCCCGGACCCGGTGGCTTGCTTTCTCTCTCTCTCTCTCTGTCCCTCTCTGGTCAAATTAAAATGAATAAATAAAGTTAAATAAAATAATTCTTTAAAAAAAGAAAAAACTTCCAATAAAACATGAGCAAATGACCTGAACCACCAAATTGGGTGACACTTTGCCAAAGAAGATATATGGATGGCAAATAAGCACATGAAAAAAAATTCTTGCCATCCTTAGTCTTCAGAAAAATACTGCCAAAAGCCACAGTGAGACACCACTGCACACCCAGCAGGATGAGTGACACTTCGACCCTCACACGAGTTCTGTCATCAGTGATGGGTAAACAAACTACCCTACAGCCATACAGTGGCACACGACTCAGCAATAAGTAGAAATAAACCATCGAGGGCCAGGACCATGGCTATATTGGTTCAAGTCTTGCTCCTAGCACCTTGGGTGCATGTGCATGCATGCCCCAAATCCTAACAGGATGGATAAATAGAAGGGAAGGGATTGTGGTGTGACCATGCCCCATTTAGGGTACTTTTCCCCCTCTCCTTCTCTTTCTGTCTTTCCCTGGTGAGTGCACGCACCCTCTGGCAATGACCTTTAAAAATTATTTATTTATTTTCAATTCCATTTGTTGTTATTATTATTTTATTTGACCAGAGAGAGAGAAAGAAAAAGGAAAGAAGCAAGCCACCAGGTCCTGGATGTAAGCCACGGTTGGCCATGTGGAAGTCCAGCATCCCTCTGGCAATAATTTAAAGAAAAGAAAAAGAGGGGCCAACAGATGGCGTGGTGGTTGAGGGCACTGGACTCTCACATGGCCAACCACGGTTTGGGTCCCAGACCTGGCGGCTTGCTTTCTCATTTTCTCTCTGTCTCTCTCTCTCTCTCTCTCTCCCTCTCTGATCAAATTTTAATTAATTAATTAGATAAAATAATTCTTTAAAAAAAAAGAACAAGAAACCAATGATTTACACACACAACAAGGTGGGTGAGTCTCGAAAATAATTATGCTGAATGAGAAAAGCCAGATAGACAAAAAAAGAACACACCCTGTGTGGTTCCATTTATATAAAACTCTAGAAAAGCAAACGGCACCTCTGCAGTGGCAGAAAGTGGACTTGGGGTTACCTGAGGATAGGCCAGGGAGCAGGATGGGGAAGGGTGGGAGGGATGGAAGTCACAGGTGTGTGCACCTGTCAGCACACATCAGTTCACACCCTTTACCACCTTTGGTCTGCTGGCTCTCAATTATACCTCAATAAAGCCATTTTTAAAAAGAGGAAGAGGTGGGAGTGAGGAAGAGGAGAGTGAGGAGGAGGAGAGTGAGGAGGAGGTGGAGGAGGAAGACAAGACGGAAACCGTGGTGGTTCCTGAGCCTATGGCCTTAGCATGGGGTGAGGACATTTGCTGAAGGCACAGGGCCTCACATGACCAGAAGGGTGGCCCTGCCTGGGAGCCTGGATGGCTGCTGGTAGCACGGTCAGAGCAGAAGCTGGTGAGAAGCTCTGAGCAGCCTGGCCCCGTTTCTGGCAAGACAGGAAGGAAGCATTACTTCGTTGATCTTTACTCCACCTTCTCAGTTACTCCAAGGGTACAGGTTGAGAAGTGGTAGGTTAACAGAGAGACAGACTCACATAGCTACTGCTGTCCTGGCCCCTCCTCCCCAGGGGAACATGAGTGAAGCCTGCGTCTAGGGCTCCTTGTTCCTGCGTCCCAGGTCACACTTGGAAATTCAGGCTGATCCCTGAAGCAGTGCAAAGAGAAAGCCGTAGCTCACACACTGGCCTCGATGCCACAGCTCGGGGATCTGTGCACATCACTGTGTTTGGCCAATGTCGTGTTTGCCCGTGAATTGCCATGCCTAACTTCAGAGGAGATAAGGAAATCCTGCCACACCAGGAAGAGGGAAACAGAGACATTGGGCAGGATTCCAATCCAGTGCCCAGCTCTGGAAAGATCCCTAAGACATGAAGTTGAGGGACAAAAGTCAGGCAGGGAACAAGCATTATATGAAATCAACAGTGCAAACAAGCAGAAAAAAATACATTCATGCGATTGCTTGAATATGTATAGAATAAGAACAGTACTGGCTCCAGGGAAGGGACTAGGGTGGGATTGGGCTAGGAGAGAATTCTTCACTGTGTTACCTTTTGTACCTTATTTACACATTCATCAGTACTTCATTTATTTCAAAGAGAGAGAGAGAGGAGAGCGAGAGAGAGAGAGATTCTAAGTAGGAAAAAAAAAAAAAAAAGAAATCCCTTGGGCCAGCCAGGTGGTATGGTGGTCAGGGCGACTGGATCCCACATGGCTGACTGTGCTATTGAGTTCCAGGCCCAGTAGCTTGAAAAACACGCTGGGTGTGTGTGTGCATGTGCGCGTGTGTCCAAAATCAGGAGAGGAGAATGGAGGAGAAGGAACTGCAGTGTGATCATTCCCCTGGAGGGTGCTTTCTCACTTTCCCTCTCACTCTCTCTCCAGTGACTGTACACACCCTACAGTAAAATGAAAAAAAAAATGAAATTATTTTTCTAATACTACCCAGGATAGCCTCTCATGGAGCAGGCTAAGGGAGCTGGCAGGAGTGTAGGGCAGAAGGAGCACTTCTTTTTTTTTTTTTCATTTGCTAGAGGGTGCATGTGCATGCCAGAGAGAGAACGTGAGGAAGTACCTCCCATAGGGGATGCTCACACTGCAATCGCTTTATTTTTCCCTTCTTTCAGGATTTTGGGTAAACACATGTGGTGCCTGGTATGTTTTTCAAGCCACTGGGTCTAGGATTCGACCCATACAGTAGGCCATGTGGGACCAGCCACAGTAACCACCAGGCTAGGCTATTGGCTAGTCTGAGGGGGCATTTCTTTATGCATTCACCCAAACTCATCCCCTAAGCTGCACACTCCTACCTAGACTGTTCCACCTCTGTCTTCCCCTTCCTCTCTCGTCCACATACCCAACCCACCAGCTTTCCCTCTCCCAGGCTGAGAACCACCTATCTGCACCTCCTTCCATCTCTCCACCTATCCATCCATCCTCCCACCTGGCCATCCGTATCAGTTATTTATTATTATGTAGTAAACAACCTTAACACTCAGTGGCTTTAAAAAAGTAAAGAAAGGAGAGAAAAAGTAAGCAAGTATTGAAATAACTAGGAGGACATGTCAAAAGAAGACAGAACCTAGCTTCAAAGTATCCCACTGGCTCGGCCTGCAAGGCATGGACATGGACCTTGAGTGGGAGTGGCGGTGGATTTGGAAAGAACAGACACACAAGTAGAGAAAAGCAGAGACCAGACGTTCTAGGCATCTCCGATGGAGACTGCCGTGGCACTGAGGCCATAAATTCCCAGGTTTATTCTTTCACAGGGCGATGGGGGAGGGAGAAACAGAAGGCAGAGCCAGTTACTTTCTGCTGTCATCTGCTGCTGTGGAGCATCTTGTGTACTGTGGTTCCGGACAAGTATCTCCTAGCCTTCTCTGGCTGACACCCAGCTTCCTTCAAGTTACACTGCCCTGCAGTGCAACAGTAGATTATGTTTTTGTTAGAGCTTTCACTTGCCCCGCAGCTCAGCACAAAGACCACATCTACTTTAAAGGTCACTGGTGCCTTGTCCAGATGTGGCCACTCCCTACACCCTGCTGCCCAAATCTAGGACAATCTGAGTATCAAGATAAAGAACAATGGGGTCAGGCAGTGGCACAGCAGTATTGCAACTAGACCAAGTTGGGAAAGATCCTGGTCTCATGTCCCGGGGCACATGACTGTACCTGTGATCTGGGCCCGCAGAGATTAAGGATGGATTATGGCTTGAAGACCTTGGGAGGGGTGGTCCTCTCTCTCTCATGGAAGAAATACGCTTTAAAAAATATTTTTAAAAATGAGAGTGAAGGGTTTCATCCATTAAATAAGGAATCCGTGAGTCTGCACTGATGGAAATAGATCAATGAAATGAGAAAGAAGCTCTTCCTAACACTAGAATGCCAGTTAACAAATGTAGGAGGGATGAAAGAAAAAGGAAAGCACCCCTTGTCAATCCCCTTCATAATTGATTTGGACCCAAATCGTCAAGGATACTAAAACCAATAGGCAAAAGTTTGAGGGTTAACAGGATACCTATCTAGTCTCAATCTTACATACTTACTAACTACAAAGGACCAAAGGTAACATTAGGATGGAGTAATCTGGCAGGTGTCACCTTAGCCAAGTAATCAAATGAATGTCACCAGTAATGAAATAAATTAAAATCACGTGGGGCTGGCAGGTGGCATGGTGGTGAAGGTGCTGGACTCCCAAATGGCCAACTGCTTTGCGAGTCCTAGTCCTGGTAGCTTGTTTTCTCACTTTCCATCTCTCTCTTTCTCTGTCTCTCTCTGGTGAGTGTCTGTGCACTATAGTAAATTAAAAAAAAACCACAATAATAATAAATACAATTAAATAACTATTTAAATGTTTATAAATAAATAAATAAAGCCACATGCCTCCTGATATCGTGCACTGACAAGAACCTAACATTGCTGTGGTCGTCCTGCCCAAAGTGCATAACCTGAATCTAATAAGGAGAACAAACTCAGATGGAGAGGAAATTTACAAAATAAGTCTCAACCTTCCAAAATATCAAGGTCATAAACTACTCAAGAATTGTTTTAAACTCGGGCCAACAGATGGTGTGGTGGTTAAGGCGCTGAACTCCCACATGGATGGCTATGGTTTGAGCCCCAGACCTGGAGGCTTGAAAATCACACTGGGCATATGTGTGTGCATGCCCAAAATCCCGAGAAGAGAATCTCCCTGGGAAGGTGATTCCACACTTTTTTTCTTTCAAGAATTATTATTTATTAAGACCAGCAGATGGCATAATGGTTACATCACTAGACAACCACATAGTCGATCGCAGTCTGAATCCCGGACCCAATGGCTTAAAACCTATGCCAGGCACGTGTGCGTGCATGCCCCAAATCCTGAGAGTAGAATGGAGAAGAAGGGATTGTGCCATGGCCATCCCCTGGGGGGCGACTTCTCGCCTCTGTCTCTCTGTCTCTCCGGCGAGTGCATGTGCCCTAGAGCAAAAATCTCTCTCAAAAAAAGAATATGTGTGTGTATGTGTGTTTAATTAATTTAATTTATTATTATTATTGTTACTTTAATTCACCAGAGAGAGAGAGAAAGCAAGTTGCCCACCAGGTTTGGGACTTGAACTGCAGTTGACCATGTGGGAATCCAGTGCCTTAACCACCATGCCACCTGCTGGCCCCTTCACTTTCCCTTTCTTTCTCTATTCAGTGAGCGTCCATGTCCTATGGCAAAAAAATCTAAAAAAAAAAAAAAAAAAAAAAAGAAAGAAAACCACAATGAATTGTTCTAGACTAAATGCAATGCAGGGTCATGGATTGTCTCCTGTTCTAAAAAATATTTGTGGAGGCCCAACCATGATGGTGCACAAGGTAGTGCCACCACTTGGAAGGCTCAGGATGTGACACCAGGACAAAAATACCTATCTCTGTCTCTCTCTCCAGGACCAGAGGTATTCTCTCGGTCAGGCAGTCACAGAGAGCAAAGGAGGTGTCAGAAACCCTACTTCTTGACATTAGGAGGAGTGTCAAAGAATTTTGCAGCTATAATTTCAAAATGCACACTATTTACTGATCCATTCTTCTTTTTTTCTAAGGAATTATTTTATTTAAATTTACTTATTTATTTACTTATTTTAATTTGGCCAGAGAGGTGGGGAGAGAGAGAGAGAAAGAGAGCAAGAGAGAGAGGGAGAGAGAGAGAGAGAGAGAGCAAGCAAGCCACTAGGAGGTCTGGGACTCAAACCGCCATTGGCCATGTAGGAGTCCAGAGCCCTTAACCACCAAACCACCTGCCAGTCCCCCATTATTCTTTTTCAATATCAGCTTTATTGAGATATAACACACATACCATAAAGTTCACATCAGCAGGGTTTACAGCAGGTATTCACAGAGCTGCACAGCCAGCATGACTAATGACTTCTAGAATGTTCTCATCACCCTAAAATGAAACCCTGTACCTTTTAGCAGTCTCTCCCCCTTCTGATCCCCCAGCCTCTGCAATCACTAATCTGCTTTCCACCTCTGTGGATTTGCCTCTTCTGGACATTTCATGTCAACTCAATCTTATGCCGTGTGGCTTTTTGGGACTTCTTGCATGTTGCACGTTTTAAAGCGCATCGCGTTGTACCACGTGTCAGCACTTCCTTCCTTTCTACAGCCGAGTGATAGTCCACTGCGGACACACCACGTTATCCCTTCATCACCCGACGGACACTTGTTCCACTGTCTGGCTATTATGAACAGTCTGCCATGAACACTTGTGTACGGGTATTTGTTTAAGCAGCTGTTTTCAGTTCTTTGAGGTACATACCTGGGACTGGAATGACTGGGTCACATGGTAAGGCGATGTCTAAACATGCAAGTTAACAAGTGGATTTTCCCCACAGCAGTTGCGTCTCTCCAGCTCCACCTCATTGCCAACTCTTGTTACTGTCTATTCTCATTATGGCCATCTGAGTGGGGAGAAGGGGTCACCCATCCAGTCTCAAGTATTTAATCAACAAATACTCCTGAGTACTTTTTCTGTGCCTGGCCCTGAGGACCTGCAGGTGGATCTTCTCAGTTCTCCCAGGGCTTGTGCACTGGTGGAATATCAGTCTTTCACCTACTCAGATGCCCAGCCCTGAAGTCATGGAGTTCCCTAGTAGATGCACCCTGAAGGGGAGATAGGGGACAAGAAGCAAATTCTGGGAGTCGGACCTCTGTGGACACTAGGCTGCAGATAGGTGTGGCCTGAGCTCATGGGAGCTGGACTGGTCCCCTGAGTCTAGCCCTTCTGTCCCAGGTCCTAGCAAGCTACCCCCTCCCCCCTCCCATCCCACCAGCCCATCCCCTCTAGAGCAGCAGTCTGAACAGTGACCTGCCGGTGGTGGGGACGCCAGGCCTGAGGCTGTTGCAGCTCATGCTGTGCCTTGGCAGGTACCCCCACCCCCACCTTAGTTCTCCCCCGTGTTGAGAGCACAGGGTGGGCTGACAGTCTCTGAGGACGTCCAAGCCCACTTCCTGGGCTCCCAGGTACTGAGTTAAGGAACAACCAGAGCAGGAAGAGCAGCCACTGTCTGTGCAGGGGCTAAGGCACCAGCACTTCGCAGGGATCTTCTGATGAATCTTTATTCTGCCCCAGTGTGTCCATGGACAAGTGACTCCACTCTCCCCTCTCTCCTAACTCAGGACGTCTCCTTGGCAATGGGCAGAATGCTTCCCCACCTGCCACATCACGGAGGGAGACAGCTCTTCCTGTGTGCTCTGTGACCTCTCCTCTGCCATCTGCAGAGGAACCTCCAGGTGAGAAGCCCTTCTAGTCACCTCAGTAGTGAGGCCCCTCCTGCCTCCGTCCTCCATGGCTGATTCTCTGGCCATCTCTGGGACCTTTCCTGTCCTTATCAGTGAGACTGTCAGACCCCAACCTCTGGGTTGAGGTTCTAGGGGAGGGGCAGCTGTGCTTCCAGCAGACACTGCTGGGAACCCTTAGACCCTTTGCTTAGTACTAAGGGAGAGCTGGCTGAGGCCTGCTGGGCCCCATGGGCACTAGAGACATGAGGTACTACCTCAGCAAGGGGGCTGGGCATGGTCAAGGAGGTCTTTCAGGGCAGGGCAGGGCCATGAGGACAGCACAGTCTCTCAGCAGAACACTGCATTCGAACTCCCACAGTAAGACTTGGCTTGACCAACCCTTACATGGTGTCCAGCACCTAAGGTATAACCCAGGCTCCTTTGAGCTTCTGTCTGAGAAAGCTTTCTTTGGATTCTTTGGATGTCCAAAGAATGCACCTCTATTCTAGCCAACACCTGATAATAGGCCCCTGGCCCACTGCCCCTTCTTAGAGCATTTATATAAACAAACACCAAGAAAGAAAACAACAACAACAAACTAAAGCTTACAACTGTGAATCCTTCCTCTGTCTCCTGAAATATTGTATGTATTGTGTATATCTATATAAGTATTGTGTGTTTATATATATATATAATGCACACACATGTATATATATGTACATATATATGCATATACACATAAATGTGTCCTACCGTTCAGAAGTCTTTCCAAGGACTGGAGAACCATTGCTTTGAAATGTCATCGTCAGGAAGGACAGGGCCTCTGTCTCCCAGTCTCTGTGGGAGGCCAGGAGCCCACGTGCATAACTGCCAGCCAGCAGGCATAGCTGACCCCCTGGCATTTGTGCTAACTAACCTTCTTATCTGCTTTTTGTCATTTCTCACTTCCCTGACTGTCTGGGCACCCACCCTGTCCTCTCCCCATGCCCTCAAGGAACTCGGCTATGTCTCCTACTATTGGGTGGGGCGGGGGCTGGATAAACTAGCCCTGCTTCATCCAGTGTCCAGCCACGTCTCTCTTTACCAGCTGCCTTCTCACCGCTCTGTGCCAGTTTCCTTTCACAAGGAGTGTCATGGTTTTCCCCGGTCATCCAGCCTGGATGTGGCAGAGCTTGTGGGCCAGGCTGCCACCCCAGTTCCTTGTTCCTGGCAAGTAGACCTGGCTACAGCCAGAGTCTGCAGGGATAGTGCGAAACCCCCTGTGGAGAGGAGGGAGTGAGGACCTCTCAGAGCTGGAGCCCTCTGGGAGTGAAGTGGGGTCCTTTGCCACCAGAGTCACTTGTCCAGTCAAGATAATATGACCAATCGTATCAGGACCAATCCATGGCACCGGTGAAGAAACAGGTTCCCATGAAATGCCTTCTCAGCTGCCCTCCCTGCTGGGCTGGGTTCAAGAACAGCAGACATTTCTTCTGTGGGATGTCTGATTCCAGCCTGGCTCTGCTGAGCAGCCTCTGTCCAAGGTTGTGTCAGTCCCCATCCTACAGCCTCTCTGTCCAAGGTTGTGTCAGTCCCCGTCCTACAGCCCCTGGCCACCTCCACCCTAGGGGATACTTGCAGAACCATTAAATGGATCCGCGGGTAGACCAGGACTCTGAATGCTGATGCCACCCTGCATGGTCGTGTGTTCTTGAGCGTGTCACTATATGACCTCAGCCTCACCTGCAAAAAAGAAAATGACAGCACTCCAGGTGGACCGAGATGGACATCGTGGGGCGTCGCCCAGCCAGCCTCCTGCCAGCAGAGGGCGATGCAGGCGCCTTACAAGAGCTGCAAGCCTGTTTGGCCTCCCTCCCTGGCGCCTCTCGTTGTGCTGTTTTGCTTCCGGTTCCGGAAATCGACGCTCCAAGGCGGACGGAGCTATTTCCGGTTCCTGGGTGGCCGGGGTGGCTTCGGGGCGGCTTCGGGGCGCCAGGTGTGATGGGCGGGAGGTGAGTGGGCCGCGGCGCTCGATCCTCTCCTCCCGCGAGCGCGCGCGTGGCTCCCCGGCTCCCCGCCCGGCCTCTGGGCGATCTCGCCCGGCTCCCCGCCCGACCCCGAGTCCACGCCGGCGTCGCGTGCTGCGCCTGGCCCAGCCCTCCGGGGCAGTTCTGAGGCGGGGCTCGTGTCATCCCCGTAGAGCCGCCCCGCCCAGCACCCGGGCCTGCTGGTCCCCAGTCCAGTGCGGGAGGGGAGACAGCGAGTGAATGAGTGAATGAATGAATGAATGACTTCACGCTGGCCTCCCCGCAGGTGACGCCGCAGCTGGGAGCTGCGAGAAGCAGAGGCAGGATGAACAGGGCCAAGCCCACCACCGTCCGGCGGCCCAGCGCTGCGGCCAAACCTTCAGGTGCGTCGTTGTCCCCGCTCCGTGCAACGGGGGCTCTGCGGCGCGGAGCCTGGGCTGGGCCTTAGTGGCCAGCGAACGCTGTTTCCAGGAATTGGGTTTAGCAAAGGAGCCCTCGATCCCAAAGCCGGAGAACAACAGTGCCTTTCTCCAGGATGCTGGTCGTCTGGTTTCAGACTGGGCCAGGGTAGTGGATGATGGTGGGTGGGAGGTGGCACAGTGCAGGGGTTAGAGGCACAGACTGAGCCAAATTGCCTGGGCTTACACTCTGGCCTTGCCGCTCAGTGCGTGAAGTTGAGTGCATCATCTAACTCCTCTGTGTCTTCCTTCCTCATCTGGAAAGTAAAAACAGTAGTACCTGTTTCAGAAACTCTTCAAGAATTAAACAAACTGGGACCAGCAGATGGTATAATAGTTACGTCGTTGGGCTCCCATGTAGCTGACCACAGTTCAAGTCCTGGACCCAGCAGTGGCTTAAAATTCACACTTGGCATGTGTGCGTGCATGCCCAAAATCCAGAGAGGAGAATGGAGGAGAAGGGATTGCGGCATGGCCATTCCCTTGGGGGATGATTTATTGCTTTCTGTTTCTCTGTCTCTTACTGTCTCTCCGGTGAGTGCACGCACACTATACCAAAAAAAAGAAAAAAAAAACATTAAAAAAAAAAAGAATTAAGCAAACTAATAGTCATAAGTCAGAGGTGGCCTGTTTGTTGTAAACTGTCGATGTTAGCATGCTAGGCCCAGCTCTGTTGGTGATATGCTCAGTAACCTCGGGCTTGGTTCTTGCCTTCTCCGACCCTTGTCTGATTTCTTCTGAGATGAGGGAGGGGGTTTGAATTGGTCTCTTCCACTGTGGACATTGTGCATGTGCAGGTTTTTCTGTCTACCTTCCCTGCAGGGCACCCCCCGCCAGGAGACTTCATTGCTCTGGGCTCAAAGAGTCAGGCCAGTGAGTCAAAAACAGCGTCCACTCTGCTGAAGCCAGCCCCGTCTGGCCTGCCTTCAGAGCGCAAGCGGGATGCAACGGCTGCTTTGTCTGGCTCTTCGGCTCTGACTGGTCTCACCAAACGCCCCAAACTCTCCTCTACACCCCCTCTGAGTGCCCTGGGACGCCTGGCTGAAGCTGCGGTGGCAGAAAAACGAGCCATTTCTCCCTCAATTAAAGAACCATCCGTGGTGCCAATCGAAGGTAAAGTCAGTAGGAGGACTTCCCCAGGGAATGTTTTCCACACCAACGTGATCTGCCAGGTGTTCAGCAAAGGCTGCCGCTGGGCCTGTCTGGGTGGTGTAGGGCATTAGGGGTCCGGGATGAGATGAGTCACTTCAGTGGAGAGCAGTTCCGTGGAGGTGCCTTTACCTGTTTCATACTCAGAATTCTGGTGACTGTCCTTAAGGAACTGGCTTTTCCTTTGCCAGGCATTCCTCTGGAATATCCATTAAGCATCCCCTTGATGACAGGCACTGTTCTGCACCTCGGAGTGGGGGCGGTAAACCATAGGAAGTGAGCCCTAGATCTTTGCTGTCAAGGCCATGTGTTCTAGTGTGTTCCTCTCTCACTCTGGGAGGAGGCGAGGGTACTTTGTTTATCCTTTCTTCTTCAGTTACTAACAAAGAGGACTTATTCCCTCACCTTTCCCGGTCAGTGAGGCAGCACAGCAGGCTGTGTGGCCTGTTGTTATTGCTGTTGTTTTGACGGGGGTGGGGGGGTATCTGCCCTGTACCCTCTTGGGTGCTACCTATCCTGTGGGGAACCGCCCTGAGAAGGCTAGGGCGCTGGTCAGCTGTGGGGCATCACCTTGAGGTATGCTTGCTGGGTTTCTGATGGCTTCCTTGGGCTGCTGTGGCTTGGGGTGACCTCTGCTCTGGGTCCCCTGCTCTAACTGACCCTCCCGCACCGGCCAGTTCTGCCCACAGTACTGCTGGATGAGATAGAAGCCGCTGAGCTAGAGGGCAATGACGACAGGATCGAGGGAGTGCTGTGCGGGGCGGTGAAGCAGCTGAAGGTCACCCGGGCCAAGCCAGACGGCACTCTGTACCTGAGCCTCATGTACCTGGCCAAGATCAAGCCCAACATCTTTGCTACGGAGGGTGTCATCGAGGTGAGAGCGGGGATGGCAGGTGTGATGGGCCTGGGCTCTTTTCTCATCCCCTCCCTCTCAGGTTGCCTCCGCCTGGGGACACGCTAGCCTTGCCTTTGCTTGTGGGTGAGGCTGCTGCGTAACTGTGCTTTCTCTCTCAGGCTCTTTGCAGCCTCCTGCGGAGGGATGCCTCCATCAACTTCAAGGCCAAGGGGAACAGCCTGGTGTCCGTGCTGGCCTGTAATCTCCTCATGGCCGCGTATGAGGAGGACGAGAACTGGCCCGAGATCTTTGTCAAGGCAAGTGGCTTCTCCTGGGAGGCTCGGTAAGGTGACTGTCACTGCTGTGGTGGTGAAGAGAGCTGAACACAGTGCCCTAGGAGGGAGGGTGGCTCCACCAGAGGCCCTCGCAGGAAGAGGAAGCAAACTGGATGCTTTCTGTCCAGAGGGCATGTGTCTGATGGCCCCAAGGTTTGTTATGTCATTGTCTTTTCTGCACTGGGAAGTTGGTGAGGGCCCCCTGAGTATCCACTCCATTGGGCAGCTAGCAAGCAGGGCAGGGCACCCTCGAGCAGTAGGGAGCAGGCCAGACAGTGTGCCAGGCTCTCTGGGCACACCTGAGGGTGTTGTTCGCCCTGCAGGTATACATCGAAGACTCCCTAGGGGAGCGGATCTGGGTGGACAGCCCTCACTGCAAGACATTCGTGGACAATATCCAGACGGCGTTTAACACCAAGATGCCCCCCAAGAGCATGCTGCTACAGGGGGAGGTGGGGCGCAGTGGGGGGGATCTCGGTGCTGGTAAGAGACACGGGGTTGAGGGAGAGGTGGGGGACAGGAAGGGGTGTGCAGTCTGAGGTGGAGGCTGGGACACTCTATGAGTGTTCTGTTGTCCATGCAGGGAGCAGCCCTCACCCCTCCCTCACAGAGGAGGAGGACAGCCAGACAGAGCTGCTGATTGCTGAGGAGAAGCTGAGCCCCGAGCAGGAGGGCCAGCTCATGCCCAGGTAGGTGTGCTGCACAGCCCTGGTCCCCTTGGGTGTGGCTGGGAGGCAGGCTGGGCGGGGCGCCTCCAGGACAGCTTTCCTTCCTTCCTTCCTTCCCCCCTCTGGCCTAGGTACGATGACCTCACAGAGAGTGTGGAGGAGTATGTTCTAGACATGCTCCGGGACCAGCTCAACCGGCGCCAGCCCATTGACAATGTCTCGAGGAACCTCCTGCGGCTTCTCACCTCCACCTGTGGCTATAAGGAAGTGCGGCTGATGGCAGTGCAGAAGTTGGAGATGTGGCTACAGAACCCCAAGGTGAGTCGGAGCGGGAATGAATCACGTGCCTTCCTGCCAGATCCCACCAGTCTGAGGCTGAGGTCAATCAGGTTCTTCCCATCCTCCCCTGCAGCTGACCAGGCCAGCCCAGGACCTGCTCATGTCCGTGTGCATGAATTGCAACACGCATGGCTCGGAGGACATGGATGTCATTTCTCACCTGATCAAGATCCGCCTCAAGCCCAAGGTTCTCCTGAACCACTACATGCTGTGTGTCAGGTGTGCTGCAGGCAGGGTGGGGGTGGGGTTGACCCCGGGCTGGGTCTACTTACTTGCCTCGCTCTTTTGTCCAGGGAGCTGCTGAGCGCTCACAAGGACAACTTGGGCACCACCATTAAGTTTGTGATCTTCAATGAACTTTCCAATGCCCGGAACCCAAACAACATGCAGATCCTCTACACTGTTCTGCAGCACAGCTCGGAGCTGGCACCCAAGGTGGGGCCCACTGGGCACTGGCAGCCGTGGGAGGCGAGCATCCCCTGAGTCTGGGCAAGCCTCAAGCCTGATGCTGCTCCTCTCTGCACTGACTGGAGGGGCACGTGTGGCATCATCTATTGCTGTGGTAGTGCCAGAGCAGTGTGCCCAGGGTCCTGGAGGGGGCAAGAGCTTTTGAAGCACAGTGGAGTTTGACTTTGCATTCTAGAGAAGGTACAACTGTGATCCCTGATGTCTTTCTTGAGAACTGAGACTCAGTTTAGGAAGGAGCAGTACTGAACCCTTTAAAAAAGTTATCAAAGTTTTCTAGCCAGGCACCCCTCAGCCTTCCTAAATGGCGCTTTTCTACACATTAAGCAGGAGTCGCTATGGCCCTCCAGGCCTACCTTTGGGTCTTGGTCATGGGGCCCCTTGGACTCATACATCTCTTGAAGAGAAGTACTAGAAAAGCACTCTTTCTGACACACGGGGTTAGCAGTGTGTGAGAGGACAAGGTTGGCATGTGCCGGTTCCGATGATCGGTCTGCCGTCTCCATAGCCCAGCACGTTAGGACAATTGGTGGGTCTAGGATTTCAGGTGGGGATCTTCAGTTCTGCCGTCCAGTTTCAGGTCGAGGGTGAGTAGGAGCTGAGGTGGCAGGGCCATTTCTGTGGCTTCACTGCCTTATGTTTGGTGCCGCCCCCCCCCCACCCCTCATCGTCTATCACCATAGTCTAGTCCCTTATTTAACAAGGACTATCCTGTGTGCCATCTGCTGGGAGAATGGGTTAAGATACAGTCCCTGCTCTCTCCGCTCTCTGTCCCAGAACAAGGTGTTCTGTGGTGCCCTCGCCTGATTGTGCTTCAGAGGAGGGCTTTCTCCTCCAATGGTTCTATGGCTTCTTCCAGGGCCAAGGAAGGCCTTAATGGCAGGAAGGCCTCTGTTACAGAGGATGCTGCTTGTGGTGAGTGCCCTGTTTGGTGGCCACCATCCAGTAGCACCTTGTGTGGCCTCTCTCTGCCCAGTTCCTGGCCATGGTGTTCCAGGACCTCCTGACCAACAAGGATGACTACCTGCGAGCCTCACGGGCCCTGCTCCGGGAAATCATCAAGCAGACCAAGCACGAGATCAATTTCCAGGCCTTCTGCCTCGGGCTCATGCAGGAGCGCAAGGAGCCCCAGTACCTGGACATGGAGTTCAAGGTGCCTCGGTTTCCTTTGTTTGTCACAGATGGTGTCACCTTGCTGCTCCCCACAGCCTGCCTCTGCTGGGATTGCATGCTTGTCTTTTAGCCCAAGTCACACACTTAGCTCTCTGGCTGTGGGTACACCCGTATGCCCACATGTCTGCTGTGGGGGCTGAGTCATGGGTGAGATGAGCGACGGTCATTCTCAGCAGCTGGTCCTGAGGGGTGGTGTAGGCTCCACCCTGGGCCCTCCATAATGTCCCTGCTGTGGTGTGCTCTGCTTGCAGGAGCGGTTTGTGGTCCACATTACAGACGTGCTGGCCGTGTCCATGATGCTGGGCATCACGGCTCAAGTGAAGGAGGCTGGTGTTGCCTGGGACAAAGGAGAAAAGAGGAGTAAGGACGTGGGGCAGGTTCAGCTCTCCTTAGTCAGGGTCTTGGCAGGGACAGTAGGGCCGTGCTGCTGATAGGCGCTCCCAGAGTTGCAGGCAGGGGCTGCCAGAGGGCGGGGGTGGGGTGGGGGAGTGGCTGCCACTAGAGAAGAGAAGGAAGCTTCTGGAAACTGTAGTTCCTTGGTTCTGCTCTTCTAGACTGAACATCAAGCACTGCCCGCATTGTTTGCATTAGAATGCTGATATCCTGTTGTGGCTGCGCTTCAGGTTTGGTGGCCAAGGAGAAGGAGGGAAAGAAGGGAGATGGTGTTTAACTCAGCCTCGTTTGTTTCCTGATTAATTTCACTAGGAAGTGTGGCCACAGAGGCTGTTTAAGGGATTGGCTAGAGTGAAATCATGTGGAACCTGGGGATTCCAGTTTCCCAATCTTTCTTAGACCCTCATCCCTCGTTAGGATTGTTGGTGGCTCCCTGGAGTATATTCCAGCTGAGCTAGCTTTCATCTCCATGGTCCCTAGCTGGTTGAGAAGCTAGGATGCTCCAAGACAGTGCCTTGTAACATCCAGCCTCCCTCCTAGTGCTCGGCCTTGAGCTAGACCCAGTGGGCATTTGTCGCCTCAGACTGCATGGGCACACGGAGGCACTGAGTCTGCTTGTCCGTTTCAGATCTCGAAGTGCTGCGCTCATTCCAGAACCAGATTGCTGCGATCCAGCGGGATGCTGTTTGGTGGCTTCACACAGTGGTCCCTTCCATCAGCAAACTCGCCCCCAAGGACTACGTGCACTGGTAGGCCCCGGGATGTCGACAGCCACTTTCCAGACCCCTCTGTCCGTGTTCCTGCCCACCTTCCCAGCAGCCTCCTGACGGCGAGCAACAGGAACCTGTCACCTCCGTGTGTGCATAGCAGCAGTCCCCCGTGGACATAAGCCATCCTTCATGTGCTTTGCACTCTCACGTGGAGCCTCTGCTTCCCAGTGGGTGGGGCTGTCTGGGTCACGTTCCTCTCATAGTGATTTGGTAAATGCACTACTGTTGCCACCTGCCATCCTGCCAACTACCTTCACAAGTGTCACAGTTAGTGCTGTGAGGAGGTACCGAGCTTAGCAGTCACATGGTCCCTGCCTTGAGCTTTTCTATCAATAGCTTTGAACCCAGTTGAGCCTATGGGAGACCAGGGCCCTCACTTAGGACCAGTAGAGTGGGGATAGTCCCCTGAGCACCAGTATCCTAACTGATCTCTCCTGCGCCCTCTCTTCCCTCAGCCTCCACAAGGTGCTCTTCACAGAGCAGCCGGAGACCTACTACAAGTGGGACAACTGGCCTCCTGAGAGTGACCGCAAGTGAGCACTGCCATGGGTGGGAGGGTCGAGCTGTGGGTGGTTTGCTGCTGGCAGCCAGGGCGACTGCAGTAAGCGCTGGGCAGAGTCTGGAGCCAGCTGTTTGTTCTCACTGGGCAGCGGCCTGCCTGCAAACCCTGGGTGCTGCTCTTCTCCATTGGTGTCTCTGCAGAGCCACCCACTCCCAGGGATTCAGCCTTTGTCCTAGCTCCTGCCTTCTCGACACTCCCCAGGACATACATGGGCACCTCACCCTCCACACATCCCTGAACCCTGTCGGCCCCTTACTTGCCTCCAAACAGCCGCAGGCAGTGTCCTTCCTCAGTCTCCAGTGTAGGGGCTCTGTGTCTCTCTAGCCTGGTTGGGCCCTGTGCATGTTCTAGAATCACACCCTCCTCCATCCCCACCTGGAGTTCCTGCTGCCCAGTCCAGCTCGCTCATCTCTGACCCACTCTGAGCCCCTTTGCCCCCCTTCATGCAGCAGTTTTTAGTTACACTTTAGAGGGTTCTGCACAGTGTCTCTGGCCACTGGCTCTGAGTTCCTTAGGGGTGGGAATTATTTCAAAGTCTTCCATGGGATGACAGAGGCTCAGTCCTGGTGGCATAAGGAATAAGACACTGTGCCTATAGCTGCCAATGCATTGGTGGGTACCTTCCTGTTCTTGCCCTACCCGGACAAGACTTAGAGCTGGACTTCTGTCCCCCAAGGTGGTACTCAGATCTAAGAGGAGCAACCATGTGGGGAGGTGGGCAGTCCCTCCTCCTCTGGCCTTGGCACGTGGCTGCAGAGAGCTCTACTCAGGACCTGGCAGGTTTGGGGTCAGCCCCCACTGAGCCCAGCCTTTTCCTGTGCTGCCCACAGCTTCTTCCTGCGCCTCTGCTCAGAGGTGCCCATTCTGGAGGACACACTGATGCGCATCCTGGTCATTGGGCTGTCTCGGGAGCTCCCGCTCGGCCCTGCAGACGCCATGGAGCTCGCTGACCACCTGGTGAAGCGTGCTGCGGCCGTGCAGGCGGATGGTAATGGTCTCTTGGGCTTTGCCGTGAGGTTTATCCTGGACTGCTCTAGTGCTGGCTCCTGTGCAGGGCAGAGATCCCCTTGCCCCCTGGAAGCCATCTGGCACTAGTACATGCCTCTGCAGGTACTGCAGACGCAAGTCCGCCCACTTGGGGAAGCCATGGTCAGCTGGGTTTCACACCCCTCTGCTCCACTGTAAATTGTTCCCTGCGAGGATTGGGGATTCCGAAGTGTATGTGTCTTTGGTGAGGATTTGGTCTTGGCATTATTTTTGAAATTTATCTTGGTGTTTGCACACGTTTTCTGTGTGATTAAACCACAACAGCAGTTGTGTCAGACTCACCCCTGAAAGGGTCAGGAGAATGCTCTTTAACCTGGCACGTCAGTTTCGTGGGAGCCAAGACTCGAAGCCTGCAGTATGGCAATTAGGCCTCAATGACTTGAGGGCTGCTCCTCCCCTCTCTGGGCTTTCCCTGGCGGGCAACTCTGCCCTGAAAGGTCATGCTTTCTCACATGGCTGCTGTACCCTTTCCAGGCTGTACCTCCCCCCTACCAAGACCCAGCTGACATGCCCCCAGGTGAAAATGTCCTTCAGTTTCCCAATCAGAATCAAAATGCTGCCTCCACTTCCCTGGCTCAGACCTGCTGCCTGGTCTCCAGGTGCACCCTGTCCTGTGATACCCTGAGTCAGTTTCCCCACCTGCCCTATGCTGTTGGACAGGACCATGTCTTCCCACTCTCCGATTTCTGAGGGTGAACCATGCACCTTGATTGTGCAGTGAGTGAACCAATGGGCTTCTGGAACCTGTGTGCGACTCTTGGGTTTTAGATGTGGAAGTGCTGAAGGTGGAGAGAATCCAGTTGATCGATGCTGTACTGAACCTGTGCACCTACCATCATCCGGAGAACATCCAGCTCCCACCTGGGTAAGACTCACAGCCTCAACAGCCTGGCAGCCCTATGCCTGCCCTACCCCTGGCTGCCCTCAGGGTGAGCTCTTGGTAGGCCATGCTCAGAATTGTGAGGCATAGCTGGGTGCTGAATGACACAGGCTCTGTTCACCCACTGTGATCTGGATTCAGGTAATCCCTTTCTCTTTCCTCCTTACCATCTTTAATTCATTCATACTTTTCCTGGTGTGTTAATAGATATATGTATGTATGTTAATAGATATATGTATTTATGTATGTATATATTTGTTATTTCTAAAATTTGTCTAAGGACACATCTGCTTGCCAGAGGGAGAGGGAGAAAGCACCACTCACTCCCACCCTGGTCATGCCACTGTCCCTTCTCTATTTCTTCGTCCTGTTGGGATTTGGGGCACACACACACATAAGCTCAAAATGTTTTTAAAGCTCTTGGGGTCAGGATTTGAACCGCAGTTGGCCATGAGAGATCTGGTTTCCTTAACCACTAGTCCACAGGACTGGCTTAACATCCTTAGACAACAATGAATTTGTGACCTATTTGTTAATGGTTTTAATTTACATACACTTCATTCATTTAAACTGGGCAACTCTGTATTTTTTAGTATGCTTACAGGTTGTGCAGCCTTCACTAGGATCTGACTTTAGAGCATTTTCATCCCCCTAAAAGAAACGATTAGGTAAAAATGTGTCATGACTTTCCCGATGACCCAGTAGTACTCATTATTGCTCCATTCCTTCCACTTTCCCTTCCCCCTCATGACAGTCCTCAACAACCACAGATCTACTCTCATTGCTGTGGATTTGTCTGTGTTGGACAGTCTGTATCAATGGAATCACAACATGAGGTCTTTTTTGACGGCTTCCCTTGGCATGGCCTTTTTAAGATTCATCCATGCTATGGCTTATGTCAGTACTTCATTTTTTGTTTGTTTGTTTGTTTGTTTTTTGGCTCATTGGGTGGGTATACTATGATTTGTTTATCCACTCACACAGTCAGTGACTGCTTTTGGCTGTTGTGAATAGTGTGGCTATGAACAGTAGTGTGCAAGTTTCATGCTTTCAATTGTCTTGAATAAGTACCAAGGAATGGGTTGCTGGATCACAATTTTTTGAAAAACTGCCAGCCTTCCACAGTGACTGTACCATTTTACATTCCCACCAGCATTGTACAAAGGTTCCAATCTTCACATCTTACCACCTATGTTTCTTATTTTAACGTTTCTGGTGGGTCTGAGGAGTTACTTCATTGTGGCTTTGATTTACGTTTTTCTAATCACTGATGGTGTTAAACATCTTTTCGTGTGCTTAATGACCATTTGCTTATCTTCTTTGGAGAAATGCTTATTCAGATCATTTGACGCCTTTTTAATTGGGTTAATTGAAGTTTTGTTGTTGAATTACAAGTGTTCTTTATATGTTCTAGATCCTAGACCCGTATCAGATCTGTGCTTTGAAGGGTTTTTCTCCCATTCTGTAGATTGTCTTTTCATTTTAATAATGTCCTTTAACATACAAAAGTTTTTCATTTTGATGAAGTCTGATTTGTTTTTTTTTGTTTTTTTTTTTTTGGAGAGGTTTTTCGCTATAGGGCGCGTGCACTCGCCAGACAGACAGAGAGGGACATAGAGACAGAAAGCGAGAAATCACTCCCCAGGGGGGATGGTCACGCCGCAATCCCTTCTCCTCCATTCTCCTCTCGGGATCTTGGGCACGCATGCACACGCGCCCAGCGTGAGTTGTAAGCCACCGGGTCCGAGACGCGAACTGCGGTCGACTACGTGGGAGTCCAGCGACATAGCCATTACGCTAACTGCTGGTTCCCAAGTCTGATTTGTTTTTAGTTGGTGTCTATGCTTTTGTGTTGTCCGAGAAACCATTGTCTAGCTTAGGGTCACCAAGATATAACCCTGTTTCCTTCTAAGAGTATTATAGTTTTAGCTCTTACCTTGAGGTCTGTGACCCATTTTGAGTTAATTTTTGTATGTGGTGTGAGACAGGGTCCAAATTCATTCTTCCATGTGGATGTCCAGTTGTCTCAGCACCACTTGTTGAAAATGTGTTCATTCTTTCCGTCGTTACATTTTTTGGCACCTGGTAAAAAACCACACACAATTTGTCTATATATGCAGCACAAAATAGACAGACAGAGAGAGACATAGAGACAGAAAGCGAGAAATCACCCCCCGGGGGTATGGTCACGCTGCAATCCCTTCTCCTCCATTCTCCTCCCGGGATCCTGGGCACGCACGCACACGCGCCCGGCGTGAGTTGTAAGCCACCGGGTCCAAGACGCGAACCGCGGTCAACTACGTGGGAGTCCAGCGACATAGCCATTACGCTAACTGCTGGTTACCTCAACCCCCATTTTACAGGTGGGAAATTGAAGCTTAAAAAGGAAAGTAATTGCCCAGGGGCTCAGCTGCAAAGAAGGCTACAATTTGGCCCTGGTCAGTGAGCCCCGTGCTGGGCTCTGTGTGGTGACATGGCTGCATGTGTGCGCCTGATTGCAGGCTTAGACAAGTGGTGCTGGAGGATAGATTCCTGGGAGGGGAGTTTTTTAGGCACCAATGTTGACATTATAGTCTTTAAAGCAGTCACCAAGTCAGTCCGTCACTGGATCATCTACCTGTGCTGTTGCCACTGGCCCAGAGCAGTTGAGGCCAAGCAGGCCGCGTCCCTGCCTTTCAGATACCAGCCTCCGAACCTGGCCATCTCGACCCTCTACTGGAAGGCCTGGCCCCTCCTGCTGGTGGTCGCTGCGTTCAACCCCGAGAACATTGGTGAGCCTTTTCTGGCCAGCTCGTGCACATTGTGCAGCATGTTGCTGGATCTTCCTCGAGGACGGATTGCTTGTCAGGACTTGGGGTAGAGCCCAGCCGAGAATAGATGAAGAGTTGGAAGAGGGGGTGCCGCTTGTCTGGAGGGGGAGCCGGCACCCTAGTGCCTGTGGTCCTAACTCAACCCTTCCCCTCTCCTTGCTTCATAGGCCTGGCTGCCTGGGAGGAGTACCCCACCCTGAAGATGCTCATGGAAATGGTAATGACCAAGTAAGTCAGCTTTCTGGCCCTTCGGCACCCAGGGCCGGAGGCCACACCGAGAGGGACAGGGATGCAGAGCGAGGCGAGCCCCGTTTCCTAACTGCTGAATCCTCCTTTATCTTCTCTATTGCATCCTTGCTTTTCTTTACTCCTGCATTCAAGTTTTGGTTTCAGTTTCTTGCATGTTAGTCTCTTCTCTCCCCTCTCCGGGGTGGGGGACGGGCTGTTGATTGAAGTGGCACCATGGGAGCCTGTAGGGGTGTCTTCAGGGCACCCCTCAGGTCATCCTAGGCAGTTTTTTTACCATCGGCTGGAATGGGGACAGTATAGGTGACATGCTGCTACTAGGAGGGATTCAGCAAAGAATCAGGAGCCATAAACAGGTTAGATGGGGTGGAGACAAGGGGCCCGGTGGATTTGAACAGGTCCAAATGTAACCCCTGTCTGGGTTCAGCATCAGGAGAACTGGTTCAGTACCCCACATTATAAGTGGGGATCGCACTTAGCACAGCCTGGGAGGGAAGGCAGAGGAGAGGGGCTGTGGCTACAGCTCACCACTAGCTGGTGGCCAGCCCAGGTGGGGACTTGTCATGCTGCAATGCCAGCTACCTGTTACAGGAGTCTGTATCTAGTTAACCAGCGAGAACACCACACTGAGGGCAGTAGACGGAGTGGAGCCTGAGGCCATGGTGTTGTGGGGCCCAGCCTCTGTACGCTGAGGCTGAAGGACATGGCTACTTCCTTCACTGTGGGAGGGCTGTCCAGCAGCTGAAGGAGCACACTAGCTTGTGGAGCCTTAGGGACCCCCTTTAGATGAGGGACACCATAGGAAATCAGGTTTAGGAAGATGGACCATTATTATTATTAGCACCTCCCAGAAAGCCACATATGCCTCTGAAAGCAGTGAGTCCCAGCCCCTGAGAAACCGCCAGTGTAGTTGGAGGCCGCATTGGGCCTGTTAGAATAAACGGAGATTCCAGTTTGGCATAGCATGGCTTGATGTGGCAGAGTAAGTGTCCTGGAAAGAGGCTCTGCAATGACACTGTAGGGGCTTGATCTGTGGATGGCTGTTGTGTGGAAGGAAAGTAAATAGCTGGGCTGGGTTCTTTGAAGAATGCTGGGGCTTCTGGCAGAGGGCTCCACTCTGACAGCATTGTTGATGGCCCCACCGGGGAGCCCCTGACGCTCCTGACAGCTCCAGCCGTGCACCAGGCAGCAGTGTCATTATGAGTTTTGACCCTCTTTGACCTTGAGTGTTATCTGGTAGGAGGGAGCCTTTGAGAAGGGGCAGGGTAACAAGTACCTCCTTGTTTGGTCCCCAGTAACTACTCCTACCCCCCGTGCACCCTGACGGATGAGGAAACCCGGACAGAGATGATTAATCGAGAGTTGCAGATCTCCCAGCGAGAGAAGCAGGAAATCCTGGCATTTGAGGGACATCTGGCTGCTGCGTCCACCAAGCAGACTATCACTGAGAGCAGCAGCCTCCTTCTGTCTCAGCTCACCAGCCTGGACCCCCAGTATGCACTGCATCCCTGTCCCCGTCCCTGCCCCAGAAATGTGGGCCTGGCAGGCTCATGGTCCCACACATAGCTCAGGTGTCAGTTCTGGTCTAGACAGGCAAGTGGTTGGCATGCGTGGGACAAAGGCCAGAGGAGCAGACCCTGAGATACCCGCCACAGCCAGTCCCCATGTCACTGGCTTAGTTCTATCCAGAGCCAGGCCTTAGGGACCGCTGAGGTCGGGGATGTGATAGGCCTGGGGCCTGTTGGGTTGTTCCTTCAGAGGCAGGGGTGGGAGGTGTCAGCTTCCCCCGACCTTAGCCTTTGCTATTGGTTCGGGGGGTATTATGCTGTGGCTTTCTGACACTTATGTCATCTGTGACCTTCAGAGGGCCCCCCCGGAGGCCTCCCCCTCACATCCTAGATCAGGTAAAAGGCCTCAACCAGTCCCTCCGCCTTGGACACCTCCTGTGTCGCAGCCGCAACCCTGACTTCCTCCTCAACATCATCCAGAGGCAGGTGAGTTCTGCTCCGGGAGGAATGGGCAGCTCTGGAGTGTAAAACGGAGAACTGGGATCGGCCTGGAATGTTCTGGCATTGACACTGGAGCTAGAGAGGGTAGAGCATGCCTGGATGCTAACACTCATCATGCAGACTCCTCACTGTGCAGGCCACACCATCTTTAGTTCACAGTGTGCCCACGATTCCTTGTAAGGGGCTACACATGGAGTCTGGGACTTGGTGGGTCGCAGGCGTGGGATTGGGCCATGGCAGCTATGAGCAGATGCTGAACGTTGGCTGCCCCTCTACGCAGGCCTCCTCACAGTCCATGCCCTGGCTGGCGGACCTGGTGCAGTCCAGCGAGGGCTCCCTGGACGTGCTGCCTGTGCAGTGCCTGTGCGAGTTCCTGCTGCATGATGCTGCTGACGATGCCACCTCCGGGGAGGAGGAGGATGAGGGCGAGAGCAGAGAGCAGAAGGCCAAGAAACGGCAGGTTAATGCCCCTCCCGGCTTCACCCCAGCCCACTGGGTTCCCTGAGCCCTGCCTCAGAGGCCTCTTGTTTCTGCAGAGGCAGCAGAAGCAGCGGCAGCTGTTGGGCCGCCTGCAGGACCTGCTACTGGGCCCAAAGGCTGACGAGCAGACCACGTGCGAGGTGCTCGACTACTTCCTGCGGCGCCTGGGCTCCTCCCAGGTGGCCTCCCGGGTGCTGGCCATGAAGGTGAGGGGCCTGCCGCTTGTCTCCGTGTGCATGCTCGCACGCTTTTCCCCTTTTTTCATATTTATGTATGTAGCACATCCAGACTTTTCTCTAACTAGTTTTTGGGCATAGAGTAGATGTTACTAGTAAAACTAGGAAGACAGAAGCCAATTGTCACTTGTCCTATGTTCCTTCCTTGGATGATGCCATCAAATACTTCAAAGGTGATTCAGTAAGCCATTAGGTTGTCGGAAAAGCCATGATACTTTTTTGCGTAGAAAAACCTAGAAAAAATACATCATGACTTTTCTAATGAGCCAATCATGGCACTTGCCCTGTCTTAAAAGGTGGTCAGCAAAAGTTTTTAAAATATAGCACTCACGCTGTTTTGTTTTTTTAATGGTGACAACTTACAGGAAATAGGAGGCCCCACATTCTCTCTGCAGGGCTTCAAGGGAACCTGCATGCTCCCCCAAGATGGAGGTGTGCTCCCCTCCCCATGTGTGCTGGTACAGGTTGGGCCCAGCTCTGTGCTGTCTGCTTGCAGGGCTTGTCACTGGTGCTTTCGGAGGGCAGCCTACGGGATGGGGAAGAGAAAGAACCCCCCCTGGAAGAGGATTCAGGGGACGCCGACATGCTGCAGGGCTACCAGTGGTTGCTGAGGGATCTACCCAGGCTGCCTCTGTTTGACAGCGTGAGGACCACCACCGCCCTGGCACTGCAGCAGGTCAGTAGGGGTGCTAACGGGGCCGCTGGAAGGGACAACACTGCCCTGAGGCGCTGCTCAGACCATCCTTCCTCCCCAGGCAATCCACATGGAGACCGACCCACAGACCATCAGCGCCTACCTGGTCTACCTGTCCCAGCACACACCTGTGGAGGAACAAGGCCAGCACAGCGACCTGGCCCTGGTGAGGGGTGGGTTGGGGTCAGCGATACAGCCCCCCTGGGCTGGAGACTTCCCACTCGCCTAGTTCCAGTGACCTTGTGTTGCAGGGAGGTATGGAGGGTAAGAGCTGGTGCAACTAGGCTGGGGGCCATGTGGTCAAGGCTTGGCCACATGTGTCCTCCTTAGCCACTGCTGGCTTCTTGCAGCATTTCTTCCCAGACTGTGAGGATGCAAAGGCACCAGAGAAGAGGGAGCTGGTATTTGAATCCCCTTGCTGTGCTCGGGGCGAGTGTCTCCCTCGGCATATCTCAGCCTTCTGTGCCTTGTGGCTAGGGCATTTTGCATCCCATGGTGTGTCCCAGTCCCTCTGTGAAGCCAGCCTTCTGTGGTGGAGTTTCTTCTGACCTGGTTTTCTTCTAGGCTGGTCCCAACCCAGTGTGATCAGGAGTGTGCATGTCTTTGTGAAATGAACAAGTGAATGAATAGTAGACAGACAGCAAATGGGCAGGGAAGGTGGTACTCTCTTAGGGCCTGAGAGCTGGAGAGTACAACCTCAGTGCTACCTGCCCAGGTCGCCTTGGACCCTGTCCTTTGGGTCTGATCTGGTGCACAAGCCTGCCGGCTCTTGGCCAAGCTTCTCAGTGTTGTTGAAATTTATGAATATTGTGTCTGGGCAGTTTGCAATAGCTTTCCCCTCTGGGTCTTGTAAGATGCATGTTTCCATTGCTTGTGGAGTAATGGCCATGGGTTCATCCTTCCTTGTGCCTTCCTCCATGCCGTGGCAGGCAGTGGCTGCAGTGTCCACTATCAGGGCCCAGTTGCTGTCTCCTTGCCCTGGGAACTGTGTCCTCTATAGAGTCTGATAATGCCCTCGTCATCTCCCTTCCCTTGGAGCTGCCAGCTGCCTGGTGCAGGGCGTCTCGTACCATCTGCATAAGGCCTGCATTACTGAGGGCTCCGACTTCCTGCCAGTGTCAGTGTGTGCATTGCTGGGGCAGTCATGGGTTCCTGTGGATATGTGATTTGCCAAATCTAACATGACGTGGCAGTGGGCCTAGTGCTCAGGACGCCCTGGCTTCACTCTTGGCTCCGAGTGTAGGGAGAAGGGAAGCTAGGACTGGCACCTCCAGGCACCGCTAACCACCTTGCACCCCACAGGATGTGGCTCGGCTCGTTGTGGAGCGTTCTACCATCATGTCACACCTCTTCTCGAAGCTGTCCTGCAGTGCTGCTTCAGATGCTGTGCTAGGTGCCCTGCTGTCCATCTTTTCCCGCTACGTGAGGCGCATGCGCAAGAGCAAGGAGGGGGAAGAAGTCTACAGCTGGGTAAGGCAGTGTCGGGTGCCTTGGTCCCGGTCTCCTGGACCTACCACGGCCCCTATCCTTCTATCCTTCCCTCGTAGTCGGAGTCTCAGGACCAGGTCTTCCTGCGCTGGACAAGTGGGGAGACCGCAACCATGCACATCCTCGTGGTGCATGCCATGGTCATCCTCCTCACACTGGGCCCGCCCCGAGGTGAGCAACAGTCCCCTGTGGTCTGTCCTGGGCAGGGCACACCCCCTGCCAACAGCTTTTCTGCTTCCAAGCAGGAAGCACGTGGAGAGGGAAGAACAGTTGCGCCAGCCCACTTCCTCAGGCAGATCCCATTCGCTACCTTGCCCTGGTTTCTTTTGCAAAGTGGAGATGGTCACCCTTTCCCTACCCACCTGAGAGTTTCTGTGGAAGCACACGAGTTCTTCCACACACACAGGCCCTTGAGAACTGCCCAGCTTCTGGCAAGGGGGGCTCTAGTGAGAGCCTGGTTCTCAGGGGCTCCTCACCTCCCAGGGCCCACGCTGGGGCGACCCTGAGGTGCCAGGAGGCAGTGCCCGTGCACCTTCCCAGTTAAGCATGAGGTTGCCCAAGTGGCCCCAAGGCCCTGTCCACAGGGCCTGAGGACTGTCCATGGGGCAGTATCCCGAGCTTGGTGATCACAGGCTAGATGAGCCCAGCTGGCCTGGAAGCCTTCCCTGCTCTCCTGGCTCACTGCTCTGCCCCACTCACCCCGTCATGTCTGTGAGTGGAGGGAAGAGGACAGAGCCCCCTTGCTGGGGATCTGGTGGCACGTAGATGGAGTCTACCAGAACAGAGACCCCTGGCAGGAGGCAGATGATGGTGGTTGCTCCCAGGTGTACATTCATAGATGTCACCCTGGGGAAGCGCAGCAAGTGACAGTGACCGGGCCCCATGGAGTTCCCCGCTGGGATGTGGAGCCTGAGAGCTAGAAGGGAGCTGGTTCTGCCAGCAGCGTACCCGGGGCCTGCCTGTGGCTTCACTTATGTCCACTGGGGCAGACTGGACCTCAGGCAAGCGACTCCTTCTCTTAGAACTACCCTTTCCATGTGCTCCCACAGATGAGGATAAAATGGAGAGAGTACTGCCCACTCCTCATGGGTGTCATGGGGTTAAATGATGATGCAAGACACCTGGCATATAGCAGGGATACAGTCTAATGTTTGAGTTTTCCATGTTCCTTCAAAGCCTCGGTTTCCACACTCGTAGAGGGAGAATTGCATTGGGTGGTCTCTGGGTTCTCCAGCCTTGGCATTTGGTCATTCTTGAAGCCTGGGCCTCCTTGAATGGTGAGATGAAGGAGGCTGCTGACTCTGTCATTTCTGAAGCTGGTGATGGCGAGTTCCATGCGTTGCTGGACATCTGGTTTCCGGAGAAGAAGCCCCTGCCCACTGCCTTCCTTGTGGACACGTCTGAGGAGGCGCTGCTGCTGCCCGACTGGCTGAAGCTGCGCATGATTCGCTCGGAGGTCCCACGCCTGGTGGATGCTGGTATGGGACCAGGCTGGGCCTGAGGGCAGGGGCAGGGAGGACCTCATACCCGCTGCTGTGAACAGATGAGAGAGGACAGACGTGGTGGCTCTTGGATTGCCGAGAGGCCCCATGTAACTTAGCAGACGCTTGGGGGGTCCTGACTTTACCAGGCTTCGTGCTGGGCTCTGGGGAAGGCCCAACACGGCCCAGAGCAGACCCTTTCTACCTATGAGTGGCTCATGGCATGGCCCAGTGGTCAGGCTCAGGGTGCCCAAAGGAAAGAAATGAAGATAAAGTGTTTGGGGATTAAAGGGGGAGGAGGAAATGTGGTAGGAGCCTCTGAGTTGACTCTTGAAGAATTGTTGGAGTTTGGGCAAGCTCCAGTGAGGAGAAGGGTCCTGGCAGAGATGGGACAAGGCGGGAGGGGCGGGAGGGCACAGCTGGATCAGTGGGGCAGGCACTGGAGCAGAGTAAGGGGACCTTGGGAGACCAGTTGGTGAGTAGGTTAGCTTAGGAGGCCCCACAAAGGGCACGCTCCAAAGGATGTGGGTTCTTGGAAGCTATGGGAACTATGGTTACTTTAGGGAACTGAGCACTAACAGGAAACAGCCACAGTGGCATACAGGCAGCTTGAGAGTGAGGGTCGGGGTGCCACTCTGATGGCTGTGTCAGGGCACCTTGCCAGTTAAGCACGAGGCTGCTCTGGTTACTGCCCTGAGCGTCTCTTGAGCATCTGCTAGCCACATCTCTGAGCAGTCCTCAGGGCTGGGAGGGCCTTGCTCTAGAGCAGGCAGCAGGCAGTCTTCCAGGGCCCTGGCCCACCAGGTCTTGGCCCACCAGGATCACTGAGTGAGCACCGCCTCAGCCCTGCAGGACCTGGAGCCCCAACAGCTGCTGCTCTTCGTGCAGTCCTTTGGCATCCCTGTGTCCAGCATGAGCAAGCTTCTCCAGTACCTAGACCAGGCTGTGGCCCATGACCCCCAGACCCTGGAGCAGAACATCATGGATAAGAGTAAGCACCTGGACCATCCTGTCAGTCAGTGGGTCCTGACCCAGTCCACAGGTATCCTAGGCCGTGTGGAGCCAAGTGTGTGCAGCTGAGCAGGCCTGGGAAGCTGGGGTCAGTGAGCCAAAGTGAGGTGTAGGGCGTGAATGGGCAGGAGGGTCTGTGTGCCAGGGGCCCTTGGGCTCAGTTTCCAGCCAGAAAGAGCTAGAGGGGCTGGAAGGTCCTGAAGCTCAGTCTCCGGAGAGTCCATGTGCTCCACTGGAGCATCTGTGGAAGCATGCCCCCTCCGACTGCTGGGGGGATGGGAAGGAACTCCCTGTGCACATCCAGTTGTTACCCTGGCTGCTGTTTTGCAGATTACATGGCCCACCTGGTGGAGGTTCAGCACGAGAGAGGTGCTTCTGGAGGCCAGACCTTCCACTCCCTGCTCACAGCTTCCCTGCCACCCCGGCGAGGTACTGTTTCCTCCCCAACTCTCAGCACCATTGCCCTGGGCTCCTTGGACCCTACAGACTTCTGGGCCATTTCCTTGGTCAGCATTTGCCTTTGGCCAGAGTGTGGGCTGCTGTTTATTAAAACCCATCCTCCTCGAAGACTTGGATTTGGATCCTTAGGGGAATAGAGACCTTTGATGGGGCCTAAAAGCTGGCTCTTCCCGGTGACAGTCCTCAGGTAGGACTGGGATTGGTTTGCAGTTTTGTCCTCTGGAAGCTAGTCAGAAAGAGTTTCAGTTCAGGGAGCAACAGCTAGCGTAATAGCTATGTCGCTGGACTCCCATGTAGTTGACCACAGTTCGCGTCCTGGACCTGGTGGCTTAAAACTCACGCCGGGCTTGTGTGTGCGCGTGCCCAAGGTCCTGAGAGGAGAAGAGAGGAGAAGAGATTGCGGCGTGGCCATCCCCCATGGGGGGTGATTTCTCGCTTTCTGTCTCTGTCTGTCTCTGTCTGGAAAGCGCACGCGCCCTATAGCAAAAACCTCTCCAAAAAAAAAAAAAAAAAAAGCTTCAGTTCATGATGGTTCCTTCCCCTTTCTCTGCAGACAGTGTTGAAGCACCCAAACCAAAAAGCAGTCCAGAGCTCCCGCCAGGCCAGGGGAGGATTCGAGCTGGGACTCAGGTCCGGGTGCTCGGCCCCGAGGATGACTTGGCTGGCATGTTCCTGCAGGTACTGACCTGCTGCATGTGGATCCCACAGGTGTAGCCCTTGCACACACGTTTCCTCACTCACGTTTTCACACACAGAAACTTAGACCCTTGTGTGCCACTCTGGCTTACCTGTGCTGTACACACTCTCGTCACCTCATGCCCTTCTGAGCTCACCTTCCATTTAATATGTGTAAAAACGAGTTTACGGCCTTATCTGGGAACTGGGGTCCTCACCAGGCCCCAGCCTGTCTATTTCCTCCTTCATGTGGAGCCTTTTGGGTCCTCAATAGATCCCAGACACCTTTGTCCCCCTCAGACTATTCCTGGGGATACTGGGGTCCTTGCTGCTTCCTAGCGCAGGTTCTGGGTTCCTCTGTCCATGAGGTGGGGGGCCACACATAAACGGACACTGACAAGGGCTGCAGTCCTGGTGCGGGTGTGAGGGGGCGCTTAGCCTTCCTGTGCCCTTCTGATGCCCGCATGCTCTGTTCCAGATCTTCCCACTGAGTCCTGACCCACGCTGGCAGAGCTCCAGCCCCCGCCCCATTGCCCTCGCACTGCAACAGGCCCTGGGCCAGGAGCTGGCCCGAGTTCGCCAGGGGAACCCTGAGGTACCAGGCATCACAGTGCGCTTCCTGCAAGCCATCGCCACCCTGCTCAGCTCCCCGCACAGTGGCGCCCTGGTGATGTCCATGCACCGTAACCACTTCCTTTCCTGCCCACTGATGCGTCAGCTCTACCAGTACCAGGTACCCGGGACACGGCACTCCCGGCAGCAGGAGCTGCCATGGTGGGAACGAAGAGAGGGGTGGCTCAAGGGTCTTAGGACAGGGGGGCTCTCGCCCTTTGACATAGCAAGGTCCCGGCCTCACCCACGTCCACACTGACGACTGATGAGGTCCCCAGGTGTCCCTTCGTGGGCCTAGGTTCCTGATTCCTAAGTGAAGAAAGAGAGTGGGAGCAGAGCCCCTTGTCTTTATTCTGAAGGTTTCCCATTGAAAAGAGGGTGAGGGCATGCCAGCGTTCATGTTCACACATCCCCGAGGTGCTCACTGAATCTGCCTCCATTTATGTGTGAACGTACTTGATTTATTCGAGTTTGTGTACACGTGATTATGTCTTCTCCGGAGACTACAGAACTAAATTGCCAGCAGAGGGACACCTTCCCAGCTGCGGGGTCTCAGAAGGCTCTCTGTCAGGCCGGGCTGCAGAGTGCTGGTCGCCATGGGGCCCGCCTCAGCCAGGCCCCACTTCTAGGTCCCGGGTCCCTGGGTTCCTGGCTATTCCATGAATGGCAGCGAGGAGCCTGAGTTCCTTGCCGTGTGGGACCACCTCTGGCCTTGGGCAAGCACAGCCCACCTGCTGCTCTTGTTCCCACAGCGCTGTGTACCTCAGGACACTGGCTTCTCCTCGCTCTTCCTCAAAGTGCTCATGCAGATCCTGCAGTGGCTGGACAGCCCTGCCGTGGAGGATGGGCCACTCCGGGCCCAGCTCAAACTGTTTGCCACCCAGTACTCTGCAAGACGCAGGATCAGTGATGGTGAGGGCAGTAGTGGGCACCCACGAGGGCAGGGCCTGTCGGCACTGTTGGGTGGGGTCCCAGGCACTGGACTGGCATTGACAGAGTGGCCCTGTCATTGGGTACCTAGCAGCCTGTGGTGACCTGGATTCCCCAGGGAGGAGGGTTTCCATGTGGACCAAGGGGCCCTTGGGGCATGCGGGGAAGCCTGAGGGGCAGAAGCCAGAGCCAACGGTGGCGGCCACACAGACTTTCCCACAGTGCGAAGTGGGCTCCTGCACCTGGCCGAGGCACTGGCCTTCCATCAGGACCTGGAGGTGGTCAACTCCACAGTACGGGCTGTCATCGCCACCCTGCGGTCCGGGGAGAAGTGCAGTGTGGAGCCGGAGCTGGTCAGCAAAGGTACTCTCCAGGGCCCCAAAGCCACTAGGCTGCAGAGGGTAAGCAGTGACACACAGTGCCATCCCCAGAAGGTGCTCTCAGATCCTCTCCCAGACGTCTCCAAATGGAGACCTCTTGAGAATGGCTGGTAGTGGCCCTGATGGGGAGCCCCACCCCACTTCAGCCCTGCTGTGCTCCTCTGAGTCCCTCTGGGCCCTGCTGTTGGGCCTAATGTTCTGCACACGATGGCCCCACACCCAGCACTGGCTAACCTACCCCGGCTTGGGTCTTCTCCCACCTGGGAGTCTGAGGGGATGTCTTCTGTCCTTGGCAGTCCTGCGGGGGCTGATCGAGGTGAGGTCTCCTCACCTGGAGGAGCTGCTGGCCGCCCTCTTCTCTGCCACCACGGATGCCGCCGCCTCATTTCCAGCCTCAAAGCCCATCGTGGTGGTGAGCTCCCTGCTGCTACAGGAGAAGGAGGAGCCCCAGGGCCCAGGAAGGCAGGACGCGGATGGCAGCAGGTGAGCTGGGAGCCGCAGGCAGCAGGCGAGCAGCCCCTGCAGGACTATCACTGAACCCCCACTTCCTGCAGCCTGGAGATCGTGCGGCTGGGACCCTCATCAGGGCTCCTGGTGGACTGGCTGGAGATGCTGGACCCCGAGGTGGTCAGCAGCTGCCCTGACCTGCAGCAGAGGCTGCTCTTCTCCCGAAGGAAGGTAGGCTGTGTTCAGCTTAGGGACAAGGCACCAACCTGGGGCAAAGGGCATCACTTCTGGGCTCCTGGCCTGGAGTACTGCAGCTCCACCACTGTGGGACCTCTGACAACCCCAGAGGAAGGATGGATTCTCCCCACTGACTCCAGTAGAGTCTAGGTCTGCCTGTCTTGGCCCAACCTGGGCCACATGTTCCCTCAAGGCCAGCCCTGGAACTGGCCAGATCTGGTTCCAGAGGCAGGCAGGTGGGTGGGATGGGGTTTGCCCTGCCAAACCTTGTGAGTCGAGTTGGGCCCAAGTCTTTTCCACAGGAGACAGAGGGGTTGTGGTGCCATACGGAGCGCGAGTGTGGGGCTCCCGGGTATCTCCTGGACACCAACACCCTGCCTGTGCAGCGTGGGTTCAGGTCAACACCGTTCAGTTTGCTGAGCTTCCCCGGATGTCACTGCTCAGGGCTACTTCCAGGAGTCTTCCTGGAGGACCCCAGCCATCTGCTTTCTGGGCTATTCACCAACTGGGACTCGGTCAGCTGACCTTACCTGACAGAGCCACTGGCCCTGTCCCAGTTGGGACCATCACCTTCCTTCTTCCCCAGAGCAAAGGACACGCCCAGGTGCCATCATTCCGCCCCTACCTCCTGGCCCTCTTCACGCACCAGTCCAGCTGGTCCACGCTGCACCAGTGCATCCGTGTCCTGTTGGGCAAGAGCCGGGAACAGAGGTACATGTCCCTCTCTACCTGGCCTGAGGCTCACTGGGTGGCTTATGTCCCTGTGCTGGGAGCTGGGCTCTGGCCTTGCAGCTGCATGGCCCCACTGCTGTTCCAGGTAAACCCAGGTAAATGTCCCTAGCATTGAGGGGCTCCAGGAGGCGTCTGGCCCTTCACCCACGCCATGGTTGTATCCCCTCAGCCCATCCCTGGATGTTGCTTGGCTTCCTCAGAGTACCTGTGGCAGTGGAGCTGGCAGCTCACTGAACAGCCTGCCGTGGCTCCTCCCGCCCAGAGGAGCACGTGCCTTTCTCTAAGCCACGGTCTAGCCGAGGCCTTCACCACATCAGTACCCCAGGAAGGTGGCCAGCAGAATTTGGGGCCCTTTGGGGACATCCCTTCTTAGGAGTCCAGAGGCCACCCCATCCCTCACTGACCCCAGCTGCACTGTGGGCCCAGGCAGAAGTGTCCCTGCCATGGCTGAACCCCATCCCCTGGCCCCACACTGTGAGGAATGGATAGCGTTCTCTCCTTGGATCCTGCCATTGGGCTGTGGCCTTTCCATCTGTCTGTGCTGTGCTGCGGGGCACCCTGAGGGTGGTACTGGCAGCACGAGAGCTCTTCCACTTGGCTCTGACAAGACTGTAGGGTGGTCAGGTCTAACATTTGTGTTCTTCCGTGGGTGCAGTGTCTTACCTGAGGACATGAGAAGGGGGCCAGGAAGCCCCCATTTCCCTGCCGGCCTGGACCCTTGACCAGGAGTCTCAGAGGGCCCTTGTGCAGTTGCATGAAGATGCTCTGCACCAGGAAGCCACTTGCCTTGTCTTCCTTGCTTTGATTTTCTCTCTGGGTTTAGTAGCTAAAACAAGCTTCATATGCTCAGCCAGAATTCCTTGCATCCTTCCAGGTTTGACCCTTCTGCCTCCCTGGATTTCCTCTGGGCTTGCATCCACGTTCCTCGGATCTGGCAGGGCAGGGATCAACGCACCCCACAGGCAAGTCTTTGGAGATAGCCCAGCCCATGGAGTGGGTGGTGTGTCCCTGGGCTGACTGGCAGGTATCTGGTTGCAGAAGCGCCGGGAGGAGCTGGTGCTGCGGGTCCAGGCCTCAGAACTCCTTAGCCTGGTGGAGCTGATCCTGGCTGAGGCCGAAAGCAGAAGCCAGGACGGGGATGCTGCCGCCTGCACCCTCATCCAGGCCCGGCTACCCCTGCTACTCAGTTGCTGCCGTGGAGATAATGAGAGTGTCAAGAAAGTGACAGAGTACTTGACGGGTTGCATCCAGCAGCGGGGGGACAGGTGAGGGCTGAGCCTACAGGTGTCCCTGCTACCGATGTGACCGGAGTTCACATGTGAGCTCTGTGGAAGAGTGAAGACCCTGGCCCCACTGTCCAACACTAGCAGCCCCTGGTGGTCATGATGGCGAGCAGCTTGTGACAGTCCCAGATAGCTGCTGGCTTCTTGGCCCCTGTCCACCAGTGACCCGCTGGTCTGGTCTCTTACAGCGTGCTAGGCAGACGCTGCCGAGACCTGCTCTTGCAGCTCTACTTGCAGCGGCCAGAGCTCCGAGTGCCTGTGCCTGACGTCCTACTGCACAGTGAAGGGGCCACCAGCAGCAGCATCTGCAAGGTGAGGGCGGAGGCACCCCGCTCCAGGCTAGTGGCCAGGAGCAGGGCAGCCACTCTGAGGCCATGAGTGATGAGTGATGCAGAGGGATGGGTCCGGCTCACTCCTGTTCCTTACTTGGAAGCTGGCAGCTGACTGAACAGCCTGCTGTGGCTCCTCCGCCTAAAGGCGGCACATGCCCGTCTCTAGGCTGTAGTCTGGCTGAGGCCTTCACCACACCCCTACCCCAGGAAGGTGGCCAGCAGGCCCTGGGGCCCTGAGCCCCAACTAGAAATGGAGAAATGTATTTTCTCAGGTTTTTTTTTTTTTTTAAAGGAAGGCTGGTCCTGTAGCCTAGTGATTAAAGGAGCCAGATCCCATATGGCTGATTGTGATTTGAATTCCAGCCTCAGTGGCTTGAAAGGCATTCCGGGAGTGTGTGCATGCATGCCCAGTGTCCCAGCAGAATGAAGAATGGAAAAGGGATCACAGCGTGACTGTATGTCACTGCTTTCTCTTCCTGTCTGATGTCTAGCAATGGTGTATGGGCGGCTCTGCCTGTCCTTAGGTTGTCTAAAGGCAGAGCCTGCCCTGCAGCCCTCCTGTTATAACTCCTCCAAGGAGTCTTAGGAATTGACTTCTTCCTTAAATTCCCCTGTGGAGCAGAAAAGAGTGGGTGTCTGCCTACTTTCCCCCCCCCCCCCTTAACAGCTCTATTTAGATGTAACGTATACAATGTGCTGCATACGTATGTAGTATGTCATTGTTCAGTTTTGACATGCTTTGTTTCTATCACCGCGATCAATGTGGTGCACACCCATCACCCCTAGCAGTGTTCTGTGTGCCTTGGGTCCCCGCAGAAGGGGTTGGTCCCTGGCCACTCCTGCTGTGCTCTGTTACTGTATATTGGTTGCATTTTCTGGAGACTTCTATCAGTGAGGTCAGTGTCTCTCCTCTTTGGCATCTCAGCATGCCTTCAAGATTCAGTGTGCTGTCGTGGGCACAGATAGCCCGTCCTGTTCCTTGCCGAGTGGTTCTCCATCGAGTGGGTGGACCAGTCTGCCCATGCACCTGCTGGCAGGCCTCTAGGCTGTTTCCTGTTTGGGGCTGTGATGGAGCTGCTGGAAGGGTTGGTACAGGTCTCACTTCTCTGAGTGGAGTGCCAGGTCTTCTGTACCCACCTCCCCGCTGCTGGCCGATATGTGTGAATCTGAAGCTTTCCCTCCCCTTAGTGTGATATAGAGAAAGGGATTGTTTTCTAGCCATTTTCCTTCTGTTTTTTTTCCTTTATAATTATATATTTCATACAGTCGAAATCATATTTTACATATAATTTTGGCTTTTTTTCCCACACCAAACGTACAGTGTGATGCTTAGTATTGAAAGTTTTTATATCAAAGTTAATTTCATATACTGCTGAGTTGCCTGGAGACTGGCTGTGGCTCTGTGACCTCCAGAAGTACTTGGAAAACAGTGATGGGGCACATTCCCCTGGGTTACTGTGTGGCTAGGCCAGGCACATGCTCTGTCTAGCCTGGTCAGAGCTGGCAACCAGACTTCATGTGTGGAGCAGGCAGGAGAGGTGAGAAGGCTGTGGGTGGCTCCCAGGTCTCAGACCTTCCCCCTTCTTCTCAGCTGGACGGTCTCATTCACCGCTTTATCACTCTCCTCGCGGACACCAGTGACTCCCGGTCGTCAGAGAACCGAGTGGCAGATGCTAACATGGCCTGTAGGAAGCTGGCTGTGGCCCACCCCCTCCTGCTGCTCAGGTACCACTGGGTCCCTGCAGACTGAGGGGAGGAGTCTGGGGTCTGATCTCACCCAGGGAGATTCCCAGCAGGAGCAGGTCCTCCGGAGGCTGTTCCAAGCTCTGCCCCTGTTCTGGGTGTTGATGTGAAGGAGGGGTCTGTTTCTAGCTGCCTATGTATGGAAATCCAGAGCCCTGACATTGAGAATAGGTGCCAGCCTCTGGCTAGAGGGCTAGATCAGAAGGTGCATAGCACTTCATAGGCCTTCTGGAGCCTGGTGGGTAGCACAGGTGGCCCAGTTCTGACTCCTCACAGCCCTCCCCAGGCCAGCATCCCCAGAACTTGTTGAAGAGGCAGACCTACTTGTCCTGACCTGCTGGGCCCGGCATCTGGGCAGCTCCCTCCTGGGCGATACATGTACACTGGGCGGGCAGAGAGACCTGGGTGTGCTTTACTCATCTCCACGTCAGTTTTCATCTGGCTGGACAGGGTCTGTACAGGGTCTGTGCGGCTCCACTGAGGGTCCTTCCATGCCACCCCCAGGCACCTGCCCATGATCGCTGCTCTCCTGCATGGCCGCACCCACCTCAACTTCCAGGAGTTCCGGCAGCAAAATCACCTGACTTTTTTCCTCCACGTGCTGGGAGTGCTGGAGCTGCTGCAGCCGCAGGTGTTCCAGGACGAGCACCAGGGGGCACTGTGGGACTGCCTGCTGTCCTTCATCCGCCTGCTCCTGGTGGGTCCCTGCACCCTTCTTTCACCTAGCTGCTATTTCTCTGCTCCCCACCCCAAACACTGAAATTCCTCTCCTCTTAGTTCATCTCTTCCCACCACCCTGGTGTGATCTTTCTAAGCAGAATGGGTGCCCCCCCCCCCCCAACTGGAGAATCAAGCCCCTTGGCCTGGCCCCAGGGATGGGAGGGCAGTCTGCTGCCTGGTAGCTTCTGCCACTTCTACCTGTCCAGAGACCAGCTCTCACTTGGGGAAACCCCCTGCCTCCCAGCTTCTCATATACCTAGGGAACCCCATGTTTATGAGGGTCTCAGCTCAGCTTTCCCAGCCCTCAAGGCTACTCTGCACACCATTTGTCCCCTGTTGAGCCATAACCTCCCTTGTCACATGCCCCAGTGGGGCACCTGCATATCTGCCCTGTGAGCTCGTGATGGACAAAGGCCATGTCTGATCACCTTCATGTCCCATGCAGTGATCAGCAGAAGGCCCAGGGGAAGCAGGTATTCAGCTGTTCACTGCAGGCTGTGAACAGCTCTGCAGTGCTTGGCTTATCCTTTACAGAATTACAGGAAGTCCTCCCGTCACCTAGCCCCCTTCATCAACAAGTTTGTGCAGTTCATCCACAAGTACATCACCTGCAATGCCTCGGCGGCGGTCTCCTTCCTGCAGAAGCACGCTGACCCGCTCCAGTGAGTGCCTCTGACTCAGCCACACAGGCTCCTGGGGAAGCTGTGCCCTCTGGCAAGGGTCTGGCCACAGGACTGAAGGGGGTATACCCAAGGAGGCCACAGAGTGGTTAGGTCTGCATGCCCTCAAGGCAGGGGGATGCGGCAGCTGGGAATAGATTCTGTCTTTCATGCTCAGGGTCCAGAATAGCAGAGATGGCGGCTCAGGTAGATAGTGTCTGCAGCGCTCAGGGCCAAGACAGCAGAGGGTGCTCCTCGGCCCTCGGCACAGCACAAGGGCAGTAGGTGCTCTCTGCCTTGCTCCGCACTCACCTTGCCTCCCTGCTTGCTCCCCCCCGAGGTCTTTCCCTCTCCCGTACCACATGTCCACTCCTCCTTCCCGCGTTGCCCTCCTTTGATCCTCTGCCCAGCCTTCCATCTGCCAGCATCTTCCTCTAGTGTAAAACCCAGTGTTTTTTTTCTCCAGTGACTTGTCCTTTGATAACAGTGACCTGGTGATGCTGAAGTCCCTCCTTGCAGGGCTTAGTCTCCCCAGCAGGGACGGCAGAGCCGACCGAGGCCTGGACGAGGAGGGTGAGGGTGAGTGGGCAGTGGAGTCTGCGAGGAAGGGACTGCAGAGCAATCTTGGAAGTGCTGGTCTTCCCCAGCAGCATGGCCAGCCCTTTGCCACCCAAGTGTCCTATGGCCAGTGTGATTGAGCAACAGCATCCTTGTCTGTTGGGGATGTCACCCACTTTCCTCAGTACTGTCTCAGATGTCACCTCCCCAAAAGGCCTTCTGTGGCCCTCGTCAGCCTGATGACAACATGGTGTCCCACTGGCCAGACTCTGTCCCACACTGGTGCTATGTGGTTCTACCATGCCTGAGTGCCTGTGGTGTACCAGGCACTGCCTGGCCTTGGGCCGTGGCTGGTATGCTCCTTGGGGAGAATAGTGTTGTTTACAGAGACAAACCATGGCCTGGTGTTGGCTGCTTCCTGCCCTCGGACATCCCTCCATGGGCCCTGCAGTCAGCCCCCCAGCCCTCTTCACACTGTCTTGCTTGTCTTTCAGATGAGAGCCCGGCTGGCTCCCTGCCCCTGGTCAGTGTTTCCCTCTTCACCCCTCTGACCGCAGCTGAGATGGCCCCCTACATGAAAAGGCTGTCCCGGGGCCAGACTGTCGAGGGTGAGTAGGAGACCTGATTTCACCCATGACACCCTGGGTCCCATCGGGGCTGTAGTAGTAGACATCCAGGCTCAGACGTTGGGGCATGCAGGGGAGAGCCCAGGGCGGGTGTATGCCCGAGAGGACATTCAAGGGCAGTAGGTCGGGGCTCTGCATGCTGGATTTCTGGGGGAGTGGGGGTTCTAGAAGATAGGCCTGGCGGGTTGGACAACCACTCTTCTGTAGGAGAGCCAAAGGTTGGGGTGGCCAAGGTAGAGCTGGGCCGTGGGAATACTTAGTGGTGCTCAGGGCACCCTGGACACAGGTGGGCTGCTGGAATCAGATTCCCTCACTGGAGACCAGTGTATAAGGCTAGACGGTCACCTGGCAAGAGGGGGATGGGCAGCCAGGACAGGCATCCACATAGCATGGCGCTTTAGAGAGTTTATCAGGTGACCTGTATCCCCCAGCATGGGCACAGCTGGCCAAGTGGGCTGGAGAAGCCAGCAGTACATTCTGGTACTTTCCACCCTGAGGTGCACAGGGACTTGTGCCCTCCTGCCTCTGGGTTGCTTGGAGCCAGGGGCCCTAGCAGCTGTGCCTGGCCTGGCACCCTCTGCCTTCCTAGATCTGTTGGAGGTGCTAAGCGACATAGACGAGATGTCCCGGCGGAGACCTGAGATCCTGGGCTTCTTCTCGGTGAGTGGAGGGTGGGAGGAGCGGCTCCAGTGGACACCTAGGTGGGGCAGCCTGACCCATACCCTCGCTCCTGCTGTGGCTCCCACAGAGCCCTCTGTGGCCAAGTCTCAGAAGAGAGGCCTCTCTCAGACACTGCCGAGGCAGGTCCTCCCTGTGTCCTGGGCTGGAGCTGGCCGATAGCAAGTGTTTCGTGTGCCACCCAGCAGTGAGAGCTTGGGCAGCAGTCCCCTGCCACTAGCACCTCAGTACAAGACTGAGAACCTGAGGGCTGAGGTTTGAGCCCTCAGTGGGGGTCACCCTGGTAACACCTCCTGTCCTGCCCCTGCCTTTGGCCAGACCAACTTGCAGCGACTGATGAGCTCTCCTGAGGAGTCCTGCCGCAACCTGGCTTTCAGCCTGGCCCTGCGCTCCATCCAGAACAACCCCAGGTACGCACGGCATTGCCTGCTGTGCCCCAGCACATGTCCTGGCTGAGGGCAGCCTCTCCTGGCCACTCCTTTCTGACACCTGCTCAAGAGGAAAGCCATGCTGAGGTCACTGGTTGGTCTGCCCAGCAGCCGGACCAGGCCTCCAGGCAGGTCAGCTGGCCTTGGGGCCCCAGGGCTGTGTCGGGGCTCCTTACAGCCTCAGCACAGGGAGGGGGTGCCCATTGAAGTGTGTGCCTCTTTCAGCATTGCTGCCGACTTCCTGCCCACATTCATGTACTGCCTAGGCAGCCGGGACTTTGAGGTGGTGCAGACAGCCCTCAGGAACCTGCCCGAGTATACCCTCCTCTGCCAAGGTGAGTGGCTGACCCCGTCTCAGGCCCCCGCCCACATTCCCAGTGCTCCTGGAAGTCCTTGGCCCCATGACCAGCTCCTAGGGAAAGCCCGGAAGCTTATCTCCCAGGGGCTGCCTGGCTGCCATACTTCCCCATATCTCAAGGCATGGTCACCATGACCAGGGTGTCTGGGGCCAGGGCCTTGCAGGGTCCTCATCTCTCCCACAGAGCACGCAGCCGTGCTGCTGCACCGGGCCTTCCTAGTGGGCATGTACGGCCAGGTGGACACCAGCGCGCAGATCTCCGAGGCCCTGAAGATCCTGCACATGGAGGCCGTGATGTGAACCTGTAGCTGCCTTGATCTCTTGGCATGTTGACTGGGGTCCCAAGGCCAAGCTCAGGAGGCCTGGTCTGCTGGAGTCTCACCTGAGAGGAGGGAAAAGGTGCTGAGCCGCGCATGGTTGGGCAGGACTAGGCCCAGAGCAGAACCCAGAGCCTACAGCAGTGGCTTCTGGGCCGCCTAGTGTGGGGATGGCAATCTGCCAAGGCCTCACTGCCACCTTTCAGTCACCACAGAGTGACAGGGGGACACAGCCTAGTGACCAGGAGAGGCTGTCATCCCTATGAGGGAGAGCAAAGGACTGGCTTTAAATGAAACATTCTGAGTTCCATGTGTCGACTCTGTCCTGCCGTTTCTCTGGCCCTGTTCTCCACCCAAGTCAGCAGGACTTGAGCAGGATCCTGGGAGGTGAAGACCCAGGTGAGGTCCCCCAGGCCCTCCATCCTTGTGGGTGTTTGGTGGGTCTGCTGCCTCCTGATGGTGTGGCCTCTGGTCCCTGCCTGGTGAGTCCCCTGCTCACGGGCACTGTGTTGAGCCCCATGAGGGTGAGGCTGACCAGTCTCCACCTCTCATCTGAGGAGGGGTGACAGGGCACTGAGCCCCTTGGCTGTGGGAGCTGCGTTGGGGGAGCTGGTGTGGGAGTGATCAAGGCAGTCAGTGGTGCAGCCTGGCCTGCCTTTCCCTGCCCTCGCCGCCCCCTGGCAGAGTTGGGGATTGGCGAGTATCCCTAGGGTGCAGCTGTGGGGTGGGTGAAGGGGCACCTGGCAGAGTATTTGTCCTATTCACGAGGGGATGGGTGACTGCCCTTTCTTGCAGGGCTAGGCTCCTGGGGCCCAAGAAGCTGACCTGTTCCAGGCCATGCCCCAGTGTTTCTCCTTTCCAGCTGTCCCCACCTCATGACTTCCCATTAGCTCCTCACAGTCCCTGGGCCCAGTGCTCCCTGAGCAATTCATACTGGTCACCTGGCTCCCGCTTGGCCAGGCCCTCTGAGACCACCAGAGGGCACTGTGGCTGAAAAAAAAACAACCCAGGCCCCTTCCTCAAAGCTTTCCCTTCCACCTTCAACCTCCACCCCCTGGTGTGGGTATGAGGCCAGAGGGTCTGAGATGCCTCAGTCTCGGGTGAGAATTCCTTGGGTTCACTGCAAGTCAGGCAGTAGGGATTCTAGGCTCAGCCCCCACCATGCACCAGCCACTGGGGCAGTGGATGTAGGTCTGGGGCTGTCAGGAGCCCCAGGGGCCTGGCCTGCCTGCCCACATCCACCTTCCTGAGAACCCACCTTACATCCTCCTCAGAATCTCCCAAGGCAACATGGGTCCAAGCACAGGGCCCCGTGGGGGGAGGTAAGCCAGTGTCAGGTTTATCTCCAGACATACCTGCCCCTGGCCAGCCCCTGGTGGCTCCCCAAGGAGGGGCTGGAGCCCGTCTGGATCCCCAGTACACAGCTGCCTCGAGCACCTCACCATCCTGATATGGGTGCGTGAGGGGACGGCAAGCTCAGGCAGTGGAGTGGGCTCAGAGACCAGGCGCAGGAACCCTGGGGACCCTCTTCTCAGCTGGTCCTGCCAGTGTCAACGCTGAGGCTAGACAGGCCTGGGCCTCAGCCTCTTGGCCCTTGCCCTTCCCTCTGGCTTCTAGCTTACTGGCCCACAGCAGCAAAGTACAACTTGGGAGTCACTGCCCTGGGAGTGACTTGAGGCCTCGACCAGGAGCTGCTTAGTGGCCTTCATGCATGACTGCATGCGTGAAGTCTAGGGAAAGCCTGGAAGCTTATCTTCCAGGGGCTGCCTGGCTGCCATACTTCCCCGTATCTCAAGGCATGGTCACCATGACCAGGGTGTCTGGGCCCAGGGCCTTGCAGGGTCCTCATCTCTCCCACAGAGCACGCAGCCGTGCTGCTGCACCGGGCCTTCCTAGTGGGCATGTACGGCCAGGTGGACACCAGCGCGCAGATCTCCGAGGCCCTGAAGATCCTGCACATGGAGGCCGTGATGTGAACCTGTTCCCAACCCTCACCTTCAGTCCCCACAGAAGGTGCAGGACTTGGTCCTTACCCTTCTATCAAAGCCTCAAACGAATGTGAGAAGGGTAGCCGCCCCTTCTGGGTGGCTGAGGAGCACTCAGCACAGCCAGGGCGTGGAGCCACCTGGATACACAAAGGTCCTTTCCCTGCCCTCCCAGCCTCTCCAGTACCTTCCTGCTCCCTACTGCCCACCCTGCCCAGAGCAAACCCCATACCCAGCACCCTGAACTCCAGCAGAGCTGCCTGCTGACCCCCAAGTCCCTGCTGCTTTTCATCCTCCCAGTTCGTCTCCAAGGCCTGCCCTCCCCACTCTCCCTGCACACCTTCATGAAGCTCCAGAAGCCCCATTTGCTTGCTCTCAGCTTCTCTGGTGTTAGACCCCACGTTTTGTGGTTTGCAGTGCCTGGCGTTGGGGCCAGTGGAATTGGTGTGGCCTTTCCAGGGGTCAGAATGCCAGCCTCCCATCTCCTCTATAAATGAGACCAGGGAAGGGCACACAACACAGGAGGCCCCTCCCAGGCTGGCTGCCCCTGCAACTGAGCGGGGCATCAAGTCTGGCTGCTGGGAATGACCATGTCTAGAACACCCCCCTTTGCATCATGTCATCAATGCCACTTCTCCAGCTTGGGTAATAGCCTGTGGTGTAGCTATGTGCCCGAGTGCCAATACCTCAGCCCAGAACTGCAGAGACACCTGAAGGGGTGGGTGGTGTGTTTCCACTGTGTGGCTGAAAAGACAGCCCCAAATGTTGAGGAAGGTGCCAGAAACTCTGGAAGGAAGGCTGGAGCAGGAGCCCACATCTGGATCCCCATTACATGGCTGCTTTGAGCACTTCACCCTCTTGCCATGAGTGCAGGAGAGGCAGCAGGCAGAGGGCAGTGTGGGAACCTTGGGGGCCCTCATCCCACCTGGTCCTGCCAGCGTCTTAGCCCTTGTCGATCTTGGGCCTACCTTCTGGTTTCCAGCTTGCTGGCTTACGGCACAAACAACACCTTAATGTGGGGCATGAGGGAACAGAGGGCAGGGCTGTGGGCCTAGGAAAGGGAAGGCAAAGGTCTGATGGGCACCAGGAGAGCCTCAGCCTCATCTGGAGAGAAACGGAGGTTGCAGCAGCCCCGAGGCACTGTTTCCACCTTCAGGTTGGCAAAGATGGAACCAATGGGTGGCCTGTGCCTGTGGAGGTGTGGGAGGCAGGCAGAGTGTGGACACAGCCCCAGCCTACAGCTCCTCCTCCCAGGCCAGTACTATGGCATGAAATGTGGCCCTCCAGAGGGGGCTGGATGTCCACCATGGCTTCCCCAGTGGGCTGCGGGGCGGCCTCGTGGACACTTGAAGGTGTGTGGCATGTGAGCTGTGCCTTGCTGTTGGGTAGCAGGTGCCCGTGAAATGCCCCCCGCTGCGGTGAACGGTGGCCAGCCCGTGCGGAGCGCCAGCCCCTGCAGTACACCTGGGAGCAGATGTGATTGCAGGCCAGCTCCAGGCAGCTGGCTAGTTAGGAGCAGAGCTGAGGTTTGAACTTGGGCCCCTGGCCACTGAACTGCACCACCCCTGGTGGGAAGGGGCCCAGAGGAGCAGGATGAGCCTGAACTCAGTCCAGGGCCCTGTGGCTTGTGTGGGAAGAAGGGGCCTGAGAGGCTGGGTAGGCGCAGGCTGGGTCTGTATTTGTGCTGAGGTGTGTGCAGGTGAGGTGAGCCCCTCAGGGGCCCTGCGTTACCTGAGGCTTAGAGTTCAGAAACAGACTTCAGCTTGGAAAGAGGACGTGCCCCACCCCCATCTGGTACAGTGAGCCGGAGCCAGAGGTTCCCTGCCAAGCCCTATGGGCCTTAGGGACCCCGTACTATGCTTCACACCCAAACTCCAGCTCTAAGTGGCTGGGCTGCTTCTAGGCCTGAACATAGGACCCTTGCCCCACAGACCACATGGTGCAGCTTCCTGAAGGCAGAGGTCTGGTGAGCAGCCCAGGAGCGCAGCTCAGAACTTTCCAGATCCTGATGCTCCTCCCATCAGCTCAGTGCCCCAGCCATGTCCCCTCTGAAGCACAAACTTAATGTTCCTTCCTGCCTTGAAACACTCTTTCCTCTCATTCCCCTTTCCGCAGGCTCTGTGGCACCTCCTCCAGGAAGGCTCACTGCATCCAGTGGCCCAGGGCCTTGGTGTCTGGCCCTGCGTGTTCTCACACTTGTCTCCCTACACCAGGCTGGGAGGTGGGAAGCTGGCCGTGATGTAGGGATCATGGTCAGCCAAGGTCTGAGATGTGTTGAGCAGGTGAAGGAGGGAATGATTTCAATTCTCTGAGCCCGCAGCCAGCAGAGAGGGGACACTATGGCAAACTCTGGAGGCCAGTCTAAGTCCCACCCCAGGCCTCAAACCTGGGCATTCCGATTCTCCAGGCCTCCTCTTCCCTCCTTTCACGGGACTGCACTCACACTCCCCAGCGAGGCAATGAGGGTAAGCTAAGCTGAGTTATCCTCATGAGGCCTGCTAAGCAGGTGATGGAGCTCGGGTGTATGTGCCCGAGATGCCCCACTTAACCAGCTGCTGATGCCAGAGTGCAGTGACGGCATTTGCGGGGCAGATACACACAGGACGATTGTGTCTATAGTCCCTGGAGGATGGCACCAGTATTGTTCCCATTGCAAAGGGGACTAGAGTCAGTGTGGCCTTGGCGCCTGCTTCATGGCAGAGGCAGGACTGAGTCTTGCTTCTGCATCCTAGTAGGGGAGAGCCCTTTGTTGTCCATGCTGGGAGGGACTTCAGGGAGAGGAGACCTGCCTGAGCCTGAGCAGAAACCACGCAAGTGAAGGTGGGAGTGATGCCACTGGCCCCTGGGTGGGTGAGCGGAAGGCAGGCTAGACCCCCCCCACCAGCATCTGGCCAGGGTCCATGCCTGGCTCCACTCTGTCTAGGATCTCCCAGGCTCCTTACCGTGGCTACCCACTACAAAGCCATTGGGCCCAGAGTCCAGGGGCACACCTGAGGACAGTGCAAGGTCTGGGAAGAGTACGTCCCAATGGTGGACATGGTAATGAGCTCCTCCAGGGCTCTCTCCCCAGGCCCTGCAGTCCCCTTTACCCTGGGGACAGAAGGAAGGCCTAGGGGAGTATTCTAAACTCCCTGTGACCTCTGGCCAGCCCCTGGCTTCTTCCTCCAGGTGCAGAGGGGGCAGGGCCAGGTGAGGCACTACACACCTGCTTCCTCACAGCCTCAAAACAAATGCCTCCTGGTTTCAGTTTCAGTTTTGGGAAGAAATGCACCCTGACCTTTCACTGCACCAGACAGTGGCCAACAGATAGGCAATGGGCCAAAAAGGTATGGGCAGCCGGGGCCGGAGATCTGGCCCCTACTTTGACCCTGGGAGGCCCCACAGCTGCCCAAGGTCATATGGCGGGGCAGGGGCGGGGTAAGAGTACCCTGTGGTGGAGCCCAGACACTCGCTCTCCTTCCTCAGAGCAACTTAGAACTCTGACCCACTGGGCCCCAGCCCTCCAGGGCCCTCTGCAGGAGATGGGAGTGGCTGGAGGCCTCCTCCAGGACTGTGGGCGCTTCCCTCTTGGGAGGTACCTGTTAGGGAACTCTGAGGAGGACAGGCAGGCAGAACTAAGAGTCCCAGTTATCTTCCCCAGTTGCTCCTCAGTCCAGACCCAAAAGGGCCTCCTCCTGTGTCATCCCAGGTGGGCTCTGCAGGGACCCAAAAGTTAGACTCCACAAGGCCCATGCCTGGGCACTGGACTCCAGCTCTTCCCAGGGCCGTCAAGAAGGGCTGTCTGGGAGCCGGCAGGTGGCCTGGTGGTTAAGAGCACTGGACTCCCATATGGCTGACCGTGGTTTGAGTCTAGTACCTGACAGTTTGCTTTCTCACCACCTCTGTCTCTCTTTGGTCAAATTAAATAAAGTTAAATAAAAAATAATTCTTTAAAAAAAAAGAAAAGGAGAAAAAAGCTGTCTGGAGAAGGTGGCATACCAAGTGGGCCTTGAGGGATGAACAGGAATCTTCCAAGTGCAATTCTTTGGCTCATGGACGTGGAGCTGAGGGCACAGGCTCCTTGGTCATCACCTGGATGGGGAGGTAGTGAGCTCACCACCCTAGTTTTCTCACCTAGTGCCTCCGGATATGAAGTTGGGCCTAGAGGGGGCTGCAAGGCTTGGCAAAGACCAAGGCCATGGGCCTGGCACAGAGAGGGGGTTCCTGGTGTTCATCCAGTGACTGGTCTGGTTTCAGCTACTCCAGCTGAGACCATGGTCCTGAGGGGAGGAGTCGGGGGAGACATACTCCCCTCCCTGAAATGTAGGACACCCTGCAGGTTTGGTGTACACCCCCTGATAGTCACAGGGCCACACACACACAGAAGCCGGGCTAGGGCTGGACTTCAAGCTGCAGAGCTCAGGGTCCCCCCGACCCCTCACAGAGGAACCAGCACTGACCACCATCCGGTCTGCACACCTGGATTACTTCCGGTGCTACCCTCCTCTCGGGGACACAGGAAGCTGAGCTGCGGTGCTCCCAAAGACCCCCTTAGGTCCTGTCACCCACAGGCCACAGAGAACCTCTGGATGGCAAAGCACATGGCTACAGGAGCCAAGGGATGACCAGGTCTGAGGCCGGAGGGGAGTAGGGTCCTCTGGAGGTACCATGGGCATACCAGGGTTCTTATCCCTTCTCACCACTCCCCAGCTGCGGCCTTGGGAGAATCACTTCCCCTCTCTGAGCCTGTTTTCCTAGCTGTAAAATGGGCATAGAAATAAGGCCCATGGGGCGCTGTGAGGACTGTGTGTGAGAGGCTTGGAAAAGAGCAAGGGGTGGACCTGGCACATAGAGGGGTCTCCTCGGTGTTCGTTCAGGGAGTGGTCTGGTTCCAGCTGCTCCAGGTAGGGATGCCCAGAATGCATGTTCAAGGCTGGGCGTATGTCACCGTTACCTTATGAACAGAGAGGTGCTGCAGTCTGGCCAATGACACAGAGTCATTAGGGGCAGGCTGTGCTGCCTCCGTCTGCCCAGGTCCTGCTGCCTGTCGACCCTCTTGTCAGCACCTGTGTGCTCTGTTTACTGGGAGTGTGGAGGGGCCCGGCCCCATTACAAGGGGTTCCTATAAATGGCATGAGGAAGATTAATAATGTATTTATAACACATCGTCGTGGTAGCCGAAAATGATCTATAAATGTGCGGTAAATGTTTTATAATGTTTTTGTAACCCGTTATAAATGATAAATGGTGGACTATAGATGCCGGATCAAATATTTATAACGCATTGTGCGCGACGTTGGGCTGCTACAGTTCAGGAAAGCCATTAATAATAAAGTGGATGGAAATGCAAAAGTTACCGACATGCCCAGCAAAGCCATTTATAATGAAATGTAAAATTTGGCTGCTGGAAGCAACCCACGAGCCCCAGCCCAAGCACTGGCCGGGTTCTCCTGGAGGCCGGGGAAGGAGCAGGGTCGTGAATTATTTGTGAGGTGTTCAGATGAGAATGTATACTATCCATAGCACGCCATATAAATATGCTATTAATATACCCAAGGTGGCATGCATTATTCATGGGGCTTAATTAATTAATAGGTGGCCCCTTAAAAGGGGTGTCACAGCTTCCTGCTCCCTTTCCTGCTGGGGGCTGTAGGGATGCCACCGGCGTCCATAACTGTCTGAGTGAGCTATTACTGACCATGGCCGTGGGGACCTGGGAAGGAGGGGACACCCTCCGGACACTGGGCTGTAGAGCCAGCACGATCCCCGCTCCTGCCCCAGCCATCTGCAAGGGTTCTATAGGCAAGGCAGTGTGGGAAGTGCTCCCTCGGAGGGTCCCGGCAGCATCAGGAGATGAAGGCTCTGGGAAGTCCCGCGGGAAATGCTGCAAGGCCAGGACGCCTCCTGTCATTCTCTCTCTCATGTCCCCTGTATCCTGGTTTCCCCCTCTGCCTTGAAGGCCCAAGGGACTGCCAGGTCTGGTGTGCCTGGCCCAGCAATGAATTCTTTTTTTCTTTTTTCTTTTAATTGTTAGAGGAATTGTGCACTTGCCAGAGAGAGGAGAGGGAGAATGCACCCTCTGGTGGGGTGTGATCTCCATTTCTCAGTTGAGTCAGGATTTCTGGCATGCACAAGTGCCCGTGTGTTTTTCTTTTCTTTTCTTTTTTTTATTATTTATTATTATTGATTATTTAATTTTATTATTATTTTTATTTGACCAGAGGGAGAGAAAGCAAGCCGCCAGGTCTGGCACTCAAACCATGGTTGGCCATGTGGGGAGTCCAGCGCTTTAATCACCACACCACCTGCCAGCACCCCCAGAGTGTTTTTCAAGTTGTAGTGGCCCAGGGCTTGAACCATGGTTGGCCATGTGGGATCTGACTCCTTTAACCACTAGGACACAGGGCCAGCAGCCAAACTCAGATTCTGGACCAGCATACCAGACGTTTGGGGTTGAGCTCCCAGTGGAAGGCTCTACAGGCCCCACCTGCTCCTCCAAGTGTGGGCCCAGTTCCAGCCACTGCAGCCCTCCTGCATGGCCAGTGCCAGCTTGTCCTCCAGGAGCGGAGCTGGCGTGAGAGCCAGAGCTGGCTTGGGTCGAAATAAGCAATGCCTCAGACCCCATCCCTCTCTGGGTCCCCAGCCCTGTCTCTGCTGCTCCAGTAAGCTGAGATACTCCTCCCCAGGAGGGTGCGCCCTCATTTCTGGGAGGGTCAGAACACACATGGAATCAGGAAGTGTGGAACCGAATCTGGCCCCAGATGAAGGTGGTCACGCAGGCAGGACACCAGCAGAGCTGACCCACTCCCTGACCCTCTCCCATGTCAGGGCCCGGGCTCTGGCAGATCAGGTAGTCTCTCCTCTCAGAACCTGTTTCTTTTTTTTTTTGTTTTTGTTTTTGTTTTTGGAGAGGTTTTTCGCTATAGGGCGCGTGCGCTCGCCAGACAGACAGAGAGAGACAGAGAGACAGAAAGCGAGAAATCACCCCCCAGGGGGGATGGTCACGCCGCAATCCCTTCTCCTCCATTCTCCTCTTGGGATCTTGGGCACGCACGCACACGCGCCCGGCGTGAGTTGTAAGCCACCGGGTCCGAGACGCGAACCGCGGTCGACTACGTGGGAGTCCAGCGACATAGCCATTATGCTAACTGCTGGTTCCCCCAGAACCTGTTTCTTGAGCTACAGATACACTAACTTACTTTCTTTCTTTCTTTCTTTCTTTCTTTCTTTCTTTCTTTCTTTCTTTCTTTCTTTCTTTGAGAGGTTTTTCACTATAGGGCGCGTGCGCTTGCCAGACAGACAGAGACAGATAGAAAGCGAGAAATCACCCCCCCAGAGGGAATGGCCACGCTGCAAACCCTTCTCCTCCATTCTCCTCTCGGGATCTTGGGCACGCACGCACACGCACCCAGCGTGGGTTTTAGGCCACCGGGTCCGGGACGCGAACCGCGGTCGACTATGTGGGAGTCCAGCACGCTAACTGCTGGTTCCCTATTCATTTACTTTTAAAATTATTTTATTTTTATATATTTTCTAAAAAAGAATTATTTTATTTATTATTTTTTCACATGAGTTTTGCCAGAGAAAGACAGAGAGAAAGAGGGAGAGTGAGAAAGCAAGCCGCCAGGTCTAGGACTCGAACCACAGTCAGCCATGTGGGAATTCCAGCACCTTAACCACCATGCCACCTGCTGGCCCCCATATTACATATATATATATATATATATATATATATATATATATATATATATATGTTTAGTGCATGTGCTTTTGACAGAGAGAGACAGAGAGACAGAGAGACAGTGAGAGGGAAAGTGAGAAATCATCCATCAAGCTGCAATCCCTTCTCCTCTATTCTCCTCCTGGGATTTTGGATATGCACCCACACACATCTGGCATGATTTTTAAGCCTCCATGTCCGGGACTCGTACTGCAGTCAGCCATATAGGAGTCCAGTGCCTCAATCACCACACCACATGCTGGCTCCAGGCAATGCCACTTTTTAGGGTGGCTGAGAAAAATGGGTAGATGAGTCTGGAGTAGGGGCCTGCTAGGCCTGGCTGCCACCTCTCCCACCAACGTATTCTTTATTCTCCTACTGTACCCTGTCCCTTTCTTCCCAACTAACTAGCCTTTCTCAATTCCTTGGATGTGCCTTCGTGCCTTCACTCCTGCTGCAGGGCCTTTCCACATGCTATTAGTCCCTCTGCCATTTTCTTTTTGACAAATTAATTCCTGCTTATCCTTCAGGTCTTTGTTTTCATGTCCCCTCCCCAGGGAAATCATCCCTGGACCTCTGGGCAAAGGCAGGGGCCCTCATTTTGTCATATCATAGCACTACACATCCCCTAGGAGCACTGTCACAGGTGCCATTTTCATGTGTGTTACATGTGTGTATCAGTCAGGGTAGGAATGCTAGCTGCTGTAACAAATAGGCTCCAGCTTTGGCAACTGATTGCAGGCCACATTTATTTCTCACTCAGGTAGTGTCCAAGTCCCTCCACCTGTGTTTTCATCTTCCAGTCTTCTAAGATGCTTTGAGTCCTTTGCATCCAGCCAGAATATTGGACTCCACCTTTCTGCAGAGAGGCTGGAAGATTTGCTCCAGTCATGTGCTCAAGAGAAAGAGGATATAAATGGGTACAGGCCAGCTCTATAACGAAGTGATTAAAGGAGCTGGATCCTGCATGGCCAACTGCAGTTTGGATCTTGGCCCAGGAGGCTTGAAAAAAAGACACACGTGCATGCATGTGTGTGTGTGTATGTGTGTGTGTGTGTGTGAGAGAGAGAGAGAGAGAGAGAGAGAGAGAGAGAAAAATGCTGACAGGATGGAGAAACAGAATAAACGATATTGCAGTGCGATCGTGCCTCCTTGGGGGTGCTTTCATCCTCTCTGTCTCTGGCGAGTGCATATATTCTTTTGTAACTGAAAATAGAAAAGAAATGGGTGTTGAACACTTAGTCATTTCTTTTTTTTTTAAGAATAAAATAAAAATTATTTATTACTTTAGACCTGAAGATATTTACTGTTAATAGTTCACTGTCTATGTTTCAGAGTTTAAATTTTAATTGTTCTATTAATATTTTTGAAGAAATATACATACAATCTTTTTTTTTAATGACATAGTTTTATTATTACCTTTCATGGTCATAATGTAACATTTTTTTTCTTTTCTTTCATTTATTTATTTTTACATTTTTCCACAAACATTTACTTTACATAGCAAAAAATTTTAGCTCATACTCCATAATTCTTGACAGTTTACAAACTACTTTCAAAATTTCAAAATACTGAATTTTAAAGATAATGTTCAAAATATGTCTTATAATTTTGTATAATTTTATAACTCTATAACAACAGAAGCAGTATGGTTTCAAATATATATATATATATATATATATATATATATATATGTATATACACACACATATATATATATATATATATATATATATATATATATATATATATTTTAGAGTGCAGACACTTGGTATATATTAAGTGGGGACATACAATGCCTCTCCTTCATAGCATGGCTTGCTTCACTCAGCAGTAAGTCTTCCATATTCATCCACTTCCTTTCAAAAGCCAGGGTTTTGTTGTTTTTTATGGATGAATAGTATTCCATTGAGTATATGTGCCACAGTTTTTCTAACCATTCATCAGTTCGTGGGCATTTAGGTTGTTTCCATGACTTAGCAATCGTGAAAAGTGCCACAATAAACATGGATGTGCAAGCACTTTTTCAATTAAGTATTCTTCTGTTCTTCGGGTAGATACCAAGGAGTGGGATTGCTGGATCATATGGTAGTTCTATTTGTAGATTTTGGAGGAATCTCCAAATTGTTCTCCACAGTGGTTGGACCAATTTACAATCCCACCAGCAGTGTAAGAGTTCCCTTTTCACCACACCCCCTCCAGCACTTATCATTTTTTGTTTTTTTAATCTTAGACATTCTGACTAGGGTTAGGTGATATCTCATTGTTGTTTTGATCTGCATTTCTCTTACAATGAGAGATGTTGAGCATTTTTTCATATGCCTTTTAGCTATTCGTATGTCATCTTTAGAGAGTGGTTTTTTCAACTCATTCTCCCATCTTTTAATAGGATTAATTGTCTTTTTCCGGAACAGCTGCTTGAGTTCCTTGTGAATTAAACACTTGGTCATTTCATCCCATCCGTCTCCCCTGGCAGACTGAGTCCTCTGTGGTGGCATTTAGTCATGTAACAGCTATTGAGTGCTTCCTATGTGTGCGGCACTTTCCTGGGTGCTGGAGACACAGGGGAACGAAACAGACAAAGTCTCTGGCATAGTGAAGCTTCCGTTATAGTAGGTCAGTTGGCGAGCAATGAGGGAGGAAAGGGTAGGCAGTTTTGAGGGTCAGTGTCACAAGGGATGACAGGAAAGGGCTCAATGAGGAGGTGATGTGTGCGCAAAGAACTGAAGGAGGTAAGGGAGCAAATCAGCTATGGGGGAGAAGCAATTTCTAGGCAGGACAAACAGTGGTCCTGAGGCAGGAACATAAGGGGCCTGTCTGTGGGGTGGTTGTGAAGAGGAAGTAGTGACTGAGGGTGGATGTAGGAGGGGCCGTTGTGAAAACTGTGCTTGTGCGTGAGCTGAGGAAGGAGGGGTTTGAGCAGGGGCGGCATGCATTCACTCCCCCTGTTAAAGATTTTATGCCGAGGAGCCAGCAGGTGGCGTGGTGGTTGAGGCGCTAGACTCCGACATGGCCGACCATGTAGGAGGCCCAGACCTGGAGGCTTGAAAATCACACGAGGTGGCTGTGCATGTGTGCCCAAAAATCCCAGGAGGAGAGGGGATTGCAGCATGGCTGTCGCCCCAGCGGGTGATTTCTCACTTTCCCTCTCACTGTCTCTCTCTGTTTCTCTCCTCTCAGGCAAGCGCACACAGCCTATGGCAAAAACCTTAAAAACAAAACAATTTTATACTGAGAATAGATGGTGGGTGAGGAACAAGCACAGACATGCTTAGGTTTCTGCAGAAATCCAGGCAAGAGAGGATGGTGGTTCAGACCAGGTGGTGGCCCTGGATGGGGTGAGTACTGGGCAGGCTCAAGTCGTGCCCTAAAGCCCACGGCCAGGGCTGCCCATTGGATCAGTTATGGGCAGTGAGGGAAGAGGCAGCAGGACTGAATGGCCTGGATCGCTGGGTGACTGCGGGTGGGTCTGCTCAGGACAGGGGTGTGGGAAGGTCAGTGTGGAGGAAGCTGAACTGGAGGGACCTGGAGCCATTCCAGGGGCTGCCTAGGAGGTGGCTGGAGCTCAGGGGGAGGCCAGAGGTGTACACAAGGTTTGTCAGCAAGAGTGTGGACTTGAAGGCCAGCTCTATAGCCTAATGGTTCAGGGAGCCGGATCCCACATGGCTGACCGCGGTTCAAATTCCCATGCTGGGCACGTTTGCGCGTGTGCGTGCCTCAAATCCGACAGTGTGGAGAGATGGAGAAGAAAGGACTGATCGCACCCTCTTGGGGGTGCTTTCTCTCACTCAGTCTGGTGAGTCCGTGTCCTCTGGCAATGATAAAAAAAGAGCGTGGAGTTTGATGCCACACTTTTAGAGGTTGCCAAGGGGGGGTAGAACGACAGAGAAGAGGCCAAGTTGGGCTGAGAAGAGGGATTCCAGGGGTGTGGGGAACGAGCAGGCACAAGGACCTGGCTGTCCAGAGGCTGCACTGACATGGAGCTGGGGTGACTTGGTGGGATGGTAGCAGCAGAGACCTGCCTGGAGCAGGTTCCAGAACAGAGGAGGAAATGCTGCATGGGGCATTTTTCGTAAAGTGGCTGTAAAGGTGGGCGGGAGATAGTCAGGGAGGGGGATAGCACAGAGTTGGGTTTTTTTTTTGGCACTCAGGGCCTCCCCCCACCCCCGGGCCTCCAGCCAGCCAGGATCATGGGTGAGCCCAGGGCGTTCAGATCAACCTGGAATCCAAACCCATGGCCTTTCCTTACAGCATACTGCTCATGCCACTGTGGCTGGACCTTTGTTTTTCTTTTTCTTTTTGCTAGAGGACACATCCACTCACAAGAGAGAGAGAGAAAGAGACAGACAGACAGAAGGAAAGTGAGAAAGCACCCCTCATGGGATGGTCATGTCACAATCCCATGTCCATTCCTCCCTCCTTTTGAGACTTTGGGCACACATACACATATGCCTGGCAAGTTTTTCAAGCTACCAGGTCTGGGACTTGAATCCCGTGGGCTGACCATGTGGGCGCCAGCTCCCTTGAACCACTGGGCCACGGGCTGGCGGGTCGGTTTTGTTTTTCACTATGGCAGAAACAACAGGGTGTATGCGTGGCCAGTGGGAGTGGCCCAGGAAGAGACTCAACCACAGGAGAGAGACAGTGTTGCTAGGTGACAGAGGGAGGGGCTGCCATGTGCCCACTGTGGCCACAGGAGAGGGACAAAGTCCATGGCTCCATGCAGGAACATAGGGGACATGAGGGTGTGGTCTCCCAGGGTCCCCTGGGAGGCTTCAAATTTCTGAGTGTAGATAGGAGGATGGTGGCTGGGAGTGAGGCAAAGAATGGTGCTGGGATGTGAGCAGGGGGTAGCGAGAACATTTGGAGCAGGAGCGGGACGTGACGGTGTTGTCCTGGACAGCACTCAGGGTCTCTGGGGTCCAGGTCCTGGACTATGCGAGGACAGTGACTGGGAAGGCACGTTTACGTAGCCACCTGAGTAGCCCAGAACTGGTGCGAGCAGGTGGAGAGTCGGGGTCTAGGAGACTGAGACTTGGGAAGAGGAGTGTGTCGGGGTGAGCGAGGGCCCTTGGAAGACAGACTAAGCCGGGCAGGGGTGTCTCTGGGAAGCACACCACAGAATCAGGTCTCTGGGTGCCATCCTGACCTTCTCTCTGCCCCAAGCACCAAGGCTCAGCTTTGTGAGAGTGAGAGGGATTTCCTGAAGGTCACCTCCACTGGGGTAGGTGTGAGAGTCCAGGCTCAGCCTCCTCACCTACGTGTTGTCGGGGCCAGGACGGAGGAGACGGCAGAGTAGGTTGTGCACTGCACAACTCCAGGGTGACTAGCAGCTCCACTATAGCCCAAGAGAACGTGCCTCTCGTTTGTGCAGGGTGGTCATCACGCTGGACCCTCCGCCTTGATTCCCTGTCCTTCATCTTTATCTGCCTCCCTCCTAGGCTGGCACAGAGGAAGCCTGCCTAACCCACTGGCCCTTAAAAGGCACTGTCTGTGAAGGGGCACGCCACCTAATGATGTGGTGCGATTTTGCAGAGATGACAGGTTCAGATGCTGAGAGAAACACTGAAGGGTGTATGCCAGCATGTCACAGTGGACCTTGCTGATAGCGAGGTGGGCGGCGGGATGGGGCTGACTTCGTTTCACTTTCACTGTTTTATTGAGGTGTAGTAAACAGACCAATAGAGGGACTTCATTTTTTCCTTTTCGTGGTTTCTGAATTTTCGGCAATAAATAAGGACCACTCTGTTCATGGAAAAATTCTTACAACTGTCTCTCTCGTTCTATTTCTCTCTTTCTCTATCTCTGTGTTTTTGTCTCTTGGTCTCAGGCTGGAATAGCAACTTTTCCGAAGGATCTGGAGTCTGGGTCCAGGGGCTAGTCTAGCTCACCAGCCTCTTGACTAGTCTTCCTCTCTGGGCTCAAGTGTGAGCACATGATCCTGCATTGTATTTGTCTATTTATTTATTTATTTAGATGGGAGGGGTTTGGAGGGAAGTAAGCACCCTCCATGGGGAATGGGCAGGACACAATCTCTTCTCCTCCATTTCTTCCTCCTTTCGGAAACATCCCTTGTGTTTTTCAAGCCTCCTAGTCCAGGACTTAAACTGCACAGTTGGCCATGCATGATCCAGCCACCCCAACTATCGTGCCACCAGCTGGCCTGATTCTGCATTTATTGAGTGCATCCTGTGTGCCCGACCATGGGGTAGCCCTTGGGGAAGAGAGCTATAATGTCCCTTTGCAGAAGAGGAAATTAAGCCAAGAGAGATGAAGGTAGTTGTGAGGGTCATGCGGGAAGACAGTGGGTTCCCAGGGTGGAGGCTCTGTGTCTTATGGGGTGGTACCCAGATAAAGACCAAGGGAGGAGCAGGATGGGGCCCCCAAAACACTGTAGTGTTTCCCTCCAAGGGGCCCCAGAGTGGGGTGTTGGAGGATGAAGAGGAGTGCAAGTACCGGGACCAGCATGGCAAAGGCTGCAGGCAAGTGTGGCCCGGTATGGCCAGGGTGAGGCAGGCATGATAAGCTGCTGCCAGAAAGGCTTGATAAAGGCATGCCAAGCAGAGAAAGAGCTTGGTCAGACTGGCTTTCTAGAAAGGTCCCTTAGGCTGCTGGGTAGGGTGGACTAGGATGGCCAGAGGGGCAGGGAGGCTGGTACAAGGGCAGGGGTGAGAAGTGGGTGGATTGGGGTGCCCTGGCTCTGAGGTTGAGGGACCCTGGCAGGATATGCCGTGTATGAGGTGCTAGTGGGACATCTTCAGTGGAGATAATGCTGTCCCAAGGGAGGCCCATGGTGACCCTTGGGGTGGGTTTCAAAAGCACAACTGTAACTCCTAAAAACAGAACCCTAGCCACGTTCCTTCGAGAGAAGTCGCCCCAGCCCTGTCTGTGTCTTATCCACCCCAGCGTCCTCCCCACCCACTTCCAGGTTTTTCCCTTCCTTACCAGCTTTTCCAGTTCTGACCTCTGCCCTAGGGGTCAAAAAACTTGGTTCCAAGATCAGCACTTGCTGAACTGGCATGACATTGTCCTTTGTCCTCTTGTGGAGGACTGCTCTACCCCCACAGGTCAGAGATTGCTCAAACAACAGTGGTTATGGCCAGTGACAATCCACGTCACAGGGGCTCCCTGACTAGCTCCTGCCTGCATGTCCCCACAACTGAGAGTTCAGCACCTACATACAAGTCACACTGCGGGGAGCAGGCCAGGTACACCAAGGGTCTGTTTAGGTCTGGCCCCAGAAAAGAGCCGATTCAGCACCCACGTGGCTCCGGTTGGAAGACGGCAGACGGCAGTTTCCACGCCTTCCAGTGGGCACAAAGAAGCTGCCTTGATTTCTTGCCAGGGGCCACTTGTGGGAAAACACCTTCCTTCCTGAGAACCTTGCCTGGACAAGCCCTGGGGCCGGGTGGCCAGGAGGGTGGGGTCATCTCACATTTCTGATGTCAGAGTTTCTGACTTCATCTAGTCCACGTGGCCACAAGAAAGTTCCCCAGGAGAAAATGCAGGGGAGCAGGCAGCTAGTTTAGGTCCCACCAGGAGGTACTTTACCTTAATTACTGACACAGGTGTCTGAGGAGGAAAATTAAGGAATAGAACAAAACACTAAGACCCCTAGGAAGACCCTAGGAAGGCTCTTGCTGGAAGGACCCCAAAGAGGATATTCCTGGTGGGGACTCCCTACCCTACTGACTGGCACTACCTTGGGGCACCAAAGCCTCTTCCCAGACTCAGTTTCCTCTTCTGTAAATGCGGAGGCGTGACCCTGGGCACACCCCCTGGGCAAGAACCGTGGTGTGTAAAGAGAAACCAGAGGGGGATGTCCTCTGAACATGCAAGGCGTATTCTGCTCCCCGGCTGCCCAGGGATTAGGCCCGGGGCAAGGCACGTATGCTCTTTGGCCTGAGCTTTAGTTTCGCCATTTGTCAACTGCTCTTTCCTTCCTCTTCTCCACCGGCAGCAGGGTGGGGGGCAGTGGGAGGTCGGGCATTGCAAAGATTAAGAAAATCTCTAAGATCCGAAGACTAGGCAAGAAGCTGAGGAGGCCAGCACCCAAAGCGGGAACGACCCCCCTTCCTGTGTCCTGGGCTTGGGACTGCGGGAGGCGGAGCGGGATTGGGGGCGGGGCCTTCCGTGGGCGTGGTCTGACTAGGGGTTGGGGGGGCGGCCGGAGTGGGAACCTGTGCGGAGACCAGGCGCCGTGGGGGCGGGACCTGTCGGGGGCGGGGCTTGTCGGGGGTGGGGGCAAGGCCTGTGGGCGGGCTGACTCCGCCGCTCTCTGGACCCACTGGGTCGGCCGCTGCTCCTTGTCCTCCTCCGGCTCGGATCCGGCTCAGCCGCGGCAGGTCCGCCGATTTGTTTGTCCGTCGGTCCGTGCGTCTGTCCGGCAGGGTGGGCCAGGCTGCGGTCCTCGGAAAGCGCGTCGCAGTTTCCCGCGCCCTGCCGGGGTGGGCGCCGCTGCCCGCATGGCCGCCATCAAAGCGCTGCAGCAGTGGTGCCGGCAGCAGTGCGAGGGCTACAGGGACGTGAGCATCACCAACATGACCACGTCGTTCCGCGATGGCCTGGCCTTCTGCGCCATCCTGCACCGCCACCGGCCGGACCTCATGTGAGTCCCCTTTCGCCGCGCAGACAACGTGCTGTCAGCACAGATGAGGAAACTGAGGTTCAGCCTTGCTTCGAGCTCGGGGACTGGGGAGCAGAATCAGAACTGAAGGGCTGTGAGATGCACGATCCGGGCTGGGCATACCCGGGTCCTGCAGCAAACGTGTTGTCGCCCCCTCATCCCCTGTCCCCAGGCTGCCCACAGTGGACTCAGTTTGTCCGTCCACCAAGTGGAGAGCTGGGCCAGAGCCAGGACACCCATCCGCCCCCACTGACTTAGTCAGTGTGTGACTCAGGGCAGTGTCCTAGGCTCTGGCCACAGCCCTCCACCCCCCTCTGTCTTCCTGGGAAAGGGCTAGCAGAGTTGCTCCCCTGAGCCCTCTGAGACCCCTTACTGTCCTGAGGCCAGGACACCAGATTAGGGTCAAGGGAGACTTCCAGTATGTAGCTCCTCTCTGCCAGCCACAGTCGGGTCTCTAGAGGAGGTGCCTATGCAGCCTAGGGTCTCTAGAGGAGGTGCCTATGCAGAGAGGAAGCCCAGACATCTCAGGTCCTGGCCAGGCCTCTGCACTCTAGGGTTTTAAGGGACGAGATGAAGAATGGGCCTGCATCACTGGGTGCTGCAGGAGGTAGGCAAGAGCTAGGGATTGGTCTAGCTCTCCATGGGAGGGTCTCAGCAGGGGTGGCTAGGAGGCCAGCCCTGCCTTATTGCTGAATCTTGGCCTTAACCTGTATCTATTACATCAGTTATTCACTCAGCAAACATTCTGACTGAATGATTAGGATCCAGCTTACTGGGACAGATATCTGCCTGCCTGGGTTGGATGACTAGAGTCTCAGGAAGGAAGTCCCCGGAAGGCCACCTGCAGTCTTCTGAGAAGTCATGGCTGGAGTGAGGGCTGGGGTGTGATGTGTGTTTGCCAGGGAGGTCTTGGGGCTGACAGGCCAAAGACAGAAACTTCTAGATGCTGGTCTCAGACCTTTCACAGTACAGATGTGGGAAACAGGCCCAGAGAGACACGGCCCTTGTTCAGATTAGCAGGCATATTGAGCAGCACCTAGACTGGCATCTGGGCAAGCCCCACTCTCCATAGGAAGCTGGAGTCTTGAGCAAATGCCCCAGCTCCTGCCCCAAGGTTGCAAAATGTGTTTGTGGCGCCTCTGGGAGTCTCTGGGTGACACTTGGGGTGTAGCTTTGTTCTTCACCCAGGGATGTGCCTTGGTTGGTCACCCTTGGGGACAGAAGACTTCAGGGCAAGTGGGCTTCCACATGGAAAGCCCAAAGCCGAGCGCTGCTGGAGAGTGGGCAGGGATGCAGAGACTTGGGGGGACCTGGAGCGGGGAGACTGTGGGAGGTGTGGGGTCGTGGCTGAGGCTGGCTACTGGCTAAGCTAGGCAGCTCCGAAAGGGTTGGTGTGACACATCTTCAAGTACGGGAAAAGGCAGTGCTGCCGTCTGCCGGCCCAGCAGCCTCAAGGACAGTGGTGTAACTGGACATTTGGGTCTTTCCGGCCTCAGAGAGCTTCCATCTGCTCCCAGCTGTGCTGTAGTGCCTGGCCGGCACGCACCAACCATGGGCAAGCACAGGCACATACACGTGAGTGTATACACGTGTTGACACATGTCGACATCACACATCCGTTCTTTTATGAGTGCTCTTCAAAAAGTTCATGAAAAGTATGTATTATGAGAAAATTATGCATGGATTTCAAAATGTTTTGCACGGAAATAAACTGGTCCTTGAATTCCATTTTCCACACATTATTTGAAGTCCCCTTGTAATGAGTGCCCGCTGCATACCTTGCACTGGGTATGCTACACGAGCCTCTGGACAGAGCCTGGCCCTGCCCACACCCTGATGCTGGACTTCCAGGCTCCAGAACGGTGAGAGAACAAATTCCTGCTGCTTTAAGCCCCCTGTTTGTGGTCATTTGTTACAGCAGCTAGAGGAACCTAGTTCAGGTTTCAGTAGGTGCCGGGGTGTGGCAGGGGCTTGGTAGATGCTGACTGACTGAATACCTTGAGTGTTAAGTGGGGAGGGTGTGTATGAGAGTGTCCAAGCGCCAGAGTCCTTTTTCTTTTCTTTTTTTTAAGAGAGATTTTTGCTATAGGGCACGTGTGCTCACTGGAGAGAGACAGAGAGAGACAGAGGGAGACAGAGACAGAAAGCAAGAAATCACCCCCCGGGGGGATGGCCATGTTACACTCTCTTCTCCTCTCCCATTCTGCTCTCAGGATTTTGGGCACGAATGCACACATGTGCCCAGTGTGAGTTGTAAGCTATCAGGTCTGGAACTCGAACCGTGGCCGACTACGTGGGAGCCCAGTGATGTATCCATTATGTTATCTACTGCTCCATCTTTTTTTTTTTTTTTAAGTTTATTCATTTCTTCCATGAGTGAGAGAGACAGAGACAGAGAGAGCATGCCCACAACAGGATCCTGGTGCAATCCACCCTCATCTTCAGCCAGTCCCAGGTCACGGTCATGAAGACCATGATCTGATATACTTCGGGAGGTCTCTGGACTCGAACTGGGAACCTTCCCATGTGGGTTTGCCTTACAGAGCTTCACAAAAACCAGCCTTCGCCTGTGCCTTAAACCCCCCACCCTGTGCCTACTGTGTCTCCTCCTTGCCATACCTCTGGTGAGGTGGTAGCTGGGAGTAGGGGTCTCACTGTGACGCCTGAGCAGCCTCCTCCCCTCAGTAGCTACTGGAAAGGGGAGGAAATGCATGTGAAGGACAGAGTGATGTCCCCTCCAGGGAGGCCCAAAGTCAGACTTGAGGTGAGACCCAGTCCCCCCACACTGGCCTCCTCTCCTTCCTGCGAAGACACTCTGGCAGCAGGAAAATGGACATCCTGTGTCCTTATCCCTACCTTTGCCACCAGGAAGTCCTTCCCTTTGTCCAACCTCAGTCTTCCTGCTGCACGCTGAGTGTGTTTCCTCTTGGCCCCGAGAGTAGAGCAGCTGTGAAGGAACCGGCCCTGGGCGCTAAGCCAGCCAGGTGGGGCACTTGGGCTCCAAGTGCTTCGCAGAGAGGGTGGAAAGGGCGGAGATCTGGGGGCTCACATGTTCTGTGTCCCTGCTCCTCCAGGCTCATGTGACCTGCACTGACAAGCCCCACAAAGACCCGGGAGGTGTGCGTGAATGTCTACCTGCAGGTCAGGAGACAGGCTTACACAGCAACACCCACCAGGAGGTAGCAAGGTGGGGTAGGCTCCCTCCTGGTCAGCCTGCTCCCTGTGCACCAGCCCCCGGTGCACTCCCACTCTAGGTTTTCTGCAGGGTGGCTTCAGGGTGCCTGCCCATGGGATCTGTCTGGAATGATGCCACATCTCCCTGGAGCCAGGTGAGCTCAGGAAACATCCAGAACAAACAACCTCGCCCTCTACCTTGCAGGCAATAAATTTGTCGGGGCTGCAGTGCTGGCCTCAGCGGTGTGGCCAGCTTCCTGGCTAGGGGAGCCGGGACAGAGGTAGGAGGCAGGTCTTGCACTGTGTGGAATTGCAGGCCTTATTCTGTGGGGACCCAGGCTCAGGGCATTTGTAGGACTTGTGGAGGGGCCCTTGGGAGGGTGTCATGAAGTTGGGGTTCTGTGCAGAGTCTCCACCCCTCAGTCATGTGGTAGGGTGACTTAAGCTTTCTCGAGGCCCCTCCAGGGCTGGGCCAGAAATGCTAGGTGACTGAGATGGCCTTGTCCAGAGCCCTTGGGAGTGGCTATGGCAGGCCTGTTACTGGGGTCAAAGGAGAGACTCACACGTGGAGGCCCCACCCAGAAGCTCTAAGGCAGCGCCTTCTCCCTTCCTGGGCCACCCAGGCTGGGCTGACCTCCCCTCCCACACTGCTGTGAGGACAACAGGAAGCTGCCTGGGGACAGAGGACTTCTGTTCCCCAGCCTGAGGGCCTGCTGCCCACACCCCTGTGCTGCCTCTGGCCAGAGCTACCCAGGATGATCATGGAGGGGCTGCTAGCTGCCTATGAGGGGGTCGGCCCAGGCCCAGCACTTGCCTGCAGAGGCCCAGCTGAGGAGGATGGGGCTTCCAGGTCTCCTTGCCTTGGTCCTGCCCCTCGTTCTGCCTGCGCTCTGAATCTTGTTCTGAGCGTCTGTCTTGGCATTTCTCTGTGGTTTTGCACTTTCCTTGGACCCTTGTCTGGGTGTTCACACCTCTCCTGTCTCTGTGCTTTTTGGCACCTGTTTCTCTCATCTCCCTCTGTCTCTTTCTGTGTGCATCTTTGTCTCTGCTTGTCCACCTCCCCCCTCCTTCCAGTGGGATTAACTCCAGATGCTGGAGGTGCCTGGAAGAAAGACTGTTTCCCTTCCCAGCCCAGTGCCCACCCCCTGCATGGTTGCATTTTGTTCTGGGAAATAAACAGCATGAGGTCAGCCGCCCAGGAATTTGGAAGGGGGTATACATTCTCAAGGGCCCCCAGTGGCGCCAAGGCAGGAGGCTGGCTGGGCTCCACTAGCCGAAGTTAACAGTGCGTGGGTTAGTGGTGGCCAGCTGGGAGGAGGGCAGAGAGGGGCCCAGTGGTGTCCTGGCCAGCTGTGCTGTGGGGCCCGGCTAGAGCCAGGCACAACTTGATAGAGTTGACTAATGAAGAACTGCATGACCGGCATACAGACCTGATGAATTCATTCATTCGGCCAATGTGGAAAGAATAAATCAATGCTAGGTTCAGTAGGTGCCGTAGTGGTTAAGGTACTGGACTCCCACCTAGCTGACCACTGGTTAAGGCCTGGACTTGACTTGAAACTCACACCAGGTGCATGTACGTGCGTGCCCAAGATCCTGAGAGGAGAATGGAGAGAAGGGACTGTGGTGTGGCCATCCCCCCTGGGGGGTGATTTCTCACTTTCTGTCTCTCTGTCTCTCTCTGGTGAGTGCATGCACCCTGCAGCAAAAAACTCTCAAAAAAAAAAAAAAAAAAAAGACTAAATCAATGCTACAGAAACCACACTCAGCAAGTACTGTACAGATTAATGAGTTAACAGGCATTTATAGAGCGCCAGCTGTGTGTCTGGCCCTATGGTAGGTGCTTTGAAGTCAGACCAGAGCATACCGATTTTAAATGATGAGAACGCAATTGAAAAAATGATCTGACTCAGGAAGGTGCCCTGGGATGCGGCCCACTGGGTGGGCAGGTTCTCGGGGAGTGGGTGGATGGGGCTGGGAGCTGCTCCCACTGCTTCTTGGTTCCAGCCACATCACCAATGGCGGCTGATGACTGCGTAGAGTGAGGGTGAAGCTGCTGTGTTTTTGTCCAGCAAGGCCTTGCACAAGCTGCCAGGCTTCCTGCAGGCTAGCAAGAGCCAGGTATAGTCTACTCCAGCTGCTGTGGAAACATACCCCACGCTGGGCGGCTGCAACAACACGACTTGACTCTCTCTGTTCTGGAGGCTGGAAGTCCGAGTTTGAGGCGTCGGCAGGGTTGGTTTCTTCTGAAGCTGAGAGGCAGAATTTCTTTCCGGCCTCTCTGTGTGGCTTGTGAATGGCTGACATCTCCCTGTCTTCATCACCCTCTTCCCTCTGTGTCCAACTGTCCCTTTTTTTTTTTTTTTTTTTTTTGAGAGGTTTTTGCTATAGGGCGCATGCGCTTGCCAGACAGAGAGAGACAGACAGAAAGCCAGAAATCACCCCCCAGGGGGCATGGCCACGCCGCAATCCCTTCTCCTCCATTCTCCTCTCAGGATCTTGGGCACGCACGCACACGCGCCCGGCGTGAGTTTAAGCCACTGGGTCCAGGACTTGAACCGCGGTTGACTACATAGGAGTCCAGCGACATAGCCACTACACTAACTGCTGGTCCCTCCAACTGTCCCATTTTCATGAGGGATCAGGGCCGTTACATTGGATCAGGGCCCACCGTCATGACCTCATTTTAACTCGATTCCTTCTGTAAAGACTCTGTCTCCAAATAAGGTCATATTCAGAGGTTTTGGAGATTTGGACTCCAATATGTCTTTCCTGGAGGGGACATAATACATTGGATGACCCCAGGGGTTCCTCCGGTGGCAGAAGGCTGGTCACACTGGACTTCCTGGAGGGATGGGTGGGTCTCCACTTGGCACTCCCAGACAGGGTTTGCAAGGCAGTTCTGACGTGATTTCCGCCAACATGCTCAGCTCCTTGGGGACTTGAGTGATGCCCCATGCCATGGGGAATGTGAGCTTAGGCCTTGGGGAGGTGAAGCAGAGATGTGTCCACCCAGGGACCTCTGGATGCTGTGAGAAGAGTCCTGGCCAGTGAATTGGGCAGAGCTGGGAAAGGGTGTTCCGGATGCATGTAGTAGCTTGAACTGAGGTCCCCCAGCAGGAGGGGGCACCTGAGTGTGGGATGGATGTGATAGCTGTGGGGTGGCTAGGGTGGTCTAGCCAGTTGAAGAGCTACAGAGTAGCTTGGAGTTGGTCTAGCCCCAGACTTGCATACAACGACACTGCTCAGTGGGCAGTGGCACTGCCAGGAAGGCTTTGGGGTGCTCTAACCTGCCCAGAGCTGTGGGTCCAAGGGACTCAATGGCCCTACAGGGGCAACTGGCCACTCCCGAGTCCACAGGAAGGCATTGCTGCAGCCTCATGGGTGGATGGAGGCAAATGGAGGATGCAGAGAGCCTCCTCCTGAACTTGTTACCCTGCCCTCCCACTGGCTGGGGCATTCTTGCTAGGGACATGGCCATTTCAGTCAGTGACCCTGGGGAGGGACTGGAGAAGAGCTTGAACTTCAGAAAGGACAGGGGGCGCCAGGGAGGAGGAGCAGTTCCTGAGCCCCAGAGGCTGAGGGCAGACGGACCAGCGCAGTTCTAAGATCCCTGGGCACTGGAGAGGCTAGCCTCCCACATGCCCTTGGACATTTCTGGGGTCACACCACACGTGAGGAGACCCCCAGGTGGATGGAATGCATGCAGCTGGACAAGAGTATCCTCCTGGGCGCGAGGGTGCTGAAGCCCACCTTCCCTGCTTGCTGAGTCCCGGGAGGGGGCTCCGATGGAGACAAATCTGTCAGCCTCTTGTCATGTGGACAAAAGCTCTTTCTGCTAGCGGGGTGGTCTTGGCATCTGGAACACGTTACCTGGGAAGTGATCCCAGCCGGAAATGTTGGAGGTTTTCCAGAGAGCTGGGCAGATTGATGGACAACAGGGGGCTGGAGGCTTCCTAAGAAGGGAATTGGGTAAGTCATAGCTTCCTGTGGTCGTAGGGCCTCTGCCACCCGGCCTTGGTTTGTTCATCTGTAAAATGGGCTCACAGTCCAGGCTTCCGAGGGTTGTTAAGGAAGTCAGGGAGATGAGATCTTGTGTGATCAGGGCTTGACAAGGGCCAACCTGCCACCTCTGGTTAGGGCAGGAGTGGTGGGTGAGGGCTTGGCCTCTTCAGTGTGCCGGAGGTGAAGGCTGAGGCTGTAAGGGCAGGTCGTGCATGGGCCACCAGGCTGCGTACATGTCCAGGTGGCTGAGGTGGCAGCAGCCACATGGGCCAGGCAGCATCCCTGTGATCAGAGCACCCTGGCCCAGTGCCCACCTGCCCTCTCACTTGCTCTCACTATTTCACAGCCTCACTCCTGGCCTTGGTTTGCCCATTTGGGCAAGATGACCTCAGAGACCCTTCCAGGCCTCCCCTTCTTGGACCCTCTGCTGCTTTGGACTCAGGTGTTTTTATTTTTCAGAAACTTCGATGCTCTCAGGAAGGAAAACATTTATGAGAACAACAAACTGGTGAGTTCCCCACTCCTACCCTCAGCCCTGTGTTCCCAGCCCCAGCATCATCTGCAAAGCTGGCTCAGCCTGCCTGCTCTGAGCCCCCAGCCCATGTCCAAGAGTTCGCTTTGAGCACCTGAGTGACTTGAAGGGTCCTGAGGCTGGGGACTCACTGCCAGCTCTGCATAGTCCTGAGTTGGGTGACCCCAGTATTCAGATCTTGGATCTCAGGCCCTACTGGTCCACTCTTTTCCTCAGGGGAGGTGTAAGGGGGCCGGAAGTATCTAGGGACCTTCCTTTCCTATGGGTGGCCCAGCCCAGCCCATCTACGGCAGAGCAAGGGTCCTGGGGCTGTGGGAGGGCAGGACCCCCTCGTGGGTCCTAGATGGGCCAGCTCTCATACTCACCTGTGGCTCCAGCTTTCCCAGCACTGCCCAATTTCAAACCCTGCCCTGCCCTCCTCCACTGTGAGACCCTTCCCTGTGCCTAGCCCGTTGGGTTGCAAAATATGCTCCACTCACCCTTGTGGGCTGATGCACAAAAAGCAGAATCCACCTGCTGCTTCTGCAGGCGTTTTCCTGCTGGGCAGGTTCTGAGCACACACCTCTCCCTCCGGGTAAGCATCCTGGGAGGGGTGAGAGTGGACAGGACACGGTCAAACCTGCCTGGCCAGTGCAGTCTCCACTCACTTCCTGGGTGATCTGAATTCAAATTTAACTTAGTTAGAATGAAATAAAATTTAAAATTCAGCCCTTCAGGGCCTCTGGCTCGGAGTTCCCAGGATGGATGCTGTTGGACATCTATGTGGGGAGCACGTCACTGTGGGGCTTAGGGAAAGGCTGGAGATAGAGACTTGGGCAGTGTGGGCTCTGGGTGGGAAACTTCAAGGCAGAGGTGCAATGAGGAGCACGGAGCCTGGGACACCTTGGTACCTGTCGGGGAGAGGAGGGGTAGCGAAGAGACTGGTGCCCTGTAGGGCTGGGGCTGGGGTGTCCATGTGCAGCATTGACTCCAGGGACAGTGAGGGGATAGCAGAGCAGTGGGTAGATTGGAGATTTTTTTGGGAGCTTTAAAAGGAGCTGGAAAGGGAACCAGCAGTTAGCGTAATGGCTATGTCGCTGGACTCCCACGTAGTCGACCACGGTTCACGTCCCACACCCAGTGGCTTAAAACTCATGCCGGGCGCATGTGCGTACATGCCCAAGATCCCGAGAGGAGAGTGGAGGAGAAGGGATTGCGGCATGACCATTCCCCCTAGGGGGTGACTTCTCGCTTTCTGTCTCTCTGTCTGTCTCTGTCTGTCTGGCGAGCGCACGCACCCTATAGCAAAAACCTCTCCAAAAAAAAAAAAAAAAAAGGAGCTGGAAAAATGGGCTGTACGTGGAAGAAATGGAGTCCATTGGCAAATTTTCTCTTTCACAGGGCAAGTTTCAGTGTGTCTGCATGGCTGGCAGGAGTGGCCCAGGGGGGCTCAGGCAGGGTGACAGAGGGAAGGGCTGTAGTGTCCAGTGAACCCACAGTGGCCACAGGAAGGAGGCAGAGCCTGTGGCCCCATGCAGGGGTATGGGGAGTGTGGGAGGATATCTCCTGGGGTCCCTTAAACGCTTTGCATTTCTGCATGGAATTGATGGAGCGTGGTGGCTGAGATTGGGGTGGGGACGGGGTGCTGGGGATTTGAGCAGAGGGCCATGGGAGCGTGTGGGGAGCAGGCCCAGGGTCCTGGTGCTAGACTAGGTGGGGCTTTTATGTGACCACGTTTGGCAGCTTGCACAGGCCCGAGCAGGCGGAATCACCTGCAACCCCAACTGGGGTGTCTCCAGGTGAGTGTAAGAATTGGGTGGGGTGCGTGGAGGGGCCATGGGATGGGATGGGCGCAGGAAGGAAAGAGCTGAGCGCTGAGGTCAAGCACGGGATCGGCCGCGTGTTGTGTGCTGGAAGCCGAGCTGAGGTCCCCGTGTTCAGTATGCAGTCGGCAATCTGTCATGCACCTCCCCTGGCCCTCCCCAGCCTAGCGTATTGTGTCCCTGTCTCAAGGGCCCCCTCTCTTTGGCTCCCCAATGTTGGGCAGGGCTGTGTGGGACTGAGGGGAGTGAGGGGTCTGGGGCACAGCCTCAGAGCCCACTCGCGACGGGCTCTCCCGGGCACTTCCAGTCCTGCGTGATCAGGATTGTGCTCGCCATTGTACAGATCGGTGAGCTGAGGCTTCGGGGGTCATGCAGACAGAGCAGAGCTCTAACTTTGAACTCAGGCCTTTCTGGGCTCAAATGATTTTTTCGGAACTGAACTGGTGACCTGGCTGAGGAAGAGGGTCCCCAGTTTGCTGCCCCCACCCCGCTGACCTCTGCCTGCCCCCTAGGCCTTCCGTGTAGCCGAGGAACAGCTGGGCATCCCGGCCTTGCTGGACGCAGAAGACATGGTGGCCCTGAAGGTGCCTGACCGGCTGAGCATCCTCACCTATGTGTCCCAGTACTACAACTACTTCCATGGCCGCTCCCCAAGTGAGTTCCAGCAGGGCTGGGCCTGCACCCTAGCCATGCATGGCAGGACCACGTGGCTGGTGTCCCCAAGTGCCATGGACCTCCCCCCAGCCTCTTACCCGGCGCTTGACACATGAGGCGGAGGGAGGCCCCCATGCCGTGTTGTCCTCTGAGAGGCCCCAGGCTTCCCCACTGCCCCTGCCCACCCTGCTTAGCGCAGGCCAGTGCATTCCCACTCCCTCTTCTCAGCTCAAGGCTTCTCCCAGCTCTGGGTCTCAGTTTCCCCATCTGGACCCCTGAGCCTCTGTGCCCCTTGTTCTTGCTTCCCAGACCTGGCTTCATCTGGTCCCGATTTGGGATCCTCTGGCAGCCAGGTTGGCCCTGGCAGGACAGGGCAGGGGAGGGACAGGCCTGGGCCTTTATCCCAGCCCTTTGTGCGTGGAGCTGTTCACTCCTTCCCCCGCCCCCAACATTCCTCTTCCAGGCTTTAGAAATCCCCGGAATCACTCTGGGCATGAGGCCAGCCCCGCCTGGTAGAGAAACAGAAAAATCCCTCTTCCCTGACCCCAGATCTGGACTAGCAGGGAGGGAAGGGGTGTGGGCAGGCCAGGGTTGTGCTGGAATAGAACTGCCCTCAGGGCTGCCCCTCCCCAGCTCTGTCCCCCAAGACAGCAGGAGTGTTCGGAGGTCCTGGGGCACCAAACCCATGCTGGGCACCAGGACCTGGGGGCGGGGGCGGGGGGAACTGAGGCCCTTTTGGAGCCAGGGTGCAGCGCTGGCCTGGAGCCTTCCTGACCCTACTCATCTCATGTCAGTTGGGGGCATGGCCGGCGTGAAAAGGCCCCCATCCGGCTCAGATGAGGAACCGTCTGGGAAGAAGGCGCCGTCCCAGCCGGCCAAGCTGCCCTCACCCGCCCTGGCCCGGGGGCCTCCACTGTCTCCAGCCAGGACAAACCCTGTCGTGCAGAGGAAGGATGGGGGTGCAGAAGGCCCACCCCTGAAGGCCGTAAGCACCCAGCTCCACCCTCTCTGGTTTCTTGGGTTTTCTGTTGCTCTTACTGATCAGGGCTTGTGGGACCACATCCACCCTGAAACCACAGAGCCTGAAGTGGGGGTTCCCCTGAGGGCTGGGACACAGCCTCGGCTGCTGTTGATTAAGAAGCCTCCTGAGACTGGCTCCCGGGCATCCTCCGTCCTGTATGGCAGGGGTTGCGACTTCCATTGTACTCATGAGGAAACTGAGGCTGGGGGCGGGGGTTCATGCAGGAGGAGCTGAACTTGAACCCAGACCTCTCTGGGGTCACAGCAGTTCCTTGCCTCTGGCCCACGTCACCTCCCTCTTGGGGCAGGAAGAGATGCCACGTTGTGTCCTTTATTCCCAGGCCAGCTCTTCAGAGTGAATTAGGGGGGCCCACTTTTCAGAAGCGGAGGCTGAGGAGGGGGTGATAACTTGGGGTTGGGCGCCCCCTGCTGTCCCTGGGCTGTCACTCCAGGCTCCGAGGAACTGGAGCAGAACAGCCCCAGGATGTTGGGAGTTGGATTGGATTCCTGTGCCACGAAGGTGGGAACTGGAGGCCCTGAACCTTGAATCTAGCGGCCTGGGCATGAACCCTTCCTGCCCCTGCCTGGGCTCCTCTGGGAGCCTCCGTTGTCCTGTCTGTAGAATTGGATCTTCTGCCGCACCTGTAAGGCAGCTGTCAGGAGGGAGGGATGGGGTAGATGACAGCTCTGATGTTGGCTGGCAATCAGCTGGTCCTGGCATCCCTCCCAAGGGCCTGGCATCAGCGGGCAGCTCGGTCAGCAGCACCTGTGGGGTCTGCGGCAAGCACGTGCACCTCGTGCAGCGGCACCTGGCCGACGGGAAGCTCTACCATCGCAGCTGCTTCAGGTGAGCTCTCTCCTGCACACCACACCCCCCACGGGGCTCCGTCTCCCTCCTCCTCGGCCTCATCTATTGCCAGTAGCCCGAGATGTTCATGCTCTCAGACACCTCTGGGCCAGGTGCCTTCTCGCTCAGCCCCAGTACCTCCTCCAGGGTCCTTGCAGAGACACCATATAGCCGTCTTTTCAGACATGCTGACTCAGCGTCCCTTCTTTGGCTCTCAGCTGTCCATACTTAGGCTTTTCCCTCTGACCATCCGCCCTGCACCTGCTGGGTGGAGGCTCCTGGAGGGCAAGCACCTCCTTCTCGTATGTCTTCGCCACTCTGCATGGTTGGGGTGGGTCAGGCCCCCAAAGTGGGGCACAGGGTGGCGTGCATGTGTGTGTGTGTATGTATGTATGTCTTTGACATGCACAAACACTTTCTGGGGGGTCTGTAGATCTGTGACTCAAAATGATTACATACCACGAGAGGAGGTGTTTGCTGAATGAATCAGTGACCACATGAGTGAATACAGAAATACATAAGTTTGGTGCTTAGGAAAGCATGAATGAGTGAACAGGTGGGCAGATGAATGAGTGGACAAGGCGCACAGGCCTGGAGCACTGCATGACTCCCCCACAGGTGCAAGCAGTGCTCCAACACGCTGCACTCAGGGGCCTACAGAGCCACTGGAGAGCCAGGTGTCTTTGTCTGTACCAGCCACCACCACAAAGCCACCTCTGCAAGCCCCAAGTTGCCAAGTTCTTCCCCCAGACAGCCAGAGGTCATCCCTACGGACTCCAGGGCCCCCAGCACCCTGTGGAAGGCCCAGGAGGCGAATGGACTGAGGGAAGCAGGGCCAAAGGCCAAGCCACCAGCCGGGAGGTCTGCAGTGGGCAACTTGACTGCCAAAGGCTTTGCTCTGGCTGCATCTGATCCCTCGGCCACCACCTCCTCGCATGGCCATCCAGGGAGCCCAGCTGGGCCCACATTCTCCACAAGCCATGTGATGGATGGCAAAACCGGCACGCGTGTTACCAACTGCTCCCCGACAGGATGGTCATCGCCTGCCCAGGACACAGTTGACTCCCATCCTGCCGTGCCCCCGAGTACCCTGAACCCTTACCCAGCCACACCACAAGGCAAGGGAGCCCCCCGTGTGGCAGCTCTTCAGACCAAGCTCAGTTTGAGCTCTGCATCCCCAGGCAGAGGGGACTCCCCAGCATGGACTCCATCATCCTCCAAGACCCAGCAGGCTCGGGAGAAGTTCTTCCAAACCCCAGGAGCCACCCCCAGCAATGGCCCAGCCAGCAGGGTCTCAGCTCCAACAGATGCTCCTTCCAGGGAGCAAGCACTAAGCTTCCTTAGGAAGGCCCTTCCAGGGCTAGGGGAAGCCAGTCCCCAGGCGCCTGGCAGGTGGGTAAAAAAAGAGAGGGGTTAGGGGTATGGTCCTCCTGGCCCGGCAGTCACCAAGAGGTCAAGAGGAGTTGGAGGCAGCTGGGGGTGATCTGGGCTGTTTCTCCCTGGCTACGGGGCTGTGGGGACTGCACTTCTCCCAGCCTCAGTTTCCTCAGCTGGTACGTGGGAGAGCGAGATGGGCGCTGCAGCGCGTGGTGATCTGGGAGGCGGGAGGCAGGTTATGACGGGAGAGCCACTGTCTGCATGCTCAGTGGGGCACAGGGGTAGCGATGCTGCTGCCCTGGGGCTGCTGTGCAGTACGTGGCCGGTGCCCGAGGACCCCGTGGCTATTTTCTGGATGAAGAAATGGAAGTGGCAAGTGGGGATGCCAGCAGGCTGGTCTGGCTTGAGCTGGGCACTGACCTTCCTTGCTCAGCACCTTCCATATCCTGGGCCCCAAAAGATGGTACTGATGGAAAGGGGGAGGGTCCCGTGCTCGTTCCTCTCACAGGTGGCGTAGACACCGAGATGTCTCCGCTCATGGTTCTGGAGGCCAGACGTCCAGTATCACAGCGTGGGCAGGCCATACTCCCCCTAGGGGCTCTAGGAGAGGGTCTCTTCTGCCTCTTCCAGCTTCTGGTGGCCTGGGCATTCCTTGGCTTGTGGTTGCATCTCTGTAGTCTCTGCCTCCATCTTCACATGGGTCTCTCTCTGTGACTGTGTCTCTTCTTTCTGTCTCTTATAAGGACACCCATGATTGGATTAGGGTCCACTTAATCCAGTGTGACTGCATATTAATACCATCCACGTCTGCAAAGACCCTAGTTCCAAGTAAAGGCACGCTGAGTTTCCCGGTGGACATGGATTTGGGGTGCACCCTTCAGCCCAGTAGGTCGCCTGGCGAGTAAGAAGACCCCCTCCCAGGCTGGCCTGCACGCTGTTTGCTGCCCTTTATTGTAGTGTGGGGCAGTGCCCGCTCAGAGCCGCCTGGTGTTCCCTCGCTGGGTCAGTGGTGGTGCTGGGCTCCCAGGAGAGCCACTGGGATGTGCCGACAGCCAGCCTGCCCTGTCTCTCCTGGGACTGGGGCGTGTCGAGGCATCCTGGGGGCCCGAGACTCTGTGGGGACCCTCCAGCAAGTGTTTCCTGGGGTGGGGAGCCCAACCTGCTCAGCCCTGGGCCCAGAGTAGGGGAGGGAGAAGGGAGGAGGGAATTGGTTGCATTGGGAGGTAGGGGATGTGCAGAAGCTGTTCCATCCCCCCTTCCCTGGCAGAATGCAGTCCTGGCTTTGGGAGGTCACCTGGTGTCCCCACCCTGGGCTTCCATGCTGGCAGCCTTTCTGGTGTGCCCACCCATGGGAACACAGGGTGGCTTGCAGCTGTGCAGCATGTGTGCAGGCCTCCTGCCTGGCTGGGCTGCAGAGCCTGGAGTCCCTCAGGACTGAGCAGGGCAGGGCCTCCAGGGCCAGGTCTCTGGTGCTTCTGGGCCCTGGCCCCTATGTGTGTGTGTTTCGGGGCATTTACGTCTCAGCTGCCCTGGATTTAACGGGAAGGCAATGGCAGTCACCAGCATATGCAGTGCCAGAGCAGAGGCCCATCCCTCCCTGGGCTGATCTGTCCTCCACCCAGAGGGTGGGCACTGGGAGCTAGGAACTAGGTATCAGCGCGACACGGAGGGGTTTCCACCTAGGGATAATGGGGGGCTTCTGGATCCACCTGTGCCTGATGCCGATCTCTTACCCACAGGCCATCCCCAGTCACCTCCCCTGCCCCAAATTCCCAACCCAAAACTGAAGGGCCACAAGCAAGTCCCTCAGTCAAGCTGTCACAGTCAGCGTCTCCACAGCCTCTTAGTCCCCGGTTGAGAACAGAGCCAACAGCCGCCCCGAACAAAGGCAACACCTCTCAGGCGTCCACATCGCCCCAGGTGGGCAGGAGTTTGGCTGAGTCCTCAGGAGGTGGCAGGATGTGTGCTGGCTCTAGGTTGAAGCCAGAGGCCCCAGCAGCAAAGGGTAAGAGCCCCCTTGTGGGGTGGGTGGAGGATGCGGGTTGTAAGAGGCTGCAGGGGTCTGCTGTCGGCGGGGTCACCAACACCCAGGTTCTCCCTGGGTTGTGGCTGCCGATCCCCTGGGTGTGAGCTCAGCAGCGCTTTGCTGTTTCACTCCAGCTCCTCCGCCCGCACACTGTATCTGTCATTCTCTGGGATACCTGATTGTTGCATCCCTGGGTCCTTTCATCCTCCCCTGTGTGGCAGGTGTCCTGAGGGTTATGGTTTTGACAGTCACTGTTCACCTGCCTGCACGCCCAGTTCTCCCGTCTCTGTGCCAATGCCTAGCTCCGTTCTCAGCCATGATCCTGGTTGGTGGTGCTGGGGGCTCGTGGTTGCAGGCCTTGTCTGGGTCTGCAAGTCTCCCACTCCCCCAAGAGTTTCGCACTCAGGGCTTGTTCAATGACACTGCACTGTGCTGCCACTGCCTTCTCTGCACGCCCTGCCCAACAGTGCCCGCTTCCCGTGCTCAGGGCTCTGACGGCCCCTGGACCCAGAGTCTCCTGGGAGCTCCTGGACCACACGAGCCTATTTCATGGCCTTAGGCTTTTCTGCAGAACCATGGAATTGGCTTTTTTCCAGGCTCCTGGGGTGATTCTTAGAGGTGCCCATGACGTTATCAAGCCGGGCTCAGAGAACGTGCTGCACGAGGTGTTTTTCTGGATCTTTCCCTTTGACTCATCCTCATTAAAGCTACTCTGGTCTGAGCCAAGAAAGCCCGCAGATGGGCAGCCACGCGCAGGTGTATGTCTCACGCAGGCGTACTCGCCCATTTGGCAGAAGGGGAAATCCAGGTCCAGAGAGGAAGAGGTCCCCTCAGGGACACACGGGACAGGCAGCCAAGCTGGAAGCCCCATCTCCTGACTCCCAGCCTGGTGCCTCTGTGTGCCAGGCTGGCTGTGGGTGATTCTGCGAGTGAGAGGGTGACAGGGAGACCCCCCTTATGTTGTCTCCTTGCCCCCTACTCAGGCACAACTGCCAGTGCCCAGGAAGGCCAGGAGGACGGGCCAGCAGGATGGAGGGCCCGCCTAAAGCCTGTGGATAAGAAAAGCCCTGCTGAGAGGTAAGGGGTGGCCGAGAGGCGGGGGCTCCCACACCTGTGCCCAAGGGTCTGGGCTTACAGGAGTTCATGCCCAGGGCTGCCACCCAATAGGTGCTTAATAAGTGCTTGCAAGCGCTTGATCAGCTGGCGGATGTGGCCACAGCAGGGCTGCATATCCATGCCGGGCACAGCAGTACCTGTGCACATGCACACATGGGACTTGGTCCGGCTGGCCACCTGCAAGCACCTGAGCATGTGCTCACACGCATGCCATAAGCATGGACGTCAGCACACCTGTGTGCTCTGGGGCCGTCTACACAGGTGCATGTTCATACCTGGAGGTGGGCGATTGCTCAGAAAACAGCCCAGTCTTGCTGTGTCTTCAGGCCGTGCCACCCTCGGGCTTGTCTGCACGCGGCCCTGGGAGTTCCTTGAGGTGGTCCCAGGCCTGCGGCTGGCAGATGAAGGGGCTGACTTCACTCCTTCTGTCCAGGGCTCCACAACCGAAGGAGCTGCAGGTCCCAGCAGAACCCAGAGTAGGAGATGCCTCCAGGAAAATGTCAGGCAGCTCCAAGGAGGGCGTCCGCATCACTTTGACCCCTGTGCGTCCTGACAGGGCAGAGGGCTCAGCCGGCCCCAGGCCCAACCTCTCAGGTAATGCTGGGTGGGAACTCGGGGCTGTCAGGACCCACTGGTCCCCCCTTCCGGGGGCAGGGGTCTGCGATGCCACTCTCCCAGGGGGTTTGGGGGAGGAACGGCAGTCCTGCTCAGCCAAAGAGCTGGTGGTCCTGGGCAGGTGGGCTTGTGTGCATCTGTGTGTGTCTGTCCCCAGCATAACAGTCACCCCAGGGCCCACATCCAGCCCCACATACGTCCTGTGTGATCTTGGGTGGTTGCCAACCCCTTGGGCCAGTTCCCCTCTGCCAGCCAGGGTCAGGACTCTGCCCTCCCTGGTGGAAGTGAGCAGCATGGGTGGACACAGGGCTCGTGAGAGCTGACCCTGCATCAGTGGGGGTGCCCATGGTGGAGTGATGGCCTGGGCCACCCAGCGGCTGACAGTCATGCTGGGACAGACCCTGGGCTCTGGGCCTGATGCATGGCTCTGTCCCCACCCGCGGGCAGCCCCCTCCCCATCCAACCGCAAGAAACTGGCTGTCCCTGCTGACCTCGATGTGTCTGCCGACTGGCTTGGGCCTGAGCTGTCGGGCACAGAAGCCTGGGCCCAGAGCCGCAAGGAGGAGAAAAAGTCCCATCCTCAGGGCAAACCAGGTCAGGCCCGGAGATACTGTTTCTGTCTGGGTGTAGAAGAAGGGAGGCTTCCTCTAAGGAGGACATGCCTGCTGGGATTTGCAGGATGTATAGGAGCTCAACAAGCAGATGGACAGCTTGGAGGACCCAGGCCCTGCCTTATGAAAGGGGCGGGAGGAATGGACAGAGACCCCAGCTGCTTCCTAGGACCTTGTCACAGATATATGATGATGGGGCATTTACTCCTGGCAGCTTAAGGGACTAGGGTGTCCTAGGGCACTGCAGGGGTGTGTCTGGTCCTGCTGACCTGGAGCGGAGCAGGGAGCAGGGTGGGGATGGGACCTGGGTCTGCACAAGCTCTTGTCCTTTGGGCAATGGTTGGGGCTGCCCAGTGCCTGTGGGGCTAGGCAGGATGGCCAGGTGTTGGCACAGGGGACACTGGGGAGGCAGAGGCTGGGGCAGGCCCAGCTGCCCTGGGGTCAGACCCTGGGGACTCATTCTATCCCTTTTCCAGAGAGGCCCCTGGGCCCAGCCAGTGTCCCTGCTCAGCCCAGTGAGACAGTGATGTCCCCTGTCAGGGTAAGTAGGTGGGGGTAGGTGGTGGGCAGGAACTCAGCCCTGGTGACCCCTCACCACCCTGCTGTCCCCCAGCTGCACCCTGACTATGTGCCCCAAGAGGAGATCCAGAGGCAGGTGCAGGACATTGAGCGGCAGCTGGATGCCCTGGAGCTCAGGGGCATTGAGCTGGAGAAGCGGCTGCGGGCGGCCGAGGGAGGTGAGCACTGACCCCCGGCCAACCCACATTCCTGCGGTGCCGGCCGCCCAGCTCCCTCCTGAACACCTTGCCGGCCATCGGCCAGCGTGACCCTGGGAACACCCTTGACCCAGGCCTGACACCCTTGTGGACATTGCTCCCCGGTCTGTGCCCTGCGCTGGAGCCGGCTGCCCCACACCCAGCCCACTCCTCTCTGCAGATGCCTCGGAGGACGGCCTCATGGTGGACTGGTTTCCAGCTCATTCACGAGAAGCAGCTGCTGCTGAGGCTGGAGTCAGAGCTGATGTACAAGTGAGGGCCCAGCCACTGTGCGCCACCTGCAGCCCTCCTGGAAGGCCGCGTCACCCTGTGCGGGCCACGGGCTGTCGGGGGGATCAGGCCAGCAGGTCAGGCCAGCCCCAGACCCGTGTCTGCTTGGCAGGTCCAAGGACCAGCGCCTGGAGGAGCAGCAGCAGGACCTCGAGGGCGAGTTGCGCCGGCTGATGGCCAAACCTGGTGCGTCCCACCTCACCTGCCTGCCAGAAACCTCACCTGGATGGCGGCAGCACCTAGGCCGGCTGGGGAGGAGGGCTTGGGGGTGGGGGCACAGGCTTTCCAAGGCCGCCATGCTGCTAGCTGCCTGTTTATGACACGCTCTGGAACCAGCCTGGCCTGGGTGGAAGTTTCAGCCCCTCCTCTTCCTGGCTGTGTGTCCTCATACACATCACTTAACCTCTCTGTGCCTGGGTTTCATCCCCTCCAAAGTGAGGACCCTCACAGCTCCCACCTCACACAGCTGCTGTGAGGGCTAAGTGAGGTAGTTAGTGTGGGGTGCTTAGCGTAGCACCGGGTGGGTAGCATTTGGGTTTGGCACTGCTCAGTGCCCCTGGGCTGGGGGCCCTGGCCCTGGCAGTACTGCCTCTGCTGCACCCTGAGCCCCACCTTGTCCATCTCTACAGTGGGCAGTGCTTTCTGATGGGGGAGATAGCGGGAGCATCCCAACACTCCGTCTCTGGTGTTTGCTCAACTAACGAGCATTGCCGAGTGCCCACGCGGCCTGCAGACACTGCCCGGGTGTCCCCGAGTCCCCACGCTCCACCTTGAATGGAGGAGCCCAACACTCGGGTGGTGGAGAGATTGTGTCCCTGCACAGGGCAGGGCAGGGCTTTCCTGATGGCAGGCTGTCCCCACAGAGGCTCTGAAGTCACCCCAGGACCGACAGCAGGAGCAGGAGCTGCTGAACCAGTACGTGAGCACCGTGAACGACCGTAGCGACATCATCGACTTACTGGATGAGGACCGGCTCAGGTGAGGGTGGGGCCAGGGCCGGGGCCAGGCTGGGACTGGTCACCTCTCACTGGGCACCTTCCCGCCCAGCCAATCAGGGAGGAACAGCCCCCCCACGTGCATTTCCCAGGAGGGGCTATGGCCCGAGGCTGGCCCAGGCTGGGCGGCTGGTTTCCAAGGCTGGTTTCCTGGCCCGCGTTCCCCCATGTCCAGGGTCAGCACGGTCTGATGAACTTCCTGCTGTGATGGAATGTTCTATCATCTGGGCCGCCCAGTGCAGTGGCCACTGATCACATGTGGTCACTGGGCGCCTGTAGATCTCCCGTGTGACTGAGGAGCTGAATTAAAAACTCTACTTTAGTTTTAAGTTTATGTTTTCTTCCTTGAGATAGAGAGAAAGAGAGGCAGGCACCCCCAGAGGAGTTCCCACACTGTAGCCCACCTCGTCTCAGCCTGCAGGACCACGGCCTTGCTTGTGCCCTGTGCACTTAGTGAGGTTTGGGGACTCGAACCCAGGACCTTTCCCTAGTGGCTCCAGCCACTCTGCTACTGTGCAACCAGCTGGCCCCTTAAGTGTTATTTCTAACTTAAATGTATGTGGCCACATGTGACCCTGGCTGCTGCACTGGGGTGCGCAGCTTCATGACCTTCCCCAAGAGGTTTTCCCATCCGGTCTCAGGGTCCCATCAAAGTGGCCTTGGCACGGGGTCAGCACTGGGCACCTCCTGTCCCCATGTCACTGCTGAGGCGCTGGGCCTGGAGAGGACAGGGGTCGTCTGGGGAGGGGAAGGACTCTACCAAGCCGCGGCCGGTCGGCTGGTGAGAGGGCAGGCAGCATGCTATCAGGTGGGTTCAGGGCCCAGAGGGGAGGTGGACTGGAGTTGGTCGGTGGGCTTTCCACCTGGTGCATGCTGCCCCTAATGGCCACCCTGTTCCTGTCTCAGGGAGCAAGAGGAGGACCAGATGCTACAGACCATGATCCAGAACCTGGGTAACTTTGGGGAGCTGGCCAGGGGTGAGGGGCAGCTGTGGGGGTGGGGCTGGGGCCTAGTCAGCTTTGCAGGACAGACAGCCATACTCTAATGAGCAAGCTCCCCGTCACTTGAGGGAGCCAAGAAGCAGCTGATGACCTTGTGGTCAGGGTGTGGAGCGCTGGGCAGGCCTAGACCCCCGGGGTGCTTAGTAGGGATTGGAATTATGAAAGTGGGTGAATGGGGGAGAGCCCAGGGGCTGACTTCAAGGCCCGGCCTCCTGCAGGCTCTGGAGAAAGGAGGACTCTGGCGGGATGGGAGGAAGGGAAGAAGGGAGGACTCTGCATCCTCGCAGGACCTGTGCAGGCAATGACATGAACCTCTGTGTCCCTCTCCCCTCAGGCCTCCAGAAGAAGAAGTCCAAGTTCCGCTTGTCCAAGATCTGGTCCCCAAAGAACAAAAGCAGCGCCTCAGAGTGACCTGCCTGGCAGGCCCGTGGGGCCAGACCCAGCCACTCGGGCTCCAAGTGGGCTCAATAAAGAAACTGACCACGCAGCCTCCTCGCTCTCGTGCTGGCCTGTGTGCTACCGGTGACCTGGGCCTGGCGGGGAGGGCTCTACCTGAGTTCCAGCTCTACAGCCAGTGCTCTGTGGCCTCAGGCAGGCTCTGACCCTCTCTGGGCTTGACGCAGGCCCTCTGAAGTGGGCGTTTTAGTTGCTTCCTGGCCGCACCGACGGGCTAGATGTGAGCCCTACATCTGGGAAGGGACGTCTGTTCAGACAGCTCAGGGACTGGCCCCGCATGGGCATCTCGGTGTCTCGGTGACCTGGAATCTATGACCTTGGCTTCCCAGTGCTGAGGCTGCCTCAGGCCCTGGGGTGAGGAACTGAGCCCTGGGCCTGGTCAGGGCCGAGTTCCTGGTGGCCAGGGCAGTGAGAGACTGGATTCCTTGCCCCTTACGACATCAGATGTATGGTAGATTCCTTAGGGTGCAGCTCAGTAGACCTGGGGCCTCCCAAGCTCTGCACACCTCTGAGCAGGGGAGCTGCTCCCCCTGCAGACCTCAGTCTCCCGGGGGGAGGGGCTGTGGCTGTGGCTTGCTGTGCTATTTTCGGCTCAGCAGTGATGAACCCTTGGCCTTAGTAGGCCCTTGGCTGTGGCAAAGCAGCAGGATCCCCTCCTGTTGCAGGGGGACTCCGACTGGAGTCCCTGGCTGTGTGTTCTCACCTGTGGAGCTCATGCCGGGCCGGATGCCTGCATCCCTTGGTCTACCCAGTGTGATGGAGGCTCGGTCGGGACTCCGGGGCCATGAGGGGAGCATGGGGCATGGGAGACAGTGTGGGCTGTCCTGCAGGGATGGGGCAGTGCTTTTGCAGTCATGATTCTGCAGCTCAGCTGCTTCGTGGCTCTGGCCCAGGGCATTGCCCTCTGAGCCTTCGGTGGGTCTTGGAAAGGTCAGTAGGTCCAGTGGCCATGTCTGGAAAAGCACTGAAGGCATGGGAGCTCATGCCTTATAATAGTGAGGCCTTCACTGGCCCCTCTGGAGCCTGGGAACAGGGATGAGGGTATTGCTCCTCCAACTCCTTCCGGCACCTCAAAGCTCCAAGAAAAGGAGGCTTGGACAGGTGAGGCCACTGGCCACATGCTCACCACAGCAAGTGAGTGATAAGGTGAGCTGAGGCCTCGCCCTGAGGCGTATCTGCTGGGACTGGGTATCACCACGGAGACCACATACTGCCCACCAGGTCTGGGAGGCAGACACCAGCTGGGAGTGGGATCCTAGAGACCCTGGGAGATCGCACCAAGGAGATCTCACCTGTGTGCTGAGAAATGGAGGCCCCCAGGTGGGTGGGGACAGATGCACTGGCTGCAGGAATAGTGAGGGCAGTGGTCTAGGGGCCTGAGGATGTGCAGTGGGGGCAGGGAAGGGCGGGGTGTTGGAGGTGCGTGCTCAGCAGGGCCTGGCGATGCAGGCACTCAGCCAGGACAGTAGTGTGACCAAGTGCCTTGGGTGCTGGCATCACGCAGTTCTGAGCAGGACCCTGAGGCTCTTGAATGTTAAGGGCACGAAGCTGTGGAGGGTGGCCTGGGCCCAATCTGCTTGACCCTGCAGCTGAGCATGTGGCCCTGATGAGACCTCAGCCCCCCACCCTGTGGTCTCAGGCTTGACCCTCGCAGTATGACCCTTTTACCACCAGGGGGAGGCAGAGTGCCACTTAGCAGTGATGGGGGCGGCCTGGACAGAAAGCCCCAAAGTGGCTCCATTTTACTGACTGAGGAAACTGAGTCTCAGAGAGGTGATACAACTGCCTTAAGCCACATAGAAATTAGAAGTAGGCTGGGGACTAGAACGTGGGAGTCCCTTTCAAGTTTCCTGCGATGCACCCTGCCAGTGCTCTTCCATCCCTGGGAGCCCCTAGGGGGATGAAACTGAGTTGGGGGGAGGCCTATGTGGGATTTCCAAGGCAGGGAAGGGAAGAGAGTATTATCCAGTAAGCTATGACTGTGGGCACTGGGGCTTGGTTCACGCCAAGGTATTGCACTCCAGGGTGAGGGAGCTGAGGCATCGAGACTCCTGGGACCCCAGAAGCAACCTTGAGGGTGCCATTGGGCCTGAGCTGGGCAGAGTGTTGGTGCTCAGTAAACGGAGGCACGGCCAGCCCGGAGGACATCCTCTCTATCTGCCGGAGCCCAGCACTGCAGATCCTGCATGCCGCGCGAGAGTGCATCCTTTGAGCCTGGGATGTGATGAGGTCCTGCGCCATCCAGCCAGCCAGGAGGCATGGCAGGATGGGCCTGTGTGACCATTCTGGTGGTGCTAGGGTGCAGGTGGAGCTGGCCTCACTGCCCTCACTTCTACAAAGGCTGCCTACTCTACCCACCCTAGAGGGCCCCGGACAGCTGGCAACTCTTGCAGATGGGAGATCCTTTGGCTGGTTCCAAAGGCGTGCGGCTAAAGGCAGCCTAGCCATGTCCCTGGATGTGGCCAGGGCTGCCCTCCTGCTGTGCGTGTGGCACTCAGCATGTGCCAGGCTTTTCTCATGAGAGGAAACTGGCATGGAGGGATACCAAGGGGGTGGGCTGCTCCCTACATTGTGCCTCGCACTCCTGCAGCCACACTGGTCCTCAGTCCTGTGGCCCTGTGGGTCTGGACTGGGGCACAGGGACCAGCACAGATGTGGCGTGCAGGCATTCAGGACGTGCTGGGGGTGGGGGAGTGTATGGACAGAGTGGCTGCAGCAGGAAGGATGGGGAGCGGCCAAGCTGCCTGGGCAGTCTTGACTGAGAAGTTCAGAATTTGGGCTTGAACTTGAGGGTGATTGGAGGCTGCCGGGCAGGAAGTGACCTGTTTCTGCCTGGGCTCAGGGAGATGCTGCAGCCCTCACAGGACTCCCGTCCCCCTCTTGGGGAGCCAGTGGGCAGGCATGGGCTGGCTTCCCAAAGGCCCTGCAGCCCATCTTCTACTGCCCCCTCCTCCCTGCCTCGGCTCCAGCCACCCTGGACTCTGCAGCACAGGGCCTCCGCACCTGCCAGTGCCTCTGCCTGGAGCCCAGCTCTCCATAAGGCTGGCTTCTTACTGTCAGGTGTTGGCTGAACTGTGTCCTCAGGGGATTCTGAACCCCCGGCTCTCTGCCCATCCTCCCGGTTTGTTTTCGATCCAGGAGTCACCTTCTGTATTTAGACGTTTGTCTTGTCATCCTCCCAGTTCAGGAGCTCACCTGTCTTTCCGTTACTATGTCCCTGTAGTGCCTGTAGCAGCGTCTGCACGTAGTAGGGGTTTGCACATAGTAGGGAGCTCAGTAAGTACTCGCTGAGTGAGTGAGTGAATGAACGCACCAATGAATACATGGCTCCTGGGCCTTGAGCTGTGGCACTGGACAAGTCAGCCCGCCTTGCCAGGCCTGTCTTCTCATCCATGAGAGGGGTTGGCAATGCTGGGGGTGTCTGCTGGCTCACTCCAACCAGTGTCCTTGCTGTGGGACCCTGGGAGCTGCCCCACCTTGGCCCGTGGAGATCAAACCAGGTCACTGGTGTCAGAGCACCCACGGCAGGCACACGGCAGGCACAACCTGCCCAGCCTGATCTGAGCTGAGCAGGACAATGAGCAATGCAGGCAGGGGGCTCAATCCTGGGAGGATTATCTGGGATTATGTCAGGGTTGGGAGCTCCCCATCCCCCAGGGCCCAGAGGGGCAGGCAGACCCATCCAGGCCCAGGCCCTAACCTGGTGCTGCACGGGCTGCATGGGGTCCCAGCTGTAGGCTCAGGAGGATCACAGGACAGGGACTCACGGGTGACCCCATCCAAAGCTGCCCTGCAGGGAGTGGGAGATGAGTGTGCAGAAGAGACACCCAGCAGCGCCCCACCAGGGCTCCCCTCACCCCTGCCATCTCCATCCACTCTGCCCCATCCTCCTCCTTCAGTCTTGGGTCTTAAATAGAAGGGGGTATGCAGCCGGGCAGCTCACTCAGGACACTCTTTTATTAAAAAAAAAAAAAAAAAAGAAAAAAAAAAGAATTACTTTATTTAACTTTATGTATTTATTTTTAATTTGACCAGAGAGGGACAGAGTGAGAGAGAGAGAAAGTGAAAAAGCAAGCCACCAGATCCAGGATTTGAACCTCAGTCGGCCATGTGAGAGTCCATTGCCCCCAACCACCACGCCACCTGCTGGCCCCTCAGGACACTCTTTTTTTTGGGGAGAGGTTTTTTGCTATAGGGCGCGTGCGCTAGCCAGACAGACAGAGAGAGACAGAGAGACAGAAAGCGAGAAATCACCCCCCAGGGGGGATGGCCATGCTGCAATCCCTTCTCCTCCATTCTCCTCTCGGGATCTTGGGCAACCGTGGTCGACTAAGTGGGAGTCCAGCGACATAGCCATTACGCTAACTGCTGGTCCCGCCCCTCAGGACACTCTTAACCCTACTGTAAGAGAAATGGCCAGAGGACAGATTCTAGGCCCCTCCCACCTGTAGACATTGCCATCTGCCTCTTGCGCCCGGAGCCTCCCTCACCCTGAAGCTCCTTTGGCTCCTACTTGTCCACTGGTCTGTAGCTCAGACTCCTGGAGACCTTTTCCTTGGGCTTCCCTCCCTTGCATCCCAGGGAATCCCTCTCAGCAGAGAGCTTTGACCAAATGGCTATGGCAGGACCTGGGAGCCCATCTGTCTGCCGGTCCACCGAGGGCCTCCCCTCAGGCTGATTCCAGCCCTCCTGTCCCAGGTTGGAGTTTCAGATTCTGCACTAACGAGGCCTCCCAGGTGGGCTGGAAACACTGATGAAGATGGATAGAGCGAACACTGGCCCATTAAATTGTTAATAAAGAATATCACACACACTCCTTAATCTGCAGCCAGCCTGACACTTTGTAAAGTACATTAGGATGTAATCCAATTGAAACCGCAATATCAAGAACATCTTATCTTATCACAAATTGAAATTACATCATATTCCTCTTTTCTTAAATTAAGCTAAAACCTTTTCGTTTGCTCTTACACGGTTGTGTAAAACTTAATTAGTGGTTTTAACAACATTATATTTCCATATGGGCCATTTCGATTCTCATTTATTTACAAGGGAGAACTTTCTGGAAAGAGGCGATTAAATTTGTGAGCAGAGGCATCAGGCACTGGGCTGGTGCCTAGTGATATAGATTCGTCTTTATCTGCATGTATGGAGTGGCTGGGCTAGGGTCTGAGGATAGGCAGCGGACAATGGAGGGATTTTAGTTTTGTTAAAAGTTTTAAGAATTGGCACCTTGGGACCAGCGAGTGGCATAATGGTTATGTTGCTGGACTCCCATGTAGTCAACTGTGGTTCGAGTCCTGGACCTGACAGCTTAAAACTCACGCTGGGCATGTGTGTATGCGTACCCCAAATTTCAAGAGGAGAATGAAGGAGAAGGGATTGCAGCGTGGCCATTACCCCCAGGGGGTGATTTCTCGCTTTCTGTCTCTCTCTGTCTCTGGCAAGCACACACACCCAATAGCAATGATCTCTCTCTGAAAAGAAAAGAAAAGAATCGACACCTTAGTGGCGCTGTGATAATGCACTGTTCAAGGGAAGCTGGATCCCACGTAGCAACCGCAGTGCGAATACCCGCCGGGTTGACCTGAAACCTACCGGGCACACTCCGAGTGCCCAGCTCCGACAGCTAGAGGACTAGAGAGGAAGGAGAGCAGGTGACCAGACTCCGTGGAGGGTGCTCCTCTCTCTACTTCGTGGGCACGCATGCACAGTCTATCACCAGTAACATAATAATAATAACAAAACAATGGAGACTTTAAATATTGAAGACAGGGAACTGTGCAGGGAGTTGGTTACACAAGTGATGAACAAGTTGAGAAGCCAGTGAGAGTGTGGGAGGCAGAGCTGAGGGCAGCCGCGGTAGGCAGCCCCACTCTGGCCTGGGGGATGGAGGGTGGACCTTTGGGCATGGAGCAGGTGGCCACATGAGGCCTGGAGGACAGGGACTCTGGCCTGCTGGAGTGACCTTAGAAGCAAAAGATTTCCTGCTCCAGCTTCAAGCTCCATCAAAACCCCTCCTTCTGTGGCAGTCAAGAGCAGCTGGCTGGGCTACCCAGGTACACGGATGAAAAGGGGCATCCAGATGAACGATTTCTAATGGGGAAACGGTGGCTGGTGGCTACTAGCTGCCGTATTGAATATGACCAGTCGAATTCAAATGTGCTGCAAGTGCAAAACACGTGCAGGATTTGGCAAACTTAGTCCTGAAAAAGAACATGAAATATCTCATTAATAACATTTTGTATTGATTGCATATTGCAATGGTAATATTTCAGATATATTGTGTTAAATAAAATGCCACTAGATTAATTTCACCTCTTCTTTTTCTTTTTTAAGTATATGTCTTTTGTGAGGGAGAGACAGAGAAAGTCACCTCAACAGGGTATCCACTGCAACCCCCCACCGGCCTTCCAGCCAGTCAGGAACATGGGTGCACACGTGTGGGCTGGGTGTGCAGGTCTAGTTCCGATGTGTCCAGAAACAGAGCCCTCAGCCTTCCACATGGATCCAGCACGTCTGAGCAGTGCATTGCCACCACGCCGTTGGGCCAGCCCTTACTTATTTTCTGTCTTAAATTTATTTGGGGCCTGCAGATGGTGTGGTGGTTAAGGGCTCTGGATTCCCACATGGCCTAACCGTGGTTCGAGTCCCAGACCTGGCTCCCTGCTTTCTTACCCCGCCCCTTATCACTCTGTCCCTCTCTGGTCAAATTAAAATAAATAAATTAATTAACTTAAATTTAAAAATAGAAAAAGATTAATTTTCTTTTCTAGAGAGAGATTTTTGCTGTAAGTTGCATGTACTTGCCAGAGAGACAGACAGAGACAGAGAGACAGAAAGCAAGAAATCACTCCCCAGGGGGCATGGCCACACCGCAATCCCGTCTCCTCCATTCTCCTCTTGGGATCTTGGGCACGCACGCGCACACGCCCAGAGTGAGTTTGAAGCCAGCAGATCCAGGACTCGAACTGTAGTCAACTATGTAGGAGTCCAGCAATGTAAGCATTATGGCATCTGCTGGTCCAAAGATTTATTTAATTTTATTTATTATTGTTATTTTAAATTTGCTGCAGGGCATGTGTGCTCACCAGAGACAGATGGAGAGAGAGAGAAAGAGAGAAAGAGAAAGCAAGAAAACAAGCTGCCAGGTCCAGAACTTGAATTGCATTTGGTCACGTGGGAGTCCAGTGCCTTAACCACAATGCCACCTGCTGGCCCCCTCACTTCTTTTCTTAAAAACTGTATTTCTAGAGGGCGTGTGTGCTCTTCAGAGAGGGAGGGAAAGCGATGTCCAGTGGGGTATGGTCACGCTGCCATCCTTGTTCCTTTACTTCTCCTTTCCACGATGGCTTTGGGGGATGCACGCACACACATGTGTGTGTACTTGCCCCTGGCGTGTTTACCAAGCTGCTGGGCTGGGGATTTGAACTACGGTCAACCATATGGGATCTGACTCCCTCAACTACTGTGCTACAGGGGCCAGCCCCTTATTTTTTTTTTTTTTTTTTTTATTATCTATTTTTTTATTACATTGAATTACATACAACTTTACAGTGTATTACATTGCTTTTTCAAAAGGGAATGCCATGCATGTCAGTCAGTACAGAGACATTAATCTCCCCGCTTCAACATTCAATATCTTTCCTATGTTTCCCCCAATCATTATTATTACTATTCTAATTATTTTTTATGATAAACATGATTTTTTTTTTTCCAATTATCAGATCATAAAGTTCCCAACAATAGGAAACGTAGACTGCACTCAGGGCTGGACCAAGGGTGGGTCTCGTGCAGCCCCGCAAATGTAGGTGAATCTCCATGGAACACAGTTTCAGGAACGCGGCTCAGGAAAGCAGAGACGGCCATCAGCGGTTGCGGCACGCGGGGCAGATCCCGGCCACGGCCCGCGGGGGCAGAGCCCCGGCCACGGCACGCGGGGCAGACCCCGGCCACGGCACACGGGGCAGAGCCCTGGCCACGGCACGCGGGGACAGAACCCGGCCACGGCACGCGGGGCCCCTTATTTATTTTTTAACTGTGGCTATTAGGAAATGTAAAACTACATTTTGCCCTTATACTTGTGGTTCAAGTTGTTCCTGTGGGACGAGGCTGCTCTGAGGCTTTAAAGTGGCTTACCGAGAGCAATGTGGGTGTCTACCTGGTGTCCCTCACTCCTCTGAAGATGTGGCACCACCGTCGTCTCTCTCTGTGTCCTGTCCATTTGATCTTGTCATACCCCGGGAATCTGAGCTTCCCTCTCCACCACCTCCCCCGACTCCAGGCCTACCTGTGTGCTTGGCATCTGCCCGCCCTCCCCAGCCTGCCCGTGAGTCGAGCGGCCTAGTCTCCACCTGCCAAAACCCTCTGGGGTCCCCCCATGACTGCGACCCTCAGGATTGAGTCCAGCTTCACACCAAGACCCCGTCTGTGAGAAGGAACTATTGGACGTTGGCCATGGGGACTCTGTCCTGTGCTGTCTGCAGTCATGTCATTGGAGGGAAGGGTTTGTGGGGAGCGGCCTTTGTCAATGAGCTCCCTAAAGAATCTCTTCATTCTATCGTTTGTTCTTCTCTATGTAGCCATGGTTCGTTGAGCTCCTCCTACACGCCAGGCCTGCGTACTTGCTGGGAACTGCAGGTCCAACAGCGAGTGAGGTACCAGCCAGTTTCTGTCCTCAGGGACTCCGGCAGTAGGGGTTCTATGGGGGAGAAGAGCAGGCCCTGGGGTCCTGCAGAGGGGTGAGCGTGAGTTACCCAAACCAGGAGAGGCAGGGCAACAGCCAGTGCAAAGGCCCTGGGGCAAGGGAAGGTTGCAGGTTCCAGGTGGAGCATAGATATTATTTTTTTAAGAATGATTTATTTAATTTTATTTATCCATTCATTTATTTTGACTGGAGAGAGACACAGAGAAAGAAAGAGAGAGAGGGCAAGTGAGAAAGCACTCCCATGGGGGCTGGCCACGCAGCCATCCCCGCTCCTCCATTTCTCCTCAGGATTTTGGGCACACACGCACAAGCACCCAGTGTGTTTCTAAGCCACTAGGTCTGGAACTTGAACTGCACTGTCACTCAGATGGGATTCAGTCATCTTAACCACCACACCACCTGCTGGTCCATGGAGCCTAGATTCTGATGGGCAGCGGAAAGAGGTTGGATGGCCGGCATGGCCAGAAGAGGGGACCAGGTAGAGTGTTGGGTGAAGAATGCTGTGATCTGAGTCATCTTTGAAGTGGACTCTGGCTGCGTGTGGAGAATGGTCACGGGGGCGTGGGGGGGGCATTCAGGGCCCTCCTGGTGTGGCTCTCCTCATTGGCCACAATTGGGTCACGTGGTCATACTGGCTGCAAGGATGCTGAGGAAGGTAGTCCCTATGTGGGCGCCCCTGCGGGCAGTTCAAGGGGAGGGGAGAATGGATAGTGGGGGTATATGTGATTTCCGTGGCTAGAGAGTAACACGGTGCTACTAACTGCGTGGCTCAGAATAGCAGAAGTTTGCTCTCTCCTGCTTCTGGAGGCCACAAGTCAGAGGTCAAGATGTAGGTGGGGCCACGCTTCATCTGCTGGCTCTAGGCAGGGACCTTCCTGGACTCTTCTTCTAGTGGCTGCCAGTGTCTCTTGGCTTGTGGCTGGGTCCGCTGGTCTCTGTCTCCATTGTCACATGATCTTCTCCTCTGCATCTCGGTGTCCAAATTTCCCTCCTTTTAAAAAGACACCAGTTGTGGGGACCAGCAGGTGGCATGGTGGCTAAGGCGCTGGACACTCCCACATGGTCGACCACAGTTCAAGTCCTGGACCTGGTGGCTTGCTTTCTCACTTTCTTTCTCTGTTTCTCTCTCTGGTCAAATTAAAATAAATGAATGAATAAATAAAATAAAATAAATAATTCTTTTAAAAAAAGATACCAGTTGTAAATTCATTAATTTAAAACGTTTCAGGAAAAACAAAGCTCATGGAAATAGGTATAATGGAAAAACTACGTATGAATTTCAAAAAGTTTTTGTACCAAAATAAATGAGTACTTTAATTGTACAAAAGTTTAATTTAATTTAATTTAAAAATAAAGAAAGAAAGAAAGTAATTTTTTAAAAAAAGACACCATCTCACTTTTGCTCTCACTCTGTCCCTCCCTGGTCAAATTAAAAATAAATAAATTAACTAAAAAAAAAAAAAGACACCAGTTGAGGTCAGCAGGTGGCATGGTGCTTAAGACACTGGATTTCCACGTGGCTGACTGCTATTGAGTCCCGGACCCAGTAGTTCGAAAGTCATGCCAGGTGTGTGTGTGTGTGTGTGTGTGTGTGTGTGTGCGCGCGCGCCCGTGCGTGCACACCCAAAAATCCTAGGAGAATGGAGAAGAAGGGATTTTGGCGTGGCCATCCCCCCAGGGGGTGATTTCTCACTTTCCTCCCCTCTGTCTCTCTCCAGCAAGTGCCCACACCCTATGGCAAAAACAAAAACAAAAACAAAAACAAAAAAGGAAGGACATTTCATTAAGGGCCACCTTAAATCCAGGATCATCTTACCTAGAAACCCTTAGTCAGTTACATCTGCATGGACCCTATTTTCAAATAAGATTACATTCTGAGGTTCTGAGAGGTGTGAGAGAAGATTGGGGGCCACTGTTCGGCCCACTGGGTATAGGATAACAGTGCAATTGTTTAACTCTCCCTCGGGTTTTCTGACATTTGTAGAGGAAGCATCAGGACGTACAGTTTGGGCCCAGAGCCGGCTACAAGTGGAAGAACTAAGGTGAGGAATTGTCTGTGTAGGCCACCGGGCTGCAGGCCGCAAGGGTGCCACCATCCTGGGAGGGAAGTTGGTGACCGACCCTGTGACAGACTCAGGTACAGTGAAAGGCAGCTGTGACCTGCAGTCCTGTGGGTTTAAGACCGCACATTCAATAAAGCTGGGGCAACATGGGGAAAGATTCGGGATAGTGGTATTAGCTGACTGCTTTCAGGAAGGTCTTGCAAGAGAGGGATGAGTTTGGGTTGGGGGAGCCACTCTGAAATTGAGAGGAAGGAAATTAGGGATGGAGAGCACTTCTACCATGGAAGGCATCTGAACTGATCACGTGTTCCACGAGCTGGTGTCTGGGTGTGGTTCGAAAGCCAGTTCCTATGGTCCGAGCTCAAGCTAATGCCAGGAGGAAAGAAGAGGCTTGGCAGAAGAAAGCCTTGAGAGTTTAGGTCTCTCTGGACACCCCTCCCCCCCACCCTTAAGAAAATGGTATGAGTACGTGGAAGACACAGCTACCTATCTTTGCTAGGTACCTTCTGGTACTTGGGTTGCAGTGGTGGGACATGGTACTCATGGCGCCACAGCAGCCAGTTTGGGACCATGAGAGATGATGTGGCCACCAAGCAGAGACTGATAGGTCAGAAATGGGGAAGGCTCCTGGGTCTTTGTTGATGTCTTCTTGATGTCACTGAGCCCTGAATTAGCCAATCTAGAACCTTCTTACATGTAAACTCCTTGTTCAGAGGGATAATCCAGGATTGTTTGAGCCTCTTTGACTGGAATTTTCTGGTAACCACGTCAAGAGCTCTACGGGGTTCCAGCCAGTTCCAGGCTGGCTTCAAGCTACCCAGGCCATCTAAGTTGGGGGCCTGGGCGCTGTACAGTTCAATCCTCTCCCTCGAAGCTGGGGACTCTGAGGCTCAGGGGCAGGGCTGCTGATCCAGCCCTATCCAGGGCAATGCCTACACTCGGGCCCCTCTGTGGTCCTGCCCTCAACCTTCCTGGAGCCTGCACCAGGTCTGCGTGGGACTCTCAGCAGGGATACGCGGATGGTAGTGATGAGCCCAGTGCTAGTGTCACGCTCACGGGCTGCCTTTGTCACCGGACAGTGCTGTGGGCAGCAGGGCCTGGTCACTGGCCCATGGAGCATGGGAGTAGCCATCTCTGGGCTCTCACCTGCCCTGGGGAGGGTGGGCAGGGTGGGGCTAGGGCTTTCTTTGGGGAGGGCTGGGTAGTGAGGGGTGCACTGGAGAACTTCTCCAAATGCATGTTCTGCTCCTTCAGCCTCAGAAATCTCTAGAAGCACGACCCCCACTTCGTTCTCCTTCTCCCTCCCCCTCTCCCCCTCTCCCTCATCTACTCCCAAGCTCTCCCTGTCATTCCTTCCTACACGAGACCACCTATTCTGGCTCCTGGCAGGCCCTGGAAGTTCTACCTCTTATCTGACCACTGCAGAAGGGTGGGATGCTGCCAGGTACCCTTCGCCCCTTGGGGCTGAGGGGGTCTCCTCCTCCCTCAGCATAGGCTGACCTTCCTGTGACCCTAGGCCAGAGCTCCCAGTCAGAGGCTTAGAGGGTCCCGGAGGCTGGGGGACTCTGTCACTGCTCCAAGTAGGAAGGGAGGGGGCCAGACCAGCCAGCAGCTCTTGGCGAGGCTCCAGGCAGCAGCCAGGTAGCCGGCTGTGTACCTCCCTCCCTTGAAAGTGGGGGGCCCTGGGGGACCCCTATGTCACATGACCCATCAGCTGACAAAACAGGATGACTCAGCCGGCAGCTGTCGGCCCTCTGAAATAATGACAAAAACAATTAGCAATCCAAGCAGTAGCCTTTCCTTAATTATCTCCTCCGAGTTTAATTAACTAGCTAAATTATCAGCAGTAATGTAGGCATTAATTATGTCAAATTACAGTGTAAAACTCACAAAGTGTGGAAAATGTCAATTCAGCTTGGCTCACCTGCCAAGCGGGGGTGGCGGGTGCACGCACGTACCTGTGCACAGACCTGTTTGTGCCGCGGGCCACGTGTGCCACCAGGCTGGGCAGGGGGGCCGTGTCCTCCAGGCCCAGTGGTGGGTGGGCACGGGAGACAGGCAGGGGCCAGGGGACACCGACCGAGGGTGGTGGGGATGCTTTGGCTCGGACTGAGGGAGGGACGAGAGCTGCTCCCCGACCAGATGGCCAAGACGCTGAATTATTAAATTATGAATATTAATACAGATCAGACACAAAAGAGGTAATAATTTTGCTGCCCTACAGAAATAATTAACATAATTTTGATAAATTACATGATAAGAGAATCTCAAAATTGAGGTAGATTTATCTTAATTAATATCTTGGACCAGCTCCGAAAGGTGAATTGTCCCTTGGAGGGCTGGGGCAGGGTGAAGCTGGGGTGAGGTGTGGCCCTGGCCCTGGCCTTGGGTTTCTTTCTGTCGCAGAGTTGGGGGGGGACGGAGTGGGGAGGTGTGGACCGAGCCTGACCCAGACGCACTGAAGCATCTTAGATGTAGGGCAGGCCCATTCTGTGCCTCAGTTTCCCTTTCTTGAAGCCTGCTTGACAGGCCCTGCCATCCTCGGAGTTCAGCGGCCTGTACTTCTGTGGCCTTGGACCATAGCTGTTGTATTAGGGAGCTTGTCACAAAGGAGGCTCAGGACTGTCAGGGCATATGGTGCCGGTGCAGCTTCCAGGCCGCACTCTGCCTGTGGCCCTCGGACACCTCTGCTCCTCTTTCTTCAAGGCTGGCATCTGTGGTTTCAAACAAGCCAGGCATGCTCCTGCCCCAGGGCCTTTGCACTTGCGGCGTGTGCTACTTGGGATGCTCTTTCCCGGAGTATTTACTGGCTCCCTCACCTCCTTGAGGTCTCAGCTTTCCAGTGGGCCTCTCTGAGCGCTCCCACGGCTTCCCGCCCCTTCCTTTCCCGTATGTCATTGCCAGCTGACACACTGGCTCTTTACCTGCGTATTGGCAGCCTTCCCCACAGAGCGGAAGCCCCACAAGGGCAGGGACTTGACTGCTCTTGCACTGGAAACCCCCAGGGCCTGCCACGTGCAGGTGCTCAGTAAAATGTGCTGAGCTGGTGGGCCGAAACGATGTCCTCATGATAGATCGGTCGCACGTGTCGCACCGGGCACAGAGCATGGCGCACCCCACACAGCAGGCCACAGCCACAAGCCAGGGCTGTCACAAATGCTGTCCACATCCTTCATGTGGCGTACCACGCCCTCTGCACCCGGCCTCCCTGCAGAACAGAGCCTGCCCTCTGCACACGAGGTGGGGCTGCGTGCCACAAGTGGGACATGAAGCGCTCTGCCCTTCCGTGTGCCCGGGACACAGAGTGTGTCACCTACATATATTAGGTACCTCTCACTGCAAGTTGGCCACAAGACACCCAGGGGACCGTGTCACATACTCCTCACATCCCACACATGTGCGCCAGGAGCAAGGGGTCACCCCTGGCCCTGGCATGTATGTTCACTAATGATTATACATATGAGTACGTTCACACACGCGTGAGTGTGTGTACATGCGCTCGTGTGTGCTTTTATGAGAGAAATCCAGAGAAAGTGACAGCTAAGTTGTCCCAGAAGCCCTTTACAAGGGATACTGCCCTCTGGGCCTTGGTGTCCCTGCCCACATGGGCGTGAGCACAGACTGTAGGTCCCACCTGGAACGAGCCCTGGGACGTCATCCATTCCAGTCTGTAAAGCATGGTAGTGCCCATGGCCTTGTACCACGACTTCCCAGGACTGCAGCCAGACCTGGCTCAGGGCACTGTCTTCAGGCCAAAGCCAGAGACACAGAAGGTCTCCCCCAAATGGAGAGAAAGCCAAGGCTCAGAGGAGGTCTAGGGACCCTGCAAGGTCACGTGGAGTGGAGGTGTGTAGGGGCCGGTGAGAGCTCCTACACTCCTCCGCTCCAGGTTGGGCTGGGCCAGGAGCAGCTGCCAGGGGATGCTGGTGGGTTTCCCATGGCCAGCTGGTTCCTGCCCCTGCAGCTGGGGTGGGGCCTCGAGGAGCTGAGGCAGTGGCCCGGTCCTGCTAGCAGGGGAGATGGCTGTGTCCAGGGACATGGGGACATAGGATGAGCACGCAGGTCAGCCTGGCCAGAGCCTTGCTCTTGCCCTGGCTGAAGACAGAGGTCACCCCCTTCCTCCTCTGGTCCCACAAGAACCATGGCAGCCTGGACATGGTTGCGCCAAGGACAGGGCACTCACCACTTGCCAAGACCACTCCAAGTAGGTGAGCAATGAAGTCTACAGACACTTAGGCGGTTCAACAGTGAAGTCAGCTCGTGTCCCAGTGAAGGGGACAATGGCCAGAGACACCTGCTGCAAGTAGAGAGAACCCAGTGCCGGGTACTGCAAGGGGCATGGAGACAAGCCGAACAGAGCAGGATGGCCAGGGGCTGCTTCTCTGAGGGAGGGTATGCCCAGCCAGTGCAGAGGCCCTGAGGTGGGTTGGCACGATAGCGAGCAGACGGCCGGTGTGGCCGGGTGAATGGAGGAGGCAAGGGGGGTACCCAAGGTGCAGAGGTAACAGGCCTTGAGAACTGGCTCCCCCGGGCTGGCCCATAGCCAGGATGTTGGCTCCTGGAGTAGCTTACGAGGGGGAGCACAGCGCAGGAGAGAACGTCGGTGTAGGAGACCGAAGCTCCGGACTCCAGTTCAGACCTGCTGTTTACCGGGCAGACACAATTTCTCAGTTTCTCCATCTGTAAAATGGGAGAACGATGGCTGCCTGGACCCTGGCCTGGGGACAGAGAGAGCTTTCTGAACCCCTAGGTTGATGTCCAGTGAGATGAACTGTGGTGACCGGGGGCGGGGGTTGATCGGGACCCCTCCTTCTCCACACTGGACCTGCAGGAGTGCAGACTGGGAAGCCCTCAGGCTCTCTGAGACACCATGGGGCGAAGTGGAGGGCAGGTTAGCCTTTGTTGATCTATCCATGGGTAAGAATTGTGGACCTGATCCTTAACTGCTGAGCCTTTGGAGCAGGAGTGACATGTTAGCTCTGGATTTGTTTCTTCTTATGTGTTTAATTTTGAAACATTTTAAACACGAGAAAGTACAGGAGACAATATAATGGAAACCCATTTACCCACTGCCAAAATTAAACAGATGTGAACGTTTTGCTGTATTTTAATCAGATTTCTTGTGCACGCGCTCTTTTAAAAATAACCTCCTTATTTTAGAATATTTCGGTTTACAGAAAAGCTGCGAAGGTAGTATAGAGGTCCCTGCATGCCCCAGAGTTTCCCCTTGGGCTAGCTTTTTGATACATCTGTCACAAGGAAGAACCCCGCCTCAGACACTGCTAGGAATGGAACTCCACGCTCAGTTGAGACCCCCTCGGTTTTCCCCGGTGCCCTTCCTGTGTTCCAAGACTGCATCTCGGACCCCGCGTGCCATCTCCTCGTCAGGTACCTTGGGCTCTTCTGTGCTGTGACTGTCCCTGTTTTGCTGACCTTCACAGTTCCGAGGAGTCCTGCTCAGCTCTTTTTCAGAACGCCCCTTCGCGTGGGCTTCTCTGAGGCTTTGCTTTGTTAGACTGAGGCCCAGGGCTCAGGAGGCAGAGCAGAGAGGCAGCGTCAGTCGCATTGCATCCGGGTCTCAGTTTGGGCACGAGGGGTCTGGCTGCCCAGGGAGGTGGCTGGGAGGGCAGCAGGAGGTGGGTGGGGAGGGATGGGCACATCTGAGCACTTTAAGGGAAGGGGTGTGGTGGAGGGGCTGGGGGCAGCTGGGTGGTTGTGGTCAAAGGACAATGAAGGAGAGGCAGGTGGATGGAGATGGTGGCGTCTGGGCTCCTGGGGTTTGAGTCTGAGTGGCTGGGGCGGTGTGAGAGAGAAGCCAGAGGACGTCCTGTTTCCGGTCTGGGTGCTCGGGTAGAGGGTGGGCTGCTGGAGAGCAGGGGCTGGAGGGAGGGCTTGGGAGAGCAAGGGCAGGGGTGGGAGGTAGGTATGCTCCCCACAGCCCCGGCCCCTCCTGGTGTATCTCAGGGCCACCCCTCCACACTCAGCAAGGACGAAACCTGAGGGTCTGGCATCCTCGTAATTAATTCATCAGGCGCCATGCTGGGCTGTCTGATGGTGCTCAAGTGTTTGATTACAAACTTCTCCAGAACCACGCGCTTTAATTACCTTGGGCTGTGAGAACTCGTGGGCTTCACCCACATCACACCTCACGTCCCACCTGTTCTAAGCTCCTCACGCCCAGCCCACATGTGACAGGGGTCTGGAGAGCCGGATGAGGTAATGGGTCCCCAAGGCTGCTGAGGCCAGAGACATGGGGCTAGGGAACATGGGACTATAGTGGTGCAGGAGGTGCAGGCAGATACCCCCAACCCATTCTCTGCATGATCTGGGCCGGGCTGTGTGAGCCCAGGGCCCCATCTGGGGTGTCTGACCGTCTGTGTGGCTCTGCTGTGCTGAACCGCCTGTGCCACCTATGCCGGGCGGAAGCGTCTGTGAGGACAGGGCCCTGGGCTCCATGAGAGCTCAGCGTGTGGTCCTCCACCAGTCACTTCCGGCCTTGCGCCTGTTTCCTTGTCTATCAAATGGGGCCCACAGCAGACCTCAGTCACCCATCTCCACTACTGACCACACTGGCCCTGCTTTTAGCTTCTGCTCCTCTCCCCGTCCGCCCGCCTCTCCACCCATCCATTCATCTGCTACCCACTCGTCCTTCTGTCCATCTACTCATCCCATCTATCCATCCACCTACCCAACAATCGCAATGGGCCTTTGTGGGGTTATAATGGCTGCCCGGCTGCTGAACAGGCAAATACAGGCACACCTGCCCACGCCAGGGCTCGCCTGTGTGGGAAGTGGTGGCTGGGAGGGGGCTGTCAAGCAAATGGCTATAGCTTAAAGGGACAGCATGGTCAGATCTGAGCCCCTTGGTCTCGGCCTTCTCAGCCAGGGCAAAGCTGAGGACTGACGTGTAGGGAGGCTTCCCCAAGGATGGAGACAGCAGGGCCTGACTGCTCTCCTCCCGCTGTCGTCTGTGACCCCAAGCACGCATGTGTGTGTCAGCGTGGGGTGTGGCTGTGGGTACCATGTGCCACGCAGGAGCACTCCTGATGTGGTCTCCAGGGGCTTGCACACCTCAGGTCCCTCGGTTCTGCCTCAAACTTGAGGCCTGTGTGTGAAACAGGCTGAGGGGCCCCGCTATGCCACCCCCGGTATCGGAGCCAAGCGCCAAACGTCTGTTAAGTGTCTGGCTTCCTTTCTCCAGGGGCCTGCATTCCAGGGGCTCCAGATGCAAGACCAGGGGAATCTCTAGGCTTGAGGACGGGGTGCAATTAGTTTACCTCCAGCCCTGCTAAGTAGAGGGTAGGAAGCATGTTGCCAGCTAAAACGACATCACCTCTCAGAGCCTTAGTTGTCCTGTCTCTAAAATGGGCCAATAAAGGCGATTTAATCTGAATTTTAGGCTGGTCCTGAGGAGGAAATGAAATAGTAATCGGGCACCCCATACCGTGCAGATATGCTGTGAGCCCCCAAGAGCCTGCTGTGGCCAGGTCTGGGACTGCAGATCTGCCCTGCTCTGCCCTGGATTCTGGTCTTGACCCAAGACCTGGGTGAGCCAGGCCAGGTGTCAGCCCACTTTCCAGATGAGGATAACAAGGCTTAGAGGGGCAAGGTGACTTGCCCAGGGCCACACAGTGAGTTGGTGGCACAGCAGGGGTGGAAGTGAGGCTGCATGTGACTGGCTCAGGGTGACATAATAGCTGGCATGGGCGCGTTGGGAGAACAGGGGCCTGGACACCAGGAGAGGTGACCGGGCAGCGGGGAGACTCACCAAGATCAGCTTGTCAGGGACACTGCAAGCCAGGCTGCTCCCCCTCAAGGCCCCCAACCTCGCCCACCAGGTGCAGCCGAGTTCAGGGCCTGCCGCTGTGCTTGGCAGAGGCTCTCGACAGCAGCAGGTTCTGCCCAGTTCGTCCGGTGGCTCCTGCTGGGTTGGCACCGGGGCCAGTGCCATCTGTCCCTGGCAGCCCCTTACCCTCTGCCCAAGAAGCCTCCCGCTCAGAGCGAGACACTGGGGTGGGGGCGGGGTAGGGCTGGAGATGGAGGCAGCCGCAGACAGAGATACCGACTGCACATCAGGGGCAGCCACAGGGTCCCCACAGCTAGACTCCTGGACCCCAAGTGCCAGCACCAACTCAGACCTTCAGGGGTGCCTGGATTCGTGGACCACCTGGGGGGGGTGGAATCTGAGAAGGTGTGTTCTAGCCCCCTCCCCACACACACATTGTACGGATGGGGAAACTGAGGCCCGTAGGGGTCGAGGACTTGCTGAAGACTACTCACGGAGGTTGCAGCTACAACCCAAGGCCCTGATGGCTGCCCACCCCACTCCTCTGTCCCTGAAACCCAGGTACCCATGACACCTCAGAACATCAGGGATGGGGAGTAAGGGGGCCTGTCTGCTTTGGTTACTTCCTAGATCCCGTTGCAAGTGGTGTGAAGATTAAATGGATTTACATTGTAACTAAGAATAACTATGCCCTTACTAGGAGTCGGAGGTTGTTGTTGAGTGTGGCCTCCACACCCAGGCTGCTGGCTCAAAGCCTGCTTTGCCACTCTCTCCTTCTGTGCCCCTGGGCAGCTTACTTACCATCTCTCACCTGTTTCCTTATCTGTAAAATGGGAGAATTCACAGGACAAGAAACCACTCTGTCAGAGAGACATTTGCACCTCCATGTTTAGTGCAGCATTCGCCACAATAGCTAAGACATGGAATCCACCTACATGCTCAACAGCTGATGAACGGATGAAAAAGTTGCCATATTTACACAAGGGAATACTACTCAGCTATGAAGAGCAACAATATTCCATCACTTGACACAAAGTGTATACACCTAGAAAATATAATGCTAAGTGGAATAAGCCAAGCTATGAAAGACAAATACTGGATGTCCCCACTTAACATATCCTGAGTGCCCCACTGTGGGAGAAACTGAAGGACTGTGCTACAGAAGCGGAAGGAGTAATGGTAGATACCAGAAGGTGCATGGGAACGGGGTGGGGACTTGGGGGGGGCGGTTTAGGAGGAAATGATTGACACAGAGTGCATGTAAACAAGCGGAATGAGTTATGGAACAGTGTACCACAGCAGAGTAAAAACTGTCATTGACAATTCAATATATACACTTCCAAAACAAAACAAAACAGCAACTAGAAAAGCTATTATCAAATATGCACAGCATAACATAATGTTCAATGTCAAATAAGATTCGTATTTCTATATCCTTGATTTGATTACTGCACACTGTATGTATGCTTTGAAAACCATGCTGTACCCCACAAAGATGCATGATGATTATGTGTAAACCAGAATTCACAATTAAAAATAAATAAATGAGTAAATAAAAGAGGATTAAGTGACACAGTGAGCAGTTATTGCACTCCTTGCACACAACCAGGAGCCCTAAAGCCCAGACCTGGATGCCCACCACTCCAAGGCAAAGAGGACTCAGTGACCCAGGACTTGTGTCCTAAGCCACGCCCTATCATAGGTGAGGCCGAGCGTGGGGCGGAGCCTTAAGGACCGGGGTGGGACCTCAGGGCCTAGTGTCTGCCCCCGCCAGAGCGGAGCCCGGAGCATGCGGCCGGCAGGTGGCGCTGCGGCGTTTCCTAAGAGCGCGGGGTGCGTGGAGGCGCAGCTAGTGCTGGGGCCTGTGGTCCCACGTGCACACTGGACACAGGTGCAGGCCGATTACGTGCGTACCCGAGTGCATGCACACTGAAGGCTCATGCCTGAGCATCCATAACATGTATGCATACGAGCGCACACCCGTGCAGCTCAAGGTCACAGTGGCTTCCTTATTCAGACCTTTGTCCACCCTGACTCTGTGGTTAGACTGACTTTAGGCCTTTGCCCGCACAATGTCCTCCACCCGCCATGCCTCTTCCAGCCTTGCCACCCGGGTCTGGAGCCTCCCCGATTTGGTCCCCAGTTTTTTCTTCTCAGGGCACTCAGAGTGTGGAATGTCAAAGAAGGAATCCGGTGTTGGCTGATGGGTTGTGAAACCTGAAGCACTCCCTCACCCTGGAGGGCGCCATTATTTAGCAGTGATGGTGGCCCCTCCCATCAGTCTAGGCTCCAGCTGGGACAGGAGAGTGGCTGGAATAGCTTCTCTGAAGTGCTACAGGACCTGCCTGCAGGGCAGTGGGTTGCAGACCCTGGAGCCAGGACAACAGCACCTCAGAGCAACTGTGTCTCTGGTGTTGTCCGCATGGGGCTGCAGGGGAGGTCACTGGGGTCAGAGAGGGGTGGACACTTGTCAAGGTCACTGAGGGTGGGGCCGGAACCCTGGGCCTGGGGGCTCCTGAAGTGGTCCTGCACAGCCGGGTTACCTCCGACTAAAGGACACTGGGCCTTGGCCTCTTGTTTCCACCAGGGCTTAAAAGATCTCTTGCAAAGAGACCCCAGGGTGTGACCTGAAGGGGTGGTCCAGAAGGACCCAGCCTTGCTGCCTCTGCCATCAACCCTTTGTGGGGAGCAGCAAGCTCCTGCCCTGTCTGGACCTCGGTTCCCCATCCGTCCATTCTCCTCCTGGCCTACCCCTGACTACCCCTACAGACTGCGGGGCTCTGTCCCTATGTCATATCTGACTGGGCAGAGCGCAGCCTAGCCGAGATGTGGGTTTCTCTAGTACCTGAGGGCTGCTCAGGGCACCTGCATCGGGCACAGAGGGCTCAACCTCCCATCTGCGTGATGGGTAGTAATGGCCACTGCCCGGGGCTATTGTGAGGAGGTGTGGACAGGCCACAGAAAGGGCCACTGAAAGAGGAGTCACACATGCATGCCCACATGTGTGTACATACACGTGTGCATACAAAGAAATACCTACAAACGTTGTCACTTTGACGAACAGCCCCCGCCTGTGAAGATGCCCACAATGCCCACGTATGGGATGATCTGCAGGCAGGCAGCATCGAGCGTCCCAGCAAAAAAGAACAGCCTGTGTGCACCCCCGCCCCAGCCGCCGCCCCCAAATCCTCTGTAAGCACAGTTTATCTGTGCAGGTCAACAGCGTGCTTTGTCTGCTCTGCGGAATTGTTCGAACACCCCGGATACGCAGAGAACACTCCTTAATTAGATTCTGCAGAACCCTGACACACAAACAAAAGATATTAATATCAAGCGGCGCGGCATCAATTGCAGTTTACACAGATCAGAGAACATTTTGGGTGCAAAGAGGTTGTGCGTGTGACAGGTTGTTACTTTACAAGTTGGGGATGTGGGGTGTGTGACAGGCCTCATTGCTGGGGCTCTGAGCGGGGCTTTTGGTGGCTTGTGGGGGAGATATGGGCACAGGTCAAGAGGGACTCTGGGGGTCAGGGCTGAGGACCAGGCCAGGGGCCAGCCTTGAGAAAGACCTTCTCCATTCAGGAGGGAGGGGCCGGAGGTGCAGGCCAGCTCTATTATCATCGCTGCTGCTGTCCTCCTGCACATTATTCGAGAGCTTGTTACAGGAGCCAAGGGTGCAAAGGCCTTCCATGTGCAAACCTCCTGCTGCTCTCGGGTCCCTCAGAGAGTGGATTCGGACTCAGTGCTTCCTACAACAGGGTCTGTTTTCTCTCTCTTACGTTTTGTTGCTTAAAGCATAACAAACAACAAAAACCCACCACGGTTTTGGGGCTGGACAGTGGTGCTAGCGCAACACCGCAGAGCTGAGCCACATGGGAAGATTCCAGGACCGCATCTGGAGACCTGGAGACCCCCCTGTACACGCTGGCACATGCACATGCACGGTCCGGAATGGCTGAAGCTGGAGTGGATCATGGCACACAGACCCCTTTGAGGTGCCCATCTCTCTGTCTCTCCCACTCATGAAATAAATGAAAAGAAAACAACAATGACAAAAACAACCAAAAAAAAAAAAAAAAACCCAGCCTAAATGAGATATAATTCACATATATCTCGGGTTGAATTGTGTCCCCCAACAGATATACTAAGGTCCTACGCCCCAGGATCTGCTAATGAGACCTAATTTGGAATAGGGTCTTTGCGGATGTAATCAAGGTAAGACGAGGTCCTTGGGAAGGCTGCTCAGCCAGTGTCACTGGTGTCCGTCTAGGAAAAGAAAAATGCCACAGGAAGATGGAGACACAGGGAGTAGGTGGCCACGTGAAGGTGAAAGCAGACTGGAGAGGGGCAGCTGCAAGCCAAGGACGCTGAGGGTGGCCGTGCCCCAGCGGAAGTTGGAGAGGCGGGAACGGATCCTACCCTAGAGGGTGTGCAGGGGTATGGCTCTGTCTACACCTTGCTCTCGGGCTTCTATCCTCCAGAACTGGGAAACCAGTTTCTATTGCTCAACACCCCCACCCCCAGTCCATGGAACTTGTTTTACATCAGCCCTAGGTCATGCATGCAGAATACAGAACACACATGCTTTTAAAGCAGGCCACTTGGTAATTGTGAGTAGATTCACAGAATTGCATAAGCATTGCTATCTAATTTCAGAACATTTTCAGCATCCCCCAAGGAAACCTCATTCCTGAGTGCTCGCTCCCCATTTCCTCAAGCGCTCAGCCCTTTCTGCTTCTGCGGAACTACTTTGTTTTACTTAGCATCTTCTTTGAATTAGTTTCCAAGGCTCCCTCACAGTGTAGCACATCTGGACACCTCTCTCCTTTTCACAGCTACATAGTATTCCATCGTCTGGATATGCCACGTTTCATTATCCATTCATCCATGGATGGACACGTGAGTATTCCACTTTTTGGACATTACAAATAATGCCGCTGTGAGTATTCATGTACAGATTCTTATGCAGACCTGTGTTTTCCATTTTCTATGCTATATACCTAGAAATGCTTAAAACATTTTTTAAAAGAGAGTAATACCAGTATATAATTAAAAATAAACAAATGAGGGACCAGCAGTTAGCTTAATGGCTATGTCGCTGGACTCCCACGTAGTCAACTGCGGTTCGCGTCCCGGACCCGGTGGCTTAAACTCACGCCAGGCACGTGTGCGTGCATGCCCAAGATCCCAAGAGGAGAATGAAGGAGAAGGGATTGTGGCGTGACCATCCCCCCTGGGGGGTGATTTCTCGCTTTCTGTCTCTCTGTTTCTCTCTGTCTGTCTGGTGAGTGCACGCGCCCTATAGCAAAAAAACCTCTCCAAAAAAAGAAAAAATAAACAAATGAAATAAATTTCATGCAATATAAAAGAGAGGGACTGAAAAATAATCGCCCTTCACTAAAGATCCCAGGGTGCTAGTCCTGGACTTGTGGTGCTGATAGTTTCTTGCATACCCAGAAGTGTCCCATGATTATACCAGAACCAAAGATTACCTGTCATCTTTTCTCACAGCGACGGCAGGGCCCCGTCCTGCAGCTGGCCGCGCTCACCGACAGAGCCTGGCTATCCTTCCATTGGGTGCACACTCATTGTCTGCCCAGCTGAGCAGTGTCCTAGCATGGGGTCACATATGCATGCATTTGCACCCAGCCTGCTCTGTGGGACACGTGGCAGTTTCTGGCATTGGCTGTCATACGTGAGTGCAGGTGAGGCAGGAGAAAGATGGCAAGAGGAAGCAGGTGAAGAGCTGGAGCATCTGCCTCTGTGGCTAGATAGAAAAATCAATGAGGGCAGAACATTCCCCGCCCGAGGTAGGCGATTTCCAGCTATTTAAGCCACATTTGATATAGCCAATGAGATGAGAAGAATCAGTGGGCCCGGCCAATGATCAACCAATGCGACCTCTTAATAGATTGAAAAATGATAAACCTCTCAGAATGTAGCTGCTGGTGCCCTTTGAGCCTCGTTCTCTGTCCGCTGAGGCCCACTCCTACCTCTCAGGAGTGCACTTTCACTTTTACTTAATAAACTATACCTATTCCTTTTGCTATGGGCATGTTTCATTCAACTCTTTGTCCTAAACACCCAGAGCCTGGATGTCAGCACAGAAGCCAGGGCACAGCACTGGGCATGTTCTACCTCCTGAGCACGACAGCAGAAAGGGGGGAAGTCCCCTGAAGGGAAGTTGCCAGGATGAAAAGTGTGTATGATTTTAGAGACTTAGTCCCCCACTGCACGGATGGGGACACTGAGGCCTGGAGAGGGGCAGGGGCTTGTCTAAAGCTGAGCGTCACTATGCAGAGATGTCAAAGTTTGTGGAAAGGGAACCAGCAGTTAGCGTAATGGCTATGTCGCTGGACTCCCACGTAGTCGACCGCGGTTCGCGTCTCGGACCCGGTGGCTTACAACTCACGCCGGGCGCGTGTGCGTGCGTGCCCAAGATCCCGAGAGGAGAATGGAGGAGAAGGGATTGCGGCGTGACCATCCCCCCTGGGGGGTGATTTCTCGCTTTCTGTCTCTATGTCTCTGTCTGTCTGGCGAGCGCACGCGCCCTATAGTGAAAAAAAAACCTCTCCAAAAAAAAAAAATAAATAAAAAAGTTTGTGGAAAGACGGAATGGAAGTACGAGTTTAGGTCCACCTCTGAGGTGCCGTGGTAACGCGCTGCTCTGACTGAGAGTCAAATCCCCGGTCAGCCTGAACATGGCAGGCACGTGTGTGGGTGCCCGAGCTCCAATGGGCCAGAGGACTGGAGGAAGGAGACTGCGGACTGCCCAGGCCCCATGGAGGGCACTCGTCTCCCTGTCCCTTTCTCATATGCCTGTGCATACACTCTATTATGAATAAAGAGAAAGAATAAAAAATAAGGAATTGTGAGTTTATTTTGGTGCAACAATTATTTTGAAAGAATTATTTTATTTTAACTTTATTTACTTACTTATTGTAATTTGACCACGGAGGGACAGAGCAAGAGAGAGAGAGGGAACGTGAGAAAGCAAGCCACCAGGTCTGGGACTTGAACCACAGTTGGTCATGTGGGAGTCCAGGGCCCTTAACCACCACACCCCCTGCCGGCCCCACAACAAATTTTGAAATCTAAGCATAATTTTTTCATCACACTCATTTTTCATGAACATCTTGAAGACCCTTGTATGTGCCCTAGACTGGGGGCTGCCTGGAGTCACACCCCACCTCCACTCCACCAGTAAAGCCCTTCCTCTCTTCTTCCTGTGGCCTGAAGCCCCAACCCCCGGTCCTGATGGCCAGCTTGGACCCATCTGCATCCTCACCCCACAGTTCCCTGTGCAGCCTCGAGGATGCTGCATCCCTCTCTGGGCCTGGGTTTCCTCATCTATACTCCCGGGGGAGAGGGAGGCATTCCCATTTTAGCCCCGCCAGGGTGACTGTGGGGGTCAGGCAAGGCTGTCCAAAAGGACTGAGCTCCAGGAACAGGGTCCGAAGTTCTCGTGGTCTCTGCATCTGTCTGATTCCCGTTGTATTTAACCGCTTTCTGATTTTCTGTATTTTTGATACTCTGACATTTGGGGCCTTCCTGACCGCTGAAGGTGCCTTGCCCAGGACTAACCAGCTCCTAGAGACAGGCCCAACTCCCAGGTAAACAGGCCTTTGAAATGCAAAGGAATCCATCTGAGCCCGGGTCCACTTCCTCCTCTATGGACTGTCACACTCCAGGCCACCAGCCCCTGCACTGTGCCAGGCAACTAGGGACAGCCCAGCAGGCAGAGCAGCGGAAACCCGCCCACCTGGCCTCGCCTCTTTTTTCCCATGGAAGCCACAGCAGAGGCTCCCCTTCCTCCCCCTCTGGTGCTTCCCCACGTGGCCCTGCCTGGCCTGCCCTGCCTCCTGAGTATAACAAAATCTTCTCCTTTATGACAGTCACCTCCAGGTCTGCATGTCTCACCACACCTGATTTAATCAAACTCCAGCACCTTACAATACCGGTGTCCTGGGTGTCCGTGAAGTGGGCTGACGAGGCGCTCCAGGGTGGCTGGAGAGAGCTGCCGCAGCAGGTCGTGAAGTTCAGGGGACTTTCCTCCTTGTATCTCATTATGTCAGCTCTGGGAATCAGAGGCTGTCAGAGAAGAAAACTGAGGCTCAGAGAGGTTAGGCAACTCATTCGAAGCCATGCAGCAAGCCAGTGGTGCAGCAGGTGTTTAAACCCACAACCCTTCCTTGGTCCTTGGGCCACCAATGGGTGAAGTCGCCTGGGCCATCTGGAGGTCTTTCTCCTCTTGGGGCCAGGACATTGTCACGCTCCAGCACTGAGCTGAGTTATTAGGGAAGGGTGGCCCCATCGTTGGGAAAGGGAAAACATGATTGTTTAAAGACTGCCTCTGATGTATTCAATTATACATAATTTATATAATGGCTGCTGGAGTTTCCAGCCAAAAAATAATAATAATAATAATCGCATGACTTTCCTTCCAGGGCCCCAGAGACAAATTAAAATAATGTAAAGTGAGTTCCTAATTGGCGTGGGCTATGGGAGCCTGGGCAGCTCAGGTGTGGCCCTGACACGGCAACGGCCCAGCTCCCCAAGCCTGGCCTGGCCTGGCCTGCCTTACCCTCACTGCCCTGCCCGGCCTAGTGCCCTGTAGGCGTCGCCACGTGTGCAACACATGCACATCCTTGTCTGCGTGCACATGGGCGTGTACCCGCAGGACCGGCCTGCAGGGGTTAGAGCAGGGCTCTCCTCCACAGGGGCCTCTGGCTTACCTGCTGTCCCTGAACGACCCATGTCAGGGGCTGGAGGCTGAAGGGTGGCTGGTGGTAGATGCCACGCCAACTACTCGACAGAAGATGGAAGAACATGAGAAGATGCCTTCTGTGGGCCAGGCAGCCCCAGGGACAGCTCTGGTAACCCCGCCTCATCTCCATCACCTGCCGGCCTCAGCAGCCCCTCCCCACTGCTGTCCCGCCTCTAGCAGGCCCTTGGGGCTCTCCCCTTCCCCCAGGGGAGCCGGAAGCTCCTTGGAGCTCTTGCCAGAGCAAAACAATCCTTTTACCTGCTGGGAGCTAAAATCTCGGATCACCAGATCACCGGATCACCAGAAGGTGTCCTGCCAGCCCAGGCATTTGAGGGGACACTGAGGGCCTATACTGACCTGAGTGATCCTGGGCAGTGGCCCCAGCCCAGCCCCTAGGTCCCCGCCTTACTCTCCCCAACTGTTAAATGGAGCGAGGCCTGACCTGCAAGTCTGGATCGGCAGGGGTCACGCTGCGGCCCAGAGGCAGGAATGGTCCATGCCTGTCCACTGTGAGTGCTGTGTGAGGCCCCTTCGTGTGGCTTCGGGTGGCAGCAGGGCCCTCCTGGCCCTGAAGACTCTGAGCCTCTTATTTCCTTAAAAGCACAGCTTGCGATCATCCTGATTTGAAGGTTGAAAAATGGAGACCCAAGATAATTCAAGACTGGCTCTGGAATTCGGGGTTGAGGTTGAGGTAGAACCCTGTAATGGCAAGCCGGGAATGGGAGCCACCCTCCCTTTTAGGCCTGGGGTGGAGTGGTATGGCTCCAGGTCCCCAGCCTCCCATGGCTCCTTAGGCAACCCCCAGTTCTCCTGCCACAGAATGTCCACGCACCCCAACTCCCCACCTCTCCATCACTGTACCTTCCACCCCTCCAAAGCCCCCTCCCCTGGCATTCTCTGACTCCTCCAGGCTGCTGAGGCCCCTCCCCACCTCCCTCAGGGTCCTGGGTGCCCTGTGCTGACACCCCAGTGCATCGGTTACAGGGTGGCTGAACTCAGAGCTCTCAGCAACACCAGGGACAGCGGGGAGGCAGGGGGTGGTGCTGACCACAAGAGCACAGCTTGTGGTCAGAGGGTTAATGAGGCAGATACCTTGCTTCCTGTTTGGAACCAAGATGGGAACAGATATACTTTAAGTGAACCACAAGTTAAAAAAAACCAAACCAACCTAGGGAGAAACCTGTGTGTGAAAGAAAAAAAATCTATACGGGGAAGTGAGGGAGGAAGGAAGGAAGGAAGGAAGGCCCGAAGAGAGAAGAGAGAGGGAGTTTGAGGTGGGGGAGGGTTCTGCGAGGCCGGCAAGAGGTGGGCTTGCAGCAGATGGAGGGTGGCTCTGCGCCCCTGCCCCCACCCCATCTGTCTCCCCTTGGCGAGGTTCTCACAGAGGCCAGGGACCTCAGGGACCCGGCCTGAGAGGCAAAGCCCTTCCTGCTCTCCTGAATCAATCGCTCTGATCCTCAATTCAGGGAAGTACTCTTCACTTATGAAAGCCAGTGGGTTGTCCAGGGGCATCCAGCCTCACTTCTGCCTGGGCCCAGGGCAGCTACTCCAGCCCCTGGGCTCAGTACCCGGCCTCCTCTGAACACCTGAGCTCGGGTTCCTGGCCCTGCCAGGCAGACTACGCTCCCATTTTACAGGTGGGCCTGGAGACAGGAAGGCTCCCTGGAGATGGCCGTGCTCAGAGAGGGCTGCCGTGGCTCCCTGGCCCAGTCACCTCTGATGTGTCCTTCACCTCCTGTGGTTGTTAGCCTCCCTTCCCTGCCCCTGCCTGGTCCCTGGTGCCCTCCAGAACCCCCTCAGTCCACCTGGACTCCCTCTGACCTGAGCTCAGCTCCTCCTCCCCCCAGCCCTGCAGCCTGCCTCTCCCCTCCCCTCCCTCCTCCTCCTCACTCTGTCCTCACCCTCTCCTGTCTCTAGCTGCAATTACAGCTAATCAGATACCTGAGCCGCTTGCGAAGCTATTAGCAGCTCTCCCTGCCCGGTGGGAAATCAGCCGGGCTGGACAATTAGCTTTTTAGTTGCAACTCAGATTCTGATGCAAGCAATAAACAACTCAGCGCTCCCTGGCCCCTTCATCCTCCCCTCCACTCCCTCCCCTCTTCCTCTCCCTCTTTGCTTCCTTCCCTCCTTTTTTCCTTCCTTCTCCTGCTCCTCCACCTGGGCCACCCATGCAGCCTCTCTTCCCCCTGCGGGCCTGGTCCAGCCCTAACCAGGGCCATAGCAGACAGCCCCAGCCTTGGGCCCTGGGTGGAGGCTAGAACAAGCCTGGCGCCTCCACTTCCTCTCCACTGTGGGGGTTTAGAACAAGGCGCGGGGGTGATGGCACCTGAGCTATTTTCAGGGGCTAGCCCCCACTCCCCCTCGCCGGCCCAAGTGAAACCCTGCCCGCTGAATTTCTCACCCTATGTGTGCGTGCGTGTGTGTGCGTGCATGTCTGTGAGTGTGTGCGCCCGTGCGCACGCGCCTGTTTGTAATTAAGCAGTTAATTGCGCCGGGTTCTTGATTAGCTTTGGGGGATGGTAATGTTCGAGCGAGATGAGGTGTTGTGTACAGTTCAGAATCATTTAGAGAAATTGGAGCTAATTTTGCTGTCTGCGCTTATTACTGCATTAATTTAATTTGGGTTGCTTTTAGCTCATTAACACATCTAATTAATTCGTTGACATCACTATTAAGATGTCTCTTTGAAATTGGCGTCTCCAGATAATCAGGATGGAGAGGCTGACACGCCAGGCGCGGAGCTGCCTGGGAACGTGGGGAAGGGGAGGGAAAGAGACCAGACGACTAATGAATTTTCCATCAGAATCGCACGGTTTGTCAGAGGACCGCAAGGCGGGGTGGAGGGGAGCAGCGGAGACAAAGGAAGGGGGAGCCCGAAAGCTCGCAGCAGCGGCTGGCCGGGTCTTAAATATTGAATTGGTTATGAAAACAAACAGACCCTCTGGAGGAGCGAGCGCCTGGCAGGGCTGCCACCGCCTGCCGGCCCCGCCCAGCTCTGCTCCGGGGTTCCTGGGGTGACCCCGATGGGGGTGACCAGGCCAATGTCGAGGTCAGCTGGAAGGAGGGGACAAGAGCCTGAGAGGGGCACGGCTGCTATGATGACTTTGAGCTGGAAGGCAGCCGAAAGGTCATAGATGTGACCGTCTTGTTAAACATCTGGGGAAACTGAGGCCCAAGGACAGAAGTGCTGTCACCTGAGGTCGTGGGAGGGCATCTAGAGATATCCAGCTCTAAAGGGCTCAGGCCCAGGTGCATGCTGGGGAACAGCCAACCTGGGGTGACTAGAGGCATGCCCAGGACCCCACCACGCATACTCACACCCCTGCTGTCTCCCCCAAAGTGGTGGTCCGTTGACCCTCAGGGCAGTAAGGCTGAGGGCTTGTGGGAGAGTAGGGGCTATGATGGGTCAGGGGTGGGGGGGGGGGACTGGCAGATTCTAGGCTTAGTGTGTGTCAGGGTGAGGCTTCCTCGGGGCCCTGAGCAGTCCCTCGATTCTCTGCCTTCCAGAGAATTGTCACCAGGGCCTCACTTCTACTGGAAAGGACTCTCTTTCCTCATCTTGGGCAGGCTAAATCTATCTGTACTTCAAAGAGAATGCTCAGATGTCCCCTTCTCCAGGAAGAACTCCTGGATTTTCCACCTGATTCTGCTGGGTGGCAGGTGCCTAGGGCAGGACACTGATTGGCCACCTTCTCCTTGAATTTAGCAAAGTGAGGACTGTTTATCTTCTCAAGAGCGAACTCACACTCAGCTCAGTTTTGGTGGAGCAGATCCACTAGACCAAACATTTGTTCATTCATTCAACAAATATTGATGAAGCACCTGCTGTGTGGAAGAGCCCTGCCAAGTGCTGGGGTGCAGAGATGAACAAGGTTCTCGGATGCTCACAGCTTGCTGGGGAGACCTCACATTGCTCTGTCACTTTTTGTTTAGGGGCCTTTGGTGACAAATAGGAGCATACCCAAGGGACTCAAGTCACAGGGTGCTGGTCTTACTTCTCTTTGGGAGCCGAAGCAGGGAAGCCTTCGTGGGGGCAATGACTCCTGAGCTGGGCTTTGAACGATGAATAGAAGTTTGCCTGTTGTCATATTTGAACGCACCTCGCACACTTCCCGGCATGCAGCAGGGGCTTGTGCTGCCCCTAGAAGCTGTGCTGGCGCTCAGAGGGGCAGGAGTGCGTGCCGGCTGATGAGCCGCCTGCAGGTGTGGAGTGCGCTGCTGCCGGGACCTGCCTGGACACGCACGTGTTAAAATGGAGTCTAGCAGCCCCAAAGGGCATCCTCACCACCTGCCTCCACTGGAACCAAGGTGGGGAATGCTGGCCCCAAGGCATCTTAGTGGCTTCTGCCAGCCAGCTTTGTCCCCTGCCCCTCAGCTGACAGGTGAGAGCTGAAGGCCATGTGAGTTTCCTAGGGCTGTTGTAACAGTGTATGGTTGCTGTGGAACAAACCCTCCAGAACTCGGTTGCTTAAAGCAACAAACATTTGCTCTGCCCTTAGATGTGGGATTTGAGCGGGTCTCTGCAGCGTGCGCTCCAAGTATCTGGACGGCCCACATTTGAGTCAGCTTACCCAAAGGGCCATTGACTGAGGCTGGGCTGCTGTGTGGCCTGGGGAGGGTGGAGAGGTCTCTGTTTCTTTCCACGTCACTTGGTCTTTCTTCCAGCCTGCTAGGTGGGTCGCAAGAGCAAATGCCCTAAGAGAACAGGGTGGAAGAGTCCTATGTTTTTATAACCCAGCTTTTAATTTTTTAAAAAAGAATTATTTAATTTTACTTATTATTAGTATTATTATCGTTGTTGTTGTTATCTTAATTTGACCAGAGAGAGACAGAGAGAGAAAGTGAGAAAGCAAGCTGCCAGATCTGGGACTCAAACCGCAGCTGGCCATATGGGAGTCCAGCGCCTAAACCACCACATCACCTGCCGGCCCCTTTGACCCAGCTTTGGGAATCACTTTAGCTTTTGGTTGAGGCAGTCATTCAGGTCTGCCCAGGTTTAAGGGGAGGGTCTCTAGATTTCGTCTCTTGATGGGGACATACCTGGAAGAGCAAGCCGAGTGGTGGCAGAGTTGCAGTCATCCTTGGAAAACGCAGTCTGCCACTTCCATGGTTTGAAACTGCCCCTCCGCCAAAATTCACTTGTTGTGACAGGATTAAGAGGGTAACCACTTAACCTGACTATGGTGTTGACAGGTGGGATCTTTGGAAGATGAGGACTCAGGTCATCAGGGCGGGGATCCCGTGATTGACTCCTGGTGGCTTTATAAGGAGAGGGACTGAGACCAGAAGAGAGATGCATGGACATAACATGCCCTCCCGCCCTCTGCCATTTTGTGACTGTCACCACAGGTGGCCCCTGGCCCTGAGACTCCCAGCTGTGAGGTGAATAAACTTTTATCCTCTTAAATTACCCAGACTTGTATTTTCTGAGCAACAGAACAGACTAGAACAGCCACCTAGGTTGTCTCCCTCTCTGTCTGCTTAGTGACTGTTATGGGCTGAGTGTGTTCCCCTGAATTCACATGCTGAATAACCCCCAGCACCTCAGAATGCGATGTATTTGGCAGGTTCCTTACAGAGGTAATCCAGTTAAACGAGGTCATCAGGGCAGGTCCTAATCTGGAGTGACTGGTGTCCTGTGAAGAGGGAGATGGAGCAGGTACACACAGAGGGGCAAGCAGGTGAGGGCCCAGGGAGAAACCGTCTGCAAACCAAGAAGAAAAACATCTGGAAAAACCCACCCTGCTGACCCAACACCTGATCTCGGTCTTCAGGCCTCCAGAATGGTGAGAAGGAAGCGCCTGGTGTCCAGGCCTTGGTAGGCAGTGCTCTCATTGGCATGGAGATGAGTCTCATGGAGCCCTCAGCCAGCCCAAAATGCGAAACCCCACCTGTGCACCAACAACCCAGTGCAGCCACCCCAGCCAGAGCTCGCCTGGACTCTTCTAGATCATGCTCTGCTTCTCCAGCCCTAGCTAGACATGGGTGTGCCCTGAAGCTCTGAGTGGGTGGAGGGCAGCCCTCCTCAGTGGTCTTGGTCATGGCCCTTGTGCATGATGGGCAAACTCATGATACAGCTGGGGTGCAGAGGTCATTGGCTGGCCTGGTTTGGGAGCTGGGAATCTGTCTTCTGTCTCAGCTTTTCCAAGGATTAGCTGTATGTGCCCTGGTTTCCTCATCTGTGAAGATGAAAGGGCATATGAACTGGATGTTGGTGCTGCAGCATGGACTTTGAACTTGTATTTTGGAAGCAAAACATGAAGGTGAAGCATGACCTGCAGTGAAGCATGCAGGTCAGCAGGGGAGTAGAGAGGATGCATATGATGTGACTCTTGTATTTGTATTCAACATTGACATTGCACAGCCTAGATGTGAATGGTAAAATGCATGCTAGTAATTTAAATTTAAATTTTCTGTTTATTTAGAATGGCATTAAATAGAAAATACAAAACACTGTGGTGTCAAGATTATTAAATGGGGAAAGGACAGTCTTCTCAAACTTGAACATCCACATGCTAAAGAATTAATTGGACCCCTTACCTCACACCATATACAATTGATTCAAAGTGCATCAAAGACCCAAAAATAAGAGTGAAAACTATAAAATTCTTAGATGAAACATAGGGGGAAAAATCTTCATGACAGTGTATTTGGCAATGATTTCTCAGGTTTGACACCAAAAGCACAAGTAACAAAGGAAAAAAAACAAATTGGACTCTATGAAAGTTAAGAGCTTTTGTGGACACTATCAAGAGAATGAAAAGGCAATTCACAGAATATGAGAAAATATTTGCTAATCATTTATCTGGCAAAGAGTTAATATCTAGAATATATAAAGAACTCCTACAACTCAACAATAAAATTCCAATTAAAAATGGGCAAAGATTGTTATGTGTCAATTAAAAATAATAATTTTTTTAAATGGACAAAGGACTTTAATAGATATTTTTCTAAATAAGTTATACAAATGGACAATAAACATGTGAAAAGATGCTCAATATTATTAATCAGTAAAGAAATGCAAATCAAATCCACAATGAAATACCAATTCACACTCATTTAGATGGTTACCATTGAAACAAACAAACAAACAAACAAACAAACAAAAAAACAAAAAGCAGACAATAGCAAGTGTTGATAAGGATGTGGAGAACTTGGAACTCTTGTGCATAGGAATATAAAGTGATGTAGGCACTTTGGAATATATTCTGGTAGTTGCTCAAAAAATTAAACCTAGAGTTACCATATGATCCAGCAATTCCATTTCTGGGTATATATCTCCCAAAAAATTGAAAGCAGGAACTCAAACAGATATTTGTACATCCAATTTCAAAGCAGCATTATTCACAGTAGTCAAAAGGCAGAAGCAAATCAAGTGTCTATCAATGCATGGCTACAAACAAAATGTGGTCTATGCGTACAATAGAGTATTGTTCAGGGTTAAAAAGGAAGGAATTCTCGGGACCAGCAGACGGTAACATGGTTACATCGCTGGACTCCCATGACTGGACCCAATGGCTTAAAACTCACACTAGGCATGTGTGCGTGCATACCCAAAATCCCAAGAGGAGAATGGAGGAGAAGGGATTGTGGTGTGGCCATCCCCCCCTGAAGTGCTTTCTCCCTTTCTGTCTTTCTGTCTCTCCAGTGAGTGCACGCTCCCTATAGCAAAAATCTCATCTCTTAAAAAAAAAAAAAAAGGAAGGAAGGAAATTCCAACACATGCTATCATGTAGATGAACCTTGAAGGCATCATGCTGTGTGCAGTGTAAGATGGTCACAAGAGGACAATTTTGTATGATTCCATTCTTATGAGGCACCTAGAGTTGTCAGAGTCATAGAGATGGGAAGTAGAATGGTGGTTGCCAGGGACTGGGGAGGGCGTTGTTATTTAATGGATACACATTTCGGTTTGGGAGGTGAGGAAGGTCTAGAAATGTATGAGTGGTCTTTGCACAATGTGAATGTGCTTCATACCACTGAACTACACACTAAAAGGGGATTAAAGTGGGGGCTGGATGGTGGTACAGTGGTAACGCACTGCTCTGTGAGGCTGACCCACTTGGGAAGGTTCTGAGTTTGCATCCAGAGACCTCCCTGACCATGCCAGGCATTCACATGCCCATGATCTGGGCTGTCTGAAGCTGGGGGTACATCACTGCATGGAGACCAATTGGGAAAGTGTCCCTCTCTGTCGCTCTTGCTCATGGAAGAAAGAAACTTAAAAAAAAAAAAAGTTAAAGCAAAATGACATTTTATATATGTTTTACCACAATCAAGTTTTTTTTTAAATCTGTTTGTATTGCGATGATAGTTTCTGACAAGTGCAGAGAGCCTGCAGAAGACAGTGAACGGCTTTGTATTGAGTACCCCTCACGGTTCTTCTTCCTGACTTTTGAATGAGGGTCCCTGCTTCTCCACTTCTCAGGTATGTAGCCAACCCTGGATCCTGGGAGACGTTTCTGGAGATGGTTGTCATGAATGATCCCCGGGGAACTTTCAAGGTTTTCTGAAAGCCATGAATAATGGAAAATGTTCTTAGTCGGCCTGTGCAAGGACAAACCAGTCTCACCTGGTCTCCTACCAGCAGCCAGTTTGCCCCCAAAACGTGAAATTCATTGCTCCTAGCCCCTGTAGGGTTTTTCTCCCTTTTTTCCTGCCTTACTTACAAATCCCATTTGTGCGTCTGTTCCTTGACTCAGTTTTACCGACTCCTTCACATGTGGAACACAATGTACAAAGTAGCCGAGTGAAAAGCGAGAAGACTACAATTGACCAAAGGTCTCTGAGTTATTTAGGGACACTCTCTTTCTCAGGCTGGGCAGAGACTGGGCAGATGGGGCTACAGAGAAGCCGGGAGACCTGGGGTAGCAGAGGCTACCCCTGGACAGGTCCTGTCTCAGGGGGCTCAGACCTGGGGGGGAGGAGCTATTTCTAGACCCCACTAGAGTCATCTGTAAATGGGGGAATCACTCAATGAGGATGCGCCTCCTTGGAGTGTTGGAGGGCTTTGTCGCAGCACTGGGTGGTGACCCACACCCACTGCAGAAGCAGATCCTTCAACTCAGCCCAGCTCCTGAGACCTTTCTTCATCTTTTAACAGTTTATTCCATACAACTCACACACCAGACTCTTAACCGTTTTAAAGTGTACAACACAGGGCTCTTTAGTATATTCAGAGTTCCACGAACATCCCAACTACCTATAATCTTCCCTAAAAGAAACCCTATACCCGGTGGGCATTTACTCCCCATCTCTCCCTTCCCCAGGCCCTGACAATCACCGTTCTACTTTTGTTCTCTGGGTTTTTGTCTACTGAACATTTCCTATAAATGGCATTATACAGTAGGTGGCCTTTTGTGTCTGACTCCTTTCACTGAGTATAATGTTCTCAAGGTTCATCCATGTTGTAGCATGTATCAGAGCTTCATTCCTTTTCATGAGTGAATATTATTCCCTTGTATGGATATGCCACATTTTCTTTATCCATTCTTCCATCAGTGGACACTTAGATTGATTCTGCCAGTTGGCTACTGTGAATACTGCTGCTGTGAACATTTGGGTTCAATATTTTGCTTGGTTATATAATTTCAGTTCAGTTCCAACCTAGGAGTGGAACTGCTGGGTTATTTGGTAACTCTAGGCTGAACAGTTTGAGGAACTGTCAAACTGTAATCGAGAAAATATTAACAAATGCTGGCAAAGATGTGGCGTTTCCCACCAGTGGTGTCTGAGAGTTATAATTTCTCCACATCCTCATTAGCACTTGTTAATATCTTCTTGATTATAGTTAGTGAGGTATGAAGTGGCATCTTGTGGTTTTGATTTGCATTTCCTTTAATTGTTGGTTGCTGTCTCCACTCAGGGCTGTTAGTATACCAAACTCTCATTGGCTAAAACTGACAAATGAAAATGTTTGTTCAACAAGCTAACTGTGCACATATGCATTGTGTCTGGTTTTGTAAACCCTCACTGATGATAAGGCCAAATGGAGGCAGCCCATGGATCACTAAACTGGGGCAGCTATGGGGGTCTCTGAGGGCCACCCTAGGCCTGATCTATGATGGGGTTTTGGCCAGCCTTCCTTGATCAATGGAATTATATATGCTTTATAGGTTATAGGTTGTCTCTGGAAGGGCTAAGCAACATGACATTGACTTTGGTTGTCTAAGGGGAGCTAGGTGGCTGGGCATAGAGTGGGAGGGAATTTTTCTCTGTAAATTCGTCCCTACCTAAAAAGTAAACATGTTAGTATAGTGTGCATTCCAGAAAGTATCTGTGTTCTCAGCAGCTCGATGAATTTCATGGAGTGAATGCAAAGGTGACTACCCCTAGACAAGAAAGGAAAATGGCTACCCCCACAGACTCCCTTATACCCTCTTCCAGACCACCCTTGACCCAAGATAACCACTCTGCTACACCCTTTATTCATCAGAATGCCACCTAGTTCTGAGCTTCCTAACCGGGAGCACTCAGTGTGAGTCCTGTGTCAGGACCCTTATTTGATGTTACATCTATAAATTCATCTGTGTGGTTGCCTGTAGCCCTCAGACACTCTTTTTCCTTGCTGTGTAGTATTCCGTTGCATGAGTAGATCATAATTAATCTACTTGTTTTCCTGTTGATGGATGTTTGGCTGTTTCCAGTCTCAGGTCCTTATGAAAAATCTTGTACATAGGCATTTGCTTCTTTGGGGACTACCTAGACCCTTTCCTACTTTTTAAATCTTAAACTTTATGAACACATTAGCTAACAAATAAGTTGGAAAAGGTTAATAAAGATGCTCAGGGCTGTTGGATTCCTTAGTCTCATGACGGAGGAGGGGTCAGGCAGCCTGCAAAGTCAGTGGCAGGAGTAGTGCGGACTAGGCCAGAGTGCAGTGTGAGGACTAGGGGGAAGTGGGCTGGCTGAGGTGCAGAGGGTACTTTCTACCCCTGTTATAGCAGGTCCTCTAGTAGCCAACCCTCCCAGAAAGAGGCCCATCTGGGACCTGGACCCCCACGTAGTACAGGAGAGGAGCCTGTGGGGCTGCTCCGTGGCCCTGGCAGGCTCCTCCTCCTGCAGGCTGGTGCTTCTCTGCACAGGTGAAACTCAGAGCCCTGCGCCCTGGTGCCTTCTTCCCGGGGTTTGGGAAGAGGGGTCCCACAGCTTGGAGAGAAACACTCTTCTTCCATTAATCGGATTCTTGGAGTGCTTGTTGGAAACGGTCTCTTTAGCACTTCATTAAACACTTTAGTTTAATAACAACCTCAGGGGGATTCCCACCCGAAGTCGTGTGGGCGGGGAGCAAACAGCTGCATCAATTAACCCTGGCTCTCTCTGGGGTGCAGTTGGATGGCAAGAGCCCCTCGGAAAGTGCACGTTGCTGCAATTAGACTCCAAATGCGGCCAGTTGATCACTCTGCTATTGGTGCCCTCATCGATCCAGCCGGCCGTGTGTGGTGCTGCTGTACGCAGCCTTCCCATCCTCATTAATAAATTAGGCCACACTTAGACCGTTCTTTGTGAGGGGGTCTGCCGCTGCTGCAGGTGGGGCTGGGCAGGTCCCTCCTCCACTCTTTCTCTGTCCCCGGGCTTCTGACGTGAGCATCTTCCTCACCTTCCAGCATGCTGGCAGGCCTCACACAGCCACCGGGGCTCTTTGGGCCTGGCCCACTCCCTCCCTGGCCTCCTCCTACACCCACTGCTCCTCACCTTCGAGCATCTCCCCTTTTGCATCTCGTAACTGAACATGCTCCTGGAGAGGGAGGAGGAGGGCTCCGGTGGGCCCACTGGGTGGTGCCTGCTCCACTCCCCCTTGCTGTGTGGCAGGCAGACTCCAAGGGGCGCCTCATGGTCACCACTTCCTAAAGTTCACTCCGTTGTGGGTCCCCTTCCCTTGGGCACAGGCAGCTGCCACTCCTAAACAGGACGCAGCACAGGTGAGGTGACGTCCCCCGTGATTGAGTTACACCACCTGTACCTCATCTTGCTAGCAGGCCAGCCCCGAGGGTTCCCCTTTCTGGCCTTGAAGAGCAGGTGTCCGTGCCGTGAGAGGGCTCTGTGTCAGGAGCAGTGGGGACCTCCAGTGTGCCCCCAGCAGAGAACCTGGGGTCTCCAGCCCACATCCGAATCAGCCTGGAAGTAGATTCTTCCCTAGCTGAGCCTGCAGGGGAGAGTGCAGCCCTGTGAGGCCCGGAGCAGAGGGCCCAGCTCACCACACTCACGCCCCTGCCCCGCAGAGATCCTGAGTTAACGGATGTGTGTTGTTTCAAATCGCCACATTGTGGAGATAGGTTGTGTGGCCACAGACACCGATGCACCTCTCCTCTCTCTGAGAAGTCACTTCTCTCCTGTCTATAAAACGGGCTGCTTGGAGGGAATACTTAATGCCTACACCTGTTATTAATCCTCTTGTCAGACCCAGCTCAGGTGTCATCTCCTCCAGGATGTCTTCCCAGATTGCCCACTCTTGTAGGGGAGAGTACTCAGGGTTCCTTGAGAGCAGGGCCAGATGTGGACTGCCCCTGTATTTCTGAGGCCCAGCGTGAAACTTGGCACAGAGCTGGGCTTTCGGGACTGGACATTGAAAGGCTGACAAGGAGGGCCGTGCAGCATGTGGATCTGAAGGGCCATCCCCAAAGTTCCACATCTGGCCGGCAAGCTGGCTGGGCTGGGAAGAAGGCTCTTCACTCTGAGCGCTTCGGCTCCCTGCATGCCGGCCCCCAGCCTCTGCCAGCCTGTTCTCTTTTCTTGGTGACCCCTCCTACCTGCTGCAGTAAGTCCAAAGCTGGGACAGCTTTTATGCCCAGGTGCTCTGGGAGTCCAGGAGAATGCTGGGCGGGGGGGGGGCTCCAAACTCCTCCCGGCTGCCACCGTGTCGGGGCTCCTCCTCCGCCCTCCATGGCCTCTGCTCGCTCTCTCTTTTTTTTCTTTTTTTAGAGGTTTTTGCTATAGGGTGTGTGTGCTTGCCAGAAAGAGAGAGAGAGACATAGAGACAGAAAGCAAGAAATCACCCCCCAGGGGGGATGGCCACGCCACAATCCCTTCTCCTCCATTCTCCTCTTGGGATCTTGGGCACGCACGCACACGCGCCCTGTGTGAGTTTAAGCCACCGGGTCCAGGACTCAAACTGCAGTGGGCTACATGGGAGTCCAGTGACGTAGCCATTACGCCAACTGCTGGTCCCACCTCTGCGCTCTTTTTTTTTTGGAGAGGTTTTTCGCTATAGGGCGCGTGCGCTCGCCAGACAGACAGAGAGAGACATAGAGACAGAGAGCGAGAAATCACCCCCCAGGGGGGATGGTCACGCCGCAATCCCTTCTCCTCCATTCTCCTCTCGGGATCTTGGGCACGCACGCACACGCGCCCGGCGTGAGTTGTAAGCCACCGGGTCCGAGACGCGAACCGCGGTCGACTACGTGGGAGTCCAGCGACATAGCCATTACACTAACTGCTGGTTCCCACCTCTGCGCTCTTTTGACCAGTTTCCCACCAGACTGCTTTGCGCAGGCATGGATGCCAGTCCTTTCTATGACAGCTCAGGTCCGGGCCCAGCTTGGCAGCCCAGGAGGAAATTGCCGTGTGGAAAAGAGCTGGGCCCAGCCTCGAGGCCTCTGCTCACAGCACACAGCAGGACCCGCCCACACAGCACCCACCTCGGCGCCTTCTCTGGGCCTCATCCCTGTCGCTGCATTGCAGGGACTGCCCCTACTCCCAGCCACACCGTGAGTTCAGGCCCCTGATTCCCTTCAGACTCAAGAAGAGGGTGACCAGCTCCGTCTCTCGTCCCCATCCTAGCCCAGCAGACCAGCCAGTGGCTCAGAGAAGTCAGTTTTTGTGCCACAGGATTGGGTCCTTTCTCTCTTCACTGCCCGGCCCATCTAGGCTTCTCTTTGGCCTGAGGCTTGCTGAGCAGGCTGAGTTCTTCTCTAGTAGTGGGGCAATATTTGTCTACGCCAGGGAACACTGAGGTCTGGAGGCCAGGAAGAATGACGGGTGGCATCGATGTGGCGGTGACGATGGCCACGGAACTACACCGCACTCCCATTAGCCCCGGCGTAGCCTGTTCAGGCACCTGTGCTGGAATGATTGAAGTGGGGTGCACCCAGCTCACCCTCATTCTTTTTTTATTTTTTATTTTTTTGAGAGGTTTTTGCTATAGGGCGCGTGCGCTCGCCAGACAGACAGAGAGAGACAGAGAGACAGAAAGCAGGAAATCACCCCCCGGGGGGATGGCCACGCCGCAATCCCTTCTCCTCCATTCTCCTCTAGGGATCTTGGGCACGCACGCACACGCGCCCGGCGTGAGTTTAAGCAACTGGGTCCGGGACTCGAATCGCGGTCGACTACGTGGGAGTCCAGCGACATAGCCATTACATTAACTGCTGGTCCCTCACCCTTATTCTTAAGTCTTGCTTATGACCCACTCCCAACTCTGCAGGTGCCCCCAAACCTCCATTGTGAGGACCATCATAAAGTTTAGCTCACCAAGACTTGGAGGGCTAGTGATGTGTTTGGCCTTCGTGTGGTTTTTACCAGTCCCATGCTCCTTTTTTTCTTTTTTTTTTTTCTTTTTTTTTTTTTTGGAGAGGTTTTTTGCTATAGGGCGCGTGCGCTCGCCAGACAGACAGAGAGAGACAGAGAGACAGAAAGCGAGAAATCACCCCCCAGGGGGGATGGTCACACCGCAATCCCTTCTCCTCCATTCTCCTCTCGGGATCTTGGGCACGCACGCACACGCGCCCGGCGTGAGTTGTAAGCCACCGGGTCCGAGACGCGAACGGCGGTCGACTACGTGGGAGTCCAGCGACATAGCCATTACACTAACTGCTGGTTCCCTCCCATGCTCCTTCTTTAGCTCCGTGTGGCTTTGGGAAATCACTCCGGAAATGACCTGCCCTCCTGCCCCGCCCTAGACTGGCCAGCATGGGCCCCACAGCTAGCTGGGCAGGCACAGGGGGCGTGGCCATCCTCAGCCCCAGTGTCCTTCCTGTTGGCACCGTCTGCTTGTAGCAGGGAGACTGGCTCCATCCCTCATTGGGCAGGGGGCACAACTGTTCTGGGAGGTGCTGGCACCACGAGGTGAGTAGAGGGTCTGGTTCGATGGCCATGGTCAGAAGAGGTGTGAACAGTCTGTCCCTGTCACAGCACTGGGAAGGAGATACGGGCATGTCCCTCCAGGGCTCACTATTTCTCATTCTGTAGACAGGGTGGGTGGAGGCCAGAGCAGCTGCCCCACGTTTGCCACTTTGAAGCCGGACAGCACCAGGCATCCAGATCAGCTCTCAGGACCTTCATGCACCACCCCAGGAAAGAGGTGCCAGCTGCAGTCACCAGTGCCCAGGTGGCTCCCCACGACCCTTCCCTGCCAACCGTTCTCTGGTGCAGCCCATCACGCTATGCGTCAGGCTGGCCCGTGAGACCAGCACAGCCAGGGAGCCGACACACGTGATTCATGACGCTGATGGAAGAGACGCTGCAGCTTCCGCCTTGGCCTTTCGGGTCCCTGTTCTGGGGAGGGCGGCCATGACGACTGTCAAGCAGCCCTATGGAGCTTCCACGTGGGAAGTTGCTGAGGCCCCCGACCCCCAGCCGGCACTGACCAGGCAGTGACTGGGACGCGGACCCTGCCACTCCAGTCAAGCCTTCAGACAGTATGGCCTCAGCTGACTCCTGACCCAACCTGTGAGGGTCCCTGAAACAGAGCCACCCAGTCAAGCCTCTTCCAAAGTCTAGATCCTCAGAAACTTTCTGCCATCGGCAACGGTGGTTGTTGCTGTAGACCAGGAAGTGTGGGAGCTGTTTTGCAGCATAATTACTGTACCCACATTCACAGAGCACCCACACTCAGTCCTCTCGTCCTCCGGCAACATGGCTAAGTATTGGTATCTCTTTAGTTTTTAATTTCTCACCTTTTTTTTTTTTTTTAATTTTGTTATAGGGTACATGCTCTTCCAGAGGAAGACAGAGAAAAGGAAGATGAGAAAGCAGGGGAGATGGCCACGCTTCAATCTCTTCTCCTCCATTCTCCTTGGGATTTTGGGCACACACACACATGTGTTTTTCAAGCCACCAGGTCTGGGACTCGAACCATGTAGTTGGCCATGTGGGATCCAGCCGTCTTAACCACCACAGTACTGGCTGGCCCCTAGGATTTCTTTTTAATAGCTGCTGAAAACCTAGGCTCAGAGAAGTTAAGTGGCTTTACTGAAGACACACAGCAGGACCAAGATTTGAAATCTGATCTGCTTGACCCCAGGCCTGTCCCCTTGCCCCTCCCCTCCTCTCTCCATGCTTCGTCCCTTGCGGGCTCAGAACCCCTAGCTGGGGTCTCGTTCTCCCCTAATAGGCTCAAGTGGAGGGAAATTTCTATCCAATAATACAAAGCTGCAATAACCATTATAATTAATTTATACAAAAGACATTATAAAATTACACTTTGTGCATTCCAATCCCATCCATGAGGTATACTCACTTCCCAGTTAAGCTACGGGGCCTCATGAAGACAGACGGGAAAGAGGTATTTCAATATTTCTTATAATTTTATATTCTCTCTAATATCTCTCATGCTAATTTCATTATGCAACACAGTCGGCACGGTGATGTAATTATTGAAAAGTAATTTTGCAATAAATGGATTTAAATGTGTTGGAGTCCGTTGTAAATTCAATCTCATGGTGAGGGTGGCGGGTGCAGACGGGAGGTGGCAAGGGGGCTGGGCCTGGAGTGGAACCGGAGAAGTCCTGCGGGCCTGGGCTGGGAGTCTCCTTACACCTGCTAATGACACCAGGAGGTGCTGACAGCTTCATCGTCACCCTGACCTCTCCCATCCCCGGACGGCCATGTTCCACCTGGCCTGTGCAGCCCTCAGCCTCCCCATGACACCTGAGACCCTCCTTATGGTCCCACCAGGACCTCTCCCAACCAGTTTTGCCTGGCAGCCTGGGAATCCCAGGCCACATCCTCCACCCCCTCCTAAGACCCTGGAATCAAACCCAGGCCCTCATCTTGGCCAACCCCTACCCCGGCGTCCAATCTCTCCACTCAGACCAGTTCTCTGTGTCCTCTCCCATCCCACCGCAGGGCCTTTGCACAGGCTGCTCCCTCTGCTGGGAAAGCTGCCCTCCGGCATCCTGTGCTGGGCTCTTCTCTGCCCTGGCACCTTGATAACCTCTGAGCCACCCGTAATGGGCCATTATACCTCCATAGCAACGGCCACATCGGAAGTCGTCTCCGGTGGTCCTTGTCCTCCGGGAAGGAAAGCGTCATGCTGCACTTACTGACACCTGCTGCGCCCACCCTCGGGGCATCCCTGAGCTGCTCCAGGGCTAGTGGGAGGAACCACTTCCTGCGACGGCAGATGCCCTTCAAGGCTGCCCTGCATGGGCAGGTTTCAGGCTCACATCCAGAGGCCTCCCTGAGTATGCCGGGCACATGCGTGCCTGTGACCAAGGCTGGCTACAGCTGGGAGGGGTGGTGGCATGAAGACCACATTGAGGTGCTGGTTCTGTTTCTCTCATTCATGGAAGAAATAAATAAACAACTTAACAGAAAGAAACCATTCCCTGCGCGTCGGATAAATGACAATACGCCAAGACAGGAGTTGGGGGCTAGGAGCCAGGATTGGGAAAGGCTTGCAGGGAGCCAGAGCTAAGCTATGGAGAGCACACTGGGGCAGGGGTGAGGGAGGCGGGGAAGTAGCAGTGGCGAAGGCCTGGTCTGTGGGGAGCACAGATAATAGCAGTTTTCTGACTTGGCCTCTTCCTCCAGGGGACTTCCTTGACTGCCTGCATCACGGCTGTTGGGTGCTGGGAAAGGAGTTAGTGACAGAGGTGCTCACCAGGGCAAGGGAGAGTCAAAGGGCCTCCATGGTTCATGGCACAATAGCGGCGCATGGAGCCAGCAGGCCGAGTTCAAGCCCAGCTCCTCTCTCTGGGCCCGACGTCCTTGCCTATAAAGTGGGAACTCCTGTGTAAAGTGTAGAAGCTGGTGTGCTTCCAGAAGGTGTTCAGTAAAGGCCCTTTCACGCCCTTGATAGTCAAGGGAGGATCACTGGGTCCCAGCTCCTTGGCCCACGCACACCAGCATATACCCGCTGGTCACCCGCACCTGCCTCCTGACTGTACTTCCATTTCCAGGGCAGGGGAAGTCCAGGTTCTTCTCTGGTGCAACTTGGAATTGCCCAGAGCTGAGGCCCATCAGAGGGACCACTGTGGAGCATAGAGGTCCCCAGCCCCGCTGTGGTCACTGTGTTTCTGTCTCATACTGTGCGTGCATTCTCACCTGTGCGGGGGGGCAGGGTGGGGCCTCTGGTCACCTGCCCCTGCACATGAGAGAAGTCACTTACTCACTGATGGGTGTCTCACCCCCACATGCCTTCCCACTGCTGTGAGAGCAGAGTGAGAAGGCCCTGCTGTCCCATCCTGTCACCCAGGGACTCTCACCCCGCCTGGGCTGGCACCACAGCCCTCCCTGTCAGGGCCAAACTGGATCTGCAATTTGTTCTTGGGCGATGTGTAAATTGGCACCTCATCGATTATTAATGAAGTGCTAATTGCTCTTTGCAACCAATTTCGATGCAAAGGCAGCTGGGGCTGTTTGTACAGTGTTTCAGACGGTGGGCTTCTGCAGCTGTGGACCTCGGGGCATGGACAGGAACAAGGCCACAGGGCACTTCGCAGCTTGCAAAGCCCTTTCACCCCACCTCCAAGCCTGAAGAAAGGTGGAGCTGGAGCCATGAGCTCCCACATCTCCGCTAGGACTGAGGACAGCGGGAGGCCACACAGAAAGCCCCTCTTACCTGGGGTGGTTTTCCAACCAGACCACCCCTTGCCTGGATGCCACGGGCCTGTGTGGGCTTTACACGTCCGGTGGCCTGGGAGAGGGTACCCATCAGCACCTTTCTGCTGGACTCCAGCTGGGACATCTGGCCTGCCATGCTGGGAAGACTGAAGGCCCACACCTGCCCAGGTGATGTGGGCAGGAAGGGCGAGTCTGTCCTGGCTCCAGAGGCCACGAGGCAGTGACGCAGTGGAAACACTTTGGGCCTAGATGAGACTCAAGATGTTGGTTGCCAGGTGCACCAGGTGGTTGCCTGGCAACAGGGGCCTGGGGACCAACTGGGACAGAGAGGGAGGCTTTGGGGACCAGTTCCCCAGGTACAAGGAGAAAGCATTATCTGGTGATGACTTTGGGGGCTGAGAAAGAAGCTTCTGAAGAGCAGCCAAGAACCTGGTCCTTATGGGGCAGCCCCAGCGTGGAAGCCATGCACGCTGCCTGGACACTGTCTCCCATGCTCAAGAGGGGCTACCATCCTGCCCCCACCCTCCGTGGGTGCCTGGGGATATGGTGGGGCAGGACTTCCTGAGGGGAGGTCTGAGCACAGCAGGGGCAAGGGGCCCCAGAGAAGACTGAGCCTGGAGACACCATCCTGGAGTATTTGGACTGGAGTGGGTGGGGTTGTGACCTCAGCCCACCCTCAACCTCCTGGCAGTAAGGGCCTTCCCAGGGGGTGCCGACTGCCAGGTTGCCATGGCACCCAGAGCCCCAGGAGCCACCCCCTGCCACACACACAGGTCTGTTCACCTGCCAGACTCATGTTCACAAGTGAGCTCATGAGGCGGGAGCTGGGGACCCCAAAGGCAGATCTGTGTGGAAACCACCCACTTTCACCTGTTCCCATCAGAGCCTCGGTTTCTCTGTCTGCAAAAAGGAAGACAAGGACTGCTTTTGTCATCTGAGCTGCTTTGAAAAGTGATGAGATGATGTGCGTGAAGCGCCTGATCTGGCAGGTGGGGCCGGTGGGCCAAGGACGCTCTGGCCACGGAAGGGGCAGGCGGGAGGGGGAACCTTTTTGAGAGTTGGCTATGAATGTCAGGGAGAAATGGGTGGGGGACAGAGAGACAAAGAGACACACACACATAGAGGGAAAAAGAGAGACAGAAAAAGAGGGAGAGGCAGGCAGAGACGCAGACTGAGAGAAAAGGAGAGCACACTGTTGGAGCGGACAGAGCAGGCCTCCTCTGTCCGCTGTCCTGCTGGGTGGGCTGGTGTCATCCGTCTTGGGCTCAGCTGCCCCTCAGGATCACGTGCACCTGTCACACAACCAGCCCTGACTCTCCCAGTCCCCTCAGGCCTCCGCCGAAGATCCAGGCCCGTCCCTGCTCCTGACCCCATGCTCGGTTCTCCCTGTGCAGGGGCTCAGCAGCGCTCCTCAGGGAGGACACACCTGCAGTCCTGGAGTCCGCAGTGCTGTGGTCCAATATTAAAAGCTTTCAAAATTTAAAAAAAAGTAAAAACTTGCCAAAACCAAATGGGGGCATGACTGGCTCCATGGCCCAGAGGTAATGGCTGCTCAACAGAAGCTAGATCCCCCATGGCGACTGCAGTTTGAATCCCCCACCGGGACAGCCTGAAACACACCGTGTGCAAGAGTGCCCAAGACCCAGCAGGCGTGGGAGGAAGGGTGTCACGCGTGACCCATGGACGCTGCTCCTCGCCTCTCTCTCCTGTGTGCATGCACGTGAGGTGTAGTAAATAAAGAAAACATTTTAATGTTTAAAAAATTAATATTAAAAGCCCACACAAGAAAAACATCAAAATGTTAAACAAAGACAGGACCAGTGTTCCGGAGTCTCTTTTTGCCCTTAGGCTACAGTATGGCCCGTGTGGCATATGGTTAGGAGCTGAGTCCAGCACCAGAAATGGCAGCTACTGAAGGGGTGGGGGATGTACTTCAAGGCAGCAAGGACCCCTGCCCCATTCCCACCCTAGCAGGGCCTGGGGTCTGGCAGAGGTCCCCCAGAGGCACCTAGTTAGCCGCAGACAATTCCTGCTGGGAAAAGGATGTGTGTGGGGAGGCAGCTGGTGGCATGGAGGTTAAGGCAGCTGGATCCCACATGGCCAACTGCATGGTTCGAGTCCCAGACACAGTGGCTTGAAAAACATGCCAGAAGTGTGTGTGTGCATGCCCAAAATCCTGACAGGAGAATGGAGGAGGAATCGTGGTGTCGTCATTGCCCCACCACCCACTCCCCCATAGAGTGCTTTGTCATTCTCTTTCTCTTCCTCGCTCTCTCTCTGGCAAGTGCACATGCCCTATAGCAAATTAAAAGAGAAGGAAAGAGAAAGAGAGAGAGGGAAAGAAAGAAAGAAGAAAGGAAAAGAAAAAGAAAAAGAAAGAAAGAAAGAGAAAGAAAGGGAAGGAAGGAAGAGAGAGAGAGAGAGAGAGAGAGAGAGAGAGAGAGAGAGAGAGAGAGAGAAAAGGGTAAGGGGCATTTGGCCAGGGAGGAGAGGTGTCCATCTGGAGCCGGTGATGGGGAGAGATTCTGTTGGGGTGGGCAGGGAAGGAAAGTGGCAGAGAAAGACCTAACAGAGCTGGGGGCCCGGGGATGGGGGGCTTCCTGGGCTGGAGTCCACTTGCCCTCCAGGTTCACCTCACTGGGAAGGCAGCTGGCACTGAGCTTCCAGCGGAGCTAGGGTTGGGGGGCTAAGTCAGGGAAGCCGTTCTGAAGAGTCAAGCCCCACATCAGGAACGTCTGGAAGGAAACACCCCTGTGTGGATCGCCACCCCTGAGCTGGCCCGTCTGGGATCCTCATGTGGTAGGAACCCGGCGGGCATCGGCTCCTCTCGCTCCACGTTAGGTCCGTGGGATTCGTCTGTGTGACCATGAGTTGTCATTGCTGTGTAGAACTCCATGCATGGGTCACACTTCCACTCCCCTGGGAGGGGTGCTGGGGTCATTTCCACTCTCTGGCCACCACAGTGTGCACCAAGGATGATCCTGTCTATGTCTTTGGCGTACACATGCCAAGAACATGTATTGTACCCTAACCACGTGGCCCTGCCCAGAGAGTGCTCTGACTCCTGCTCTGATGGCCGGGGTGGGGCGGGATTGCTGTCTCTGAGACCTGGAGCTTCCTGGTTGGGTGGCTCCTACAGCGGGTCTTGGTGGCTGTTCCTGTCAGCTGTCACACGGCCCTCCCCTCCTGCTGACCCCACCGGCTGGTGTCAGAAGAGCAGCAGCAGCACAAGTGCTCCATGCTGGTGTTTGCTTGCACCTCCTCCCCTCTTTTTACCTGTTTTAGTTTTTAAAGAATTCTTTATTTAATTTTATTTATTCATTTATTTTCATTTGACCAGGGAGAGACCCAGACAGAGAGAAAGAAAGAAGGAAAGTGAGAAAGCAAGCTGCTAGGTCTGGGCTCGAACAGTGGTCGGCCACGTGGGAGTGTCCAGCACCGTAACCACTACACCATCTGCTGGTCCCCCTTTCTTTCTTTTTATTTGGCCTGTAAGCAGGAAAAACCAGTCTTGCTCATAGCTGTTAGGGGTGGGGTGCGGGGAGAAGGGAGAATGAAGCTGGGGGAGGTGGGTGGGGGAGAATGAGAGGCCAGAGGGAGCTTCATGGCCTTTCTGTGCTTCCACTGCACGTGGACCATGCCACGGGCCCAAGCCTACAGCCCGCCCCCCATCCTTGGGTCAGATTCGTTGTTGGCGCCTAGGGCGGAGGGGTTGGAGCTGTTTGGGGCTCTTTCCCACCCCAATTACACGTGCTAGCTGCCTTCAGGAGGTGAGCACCTGGAGCCTGCAGTCCTGAGCCCACACCCATTTGCAAAGGGCTGATTAAAAGCTGGAGAGGTAGGCAGGAGGGAGAGCTGCTTCCCGAGCAGATGGAAGCGGAAGCAGGAGAAGAAAGATCGGATCTCCCAACCTTAGCATCGCACTGGGGCCTCCCCTCCCGCTCCTGGTCCCTCTCCTGGGCAGGCCTCTCTCGGTCCCCTTTTGTCCCTGCCTAGGCCCCCCCCTCTTCTGTCCCTGCCTCCCTGAGTGCCTTGGGGTTTCTTCCTTCTCTCCCCCTCTCCCTGTCACACACACATCCCATTATCAACCTTGTCTCTGCCATGCTGTGGTTTCTCAGGGGTGAGAAGGGGTGTCCCCGGGATTAAAACCTTGGGGGGCAATGGGGGCGTGGCAAGTGTGTGACGAACGTGTCTTAAATGCAATGCATACCCAAAATGTAATAAATATTTAATTTTATTTTATTAAATACCAACTTGGTGATGGCTGACACTTTATTAAAGTGTCAAAGTGAGTGTTCGTACACTCTAATTACTTATTCTAACAAGGCGGGGAGGCCGGGCGCAGCGGGCTGTCTGGGTGTGCGGGAGGTGCGTGTGCTCCCGTTAAGTAACACCTATTAAACTATTATTTGCACCTAGAGGCATCTCATTAATACCTCGACTAGTGCCATCACGCCGCCTCTGTGGGCTGACCCCAGGCTGGGAGGGAAGAGGCGGCCCCTGGATTTCACCCCCGGCGCAGCCTCCTCCGACCAGTAAAGCCTATAAAATTAATAACGACTCTCCCACCTAATTGAATTCCTGACAAATGGAGACTCCTGCTGCTGTGGGCTCAGTGCATTCTGGGATTCTGGGGGCTGGGTCTTAGACCTTGTGCCCAGGGCTGGTAGGTGTCCAGGTGAGCTGCTCCAGGCAGGCAAGAGCAGGCACGGGCCCTTGTGCGATTGCCAGATAGAGTTGTCCCAAACCTGCCTCTGGCTCCTCTGGGCGTGCGCTGTGTGAAGACATTTCTGCCTCTATAGTGCCACTCCTCAGGAGGGACCTGTCTCCTCCATTCTCCCAAAGTCTTCATGTCTTTGTGCACACACAGGACCATGCTGGTGTGTGTCCCAGCTGGCCCCGTGCTGGCCGCTGGGGCGTGAGGGTGAGCAAGTCTCAGCACTCTGAGCATCTTTGGAGAAGAGGGACCATGACTCTGAGGCTTAGGGGAGAAAAGGTGGGGAGGGACCAGGCTGGTGCTCCGCAGCGGCCTTTTCGTGCTTTCCAAGGCGTAGCTGCTCCCCACGACACCCCACCCCCCCATTCCTGGATTCCGGGAAGAGGGTCCCTGCCAAGTTCTGTCCTCTCTCAACTCCCTTCCTGCCCCTTCCACTTGCTCCGTCTCACTTCCTCCGCTGGCCCTGGGCATACTGACGTCAGGCCTTTCTCTCTCCTGCCGCCCTTTTGTCTCGCTCTCCCATCTCCGCCCTGCTGGTCACCCACATTTCTACAGAGACCTGACGCTACTATCAGTGTTCAGCCTTCAGTCTTCAGCACGTCCAGGAGGAAACCCACCTACCTTGTGTTTCTCTGTATCTATGAAATACGTCTGCCTCATCTGCCTGCATTAACTTGTGTATCCATCTGCACTTCTCTCTGTCACCCATGTCTACTGAGCAATCTCTCTCCAATCATATCTATCTATCTATTGGGTCTGAGGAAAGTCATGACGCATTTTCGCATAGAAAAACAGAAAAATACATCATGACTTTCCCGACACCCCGATGCTATAACTATATGTAAATATCTATTCATGTTCCTATCATCTACTTATCGTGTGCATCTTCACTGGAAAAATGGGAAGATTTCAGAAAATATACACAAGAAGAAATTTCACATGCACTTCCACTCTCCGAGGATAGCGCCTGGAAACATTTTGTTGGTTACCAGGAACATGTGTGCTATGCGTCTGCATCAACAGCTGGGACTCGTGGCTCTCTGAACCTCGGAAGTAAGAGAGATTCTGAGGTCAGCAGCGGTGAGCAGCTGGTTCTCCAAAGACGGCCACATCCTGGTCTCCGGAACCTGGGAAACGGCAAAGGGGACTTGGCTGCTGTGCATTAAAGATGCTGAGATGAGGAGGTGATCCTGCATTATCCAGGTGGGCCTGACGTCACTGCCGTTGTCATGAAAGGGAGGCCAGAGAGGCAAGAAGACCCTGCACTGTTGCTTCAAGGAGGGATGATGGGCCACGAGCCAAGACACGCAGGCAGCCCAGAGGAGACAGAGAAGGCAGGAAACCGATGTTCCCCCAAGAAGCCTCGGGAAGAATGCAGCCCCACAGGTTCATTTTAGACTTCTGACCCCCAGGACTCTAAGAAAATAAACTCATTGTGGGGCTGGCAGGTGGCATGGTGGTTGAGGTGCTGGACTCCCACATGGATGACTGTAGTTCAAGTCCTGCGCCTGGTGGCTAGATTTCTCACTTTCCCTCTCTCTTTCTCTCTTTGATCAAATTAACAATGGTAATTCAAAAAATTAAATAAATAATTCTTTAAAATAATAAACTCATTGTTTGCATTACTAAACTTGGGGAACTTTGTTATTACAACAACAGGGAGCTTGTTTGTGAGGCTTGGCCAGGACAGTGCTGGGGCATTAGCCATGCCTGCCGTGGCCTTGGATGGAAGGGGTGCTTGTCTGCATAATTACCACCAGCTTCTAGAGGGTTTCTGACATGTCCAGTCTGCAGCATGAAGCATGTACATGCTGCCGTGCAAGCACTACCCCATCTGTTTCTAGAACTTCCCAAACCGAAACTCTGCATCCATTAAACACCAACTTTCCATTTCCTCCTCCCCTGGCACCCCACCATTCTACTTTCTGTGTCTGAGGATCGGACTAGTCTAGACAACTCGTGGATGAGGAATCATGTAATAGTTGTCCTTTTGCCTGGCTTATTTCATTAGCATAATTTCTCAAGGCTCACCCATGTTGGAGCAGGTGTCAGAACTTTCTTCCTTTTCAAGGCTGAGTAATAGTCCACTGTATGCATAGAACACATTTTATCGATCTATTCATCTATCGATGGGCAAGTGGGTTGCTCCTACTTGGCTATTGTGAATAGTGCTGCTATGAACATCGGTGTACAATTATCTGTTCAAGTCCCTGTTTTCAAATTTTTGGGTATATATCCGGAAGTGAGATTGCTAGATCATAAGGTCTCTATGTTTCATTTATGTGTGTGTGTGAGAGAGGAAAGAGAGAGAGGGAAAAAAAAACAAAACAAACAAAAAAAAAAACACTCTCCAATGGGGTGGGGTCACAACACAATCCTTTTTCCTCCATCCTGTCAGGATTGGGGGCATACACATACATGTTCCCAGCGTGTTTTTCAAGCCACTGGGACCAGGATTCGAATCACCATTGGCCATATGGATCCGGCTCCCTACGCACAGGGCTTAACTGCTGTGCTGCAGGTCTGGCCCTGTTACATTTTCTGAGGAACTACCACATTGTTTTCTGCAGCAGCCATACTCTCTTACACTCCCACCAGCAGCGCATTCTGAAGGTGTTTTCCCTGTGTATACACGTGTTCACTTTTGTTTGTTTTGCCATAGGGCACACGCACTCTTTGGAAAGAGACAGAGAAGGGGGAATGGCCATGCTGCAATCACTTCTCCATTGTCCTCTTGGGATTTGGGGCACACACACACACACACACACACACACACACCCTGTATGATTTTCAAGCCACTGGGTCTGGGACTTGAACTGCACAGACGGCCAGGTGGATCCAGCTGCTTGAACCTCCAGGCCACCTGCTGGCCCGTGTCCATTTTTTTTCATTTCAGTAAGTCAGAATCTTATTTTACCCATCATTTAGTAACGTGGCCTTTTCACTTACCAACGTATGACGAGCCCTTTCCTGTGACATTAGGAATCACTCTCCAGCACCGCTTTCAATGCCCGCGTGATGCTCTGTGGGTAGACGGGCTGCCACTCACTTAACCACGTCCTCCGATGAGTTGTCCAAGGGACTGCCAACCTTTTGCTGTTAGACACAATTGCTCAGTGGACATCCTTGAGGCCACCACTTTGCCTTCCATGGTTCTTGCCTTAGGGTGGATGCCAGCAAACCTGACCAACGGCCTAGGTGCATTCCCGAACCTGCCAAAGCACACAATGTGCCTTCCAGAAGGGCCATACCAGCTTACGTCCCATTAGTTGTATGAACAGAGTGGCTATTTCTCCGACATAGAATTTGTCATTTTAGAATACTGTCGAGGTGACAGGCAACATTGGTATGCCATTGCTGCTTCCATTTAGTCTCTCTGATTGCTCAAAAAATCAAGATTCTGTAGAATAAGGAGATGGGGTGCAATGCACCTGGCAGACTCGGTCAAAAGGGGTGTCCTTACAAACTTCAGGCTGAGACGGGCACAGTGGCAGCGGAGGAGCCCGGCCTCTGGGGGCCAGGGCCTCCCGAACACCCCGAGGCGAGCTGGTCTCATGCGCTGTGCCATCCGAACCCAGAGCTGCCTTGGTGTGGATGTGGGAGTGAATTTAGACACGGCGTCCATCTCTCACTTACCAGGTTCTGCCGTTCGTTTTCTTTTCCTTATCATTCATTTAATAAAGTTCCTGAGTTCCAACCACGCACCAGGGCACGGTGCTAGGCACAGTTTCTGCCCTCATGTCCGCTCAGGGAGCAGACAAAAGCCAAGTAAACAAATAATGAACACTCCGCAGGAAGCCGCGGTCTGCACCCAGAAGGAGACACGCAGGACACTTTGCCCTGGCTCCAACGATGAAACCAGCCACAAGGCTCCTACAAGGAAAGGGTGTCCGTCCCATCTGGCTTTTGTTCTAAAGAGGAAACAAAAAACATTACCACCTTACAACTAACTGTAACAACCTCATAACTACCATCTCTGCCCAAATTAAACCATAAATGGCTGAGTTAATGAGTCGCTTAAAATGAACCAGCACCAGAGACCAGCAGGTGGCGTGGTGGTTAAGGTGCTGGACACTCCCACATGGCCCACCACCATATGAGTCCCATACCTGGCGGCTTGCTTTCTCACTTTCTCTCTCTCTGATCAAATTAAAATAAATGAATAACTACATAAAATTAAAGAAGTAATTCTTTAAAAAAAAATGAACAAGCACCAGCCGGAAATCAGAGATGACCGTGTGATAAAAATCAGCAAGTGCCTGTGTTAGAATTCTTGTGTTTTCCTCCAACAGAGCTGGTAGGACCAGTCTCTTTGAGGGGGCCTACCTGGAGAGGGTCAACTGGAGAGATCCTGAGGGTGGGGAAACACGCTATTTAAGAGTGCCTGGTTTCGGGACCAGCGTAATGGTCATGTAACTGGACTCTGACTGTGGTTCAAGTCTCAGATCCAGCGACTTAAAGCTCACACTGGGGTACACATGTGTGTACTGAAACTCCCAGGAGGAGAATGGAGAAGGGATTACAGGATGACCATTCCCTCTGGGGGTGATTTCTTGCTTTCTTTCTCTCCGGTGTGTGCACACGCCCTATAGCAAAAATCTGTCTCTAAAAAAAAAAAAAAAAAAAGAGTGCCTATTTTTTAAAATCCTGGATTCTGGTTGTGTCCTGTCCTACTCAAAAACCTTTGAGTGCCTTCAGTGGACTTCTAGAAATGAAACTGGACTTTTTCACTGCCTGCTGCATAGAGGTAGAATGCACGCCCAGCCTCCCGCACAGTTAGAGGCAGAGGCACAGCTGAGTCGTGGCCGACGAAACGTGGGCAGAAGTGCTATAAGCCATCTAGGCCAGCTCACAACTGGCTCCCAAGTATTCTTCTCCTCTCTCTCTCATTCCTTGTTGGCCCACCAGCCAGGTCCAGTGGATCCCAAGGCCTTAGGGGAGGGCCAAACGTCAAGACAGGAGAAGCCCAGGTCCCTAGATTACCACAGGTACACCAGCAACCAAACACCAGCTGGGACTTGACATGAGCCAGTAATATACTTCTGTTTTACTGAGTTGTTGACATTTAACGGGGGTTTATTTGTCATAGCAGCTAGTGTTATTTATTCTAACTAATATAAAGGTGACAACAGAATCTACTTCATAGGCTAGCTGTAAAGGTTCAGTGAGTTGGGACCAGCAGATGGCATGGTGGTTAAGGCACTGGATTCCCACATGGTGACTGCAGTTTGAGTCCTGGACCTGGTGGTTTGCTTTCTTACTTTCTCTCTCTCTCTCTCTCTCTCTCTCTGTCTCCCTCTAATGAGTACATGTGCCCTATAGCAAATTAAAAATAATAAATAAATAAAATTAATAATTTTAGAAAGGTTCAGTGAGTGAATCCACGTGCAGCCTTGGATAAACGTCAGCTCTTGCTACAACAGTGTGTGACCTTCCTTTCTTTCCCTCCTCCCCATCCCCACCCCGGAACTCACACATCCATGCTTACAATTGCTTCTTGAGGACAATAACTAACTCTCCTTAGGGTGTTTTAGGTTATTACTGATAGAAAACTCATTCCAAACTATCTTAAGCACAAAATAAATAAATAAATAAATAAATAAGTGATCTCACTTATGTGAAAATTCAAGGGAAACTAGCTTCGGGAAGAGCTAGATCCAGTAATTCACATGATGTCATCACAACCCAGCCTCTTTCCATCTCTCAGTTCTACACTTTCTGTGTTGGAGTCTTTCTCAATCCCTCCCACCCAGTAGCAAAACGGCTGCCACGGCTCCAGCCTAGAACTGAGTCCGGGAGAAAGCAGGCCTGCCTTGATTCCACAGATGATGCTTACTAGCCTGAAGTGGGTCCCCTGATGGCTCACTGCAGCGTATGTGATACCAAAGACAGTGTCCTAACTCCACAGAGCCTTGGTTTTCTCGTCAGCAAACTGGGGATAATAATACCCACTAGCACATCATCGCGAGGATGCCTAAGGTCTGGGAAGAACAGAATCAATACTCACTCCAGGCTCCTCCTTCTGGCTGGCCTTGCGGGGTTGGGGAACCTTGCAAGCTCAGTGTGCCTTCTCCCTCAGCATCCTTAGTTTCTAAGGAGACAGCGACCCCAGATCTGCTCGGGCTCAGGCCTGAGGCTCCAGCACCTGCAGACCCCAGCACGTAGGAGGCACTCAGTAAATGCCCGTCAAATCCATGTAGCGTGCATGGTTCCAGAGTTCAGTGCTGGAAACCACGGGGTGGGGGTGAGAGGAGGGGCTGGTGGGTGATAGACAGCATCTGCTCAAAATCAGGTGCCCAGAGACAAAGTGGGTTGCCTCTAAGGGTAGTGAGCTCCCTATCAGCAAAACATTCAAGCAGGGGCCGATGTCACCTCCAAAATCTTTTCTGTGATTCTGTGCCTCTCCGCCTCACAGCCCTGCCTGCTGGGTGGAAGCTCTGGCCCAGACTGGAGAGACCTGGCTGACTTGGGTGTGTGGGATGCATGACCCCCAAGACTGCTTGGGCCTCCCTCCAGCCCCCAGTGCGCCAGCTCTGCACGGAAACAGAAATATCCATATCCATACTCAGATATTAAAATACCAAGGCCAAGAGGGAGAGCCGGGTCACTGACCCTGCCATGTGATGGTCACTGCTGGCCTGGCTGATCTGGACAGATAAGGACAAAGATGGGTTGCAAATCCTTTGTGCAAACACCCCAAGGAAAATCTCTTTGACCATGTTCCCTGAAACACCTTGGGCTACGATTCCCTCCCTCTGTTCTCTGTCCCAGTGCTGGCCTCTGTCCAACTAAAGGTCTCTTTGGAGTCTGTCCCTTTGTCTCTTGGTTCTTGTCTATCTCTCTGTACCTCTTCTTCTTTCCTGGCCGCTGTCTCTCAGCCTCTGTACTTTTCCCTCTGTCTCTCTCCCTGGCCAAGTGGGTGCCAACCTCTCCTTTATGATCTCACATCTCTGAGGGGTGTCAGGGTCCTCCTACTCTACCCCCAGAACACCCTGAGGACCTCTCCTCCCACACCAGGGAGAGGTTTGCAGACCATGGGTCAGCGATGAGGGAGGGCAGGTCTGGGAAGACTGGCAGTGTCTGTGTTTGACCTGGGGCTCACAAAGCCCCCTGGGAGTCCCGCTTTCTGCCTTTGCCTCCCGGGCTCCCTGTGCAGACAGGACACTCCACATCTCACGTGGCTTCCCTGCGAGACCCTGTCCAGCCCTGCAGAATGAGCCTCACCACGAAGCAGCACGTGCCTGCTATTCCTGCCCCTTCTCCGCCATCCCAGCAGAACCTCTTCCTGCCGGCTCTGCAGAGTAATCCTACTCCAGCTGCCTGGAGTCAAACGCTGGCTCAACTCCCACCTGGAAGGGTAAATCCCACCTGGAAGGGTAAATTACCTACTGCTGTGGGCCTCAGTTTCCTTATCTGTAAAGTGGGATTAAATGCACAAAAGCGCTTGGGAGAGCAGGCGGCCTGGGGTGGAGGCTCCTCCTCAAATGGGCACCTGGGTCCGCGGTTGGCGGGGCGCCGCGCTCCCTCCCGCCGCCCGCAGGGGGCGCCCCCGGCCGCTGGGTCTGCAGAGTGACTTGGCCCCTCTGGCCGCCGCGGCGCGCGCAGCTGCCGCTGTCAACACCTCCTTAGGGCGTGTAATTCATCGGCCGCTGACAGCTGGAGCCGCCCCTCCGGCGAGCGGCCGCTCCCGCACCTGGGGTTGGGCCTGCCGGGAGCGTCTGTGGGGTCTGCGCCCCTCGAACGGAGCACGAGCGGGGATGGACGCTGCAGCCCAGGCCTGCCCTTTCCCTCAGCCCCACGTGCCTCCTCTCTCCTGGGGTCCCCTAGGGGGAGGAGTCCGAGTCCATCTGCCACCCTCACCCCAATTCCCCTCCGCCTGATTTTCTCACCTAGTTTGATTTTATTCCATCTGGCGCTCCCCTCTGGAACCCACCCCAGTAGGCAGGGCATCAACAAATAAACAGGAATCTACATTCGCACCCGGCAGGGGGTGCCCGGGAGCAGCCCGGCGGGGTTCAGCTGGGCTGGTTAAGAGCCAGGCTCTGTCTGGTTGGGGGCCCTTGTGCGAGCCTGGGCTCTCCCGCCTCAGTTTCCTCACCTGGGTAACAGGGATGCTGTCAGCTCCTGCCTGGGCAAGGACAAGTGTCACACAGCTGGTGGCCTAGCAGGAAGGGGGGCTGCTGTGTTAGATGCATGGTTCTCCCCACCATTACAGGAGCTGAGAGCTGACGGAGCTAGCAGGAGATTCACAGGTAAACTTTCAGGGGTGCTGTGTGTGTCCTCGGGCCAGACGCATCTCCCTTCTAGGCCAGGAAAGAGAGCAGGTAGGGAGAGATGTGGTCAGGGGAGCCTCAACTCTGAGATTTCTGCTTTCTTGCTTGGGTTCTGCAACGCTGCCTTCCTCCCCTGGGGCAAGACAACAGCCCCCCCCCCCACCCCAGCAGGGAATGAAAACAAACACACTTCAATCCACACCCAGAGATGGATGGTCCTCCTCCCAACACTCCATCCTGATGCAGCCACACTGTGTGTGGGGGGCACTGATGCTTTTTCTCCTGCTGGTGGATCAGCCTTCACCGAGGCCGGAGGTCTGCACGGTGACGGGCAGGTTCTTCCGTGGGTCAACAGCACACCCAAACGTGTGCCCACTCGACAGATCAGGAAACTGAGGGCTGGGAGGCCTGTGGCAAGGCAGTGGTGGTGGTCTCCACAGCCACCTCCCCACACTGCTACATGGAGGATAGAAGGGCCTCTCCTGCTCGGATGACCTCTGTGTGAGAGTACCCCCCCACACCGTGATTTATGAGGTTTTCAACAGTGTTTGTGTCTCCTTGGAAAGCAATTTAGGGATGGGCGCTTTGATTGTGGCATCCAGTGTCTGGGAACCCCTTCTCAGAGCATGATCCAAAAACCATACCACCTCTCCAGGACTGAGATGTTCAGCACAGTGTTTATGACCGCGAAAAATTGCACCTAACAGCAGTGTCCAAGGAGGCCTTTGGGACAGATATTTCCCAAGCTGGTAACAGCACTGGGGATATGCCAATGCTGAGACTTCCAGAGAGACGAGAAGGTGCAAAAGTAAACCTGCATAGCGAGGTCAGCCCCCCGGAAAAGCCATGGACAAACCCCGCCCCGGGCAGAGGCGGCCAGAAGAGCTGGGCAGGGCCAGGACAAAGCCTTTGTAGCTTCTCTGCTGTGAGCGTGTACTCTGTTGATCATAGGAGAAACCAACATCATTTAAACAGCAAATTATTTAAACCCCATTTGTATACTGAAGTATTTATGAGAGAAATGATATGGTGTCTGGGATTTGTTTTAAAACTCACTCCAGATGTATTTGTGCGTTACTTGTGCAATTAACAAGGAAGTTTAATAAAAGCCCACCATGTGTGTTTGGGAGAATGTGCCAGTCCTGGGCGAGGGCAAGGGCGGAGGCAGCATCTGCAGTGGGTACGGCTCAGGTCCTGAGCTGGGCATCCTGGGTCTGTGGCCCAGGTCTGCATTGGTCAAGTGGCCTGACCTGCTGGGTTTCAGTTTAGCTCCCACGGGGTGGGACCCCAAGACAAAGGGACAAAGGGGCCCTGCTACAGAAACTTCCTAGGAAGGAGAGTTGGAATGAGGGGCTCCAGGACAGAGCCTAGGCCTGCAGGCATGTGTCCGGGGCTTCTTGGGCCAGCATCGGATCAAGCCGGGGCTCTGGGACAGGGGGAAATGGCACCTGAAGTGCAGAAATGATTGTGTCCCTGAGGGCAACCGTGGCGGGCGGGCAGGGGAGGAAGGGGGGGCAGGATGCCCTGAGATGGCTCAGGTCCTGAGGGACCACCTGGGCTTGTTTATCCTCCTCAGGTCCCCGGGGATACTGTTCTTGTGGAGTGTGCAGCCTGGCTGATGGCAGGGTACATTTAGGAAACACTGGGGGGCTTCTTGGTGGAGCGGGGACAGCACCTGTGGAGCCTGCTCATGGGAAGGGGAGCCTGGGCCCACATTTTCAGACCCCCGAGCCCCTCCATCAGATAGGGTATAAGAGGTCTGGAGCCAAATGTCCTGAGCACAAACCTAGCCCTGCAACTCACTGGGACCGTGGCAGGGACCGCACTGTGCCTTGGCGGCGTCTGTAACACGGGACGGTGGAGAGGGCAGACTAATACAGCAGGGTACGCCCAGCTGGCAGGACTTGCAGCAGTGCCGGCATGCTGTGGGCATCGGGTGCGGCTCGACCAGCCACCCTGACCACAGCTGCTGCCCATCTGCCCCTGATGGGGCCGCCACCCGGCCGAGGGAGCTAACCTTGGTGCTCATTGCAGCCCAGACTACCCCGACAGATACAACCCAGACGGGCCTTTCTGTTTCTCTGGGTCCTCCAGTGCTGGCTCTGAGGGCGGGGTGGTCTTGCTGGCTTCTGCACTGCCGGGCTCCTCTTAGAGCCCAGGACATGGTGGGCACCCAGGGGACACCCACTGCAATAAGAACAGAAACCCAGCTCCCAGCCTGGCCTGGAGGCCTCGCTGTCCGCAGTTGGACACTCACCTTACCCCTCCCCTCTCCAGCCAGGCTGGGACACAAGAACCCTGAACCCTCCCCCGGGGCCTTTGCATTTGGGGTTCCTTCTGTCTAAGGTACCCTTCCCTTGGGCTTCACGCGGCCACTCCACGTCGTCACTCAGTTGTCATTTTCCCAGAGGGGCATTCCCTGCTGTTTCCTGTCACAGACCCCCATCTGAGGCTGCACTGTCATCTTCCATGTCCCACTCTTCCTCCTGTGTGACTTGGGTCCCCTCCCCTTGAGAGGCGGCGTCTATATCTGCACGTTCACAATCTGGGCAGGCTGTGACCGGTGACTTCCAAGGCCAGGTCATAAAGAGCTTCTGCCTGGTCCTCCTGGAGTGCTTGCAAAACCCTGCCACCACGTTGTGAGAAAGCCCAGCAGCCGTGCGCAGGTACCGTAGGGAGCCGGCCAAGCCAAGGGGCCAGGGGAGGTCCCGGACGAGCCCGCGGAAGGTCAGGGAAGATGCGCCCAGTGTTCAGAACCGAGTGCCAGCTGTCCACACTTCCAGCTGAGACGCAGATTGGTGGAGTGGACCTGCCACTCTTCCATGTCCTGTCTGAATTATTACTATTATTGTTTTAATTTGCTTGCCTGAGGAGAGAGGAAGAGAAAGGGAGAGTGGGAGAGCACACCAGCCTGCCCTCCTCTCACCTCCAGTGGTGTACTTTGTGGTCTTTGGTTTAAAGTTACAAAACCCAGCTTTGGCTACTAGAAGCTAAAAATACGCTGGAGAGGGGGCCAGCAGGTGGCGTGGTGGTTTGGGGCACTGGACTCCTACGTGGCCAACTGTGGCTCGAATCCGGGCCCTGGCTGCTTGCTTTCTCACTTTCCCTCTCTCTCTCCCTCACTCTGTCCCTCTCTGTTCAAATTAAAGTAAGTAAATAAATAAATAAATAAAAGTTAAATAAATTCTTTTAAAAAATGCGGGAAAGGACGAAGAGGACATGCAGGAGCCGACGGGGCTGGCGGCCTGGTATGAGCCGGCAGACAGGGCAGCCCCCACCTGCAGCAGAAAGCCCTGCAGAGGCTTGTCCTAGGGGTGGGCTGGGAGGGTTGTGCCACTGCTGCACTGCTGCGGTTGTCAGCAGGCAGGGAGAAAGAGAGTGGTCAGGGTTCCCAGAGGACTCGGGGCAAAGCTGAGACAGGCCCTGAGGAGTTGCTGGGAGTGGTGGGCACTCCCGGAGAGCCTACCTGGTCCCTCCTCCCCAGGGGCCTGTGCCCACCACTGCATGCAGCCCAGCCTGGGAAGCGCTAAGTGCTGCCCTCCCCACAGTGACAGGCCCTGATCCCCGAATCCTCTTTTAATTATTTTGTTCCAGCAGTGGTGGTGTGTGCTACCGGAGGCCCGGTGGACACCCTGCCCTGGAAGCAATAAAGGAGGCCTCACATCCTGCCCAGAGGTGGGCTGGCACCTCAGCCAAGCCAGGTGGCAGCTCTGGGCTTGGCCAGGATGCCCACAGGAACGCCAGCTCCTGCCTGGCCCAGTGCTGCGAGGTGGCCAGAGTGGGCAGGGAGACCTGAAGCCCACCTCCCCTCCCAGCCGTGGGGTACTGGGGTCTAGTACAAAGCAGGAAGTCCTGCCTGTCCCCCCCGGCCTCTGAGCACCTCTCTCTTTTTCCTTTTGAAGAGGTTTTTGCTATAAGGCGCGTGCACTCGCCAGACAGACAGAGAGAGACAGAAAGCGAGAAATCACCCCCCAGGGGGGATGGCCACGCCACAATCCCTTCTCCTCCATTCTCCTCTCGGGATCTTGGGCACGCACGCACACGCGCCCGGTGTGAGTTTTAAGCCACCGGGTCCGGGACACGAACCGCGGTCGACTACGTGGGAGTCCAGCGACATAGCCATTACGCTAACTGCTGGTTCCCCGAGCACCTCTCTTCCACGGCCTCTGAAAATACGCGGGAGGTGATCCATCCCACCCTGGGGGGTCAGCATGTTCCTGAGCCTCCAGAGAGGGAAAGATGCCAGAGCAACAGGTGCTCACCCCTCGCTCTTGCTCAAACTCTCTCCGCCTCTTCTGATTCGATTAACATAAATAAATAAAGTTAAGTTACATACAATAATTCTTTTAAAAAAACTCTCTAAAATACACAAATATATAATACGGGGAGAGGGTAATGGGGAGCAGTGTCAGTGGGTGCAGATTTTCGGTTTGGAAGGATGAAGATGTTCTGGAGGTAGCTCAGGACAGCGTGGACGTGCTTAATGTCCCTGCACTGTACACCTATAAGTGGTTAAGATGGTAATTCTTGTGTATTTTTATCACGCGTGCGCACACACACACACGCTCACACATAGTGTGTGTATACAATATAGACTCGTATTGTTTGAGATGTGCTAACCAGCCTGCGGGTGTCTGTTGAGCAGCCAGCCCCCTGTCCAGCTCTATGGGATGGAGCAGGCGTGTGGTCCAGCCCGCCCAAGGGTGGACGCTAGCGGTCGGACCACACAGCCAGCACCAGCGCAGGTCAGGAAACATCGCTCCAGCGCACGGGGGCTGGCCTCCGCAGGGAAGCAGCTCTTGGCAGAAGGGTTCGGTTGGCCTGAGAGGGGACGGGCATGCCAGGGCAGGAGCAGCCTGGGCAGAAGTGTGGAATCGTGCCGTGTGCAGGGAACTGGCAGGGGTGACAGGGTGGGAACCCCGGGGGAGGGAATAAGACTGGGAGAAGGCTGGGAAGGGTGGGGCAGGGGCGGCTGAAGCCCTTGTGCCGAAAACCCCAACTGCATGAGGTGACCCTGGCTGGGGTGAGGGTGGGGATCAAATTGAATAATGTTTCTGAAATCCGACCAGTCCTTCTCCCGGATCCTGATTCATTAACAAGAGGGAAAGGAAGGACATGGCTTGCTTTATTTCCCATTATTATTCAAATAGGATTGAATTTTTTTAATCCTATAATAGAGTGACAATTTCCATTTTTCCAGGCAATTCATTCTCACAAAATGACTGGGGTCATGACCTGCTTTGCAAAAAATCAGCACTCCCTGATTTAATCAAATACATAAGATAAGTTTTATCGGTGAGGTTTCTTCAAATGGGGTCTGCCTATCAGCTCCCACTGCCCCTGCCCTGGCAGAGCTGGGTTTTGAAGGAGGCAGGGGTGGTGGTGGTGTATCCCAGACTGGGGTCAGCTGTCCTCAGAGGGCTTCCTTGGGTCTTCTCCCAGGGTCCTTCCAGCCAGGTGAAGGCTTCTTCTATGAAACCTTTCGAGTCTCAGCACCAGCTGTGTGACCTCACGCATGTCCCCGACCTCACTGGGCCTGTGTCCTCACCTCTAACATGGGGGTGAAAGTTCTGAGTGTATGTTCAGGGACCTCCCTTAGCACGCAGGATACACGTGTGTCCATGATCCTGGGCTGGGCGGGGCTGGTGGTGAGTCTTGGTGTCAGGACCCTACTAGGAATGTGATTTCTCTCTCTTTCCCTGTGTCTCTCTCTTTGATGAAATAAATAAGCTTTAGAGAAACTATTTTAAATGCTTTTTATTTTTTATTTCCAGAGGGCACATGCCAGAGAGATAAAACATCCCCCAGTGGGGTGTGGTCAGACCACAATCCTTTCCCCCCCATTTCTCCATCCCATTAGGACTTTGGGCATTCACACACATATGCCTGGAAGGGCCAGGATTTCAACCGTGATCAGTCATGTGGGGTTCAGCTCCCTACGTGCAGTGCTTGACCACTGCATTATGTGGTCAACTCAAAAGAAAAAAATAAAAAAAAATTATTTTAAACGGACACTAGCAGTCCGTCCCTCACAGGATGGGGGAAAATTCCAAGAGATAAGATGTGTGTAAGACACCAAGTGCTCGATATTGTCGATTGTTGCCGTGAGTAATATTTATAACAGTATTATTATCTGCACGGGGGCTCATTTCTGAGGGGCTGAGCCTTTGGGGCTGGGGCTGGGAGAGCTGGGGGGCTTCTGCCCCTTTCATCTCCTTCCTGCAGCCCCAGGTCAGTGTGACCCCAGCTGGGGGCAGCAGGTTTCGTCTCTCTCCATGGACACCGACCCTGGGCACAGCTGTGGCTCTGCTTAGGGTGTTACTTAGTAGGGGTTAGGGAGACAGGGTCTGCAGAAAGCCCCAGTGGGCCTGGCATCACCCTGGGCCCTGTGATGGAAATTAAAACAGTGCCTCTGAGTGGTCTGGCCGAGCTCCATGGGGCTCATTCAGCAAAACTAGTCCAATGCCAGCTCCGAGCCTTACTAGGGCTGGGCAAGGGAACAGTGACGACGTGGGCTATGAAAAAGCTGCTCTGCATGGATGTGGACACTCAGGGGAAGGCGCATGCCCGTGGGCCAGGGTTGGCCTCCGTGGGCAGAGGCGCACTCTAAGCTCGGGGTTGGGGGCCTGAGCACCTGTGAGCCACACATGGGTCCTGCTCAGGGTCTGATCTGCAAGGCCCAACCCACGTGAAGAGGTCCAACAGGGCTGCTCAACCAGGCAGTGCAGGCTGGGAACGCCTCGCCTGCTCCACTCCCCGTCAGCCAAGTTCCTTCACGAGGTGGGGGCGTGATGAAGGCCTGGGCTGGCCGAGGGCTGAGTGAGAGCCGTCAGGCCCTTAGCCACCGCGTGGTTTGTCTAGCCATGCTCACCCTGAAGTGTTCAGATTTTCTCCACGGGGCAGAGGAGGAAACTCTGGCGTAGTGGGGTGAAGTCACTTCCTCAAGGCTTCAGAGCCAGAGGACGGGGTTGAACCCGGGGCTGTGGGGTCCACGCACCCCTCTCCTTCCTGGCTGCCTGGCTCCCTTCTTGTCCTGGCTGGTCACCTGCCTGGTCACTGCCTGTCTTACTCAGAAGTGAGTGTGTGCAGGCCGGTAGTGATGGCTGGGAAGCTCCGCCTACGGGGACTTGGTGGTCCCCTGTAAAGTCCTCTTCGCTTTAATTAGTGCGAAGCCGCCTGGAGTGCCCCGGCTGCCTGGATACTGGTAATTAAAGCAGGAATGGCCGCTGGCAGGGGCGGGGTGCCGATGGGGCTCCTGGAAATGGAGGGCTAATCTGGGCCACTGCCTAACACAGGAGGGCTACTGGCCCAGAGATGTGGGGAGGGGACAGGCCGGCCCACGAGCTTGAATTTCCATAAACCCGGACGCCTGTCAGGCTGACCACCAAGTCACATCTGAAGCTGTAGTTTGCGTCTGTTTCCTGAATTCTTGGCTCTTGTGAAAAGCCTGCCCCTGGGTCAGGGCGAGGGCCTGCCTGGCTCTCTGCCTCAGTTTCCTCCTAGGCCCAGGAAGAGGCCGTCAGGAGGCTCTCTGAGGTACTTCTGCTTGGCTTGTGGAGGGGATGGGGGGCCAGGTTGGAAGGACTGGGGGGCTGTGCAGAACGGGGTGTGAACTCTGGCTCTATTCCCATCTGACATATGGAGAGAACTCAGTTTCCGACCAGGGTTCCTATGAGGCTTTGCAAAGAAGGGAGAAATGCCCAGCAGAGTGGAGGGGCTTCAAAAATGTAAGGGCGTACAGGGCCAGCAGGTGGTGTAGTGGTGAAGGCCTGGACTCCCACATGGCCAACCACGAGTCCTGGATCCAGGGCCTTAAACTCAGCCTGGCATCTGTGTGTGCATGCATGCCCAAAATCTTGAGAGGAGAATGAAAGAGTGGGGATTGTGGTGTGGCCACCCCCGGAGGTAATTTCTCACTTTCCCTCTCTCTGTCTCTGGGTGAGAGCACTCATTCTATAGTAAACACTTTTAAAAAAAAAAGCAAGTCTGTGGACTTAGAGGGGCCAAGGCACACGGGGATCCTGAGGTAGCCACGGAGCCACGGATCCTGCAGCCCATGGGATGGAGGCACCGCAGCTTGTCCCCCTACTCGCTCCAAGATCACCCCGCCCAGAGCCCTCTCCTGAGCTCCAGACTCTTCTAAGAAGCCCCCTCTATCCTCCCTGGATGCCCCGTGGCCCCTCATGGGCCCCACTCCCCACCCAACCTGCTCCTCCAGCTGCCCCCTCCCCTCGTTGTAGCTCTGCTGCATCCAGGAGGTCTGGGGGCTCCAGTCCTGCAAGCCCTGCACCCTCTTGTGCTCCGATACACCAGCTGTGTGCCGCACCCCAACTCCATGCTGGCAACACAATATGTGCTGAGGATACACCTATTCTGTGCTTGCAATATGCCTCCTGTGTGCTGCAAATATACTGTGTGCTCGTGACGCTCCGCGTGCTACACACCTACTATGTGTCAGTAACACACTATGTGTTGATACGCTTACTGTGTGCTAGGATACACCTAGTATACACCTAGTATGTTGGTAACACACTATGTTGTTGATACGTTTACTGTGTGCTAGGATACACCTAGTATGAGGTGCCTACTACGTGCTAAGGATACTGCAGGGAGCAAGCCCTCATTTTGTTCAGCGTCTGGAAAGAGAGACCCTTGTCATCCAGATGCACAAACATCTGTGATGACAGATACTGGCAGGCGCTTTGGAGAACAGAGTCAGCGAGGGGCTGGGCAAGTGCTCACCGCCCTGCAGAAATCTCAGGGGAGCGACAGACGTCACTTTAAATGTTCCAGTGGCCACATTAAAAATATAAAAAGAAGCAGGTGAAATTAATTTTAATATTGGGTCGTCAGAAAAGTCATGACACGTTTTTGCATAGAAAAAATAGGTCATGACTTTTTCAACAACCCAGTAATATATTTTAACCCGAAGTACCCCAAATACTGTCATTGACCATGAAATCACAATGATTATTTTACACCTTCTTTGGTACCGCGTCTTCAGAATTCGGGGTCTCTCACATCTGCAGCACACCTCGACTCAGACTGGCCGCACTTCAGAGGGAGCAGAGTGGCGAAGGGGAGGTAGGTGGGTATGAGGGCCTGGACTTTACTGTCGGAGTCCTGGGGAGCCGGGGAGATTTCCAGCAGGAGAGGAATAAGATCGTATTTACCTTTTAGAACAGCCTGGGAAGTAGAATGGAGAATGGACTTAGTTGGAGACAAGGCAGGGGATGGTGAGGACCATGGAGAGGAGGGGTCAGAGCTGGACAGAGTCAGTGGGAGGAAGGCATGCGAGGGAGAGGACGTTGGGGTGGCTCCTGGACAGTGGACACGAGCCTCTGGAAAGACGGAGGTGCTTCTGCCCAGCTGGCCAGAGGGCAAAGGAGGGGTGGTCCCCACCCTGCCCATCCCGGCTATGTTCAGGGAAGCCCAGTGGGGAGGACAGTGTGCAGAAGTTGCCGCACCAGCCTGCGGTGCAGGGCTCTGACCTTGTGGGTTCCTTCCAGCCTGAATGGCAGGCAAGGGGGGTTGGGGGTGTTCATGCCAGGCATGGGGAACTGAGGGAACAGAGCCAGGAGGGGGGCCTTGCAGGCATCCTGGGTGTTGACTCTAAGAGCAGTGGGAAGCCATCACCTTAATCCAGAGCAACACAATCAGATTTGCATATGGAAGAGTTCCCCGTCTGCAGGGAATGGATTCTAGGGTCTGGAGTGGCAGCAGGGGCATCACAAAGCCATTGAAAGTGGACATGGGGGCTTAGGAGGGAAACCAGGGTCACCAGGCTGCAGGATTAGGCAGTGAGGCTGTTCGTGGGGGCCATGGTGGGAGGGGAAAGTTTGGAGGTGTCCATGCCAGAGCCCTCGAGGGCCCGGCCCGGATGAGGATTCTCGCAAGGCTGCCGGATCAGCAGGCCTCCCTCCCCAGCCTGTACCTTGCCCACCTCACCCACGCAGCAGGTAACACTGTTGACTGGTAATTGTCCTGGTCGCTTTATCCTGCACTTTAATAAATAATTTACCTGAATTATTCACATGGAAATTTCAACATTATTAAAAATTAACCAACTTAAATGAGTCCATGGTAAATACCTGGGTGGCTCTTCCCGAGGGCGGGATGCAGCAGACAGAGAGGGAGGCAGCCCTGAGGCAGTGTAAAGGGACAGCAGGTAAGAGCAGGTGAGCAGAGGGTGGGGGCAGGCAGGCCCAAGGGGTACGCAGGGGCCCAGACCCGCATCCAGACAGCTGCTACAGCAGCTTAGAGCCAGGAGCTCCGCACCCCCGTGTCCCCTGCAGCTGAGCAGTCTCAGGGAAGCAGCCGTGCCTCTCTGGGTCTGTGGCACAATAGAATGACCCTGCCTTGCTCAGAGGACTGAGGGGAGGGCCATGAGAGGGGGGGAATCAGGGACAATGTGTGATGGGGACCAAGAAGTCAGTTTTCCTATCTGGAAAGTGGATGCATTCTCCTGCCTGGTGGGCCATGTGGAGAAGAGCTCCAGGCAGAAGCTGGAAAGTAAGTGGGCCAGCAGGAGAGGGGGTTCCTGGGGGTGGCAGGCCACCCTGGCCATCAGGTATCCCAGCACCCGCTGGGCCTGGACGTGAGTGTTGAGTAAGGGAGTGAACGAGTCAACATGTGGAGGTTGCCACTGCCAAGTGTTTTGTCAGCATCTTTTGCATAGAATGGCATGTCCTAGCAACTAGGTCATCTGCAGTATCCTATTTCGTTTTATGTATTAATATTTTTACTCAAGGGCATAGCTGGAGGGAGTTAGACTTTGGGAAAACATCCTACCTATCTAAACTAGCTGCATTTGCCAGCACCACCTGCAGTAATGGAGGGTTGGGGTCACCGTGGTGCCTGTGGTCTGAAAAGCGTGGAGAGCCTCCTCTCCTGGAGCACTGCAGAGCCCCGCCTGGAGCTCACCCCCCACGCTGCACTCTCGCCAGCCATCACCACATCAAATCCCCCCAGGTCTGGGCCTCCTGGGCTAGCATCCCCATGTCAGGCAAAGAAAGGCATAGGTCACCCTGCTCGGGGAGACCCCAAGCCAGGGATTAGGCCTGAGGGTCCAGCCCTCCAACCTACTGTTCTCTCCTGGGTCCACGTAGAAATGGCTCCCCAGCCCAGAGTACAGGGAGCACATGAAAGCTCCCAGAGCCAGAGAACTCCGACTGGGCTGTCCCTCCCTTCCTGGGAGGCGGCACAGCTATGAACAGGGCCCTGCAGGCTGGTGTAGGCTTGTAGGCAGCTCCCCACCTCCTGCCTCACTCTAACTGGTGGGCCTTGCATTCCACACTACCTGCCATGATCTGCATGATGATTATTATTATTTTTAAGAATTATTTGATGTAACTTTCTTTCTTTATTTATTATTTTATTTGACCAGAGAGGGAAAGAGAGAGAGAGAGAGAGAGAGAGAGAGAGAGAGAGAGAGAGAGAGAGAGAGAAAGCGAGAAAGCAAGCCGCCAGATCTGGGACTCAAACTGCAGTGAACCATGTGGGAGTCCAGCACCCTTAACCACCACACCACCAGCCAATCCCCACCTCCACATGATTCTATCTTTTCCTTTTTTTCTTTTATCTTCTTTCTTTCTTTTTCTTTTTCTTTCTTTCCTTTTTCCTCTTCCTTTTTCTTTCTTTCTCTCTCTCTTCTTTCTTTCTTCCTTCCTTCCTTCCTTCCTTCCTTCCTTCCTTCCTTCCTTCCTTCCTTTCTTTCTTTCTTTCTTTCTTTCTCTCTCTCTCTCTCTCTCTCTCTCTCTCTCTCTTTCTTTCTTTCTTCTTTTCTTTTCTTTCTTTTTTCTTTTTCTTTCTTCTTTTTCTTTCCCTTTTTGTTGCCAGAGGGCCACTGTGCTTGCCAGACACACAGAGAGAAAGAGCTCTCCCTCCCCACACACGCAGTGGGGTGTGGTTATGCCAGTCTCTTTTCCTCCATTTTCTCCTTCGCATCAGGATTTGGGGTATGCACACTCACGTGCACCTATGTGTTTTTCAAGCCAGGGGGCTGAAATGTGAACCACGATCAGTCATGTGGGATGATCAGTTCCTTTATCCACTGAGCTAGAGGGCCAGCCCCCAGCATGATTATTTCTCAAATGCCTGCTGCATGGCAGGTAGTCTAGAACGCAAGGCCCACCAGTTAGGGTGAGGTAGAAGGTGAGGAGCTGCAGCCTGCAAGCCCAGCCTTCACTAGTCTGCATTAATTATTTTTTCAATGTTTTATTTTGAAAAATTTTTAACTACAGAAAACTTACAAAAACAGTACAATGGACTTCCATTCACCCCTTCACCTAGAATATTGCAATAGTAATATTTTGTCATTTGTATTCTATTTCTTCCCGGGATACTTTACCTCTGTTATTATGATTATCAAACCACTTAAGAGTAAGTTACAGGCATAACAACGCTTCATCAACATTTCAGCAGAGGGGCTGGCAGGTGGCAGGTGGTTAAGGTGCTGGATTCCCACATGGTCAATCACAATTCGAGTCCTGGACCTAGCGGCTTGCTCTCTCTCTCTGGTCGAATTGAAGAATAATGATAATAAATAAAATAAATAATTCTTTTAAAATTTTTACAGCAAGTATTTTCTTTTAACTAGGACATTTTCTGGTTTGTTTCTTTCTTTTTTTTTCTTTTCTCAGAGAAACACAGAGAAAGAAAGCGAGAACAATGGGGACAATGTGACATGGTCAAGCCACAGTCTCTACTTCATTTCTCTATTCTGTTGAGATCTGGGGTACACATGCACATGTGCTCCGCTTGCTTTTCAGGCCACTCGAGATTTAAACTGAGATCTGGCTCCCTTAACCACTAGGCTACAAGCTTAACTAGCTTGTTAACAAGCAGATTGTTGTTCAGCAGGTCTGGGTGAGGCCAATGCAATCAAGTAAAACTAATAAATAGAAGGCATCAGATAGAAAGGAGGAATAAGGCCAGCTCCATGGGTTGGTGGTTAAGGCCAACCATGCAGTTTGAGCCCTGGACCAAGTGGCTTGTGCGAGCCCAAAATCCCTAAAGGAAAGAGAGATGGAGAAGGGATTGTGGAGTGCCTATTCCCTATGGAGGATGCTTTCTCCTCTCTCTCTCTCTCTCTCTCTCTCTCTCTCTCTCTGGAGAGTGCACATGCCCATTAATAACACCACCACCATTTTTAAAAAGAAAGAAAGAAATAAAACTCGGTGTTCATGATGACATGATTGTCTATGAAGAAAATCTAGTGAAATCTACAAAAAGTTATTAGCAAAATTGCAGGATACAAGATATACAGTAATCTACTGTATTTCTTATATATTAGGAACAGTCATTGGAATTAAAGTGCCATTTATAAAAGCATCAAACATACAAACTACTCAGAGTTAAACTTAACAAAAGATATGTAAGACCTTATGCTAAAAACCACAAACACATAGCTAGGAGAAATTAAAGAAGATCAAACAAATGGAGAGATATACCAGCTTCCTGTGTGGGAAGATTTAAGGATTTTATTGTTGAGACATCAATTCTCCCCAAATTGATTCATAGATGCAATAAAATTCAAAACAAAGTCCCAGCGGGTTTTCTATAGAAATGGACACGCTGATTCTAAAATTGACATGGATATGCAAAGCATCTAGAACTATCCAAATAACTTTGAAGAAGAACAAAGTTGAAGGACTAATGCTATCTGATTTTAAGACTTATACTAAAGCTACAGTAATAAAGACAGTGTGGAATTGGTGTAAGAATAGCTAAACAGGACTGGCCTCATAGTACATGGGTTAGGCACTATGTGGAGGAAGCTGGATCCCACATAGCCAACCAGAGTTTGAGTCCTGGCCCCAGTGGCTTCACCCTGGGTGTGTGCATGCATACACAGGACCCTGACAGAGTAGAGAACTGGAGGAAAAAGGAGTGTTGTGTAACTAGGCCCCATTGAGGGGTGCTTTCTCTTTCTTGCTTTCTTGCACGTACGTGCCCTCTAGCATGAAAAAAAAAAATAGAAAACAGTATAATGAAACAGAATAAAGAGTCCAGAAATAGTATGTTACACTTGGGCTTGGCCAAAAAGCCAAGAAACACACACAGTTACTCTTACATGGACAACTAATTTTCAACAAAGATGTAAAGGCAATTCAGTGGATGAAAAATAGTTATTTCAACAAATGGAGCTGGAATAGTTGGATAGTCCTATGAAAACAAGCATATTTTGTTTGACTCCTACCTTACATCGTATTTAAAAAACTAATTCAAAATGGCTAATCTAAGGAAGAGGCTATGGGATGGTGTACCATGGCAGAGTTAAAAAAAAAGAACAATACATATAAAAAAAAAAAAAAACTAGTACAACTATTATCAATATGCACAACATAATGTAATGTTCAATGTTCAAAAAGATGAATATGCATATATCCTTGGTTTGATTATGTATCATATGCATGCTTTAAGAAAACATACTGGGCCAGCCCCGTAGCCTGATGGCTAAGGTATTCCACATGGCCAACAGCACAGTTTGAATTCCAGACTTGGTTGCCTGAGAAAAATGCTAGATATCTGAGTGTGTGTCCCATATCCTGATAGGATGGAGAAATGAAGGAGAAGAGATTGTGGCATGACCACGCCTTGGTGGGTATGCTTTCTCTTTCCCTCTCTGTCTCTCTATCTCTCTTTGGTAAATGCATGCATCCTCTGGCAATTAACAAAAATCATATTGTACCCCACAAAAATATACATTGAATATATGTAAACCAAAAAGTATAATTAAAATCAAATAATGAAAATGAAAAAAAATAGATCGTAGACCTCTATGTAATTCCTAAAACTATAAAACTTCTAGAAGAAAATATAGGCTAAAACCTTTGTAAACTTGGGTTAGTAAAGCTTTCTTAAATGTGATTTTAAAAAACCAGCATGATCTCTTACAAAAAAATGGTAAAATGGAATTTATCAAAATTACAACTTATGTATGAAAGATATGGTGATAGAATACATTGACAAGCCATAGGTTAGAATACTTGAAAATCATGTATCTGATTTTAAAAGCTTGCACTGGGGACTGGTAGGATGTGTGGTGGTTAAGGCTCTGGACTTCAACATGGCTGATGCAATTTGAGACCTGGACCTGGTGGCTTGCTTTCTCACTTTCTCTCTCTCTCTCTGTCTCTCTCTGGTGAGTGCATGTGCCCTATAGCAATTTTTTTAAAAAGCAATAAAATTAAATAAATAATTATATATTTTTAAAAAGTTAAGAAGCTTGCATCTGGGACTAGCAAGTTAAGGTGCTGGACTCCTACATGGCTGACCATAGCCTGAGTCTTGGACCCAGCAGCTTGAAACTCATACCAGGCAGGTGTGCATGCATGCCCCAAATCCCTAGAGTATAATGGAGAAGGGATTGCAGTGTGGCCATCCCACCTGGGGAGTGATTTCTCACTTTCCCTTTCTCTGTCTCTCTCTGGCGGGTGCACATACTCTATGGAAAAAAACTAAAAATAAAATAACAAATAAAAAGCTTGCATCAAAATGTATTTTAAAACTCTCAAAACTGCACAGTAAGAAAACATTTAAATAAAGGCAAAGTATTTGAACATACATTTCAAAAAAGAAAATATACAGATGGCAAATAAGCTTGCAAAAAGATGATCAACATCATTAGTCTTTAGAAAAATTAAAAACCTCGGTGAGACATCACTACACAACTATTAGAATGGCTAAAATCGAAAAGATCAACCATGCCAAGTGTCAACGAAGGTGTAGAAAAAATGGAATTCTTGCATACTGCTGGTAGGAATGAAAAACAGTACAATTGCTTTGGAAGAGAATGTGGCAGTTTCTTAAAATGTTAAATATATGCCTTTCTTACAATACAGCCATTCCACTTCTACATATTTACCCAAAAGAAAAAAAAGCTAATGTCTAGACAAAGACTTGAACACAAATGTTTATAACAACTTTGTGATAGCCCCAAACCAGAGGTGTCCATCAATAGGTAAATGGATAAAACAATTGTGGTATATCCATTCAATGGACTACTACTGAGTAATAAAAAGGAATGAACTACTGATATATGCAGTAACATGGATGAACCTCAAAATATTATCTTGAGTGAAATAAGCCAGACCAAAATAATGTGTGATTCCAACGACATAAAATTACAGAAAATGCAAGCTAATCTATAATAGCAGAGCACAGATTAGTGACTGCCTGGGGTAATGGAGAGAATATATGAGGAGAGGAAAAAGTGGATGACAAAGGGACATGAGGAACTTTTGGGGAGATGGAGATATTTTCTATCTTGGTAGTGAGGGTTTCACAGTGTATACATGTCAAAACTCATCGAATTGTGTCTTTTAAGTGTGTGTAAGTTATCGTGTATCAAGGAAACCTCCATAAAGTTGCTAAGTAAATGAAAAGTTAAAATATGTAGATTCTGGCTCAGTTAGCCTGGGGTTGGGCCTGAGACTCAGCATTTCCAACCAACTTTCAGGTGATGCTGCTATTCTGCTGGCCTGGGAGCCTCTCTTTGAATAATGCATGGCTGATCCACAGCCACATTCACACTACCCTTTTTCACTCCTTTATCACATGACTTCCCTTAGTCCTGAATCCAACCCCTGGTCACAGGACCCTTGAGCTGCAGTTGTCTTTAATCTTCAACCTGTAATCCACAGTCTTTCTTCACCTTTCATGAAATTAACATTTTTAGGGCTGGTCTTATAGTCTAAGGCCAGGGAGCCAGATCCCACAGAGGCCCATGTGGTTTGAATCCCAGCTCTGGTGGCTTGAAAAACATGCCAGGTGAGTGTGTGTGGGGGGTTTCCCCTGCCCTCCACAAAAATGAAAAAAAAAAAAAAATCACAAACCACAGATGTCATTTTAAACTTTCCAGTGGACATACTCAAAAAGCAAAAAGAACCAGGTGGTATGCATTTCAGTAACATATTGTATTAACTCACTGTGTGCAAAATATTTCCATCAAACATGCAATCACCATAAAAATCATTAAGGAGGTATTTCACTAAGTCTTGAAAACCTGCTGTGTATTTCACACGTATAGCTTACCCTGGGTAGCCAAGCCAGTAGAGTGATGACACAGCACTCAGTAGTGGCTTGTGCTGTCTCGTGCTGCACAGCAAAGCCTTCTCTTCCTGACTACGGTGGTTTTCCAGTGTAGCTAGCAGTCAAAATTTATTGAGCTCTGAGTTTAAGTGAGAGGATTCTATTGCATATAAATTATACTTCAGTATTATTGATTAATTGCAAAATTAAATAAAATTGATGGATTTTAATGGATTAAATAGAAAATTGATTTTAATAAGCCAGGCCTGCTGATCGGAGCCAAGTGGTCAAAACAAGCCATGTGGGAAAGGAGGCAGGTTTGGGCCACGCCCATGTATGGAAGCTGTATGGGGGTCTGCTGCCCACAGCTGTCACCTCCTACAGGAGGTGGGAGGATTTAATTAAACCTGCCAGCCACACCACACCTGTAGCAGGAGGCCACAGCAACAGGTCGGTGTAGCCCATGGGGGAGGAAAGGCCGCTCCCTAACCTGCTGCAGGCCCAACTTTAAGTTAATAAAATCACAGCCAAAGGATGATCTTGCAGCCAGCTCCCTGCCCTCCTGAAGGCCATGGCGAGGCCCCTCATAAAAGGTTATTAAGGAAAGTAAATAACTCAGCTGGCCAACGGGGAGAGGCTTCCTGGCAGAGGCATCTTAGCCCCTGGGTAAAGGCGAAGGGCCTGCTCCCAGTGGCCAATGGCCAGGAGTGGGTGGGCGCCTGGAGCCCTGCCATTTAATTAACAACTGGAGGAAGGGGTAGGGTGAGGCCGTGAGTGTCCGAATCCTTCCTAGAAACTCGGATTATAAATGTGAGCAGAGAACTATGGGTTGGGGCAACCTTGGAATTCCTTTGGAAACCCTGCAAAGTTTGCATCCCTCTGGGATGCAGAAGGAACCTAACCTGGTGAGGGGGCTTTGGTCTATATTTGGGGCACAATGCTGAGCAAGGGTGGTTGGTGGGCCTTGTCCATGGGCCCCCGCTGCTCATTCTCAGCAAGTCAGGCAAGCATGTTGGGACAACAGGAGGCTGGGCCCTAGCAACTGCTCTAGTTGAGGAGAGGCCTCTTTTCAACTGACTTTGAGGCTCTTAAGGCATTGTGGGGGATTTTAGAGTCTCTCCCTAGAGGATTGTGGAGGGACTGGGGATTGTAATCCTGTAGGGAGACCATGTGCCAACGTAGGGGTCTGGGAATGGTCCTGTATGACTCATAGGATGGAGTACAGATGCCTACCCTCTGTGCATCTTCAGGTGGTGAAAGTACAAACACAGAGATGCAGGGTGGGTGTCAGGGGGGCACTTGGGAAGCACCACACACAGATGCGGGTGAATGGCAATGACTCTTGTGACGTGAGATGATCCCTGAGCCTGGAAGTTGATATGCTCTCTGCTCAGCTGGCTCAGCCAGAGGTCAGTGCACAGTCCTACTGCAGGTCCGGGCTCAGCACAGCTCAGGACCAGGTCTCTTCAACTCTCCAGCTGCCAGGCAGCTTGGGTGTCCCCAGCTTGGGGCCTAGAGAAGAGAAGCCTGGAAATCTGGTTACTATGGTACTAACATGATCATAGTAAGATTTTAAAACTTACTATAAAACTATGGTGTATGAGGCCAGCAAGTGCCATGGTGGTTAAGGTACTGGACTCCTGCATGGCCGACAGTGGTTCCAGTCCTGGAGATGGTGGCTTGCTTTCTCACTTTCTCTCTCTCTCTTTGGTGAGTACACGTGCTTAACAGCAAACTCAATACTACTACTACTAGTAATAATAAAAACTATGGTGCGGTCCTGGTATAAAGATACACCCATAGATGGAGGGAAGAGCATTCACAGTACAGAACTAAATCTTTACACTTACTGTCAGTCAATTGTCAACAAAGATACCAAGACAATTCAATGGGGAAAGTCTTTTCAACAGTTAGTGCTCGGACACCTGATATCTACATGCAGAATATGCGCTGGACTCCTAACTCACGCCATATACAACAATTAACTCAAAATGGATTGTAGACCTAGATGTAGAAGTGAAAGCTACAAACCTCTTAGAAGAAAATGTAGGAGTAAATCTTTGTAAACTTGGATTACACAAAGACTTCTTAGATATGGCATCAAAGTCACAAGTAAGAAAAGAAAAACTAGATAAATAATAGATAAATTGGACTTTATCAAAATTTAAAACTTTTATGCTTCAAAAAATATCATGAAGTGAAAAAAAGAAAACGCAAAATGAGAGAAAAATTTGCAAATCGTATATCTGATAAGAGATTTTTATGTCTATGGAACCAGCAGATGACATAATGGTTACGTTGCTGGACTCCCACATGGCCAGTTGCAGTTTGAGTCCTGGACCTGGAGACTTCAAACTCATGTTGGGCACATATGGGTGCATGTCTAAAATCCTGAGAGGAGAATGGAGGAGAAGGGGTTGTGGGGTGGCCATTTCCCCCAGGGAGTAATGTCTTGCTTTTGGTCTGTCTCTCTCTCTGTCTCTGTCTCTCTGGCAAGCACACACATCCTATAGGAAAAATCTCTCTTAAAAAAGAGAGAGAGATTTATGTCTAGAATATATTAAAAGCTATCACAACTCAATAATAAAAAGACAAACCAATTTTTTTTTTTTTTTTTAGTTTTGCTATAGGATATGTATGCTTACCAGAGAGAGACAGAGCTAGGAAGAGAGAGAGGAAAGCAGGAAAGAACATTCTCACTCCCCTCCCCCAAGAAGATAGCCACAGCACAATTCCTTCTCCATCCTCCTCTTGGGATTTGGGGCATGCATGCACATATACCCAGCTTGTTTTTCAAGCTGCTGGGTCTAGGACTTAAACCAAGCAGTCAGCCATATAGGATCCAATCACCTTAATTACCATACCACCAGCTGACCCAACAATCCAATTTTTAAAAATGAGCAAGTGGGGGGACCAGCAGTTAGTGTAATGGTTATGTCGCTGGACTCCCATGTAGTCGGCCGCGGTTCGAGTCCCGAACCCGATGGCTTAAAACTCATGCCAGGCACGTGTGTGTGCGTGCCCAAGATCCAGAGAGGAGAATGGAGGAGAAGGGATTGCGGCGTGGCCATCCCCCCTGGGGGTTGATTTCTCGCTTTCTATCTTTCTGTCCCTCTCTGTCTTTCTGGCGAGCGCACGCACCCTATAGCAAAAACCTCTCCAAAATAAAAAAAAAAAAAAAAAAAAAAAAGAAAAAAAATGAGCAAGTGGGGAAACCAGCAGGTGGCATGGTGGTTAAGGCACTAGACACTCCCACATGGTCAACCATGGTTCGAGTCCCGGACCTGGTGGCTTGCTTTCTCATGTTCTCTCTCTTTCTCTCTCTCTCTCCATTTCCACTGTGTGTGTCTCTCTGGTCAAATTAAAATAAATGAATGAGTAAAAATAAAAATAAATAATTTTTTTAAAAAATGAACAAGGAGTGTGAGTAGATATTTCTCCAAAGATGATACATAAATAGCCAACAGGCTCATGAAAATAGCCATCAGAGAAATGCAAATCAAAATGAGATACCATCTCATACCCACTGGGGTGGCTGAAATGAAAAGACAGGTAATTACAAGTATTTGTGAGAATGTGGAGAAATTGGAACCTTCATACACTTCTGATGGGCATGTAATATTTTCACTTTGGCAGTTGGGGAGTTCTTTACAAAGTTAACATAGAACTGTCATAAGACCCAACAATTCAACTCCTATGTATCTACCCAAAAGAAATGAAAACATTCATCCACATAATAACTTGTATGTGAATTTAGAACAGTATGATTTACAATAGCCAAAAGGTGGAAACGATATAAGTGTCCATCAACTGGTAAGTGAATAATAACATGTACATCCATACAAAGGAATATTATTCAGTCATGACAAGGAACGACATACTGACACATGCTACAACATGGATAAACCTTGCTCAGTGAAAGAAGCCAAACACAAAATACCACATATTGTGTGATTCTATTCCTATGAAATGCCCAGAATAGACTAATTTATAGAGACAGAAAGTAAATTAGCAATTGCTTAGAGTTTGGGTTGAGAGGAAGTGGGGAGTGACTGCTAAGAGGAATGGTTCTCCTTTTGAGGAGATGAACTGCGCAAAGACTGTGCAACTCTGTGAATACACGAAGACACTGGATTGTATATCTCAAATGGGTGAGTGAAGAAACGCCTGCGTATGAGTCCATATAAACTACCATGCAACCATGGCCTTCTCTGAGCCTCCAGACTGGATTTCGGGGCTCTGGGTGGATGATGGAGGATCTCTGCTCCCTCCTGGTGCAATGGGAAGTGGAGCCGACATCATTGGATGGATCTTAGATCTCTGGGCACCAGCCCTCCGCTGGCCAATGAGGGATGACACCAGCCCTCCGCTGGCCAATGAGGGATGCCTGGCCTGGAAACACTTGAAGCTTATACCCTTCTGTCTCAACAGCCTGTTGCCCCGTGACCGAGCAGTGCCAGTGTAACACCCCCTTGCCTCGAGACCGGACCAAGTCTGGGTGCTGTGCACAGTCCACATCTGGAGCACAGCTCTGCAAGCCTCTGAGGCTCCTCCCGAGAACTCTCTCCAATAATCAATTGCTCGCTCCCACAAGAATCCCTGTGGCAGGCAGAGGGTCTCCTGCACGGGTGGGTAGGTTACCAGTCGTGAGAGCTGCTTGACTTAAGGCTCCAGAGTCGTTCACCTACCTAGCAGCTGGCGGCTTGCCCCCCCTCCTGAAGTCAGTTTGCTTTCTTCAACACCATCCCAGCTTGTTGGATGCAGAGATCGTGCTCAGACAAGGCAAGGGGCAGGGCCTTCCTTCATCTGTGATGCTGGGTTCCAGAGCAGGAGCCTGGACCCAGAACTTCATGTTGGGAAGGGCACTGAGCAGCCCAGTCTGGGTGTGCAGAGCAGGGAGGGAAGCACACGGGAACAACTCCTGGTGTCCCCTGAGCTGGATGCAGACCACCAAGTATCAGTTCCAAGCTTCACTCCAGATCTGCAGGCATAGTGTCAGGCCTCTGTTGTCCAGAGTGGGAAAACGAGGCTCAAAGAGGGAGAAGGACTTGTCTGAGCAAGTCAGAGAAGAGCCATAACCTGAACCCAGCTGGGTCAGACCCTGGGATCCTCACGCATCCCAAGGGATGGCATATCTGGGTTGAGTTCCCCTCTACAGTGACCGCAGGATGGCAGTACCTGGAGCTTACCGTGAAGACAGGCCTTCCCTGCTGGCCTCGAGCTGATGTTGCCAGTGTTCCGTGTGGCCTAAAGGCAGCCGCTAGCCACTCCAATTGCTCCACTGGTGACCCGAAAGTGGGGCCAGAGGACCTCCGAGCCCCAGTCAGGTCTCCGTGTCGGGAAGGGCCAGGGCCATGTGAAGCCCTACCTGGCCGTCCTGAGTAGCATCAGCTGCGTGGGCTCCACCCCGACTCACCCACTCGCTGACCATGACGCAGTCTCTGAGCTTCAGCTCTCACCTGTCAAACGTGATTTGCCACCTCGAGGTGTCCTGTCGTGGCTCACACAGCCAGCACTGGCTCAACTCCTGAACTGCTATTTTTTTCCCCCCACTTGTCCACACTCCATCCCCAGCCCTGGGTCCAGTGGTTTCCTAGGAGCTCTGAGAGAGAGCTTGGGGAGAGTTGGGAGGCAGTGCAGAGAAATCACGCCGTAGAAACCAGCCATCTCCTGAGACCCGGGAGCCATCGGTGGCTTCGGCCCAGCAAGGCCCCTTCCCAGCACGGTCGACTTTGCCTTCGAATTAATCTGGATTTTTAAGCACAATTAAAGAGGTAATCAGGGTCAGGAACGCCTTTCAAACACAGTTTAGCACAAAATCCTAATGCAGGAATTACACAAATGGATACTGTCAATATAATGGATCCCCACCAATTGCACTAAACAAGGTTGCACCCAGGGCTGCGCGCCGCGAGCGGCCAGGGCTAATTCAGCCTGCCTCGGCTAGGCGGGCGGGAAAGCAGAGCCGTGCGGCCGCGGCCGTTCCACATTCATTACGGGAGCTTGTAACACGTTTCGGAGAATTCATTAGGGAAAGAAAACAGTAAAATTTGAAGTTATTTGTAAACCTGACGGGGAAAACATGCATCATTTCTCGGAAGGAAGGGTGTCGATTCCAGACTGAGCTGATGCGGGGAGTTGGTGAGGCAGGGGGCTGAGGGGGCTGGAGGCTGGGGGGGGGGGCTTGCTTAAGACGGGGATGAGAGCTCCTGGCACACTGCCCAGCCCCCAGTTTTCTATCCACACCACAGTGAGCAGAATGAAGGTGGTCCTGTCTCCATGGAGCTCTTAGCATCAGATGGGAAGGCGCCCAGAGAAGGCAGGACCTGCCCATAGTCACACAGCAGAGGGCGGAACCAGCAGCCAGCAGGGCCCCCTCCAGTTGACTACTGTCCCGCCTCCCTCCCCACGTCCCCCTGCTCCCCACTCTCATCTCCCAGCCTTCCTGTACCTTCCGTTTGCAGTCCTCTGTCCAGACTACACACCCCCACCCCGCCAAGGTCCTGCCTCCAACCCAGAGCCTAAGTCACCTCTCAGGGCTGACTCCAAGAGCCTCCCCCACCCCACAGGCACCAGCAGCAGAGTTCTTCCTCTCTGCTGTCCCGGCAGCTGGCTCTAAGCCCTCTCTGTGCTCAGAGCCTCCAGACTGAGCTCCTAGAGGTGGCCCCAGGGTACCCCAGCGCCCATGAGTCACTGCTGCCCCCAGGGCTAAACACCTGGGCATGGGGAGACCCTGTAACTGCTGTGGGCTCCATGGGTGTCCCCCTGCTTCTCTTTAAGAGGGAGGGGTGCCCCTCCCCACTTACAGGTTCTGCCAGGACAGCAGAGAGGAGACATGGCTTCCTCGGGGACACGCAGCAGGGCATCCCTCATGACAGTGGGTCTGAGGTCTCCGTGGACCAAGTGGCGACAGCCTCGCTCTCTTCCCTGCTGCCCACCCCGAGCTTGGACTCTGCACCCCTGAGACCAATAAGGGGCTCCTGGATGGAGGAAAGATGGAGAAGGATGGCCAGGGACATTGCTGTGGGGAAACTGAGGGTAGAACCAGGGAAATGGGATGGGGACTGAGGGGCCAGACCAGAGTTAGCATGAGGAGCTTTCCAGCAGGTCCAGCCCCTGACAAAGGAGGCTGTGGGAGGGCAGAGACCCCAGGAGACTTGCTCAGGCCCTGGGAAGGGCAGTCACTAGGTGTGGGATGGAACACATCGGATGTAAAAACGAACTCAGCAGGGCTCTCTCTGCTGACATCCACCCAAAGGCACCCACAGGCAGGAGGGGGCGCCAGATGGAGAGAATTCATCCTACGGAGGGTGATGGGCCTGGGGTCACGTGGCCTGGGCCAGGGCGTTAACATCACCCTCTCAGGGAGAGTTCCAGGCCTGGGTCCTCAGCACTCTCAGTAACCCCAGGTCTTGGACTCTGCAGAATGGCCATCTAGGGGTGGGGACTGTCAGGTGATGCCCCCTCCCTAACAGGGTCCTTCTCTCAGGCTGGCCCCTGTCCTCCCTTAAAGCCCACTCTCAGGCGGGGGGTACTGCCCCTGCCATGGGAACGCTGGGCACTGAACTGCCCTTCCGGCCCAGAGGTTAATGGAGGCAGTGGGGTGGGGAGGCCAGGAGGCTGAGGTGGCCTGTCAGGGCTCCAGCCAGTGGCCAGGCCTGGGAGGAGCCCCCATCTCTTCCGGCCAGGACAGAATGAGGCTGGATCAAAGCTCAGGGTTTATGAGCCGAGGGGCGTAGGAGCCGGAAAGGGAGGAAGATGGGCTTGATGCTAACCCTAGGATCCCGACTCCCCTGCTCTGAGGGGACCAGCTGAGGCGAGGGGGCTGGGCTGGGCAAACAGCTCAGAACCGGGGGCCTGGGTAGGGCCAGAGGTCCCTTCTATGCCAGCATAGCCAGATTTCCTAATCCTCACAGCAGCCCTGGAGATCACCTGACAGATGGGAAACTGAGGCTCAGGGCCAGCTGACTCACCCAAGGCCACGTGGCCAAGCCCCCTCCTGGCTTCAGCTGGGGCTGCCCAGCCACTGGGACCCCTGGGGAGGGCAGGTGGACACCATGGTCTGAGGGCTGGACCAGGATGCAGGATGTGAGTCATGCTGCTTTCCTGGGGAGTGGGGGCTTCTCCCAGGTGTTGGGGTCCTCCCATCGGGGTCTGGAAGTGCAGGTACCACTCAGAGCTGGAGGAGACCCAGTCAGGTCTGTCCAGGGGCATCTTCACCTCCCAGCCTGGATATGTCTCTGTCTGTCTCAGCCTCGTTTTCTCTGTCTCTGCTGTCCTTTCTCTCTCTGTCTCATCCCAGCCTTCTCTCCTCCCCTAACACCTAAATCCATAGCAAGCTGCCCCAGCCAACTTTCCTTTGTAGGGCTTCAGGCCCCTTTTGGGTCTTGTACCCCTAAACCCTCCAATCTAGGTCCACTGGGTCCCCAGCAGTGACTTGGGTGAGGGCAGGAGTGACTTGGGTGCTAGGACAGCAAGCCTCCCCTATCCACAGGGCCATGGATCTAAGAGTTCCTGCAACTCATCCCAGGCTGTGTAGCTCATGTGTCCCCAGGGGCTGTCCCAGTCAGAGACACAGGCGGAGATGGACCCACAGCTTCTCACTAGGCCCTCAGCAGACCTCACTTCTCTACCGAAATCAACTCCAGAGGAGCTCCCCATCCCTCACTGAGGCTGACCCCAAGCCTGCCATCCAAAGCTGCGCACCTGCCTCCTGCCTTGCCCCTCAGGTCACACCTTTCTGAACCCGCGTGCCTTTCCCACCTGCAAGCCCTCGTCCCTGCTGCACGGCCTCCAGGGCTCTCTTCTTCAGTGAATGTGCCCAGCTCCCACCCCATCACCTCCTCCAGAAGCAAGACACAGGCTGGGCTGGAAAGTTCGGCAGCCCCAACTCTACAATATGACTGCATAGCGTGTCCCTGGTGCCTTCTGATGGCGGTTGCTCCCCAGTGAAGCCATACACCACTTAGGGACACTCTGCACCCTTCCCCCACCCCCATGGGTCAGGCCTGGCTTCCCAAGGGCTTAGTCAAACCCGGCAGTGACTTGGTGGGACCCTGAATCTCTCCATGCACATCACTTCTGAGCTCAAGGCTCCTTTCTGGGTCAACCGTTATTATCTCCCCTACTTTACGGCTGGAGAAATTGAGGCTCAGAGTAAGCAAGCCCTCCCGCTCCCATCTCCCTTCCCTGCCCAGGCCACCCACCCAGTGCCTTCTAAAGAAGCTAGATTTTAATCAAGCCAGTTTGTAATTACCTAGCTGCATCCCTACCTAATAAAACTCGGGGGACTTTGCAGTTTTTTGCCTTATTTAAAAATTTCATTGCTGCCTGGTGGCGTGGGAGAGAGGTCCTCGAATAGTCAGCCCATGTGCTGTGGGCTCTCAAGGAGCCTTGGGGGCTGGCTGGCAGGGAGGGGCACTGGGTAGCCCCAGTTCCAGCCCGTCCTCAGTTCCCTGGTTCGCCTGACGGTGGCCCTGCCTGGGAAGGATAAGCTCCCCCCCCACCCCCCATCCAGAGTACTATCTGCCCCAGGAACACCTTGCACGGGTCTCAGGGTCTCCTGTAAGCTCCACCTGCCTCCTGACAATGCTGATAATCAGACACAAGAACTGCTTGACTGCTGGATTTTTCAGGGGAAATGTAGCACATGCAAAGGTCCAGGGACTTTCTGGGAGCTGAAGCAGTGTGCTCAGTGAAGGTGGGGCATGGCCAAGGTTCGGCAGCAAAGATGAGCAGGGCCAGGCCACAGAGGGCACTGCACGGTCAGAGCTGGGACTTTCGCAGAGTCAGGCGAACCCACTCACCACCCTCCCAGGTATCCATCCCTTAGCCTGTATCCTCCATATTGAGGGCCTACTATGTGCTGGGCTGTTGTAGATGCTGACACAGCTGCTCACTCCCCACACACTGCTGAGTTCGCCCAGCTCTTCAGGACATGAGTCAGTTATTAAATTGAAGAAGCAGGTGAGTTCACATCAAACCTGCCTTTCTGGTCTTGTAAAGCATTGGCACATGCCCAGAGGGCAACGCAGCTGGTGCTGAGAGGCAGCCCCACCTGTGGGGGCCAAGGCGCTCAGGTGTGGTTGTCCAGGTGCTTGGCAGGTGGCAGCACCTCGTGTCACACCACAGCACACTCCTCAGCCACTCCTAGGGCCTCAGCCTGGAGCCACCCCCAACTCCTGGGGTCCTCGTGCTCCTTCCCCCTCGTGCAGCACCAGGAATGGGGCTGAGAGTGTCAGTAAGGGCCAGCTAGGAGCAGCCCAGTGAGAGGCGCCCTCCAACCTGGCGGGTCATGCCTACCTTAACTCAGGCAGCAAAGACTTGGGCCAGAGCAGCCCAGGGCTCAGTCCACACACCTCAGTGCAGCCTGGAATGGGGCCACATTGGTCCTGTCCCCCAGGCCAGGAGGACTGAGTAGGGCTGAGGAGGGGGGCCTGCTCCTGCCAGGAGGCCCCAAGGGCCAGGATTCAGTGGGTCATTATTCTGCTGCATCCCTGAACGCTGTCCGTCTGAGACCTGGTCCTGACAGATTGACATAGCAGGTTAATAAGTGCGCTCCTTCCTCCTAAAGGCTAATGAAATATTAATCAGCCTGGTGAGGTCAGCAGAAACCACTTGGTGGTGGCAGAGTGAGATGCGTTTAATTAATTCTGTGGAGGGTCTGGCCAAGGGGACCCCCACCCCCATCCCAGTTGCCCTCTGGGCCCGCACAGCCCTCTTCTCAGCCCACCCTGTAGCTTGGCACCACATTGCAGAGTCCTGTCCCTGCTCACCCCTTCCTGGACCCCACCCAGGGCCACCCCTCCAAGAACCCTCGCTCACCTGTCTAGGATGCCTGCCCTGGCCCTGGTCCCACCCACGAAGCCCGGCCTGAGGCTCCTGAGGTTGCATAAGGTCAGGGCATGGCTCTCACTGCAGCTGTACTTCTGTCCAGTGGACCAGGCTGGGCGGGGCTCCAACCGCTCATCAGTTCCGGATGGGCCTCGCTAAGATGCACGAGCTAGACTGCGGATGTGGCGGCCAGGGCTCAGCAGTGGGTTGTGATGTGCTCTGAGCAGGGCTAGACAGGGCCAGAGGGGACAGTGTCTGCTCCCTGCCTCTCTGTTCATCATCTGGTTACAATCAGAGATCCCCCCTCCCTAACCCCCACTGCAGCTGGGGCCAATCCAGGGCTGGGGTCAGCTGCTCAGGGGGTACAGCGGTGGCCAGGCAATGGCCCAGATAGGCAGTGGGGTCCCTGGGCCACCACAGAGGGGAAGTCTGGGTCCTCTGTGGCCAGGCTCAGTGCCAGAGCTGTCGGGCATCAGGGGTCACCTCCAAACCCCGCACTCATTTAGGGAGCACAGAAGTGAGGCAGGTGTGTGTGTGGAAGGCGCGGCTGAGTCGGGCTGGGGTCGGGGAGAGCCGTGGGGCATAGACTACAGCTGTTGGCAGTGCACCTGCCCCAAGGCTGGGCCTGGGCCTGAGACCACAGGGCCTGGGGACCACAGAAGGGTCCAGAAAGCAGCCTGTAGTGGGCAGGGGCATCACAGAGACCTACCATGTGGCCCAGGTGAGTCCTGGGCCCAGAATCAGCCTGGCTCTGGGGCACACAGCCCTCCCCAGGGGCTCCGACCAGACCTGGACTCATCTCAGGCAAACCTCCTGGGAGGCAGGTCAGGAGCCCTGCATCTGAGTCTCTGCTCCAGCTCCACGTTAATTTTTTATTTATTTGAAAGTGGGACTGGAAGCGGTTTCAAGTGAGTCTAAAGTAATTAGGAGTTCCTGCTGATGGATCGCACTGGAGGGACGAGGGGATTATTTATTACCGAGTCACTTGCCGGAAAGGTTAGAGGCTGAGAAGTAATTATTTTCCTTCCTCTCAGCCCCCACCCACCTTCTCTGTTTAAAGGGGATATTTTGCAGGGGGAGCAGTTTTAGGTCCAGGACCACCAAACCCCCTGCCCTAGGGAGGTGGGCCACCTGCGGAGCCTGTCCCAGGATGATGCAGAACATGGAAGTCTCTGAGGGGCTCGACTCACCACTTTTTTCTTTCACTCTTTTTTAAACGTGTTTTTTCTTTCTTCATGATAGAGCTTGTGTGCACACATGTGAGAGTGAGAGAAGGAAGCCTCCACAGGGCCTGGTCACATCTCAGTCCCCTTCGTCCAGTCCTCTAGCCCTTTGGATCCTGGGTACTCAGGCACGTCCCTGCTGCGCTTCAGGCTGACTGGGCCAGGGATTCGAGCTGTAGTCACCATGTATTATAGAGCCCGGCTTCCCTTGAGAAGGGCATTGCCGCTGCCCCACAAAGCTGGCCCTTTCTTTGTCTTTCTTATTTCTTTCTCTTCCTTCCTTCCTCTTTCTTTCTCTTCCTTCCTTCTTCTTTTTTCGTTCTTTCTTCCTTCCTTTCTTCTTTCTTTCTTTCTTTCTTCCTTTCTTCTTTCTTTTTCTTTTCTTTCTTCTTTTCCTTCCTCCTTCCTCTTCCTTCTTCTTCCTCTTTCTTCCTTTTTTTTCTCTTTTTTTTCTTCCTTTCTCCTTTCTCTTCCTTTCTTTCTTCCCTCTTTGCTTCTCTCTTTCTCTCTTTCTTTTTCCCCCTCTTTCATTCCTTCCCTAGTGTAAGTTTCCGCAGGTGAAGAAATTCACTGGATGCCCTGCAATGTGAGGTCTGGGAAACGTCAGGCACAGCACCTGAGCCACACAGATACTCAGGAGAAGAGTGACCCCAGCAGCTGGTGTAGCAGGTGCAAAGGCCCTGGGGTAAGGATGGGCTGGCAGGCTGTAGGGCTGAAGTGATAAAGTGGATTGACACGAGCGTGGCCACGTGAGGCCACACTAAGGACTCCGGACTTTATTCAAGGTATTTTGAGTTGTCTTGGATGGGGGAGAGTGGGAAACACATCCATTTTCATCCACTTTCCTCACCTAGCCAGGGTGGGATTTCAAAAATATAAAACTCACCTGGGACCGGCAGTTAGCGTAATGGCTATGTCGCTGGACTCCCACGTAGTCGACCGCCGTTCGAGTCCTGGACCCGGTGGCTTAAACTCATGCTGGGCGCGTGTGCGTGCGTGCCCAAGATCCCGAGAGGAGAATGGAGGAGAAGGGATTGCGGCGTGGCCAGCCCCCCGGGGGGGTGATTTCTCTCTTTCTGTCTCTCTGTCTCTCTCTGTCTGTCTGGTGAGCACACGCGCCCTATAGCAAAAACCTCTCAAAAAAAAACAAAAAAACAAAACTCACTCGGCCCATGCAGGCTGCCCCTACCTGGCCTAGCCTTGCACACCTTCCTCCCCTTGCACAGCATTTCTCACCTCCAGGGAGCTGCCTGGTGCAGCCATAGTCTGGTAAGAAGCTAGCAGTCCCAGGGAACAAAAAGCCCCACCTAACTGGCTTCAACGGAAGAGGCAATCTGTTGCCGCCTAGGGCAGAACCCTCAGGGGTGGATCTCCATATTCAGGAATGCCTTGCTCCAGAGCTCAAATAGCATCACCAGGACTCCTGTCTGGGATCCACTTTTTCGAAGATGATCATTTCACCTTCAGGTTCTTCCAAAAACCCCCCAAAGATTTCCACTTCTACCTAAGATAAAGTAAGAGGGACTAGAATTATTCTCCCTCCAAAACAACAACAATAAAACTGACAGAATATAAAATACAGGGACCAGCAGGTGGCGTGGTGGTTAAAGTAACTGAACTCCCACATGGATGACCATGGTTCAAGTCCTGGATCCAGTGGCTTGAAACTCATACCAGCTGCGTGTGCATGTGTGCCCAAAATCCCAGGAAGAGAATGGAGGAGAAGGGCCATCCCACAATCACATGAAGAGTGATTACTTACTCTCCTTTCACTGTCTCTCCAGTAAGTACACATGTCCTATGACAAAAATCTCAAGAAAAAAAGAATATAAAATATGTAGTTTTGGGGCCAGCAGATCTTGCAATGGTTACATCACTGACTCCCACATAGTTGACTGTGGTTCGAGTCCCAGACCTGGTAACTTAAATTCACGCTAGGCACATGTGTGTGCATACCCAAGATCCCAAAAGGAGAATGGAAGAGAAGGGACTGTGGTGTGGCCATCATCCCTGGGGGGTGATTTCTCACTTTCTGTCTCTCTGTCTCTCTCTGTCTTTCTGGCACATGCTATAGCAAAAACCTCTCTTAAAAAATGTAGTTTTTATGACACTGAACATCAGACAGTAAAGGACAGTAATTCCTGAGAGTTGAGGGAGAAATTAGGTGAGTATTGCTATTGAGATAGTTCTCAGGTCATGATGCAGGAGGGAGAACCCAAGTGTAGCCTAACAAACTCCCTACATTGAAGAAACAGAGCTAAGAGTCTGGGGAGACCAATGGGTTGAATTTTCAAGACGGTGTACACAAAAGAAGAGATTTAAACAAAGAGAGAGAGAGAGAGAGAAATTAGAAGATCCACAGAGGGCACCTTGTGAGTATTCAGCTGAGCTCAGACCAGTATATGAATATGGAAAAATTAGCCAAGAGCTGGGAAAGAACCATCTGAAAGGATTAGAGAACAATGTTCAATGCTGACACAGAGCTAGGAAAAGTGTCTGTTCCCTCCAGCCAGACTCATAGAAAAACTATCATTCACAGGGCTCTAAGTAGAATACTCAGGAAGGCCTTGTCTCAGTGATGGGGAGTAATTACTATTATCACTAGACTGAGAACTATCCTGAGCAAAACCAACAATAAAGACAAAACTGGAAAGGATTACTCCGTGTTCAAGTAACTTAAACATAGTTCAAGGTTATTTACAGGAATACAAAAATATTCAGCCATCAATGAGGCAAAGTTCACAATGTCTAGCATCCAGTCCAAGATTATCAGGCATTAAAAGAAACAGAAAAACATAACCCACAATGAGAACACTCAATCATTTGAAACTGACCCTGAACTGTCACAGATGTTAGAATGAGCAGTCAAAGACATTAAATCTGCTATTATAACTGTGTTCTATATGCTCAAAAGATAAGTAGAAACATGGGAGATATTTTTTTATAAAGACCACAATAGAACTTCTATCAATGCATATGAAAACTACAATGTTTTAGATAAAAAATACACTAAGCAGTTTTTTGGTTTTGTTTTATGGTTTTGCTACAGGGTGCATGCACTTGACAGAGAGAGACAGGGAGAAAGAGAAAAAGTAATTAACCACTCCCTAGGGGAGTGGCCATAACAATTCCTTCTCTTCCATTCTCCTCTCAGGATTTTGAGCACGTGCACACACACACAAACACACACTCTTCTGGCATGTTTTTCAGGCCTCTGGGTCTGGGACTCTAATCACATAGTTGGGCATGTGTAATCCCACCACCTCAGCCTTCATACCACCTGCAGGTCCTACGGAGTTTTTTTTTTTTTTTTTTTTTTTTTAAGATTTGCCATAGGAAACATGCTGGAGAGAATCAGAGTCAGTGGGAAGGAAAGTGAGAAATCACCCCCGAGAGGATGGCCACACCACAATCCCATCTCCTCCATTATCCTCCTGGGATTTTGAGCATGCACATACACATGCCTAACATGAGTTTTAAGCTGTCAGGTCCAGGACTAGAACCATGGTCAGCCATGTGGGAGTCCAACACTGTAACTGGTATGCTGCCTGCTGGCCCCCTAAATAGTATTTTAAATAATATTAGTAGCAGATTATACCTAGCAGAAGAAGATATTCAAAATAAAAAACAGGGATTTTTTTTTTTTTTTCATTTTAAAAGAGTACCATCAACTGTAGAATAACTTTAAGCAGCCTCACATATGGGTACCTGGAGTATCTGAAGGAAAGGGGAGGAGAGGAAAAAAAATTGTCAAAGAAATAATGGCTAAAAATATACCAAATTTGATGAAAGCTATAAACTCACAAATAAAAGCTCACATACCTCAACTTCAAGAAACATGAAGAAAAGTACAAAAAGCATGTTATAAACACATTATTCAAAACCTGTGAGAAAGAGAAAGTCTTAAAAAGAACAATAAAATAAAATTATATATAGAAGTATAAAGGTAAGGATGACATCAAATTTCTCAGTGGAAGAATAAAACAAGCAGCAAGTGGAGCAACAGCTTCAAAGTGCTGAAAACTCATCAACTGTGAATTCTATACCCAGCAAAACTATCTTTTAAAACTGAAGATTAAATAAATGCATTTTCAGAAAAATAAAAGCTGAAAGAATTTAGCAGCCATAGCAAACTTATACCTCAAGAAATGTTAAAGAAAATCCATTAAGCAGAAGGAAAATAATAGCAGATAGAAATGTGAATGGCAATCACTGGAAATGGTAACTACATGGGTAAATACTAGAATCTGTTTCTATTTTTTATCTTTAATGACAATTGATTGCTTAAACAAAAATTAAAACAGTGTACTGTGGGGTTTATAGCACACATTTAAGTAAAATGCATGACAATATGGGAGAAATGGAAGTAACTGTATAATAGTCATTATACAAACACTACCTAAGAGTTTACGTCAGTGTCAATATCCTGGTTGTGATATTACATTATAGTGTGTGTGTGTGTGCACTTGCCTGCGAAAGAGAGAAATCACCTCCCAGGGAGGATGACCATGTTGCAATCCCCTCTTCTCCATTCTCCTCTCAGGATTTTGGGCACACACACACATGCACCTGGCATATTTCTCAAGCTGCTGGGTCTGGAACAAGCAGCCACATCATCAGTCAGCCTTGTGGAATCCAGCAGCCCTAACCACCATACCACTGGCTGGCCTGCATTATAGTTTTTTAAGATGTTACCATTGAGGAAAGTTGGGGCAAAAGACACACTATTATTTTTCACAACTGCACATGAATCTACAACTGCCTTGAAATAAAGTTCAATTTAAAAATATAAATTTTAATTAAAAACTTTTAATTAAAAATTAATTAAAACTGGGACCAGCAGTTAGCATAATGGCTATGTTGCTGGATTCCCATGTAGTCGACTGTGGTTCGAGTCCCGGATCCGTTGGCTTAAACTCATGCCGGGCGTGTGCGCATGTGTGCCCAAGGTCCCAAGAGGAGAATGGAGGAGAAGGGATTGTGGTGTGGCCATTTCCCCTGGGGGGTGATTTATCGCTTTCTGTCTCTCTGTTTGTCTCTGTCTTTCTGGTGAGCGCACACGCCCTGTATCAAAAACTCTCAAAAAATTAATTAAAACTAATAGAAAAAATCATTATGTACAAAATATCTGAGTTTTAAATAAAGATAGGATCTGAAGAGAGAAAACAGAGGGAAAGAGGGAGAGAGAGCATGAGCAAATTCCAGGTTCTTTCTTCTTCCTGACAATACCAATTCCAAGTCTCACACCCTGATGCCATAACCTCAGAAGGTAAGAGAAACCTTTTCTACATAGGAAATCAAGGATAAAAACATCTAACTCAACAGATGGATGACATTCACACAATGGCATATCAACCATAAAAAGGAAGACAGTTCTGACACATGCTACAATGTGGATAAACCTTGAAAACATTGTGCTAAGTGAAAGAAGCCAGACACAAAAGATCTCATACTGGATGGTTCCATTTACATGGAAGATCCAGAATGGGAAAATCCATACAGACAGAAAGTAGAGTGGTAGTTTCCAGTGGCTGAGGGAAGAGGAGATGGAGAGTGACTGCCTTTTGGAGGGACGAAAAGGCTTTGGAACTAAATAGAGGTAGCAGTTGCACAACACTGTAAAGGTGCTAAATGCCACTGAATTATTCACTTTAAAGTGGCCAGTGGTTGGGCCAGCAGATGGTTTGGAGGTTAAGGAGCCAGATCCGACATGGCCAACTCTGGTTTGAGTCCTGGACCCCATGGCCTGAAAAACATACCAGGAATGTGTGTGTATGTGTGTGTGTGTGTGTGTGTGTGTGTGTGTGTGTGTTGTGGGTATGTGTGTGTGTGTACCCAAAATCCCAAAAGGAGTATGGAGGAGAAGGGATTGCAGTGTGGCTATACCCCAGGAGGTAATTTTTCACTTTCTCTCTCTCTCTCTCTCTCTCTCTCTCTCTCTCTCTCTCTCTCAGGTGAGCACATGTACCCTATGGCAAAAAATAAATAAATAAATAAATAAATAAACATGGCTACTGGTTAATTTTGTTATGTGTCATTTACTATTTTTTTTTTAGAGCGAATTTTGCTATAGGCCCCATGCACTTGTCAGAGAGATAGAAAGCAAGAAATCACCCTCCGGGGGAGGTTTGCCACACCGCAGTCTCCTCTCGGGATTTTGGCCAGGTATGCACATGCACCCGGCATGAGTTTTTTACGCCACCAGGTCTGAGGCTCAACCACGATTGAGTACATGGGAGTCCAGTGACATAACCATTACACCATTTGCTGGTCTCCATTTACTTCTATATAAATATATGTATATACATACACACACACACACACGTATATATGTGTGTATAAATAACCATGATCCTGGTGGAGCTCAGGCTTGGCAGTGTTGGTCAATATGAACAACTGCTGAATGCTGGCTCAAAGCAGGAAAGGAAATTTTTTTTTTTGTAGATGTTTTTGCCATAGGGTGTGTGCGCTCGCCAGATAGACAGAGAGAAACAGAGAGACAGAAACGAGAAATCACCCCCCAGGGGGGATGGCCATGCTGCAATCCCTTCTCCTCTGTTCTCCTCTCAGGATCTTGGGCACGCACACACACGCACCGGGCGTGAGTTTTAAGCCACCAGGTTCGGGACGTGAACCATGGTTGACTACATGGGAGTCCAGTGACATAGCCATTACGCTAACTGCTGGTCCCAGGGGAAGGAAATTTCATGAGGGCAGCTCACAGAGGGGTGGGCAGGGCAGAGGGGCCACCGAAGCCCTTGGGAAAGCACCCTGGAGTGGTAATGCAGGCAGCAGCTTCCTGGGCCACAACAGCAGGGTGGGTGGGCACAGCTGGGAGGACTGCAGGGAGGGCTGCTCAGGAGCTATGGCCTTCAGAGGAGGAAGGAGCTATGCCAGAGAGGGAGTCAGGAAGTACATGGCTTTCCTCTCAACTCCCATCCTCAAGTCAGAGACCAGGGAGCCAGGGATGAAGCCGGTTCCCCTGGCAGGCTGAGAGCAGGTAGAGTCTGGACATGGAGAGTTCTGCCAGTGTTCCCCTCTCCTGGGTAGTTGCACAGGTCTCTTGCTTCCAACCATTGCCCATCCCCTTTGTAAAGGGTCTTTTTAGAATGTCAACCAGACCGCATCATTCCCTCCTTAAGCCCTTCAAAGGCTTCCCACGACTCTCATGTGGCCTACCACCTCAGAAAGTCCACTGCCTCTGCAGGCAAGACCCCACACGGCTGCTACCATACATACCCCTGACGTACTCGTCTCCAGACCCTCCCCTTCCCAATCTCTGTAGCCTTCAGGTCTTCTGCCTTCTCTCTTGCTTCGAGGACTTTGCAAGTGTTGCTTCATCCACCAGGCACTTGTCTCTGCCTCTCCAGCTGATCAGCTCTGACCCTTCTTCAGGTCTTGATTCAAGTGTCACTTCCTCAAGGAGACCCTCCCACTGCTGCTGGCTCACTTCTTCCCTTAATGCCCTCATTGACCATCCCCTAATCCCAGAATGTCCTGAAGCATCACTGGGGGTGGAGCCAGGACCAGGTGGTCACTGCCGTGCCCAGCCCCATGCTCAGCACCTGGTCAAGGGAGGTGTTCAAAAGATAGTTTTGAAGAACAGGAATGAATGCATGAACAAATGAATGAATGAGCTGCAGGTGGCCTTTCACTCAGGGCAGCAGGCAGATGGTGCCCCCAGGGCTGTCCTGTTCCACAGGAGGCCCCGGCTCCAGCTGACTTTACCCTGCCCAACACCTGCTGGCATGTAATGATGGCCAAATGCTTATGGGGAGGAGGGTTTTGGGGAGAGGAAGCGAGGCTAGCTCAGCCCCCTCCAGAAAGGCCTTAGGGCTTCCTGATTAAGGGGAGAAACCTGGCTCCTCTCCAGGATGACTTGCTCCTTTGGGCCTCAGTTTCCATAACTGTAAAACGGGCACATTTATGGTCCTGACCTTGCAGTGTGTACAGAGACGTGGTCATGCACCTGCACTGTGAACTGTGAAGGGCAGGGCAAACAGGAGCCTGCAGACAGGCCACAGGCCTATTCTACAGAAGCAGATCCCTTTCCCTCTTTTTCTTTCCCCCACCCTGTGCACTAAGCCCTTCCTGCCTCTCCTCTGCTCCTGGAATCCCAGCCACCAAGCTCCCTGGGGCAAGAGAGGCCAAGAAGGGGGCGGTTCAGCTGACCAGGAGGTGCAGGCCCCGCCTGCTGCCCTCGTCTGTGCCCCAGTGGTGGCTGTCTGTCTGTCAGTCTGCATGGGGTGGCTTGCCCAGCCAGGGCTGGCGGGCAGCTACAGGGTGCGCAGCTGTTTGCTGGGTCTTGTCGTGAACCAAACACGGTAACTGTTTAACGATTGAACAGCACTAATGAATATTGGGCCAGATATTTTCGAGGCCTGTTCCGACTGATTACTTGGAGAGCTGAGTACGTCTCCCAATTACCCAGGCAATTAGGCGACTAATTAAACACTTACCCTTCGCTTCATAAACAGGAGCGAGCGGTGGGGGCGGGAGCTGGCTCTGGCGCCTATGAAATATCGGCTGTCAAAGAGTCCCACACATGCACACACGTGCCCACACACACATGCACACTCACGCACACCAGGATCTCAGTTGCTGGGTGGGCAGATGTGCTGGTGGGCAGACGAGCAGGGAGATCAGCATCCAGGTGGGCCCAACGGTCTGTCCAGGTCTCCTGGGGTCAGAGCCCAGTCTTCTTGGCCCTTGCCAACTGCCCCTGTGCCAGGAAGCACACTGGCTTGCCCTAGCCCAAAGCAGCTCTGCCTGCCAATCACGGCATCCTAGTGCCATGACCTCTGCCCCCGGGGCACCTCTCCTTGCCATAGGACAGAGGTTGTTTAGATCTGCTTGAGGAGCAACACCAACAGGCCTCCCAGCTGCTGGTCTCCCAGCCATAGGCGTTTATCCAGGAGATCTATCTGACAGTGTCACCATGGTGGTTTTAAAGCATGGCCCCATCAAGGGAGACCCACGCCCACTTTCCTTGATCCCAGGCTGGTCTGTGGCAGCTTCAGGAGATGGAGGACTGCAGAAGTGACACCGTATGCCCCCAAGGCTGGGCCAGAGAAGGTGACGTGGCCTCTGTCCTGCTGCTAGAATGCTGGTGCTTGAAGCCTGAGCCCCCTACAAGGCACACACAATCATATGTATGTGCCTGCATGCACATGCATGCACACGCATATGTATATGCATATTCATGCACGCATGGAACACACATCCTTCCCCAGCAGGCTTTGATCCACACCCTGTGGAACCCTCCTCGGGGAGCATCTCATTCATTTAGTCACAGGCCTGTCTCTCCACCTAGTGCCTGAGCCCCCCAGCTCAGTCCTGGCTGGACACAGGAGATACCGGGGGAAGGGCTGATACACAGTTACAAGAGAATGAGTGAACGAGTGAGTTAACGCCCTAGAGGTCAGGGACAGCTCAGACTCAAAGAAATCACAGATGGGATCCTTCTGTTCCTTCAGGCCAGGATTCTTCCATCACCAGGAAGCCCAGTTCCCCAAGAGAATCTGAAGAACCTCTGAGCTGTCTCCCCAGAAAAGCGCATGGGCAGACACAATTCTGCAGACAGTCCTAGGGGCTCACAACCCCCTGGAGAACATGTGCAAGCATCATCCTCTGAATGCTAGGGCCACACGCACACATGTGCATGCGTGCACACGCCTTCACACATTTGAAGGGAGGAGCAGAGACATCCCTGGGCCGGCAGCAGCTCTTAGCACAATGTGACGTCTGTTCCCCTGTCCTCTGGACAGGGCGTGGACCTCACCCAGACGCACAGGGAGAGTGAGGAGAAGACTGTGCTTTCTTTTCCCAGAAGCCTCATCTTGCCTCCTGTTCTGTGATTCTCCCTGGTCCTGATCTGTGAACTCACATTCCTATCACTCCCAGCCCTGCCGGGTCCCTTTCCAGGTGCAGAAGGACCCCTCCCCACCAAGACATAGTGTGAAGCCTGACAAACAGCAGGTGCATCATAAATGCTTGGTGGATGGAACATCAGAGCCAGACCCCTCAAACTTCATGGTTGAGTACTGCCTCACCTTCTTCCATTCCACCCAGTCTTCTAGCCTTTCAGAACCCCACCTCAGGAAGCCTTCCCCGTAGGCCAGCAGCACGAGTGTCCAGTCAGGATGATGCCCTCAGGTAGGTTCATCATGATATCTGTCACCAGCATTGTCATCTACCTGGAGCAGGCCAAGTCCCAGGAAGTCTGGGCCACATGGATGTGTCAGCTTAGCAGGCCGTGGAGCCCAGCGTGTCAAATGCTGCGGGGTGGGGTGGGGGGCTCTGTAGAGGTGATTAGCACCTACAATCAGGTGATTGTAAGTCAAGGACATCACCCTGGACAATCTGGGAGGGCCTGGTCTAATCAGTTGAAGACCACAAGAGCAGGGCCGGGGCTTACTGACTGTAAGACAGTTGGCCTCACAATAATAACGTGTTGAATTCTCTCTCCCAAGGGAGAACTCTCACCATTGGACAGCAGCTTCTGTTCAGCCCATCCTAAGGATTGGGACATGCCCACCAGCCCCCATGAGCACACGAGTCGATGCCTTCCAATAAATCTCTTTACATATACACATTCCACCCTCGTACACTGCAGGGTGGAACTGCATGGACAAATAACATATACATATATTTTAACCTACCACCTACTTTATTACTTTTTAGACACAAGAAGTTTTCCTTAAAAATAAGGACCGGGAACCAGCAGTTAGCGTAATGGCTATGTCGCTGGACTCCCACGTAGTCGACCGCGGTTCGCGTCTCGGACCCGGTGGCTTACAACTCACGCCGGGCGCGTGTGCATGCGTGCCCAAGATCCCGAGAGGAGAATGGAGGAGAAGGGATTGCGGCGTGACCATCCCCCCTGGGGGGTGATTTCTCGCTTTCTGTCTCTATGTCTCTCTCTGTCTGTCTGGCGAGGGCACGCGCCCTATAGCGAAAAACCTCTCCAAAAAAATAAATAAATAAATAAAAAATAAGGACCAACAGGTGACATAGTGGTTAAGGTGCTGGATTCCACAGGGCAGTTCAAGTTCTGGACCTGGTGGCTTGAAAATCATGCTGGGCACATGTATAGGTATGCCCCAAATCCTAGGAGTGAAATGAAAGAGAAGGGATTGTGGCTTGGCCATCCCCCAGGGGAGTGATTTCTCACTTTCCCTCTCACTGTCTCTCTCTGGTGAGTGCACACACCCTACGACAAAACCTTAAAAAAAAATAGAGAAATAAACAGATTCAAAGTCCATGCATTCTTTCTTTCTTTTTTTTTTTTTTGAGAGGTTTTCGCTATAGGGCGCGTGCGCTCGCCAGACAGACAGAGAGAGACAGAGAGACAGAAAGCGAGAAATCACCCCCCCAGGGGGGATGATCACGCCGCAATCCCTTCTCCTCCATTCTCCTCTCGGGATCTTGGGCACGCACACACACGCGCCCGGCGTGAGTTTTAAGCCACCGGGTCCGGGACGCGAACCACGGTTGACTATGTGGGAGTCCAGCGACATAGCCATTACGCTAACTGCTGGTTCCCAAAGTCCGTGCATTCTGAAAGTGTAGTCTTGATTCCAGGACCCATGGCAGGGTTGGGGTGGCATCTCCATGTCTGGTGGCCTTGGGGTAAAAGAGTGGCTCCAGGAGTGGGCACCTGAACTGGATCTTTCGGAGGCTGTTGTCTTGCTATGCAGCTGGGACAGAAGGGGTGCAGGACACAGGGCTGGGGTACACTCTCTCCACTGGCTTCAGCCCAGCCTGAGTTAGCTATCAGGAGATAAACTTGAGGGGAGTCAAAAGTTACACACAAAATGTCAACTGCGTGGAAGATCAGTACCCTTCATTCTTGTGTTGTTCAAGGTCAATGAATAAAACTTAATGGATACAGATATACTATATAGATACGTAATAAAATTCTGGTATATTGTATGTGTCTCATAATAAATAATAATATACATAATAAAATTTATGCATTCTTATATGCAAATGCTCTTCAACTTAAAATAAGTTTACATTTCAATAAAGCCATCGTAAGCTGAAAATATTGTAAGTCAAAATGCACTTACTACACCTAACCTACTGAACAGCACAGCTTAGCCTAGCCTGCCCTAAACAAGCTCAGAACACTTCCATTAGCCTACCCTTGGACAGAGCCACCTAACACAGTATCATAATAATAACGTGTTGGGACCAGCAGTTGGTGTAATGGCTATGTCGCTGGGCTCTCATGTAGTCGACTGCGGTTCGAGTCCCAGACCCAGTGGCTTAAACTCACGCCGGGCGTGTGTGCGTGCGTGCCCAAGATCCCGAGAGGAGAATGAAGGAGAAGGGATTGTGGCGTGGCCATTCCCCTGGGGAGTGATTTCTCGCTTTCTGTCTTTCTGTCTCTCTCTATCTCTCCAGTGAGCACACGCGCCTTATAGCAAGAAACACTCCAAAAAAAAAAAAAAAAAAAAAAAAGCATAGACCCTCTCCTGCGAGCTCTTGAAGCTCTTGAATACAGTGCTGAAAGTGACGAGTACAGCGGTTGTGCAGGCACTTCCACTGAGCGCGTAGGGCTTCGGCACCTTCATAAGGTGGAGACCGTCTGTATGAACCTGAGTTTTCTCTGGCACACCCTGGTCTGATGAGAGGGCCTTCTTCCACCTCTTCACATGGCGCTTATTGTGTACCCTCTGAGTGCCAGACCCGTGCTAACACTGAAGCCCACAATTGGGGTAGGGGTAGGGCGGGGACAGACGTTTTCTAAAGAATGATTCTTAAACATCATGCACTGGGCCAGCCCGAGAGGTGGTGGCTGGGACAGCAGATCCCACATAGCTAACCGTGTGGTTCAAGTCCTGGGTCCGACAGCTCGAAAAATATTATGGGCGTGTGTGTTCACACCCCAAACCCCAATAGGATGGAGAAATGGAGAAGGGATTGTGGTGTAACCACACGTCATCAGGGAGCGCTTTCCCCTGCTCCCCTCTCTGTCGCTTCCGGTCAGTGCACAAGCCCTCGGCAAATTTAAAAGAACACAGTCACGTTAGATCAGGACCTTCATGACCTCATTTTAACTTGGTCATTTATAAATATTAGGTCATATTCACAGAGATCAGAGCACATTCTTTTGGGAACACAACTGAACCCCCAACAGCCGCCAGTGTACTGGGCAGCCTGTGTCCAGGGCTTGTACTTGCTGAGCTCAGTTTCCCCAACACGTAAGGTTGAGGAAAGCAGGCCCAGGTTCCTTTCTGAGCCTCTGCCTGTGCCAGTGTGTTTTCAAGGAGAGCTTGCGGTCCTTACCTGTCCCAAGGTGGCCTCATCTCCAGCTTAGGAGACTCAACCCATTCCACATGCCTTGGAAGCTGAGTGAGTCTTAGGACATGGAGAGGCCTTCCAAGGAGCTATGAGAGCCAGGACTCACTCAGTCTTAGCCACCTCCTCCAGGGAGAACTCCTGTCTTCCTTCACACCTTTTCCACACCGATCACCCCTCCATACTGTCACCATTTCCCTTCCCTTCTCCATTCTGCCTGCTCTTGCTCCTGATCCTACAGGAGACAGTTCAGACCATCTCATCCTGGCACTTGCAGTCCCCAGGGCCAAGGCCAGAGCCTCCCCCCACCCTTTCAGTTTCCTCAGTCATGTCCTCGAGTCTCAGAAGCTTTCCTGCCTTTGGGCTTTTGGTCAGCCAGGTGACATGCCCAGGTGCCTCTGAGGCCAGCCAGGGAGGATGCTGGGGCCCCTGGGAGGTGCCATGGGGTGGCATGCCTGATGTGTAAGCAAACACAATAGGGGAGGGGGGGCAGACGTGCGCACTCGCGTGAGTGCATGGATGAGGACCAACAGCTGAGTAGCTGCTGCACAGGTGGAGCTGAGGGCGTGGGCTCCAGGCAACTCCAGGCGCTGACCCACTCAATCCCTGTGACTTGGGCAAGCCACTTCACCCTCTGAGCTTGTTTCTTTATGTCTAAAACAAGAATGGTGCTCTCCCACCTCCAGGGGTTCCCCTGAGTTGGTGAAATGGTACTGGGGTGCTGGCCACAGGCCTGCTTCCCAAGCAGCCACGCAGTGAGGAGCAGCACCCCCTGCCGTCCCAGGGCTCAGGTCCAGGACAGAAGCAAGACTGCTCGGCCTGGCACAGGGGCATCTGCCCAGGTGGGGGCGCACAGCCTCCTGGGAGAGGCCCCCAGTCTGAAAGCTGTGACTCTCCCTTTATTTCTGGATTCTCTTCATCCTCCCAGGCACTGCCGGACTCTGGTCAGGGCTCATGCACTGCCAGGACACCTGGGATTGGCGCCCGGTGCCCGGGTACCCACAGGCCCAGAGTGGCCGCCAGGCCCACACCTACCCTCCCCCCCCCCCCCCATTCCCCAGCGCTGGGGGCCGCCCCTGCCAGGCCCTGCAAAGAAGAGGGTAGAGGGAAGCCAGGCCAGACAAAAAGCTTCTGTGTCGCCCAGCTGCGCGCGGCCGATATTTATGGCGGGCCGGGAGTTTAAGAAAACAGAGGCCTTCCGTCCACGGGCGAGCGCGGCCGGCGGGGGAAGCCGGGAGCTAATTAAATCTGCGCGGGCCGGGGCCACAGAGGCCGATTGTGCAGCGAGAGGATGTTAATGCGCATTTTAAATATTTATTGTAACTGAGGTAGGTTATGAAAACAGACATTCCTCCTTTCAACACTCCGTGCGTCAGATTTAGGGGCTTGTCTGGCTGCTGAGTGATTTCGCAGCAGTCGGCGAGGCCGGGAGCCCATCCATCACGCCCCACGAGAGGCCAGCGGATGGTGAAAGATTAGCGGGCTGATTTATGGGCCGGCGGGCGCGCCAGCCGCGAGTGGGCAGGGCAGCCACGCACCTGTCTGGGCTGGTGGGCAGCGAGGATCCCGGCCAGCTCAGGCCAGCAGGACGCTCAGTGGACCCGAGCCTCCCTGGTGGCCTGGTGCTGGCAGCAAGGGCTTGGTGTCGGCAGCCCTGGGTCCGCAGCCAGGCTGGGGGTTTGCAGGCATCTCTCTCCTTTCTGGGCCTCAGTTTCCTTATGGAGAATAGGGGAGCTGGTTTGCCTGAAGTACAATGAAGACGCTGGAGCAATGGTGTGCTGGCAAATGCTCTCAACAAACAAAACGGCAAAAGCCCTTGGTTTGCATCTTGCCTGTTTCCAGAGTGTAAAGTGGCTGGTTCCAAGCTGACAACTTGGTGGCATGGAACACAGAACTGGGCAGGTCCCAGCGATCTGCTCCTGCGGGCTGGTCAGGCCTGCTCCAGTGCACCAGGGACTTGCAGGCCAGTGCCCAGTGTGGGGCCTCCCAGTCACCGTCTTCAGGCAGTGGCCACTCCTTCCTTCCTTCTATGGCAAGAGGTCCTGGGTCTCAAAACGAGGATTATCAGGGCTCTGAGTGGGAGGACTCTGGAGGCCCAGGGAGGCTGTGAGGATGTGGCCTGAGGGAGTGTTGGGGGGCTCTGGGGGAAGGCATTGTAGGGAGCTGGACAAGAAGGGTTGGCTTGGCAGACTGCACATCCTGGGGTCCAGGCCAGCCTCTTCGGGTGGGCTCGGAGGGTCCTGCCCTCCTCTGGGCGCTAATGTCCCCATCTGAGATACAGGTTTGGGGTAACTGCAGGCAGGCAGGCACTGAGCAGTGGGAGAAGCTGGATTCTAGGGTACGGGGTGAGGAGGGCCCCAGGCCTCTGGTAACAAGAATCAGTTTCCTGACCCCGTCTGGCACTTGCTCAGCTGCATGGCCCTCAGGAGATGATTCTGAGGCCCGTTATGGCCACTCTGACAGCCGTCCTGCCCCTTGCAGAGCAGGAGTCCTTTCAGAGCCTCCCTTGCATGCTCCCAGGGACAGGCAGCTCACTACCTTCTGGGCAGCTTAAGTGCCCCCCCCTTATGCCCACAGGAAGTAGATGGGTCTTGGTCCCCACAGGGACATGACCACTGTCCTAGGCCTGCAGTTCTTGATCCAGTTCTGCCCCCCTCTGGGGCTGCTCTCCCTTCCTTCCCCTGCCAAACGCTCTGTCCTCCTTGCCTTTCTGAGCCAGGGTCTCCAGACCCTCTCCACACCCCTGCCCTCAAGTCCCCTTCTCTGTCCCCAGTCCCCTCACTCCATCTACCTTGGAGGGCTCCATGGCCTCGGAGAGCGTGGGACCCGCCCTCAGCCCCAGATGGGTGGCCAACCTCTCCTCACCCCTATTACTGGTCCCCTTGACCTACCAACCAAGAGGCCTCAGTCGGCAGTCCAAAGGGGCAGGACATTGATGCCGGGTCCTGCCCCCCGCTTCAAGCCAGGGTGGGGGTGGGAACAGCAGTCTGGGCCCCAGACAGACACGCACACGTGCCAGTCCAGCCAATTAGGCTCGTTAGGGAGTGGGGAGGGAGTGAGCACAGACTGCGCGGTCGATGGGGATGCGGCTCCGCCTGCATGGATGGTCCCCCGCCTGGAAGATCGATGGTCCTCCTCATCCCAGGGGCCTGAGGAGAGAGGGTGAGGCACCCCGTGGCTGGGCCCAGCTGGCCTCCTGGGGACAGGAAAGAGCTGCCGGCGCCTTAGGCCAGTTCTGGCCACCACAAGACCTTCTAGGCCAGCCCTGGAGCAGACCTACTAGACGGTGTCTCCCATTTTATGGAAGCAGGGACTGAAGCTGGGGGAGCTGGAGACCTGGCCCTGGTGGTTGAGTGTCCTTGGTGAGACCAGAGCAGTCTCCAGTGAGTTCTCCCACGGGACCCTGCGGGCCAAGGTCAGGAGGGGGAAATGTCAGGAGTGGGGTGAGGGCAAGACAGTGAGGAGAGAGAGGATCGGGAGGGGCATAGGAGTGGGGATTCAGATCCGGGTGGGGACCCACCTGGCTGTGCAGCCTTGGACAAGTCCACCCACCTCTCTGGGCTTGGCCAGGGTAGGCAGCTGCCTTCTGGGCAGCTTAAGTGTCCCCCCACCCCTTATGCCCACAGGAAGCAGGTGGAACTTTGCCCCAGGCAGCCCTGCAGGAAGGCTTCCTCCCCTCCTGTGTTGCCCCTGTCCACCTGCCCCCATTTGCAAAGGTAGGCAGGGTGGGTGGGTGTGATGTACCGGTAGTGGGGCAGGTGGGTGGGGGTGTGGAGTGAGCCTGGGTGCTTTGGACATTATGGGCCAGGTTCTGAGCTCCCCAGACTGAGATCATGTCTGGGGTACAGTTGGGACTCTCCCAAGGCCCTTCCCTCAGAGGCCTTAACCCTGTAGGGATCAAGCTGGTCTGCACCCCAGAATCACACTTAGGGTTCCATATACTTGCCTGCTAGCCTCTGAGGAAGGCCTGCCTATCCCCATTGGAGTCAGGAAACAGCTTTCCAGAGCCCAGGGCTGAGGAACCACTCTTCTAACCCCAGCTGGAGCTGCAGCAGCAACCCCTCCTTAACCCCATTGGGTGGGACAACCTGGGGCCCTCAGTATCCAGGGGTGGACAGACACAGGGAACACAGCTCCGGGTCACCTGGTGAAGGTGGAACAAAGCCTATCCTAGACCTCCTTTCACTCCCACCCTCCGGAACCCATCCATCGGAGCCGCCTCCCCCACCCCCACCTGGAGCAGCGCCAACCCCAGTCCCTTGGGGTGATAGAGACATGACTGCCCCCAAAGCAGGGGCATCCCATCTTCAGGGGATGGCTGAAAGTGGCTGCTCCCCGCACTGGTACCACCACATATGTGCGTACACACGTCTATACACACACGGCACACCTCCCACTCTGAGAATTACCCAGGGTCCACACACACTTGCATGCACATGAACACACGTACGCATACATCCACAGGTGTGTACTCCACTCCCAGACCTACATGTGTGCACACAGCTTCAGGCACAAGCCTTCACTCTCTCTCAGGCACCTCCCCCCTGTAGACCCTCAGCCTCCCACATGAAGTGGACATGGACACAGATACACAGAGACACATGTGTCAGAGGCACACACATATGCACACATGGCTCACTGTGCACTGTCCCACACCCTCACACCCAGCTGTGCATGTGAACACATGTATACCCAGCACACCTGCATGACACCCTGCACCCTGCCATCTTGGTTATCATGGAGCACATCCTACGAGGACAGGGTTCTGACAGGGGTGGGCACTGAGCCTCCCCTGCTGCCAGCCTAGGTTTGACACTGGGTAAAACTGACCCACGCCACCCCAAAACATCCTCTGTGGCATCACCTCTTTGGTAGCAATGGGTACTCCTAGAACCCAGTGTTAGATTCTAAACCCCTCTCCCCACTGAGAGGAACCGGGGATCTTTGATGAAATCGATTCTAAGGCTGGCCAGGGAGAGAACAGGAGAAGCCTGCAACATCTGGTGCCAGAAAACAAGAGTGTGCCCAGACCTGATAGGGACCTGCCAGGGCACAGGCACCAGCTCGAAGGACCTCCACTGGACAAAACCGGGACGATTCGAGCTGCACCAGAGTTAATGATATAAGCAGATTTCAGCTCAATGAATACAACACATCTGTGCCCAAACCGATACAAATTAATAAGTACTTGGGAAGTGTGATGGCAAGCAAGATACTTACAGCCCAAAACACCTCCTCACAAAAAGCATATTAATTACAGAGGGAAAGAGTAACTTTACGGCAGAGAGCCCCGGCAGACACTCCCTGATAATCAGATGATCAGAACGAACAGGGTTAGTCAAGGGACACATCAGAATCAGGCGCCGCGCGGTCGGATGCACTGAGGAGGAACCAGCCTCACTTCTGTGCTCTTCCTGCCAAACTGCAAAACTTGGAAGAGACGGCAGTCAAACTCAGGTACAAGGCAGTTCCACAGTGGCCTGCTGTCTTCGAAAATGTCAGGATCAGGCGAGTCTAGGAATGGCCCTTCCAGACCAGAGAACACTAAAGAGCTGTGACATCTGAGTGCAACGTGGACTTCTGAGCTGCATCCTTTTGCTATGAAGGACATTACTAGGACAGCTGATGGAACAGGAATGGAGTCTGAGGAATAGGTGGGAGTGATGTATCAGCGTGTTCTGGTCAGCTATTGCTGTGTAACAAACTATCCTCAAACTTAGCAACTTAAAACAACCACCATTTTATGATCTCTCCCTATTCCAGGAATTCAAGTGGGGTCACCTGGCAACTCTTTTGTTCCATGTGGCAACAACTGAGGTTGCTCAGCAGTTCTTAACTGCCAGGGTCGGGCTAGGGCTGGCCCAAAGAGATGCTCTGGTGGGGACAGATAGCAACGTGGACTCAGATGAGACAATGGATCCCAGTGCTTGCTGGCAGCCTCACCAGCACAGCAGCCTCAGGGTAATCAGATTTCTTTCATGGTAACTCAGGGCTCCAGCAAGGGGTTCCAAGGAAATGAAGAGAGAGAAGCCATTTTTTGACCTAACTTAGAAAGTCCCAAAATGTCACTTCCATCACATCCTATTGGTCAAGCAAGACACCAGACTTAAGAGAGGGGAGGGACCAGCATAATGGCTATGTTGCTGGACTCCCATGTAGTCGACCGCGTTTCAAGTCCCAGACCCGATGGCTTAAACTCACGCCAGGTGCGTGTGTGTGCGTGCCCAAGATCCCGAGAGGAGAATGGAGGAGAAGGGATTGCGGCATGGCCATCCCCCCTCGGGGTGATTTCTTGCTTTCCGTTTCTGTCTGTCTGGCAAGTGCACACGCCCTATAGCAAAAACCTCTCCAAAAAAAAAAAAAAAAAAAAGAGGGGAATGACACTCCAACTCTCAGTGGGAGCAGCAGGGATCCAGCAATTCTGCATCCAAAGTACATTTCCTGGCTGTGTAGCATGTCCTCATTTGTGTGCAGGAAACTTGCAGCAAGTATTTTGGGGGAAATGTGACCTCTTGTCAAAAAGATACTTGCAAGTGGTTTTTTTTAAAAAAAGTTCTTTGCAATTTTCTTGCAATATATTTTTTTAGTTTGACATGGTTTCAGAATAAAAGTAAAATGTCCCTTTCAGAGCCCCCTGTGCCAACAGAGTGAGGATAAGCTCCCACCTGGCATTCACCAGCCTCTGTCAGCTCCACCTACTCACCTCCCACTCTGGCCCTCCACCCATCCCTGCCTGCCACTGGCTGGTTGTTCACCTGCTGCGTAGGAAGTCCTCACTCTCTAAGTCTTAGAAATTTCTTGAGGCCCACTCTGGGTACCCCTAATCCCAGACCTGCCCCTCACCCTTCAAATGTCCAAGGTGCAGAAAACTGATGGTCAGAGATGTCACACAACTGGTTTGAGATCAGTGACAAACCCAGGCTAGACCTGACAAGCTAGATCAAGAGGATTCTGTTTTCATTTTCTGCAGCCTCATAATTTTACAAACAGAGGCAAAGAAAGAGGACGCGGTAACATTACCTTTAGCAGCACTGTCCAAAGAAATACAAGGCAACCCACAACGCTGTGTAACTTTTAATTTTCTGGAAGCTTTAGTTAAAATGTCAAAGAAACAAGTGAAATTATTTTAAATAATTTATTTAGTCCCCAAATGCCCCAAACATTATTTCAACATGTAATAAATATAAACGAAATTGTTACTGAAATGCTTTGTGTTCTTTTTCTCATGGCGCATCTTTGCAGTCCCTTGTTTATTTAACACGTGCAATACAGTTCCGGTCAGAGGTGCAGCGCTTCCCAGGCTCAAGGGTCCCAGCTCCCATCTCGGGGTGAAGACTGAAAGTCAGAGGGCAAGGTCAGGGGTGTGGGCAGGAAATGGTCAGCCCCATACCCCGGGTTTCATGAACTCTTCCACAGCCTTCTGAGCTGTAGTCCTGTTTCAGAGATGAGGACTGAGGCCGGGAGAGTAGGCAGGAAGCATCCAGTTGCGGTTCTGGGCTGAGCTGGGCATGGCACCAGGCTCCACCTGCAGCTAGAAACCTGAGGCCCAGAGAGGAGCAGGGCCAGCGTGGGACCCAGCCTTTATCCTGCAGGCCCATGCTCCCTTCTCCCTCTGCCCCTCGCTGCCACCCACAGACCCTGGTACCAGGCATCTGCCCCCCTTGGCTCCCCCGTCCGTGTGCCTATGTGGGGATGCTCAGTGAGGATGCGGTGTCTCAGCCAGGGCAGTGCTATGTAAAGAACTGCGGCTGCTCCTAATCCTTAGAAAAATAGCACACCAGGCTCAGAGTTTCCAACATGCAAACCCCACTTAGCGTGATGATCCCGGAACCAGCCCTCCCCCGTGACTGCACCCTGGGCCATAGGAAGGGGCTCTGCCCAGGTACCCTGACTCCCACTGGATCTCACCACGACACATCCAGGCAGCGGGGCTGCTGCTAGGCAGATGAGCTGGTCAGGCTGTGAACAGGGCTGGCAGGGCCCCGCCTGAACCCCCCCTTCCCCCAGACGGTGCCCGGCCTTGGGCTCCTCACCCATCCTGGGGCTTCAGAGCAGATGGCTGGCTTGCTCGAGATGGGCAGGGAGGGAGGAATGATGCTCCTCATAACCCTCCCCACAAAGCTTCCTACCCTGGAGGCTGGGTTTGCCTCCTTATTTTACAGAGGGAAAATCTGAGGGTCAAAAGGCATTTATCGGGAACCAGCAGTTAGCGTAATGGCTATGTCGCTGGACTCCCACGTAGTCGACCACGGTTCGCGTCCCGAACCAGGTGGCTTAAAACCCACGCTGGGTGTGTGTGTGTGCCCAAGATCCCGAGAGGAGAATGGAGGAGAAGGGATTGCGGCATGACCATCCCCGCTGGGGGGTGATTTCTCACTTTCTGTCTCTCTGTCTCTCTCTGTCTGTCTGGCGAGCACACGTACCCCATAGCAAAGACCTCTCCGGGGGGGAAAAATAGAGGGGTGGAGACTCCTGAGGTAGCCCATCTGTGCAGCACCCTAGGACACATACTAGCCCAGGTGGGAGACAGCAGGTGCAGGAAGGTGGAGGCTGAAGGAGCTCCCAGGCCTGCCTCTCTAGGAACGTGCCACTGACACTAACTCAGACATCCTGGCAGGCCCCTGTGCCCCCAACATCCTCCTGGAGACCAAGCAGGGACCTCTTGGCAGGATGGGGCCACCTGTACCCTCCCCTGACCCCCAACTCCCTCAGGGGACAAACGGACAGGCACACATGGGAACTGGCGGCAAACCAAGCTGTCTGCTTTGTCGTTCCCACAACCTTCTTGAGCTCCCGGCTTTTGGTCTTTGCTCCAAAACCAATCAATTTCTCGCCACCACTGCCTAACAGGCTTTCCTGATGTGGCTGTCAGCATTAAAAATGACCAGGTGACGTCAGCTGGCCAGCCCTCCCCTAGCCCAGTATGAGGGTCCAACCCCGGGGCAGGCCTCCCCGACCCAGGCCCACCAGAAATGTTTTGGTGCCTCTAAAGCACATGCCTGGTCTGTTTAATGGGCTCCCAGCCCACTTCCCCTTTCCAGCTCCCAGAGAAACTACATTTCCCAGCCCTCCCTGCTTCCAGGGGGCTGCACGCTCACTGCTCTGTTCTCATCAACAGAAGGCGTGTCAGTCTGTCAGTCCACGCTGGCTAATACCCTCTCTATCCTTTTTCTCCTCCACCTCCCCCTGAGCAACAGCAGGGCACTCGCCAAGCCACATATGGGGCAGGGCCAGGCCACTCAAAGAAAGGTGCCATTCTGCCCAATCCGGAGCAAACCATGATGTGATAGAGAAATCACATTTGAGGGGTGAATGGTAATGCAGGGGGCAAAAAACTATGCTCCAGGGGTCAGCAGGTGGAGTGAAGGTTAAGGAGCTGGACTCCCACATGGCTGACCGTAGTTCAAGCCCCAGACTTGGTAGCTTGAAAATCATACTGGGCATGTGTATGTGCATGTCCAAAATTCTAAGAGAATGGAGGAGAAGGGATTGTGGCATGGTCGTCCCCCTGGGGGGTGATTTCTCACTTTCCCTCTCTATCTCTCTCTAGGGAGTGCACATGCCCCATGATGCAAAACTAAAACAAACAATAAACCCCTCAGTATTCTGTGAGGCTGACTCACATGGTAAAGTTCTGGGTTCAAGCCCAGAGACCTCCTTTAGTACAAGGGGCATTTGCATGCCTGGTTGGCTGAAGCTAGGGGAGAATGGTGGTGCTGAGACCCTGTTAGGTGTGCTATTCCTCTCTCTCTCTCTCCCACTTATGGAATAAATAAGTCTGAAGAAGAAGAAGAGGAAGAAGAAGGAGGAGGAGGAAGAAGAAGAAGGAAGAAGAAGAAGAAGAATCTCATTTGACTCTGCAAGGCCTGAGCTTTTGGGGTGCTTGTCACAAAAGCCATTGTCTCTTACCCTGGTCTATTGACGGACATGTGGGTCTGGTCATGGGCCTAGGCACACACACATAGGTGGGAACATGGGCTCCGGATCATGCATGCGCATGCACACAGGATCCCAACCGCCCAGGGGAAGCTCCTGTCCAGGCCAAGGACTGATGGGCAGGGGCAATACCCATAACCCTCTACCCTGCTGTCTGTGGGCCAGGGCTTGCTGGGAAGGTGCCGCCCTTGCAGAGCTTGGAGGGCCAACTCGGTACCCCTGGGTACTCTCCAGCCTCCAGCTTGCCTCTCTGTCCCTGCCACAGCCCCGGCCACTCCCTGCAGCCTGGCTCTCAGCGCTCACGTGGTAGGCCAGGAGACGTACGAGAGTCCACAGAGCTGGCATGTGGACTCCCGGGAGCGGCTTAGCCGTGATTCCCTGGGTCAGTGTATCAGCCCAGCCCCTGGTCTATCAGCCAGATGGTCGCTTCAGCAGGGAGAGAAAAACCTGACACGCCATTTCAAACCGATTTCACGGCGGGCCTCCGGAGAGCCCCAGCAAGCTCCTGACAATCTGATCTGTTGTGAATAAATATGACAAAATTGCCAATTATGAGAGGGAAGCTTCAATGTCGGGCAGGCCGGGCTGGCTGTGGCCACACGCTCAGGGCCGACACCACCGGGGAGACAGCCCAGTGGACAGAGAGAGCTGAGTCCAGATGAAGGGGGTGCTGGGCCAGGGCCAGATGCTGCACCAGCCGGCCCAGGGATGAGGCAGCCACAGCAGGCACCCTGCCAGCCTGGGCAGAGGGGCCCCACTGCCCACACAGCCCAGCTCTGCCTACTGCCCTTGCCCATGCTCCCCAAGGCCCAGTATTCCATCCTGCCCGCCCTCTGTTGCCCACAGAAGCTGCCAGGCAGGGCGGTGGCTCTGCTAGGATGGGGTGAGCCCCAGGCACAACTGGCCCTCGAGCTCAGACGCCTGGCCAGCCCTGCAGCCACCAGCAAGGCCTGGCTCTATGTGATCCCCGCCCCCATTCACAGAGGAGGTTCAGCAGGCCCAGAGATAGGCAGGGATGAAGCTGAGAGGGCCAGCAGCCAGGAGAGGAGCAGCTCAGAGCTGAGAATGGACAAAGCGAGTGTGTCTCCTCCCCAGGCTATGGCCCACCCCACCCCCCACCCCAGGCACTGCAGCAGGCCCCCTGCTCAGGCCACTCCACTTCTCCTATAGACCAAATTTGTATCCGGGACTGGCCCTGTCCTCGAAATTCACAGCTGGGATTTGTTTGAATCAGGTATCATAATGTGACAGATGTGGAGACAGCAGCCTTGAAAGGAGAGTTTGCTATGGGGTGATGTACCAGGGTGGGTCTGGAGGCAGCAGGAGGAGTCTCCCTGACCTCCTCAGGGAGGGGTTGACTGAGACGGGGTAAGCTGCTGAGCCATGTGAACTGGGGCTGTAGGGAAATGCTGGCTTGGTGTGTGAGAGCCAGTGAAGGCGCTGGTTCGCTGGTTGAAGATGAGGGCTTGGATTGGCTGTTTGCATGTGAAAGTCCACTCCACAGGGGAGTCGTCTGCTATTTCTGAGAATTAGCTAGCCCTGAAAGGGAGGGACAGTCTCTCCTGACCAGCAGGACCCCAAGATGTCAACACATAACAAAATGTGGAAAATAAAAACAAACTTCCACATAGCCAACTGCACACGGTTCAAGTCCTGGACCCAGTGACTTGAAACTCACACCAGGCGCGTGTATGTGCATATCCAAGATCCCAAGAGGAGAATGGAAAGAGGAATGTGGCTCGGTCATCCCATCTGGGGGGGGGGGGTGATTTCTCATTTTTTTTCTCTCTGTCTTTCAGGCCCTATAGCAAAAATCTCTCTAAAAAGGAGAAGAAAAAGAAAAGAAGAAAAGAAAAGAAAAGAAGAGAAGAGAAGAGAAGAGAAGAGAAGAGAAGAGAAGAGAAGAGAAGAGAAAAGAAGAAAAGAAAAAAAAAAGAAAAGAAAAGAAGAAAAGAAAAGAAAAGAAAAAAAGAAAAGAAAAGAAAAGAAAAGAAAAGAAAAGAAAAATCACAATGACTATACCTGTCCCTATTCAGACCTCAACTTTCCACCTGCAAACCAGAAACTTGGAGCAAGTAAGCCCGTACACTCAGGTCTGACTCTCCCTACCCCAGGCTGTCTGCCCTAGCTCTTTCTGTGCTCCTCTGTGGCTGGCCTGACCTCTCTCCCTTCAGGGAGGAGCCTGGCCTGCCCTCCCTGCTCCTCATGGCAGGGATGTCACCTCTTTGGACCAGCTCTGTGCCCAACATGCTTGCCTTTCCCTCCATGGCAAGCAGGGGGTCTGACTGCACAGAGCCCCAGTCCCAGCTCCTACCTGCAGCATCCCTCAATCTTGGTCTGGCACAGGTTCTAGAATGCCATGGATCTGGGCTAAAATATCTGCCATACCCTCTTCTGGGTGACTGACATTGGACAAGTGGGTCTTATCCGTGAAACAGTCGTGATATCGCCTAACACCCAGGTGACTTCTCTGAAAAACGACACAGCAGCAGCTACACAGAGGGTATTGAATACATTACATTTACTGTCGCTGTAATGGTCTCCGTCATCGCCTGTCACCATCACCACATCAGCACCACCCTCATCCTTGCGTCAACAGCAGCGCGTCCTCCCCACATCCACTCTGTCGTTACCTCCATTACGGCCTTCGTTGCTTTCATTGTTTTCATTTTTTTTAAGAATTATTTTATTTAACTTTGTTTTATTTTATTTTTGTTTTTATTTGACCAGAGAGGGACAGAGAGAGAGAGAGAAAGTGAGAAAACAAGCCACCAGGTCTAGGACTTGAACTATACTCAGCCATGTGGGGGTCCAGCGCCCTTAACCACCATGCCACCTGCCAGCCCCTGCTTTCATTGTTTTCCATCACCATTGTCTTGCTGTCCTTCCCTGGCCTCTCTTCCCTGTCCCTAGTCTCAGGGCCACCTGCTGACTAGGACACTCTCTTTTCATTCTCATGGACCCCGTGGTTCCAGGGGCAGGATCTGAGGCTACAATGCAAAGCTTAGAGCTGAACTTGGGGGGTTCTGGGTTTGAACCCTGATGCAGGCCTGGATGGTTGGTACAAGCTGCGAACAGTGTAGTCCTTGGAGAGCCATTCTCGTGGTGCTGACACACTTACCAGCTGTGTGACTCTGGGCCAGTCACTTTTTGTCTCTGTTTCCTCCTCTGGAAAACAAGGTTGTTTTTCCTAAGGTAGTTCTGAGACTTGGATGAGCTGATGCAGGTAAAGCTGGGCACAGAGCGGGCACAGAACACACCCCCCCCCAACTCATCCCTATTGCTAAGAGTGCACCTGACAGCCCTCTGACCACCCACTTATCCTTTACAAGAGACTCTCTGTGACAGCCCAAGGACCCTCCCAAGTACAGGGAGCCCCTCCCTTGCAAGGCATCTGCCCTTTTGGGGGGCAGCCGAGGACTCCTGTCAACAGGTACCCTCCTTGGCCCTGTAGGTACTCGCTCCTCCCCCCCGACAGCCCTTTCTAAGGCAGGCACAGTGTCTTCACGGCAATGCTCCTGGTAGGTGGTGTGTTCCCTGTACCCCCCTTCCCCTCCGCCCCTCCTAACCTCCTCCCCAATCACAGCCCCAGCTGTGGCCCTCTTCTGTAGGAGAACATTTGGAAAATCCAGAAAAGAACAAACGAAAGACAAAACTCACCCACAATCCCACCAGCTAGCAACAAACTCTGTTGATTAAGCATTTCAAATGAGCAAAGTGATGCAATACTTTACAGAACAGTCAGGAAACAGAAAAGAATAACCTGTCTGTCTCCCCCCTCCACACCACAGTGCTGCCACGCGATCGTCCTCTCCCAGGCTTTTTCCTGCTGCATATGTTTTTTACATCATTACCCCTTGAATGCACGCAAAACGCTAGACACTGCTTCCCCCGCAGCGTCGCGGTGGAGACGCGTTTGTGTGTCGCCACCCGTCTTTGTAGTTAGCACTTTTAATGACCACCTAGTATTCCATCAAGGGTGAGCACCACCATCTTCTAAACTGCTCCCTGAATGTGGGACATTTCAGCTGTTTCCAAATTTTGTTTTTTCATTTTGGTCATTAAAAATAATGTTGCAGAGAATATCTTTGAGCCTAAAGCTCACTCCGCAATTTGGAGAATTTCCCCAGAAGAGGATCCCAGAGGAAGCATTCATGGGTCAAAGGCACTGAGTGTTTTCACAGTGCCCCAGACCCACTGCCGAATTACCTTCCCAGAGGGCTGCCTGGCTCCCAGCACCCGTGGCAACATGGGAGCCTCTTTCTTGCTGTACCTCCGAGACTGCAGATTTGTGCTTTCAACGGCATGTCCACCAAACGGGGTGTGCCTCCTTGGATACCAGGGTCCAAACCCTGTGTGCCCCCCCCCCCCAAACACCGTCGATTCACTTTGACTCCTAGGGCAGGCCTAGATGAAATAACAAACAAGGCAGCTGCAGGTTTGCAGTTCCCAGTAGAGTAGGGATGGGTCAGGGAGTGTGCATGGCCTCTGGGATGTCAGCCAGAAAAGGGGACACTGGGCAGGTGGAGGCCACAGCAGGGGCTGCAGGGAGTACCTTGTGTGTGCCGACAGGCCCCAAGCTTCCATCTCCCGCAGAAGCTTCCATATCCCACAGAAGCTCGCCTCCCACGAGGCTTGCATTCTCCTCTTCAGTGTGTATTGGGCCTCCCAGTGCCCCCAGGACAAGCCAAATTCCTCCTTCCTCGTGTTCTTGTGACGGAGCCACCATCTACCCAATTGGGCTGGGCGGGCCGGAAACTGGGGAGATGTTTTTGTGCCCTTTCCTTGGGACATCCTCTGTCAGCAAGGCCTGGCAGTTCTACCTGCCCTCCACCACTCAGGCTAAGGCGCCAACACCCTGGAGTGCCCAAGTGTCTCCAGCAGTGTCCTCACTGGTCTCCCTGCTTCTGCACTGTCCTTGGGCCCCACCTCCTCTCAGCAGTCACGGAGGGCATTTTGGATCAAGCCCTCTCATGACTGAATCCCAGCTTTTCCCACCCAACTTAGAAAACTGGGTACACATCTTACCAGGCCTTGCCCCATCTGCCTCTCCCCTTCAGGTCTCAGCTTAAGGGACACTTCTCTGAGGAGGCATCCCTGGCCACCTCTCATACCTGTTCCTGTCCTTACTTATAATTTACAGATCTCTTGTTTGCTTGGTTTTATCCCACATTGGTATGTAAACTCCCTGAGGTCAGGGGCTTTGTCTGTTGGCTCATTACTGAACAATAAACCAGCACAATTGACTTACATTTTAGTTGCTTAGTAAATGTCTGATAAATGAATGAACGAATGCCTGCCTGGGTGGGTGCATGAGTGAATGAATGAGTGGATGGATGAATGGGTAGATGGGTGGATGGATAGATGGATAGATGGATAGGTGGATGGATAAATAGATGAATGAATGGGTGGATGGGTGGACGGATATGTGGATGGATGGATGGGTGTACGGATAGATGGATGGGTGGGTGGGTGGGTGGCTAAGTGGATGGATGGGTGTATGGATAGATGGATGGTTGGGTAGATGGATATATGGATAGATGGGTGGATGGGTATATGGATAGATGGATGGGTGTATGGATAGGTGGATGGATGGATGGATGGATGGGTGGGTGGATAAGTGGATGGGTGAAGTTGAATCTGGGGGAAAAAAAAAGGTCTAAAAGGTACCAAGAAGGAGATGAAACACCAGGAGAATGTGATGTCTCAGGCACTAGGGAAGAATATGTTCCAAGAAGGAGGTAGAGACACTGGGTCTGTCTTGATCAACTCTGTTTGCTATCTGATACCTTGGTGAAGATGAAGATGGGGACTGGTTTGCCAGGAGCCCCACTCAGAGAGCTGATGTGCTCAGTCTTTTATTTTAAAATCATTCCAGACTTGCAAAAATGTTACAAAACAATACACAGGGGACCAGCAGTTAGCGTAATGGCTATGTTGCTGGACTCCCACGTAGTCGACCATGGTTTGAGTCCTGGACCCGGTGGCTTGGACTCACACCGGGCGCGTGTGCGTGCGTGCCCAAGATCCCGAGAGGAGAATGGAGAGAAGGGATTGCGGTGTGGCCATCCCCCCTGGGGGGTTGATTTCTCGCTTTCTGTCTCTCCGTCTGTCTGGCAAGCGCACGGGCCCTATAGCAAAAACCTCTCCAAAAAAAATAAAAAGAAAGACAATACACAGTATTCCAGTATACCTCACCCGGCTTTGATGTGTCCAATGATGTGCTTGTTTGTAAGCCGACTCTGCTCTGTAGCATTTACCAGTTTCTGTGGTGTAAATACTCTCACCGAGTCCAAATTTAAACGACCAATGGTTTAATGATCGGTTTGCAAAAATTCCAGAATATTTAACAATCAACTCTCATCAGCTCTTACGAGCTGACTGTAGCACACCATGGTACAAATATCAAAAACTGATCTCCAGGTCTCATTTGAATTTCATCAGTTGTTCTGCTAATGTACACATCCTGTTCTGGGACCTTATTCTGCATGTAGCTGTCACATCTCCTTAGCCTCCTTCATTCTGGTACAGTTTCTCGGTCTTTGCCATGACAATGACACTCCTACAGGATGTTTGGCCAGTTACTTCTGAGAACACCCTTTGATTTGGATTTGTGATATTTCCTCATGGTGGGAACCTCAGAGGAGATACTGTGTCTTCTCAGAGCATCATCTGGAGTCCTGGGGTGCCTGTCCTCATCACAAATGATGTTAACTTGACTGCTTTATTATGCTGAAATTGTCTCTTTCGCCAGTTTAAAGTTACTATTGTTCTCTTTATAATTAGTAAGTATCTTCCGCCTTAAAAAGGAAGGCGATTCTGACACCTGCTACAATATGAATGAACCTTGAGGATATTGTAAGAGAAAGAGGCCAGTCACAGAAGAACAAGTACTGCGCGATTCCACACACAGGAGATCTCTAGAGTGGTCAGGTTTGTAGAAACAAAGTAGTGTTAAAAGAAAAAATAAACCAGCCAATTTAATATAGTAGAGTTTTAGTTGAGCAAATCTCAACACGATTTAAATCGGGCAATTGTCCCTAGACTTTTGGACAACTCCAGGTAGCCTCGTGGTCACACGGTATTTAAGTTCCAAGAAAAGGAAAGCGATGTGTACAGAAATGGGAATGTGATTGGGACCAGCAGTTGACGTAATGGCTATGTCGCTGGACTCCTATGTAGTCGACCGCAGTTCGAGTCCCGGACCCAGTGGCTTAAGCTCACGCTGGGTGCATGTGCGTGCGTGCCCAAGATCCCGAGAGAAGAATGGAGGAGAAGGGATTGTGGCGTGGCCATCCCCCCTGGGGGGTGATTTCTAGCTTTCTGTCTCTCTGTCTCTCTCTGTCTTTCTGGCGAGCGCACGCGCCCTATAGCAAAAAACCTCTCCAAAAATAAAGAAAAAAGAAAAGAAATGGGAATGTGATGGACAAAGACGAAGTGGACCAATGAGGTAGGGAAATAATTTGGGTTGGTTACATTTCAAAGTTTGTCTACATTAATACAGTTTTAAAAGGGGAGAACTGAAGCCTAGCTACTGTGATGAGCTGTAATTTAGCAATTAGCTCAGGAAAGCAGCCTACCATGTATGATTTCTGTTTATCCATAGGAATCCAAGTGTGGGAGTACAGTGGCTCTTTTAGGCCAAAATAGTTTAACAGTAGAATGCTGAGTACCAGGGACTGAAGGGAGGGGAAATAAGGAATTTGTGTGTGTGTAAGTTTATTTCTTTTCTTTTCTTCTTTTTTTTTTAGGAATTATTTTATTAAACTTTATTTATGTATTTATTTATTTTTAATTTGACCAGAGAGAGACAGAGTGAGAGAGAAAGTGAGAAAGCAAGCCGCCGGGCCCGGGATTCAAACCACAGTTGGGTATGTGGGAGTCCAACCCCCTTAACCATGATGTCACCTGCCAGCCCCAGGTTTCTTTCTTTCTTTCTTCCTTTAGCAAAAGAGCGACAGAGAGACAGAAACACAGGACTCCCCAACAGAGTCTTGAGGCTGCAATCCATCCTGGGTTTTAACCAGCCTGGACTATGCCGTGTACTTAGGGAAGTCTCCAGACAAAAAGCTGGAACCTTCCTGTGTGGATCAGCCTCCCAGACCACTGTGTTACTTCTGTGTCCCCATCCAGCCCGGGACTTAGTGTTTAGGGGGACAGATGTCAGTGTGTGAAGGCAGCAAAGTTCTGGACATGGATGGTGGTTGTACAGCAATGTGGATGTACTTAATACCACTGAATTGCATACTTAAAAATCAAGACGTTAAGCTAGTAAATTTTTTAAAGAATTATTTATTTATTATTATTTTTAAATTTGACCAGAGAGAGAGAGAGCTAGATAGATAGAGGAAAAGTAAGAAAGCAACCCTCTAGGTCTGAGACTCGAACCATGGTTGGTCATGTGGAGTCCAGGGTCCCAACCACCATGCCACCTGCTGGCCCCTAAGCTAGTAAATTTTATGTTGTGTGTATTTTATTACAACTAAAAAGTTAAAAAATTTTTAATAAATATCTTGGAACTGGGTCCAGCAGGTGGCATGTTGGTTAAGGCCCGTGACTGACTGCAGTTTGAGTCCCAGACCTGGAGGCTTGCTTTCTCACTTTCTCTCTCTCTCTCTCTTTGGTCAAATTAAAAAATAATAATAATAAATAAAATAATTCTTAAAATAAATAAATGTCTTGGGGGAGATACTTTGAAACTCTAAATTCCTCATTGGTCATCATGTGAGCATCTCAACCCGCCCGTTTTCTCATTCACCAGTGAGTCTTGCACCAGTTCTGTTTTTGACTTTCTGGTGCCAGCCGAGTTGTTCTACCCTTGAAAGTGATGGTGACCCAGGAAAAAGAGCTGCAAAATTCCACCAGCAGTGACCATGCATTGCCCAGCACTGGGTGGCCTTCGGTTATTCCCTGGCTAGATTTGAAAGCCGGCTTCCAAGAGCACTGACTTGCACAAGATCACACAGCTCTTGAAGGCTGTGCCAGGAGCAGCTTCGTAGGAAGCCAGGTCCCTGTCTCCTTGGGTAGTTAGGCTGTGCTGCCCTTGGCCTGGGGCCTGATACTTCCGGAGGAAATGAAGTTGGGGATTGGGTTACCCAGTTTTTCCAAACACACCACAAAGACCCTCTTGCTGGAGGGGAGGAGTAAGTCCCACAGGCTCCTTCCTTGCCCCTGTGGGCCCTACTCCACTCCACGGGCTATGCAAAGCTTCAGGGCACCCCCAATCCCGAGACCCCATTATGGGCTAAGATTTGGAGGCCTTTTCATGGGGCATCTCTCCTTGGTGACAAGACCAGCCTAGCCTGGACTTTCCCCCCTCCAGCCCAAACATTTTATTTAAATTATGTTTTTATTGCCAGAAGTGCATGCACTCACCAAAGAGAGAGAGCACACATGCACCTCCCAATAGAGTGTGGTCGAATCCCAATCCTCTTTCCTCCATTTCCCACACACATGTGCACATGCAAACTGAGTATGTATGTTAAGTCAGGGCCAGAATTCAAACCGTGGTCAACCATGTGAGATCTGATTCCCAGTGCACAGCCAACCTCCTAGCTAGCGTTTTAGAAAACTTAGAACATTGCGGTAACTTTCCAGCCCGATTCTCTCAGCCAGATGCTCTTTGTAGATGCAGAGGACAGCAGCCTGGACAGAGAGATGGGCAAAGGGGTAGCCGGCCCTCCCAAGGCAAGCTCCTCCTCACCCTGCAACTCTGGGCCTCTGGCTGGTGTCTCCCAGGCCTTGAAACCGAAGCTGGGAGTCATTCATCACGGCCAGATGAACGCTGCTGTGAATGGGAGCTGGCGGCCCAGGCGATGAGAGGCTCCCAGGGCCCCAGACCCCTCCCCACGGGCCACCGACTTTCCCTGGGGCTGAGCAGGAGACTCCATCTGTGACAAGCGTGACAATGACAACACACCTTGTATTCTCATCTTCTCCTGCCTGGGCTCGAGCTCTTTCTACCTCATGTCCCAGCAACCCTGGTGGGGAGAGGGGTGGTGGTGTCAGCACGTTAACTAGAAGGAGAAACTGAGGCCCGAAAGGGCAGTCACTCACCTAGAGAGCTCCGAATCTCAGCTTCCGAACCCCCACATGGGGTCCTCCTTTCCCTCCAGGCTGCTCCATCCACCCTGCAGCCATGCTGTCCACTCTGTCTTCAACTTCCAGGGTCTTAGCCCTCCTCCCACCGTGTAGATGGGAGCTAGAAGCACAGGGGATGAGGACATGGGCTGCGGTGCCCTCTGAGGGGGCCTCAGGGGCTGTATCTGTGTTCCATGCACATAGACGGCCCAGTTCACCCCAAATATCAGTTGTCAGGGAGAGGCGGTTGGCGGGAGGGGGTGCGGGGCTGCATCACCCATTGCTGAGAACCTCCCACAGCTTGCCTGCTCTCCACTCATCTCCCCTCCCCACTCCCACCCCTGCACCTGACCCCACCAAACCCAGCCCCCACGCAGTTGGCCAGAAACCTTATCTACCTGATCCAGCAAGCTCCAGCCACAGAGCATGGGCTGGGACAGGGAGGGGCTGCAAAGCACACTGAAGAGGCCCGGGGGGTGGGGGGGCACGAGACTAGGCTAGGCTAGGCTAGTCTTGGCTCTGCAGTTACCAACTTCCTGTGTGACCTTAGGTACATCCCCGCCCCCTCTGGGCCACAGCTCTCTCATCTGAAAAATGAGAACGTGGCCAGATCCTCAGCAACTCAGACAAGGTTCAAATTCCAGAGGGGCACGCCTTGTAACCTGAGGCCCTGGACAAATCTTTACCTTCCTTGGACTTCAGTTTCTTCATCCATGAAATGGGAAAATGAGTCTTCAAGAGAGGCCTCAAGGGAGCCATGAGACAAAAAGGGGCAGTGGAAGAGTTTGGCAAACTCCCACTGGGGTCCCTGGTAGATGGCTCCGCCCCTCTGGCTTGGCCTCTACCACCTAAGCCTCTACTGGGTGCTGAGTTTCTGTGGCCTCTGACCTGGATTTCCGACCAGACCCCAGAGCACACCTCCATCTCCTGCAACACGTCGCCTGCCCTGTGCAGGGAATCCCTGCACCGCCTCACCCCTGCCAGGGGCTTCTTTGCTCCCCTGTCCAGCTGCTGGATGCAGATGAAGCAGGCTGTGTGTGTGTGTGTGTGTGTGTGTGTGTGTGTGTGCGCGCGTTGTTTAGGCAGGGGCGGGGGAGGTGGGGACAGGGTGCTAATCTGCTGGAACAGAGGCCTCCAAACAACAAGCAGACTACAGTTCTCAGAGCAGCCAGAGGTCAGGGGTCAGGAAGGTGAGGACAGGGAGGGTGCTGGGAACCTGCAGGGACTGGAAGCAGGGGTCTAGGGGCTGCTGACCCCTGCAAGTCTCCCTGAAGTGCCCAGCACTGCACATGGGGCAGCAGAGGGAGGCTGGCTGCCTCTACACTCAGGCAACCTCCACGTGCCTCCTCCCTGTCAGCAGTGGGACTTGTTCTCTGCCCAGGACAGGAGCTCAGCACCTCACCCAACAGCTTGTCCCCATCAGATGCACCTTACCCAGACTCAGGCTCTGAAATGGCACAACAGGTCAATGTTGTGGCACTGTGGGTGGTACCCACCAGGCAGAACATGCACAGATTGGGGTTTGCTGTCCACATGGCAACTCTGCCAGAAAGCTCTGCCCTGTAGCTCAGAAAGGTGGGTCCGTGTGCATGCACCCCCAGGTTCTGGTGGTGCCTGCAGGGGAGGAGACTCTGGGAGGGTCCCACCAGGGAGGTTTTCCCCCCGACTCTCCCACTCTGTCCCACTTTCTTGGTCTCTGTGGCCTGCATGCTCACCCACAGCCCTCTGGGTGGTAGAAGTGGGTTACAGAGGGCACGGGCAGCTGCCCAGCCCAAGGCTGCTGGATTGGAGTCTGCTTCTTGCTGCACGCTGGTCATGGAAAATTTCACAGAAGTGTTTTCCTGCAGCCTCCTTTCATACCAAGTGGGCATGTGCTGCTGAGGTCTCACCCCATACCGTGCCCGGCCTGGGCACAGAAGGAGCCTGAGCAGGGCAGTCCTTGGGGCTAGGAAGAGGGGCAGGTACAGGCAATGTGCCCCCACGGCTTACTCCCTCCCATTCCGGGTGCCTGGAAGTCAGGCCTACATGGGCCCACAGGAGAGGAAAGGGCAGGTGGGCCTGCCCACGGGGCTCCCGAGGCATGCACTCCCACACACACCACTGTGGGCCCACCTCAGACACACTGAGCTGTCTGCAGACTCTGGGCGTCCCTGCCTCTAGCACCCACTAACTACACACTCAGACACTGCTAGAGCTTTGGCCACCCAGCAGGCCTGCCTCCAGGCCTCTGCAGCCCTCCAGGGCACTGACCTCTGGACTCCACTTGGGGAGAACCAGCTCTGCGGCTGGTCACAGCCCTGTGTGCAGGGTCTCGATTACCAACAAATCCCCATGGTTTGAGACCATGCTAGGGAGGGACCCCACAGGCACAGGTGGAAGGGAGTGACTGCGTTTCTCTGCCCCACTGCTCAACCTTGACCGTTCCCCAATCTCAGCCATCTCCTCATCTGTAAAATGGAACTAATGATCTTTAGGCTGACAGGAGGACAAGAGAAGCACCAGGTGACTGTAGGGTATTGTTACGATGTTTGTGGAAAGGACTCATGACAGAGAGGCTCCTTCCCAGCCTCTGAGACCCCATGGTGGGGGTCTGGCCACTGGCAGGGAAGCCACCTGCTGCTGGCCCAGCCCCCACAGCCTCTCTCCCTGGGGGTATAGCTCCCCTTCTATTTCTTGGGTGAGCCAAGGCTCCTTGAGGCCAGGCCGGGGTCCCCGAGGGTGACAGGTCTGCCTGATGTTCTCCCTGATCTGCCACAGCATCCAGGGCACCCATGCAGCTTCCTGTCACCGTCATTCTACCAAAAAGGGCTGCTGGACCCCGGGAGCCCGGAGCAGGCAGGGAAGATGCTACTTCCAGACAGAGCCCTTGCTGCTGAGCCTCACGGCTGCCATGACCCGACAAAGCCCAAGAGCCCGTGGGAGCCTGTGGACCCGGGGCAGGGGAGGGGGACGCCTAGCCTGACCGAGGGGTTGTGTGGGGGTCAGAGAAGCCCTCCTGGAAAGGCTTCAGCTCTGAGGAAGAGTGAGGTAGGGGCTCTGGCAGAGCGGTCAGCAGGGGAAAGGCTGCATGGGCTGTGGCTGCCACAGAGAAGGGACCCAAGGCTTACCCCAGTTGTTGCTGATGAGCTGAGGCGCTTGAGAGCACCGTGGGGTGTGGTTTTGTGCTGCCAGCTACCCTAAACTAGGGTCCCAACCGGCCTGTCCCCCAATCCAGACCCCATGTGCCCACTGTCCTCCTGCAGTGTGAAGGCCTGTCTGGAGTGTGCTTGGGGGAAGCCCCTTGAGGGCATAGTGGCTCCCCCAGTCCCTCTGCACCCTCAGTGCTGGGTGCCAGGTGCCAGGGGTCACAGCAGCATGCCTGGTTGAGCCAAATGAAACTAATCACAAATAGGTTTGTTAACTAAGAATTGGCCGGAAGCCTCCATGCAGCGACCCCGGCCATGTGCGCTAAAGGTTGCTCACCTCCAGGCTGGCAGCGCCAAGTGGGTGGGGCCATCTGACCCCGAGTTCTTACACTATCATTAAGAGTCCTGCAGGGAATTCTCCAGAGACAGATGGGGGTGCTGGCATAAGACAAGGTGCCCCCTGCTCCCACCCCCGCCCAATATACCTCCCTCATCTTGTCCCAGCCCCACAGCAGATGCCCCTTGTTGGGGAGCCACCTGCTTGTTCCCCAGTCTTACTTCTTTGCCCTTGTCACTCACTCTCGGTGCCTTCGGTGAGGGGCTGTCCTATGAGAGCTCTGCTTGGCCCAGGGTCTCAGCCCAGGAGTCTCAGAACGCTGCGTGCATGCCTCTGTCTCGCTCTGGACCTCCAGAGCCTTGGCTTCCTCCTCTGTGAAATGGGGACAAGACAGTGACTATGGGGAGTTTCAATGGAACCCTGGGTTAGAAGCTCAATATAGCCCCAGCACAGGGCTCCGATGACAAGAATCACCCCTGGGTTGTGAGCTGAAGCCCTAGAAGGCTCCCATTCCAGGCAACCCCTGCAGGCCCGCTGCCCTCTGCAACTTCCCTCCTAACAGATGCTGCCTTTGGCCTGACTTCTAGAGCCACCGGGTGGCAGGGAATGGGGTCCCAACCACACCAGGCCAGGCACCTCCTTGCTTGCCCCTGCAGCCTTCAGTGGGAGGGAGACGTGCTGGCAGCCCCTCCACACACAGCCCTGCAGAGGCCAGCAATGCTGCGGCCAGGGTGGGCTGGTACTGTAGGCGGGACACCGCCCCAGGCAGCCTGGGTCCCTGATGCTATTTCATGCCACGCCACCTAATAGGTGTACTTTCACACCCCTCGCCACCGCTGGGAGGTTTTGCATCAGCTTCCGGGGAGGACAATCTCACTATATGGAGAATGGGCTGGTGACGGCTAATTGATTTTACAGCGGTACCGAAGGACAGACAATGAAAGTGCCATCAATTTAATCCACTATTTAATGGTTCCAATTTAGCCTCTGTAAATGCTCACTAAACTAATTTCTCTGGGTTCAGCAATCTGAAAAGCTATCATATCTCTAATCTCCTTCAATATATTCATCTGGAAAAGGGAATTTAGCCAATTCTGATGTGCGGAGATGATCTGTTAGCACAGTGTAAATGTTTATAACACGGCAATCGAGTTCGTTTATAAGGATATGAAAAGTTTTATTGGGGAGGGCACTGGAGTGGAACCGGCGGATAATAGGCAGTTACCCAGCAGGCTCTGGGAGCCCGGGAGCGGGCAGGCATGCAGAAAAATACTCGGATTTGCTCTAATCCCAAATTGTGAGCTAAAGTTCGGCCCAGTACACAATGCGCCTGGAACTTGGCTGCACAAAGGAGTTGACGCTGTTCCCCCAGACCCCGACCTCCCGCCGGAGCAGTGCACCCCATCACCCACACAACAGCGGTCAGCCAGTGGGGGTGACTGGGGGCTTAAGTCCACTCAGGTCTCCTCTGGCTCTGGTGACCAGAACCCAGGGCATGATAGAGATCTGTCCCTTCTCCTCGGGCCTTGGAGGCCGGGGCTGTGCCTGTCCAGCGGGAAAGCAGAGCCAGGTCCCTTACCCTGTGTGCGGGCCCCACCCCCACCCAGCCTGGCAATGCAGTCTGATGGGGTTTATTAGAAAGAGTGGTGACCAGCTGTTCTCCATCTTTCCTGAGGACAGGGCAGGAGGAAGCCAGCTTAAATTACTGTGCAGGACTTCGGTTCAGCACAAAGGGGGTCCTCCCTGCGAGGGGCCGGGAGACCTGTCCCCCTGGGGAGCCCCACCTCCCGGTGACCTTTCCCAGGGTGGGTGCCCAGCAAAGACAGCCAGAGGGAAGTGATCTACTGCGGCAGAGAGGCAACCCCTGCTCGGCCCGGGCGGAGGATGCCACCAGGGAGGCTCATGCTCCGTGGTGATGGGGAGACCTTGTGCGCTGTCCCCAAGACCCAGCGTCCTGGGTGCTGAAACTGCAACCCCCGAAGCACGGAGCCCCCATCCTGAACCTCAATGCGTGTTGTTTATTTTTGTTTCCCAGCGGTGTGGTTGAAGCCCGATTATTCAGCGCTAACGAGCCAGCCTGACCCGCCCATTAAGTGTGGTTTTGGGGCATTGTTGTCTTTCTCACATCCATCCTGTTTTTAAAGAAAATACTCCCTGCCCTAGCAGCACATAAATTAGAAAGGCTGGGAGTCTGGAGAAACGCCACAGGCCTCCTGCACGTTTAAGAGCCAGGGAGTGACCAGGTGACTTTCGGCCAAGCAGAGGGGCCCTGGGAGAGACAGCAGGAGGCCAGGCCTGGCCAGGATGCTGCCCGCTGGGCCGGACACAGTCAACCCTGACAGGGCTGTCCCAGAGACCCTGGAGGCCTGGGGACCCAGGTGGCCCATCTTGGGTCCAGCCCCTCTCCAGAGCCTGGCTGATGGGGACAGAAATCAATTGGCCACATGGCCGTGACTGCCTCTTCTGTCCCATCCCCAAGATGGGAGCCCCCGAGGGGCAGGGGCCACATCTGTCCTCTGGCTCCCCACTCCCAGCTCAGGGCCCAGCACTCAGTGCACAGCAGGCGGGGCTCTGCTCCAGCTCCAGCTTCACGTCTTCTGGGCTGTGATCCCGGGGAAGTCCCTTCTGCTAGGTGGCGGGTAAAGGAGACACTGGGTGGCAGTTCCCTGGGTGCGCAGCCTCTGGCCTCCTATGACCCCATCTAAGCACATCCAGGTAGGCCTGAGCCTGAGGAGTCTGCCGGGCCTGGGGACAATGCTCGGGATGATACTCTTGGCCATACTGCTAACTCAGAGCTGTGCTCAGCCTGTACAGTCTTTCCAGCCTTAGCCAGGGGCGTGGGAGCCCACGGCCTGCAGGCTGCTGAGCCTGGGCCCTGAGGCCAGCTCCCAATGGGCCCTGCTGACACTTGGGACTGGAGTCTCCATTCCCATTCCAAATGGGAATGCCACAGTGGGATCGGCTTCCTGCAGAATGAGCCTGATGCCCTACACGCAGGCTCCTGGCCAGGCCTGGCACCCTGAGGCTGGCACTCATGGGAGGCTGGGAGGACAGGCTGTGCCATCCCCTGTCTTTTGTCGCCTGGTTAGTGCTGTACCCCACGTCCAGCGTGGTGGGAGAAGGCGGCTCCCCTCTCCACCTACAGAATTTGGGGCTGTCTACCTGGGCAGGGACCACCTTCCAGGTCAGGGAGGCAGGGTCCATGTGGCCCAGGAACACACATCAACCTCTGCCACTCCTCACATTAGCACATGCGCACAGACATACCTGCACACAGGCCCCGGTCCGAAACACGTCAGACACACATGCACACACCCCAGATACAGGCTGTGACTCTGGTCTGGGGGCTGCTACTTTGCAGACTTTCCCCACCAAGAACTGTCCTCCCTGAGGCTGCAAGCCTGGAAATGCAGACGGCCATCAGAGTGATGTCCAAGCTCTTCCTTCCCATCACCAATACTTTCCATTCCAGTCATTTCCCCAAATCAGCAAAAACTCCTGCTCCACATTCCACGGCCAGAAGCAAGGACGACAGTAAAGGAGCTCGTTCGTTCTCGCAAAGTGTCAATGACTACAGAAGACTCCTTCCTACGAGGGGGATGACTGGGAGGAGGGGGCAGAAGGAGGTCACTGCATGCCTCGGCCTGCACTAGTCTGGGCTTGGTGTCCCCAGAGGCAGCTGGCCATGCTGGTGGCAAGGGCAGTGGGGGTTAGTGCCCAGGGCCAAGGCTGGATGGGGCCAGGAGCCTGTCAGCACCTGGACAGCCTCTCACCACTTGCTTCCCGTTTAGAGGTGAGTTCTGTCTCCCCAAGCATCACAGCAACGTACAAATGGAAGACGAACTGGGCAGCCGCAACCAGCTCCAGGCCCGCGGGAAACGCCTTCCACTCCGGGGAGGGGAATGGTTGCTGTAACCCGAGGGTTGCCCCACCTCGAGCACCCCCTGCCCATCCTGTCTCTGAGCCCTGCAGTGCTTGAGGAGCCAAGGGTGCCCAGTGACCCTGTGCCAGGCCCAGCGGTGCAGCCAGCAGAACTCCGCTTCCCAGCGCCCAGACAGTGACACTGTGCATGCGGGTTTATGGCAGCAGAGAACATTCTTTCCACTGTAAATTATATTTAACATTCCACAGAACTTTATTGCATTTTGTGTTTGGGTTTATGAAAAAATCTGTATTTAACTTCAAGCCCTGGTAAACATCTTTGCTTATGTTGTTATGTGATTCCTTATTTGAGTATTTCGATTTAATTTCACAGTTCATATACCTTAAAGTTTTGGCTTTTCCCGCTCTCTTCCCCACCCACTCAGAGATGCCAGCCCAGCCCGGCCCATCCTTGGTCTACTGTGGGACGAGGAGTGGCAGATCCAGCCCTGTCCCAGGACTCTGCCATTCCTGGGGTCTGAGCCAGGAGGCAGCCCACTGGCCCTGGCAGAGTGTCTGGGCTTCTCAGTGCCTCACTGGGCACCTGCTGGGAGAAGGGGCAAGGAGAAGAAGATTAGACCGGGAAAGGTGTTGGGAAACCAGGTCCTGTCTCTTGCCTGCCCCTGGCTACCTGTGACTCAGTGTCCACAGCCTTTGAAGAATGGAGGCGGGGGGGGGGGGGGGCTGTAGGAGGTTTTCCACAGTGCCTGCCAGCCTCAGATTCTAGAGAGGGGATGGGGAAAGAAAGGAGGCCACAGAGAGGCCTGGCCATCCCAGGAACTACACATCCTCCTGGGGGCAGATTCCGAGCAAGCCCTGGCCCCATCAGGCCCAATGGTCCCCATCTCCTGTCTAGGAGGTTTCTGAATGACCCTCTCTATGGCCCCTGGGTAGGTCCTGTCCCTCTCCGACCTCTCCTCTACCAGGGCCATCTCCCAGGCTAGCCTGGAACAGCCTGGCTGAGCCCTTTGATACTCGGAATGGACTGAAACTCTTTGGAAGTCAAGACCCAGAGAGGTTAAGGAGCCAATCCGAGACTGCACAGCACATAGAGACAATGCTGGGGTGGAGTTTCCCGCAGGGCTGGGCCCCCAGGCCTGGACCGTTCTCTTGCCTCCCATGCTGACCAGCTAGGAAAGGGCTCACAGGACACACGCATGGCATGAGCTTTTTGTCCTCCCCATGCGCTCCTGAATGTGCAAATCCTGTGGCACTTCCGTGGTCTGGGAATCCCAGGTGAGATAAGGACATAGATGTCTTTGCAAAGAGCCTCCAACCCTGGGGACAAAGCCTGGGGCAACAGAGAGGCCTTCTCCCTCCCATGGATCCTGCAGCTGGGAGCTGTCTCCAGGAGCAAAGGGGACAGTCAGGACCCTGGTGCCCCTCAGGTGCGCGTCTGAGGTACTGAGATGTCCCCCAGCTCCCCAGCCCCAGCCCTGCCCACCAGCCCCTCTGTCTCTGGGCTACCTGCCTCTTGTGGGGGGCCTTACTGTGAGTCTTTCCCCGGACTCCTCCCAGGCCCCCAGGAGCCTGGCTCTGTGCCCCCTGCCTGCTCTGAACGGGCTCCTAGACAAGCTACCCCTCTCCTGGGGTTTCTCACCTGCTCCAGGGTCATAGGTCCTGTTGGGTCTCCATGCAGAGTCTGCAATGAGAAACCCAGCACACTAGGGGTCTGGGTCCTGGCTGTCCCAACCCAGGCTTAGTGGCTCTGGGCCCCCTGCATCTCTTGGCAAGGAATGGCCTCCTCCTGCCCATCAGACAGTGCCTGGAGGATAAGCCTCTCTGTGCAACTGCAGAGGTGGTTGGCCAGTGGGCTCAGCGTCAGCAAAGTCTGACCTCTGACCTCAGGTGGGAAATAATGGCCACCTGAGCCACCATTCTACCTCTGTCACAGACATCACTAGTCAATCATCTACTCTTTAATGGCTAGGACCATGGCATCCCTAACAGTGCTCCAGAAAGCTGTTTATGACCAAAAATGACAAAAGAGGTGAAAATTATTTGCTGATCCTTGGCTCAGTAATCACCACACAGTTTTACTGTGGCTTCCTGGGAGGTTCCCTGGGTCACACCACAACTCCCACCATCCCCAGCACTACTAAAGGTCCTTCCTGCCAGAGCACCCACCATGGCGCCAGGCCTCCGAAGGACCTACACAGAGCCCTAGGGGAAGGCGTCTGGCAAGTGGGAAGAGGGCGAAGGGGATGACACTCACCCCATTTCCACTCCAGTGAGGCTCTGGCCTTCACTAAACTGTCACCTTTCTGGGCCCCATGTCATTTCCCAAAGGACTGGAAACAATAAGAAAAAGATAGAACACAGCTAAGTGAGTCTGCGGAGAAGCTACAGGCAAGTTCAGCACCCCAAAGTGCATGCCATGAGTGCATATGGAACCATGAAAAATAGATTATGATTTGACCTTAAGCTTCCTAGGCGCCGAGGGAAAAAGGAAAACGAACTCCATCGCAGTGCCTCTACGGCAACACCCTTGAAAGAACAATATGCTGGGCAGTCAGGAGGAGCATGGGGCTCTTGTTTGGGAGGCCTGAGAAGCTTCCAGTCATAGCTGCACAGAAAGGATTTCCTGGGGTGCTTCAGTCAGCCTCCGCAGGCTGGAGGCACCATAGAGGGGACGCCAGCCAGAGTACCTAGGTTATGGGCCCACCTGGGGAATCGGTTTGCTTGGTGGTCTCAGTTTCCCCATCTGGAAAACAGGGTGGTACTTCCTACCACGTCTGTGCAGAGCTTAGGGCGTCCCTGGCGAGGTACCCGCGACGCCAGTTGCGGGAGGCTGCTGTGTATCCGTGAACCGGGAAGGTTGCCGCTGCTTGCTGCAAGGCATGGTCGCTGCGCGTGTAATTTAGCATCATTGTTTCATCAGTCACAAAATCCAAATGGAAAAACAGAGACATAAATACGCTCGCCCAGGGAGCTGCTGGACCCAGAGGAGGCAAGTGTGGGTGCCACCGGGTGGTGGGAATCGCATGTCCCTGGGGCCAGGACAGGCCTGGCTGAGGTCAGAGGGTAAGCGTAACCTGGGCAGGCCCCAGCTCGGAAGACAGAAGAGGTGCTTGAGCTCTGAGTAGCCAGCCCTGATGGAGAGGGGCTGGCAGGGCCGACGGGGCACCATGGGGCCTTTGTGTCTGTTACACACTCCTTCACCCCCCAGGAGGCTCGGGAAAAATCTATGGCCTGAAAAACCAATTCGGGCTTCACGCCCGACAGAGGCCATGCATGCCAGACAAAGGGGGTGGGCAGCCCCTGGGATGGGGTCGGGCAGAAGCAGACGGGAGAGGTGGGTACCATGCGGGAGCACAGTTGGGGGGGTGGTGGTCACGCTGCAGCAAAGAGCGCCCTTGGTGATGTTCAGAGGTAGTGACCCAAAGAAGGCAGTCCAGGCTCTGCCTCAATCTGGCTTTGGGGTTCTGTGCAGCACTCCCTTCTAGGGATCTCAGTTTCCCCTTCTGTAAGACGGTAATCACCATCGGACTGATTCTGGCTGGTGAGATGAGAATCGGGCACCTCCAGCTGTGCAAACTGTAAAGTGGTAGGAGGGGGTCTGCGAGTGTTGCCCACCCCGTAACCGTGACGATGACGGCAGTGAAAGGCGGCCGGCTGTTCCTGGAACGGTGCTGTGTGTTTGCGACTGTTGTGTGACACCCACACCCCGCCAGACTTGTTTTCAAACGGCATTTTGTTAGCCAGACCGAAGGCGTTTCACGAGCGCGCCAGCCTCTCCTCTTTTTCCCTGCCAACCTCAGGGGTGGCACTGCGGCTTCCAAAATCTCATTACCGCCACCATTTCCCGTCTTCCGCAGCTCCCTCCTCTCCTGCCCTCTCTCTTTCTCTCTCTCCTTTTGGAGGATAAATTTCTGTAGCAGCCAATTACAGCCGTTTGATGTGCGTAATGATGAAGCCGTGGAAATTGGAATTGACACCTCGGAGGATCGCAGAGGGGGAAAAACGCAGCGTACATGAATCAAGCATTTTCTTGGAGTTTTCTCCCATTGACAACGATTTGCTGGGGCTGGGGCTTGGGGCTCGGCCGAAGGCGGCGGGGGGCGCGGCTGGGCTGGGGGGCTCCAGGCCAGCCGCGCCTGCTCCTAAGCACCGATCAATTACAGCTCAGACAAGCCAGTGTCACATGTGATTCACAATGTCAATTTCATGCTCGTGGTAACCATTTAAGAAAGAGCCGGGCCGGTTTTACATTTGATAAGAAATCAGCAGCGTTTGTGTTTGTAAAAAGACCGATCACAGACTGTGACAGGCCACAGAGATTGCCAGGCAGCGTCGACGGCCCGTCTGGAGTCTGTCAGGGACCCGCAAGTATTTATTTCAAATGGGTTCCCCCCCCTGCTGCCCCCCTCAAGCCAGGACGTGAAAATAAACTGTCAGTCTCTATTTACAGCTGTACAAGCTGGAAATACAGAGGATTTTAGGTTAAATTGTCAGTTAACAGAATTCAAAATAGAAAAAAGAAATGGGCCTCGCTGCTTTTATTGCACATTTTGATAGGGAACGTCATCTGTGTGTTTGCAGAGCGGAGGGGCCCACAGAGAGGGAGACACAGGCTGGGCAGGGGCCCAGGAAGGGCCTGAGGAGGCCGGGCCTGAGGACTTCCCAGTGTTAGCGAGAATTAGAGCAATATCAGGGCTAATTAGACCAGAGACAGAAGCTAATGGAGCTTTGTCCTAGCCCTTGCCCTGCTCCTGCCAATTTGCCAAGTCAGTGTCTTTAGGAGCGTGGGCACGGCTAATCCAGCCAGGAGGACACCCTTGGGTGCACTCGGCTCCTGCTAGGGAGGTGGGAGCTGTCCGGGAGCTGCACATCATGCCGGCTCCCCCATCTTCGGATCTGGACTGAGACTCTCTATCCCCCACAAGCTGGTGACCAGGGTTCCCTGGGCCGTGCCCGAGGGATCAGAACTCAGCTTGCGCATTCTCGTTGGGATACGGGGAGCCAGTGCCACAGTTTGACAGATTTGACTGCTGGAGCCATGTCTGGCTGGACACGGGCATAACTGGGATCCCGTGCAGCCCTGGCACCGGGACAAGGAGGCAGGCTTCTGCCGGCATCTCCTGGGCAACCGGTGAACAAGCTGTCTGGCTTCTCTGGGTTTCCAGGAACAGAGGCTCCTTGGCATGAACCTGGGGGGCCCGAGGCTGCCAGCCCCCATCAGGGTGATGGAGCTCCATGCTTGGGGGCAGAGTGGGGAGGAAGAGGAGACAGAAACCACAGACCTCCCACAGGTGAGGTGAGCCTCCCACACTAGAGACCGGGAAACGGGCCTGGGCTTAGGAGTCAGAGTTGCAACCTTGAATCCCTGGGCCTCGGTTTTCTGATCTGTAAGATGGATAAGAGAAGCATCTGCCTTACAGGTTGCCATGAGGATCGAGGATCAACGAACCCTTAGCACCCGGCAGACAGTAGGTGCTGTGTGTCCTTGAGCCCTCAAGACCAGTTTCTCCACCTGCCCAGTGAAGGGACGGAAGCTTGAGGTGTGGAGGGCAGGAACTTCATTTCACCTTTCTGTTCCTGGGAGGCCCCCCACCCCCTGCTGGGAATCCAGACAGCCGAGCCAGGACAAAGCAAGCCCATAGCACCGAGATCAGTGTGGGAGCCAGGTCAGCACAGCAGGCAGCACAACACAGAGAACAGCCCCCATCACAGCAGCTCACACACCCCAGAGAGTGTCACGGAATGAAGGTCCCTGGCCAAAGAGCCCCCCTCCCTCAGGGAGCCTCAGGAAAGGACCTACTGGTGTCTCCTAGGGTGTGGCCTTGCCCGAATTCCTCCGCCTACCCCTTCTCACAGTCTGGGTTTCGGTGTGTTTAGCACCCTGACCTCATCCATGCAGGGGGTAGGGCACTGTGAGGAGATAGCTGCTGGGAGCACCCTGGGCATCCTGCCACTGGGGTTGGGCATCACCTGCAGATTCCACCTGGCCCTCAGAGCCCGACGCGTGGCAGGTGTGGGGCCATGTAGGGCCCTGAGCCCACACCCAGGCCTCAGTGGCTGAGCAGCCAAGAACCCGGCCTGGAGGCTGCACGCTCTGCTGAATCCCGTCTGCTGGGCGGACGCAACCAGTCCACCATGGCCCAGGCATGGTGAAGGCCAGTGCTGTGCATGGTGGGGCTGTGGGAAGGTGGGGGGTTGAGAGAGAGAGAGACAAGTCACACCAGATGGGAAGCAGAGCCCCAGCCGCGCGTCCCAGCCACATGGGTCTCCTGAGGCCGCTGGGCAGGCAGCCCACTGCACTCTGCAGCCCAGCCAGGGATGGGCAGGCCTGGGCCTCCACAGTCTGGACAGACCGACACTCCCTCACACACAGCTCCCACTTTGCAAGCAGGAGGACGCCTTTATTCTGCTGCATTCTCACAAGAGCTCGTATGTGCCTAGGTGTCCAAACAACCAAGAGGAAACTGAGGCTCAGGGAGATCAGGGACCTCCAGGGTCACAGGGCTAGCCAGTACTCAGCCGGGTGCCTGACACCTGGGCCAGCCCCCACCTTGTCCCCACCACCGGGCCTAGAGAAGCTTTAAGGAAGCAAGCTCAACAGAAAAAACCCCCACACAAAATCCCCAGGACAGAGCAGGGGAAGAAGGAAAATGGGGACCCCGGGACCAGCCAGTGGCACGGTGGTTAAGGCAGCTGGATTCCACATGGCCAACTGTGTAGTTCAAGTCCTGGACATGGCAGCTTAAAGAAGATGTTAGGCACATGGACACGTATGCCCAAAATCCAGAGAGGAGAATGGAGGAGGGATTGAAGAATGGCTTCCTTTCTAGGGGACAATTTTCACTCTCCCTATCTCTCTCTTTTTCTCTTTTATTTATTTTTTTTAGAGGGAGATGTTTGCTATAGGGCATGTGCACTCTCCAGAGAGAGACAGAAAGCAAGATATCACCCTCTGGGGGGATGGCCACACTGCAGTCCCTTCTTCATTCATCCTTTCAGGACTTTGGGCATACATGCAAACGTGCTCAGTGTGAGTTTTAAGTTGCCAAGTCTGGGACTCGAACTGCAGTCAATTACATGGGAGTCCAGCTACATAACCAATATGCCATCTGCTGGTCCCTCCTGATCTCTCTCTCTTTCTCTGTATCTTTCTCCGGTGAGCTCACATGACTTACGCCAAAACTAAAAAAATAAATAATTAAAAAATAAAATAAATTAAAAAGCAAAGGGCGGGACGAGCAGATGGTGAAATGGTCATGTCGCTGGATTCCCACATAGTCAACTGTGGTTCAAGTCCTGGCAGCTTAAAACTCACACCAGGTGCGTGTGCATGTGTGCCAAGATCCTGAGAAGAGGGTGGAGGAAAAGGGATTGCAGTGTGGCCATCCCCCCAGAGGGTGATCTCTCACTTTCTGTCTCTCCAGAGCGTGCACACACCCTATAGCAAAAATCTCTTGGGAAAAGAAAAGAAAAGGCAAGGGGTACCAGAGGGTTAGAGACGGGAAATGCTAGCCCCAGACCCACTCTGGCCCCTGCCCCATTTCTCAAACCGCTGTCCTCATGGCTTCCCACTCCCCTTCCAGCCCACGGCCATGCCGTAACCCCTACAGTCAGGTCTTAGGCCTCTCAGCAGCCTTTGTCCCTCTGCCCTGTCACTGCCATCTCCCAGGACCCCCACTTCCTTGGCTTCTACTCCTTTCTCCTGAGGGTGTCTGAGGTTGGAGCATCCCATCCTCCCAGGTGAAAGGTTCTTCGTCTAAGTGCTGATGCCACCCAGACCTGTATCACCGGCTCTCCACTGAGCTCTGCCTGGGCCTGACCTGTCCTCTAGCCACCTGTGGCCACACACAGCCACCTGAGCACTCAAAATATGACCCGTGTGACTAGGGAACTGAACCTATCATTGTGTTTCATTCTAGTTATTTTAAACTTAAATTTAAAAGCTGAAGTGATGGAAAACTTTTCCCTAGTAAACCCACTTTATCAGGTTGGTAGGACTACAATTTTTTATAACCCCAGAGAAGGGAGTGTCTGAGTTGAGTTGTACTCTGAGTAAACTACACACTGAATTTCAAAGACTCATCCCCAAAAGAAGGATGTAAAATATTTTTTTATACTGATGACATGAAGTGAAAATAGTTTTGATGTATTGAGATAAATAAAATGTATTATTAATGAATTTCACCTGCTTCTTCATATTTTTTTCCTTAGGTTTTTACCATAGGGCACGTGTGCTTGCCAGAAAGAGACAGAGAAAAGGAAAGTGAGAAATCCCCCCCCCCCCCCCAGGGGACATGGCTATGCCACAATCCCCTCTCCTCTATTCTCCTCTCAAGATCTTGGGCACAAACATACACCCAGTGTCATTCTCAAGCCACCGGTTCCAGGACTCGAACTGTGGTCAGCCATGTGGGAATCCAGTGCCCTAACCATCACACCGACCTGCTAGCTCCAGGTTCCTCTTAATTTTTTTTATTTAATTTTATTTATTCTTATCATAATCTTGTTTATATAACATTGAATCACATATAACTTTATAGTATATTACATTTCTTTTTCCAGAAGGAATACCATGCATATCAGTCCATACAGAGACATTAAAACCATCATCATCATCAAATAGCTTTTCATTATGTTTTTACAGATTATTATTATTATTCCAATTTTTTTAAAACATTCAATCACTACTTATCATTTTTCTTGTAAAAAGACTTTACCCAACATGAAATACTTCTCAGACCTGTCCAGTTGAGAATATTATACACATCAATCAACAGGTAATAAGCCATTTCTGAGTCCCACTAATGTCATGCCTCTCTATTTGTTCTCTTGCTATCCTTCTACCTACTCTTCTCTTCTCCCAGCCCGTTCCACAATGTCTTCATCATCGCTAACTATTTTCTGCTTTTATGCCCTCTAATATTTCGATCTCTACCATAAAGTGTGGATAGTCAGTTTATACTAAGTGGATACGTACAATATCTTTCTTTCATATCATTGCTAGCTTCACTCGGCAATAGATCCTCCATATCCGACCACTTTCTATCAAATACCAGGGTCTTGTTGTTTTTTATAGTTGAGTAGTATTCCATACAGTAATTGTGCCACACTTTTTCAATCCATTCATCAATTTGTAAACATTTAGGTTGGTTCCAGGTCTTAGCAATAGTGAATAATGCTGCAATAAACATTGATGTACAAGCACTTTTCTGACTAAGCATTCGCCTGGCCTTTAGGTAGATACCCAGAAGTGGGATTGCTGGATCAAATGGTAGTTCTATCTGTAGATCTTTGAGGAACCTCCACATTGTTCTCCACAGTGGCTGAACCAGTTTACATTCCCACCAACAGTGTAGGAGAGTCCCTTTTCACCACATCCCTGCCAACACTTATTGCTTTTTATATTCTTAATCTCTGCCATTCTGACAGGGGTTAGGTGGTATCTCATTGTGGTTTTAATCTGCATCTCCCTTATAATGAGGGATGTTGAACATTTCTTCATAAGCTTTTTGGCTGTTTGTATGTCTTCCTTAGAGAGATTTTTGTTCAGCTCATTTTCCCATCTTTTAATTGGGTTAATTTTTTTTTTTTTTTTTTTTTTTTTTTTTTTTTTTTGCATAAGGTGCTTGTTCCCTGTGTATTCTGGTTATCAGTCTCTTGTCTGAGGCATATTTTACAAAAATATTCTCCCATTCTGAGGGTTGTCGATTCACACTTGTTATTATGTCCTTTGCTGTGCAGAAACATCTTAGTCTGATATAATCCCTCTCATAATTTTTCAATGTAGTACTAGAGAATTAACGATCCCAAGTGAGGCTCGCATGGCCTTCCTGCTGACTGCTGTGAGCCCCCGCTCCACCCAGCCCTTACCTTGCCACACCCAACTGTCCACATCACACACTGAGCCACCCCACAGAGTGTTGGCTCTGCCAGGACAGGGGCCCTGTCAGTCCTGTTCATCACTGCATCACAATGCCCAATGGAGCACTGGGCCCAGGTTAGACCTCAAAAATGTTTCTTGAATGACTAAAAAAAAAACACACTCCACCATGTATGTGCATAAGTGAAATGAATCCATCGTGTACAGGAGAATAGAAAGACTTGAGACGGTGCCTGGGCTCTGGGGCAGGGCCGGGGTGACTGGGAGGTATGGGTGGCGAGGATGTGCCATGCTGGGGAACCCAGAGATGTTGTTACCATGGCCAGGAATGCAGGGCCAGGAGTGGTGGAGGTGTCTATATAGGAGACTCTCAGCCAGAAGGAAGATGTGAACTGAAAACCACAGGCTGGCATACTGGCCATGTCATCGGTGTCCACCTCTGAGGTCCTTGTCCTCTCCAGAGGGATGCAGGGAACCCCGCAGGTAAGAAGATTTATGGAGGCCCAGAGCCATGGAGTTGGACACAGTGCCACCAGCACCCAGACTCCTCCTGCTTGCAGGACCCCCACCCTGGGTAAGCCTGAAGGCTCTAGGGGCAGACAGGGGCTAAGGGTTCCTGCCTCCCTGGAAAGCTTTACAGTTTATTGACCAAGTGCAGTGTATCGATTTGTTAAGAGCTTTTGCACTTCCCTTCAATGGGAAATATTGTTCTCTCGCCTGTCCAGTTGGAACCCTAGGCGAGAAGTTCTTTCCTCAACACCATAAATATCCATCTGGGCCTCTCTGCGCTGTGTAAGCGAGTGTCTGCCTGCAGGGGGGCAGGGCATAAAATGGTCAATAGCCCCTCTAGGTTAGGCCTGCCCAATGCTGCTGCTGCCACCACGGAGAAAATCACCCCCAAATGCATCCTGCCACCAGGTCCCAGACCTTATTGGTCTCAGCCTACCCTGAATCCTTCCCTGAGTCAGACCCTCACTTAGCATCTCTCTAAGGACCTAAGTTCTTGCAGGGAACATTCCTTCATGGCTCAAAACCAGCAGGACTGACCAGGTCACTCCCTGGCCCCACAGAGCTGCAGTTGGAACTGAACTGGGCCCAAAGCTCCATACAGGGGCCCCATGCCCATGCCTGGGAGCTTCATACCAGCTGTCCCTCCCCCTGGGAACCTCCTTTTGTCATCTAGACCTGCTATGTGTAAGGTCCAACAGAGGTGACCCTGCCTAACTCCCCAGGCCAAGAAAACCTCTTCTCCAGCTGTGGCCCAAGTCCCTTCCTGTGTTCCACAGCCTCGGTCTGTGTGGGAAGCTCCCTCCCAGGCTTGAGACCTGGGAGACACTCGGCCATACCCCAGCAGCTTTCTAGCTCATTGGAGTGGTCTCCTTTGGCTCTTTGCCAGAAGGGAGGCTTGGCAGCCCCAGGGCCATAGACAGCCTCTGTCCTGTGCATCCAGCCCAAAGCATCGGTACTCGATGTATACCCTGACCACCAGAAAACCGAGGCTTAGAGCAGGAAGGGGGCCTCAGCCCAGGTCTGCCCCCAACTCTGGGACCACTCTGCCCAGAGGAGGTTCCCACATCAGTTCAAGGTGGGTGAAAGAACCAGGCCTGACAGACCACATGGTCCCCCACGGGATGCCAGGCTCAACTCCAAACACGCCTGAGTCAGCCCCACCCTGTAGGCTGGCTGAGGCTGAAGAGACACAGTTCCTGACTTATTTTCATTGTACTCCCACAACCTTTGGGTACAAAGACAAGGCCACAAGGTAGCCAGGCCCAGCCCTATGCTCCCCACTCCAACTCCCTGGCCTGCCGGCTGCCCAAGGACATACCAGCAGCCACCACCCCGTTGCCTGGGCTTTCTCCAAGCCCAGTCTCACCAGGCGAGGCTGTGCATGACACACAAACCCAGCAAGATGCCACCTGGGCCTCAAGCAGCCATCTGGGGTGGTTCCATCCCACTCTTCTTGCAACCACCAGCTCTGATGGCCTTGGCCTTTCTAGAACTCTCAGACCCAGAGTTCCAGGGCCAGCGTCTTCCTTCATAGAGTCAGGGCCCCACCTATGTCTTATGTCATTTCTAAACTGGCTCCTCACTGCACTCAGTATGAGGCCGCATGCCTTCCTTGGGGCAGAGGGTTCTTAGGGATCGGGCTCAGCCCACATCTGCCCTCCTCCCCTCCACCTATTTCCGCTCAGCCCCAGACAGTCCCTGGGCAGGGCCAGGTGTACAGAGGTTTCTGTCTCAGGAAGACAGGGAAGACCTCTCAGGAAGACAGGAAGTTGAGGTCTCAAGTATGCAAAGATGCCACACAGACCCAGAGGCCTGCTTTTGTTTCTATAATTACATTTATTGTATAATTCGTTTGTATGTAAAACTTTAATGCAATAATTGAAAACAGATGTTAAGGGCAAACGTGTATGTGAATGTTCATAGCAGCGCTACCCACAATAGCTAAAAGGAGAAACAGCCTGAGTGTCCCCTGCCGATGAAAGGGTAAACAGCATGGTTTACCAGTGCAATGGAATATTATTCAGTCATAAAAAGGAATGCAGTTCTGACACACACTATGACACAGGTGGAGACCTCAACGCTTGGTGAAAAAAACAGTGATGAAAAGCCACATATAGGGACAGAAAGCAGGTTAGCGGTTGTCAGGCCTGAGGGTAGGGGAGTTGGGGTGTGACAGATAATGGGTATGGGGCTTCCTTTTTGGAGTGATGAGAATGTTCTGGAACTAAATAGCAGCAATGGTTGCACAAATCTATCTAATGCCTCTGAGTTGTACACTTTAAAATTGTTAAAATTGTGGTTTTCTTTAAAGTTTATTATTTATTTCTTCTGAGAGAGAGAGAGACAGCATCCACTAATAAGCCCTTAATCCCACAACCCACCCTCAGCTTCAGCCAGCCCTGATCATGGGCATGCACGTTCCCAGCGTACACAAGAAGGTCTCTGAACATGAACCTGGAAACTTCTGTGGATCAACCTCACAGAGCATCACATTTTACTGTTTTCCCACTGGCCCCTCAAAAAGTGATTTTTATGTTATGTAAACTTTGCCTCAATTAAGTAAAATAATTTTAATATTGTTAGGGCAGTTCTGAGGTTGGGGCGAGTAAGGGACCAACCCCTGTATTTCTGAGTCTATGTCTGTATTTTTGAGCACACCATCCAAAAGAAATATCCTAGGAGCCCTATAAGGACTTTGAATATTTTAGTAGTCACAGTCAAAAGGTTAAAAGAGGGACCAGTGAGTGGCATAGTGGGTACATTGCTGGACTTCCACATGGTTGACCGTGGTTCGCATCCTGGACCTGGCGGCTTAAAATTCATGCTGGGGACATGTGTGTGCATGCCCAAAGTCCTGGGAGGAGAATGGAGGAGAAGGGACTGTGGTGTGGCCACCCCCCTGGGGGGTGATTTCTCGCTTCTGTCTCTCTGTCTCTCTGGTGAGCACGTGCGCCCATAGCAAAAATCTCTCTCTCTAAAATAATTAAAAACCAACGTTTTTCACCTGTTTATGTAGTTTAAATAATACACTTTATTGAACTTAATACCCCCAAAATACAATCATTTCAACATGTAATTAACATAAAAAATATTAAGAAAGCCGTTCACATTTTTTTTTTTTTGGAGAGGTTTTTCGCTATAGGGCGCGTGCGCTCGCCAGACAGACAGAGAGAGACATAGAGACAGCATAGAGACAGAAAGCGAGAAATCACCCCCCAGGGGGGATGGTCACGCCGCAATCCCTTCTCCTCCATTCTCCTCTCGGGATCTTGGGCACGCACGCACACGCGCCCGGCGTGAGTTGTAAGCCACCGGGTCCGAGACGCGAACCACGGTCGACTACGTGGGAGTCCAGCGACATAGCCATTACGCTAAGTGCTGGTTCCCGACATTCTTTTTTTTTTTTTAGCACAGGTTGTTCTGAGCCAGGGCGGGCAGCCAGCAGTAGACCTGTGTCCCGGCTGATGCCAGGAAGGCCCGCTGCTGCTGGGGCCTCCATGCCCTGGCTCAGACCATCCCATGGCCCCTTACAAAGGCCCCTCATGATGACCATGGCACCGATAGTGTCACGGATGGTTCCACAAGGCGCGTAGGGGTCCGAGCTGTGTCCTCACCAGGAACAGGGGCAGAACAGAGCCAGGAAGGGACTTGAGTGCATGTCCTGCTCCTCTGAGCACACGAGGATGTTTCCTCCCCAGGCAGCCCCTGTGTCATTACTCATCATTAACTCTGGTGGAGCACCCCCAGTATCTGGGTTCCGGCATGAGCACGACATGGTCCAAGTTCTGGCAGGGCCAATAGAACAGAGTCACACAGTGAATTATCTACACAGGGTCAGGTAGGGGACAGACTTGGGGATGGATGAGGCCTGGGGCTAAGATCCAGAGGACGAGGCCTGCAGGAGAGGGGTAGGGAGCACAGCACATGCAAAGGCCCAGGAGCAAGGACAGCCTGAGAGATCAGAAGGCTGAAGTGACTGGAACATAGGAGGAGGTAGGGCAGGTGGCTGCCCAGCCCTGTGGGGCCTCAACACATAAACCAGGGAGTAACATGTGTGATTACCAGAGAGACAGAGAGACAGACAGAGAGAGCATACCACCCAGTGGGGCATAGTCAGTCCCTTCTCCTCCATTTTCCTATCCTGTCGGGATTCAGGGCAATGCAGCACATGCACCTGGAGGGTTTTTCAAGTCACCAGGGCTGGGATTTGAACTAAAGTTGGCCACCTAGGATGTGGCTCCCTTACCCACTAGCTGTGGGGCAGGCCCAGAATTCACCATTTTAAAGACAACAGCTCAGCGTCGTTAGTACATTTGCAATGTTGTGCCGCCACCACCTACATCCAGTCCCAAAACATCATTGCTGCAAAAGAAGACCCTCTGGTCCTTAGCCAGTAGCAAGCATGAGTGTCCTTTCTGTCTCCGTGGGCTTGCCTGCTCTGGACATGTGACCTCGGTGGAATCACACGCCTGTGGCCTTTAGTGTCTGGCTTCCTTCACAGAACATAATGTTTCCTATAGCTTTTAATTTCAACTTTTAATCTCAGAAAGATTCCAAACTTAGACATTGCAAACACTGTACGAAGAAATCCCACGTACCTGTGCACAGCGGCTCCTTCCACACTCACCGATGATGTCGGCCACGTCACGTCCTCCATGGCAAAGGGTCCAGTGGTGTTTTGCTGTTGAGCCCTTGGGTCTCCCAGCTCTCTTTTCTCCTTCGTAGCCTTGGCTTTTGTGGAGATCCCAGGCCTGTCATTTTGCAGAAATATCCCTCGTGGGAGCTCGGGAGTGCTTCCCGGTGACCAGATGTAAGGTATGCATTTGGGGCAGGAATGTCCCAGGGCGATGCTGTGTCTTCCTTGGGGTGTCATCAGGGCCACATAGGACTCATCCTAACCTGGGTGATACTCGCTTTGCAGCTAGATCAAAGGGGGCCTGCCAAGCTTTGTCACTGAGAAGGCAAGCTCCCCAAGTGAAATGAGGAGGAACTTTGAAACTGCACAGAATCATGTTCCTCAGCAAACTTTACCCATTACTATATTCTCCATCACTGCCTCTTGCCGCAGCTATTACTGTGACAGTTAACACGTGGGACGGAGTGTGACACCAGAGACTGTAGAAGGGGGTGGACAGTGGGGGGTAGGAGGGAGCGAGGGGCTCAGGAAAAACACTTAACAGACACAAGGATGGAAAGTTATCTATTGAGGGTGCTGTATTTAGTAACATTTTTGATCATATGAGTGACATGCACCGCATGCATGGTTTGAAAAACCATATCGGGACCAGCAGTTAGCGTAATGGCTATGTCGCTGGACTCCCACGTAGTCGACCGCGGTTCAAGTCCCGGACCGGCACGTGTGCGTGCCCAAGATCCCGAGAGGAGAATGGAGGAGAAGGGATTGCGGCGTGGCCATCTCCCCTGGGGGGTGATTTCCTGCTTTCTATCTCTCTGTCTCTCTCTGTCTGTCTGGCGAGCGCACGCGCCCTACAGCAAAAACCTCTCAAAAAAAAAAAAAAAAACCATATCATACCCTATAAAGATGTCTAATAATTAAATGTACATTTTTTAAATGGCAATTTTCAAATTCCATCTTTCATCCTACATTTTTTTTCCTTCTCCTCATGTGTTTACTGCTTGGTTATCTGTATTACTATAGGCTTGGGGTTGCTATTTTATTGGATGGGTTATAACACCTTTATGTATTTATATATTTATGTATTTATTTTAATTGCCAGAGGGCACATGGTTTCTCAAGGAAAGGGAGAAAGCATCCTCTAAAGAGGTGAGGTTACCCTACAATTTCTTCTCCTCCATTTCTCTATCCTATTAGGACTTAGGACATGTATATACACATGCCCTGTGTGCTTTTCAAGCCACCAGGACCAGGATTCAAACCACAGTCATGTAGGATCTGGCTCCCTTAACCACTAGGTTACAGGACTGACCACCCATTATTTATTTTAATGCTCGAATTATCCCAGATGTGGCCAGTCGATCCTGATCTGCAAGTTGGGTCCTGAGCCTTTTGGACTGTTCCCAGTGTCCTGAGCTCACCTGTCCTTTACGGACAAGACATCCGGGTCCATTTTCCTTCCTGCCTCAGCTTGGGAGTCAACCAAGTGGCTTCTTCTTTCAGGAGAAAATGATAGTTAGAAGCCAAGATTAGGCCTAAGGTGGGCATGTACGGTGAGTAGAGTGTTCGCACATATTTGCATCGGTATTTATGTCCTTATCTCTCTCCATACTACAAAACCAACTTCAGTTCAACATGACAGAGTTCATTCTCATGCTCCCCTCTCTGTTCTGTGTTATCCACTTCCCACAGTGGGAAACCAGCCTTCAATTCACTCAATCTCCCCTGGGCTCATGTAGACACCCTCTTCACATGCGCCCTGGCTACTACGAGCCCGTATTCCTACACAGAAAGAAGAAAGGAAGGAGGAGGGAAGACCTGCATTTGCATTAGTAAATCTCACTTCACAATTCCATGACAATTGGATAGGGGAGTAACCAGGAGAAGATTCAAGAAATGAATGTTTATGGCACCCAAGATACGTTCAAGACACTTTCATAGCAGATTACTCATAATAGCCCCAAACTAGAAGCAAGAGAATAGGAAGTCAATTGCAGAACATCCACATGATGGAACATTACACAGTAATGAAAAAGAACTAACTACAGATGCAGCCATCTAGGCAAATCTCACAGACAGGACATTAAGTGAAAAAATCCAAACACAATGTATGATTCCACTTATATGAAGTTCAAAAACAGGTGACACAAGTCAGAATAGCAGTTACCTGTTGGAGTATACGGACTGGGAGGAGTCAGAGAGGCCTTCTTGGGTGCTGGAATGCTTCGCTCTTCCATCTGGGTGACTCCCTGGGAGTGTGCATGTGTAAACACTAATCAAGATGTTCCCTTGACATTTATAGACTCTCTGTAAGTACTCCCATTAAAAAAAAAAAAAAGAGTTGAGCTGGAAACCAAGGTCTCCAGGGCCCCTTTGAACTCTGGCATCCTGGGTGCGCGTCTAAGCTTCCTCACAGTGCCTGCTCTCAGGTTCCACATCTGCTGAATGGGTACGGATTCTACTCAGCTGATCCCACTCGAGCCTGTCCCTCCTCCAGCCCAGAGACCCCTCAGCTGTGCCCCTCCACCTCATAGTCCCCAGACCTGGCCTGGCCCAGCCGGCAGGGACGCTGACCCTGCAGGCCGGCCGATTAGCGTGCCGTGGGTTGTTTTGTGAGCAAGGTGCGGATGGGCAGGCGAGGGAGCGGGCAGAGGAAGGGTTTATAATGATGATTAGGCCCGAAATTGGCGGAGATTTACAGCGTCGGCCAGGAATGGAGGGAGAGGGGGCCGGCGCTGGGAGCGGCCTAATGGATCCGTCAGCTCGTTCGGCTGCTCAGCGGGCCGAGGCGGGTCACCCGGCTTTCCGCTGGCAGCACAAAGCACTTCAATTTCGTTAGGAAATGTATCAATTTAACTGACTTGAGCGGCACACTGAAAAACCTAATGAATCTGGACTCAATTTTCCGCCACACTGCTCCTGAGAACTGTCGGAAACAATGTCTGTGGTCGGAGGTGACGGGGGTGGCCGCCGATAGGCCGCCTCGGCGCCCCTTCCCTTCCCACCCCGGCTCCCATCCCTTCCCTGTCAGGGTTAGTGGAGAGAGACGGACCTGTCTCCACAACCTGGTGACAGCCCAGCCCGGCGCCACTTCCCTAACAATGATGTCATTATAGGTAAATTGGCCTCTATTTCAGCAGGATGATAGTGCTAATTGACTGAGAAAATATAATACAGGGAGCTGTTGTCTGCAGCTAAAGGGAGGAGGGGACGGACTAAATGGCCTACCATTGTTGGTGTCAGGGTAGGCAGATGTTGCTTTCTGCTGATAACTACACTGACATAGCTCGAGCTTGTCACTGCAGCTTCTGCCCGGAGACTCGCAGCTCTGGTGGCAGATGGCTTCGCTGAATGGCCACGGAGGGTCCCTGCAGCCTGGCTGAGGAGGAGGTGGCCGCCTGGTAAACAGGGCAGGGACCGGGGGCTTCCCCAGGCTCTGGAGGTATGGGTTGCTTAACACCCGGGGCTCTGTAGTGCTGAGAGAGGGTCGTCTGAGTCCAAAACCTGGGGCCCCGGAGAATTCTGGGAAACAGTCTGTGGTTGGGCTTGTGGGTCCCGAGGTGGTTAGCAAGGGGCTTGGAGGGCACAGGGTAAGAGACTAGATTCTTCATCTGAATTCTGCAGGCTCTGAACTGCCCACGGATGTCTGCCTGGAAGTGGGGATACAGGGTTCCCCAGCTTCCAGAGCCCAGGGGACATGCTGCAGCTGGCCCAGCACACCCAGGGGAGATGCTGGCCCCAGAGCCCCACCTGCTCAACACTCCCACCATGGGTGACCCACTGGGTGCTCACAGCTAGAGCCCCACTCTCCCTGGGAACCTCTGGGGGCCTCTAGGAGACAAGATCCACTGGGATCTCAGTCCTAGGGCCTCTCATCACCTAGGGACCTACGGACCCCACTTCTAGCCCCATCCCAATTCCCTTGGCCACTTCTAATCCAGATCAAAAGAAGCTCCTCTGGCAGAGATCAGAACTCCCTGGCCACCAAGCCTTGGGGAATCGGGGACCTCAAAAACTTGATCCAGAACTCAGCCCCATCCTGGTCCCCTGAGCCTGCCCGGAGCAGCCTGAGCAGCCACAGGTGCCTTAGTGGCCATGTGGGCTGGGCCCAAGTTCTCCCCATAAGCCAGCCAAGAGTCGTCATCGGGTCAGGCTGGCTAGCTGAACAGGGAGAGCTGCTGCAGCTTCTGGGTGCTTCTGACAAGGCTTTGCTGGAGCTGTTCTGGCTTTGGGCCGGGCCACTCAGGACATGCGATGTGCCAGATGCAGGCCCTTCCCAGGGCTCTCCCAAGGAGGCAGCCGTGCAGCCTTGAGGGTGAGCGGCAGGGCTGTCCCAAGTAGACGGCCCAGCCTGAGCAAAGGCATGAGGCAAAGCACTATGGCCTCAGGAAGATGCTCTCAAGGGGCAAAGGACCTCTGTTTCATGCCTCAGGGCCTCACAGATACCCCAGAAAACTGTCACTGCTTGGTGAGCACCTGCGTGCACTGAGCACCAAGCACCTCCCAAGCCCCACCCCCATTACTCACACATTCCCATCACTTCAGGCTGGAGGAGGCTCCAGGGGGCTTTTCTTCCTCTTTACAAATGGGGAAACTGAGGACTGGAGTGGGGGGCTTTGCTTAGGGCACCTGGCTGGAGAGTGTGAGGTTTAACCCTGACATCTATTGCTGGGAGATTGCTACACCATCTCAAACCCTCTGCAGGCCGACAGTGGCTCAAGGAAGTAGATGGCAGATGCCCCTTCCCTGATGGCATTTCCTGCTGACACCCACGTGCCAGGAAATTACCCAGTGTTCAGTGTGCAGAGAGGGAAGCGCCAGATATCTGAGCCAGTGAGGCACAGACTCTAAGTCCGACTTTGTGCCAGGGACGTGCCTGCGGGGAAGCTGCTTCCTCCAGCATTGGTGACTCACCTGTGCAACGGGGAGGATGCCGTCTCCTGAGGGAGGTCTGGGCAGGAAACCGAGTAAGGGGTGGGGGTCTTCCACACCAGTCTCATGCCTCCAGAAGGAGCTTCTATATCTTCCTGTGGGGCCCATCAGCACCCTACTTCCCTGGTTACTTTCCCAAGGCCTCAGACAACGTTGGCTTCAATCATTCTAGAATATTCTAGACACATTTGAACTCTAGATGGTTCTCTAAGTGTCAGTCAAGATTTGCTTCTTCATACTTTTCTGGGTTTTTTTTTGTTTGTTTGTTTGTTTCGGAAAGGTTTTTGCTGTAAGGTGCGTGCGCTCGCCAGAAAGACAGAGAGAGACAGAAAGCGAGAAATCATCCCCTGGGGGGATGACCACGCCATAATTCCTTCTCCATTCTCCTCTCAGGATCTTGGGCATACATGCACACGCGCCTGGTTTGAGTTTTAAGCCACCGGGTCCAGGACTCAAACTGCGGTTGCCTACATGGGAGTCCAGCAATATAGCCATTACACCAAATACTGGTCCCAATACTATTCTGTATTTTTGAACTTTCTCAGGAAAGAGTTCTGTATGCTTTTTCTTTTCTTTTCTTCTTTTTTTAATGTTGACTTTTTAATTGCCAGAGGGCATGTATGCTTGAGAGAGAGAGAGAGAGAGAAAGCACTCCCCAATGGGGTCTGGTCCCTTTGCAATCCTTTTTACTCCATTTCTTCATCCTGTCAGGATTTGGGGCACACATGCACATGGCATGTTTTTCAAGCCATCAGGGCTGGGATTTGAACCATGATTGGCCATGTGGGACCCGACTCCCTGTGCACAGCACGAACTTAACCACTGCTCTATGGGACTGGCCATGGATACCTCTCTTTAATCCCACGCTAGGGTTTGGTTGGTGTTCTAATGAAACCCAGCAACTCCCGGTCTGGGGTCATCCTGATGGCATAGCTGGCCTGCCCTGGGCGTCGCCCTTCCTGGGCCTGCAGCCTCACTGTCGACCTCAGCAGGTCATATGCCCCCGTTTCTCAGGGTTGGGGGTTGTGGAGTCCCACCTGTGCAGTGGGGGCCTGAACTCCAGGCAGGGTGCAGCCATTGATCCCACAGCCACAAAGCAGAAGGCTGCCACTCAGCCTGCCAGCCCAGCTCACTCCACCCCTTCCCAACCTTGCTCCCTGCTCCTGGCTGAGGCCCCTTGAGCAGATGGTTAACTTCTCTGAACTTCAGTTTCCTCATCTGTAAATTGGGAGAGCCCACCTGCCCTCATTCTCTAAGGTCAGCTGAGAAGGTGACTTGGGGCACCTAAGGGGTTCTCAAGAAGGGGGTCTGTGCTGCTCCCTGTGGCCACTGTGCGTCCACTCTCTGCCCTGAATGCTCATCCTCTCCGCTCTGGCGTGCTCCCACTGGACTGGGGAAAGGCACTCCCGAGTTTCTAGATGGGATGGCTCGGGGCGCCCTCAGGGAAGACTGGCTGGGGCCTGGGCTGCAGGGTGCTGTGCGATGACCATGAGAGGCAAGGGGCCAGGGTCAGAGTGCCGCTCCGGCAGGGGTGCAATCTGCTGCCCTGGGCATCCCAACAAGGAGGGGAGACACCATTCCTCTCGAGCTCTGCAACCAGGACGGTCACCTGCAACCAACTTCTGTCCCTCACTGACCTCCTCTCAGGGGCTGAGGGCAAACGTACAGGAGCAAGCACCATCACCCAGGGTGACCAGCTGGGGCAAGACAGAGGGGGCAGCTCAGCAAAAGAAGTAACAAGACAGATCCCACAGAATGGAGGTATTTGAGTGATGGCAAGGCAGGGATCCAGGCAGCCTAGGGTTTGGGGACACCAAGGAGGACAGCAGTGAGAGTTGAAGTGACAGAAGGGATGCCTGGGCACTGCCCTGGAGAGCCAAGAGGCTGAGGAAGGTTCTAGCCCAGGGACGTAACCCAAAGGACCGGGGGCCAGAAGAAGGGGGGTGTGGAGCCACTTCAGGCAGGGGGAGGCCCCACACAGCCAGCCTGGCACTTAGAGTCATCAAGAATGATTCAATTGACAGGTTTGTGTGCTGTTTGTTAATTGACTCAGATTCATTCATGGGAACAGCTGGCTGGGTCCCAGCAGGGCAGCCTCGCCCGCCCACCTGCCGCCAGACAGCCGGCTCTGCGCAGTGGTACTTACAGCTTAGCAGGCACGGGTGCGGGGCCGGCCTTGGCCGGCCGGGACACCCACACTCTTCTGAGGGTGCTGGTCAGAGGAGGCTGGGAAGGATGGTGCCACCTTGTGACCCTGCCTGACTGCCGGGTGGGTGCTGAGGGCGGGCCACATCCCATGGAGTCCCGGAGGCCACGAGTATGAGGATATCCTTTGGTGTCTGCTCCCCTAGCTGTGCCTTCAGCAGTGAAGTCCGGGTGCCAGTCCTGGGGGCTGGACAGCCCCCTGCCCTCTCTTGGCCTCTCTCACTGTCCCCCCACGTCACCTTCTCAGCTGGAGGTTGTGAACTTACTCCTCCCCAGCCGACTCTGGTGTTTGGGCAGAATTCGCCGAGAAGGAAGGAATGAAGAGTGAACCAGGACTTGGCCCCCACCCTCCCCTGGCCAGGAAGCCCAGAAGGAGCCGGCCTGGCCCGCACGTGGGCAGCAGGGAGTGGGTGCCGGGGTGGGCCAGTGGCTGGGAGGCTCTGCGTGCGGCCGGGCTGGGCCCTCACGCCGGGTTTGGGGTGGAAGTGGAGGTTCCTGTGCGCAGAGCGTCCGTTAATAGAACAGACAGTCTTTCCTCTCTTCATCTCCCTGTCCCCATAGCTTTGTTATTTAAAGTCAGGTTAAGGGAAGAAAAAAACTCAGACAGGTTTGGCTGGGAAGCCCGAGGACAGGAAAAGTTAGAGATATTTATTTGACAGGGTCAAGGTTGGCGCCTCTCTCTTCTCTCTCCCCAGGTCCCATAGGTGTTAGGCTGAGAGACATTTAATCGCGGGAGTAGCGGTTTCATATCTATAACAAAAATCAAATAATGCAAGATGATTTACTCCCCCTAGCAACCGCGGAGCTCACCCTTAGCAACCAGGCTAGCCTCGGGCTGCGGTGTAATCAGCTTGAAAATATTTCAATTATTGTGTTGATTTTAGTGGATTTGAGAAGCGCTGTGTGGAGAGCCGGGCACATTCTCCCCGCGACCTGGAGAGGAAGATATTGATTTAAACAGGTGTCAGGGAGGGAAAGTGGAGTAAATTTAAATGCGATGGGGGAGCAGCACATTGCACGCGGAACAGGGCGGGGATGACATTTTGCGCGTCGCCTTGAACGAAAGTGACTCAACTGAACTAGAAATTTCACCTTGAAAATCATCTCCCATCGACACAATCAAGGCAGCCCTGCCACGCCACCCCCGCGTCCCCAGGAGGCGTCCAGCGAGGACCAGTGCGGCCAGAGAGGGGCCGGCTCACCTAGACAGGGCCTTTAGGTTTCCTGAGGCTTCGGAGACTGAGGGAGACGACAGGTCCCCGGGAGGCGCTTGGAGGTCAGGGAGGGTGGGACGGCCCTGAGGGGCCGGGCCCAGGGGCCAGTCACTTTCCTTCTCCCAGCCTCAATGGCCAGCTCTGTAAACCAGGCAGGTGTTCCCTAGGGCCCTGCTACCTTCTCTGAGACCTCCTGTCTGGCCCCTGCCTGCCCCTAGATGCAGCCAGATTGCCCAGGGTTGGTTCCAGCCCCCTGGCCTCCTGGCACCCCTCCCACCTTCGTATGTGGGACTGGCGGCAGTGCCACCCAGTCCTGCTTCCAGGGGCCCAGGAGGAAGGGAAGAGATGGGACCTGGCTGCTCCAGCCCTTCTCCCAGGACAAGAGCCCAGGCAGACAGCTACAGCTTCTCTCAGCCACCTCCATGCCCCGGGACCCCCAATATCCATCCTCTCTTTGCTATATGGAAAAGAGAGCCCAGGGAGGCAGACAGGCAGCCAGAGAGAGGAGAGCCCGGCCTGCCTGGCCCTGTGGCCTTGCCCACCGAGCCCCAGCACTCCGCCAGGCTCAGACAGGCTTGAGAGTGGGGAGGGGCTGTTTCCCAACTCAGTGGCTCCTAGGGACAAGAGGGGGAGGAAGAGGAAGAAGTGAGTTGGGAGGCTCCCTTGACTGCTGCTCCCTGGGCTGGACAGGTGATGGCTCCAGGCCGTGTGTGGTGGCTACCCAATGGGGACACCCGCTGGCTCCTCCCTTGCCAAGCACAGGCTTCTCTTCAAGCTGGACACTAACCCTTGTCCCCCCTTACCCATCCCCACACTTCTGCAAGGAGCCCACTTCAGCAGTGTCCCTAACTGTGGCAGCAGGTGCAGTCACGAGGTGTGGCCACGCAGTGAGCGCAGACGGAGCAGTGAGGCCATACCAGACCCTGCTCATGGCCTCGTACTCAGGCCTCCTGCTTAGCCCTCAAGGAGGGAAGCATGTAACCATGGCCCTGCCAGGCTGGTGAGGGGACAGCCACCAGCAAGCTCAGGGCCATTCACAGGTTGCATGACATAGGCCTTCCTTCTCCTTCCAGACAGCAGTGTGTGGCCCCATGTGGCTGCGGCAGGCCCAAGGGTGAGTGAGGCCTGACCCCTGCCCTCCAGGGCTCACAGGAAAGGCCCCACAACACAGCATGGACAGACCCTGATGAGGGGGCAGGTAGCCCTGACTCCCAGAGGGAAGGTAAGGGGCAGGAGAGGGGAGAGAAAGGCTCAGAGAGCAAGAGCAGGGCAAGGGAGCGAGATGCCTCCAGGTCCAGGGCAGTGGCAGGAAGAGGGGCTGAACTGTCCCCAGCAGCAGCAGGATGGCAAGGTTCTAGGTGGGTTCTGATGACCAGATCCAGGTCCAGAAGCCTCTCTGGGAACTGTGCGGGCAGAGCAGATGGTGCGGGGAGTGGGAAGCAGGAAGTGTCCTGAAGAGCCCCTCGCCCAGCCATCGAGGTGGGTAGGGATGGACAGACGCTGTGGGCTCGGGCAAGTGAGAGCAAGGAAGCAAGGGGGAGGGGAAGGGCCGCACCTAACTCAGGAGAGGGGCTCAGGCACGGAGGGAGCAGAGTAGAGCAGGAGGTGTCCCTGGGAGGTCAAGGGGGGCGTACCCCTGAAGCAGGAGCTGTGGGAAATGAGCCCAGGGCAGAGAGCACAACTGCCTCCTCTAGCCCTCTTGCATGCCGCAGCGGTGTTCAGGATTCAGGGCTCCACCAAGGAGAGTGGAGGGAGCCGCTGCCTTCCCCAGAGCCAGAGCCCAGGCTCAGCCCTGACCCATGCGGGTCCATGGCCAGGGGATGGCATCATAATGAAGAAGGTTGTCTCTGAGTGCCATCTGGGGTATCCATCGTCACCGGTTGTCATGGTGATGGGTGGGGAGGCACCTGTACTGGGTGGGCGGGCAGGTCCCATCCAGCTCAGGGACCTTCAAGGGGAGCTCTGGCAACAGGAGAGACACCCTGGTGAAAACAGAGCCACTCCTAGACAGGGCCCACGTGACATGAGGCTGCCCACGGGACACAAGCAACCACTTCCCAGGCAGAGTCCTGAAGAGCCCGAGGCCTGAGTGCCAGGATCTGCTGATGCTGTCCACATAGGAGGGGACAAGAATGAGTGGCTGGCAGCACAGAGAACTCAGCCCACTAGGAGCAACCAGCTCTGAGAACTGGCCCCACAGGGGAGCCACAGTGACTAGCCACCAAGGCCATGAGGAGTGACATAGCAACCCACCACCAGGAGGGCCCACCTAGGTCTCCTGGGCCCACCTGCTCAACAGGCTCTGAGTCCAGTCCAGAATCCACCCTCAGTCCTTGGGAACCTCAAGTCATGTGTTGACCCTGTGAAAAACCCTATAGCAGTTTTGCAGCATCCCAGAAGGAGATTCCAACCTAAAGGAATCCCCACAACCTACAGGATCTGTCCCTGCCCCTAACCCTCCACAGTCTATTCCCTCCAGCCCTATCCAGTGCCCTGCCTTCCTCTCCAACTGCATTCCCATCTGTGACCCCTCTCACCACACTCCGGATATACCAGCCTCTAACACAGCTGAACACTCCAAGTTCAGCCCATCTTCTGGCCTTTGCACCTGCTGCTCCCTGCCTGAAAGTCCTGGAAATGCTGATAGCTCCTTAGCATTTTAGTGTCTCCCCTACTGAGAGGTCCTTTTTGACAAACCTGGCTAAAATAGCTCCCTGACTCCTATTTTCTTTCTTTTCTTTTTCCTTTCTTTCTTTATTTTATATTTTATTTTATTTTATTTTATTTTATCTTATCTTATTTTGTTTTATTTTATTTTATTTTATTTTATTTTATTTTATTTTATTTTATTTTATTTTATTTTATTTTATTTTGCTATAGGGTACATGTTTTGCCAGAGAGAGAAAAAGAGAGGGAATGGGGAATAAGAAATTATCCCCAGTGGGGATGGCCATGCCACAGTCCCACCTCCTCCATTCTCCTCTCTGGATTTTGGGCACGCATGCACATGTACCTGGCATGGTTTTCAAGCAGCCAGGTCCAGGACTCAAACTACACAGTCAGCTATGTGGGATCGGGTTGCCTTAACTTCCATGCCACTCTGGCCCTCGAAGTCTATTTCCAACAGAGCACCCCAATTACTAATTTACGGTAAGCCCACGAGCCCAGGGGCTGTGTTCCTGCACCCTAGCATGGTGGGGCTGCTGAGCGACAGGTGCCAACCTGGGAGGGAGGTGGCTGGCATCCTCAAGCCTGTGGTACCTGCCCAGAGGCAGCTCCTTCTCCAGATTGCACACAGGCTGTCCTCTGTCTTCATTTTCTTCACCTGTCAATGGGGGCCATAATGCCTCTCTGTCTCCCTCTGAGGGCTACCGCTGGAGGAAGCCCAGGGCAGAAACATGCGACCTGAGCTGGCAGTGGGGGTGGGCTGTCTTCCCCCTTCTCCCAGGAAAGCTGAACCTACAAACTGGTCAATGCCCGGGAGGCTCCTCCAAATCCTCACTAGCCCCGAAAGTCCCCTCAAAAGTTACTGTGGCAGGGCACAGTGGGCTCCTCTAGGTCCCCCATAGCACACAGGATGGACAACCAGGGAGGCCAGCAGTGGGAAGGCTGCAGAGAAGCCAAGCAGGGGTCTAGGGTTCTGGGACTCTGGGCAGCAAGGAGCAGGACTCCAGGCATGCACCAGTCATTTGAGAAACTCAGGCACATCACTGTCCTTGAAGCCCAGTCTGCTCATCCAGATTGGGGTCCCAAGCTGAGTAGTAGCCGTAGGGAACACATAAATGTGCCCACATTCAGGACTGCATCTGATCCAGGCCCTACAAAGCCCCTGGAGTTACCAAGTGCCAGGTGTTTGTGGCTCTTCGAGGGGCAACTCCTCCAGCTCTCACTGGCTTCTCTGAGGGGTCTCGAGTCTCCAAAGGGCCATCTCCCACAAATGGAGAAAGTAGGCAATCCCCCTTCACAGGAGGGAGAACCTATCTCAAAGCCATCTATGAATGTGACGTAGCCCTTCCAGCCAGGTGTGGCTCGGGACAGCTGCATCAGCCCCACCCACCCCACCAGCCCCAAACCTGCTTTGGGTTCATAGCACTCAATGCCGGCTCTGAATTTACAGCAAAACCCAGTTCTCTCCCTAGGTTTCCCCAACCCATTTAGAGCAGCAATATGCTACTTAAATGCGTATTTTTATTACTTTCTCTATTATAAGTAAAAATATTGTGATGCCAGCTGACGATCCGCCAGCTGTCTGTGCAGAAACGGTGGCACCACTCTGGAGTGAGCTCAGGCGGTGGAGGGTGAGCAGAAGCACGCTGTCTGCGGAGGCACACTGAGTCTCTGCCTTGGTTGGCCCCACATATGCCAGGCCACATGTTCCCAGCCTGGGAATGGGGTAATTGCGCCCATTTATCTTGTGTAGTTGAAAGTGCAAACAAGATAAAACAGTGCAGTGTCGGTGGCAGTTTATAGAGAAGTGGGGTGAAGATAACCTTGGGGAGGCATGTGAGGTGGCTGTGGTCCTGGCGAACCTGGGGCTGCAGGGAGGCAGTGACAGTGGGGAGGGGCCCAGCCCCAGGCACTGGTGTTTGAATGTTCGTGGTGGGTGAAAGTCAGCATCTGATGGTTTGGTATCCTGGCCGACCTCGACAAATGACAGAGGTAGGTATGTCCTTGTCAAACGAATCTCTGGCTGACGACGTCCAAACGCTGGCATCGAAAGGTACAGTGGGAACAAAACAAAACATGACTTCTCCGTCTAGACCAAACAGCCTACAGGGTGAATCTGGCCTATAGACATTTGCTGTGGTATTTGTGTGTGTGTGAACTGTATATGACATACAATTTACTATTTTACACTTCCCGATTTGCACAACCAGCTACGTGACACTTTTGACATTTTTTAAATCGTTGCCAACATTTGGAAACCAGGAGAGCCCACATGCCGCTCTGCATCGCCAGCTCTCGTGAAAAGCCCACACTTCTGGAAACTCCAAGCCTGAGCCTCTGGCTGGCCAATACTGACTACCCATCCCCACGCCCTGCCGGGCACCTCCCCTCTTCCCTGTCCTGTTCAACCTGAGAAAAGGTGGACCAGAGTTGGGCTAGCACCCAGAGGCGAGCCCAGGACATCCCTGGGCAGGCCAGCCCCAGCTCAGCGGCTGACTCACTGGGTAACTTCCCGGACTGGCTTCCAAACAGGAGGCGAGGGGCCTCCAGAGAGGCCAAGCCCGTTAGAAACGCTTTCCGCTTTCTGGGTCTCCCGACCCCATTGTTTCCTCTCACCAAAAGGAGCGCCATGCACGTGAATGTCACCCACCAGACTGGAGATTTCTGTCCATGCTGTTCCCTACAGTAGCCCCATTTCCTGGAACAATTCCTAGCACCATCCGATTATGCTCAGTGGCTAGATCTCTCTTCTGCTGACGTGCCCAGCCAGCCCCACCGATGTCTACACGTGCCTGATCCCTGCAGCCATATGAGTGCATGGCCCTTCTCTGAGACCAGACACCCATTTTACAGGTAAGAAAACTGGGACTCAAGGTGGGACAGGACCCAGGGTATGTTGAGCCTCCTCACCTCTTCCCCATTCCTCACCATCCTCTGGGAAGTCTAGACTAACAGGCATCACCTTCCACCCCCAGGTCCAGTGGGCCTGACCTGCCCCAAGAGGCCTGAGGGTTCAGCACAGCTAGGGTGGGAGATTAAAGCGTGTGTTTCTAATAATTTAGCAAAATGGCAGGTGGAGAAGCAGGGAAGGGAGGAGAGGGAGCAGGGAGAGCGGGGGAAAACAGTCCTAGCCAATCACTTTGATGTTCAGCCCATGAAACTTCTCAAATTATAAAAGAGAATCACTTTTGAGCCTTTAAGTGGCTTCGAATAAACCGACTGTCCAAAGATACAATGAAAAACCGACACCAGCTCCCCGTAACAAGGCAGGAAAAATTGTCAGCGCTGAGATGAATATTAAGAGCCCTATCCGTGAAAAACACCCTGGAAATATGTTTTAAAGGAGCAGTGTGAGGGAAGGTGATTACGAGGGCGATTATCTAAGGCAGCTGGAGAGGTGGGCTGGGCTGGGGGCAGAAGCACCCGCCCTACGGCCAGGACAGGCTTTACAGAGAGAAGGAATTTCGGCGCATTGAGAGTGAACAGAGCCATGGGTATCGCCCATGACTAATACGCAGAGGCCCAGCTTGCCTGGCTGGGACTGGAGGTTCAGGAGACCCTGGGCCCCATGGCATGCAGTAGCCCTGAGACAGCGGTGGCCAGACCACTCTTTGGTCAAGCTCTGATGTTACAGCGCCATCTCTGGCTAGCAATGGCCACAAGAGAGGAGCCCATCCACCTGCCCAATGCAGGAGTCCCCTCTCCCTTGCTCCATCTGGCAAGAAAAGGTGGCCAGAGCTGGGTTGGACCTCCTGGCTCCTTCATGCCAGCCCCAGCCTGGTCACTTACCCTTGGGAGGAGGGCCTTGGGCCACCGGATCCCCCTTCTGACCTTGTCTCATGGGCGTTTTGGCTCCACAGTTCTGTGCGAAGTGTCAAGGCCTGGGATCCAGAAGGGTGCAGGCTCCAGCTGGCAATGGGGCAGGACTGGTTTCCCAAGAGGAGGAGAAGCCCACTGGGGACTGTGAGGAGAAGTCACCTGGTGCCCACGGCCTGGCAGAACCCTGAGACTGCTCTTGCCCTCTTGGTGGGAGCCTCCCACCTGCACCCCACACCCACCCTGGCCTCCTTCCTGGCTGACCTCTCGCTGTCCACAGGGTCCTCCTCCAGCCCTCTGCCCACCTCCTCTGGCACCCTGGCTCCTGGCTCAGGAAGACCACCTTGAGGGAAGGGGCCACAGGTCCCTGCTTTTGGGGTTCTAAAGGATTGTGACCATCTACTTGGGCCTGCTGATGACATGCTCGCTGCAGGGAGGTCTTGAAGAAACACTTGGGAAAGCTGGACTGAAAGAAAGGGGCAGCTACAGGCCACATGCCTCCTTCAGTGCCTCATTCTGCACTGAGGCCTGGCACACCTCCTCTGTGCATGTGCAGGGTCTTGTGGGCCCTCCTTGGGCGGTAGAAAGGTCAACCGGAAGCCACATGATCGCCCTGCCGAGGGATCTCTGGGTCCAGCCCTCCTGTAGCCCAGCTCACTCTTTATGGCTCTTTCGTGGGCTCCTCGTGGGCCCCTCCCATCCAGCCCCTGGACAAATGAGCAATTGATGAGTTTTGGGGTGATCCAGAACATTGCATATGCCATCTCAAGTAATCCAGTCAACAACCTTTTTACCATGTAACGTCCAGGTCTCAGAGACGAGACCAAGGAGGCTTCAAGAGGTTAAGCCACTGCCCGACTTGCCCAGGCCAAAGAGCAGGTAGATTCTAGCCAGCACTCCCCTGGCCCTGCCCTTAGGACCAGGGAAGCCACAGCCCTGAAGTCCAGTGCCTTGTCCCAGTCACAGACCCAGTCCGTGACACCCCACCCAGGATCCCTCTGCAGACCCTGGGTTAGTCAAAGCGGGTAGACATGGTGAGTTTCTGGCAGCCTCTGGGGCCCGAACTGAGTCCAGAACGCTGTGGGGCTGGGGGAGGAGGCGCAGCCTTGTTGTGTCCTCCACGCAGTCTTCCTTGTAATTAAGAGTAAACTTTGTAGCAATGTCTCTCTTTTGCTGTTGTTTCACTCCGCCTCCCAAATGATAAATTGTTAATGAGCACCTGTTACAATGCTAATGAAAGTGGGATCCGTATGTAAATAAAGAAAATTTAATAACTTAACAAGGTGGATTAAAATGCCCCAACCTCCTTCTCAGCAGCTAATCTGGGCCAAACACCAGAGTTGCCATCTAAGCAGGAGCAACAGCTAATGCATTCACCTCGGCATACTTTCCAAAATATAATTAATATTTTAAAAATTTATAAAACTGAAATCAGAGGTCTTGATTGTAACAAACAAAATATCCATCTTTAATCTGCTACCCAAGGGCCAGCAGTACCCACCCCCCCACCTCAGCTCCTCCCCCCCCACCCCCGCCTATTCCTTGCTTGGAAAATACAAACCAGGATCCAACATCAAGAGCCAGAGAGCAGTTGGCCCAGGGAGGCGCCTCTGGGCCCAACACAGGAGTAATAAGCTAGTGGCAGAGGTTCTGGGTTCGAATCTCACCCTCCAGTGTGTACTCTCCTTGTCCTAGAACTCACGGGCGTCCCCCAGAGCAACCGCAACCTCAGGCAAGGTCTTTCTGACTTGCTTCAGCACCCTGGAATCAAAGCTTACAAGCCTCTAACACCTGGCTGAGAGTCTGGCCTTGGGAGGGTGGGCTTGGAGTAGATGGGACCTTGATAGTCCTTGGCCCTAAACTGCAGCATACCCGTTTTACTCACTTAGAGCTCATGAGGCCCAGAAGGGGCCGTATACTGCCTAGATTCCCAGCCACTTGGGGAAGAGCTAGACCAGCCCAAACCATCTCCTGGTCACTGACCAGCCAAGGGGTCAAGTTAGCCAGCCTCTCTGAGCCTCGTCGCTCCCCCCTGGAATGATCGTGGTACTCACCACGCAGGGCCCAGTGAGGGGTTCTCCACTGCAAGGACCCCAGCCTCAGTGAGGATACTAGAGAGCGTCCCCCAGGCCCCCTCGGTCCTCTGCACAGAGAAGTCTGTGGAGACCAGGGTGAGCAGGGACAGGCTCTGACCTGCTTGGCCCATGGGGATCTACTGCCCTCCCATGGCAGGGCAGAGCAGGCAGGGTGTTGGGGACAAGGCCCCTGTCCTGTAGCACCCCGCCCTCCACCTGCTCCCCATCTGGCTGCCCTGGGGCAAGTTTGCCAAGCAGTTGGCCTTTTCCTCAGCCTTGCCCCATCAGGCCTGGGTGCCTCAGGGGCAGGGGTGAGGCTCTCCTGAGGCAGCCACTGCCAGTCAGTCAGTGACACCCCTTCCCACATGTCCCTCAAGGTGTCACAGAGGGGGAAGACAGGGAACTGCAGCAGCTGTGACTGCAGCAGTCTGTATGGCCTGTCTCCTAGGCCTGCACCCCAATCCTGCTGACCAGGAGAGTGGGTGAGCAGGCAGAACGGCAGGACCACAGCTCAGTCCTGCCCGCAGGGGAGCTCTGCGCTAAGGGAGACTGCACTCAGCCTCCATTACGCTCCTACTGTGCGCCAGGCTCTGTCCCTGGTGCTGGAGACAGGGCACGTGGGAGGACCCAAGCACAGGCCCTGTCCTTATATTCTGGATGTGGAGACAGACGATGAGCACCAAGTAAACTGTGAATGCAAACTCTAATGAACCCCAGGATAATGCACCCCAAGGAGTGAGACGTGCTCTCAAGAACCCAAGGTGGAAAGTAGGCACAGACCGGATGGGGCAGTGGGGTGGGCACTGGGCATTTTAGCCAGGGTGGATAGGCAAGGTCACCTCTGAGCAAAATCCCTAGGGAGGTGAGGGGTGAGCCTAGCAGACACATGGGGAAAGCATGTTCCAGAGGAGCCTATGTGTTTGAGGGGGGCAGGGTGGCCAGGGCAGACAGAAGGAGCCCCTCAGGCGTGATGACGGTGGTGAGGTCAGGGGCAGGACTGGCCATGGGTCTACCCAGCAGTACCTCTCTTACTTGGGGACTCTCCCCTAGGGGCTCTGCCACCAGCACAGTGAGCCCAGGCTGGAAGGTTTGGTGTGCACATTAAAGCCCCCGGCCCACCCACTTCTGATCTGCCAGCAATTTAATGCATCACCGTGCCACCGGACAGCCAGCCATTTTTCATCGCTTGACCTCACTTTTAATTAGAGACTAAATTATTCATGCCGTTTGATGGGAGACGAGTGCTCGGGAGGGGCCTGGGCCCTGGGCTTGCTCAGTGGGTCTGGAATCAGCCCTTCAAACCAAACATAAGCGGCCAGGAGAAAACTTGCCCGTGTGGCTGCTGTATCCCACGTCTGCCACAGGCCTGCAGGTGAGAACTCCCCAAGAGGGGGAAGGGTGCCCAGTGTGCCCTGGGGGGCCAGGGTCGCACCTCTCTCCAGCACCCCCAGCCTGCTCAACTCTCAGGTGGGACCCCAGCCCATTGGGTTCAGCCAGCCTTCAGAAGCCTCAAAGGAGGGAGGGGTGGGGGTAGAGGCCCCTCCCAGGATGCCCAGGCTCTGGCTGAGCGGGATGAGGAAGCATTCACCTTGTGCCACACCCCATGCACTCTCCCGTCCTCCCACCTCTCCAGGCCCCCAGTTCTCCTTCCAGGGCAATACACTAGTCAGGCCAAGGCACATCCAGGCAGCCCCAGGATGTGAGGTGTGGGGGTTCACAGAAAAGAAATGCCAAGACAGAGCCACCAGGGAGCTCAGGAGAACTGCTGGGAGGAGGGGAGGAGGCACAAGCTCCCCCATTATCTGCAGTGCTAGCCCATCCTCTGGAAGTCCCTGTCCTGGTGGGCTCCTGTGGCCACAGCCACGGGACTGCTTCCCAGGCCAGTCCAGCCCAGGGGCAAGGGGAGGAGGGGCTTCCACAGCATGGGGGAAATCCTGCAACTGTGATTCACAGACCCAGCGAGAAAGCTGGGGTGGCCCTCCATCTCATATTACAGACCAGAAACTACACCGCCATCAGCACCTCGAATTATACACAGGCACGTGGATGCTCTGGCAGGTGCAGGATTTACCTGAGACCACTGATGGAGGAGTGTTCCCTCCACTACCACTGACCCCGCCTAAAGTTACAGGGTTGCCTGGAGGGGATTCTAGGCCCTAACCTGGAGCCCTGTGAGACCCGGAGCTTCTGGTCAGACTGTTGCAGGGGCCTTCACCCCTTCCTCCCAATCCCGGCCTTTGTCCTCTCCCCTCAGCACTTCTTTCTCCACCCCAGATGCTCACAGGATGTTCCAAGGCAGCCCCCAGCCGCCCCTGTCCCAGGCCCCTGGGGCTGTGGCTCTGCACTCCTGACTTACCCCTGCTGCCATGACCTGATCTCAGGAAGTCCTGACCTTCTGGCGTCTCAGTGTCCCCGTCTATAACTGAGGGCCAGACCTCTGCTCGCTCTCATGTTTGACGCTCGCTAGCTTGGGCAGATTTGTACCCCTCCAGGAGCCTCGGTTCCTCATCTGTGAAACGGGCTAAGGTTCTGTGATGTGCACGTTCCCATCGTGACTCGCGTGTTACCGAATGTCAGATTATAGAGACATCCATGGCTCCAGAGCTGGAGCAAGCTGCCTCCCTGGTTCCCATTAGGTGATCCCTGCAGGGGTCTCATCCTTACCAGGGCAGGGCGGGGCTTAGGGAGGACACTTGCAAATGCTCCTTGGGGTCTCAGGCAGCCGGAGAGATGCCTGGGTGGTCTTCAGCATCCTGGCGGTGAGGTAGGGGCAGCAGAACAGAGCAGGGTCGGAGAAGGCTAGTCACTTTCTCTCTGCCACGTGGGTCCCCGTAAAAGGGCTGGCTGGTGGCTCTCAGGTACCCATGAGGGAAAGGGCTTGTTATTTCAGATGAGTAGAATTGCCCCATGTCAGAAGCAAGATGGATGAGGGTAAAGGGTCACTCTTGGCCCCAAGGTTCTCTGGGAGTGCTTGGGCCACCCCCTTTCTCCCACCTGCCTCTGTAGCTCCTTCCTGCCCTGTCCCACTCTCAAATAGCCTGCTCTGGCCTCTCGATGCCAGACCCATTAGCTACCCTAAGGAAGTGTATGGGGGAAGGCTTTAGCTGTAGGGTCACACTCATCTACCTGCAAACCACTGCTTGATCTCTGACAGCCCAACTGTGTGTCCTCAGGCAAGTGACTGAACCTCTCTGAGTTATTCTTCCTCCTGAGTAAAATGGGGGCCCTCAAGAGCCCAGACTCTGTGGTGCAGTCAGCAATGTGTTCAACTTCAGAGCTGGAAGTCACATGCCCATCCTGGGTCTAGTCCCTGGCCCAGTTAGCCTGAAAACACATGAGGCATGTACACACATGCCCAGGGCCCTGATGGGCTGGAAGATGAAGTATGGGGATCAACACGTGACCGAGCCCTACACAGGGCTCCCCCCTCTCATGCATTCTTTCATGAATGAAGAAAAATATTTTTAGTATACTAAAATTTTTTTTTAAATTGAAGACCTCCCCCATCAGCTTTGCAAACCTGGAAAGGACTTTCAAATGTGACAGCACCCCTAAGGGTGGATTTCACTATTGATGCTGCGCAGGAGACGCCTGGGCAGGGGGTAGCTCTGCAGCATCTTTATGCTGAAGAAGAGACACCCAGGCCCCGGAAGACCAGGCTCTGGGTGCTAGCAGAGTAGGGCTGACAGAGGTGAGGGAAGAGAGCCCCCCAGCTGGGGAGATGCACAAGCTCTTCCCTCACAGTCCACCCCATGCTGAGATTCCAGCCAGTGTGGCCCCCACAACAGACTCCTTTGTCCCTGGTGCATTGGGAAGGTGGTCTGACAGCATTCCCACTGGAATAAAGACGAATCAATCAATCTGCTGGTAGTCAGAGCCTACGCAGGTCACAACAGGATGGTGGGCATGTCCTGCTTGGGGACCAGGGGCTTCCTCACCCAGCAGGAGCTGAATTTGTCCACACAGAGTACCTAGGAGTTTGCCCTTCTCTCTGTAGTATTCGGAAGAAAATAAATTAAATGCAACAAGATTGTTCTAAAGTGCCGTCCCCGTAGCGTCATAGTGCTAAATGACAGATGTTGCGCTCTGAAAAGTGGCTCTAATGCCTGTGCAGTAACTTTGTCTCAAATGATTTCGGCAGACGTCAATAGAGGGGGGCCTCACAGTAGGACACAGATGCAACAAGACGCATGCAGGTGGGGGGCAGGGCCAAGCCTAAGTCTCCCCAACATCTGTACAGCTCTGGGAACAGCATGGGGACCAGGTGCCAGTCAGGCAGAGACATGTGAGCGGCATTAGACACTGGACCGGGCCTGGGCAGGAGGGGCAGAAGGAGGTCCTCTGTGTGCTCAGAACTCAGAAACACACTGAAGCTGGATAGCAGGAGACCTGGCTTCTAAACCAGTGCAGCAAAACCGTGCAGTAAGCTGCACGGTCAATGCCCCTCCCCAGGCCTCAGTGTCCTCACCCATGAGATGGGAGCATCAGATCTCCCTTGTGGAATGCTCACAGTCCAGTTCTAAGATGCCAGCCAGAGGACGTCATGAGCTCCACATCTCAACAGCCAATTCATGGGCTCCCTTGAAACTGTCGAGGACCAGCCAGTGGCATGGAGTTAAGGCAGTTGAATCCCCCATGGCTGACTACATGGCTTGTGTCCAGGACCTGGTGACTTGAAAAACATGCTGGACATGTATGCATGTGTCCAAAAATCCCAAGAGAGAATGAAGGAGAAGGGATTTACCGGGGGGGGGGGGGGGGGGTGTGTGTGCTTTCTTACTCGCCCCCCCCCAATATCGCTACTCCCTACATGCACCTTACAGCAGGGGGGGAAAAAAAGAAAAGAAAAGAAAAGAGGGGCTAGCAGGAGGCATAATGGTTAAGACACTGGATCCCACATGGCTGAGTCCCAGACCCTGGGATTTGAAAAACAGGAGAATGGAGGAAAAAGGATTACAGGTTGGCCATCTTGCCTAGGGTGTGATTTCTCACCTTCCCTCTCTGACAAGAGAATGCACTCTAAGACAAAATTCTTTAAAAAATAAAGAAAAAGGAAAAGGAAAAGAATGAGAGAAAGAGAGAAGAAAGAAAAAGAAATAAAGAAAGAGGAAAAAAAACAACTCTGGAAACTCCAAACCTAATGATATCTACAAATCATTTCCAAAACAGCTGTTCAAATAAGACACCTTGTAACTCAAGAAAGGGGGTCTGGTAGGAGAGAGAAGACAACAGCTTGGTTTTCCTTTTCTTTTTCCTTGCATCCTGGTTTTATTTTTTATATAAAATGATAGCTCAAGTCCTTGACTAGGAAGCTCAATCCAGCCTTTCAATCCAACACCTAATCCTCTAATGCCCTTTATCAAATACCCAGTCGTTTAAAGTGTTATTAAATGCCTTTTTTGGATTATAATTTTTACTCTTGATTATATGATGACTATATAATCAAATATTCATCGGATAATGATGATTAAAATATATAATCCCCCAAAAGATGTTTAGAACAATTTAGGCTACCATTGACTTAATTAAGGGAGTTAGGGGATTAGCAATGAAATGAAGGGGTAATTTTTTAGAACTAATTTTGTGGTTCTTGTGGCTCTGAAGCCAGAGGGAGAAGAAGGTTGATGAGAAAGATAGGCGCCAAGGGCAAGTGGTCCCCTCCACCTGAGGGATCTGCAGGCCCGTGCGAGGCCCTGGGTGGTGGAGGACAGGATTATCACACTTTTGCAAATAGGGCACGAGTCCTGAGTGACCACACCGGATCTGTCATCAGAACTGACTCCAAACCTGATCCAAGCCACCCCTGCCCTTTTCAACGTCACTCCATAAATTGTGGCCTCTTCGAAGGACATCCGCGAAGCCCACTCCTGGGAGACAGTTTCTTCAGCACGGCCGGGCCTGTCTTCCTGGCAGGTGAGGCCAACCTCTTGCTCCTTGACCTTCCCTGGAGGGGAGGGAGGCCTGGCTCAATGTGGGCCAGCCAGACACCTTGCTGAATTTTATTTTCCTGCACATCTGTCTCCTATCACTTGCATCCTTCCTTCCTTCCTTCCTTCCTTCCTTCCTTCCTTCCTTCCTTCCTTCCTTCCTTTCTTTCTTTTCTTTTTCTTCTTTCTTTCTTTTTAAAATTTTGCTACCGGACCAGCAGGTGGCATGGTGGTTAAGGATGCCAGATTCCCACATGGCCAACTACAGTTTGAGTTCCGGACCTGGAGGCTTTCTTTCTCACTTTCTCTCTCTCAGTGTCCCTCTCTGGTCAAATTAAAATAAGCAAATAGGAGGGGCTAGCAGGTGGTGTGGTGGTTAAGGGCACTGGACTCTCACATGGCCAACCGCGGTTCAAGTCCTGGACCTTGTAGCTTGCTTTCTTACTTTCCCTTTCTCTCTTTCTCTGTCTCTCTCTGATCAAAGTGGAAAATAACAATAATAATAAACAAAGTTAAATAAAATAATTCTTTAAAGAATAATAAATAGAAAAAAAGCAAGTAGGGAACAGCAGTTGGCATAATAGCTATGTTGCTGGACTCCTATGTAGTCGACTGTGGTTTGAGTTCCAGACCCAGTGGCTTAAACTCATGCTGGGTACGTGTGCGTGCATGCCCAAGATCCCAATAGGAGAATGCAGAAGAAGGGGTTGCGGTATGGCCATCCCCCTTGGGGGGTGATTTCTCGTTTTCTGTCTCTCTGTCTCTCTCTTTCTTTCTGGCGAGTACACACGCCCTATAGCAAAAACCTCTCAATAAATAAATAAATAATAAGCAAACAAATAAACAAAGTTAAATTAATTTTGTTTTCTATAGGGCATGTACACTTGCCAGTGGGGGACAGGGAGGTATGGAGAAAGTACCCCCAAGGGGAGATGGCCAAGCCATAATACTTTCTCTCCTCTTAGGATTTTGGGCATACATGCACACATACCCAGCATGTTTCTCAAGCTCCGGGTCTGGAACTTGAACCCCATAGTCAGCCGTGTGAGATCAGCTGCCTTAGCATCATACCACCAGGTAGTCCATCACCTGCATCTTTCTAAATGAAAAGTGGAATCTAGATGGGATTCTGCCCTCAGGTCTCCCGTGGCTAAGTTCCAAGAGACAAGGCTACCCTCACATGAACGTGCTCGTGCATATTTGTTAGTTCACTAGTCTGTCCTCAGGGAAAAGGCAGAGTTTCATACTGTTTCTGTTTTCTCGGGGAAGGAAAAGGAACAGACCTGTCCAGAGTCGCACAGCAAAAATAAAGGCTGGCCTGTGCCGGGACCCCTCTCTCTCCTGCTCCTAGCAGACTGCTCCCACCTGACTGCTATGACGAAGCTGAGAAAGACCACTGGCGTGGGCCAGGAAAGCTGCCTCTTCTGTGTAGCCATGTCCCCACGCCTGGCTGTGCCCTCCCTTCCCTTCTATCCCCTTCCAGTCTGAGTGAGGAAGTCTTGCAAATACCTAAGCCCACCACACAGTGAGATAAGTAGACATTTGCCTGAGAATTAAGTGCTGCTCATTGACAGGCTGCTAAAATCCACCAACCAGCGGGCTCTAATGCCCACTATGTTCCGGGGCAGAGGAGGGGAAAAGGGAAGGGAGAACTGGGGCCAAATTCCATAATCCACATTTACATAAATCTGCAGCTAAAAGCTGGGAACATCCCGCTGCCCCATGTGCCAGCTTCCCTCCACAGAAGCCAAGGCCAAGGCCACCCAAGCCTTTCTTCCCTCCTGCAAGGAAGGCTCCCGTCCCCAAAGCATCCCTGGAATATAGACATCTGGTGACTTCCTGATGGCCCAGCTCAAAGTCCCTGAGACAGAGAGGAGGCCACAGCCCTCTACCTCCTGTCTAGGGAAGCTGGGCAGGGGAACAGCTTTGACTGCTGGATGGGATGACAAGGGACCCATTCTGTCCTGCACAACTTAGCCTGAGAGGAGGGCTAAAAGTCACTTCTAACCTTGGAGTCCTGGGGAAACAGGTGTACCCTCAAACATAGGAGAGGTCCTGAGGGAGCAGAATCCCCACCCTAAAGTCCCTGGAGCCAAGGTAAGACAACTATAAAAGGCACCAGCCCTCCCTGTAATACGTACGGTGTTATTTGCGCTGCTGTAACAGTACTAAAGATAGGGGGCTTGAATAGCAGAAATTCATTCTCTCACAGTTCTGGAGGCTGGCAGTCCAAGGCCAAGACGCAAGCAGGGCTGGTTCCTTGTGGAGCCTCTCTCCTTGGCTTGGAGGCAGCTGCCCTCTCCCCATGCCTCTGCGTGACATTCCCTCTGTGTGTGTCTGTGTCTGAATCTCTTCTTCTCAGGACCTCAGAGAGATGAGATCAGCCGCTGCCCCCCCCCCCCACCTTGTTTTACCTTAATCATCTCTTTAAAGGTCCTGTCTCCAAACACAGTCACACTCCGAGGTATGAGGGGTTAGGATTTTAACATATGAAATTGGGGAGGGTCACAATTCAGTCCATAATATATATTAGTTCTGTAAATCCTCCCCACACCTCAGGAGGAATCTTGACACTGGTTTGGGAGGTTAATATGCCTATGGAACTCAGGCCCCAGTGGCTTCTGCCCTTCCCACAGTGCCAAGACCCTGGTGACACCACTGCTCAACCCTAACCGCAAGCTTCCAGAGGGAGACACCCAGAAACCCGGTGTTAAATCATATGCAGCCCCGGGAACCTAAGAGAAGTTGGCCGGAGTGAAATGAAACCAGGTGGAGGGAGGTTGAACTTCAAGCGTCCTCCAAGCTTCTTCCCTGCTGCTGCTCAGTCTTGCAGGGCTCTGACAAGGCTGAGGTACAGAGGATGGGGAGGGTGGTTCATGGGGACCTAAGGTTGCTCTCTGCAGAAAAGGGGAGGTGACCCCAAGCAATGAGCCCCTGCTTCACCTACAGCTCCTGCTACCACCCAGTTCCCCACCCTGCCGGGCCACTGCCCAGAAGAGTGCTGAAGGAAGCATTTGATCAGCTAAAAGGTTGTGTCCTGACTCCTCTAGCCTCTGAGCTGCCACTGCCCACTCTGGGCAAAGTGGCCACTGGTGCTTGCCCTGGCCAGCCCACCGAGCTGCCCTGAAGAGCAGCTCAGGTCCGGCTAAGATACACTCACAGACAGCATCGCTTTGAGAGCTGGGACCTACCAGAATTCACTCTCAAATTCACAACCAATAAAGGGAGAGGGGGGACACCAGGTAGCATGGTGGTTAAAGGTGGTGGACTCCCACATGACCAACAATGGTTCAAGTCCCAGACCCAGTGGCCTCCTTTTTCACTTCTGTCTCTCTCTGATCAGATTGGAAAATAATAATAAATAAAGTTGAAATAACTCTTTAAAAAAAAAAAAAAAAAAGAAAGAGGGAACCAGCAATTAGTGTAATGGCTATGTCGCTGGACTCCCACATAGTCGACCGCGGTTCATGTCCCGGACCCAGTGACTTAAAACTCACGCCGGTTGCATGTGCGTGCGTGCCCAAGATTCCGAGAGGAGAATGGAGGAGAAGGGATTGTGGCGTGACCATCCCCCCTGGGGGGGTGATATCTCGCTTTCTGTCTCTATGTCTCTTTCTGTCTGTCTGGCGAGCGCACGCGCCCTATAGCGAAAACCTCTCCAAAAAAACAAAACAAAACAAAAGAAAGAGCGGGGCCAGCAGGTGGCATGGTAGTTAAGGGTGCCAGACACCCACATGGCTGACTGCGGTTCAAGTCTAGGACCTGGAGGCTTGCTTTCTCACTTTCCCTCTCCCTCTCTCTCTTACTCTGTCCCTCTCTGTTCAAATTATAAATAGATAAATAAAGTTAAATAAAATAATTCTAAAGCAAAAAATAATAATAAAAAAGAGGAAGAGGGTTTGGTGACAATGACACTGATCATAAGAAAAACAAAAACACAAACCTGAACAAGGGGCAGCCAGTGGCTAGATCTCACATGGCTGACAGCACAGGTCGAGTGCCAGACTCGGGGGCCTGAAAAACACACTTGTGTACCTGCCCAAAATCTTGAGAAGAGAATGGAGGAGGAGGAACTGTGGTGTGGTCATCCCCCCAGGGGGTACTCGCTCCTGTTCCTCTTCTCTCTCTCTCCACCAAGCACACATTCCCTAGAGCAAATTTAAAAATTAAAAAAAAAAAAGAAAGAAAGAAACATGAACAAACCAGCTGAGCCTCCTCCTCCCCTACCATACAGCTTCCTAAACACCTCCGGTAAGTTGCTTTCCCAGGGCTTCCTGGGCATCTATATCCCGTGTACCGGTGACTTGTTGAAGGTGATTGAGACTTGGGTGAGGAGGGTAGAGTTAAGGGCTTCTTGCTTGGGGCTCAGAGAGACCCTAATACTCCTGTCCTGTCCTCGGTTCCTTCCTCCAGGTTCTAATCCAGCCTTGCTCTCAGGGAAGTCACGCCCTGCTCCAGGAGACCCGCGACGTTTATGACAGTGCCTCAGATTGCCCAGGCTTCTTTTGGCCTCCCTGTTCTCAATGGAGAGAGGTGGGAGAAGAGGAGTGGGGGCTGTCCAGGGGAGGGCGGCCAGTCACAGCATCTCTCCTCCTTCCTCAGGCTTATCCTCCATTCTGCCAGGATCTGTGGTGTTCCAGGGACTGGGTGCCACCTCCAGCCGGAGCCCTTCCACTATCACCAGACCCCATGTCCCAGAGAAGAAAGGAACAGGTTAAAGTCTGTGATGGGGAAAGCATCTGTCCTCCTCCTCTCAGAAAAGAACTCCAGTATTCATCCAGTGAAGAGGTTAAAAGTGGTCTCAGACAGGCCTTGGCCAAGGGTCAGGGCTTTAAAGGCAGAGGGGGTGGTAGGGTATAAAGGGGGAGGGAGCGAGCAGATGCATGCTGCATGCCTGTGCCAAGAGGCAGACCAGGCTACCCAGCCCATCTCCACGCCTGAGCTGCCCGGTGTCGCCACTGCAGAATGCATGCCTCCTCCTTCCACTCCTGTCTTTGCCCTCCCCATCCATCAGCAAGTTCTATAAACTGGGCCAGCCCTGTTACCATCTCCACTGTCACCTCCACCCAGGCTCTCTCCCCTAGGCTCTGCCCTGCCTGGCCTCAGCTTGCACTTCCTGCTATGCAAGAGGCTTCCTGAGCTGGGCAGCCGGACTGGACAGGGGAGAAGTTAAACTGCAATGGGGCTGCCCTAAAAGCACCCAGGGGCGGGCAGTGCAGCAGTCACTGAAGGTGGGCTCCCCCAAGGAGGGACAACACTGGGGGAAGGAGCTCCCTTCAGTCCAGGCAATGCCGGAGAGGGCCTCCTCCTTCAGAAAGAAGGGGAGACGGGTGACCCCCACAGCTCCCCCCACATGGCCAGGGGCCAGAGTTTTTGAGATGCAAGGTACATTGTCATCCAGGGCTCTGGCCTCATGCCCCTACTGACTCTCCTTCCTCACTCTCCCAGGACCCTCGGCTGCCTGGCCCTCTCCACAGCTCTGTGAGCATGCCCCCACCCCTGCACAGCACAGCGCTCCCAGCCTCAGCCCCAGTGCTCCTGCAGCGGCCATTGTCCAGGCCTTAGCTGTGTGGCCCATTTGCCCACAGGGTGACCAGCTGCCCTTTGCACTAGAACACCAGAGCTATGGAGGCAAAGCCAAGTGTATCTTACACACTTCAGTGCCTAGAACAGTCTGAGGGTGGGGAAACTGAGGCCGGGAATGAGTCAGGCCAAGGAAGTAGAAAGAGTGCGCCTAGGGTCCCTCTGGGAACGGTCCCCAGACACTCCTAGCTGTTGGAAAAGAATATTTTTCAGTGGCCCTATCCTGGGGGTAGGGAGTATGGCTGGGGATCAGGCTGAGAAGGGGCGGTGAGTAGCCCCCAGACCCAGCAGGGCTGCAGTCAGAGGGGAGCAGGAGGGAAAGGCAGCTTTGAAAATCCTGCCAGTGTATCAACACGCTTGGTGAGGGCAGTGTTGTAGTTACACTTTTTTAATTAAGTGAATAATTAAAAAGAAGTTGATTATCAATTAGCTAATTAAATAATCCATTTTACTTTCATATTCCCGCTTTTTCCCTATTTTTTCTTCCTTATTTTTTCTTTTTTTTTTTTTTCTTTTTTGGTTAATCACTGTGGCCGCGGTAATGAGCCGCCTCGGGTTGCCAAGCAACCAGCTCCCAGTTAAACAGTCACAGCTGCCTCCCGTCAGCGCCCTGACGGCTGCGCACGGGGCTCGGCGCCCAGGCCGCCGCCCGCTGCGGAGTGGGCGGGGGAACCAGGTCCGGCCGCAGGGGAGAGGGAGAGGGGTCCCTCTCCAGCTCACTCTGTGCAAGGCTGGTTTGACACCCACAGTGGAGACGCCCGGACCCGACCCGGGGTGGGAAGCAGGGCCAAGGTCCTCGCGTTCCAAGACTTGGGAGTCCACCAAATTCGCCCCGCCACCCCTTTCTGCCCTTCGCGCCCCGGCCAGAGCTGCCTGCTTCCCTCTGCACCTCATCCCAACCGCCCTGGCCTGTCTGAATCTAGGCTACTAGCTGCCTCGCACGCTTCACAGTGCTTCCAGCCTCAGTTTCCCCACTGCCGGGGCTGTGATTATGCGGCCGCGAGGACTGGCTGAGCGCTCAGGCGGCTGCGCTGGAGGCAGGAGGGTGGCAGCCCTGTCTGAGGCCTGTGAGCTCTCTGTGGCACACCCCAGGGGCAGCCACGACGCTAACTCGACGCCAAGCCAGCCGTCTGGGGGTGAGGAGAGGGCTCCCAGAGACCTGCTGGAGACAGCGACAGGGTCTTCCTACTGGGGACAGTGAAGGGGGAGGTGCATGTCCTCCACGGAGCCAGTCTATCCACAGCCGCAGCGTCGGGGACAACTGGTTGTGCGGAGCTGCTTGGCCACCGTGGCCTCCCAGTCCTTGGTAGGTCCCTCCTCGTGCGCACGTGGGGCCCGAATCCCCTCCAAAGATCCCTTCAGCGCTGCTTCAGAGGGTGGGTCGGCCAGCCCCTATTCTTGCGCACCCCTGGGGCTGAGACACAGCAGGCTACCAGGCTCCGGACGGGGCGCTGCACCTTTGCGAGGGGCTACCCGTTCCTGCCCGAGGTCTGTCTTAGGGGGTCTCTGCACTGTCTTGGCTTCCGCGCGCGTCTGTCTCCACTGCTGCGTCCCTCTCCCCGCGCAGCTCGCGCTCCCCACACCCGCCCCGCACCTCGTGTTGTTGTTGTGTGTGTGTGTGTGTGTGTTTTTTTTCCTCTAATTCTCCGGAGTTACTCTTTTGTTGCCAATTGTTTCTATGCCCCGAGGCCACGCTGTAAATGAGATGTTACATCTGCACCGAGCTAAGTAAACACTTTATAAATGAATAAATAAGTGAATAAATAACGAAATAGTCATCTCGGGAAGGCCGGGCTGCCAGGGCTCCGGCCCCGCGGTCCGCGTTGGTCCCATGCCCAGGCGTTGGGGGCGGGAGCAGGGGCTACTGTCTGCCCTCCCCCATTCCCCAGCGTGGCCCAACCTGGCCCCACTGTCCCTTGATCTAGGACCCTCCTATGTGCCCCCTTTCCCCCTCTCCCAAATTTTCCTCCAGGCTCCGTGGCATTTCCCCCCAGATGTCGTTTGGGATTCATCACTTCCACCCACCGCTTTTCAAACAAAAACGGATTGTCGCGGCAGCTCTTAACCCTGAGTTTGCCACCAGATTTCTTCCTGTAGATCTCAGCAGGGCTCTGGGTAGTCACCTGCAGGAAGAAGGCCCATGAGTACTGTCCGGCTCAGGTCCGGTCCCCCTGAGCGTTGCCCCAGGACAGGGCTGGGGGCCTGGCCAGCTCCGACCTGGAATTGACAAACGGAGAAAACACGGAGCAGCCAGAACCCCCCCTTTTCCCTGACCCAGCCTCTGCCCAGGCCCCTCCGCCGGGTGGTGGAGGAACGAGGCAGATCTCCACTGTACAGCCGAATCCCAACTCCAAGAGGCTGAACTTCGCAATTATCACGGATAACAAGAACAAATGAAAAAGCACTCATTGAGTAACTGATATCAATTATGAAACCCGGCTTTAGCGTCTGGAATAAATGATAGGGGAATTGGCCTGAGAGAGAGCGGGAGCAGACATGTTATTATTTACGCCAGATTAAGAAAAGTATCCAATTTGCTGGCCATCTCCCTCCCCGTGGGAATTGGCATCAATTTTATTATTGTTCCTCCGATTTTAATATTCTCTAAATGAATTACTATCGAGTGAGGTAGTTAGTCAATAGTTTAATGCAATTAATTATCTTTAAATCGCTTTGTTATCTTTTTTTTTTTTTCAAGACAGAGTTTTAACTCAAACTCCAGTAAGCAGTTGTTTACACAGAATTAAGAGAAGGGGTTTTTGCAGGGGAACTGGGGCAGGAGCTGCAGTGAGGGATTTTCCTGTCCTGGAGCAGGGCAGCCTCCCATCTCCTAATCTGAGAGCAAATCTCAAATGCAGACTGGGTGGGGAGACTCTCCCCTCGGGGTTTCACCAGCATTATGGAGTGGGGTGCATATCCCCGCACAGGGTACCTGGAAACTGTGCGGCTTGGGTGCCTCCCACTGCAGTCTGGGCCTTGTTTGTTTTTAAGCGGATCCAGAAAAGAAATATTAAACTCACTGGCCCCTACCGCTCACTCTCCAGGGCTCTTCCTCACCCTGCCCTGGTGAGCTGGAGGCCTGCTGGGAGACGTGGCCATCAGCACCAACAGTGGGCTCCTCCTGGGTGTTCTGACTTCTCCACCTCCAAGGGCCAGAGAGAGTCTGGCCCCGCTTTCCCAGGACAAGGAGGCCACAACAGGAGGGGCTGTGAGGAAGCTGACATTATTTCCAAGTTACTGTATCCCAGCTTCTTCCTCCTTTTGGGGGACAGAGGACAACCTCCTCTCTGCCACACACACACACACACACCTAAAGTACCTCCCAGATTAATGTGCATTCTCCAGGCCTCCCAGCACTCCAGAAAGGTAGCTCAGGCCTGGCTCTGAAGGGCTGGGCTGGGGCAGATTCAGAGAAGCCTGACTGGGGATTTGGGGGGTGGGGGGAGGGTCTGTCATACCTGACTTTGCCGGGAATAGCTAGGTGTTTTCCTTGGTTTCTAACTCCCTATTCTCAGTCTGTTGCTGTTTAGAAGCAAGAGTGGGCATCTATCTCAGCTCACACCAATGGTCATAGAGCTTCCAGGAAAAAACAACAACACAACGTCTTTCCCAGCACCTTTCCCTGCCCTGCCCAAGGGCACTGAGAAACCATCACCTGCTGAGAGCTCTAGCTAATGGAACACTTGTGGGGAAAAAAGGAAGAGTGGAGAGGAGAGGAAGACAAACTTTTCCCCCCTAGAAAGTCAGAGTAACTCCTCCAGGAGATCAGGACACCAGCAGAGGAAGAGACGGTGCGAGTGGGCAGACTCCTGCTGGCAGACAGATTACAGATAGTAGGACCTTCTAGACAGCCACTCGCCTAGGCCAGGCTTTGACCCAGAGTAATAAAGAATGCTAACAGTGCAGGAACAGGCTGAGCAAAAGCGCTGTGCTTCGTATCTGATCCCGTCTGACAAGTTTACTGAGTGTGTCTGTGGGGCTGGGGGGGTCCCTATGAGTGCAGGTGAGTGAATGGACACCAGGGCGACAAACCTCTCTGGAATGCCAAGAAAATCCCTGAGAACTTTCCTCTTCCTCCCACTGAAATGCTGGAGCTTCTCACCATTCAGCGAAAATTGAATTCCCCGAAATAGCTCCGAGGACAGGACCTGGTATTTCATAGTGTTTTAAAAGTAATATTCCGTTTGTTGGTGCCGTGAAATAGGGCACCAGGAACGCTACAAGAAATAAAAAGAGTAATTTCTCAGTGGGGAAGTTGCCTTTTTCCAATTCAAGGCCCATATTGCTGGACCCTGGACCTGGGATGCTGGGGTCAGACCCCAGGGGCTTGGTCCTGACCGGGTGAGAGGCCCCGCCCCAGCCACCTCACACATCTGGAATTGGCATCAGGGCCGAGAAGTCTCCGGAAGTTCTCACACTTCACGACTCATTAAACGCAGGGCTTGGGTTCTTCGGAAAAGGGGGTGAGGGCAGCAGGAGTTATGCTGGGGGGCTGGAGTTGGGGTAGTTCTCCTAGGCCAGCTCCACTGGCAGTGGCTGGCCTGGAAGTGGGTGTCTGGGATGTGATCTCTGGGGTGACCCCTCCCCAGAGCTTGGGAACTGCCTGGATGTCCACCTCAGTCCACCGCAAAGCACCTTGGCTGGGGCGGGGGTGGGGAGTGGGGGGGTGGCCTAGCTGGACTAGGGAAGGGAGGAAACGCCTTCTGATTCCGGAAAGCCCCCACATCCGGCTGGGGGAGGCGGGTGGCTTCTAGTCTGGTCGACTAATCCGAGAAGGTGAGGACACCTCCTACCAAGCACTCCTGGCCTCTGAGAAACGTGTTGCTTCCGTCAACAAAACAGAGGGGGACAGTGTCCTCCCCTAGCCAAAGAAGCCTTGAGGGGCTGCCCAGCCCTATTGGGCCTGGCAGGTCCCTTCGGCAGGTCCCCTGGGGCAGGAGGGCCTCCCAACCTCTCCTCCTCACACTCTCATTTGATGGTTACTGATACTGCCTTAATGTCTGAAGGGGATAATACTTGGGAGCTTAAAATTACAATTGCTTCTACTTAAATTTATTTGATGGCCGGAGCGGTTCTGTTATACATCCGTATATGGGTTTTCAATATCTTAAATGTTTAAAAAGGTTTTATTCTGTACTTACACTGAGTGAAATTAAAAAGAAACAGTAAAATGTTTGAAAATGAAGTGCATTATGTTTAATAAATTTAAAATGAACAAAGACTGCTATATTGCCAGCAATATCATTCCCTGCCCAGGGGCATTAATAAAGACTGGAGGTTTGGAAAAACAATATTTTCTATTAAAATTCTGCGCTGTGTTTCAATATTAAAAGGATATGTGATGAATTTCCAGTGTTACCCAGACGGGGTCAGAGATTAATTTCATTTCTTTCTGGTCAGCATTCTGTCGATAATTAATCAAAAGCAGAGTTTCTTAATGAAACACTTTTCATAAGGTGATAATTAGCAGGAAAGAGGCGGCCTGCAGACAGTCCCCGCGAGCTGTCTAATAACCGGCAAGGCGCGGGGCTGGGTCCTGGGGGCTGGGGCCGGCCTGGGGACACTGGTCCCCCAGGGAAGGGACTGATCAGGGGAGACTGGGAGTCCTCGCCTCGCAGAGCCCTGCGCTCAGCCGCCCTGCAAACAGGCTCTGAGACGATTTGATCAGGCCACTAGAAGGAATCCAGAGAAGCAAGTACCGGAAGGGCCTGGCCAACCCCTCCCCTGCCCAGCACCGCGCGCTGTGTGATCTTAGGCAAGTCCCTTTCCCTCTCTGGGCTTCTGAACTCCCTGCCTCCCGAGGAGCGACTATAGCAGACTCTCTAGTCTTTGTCCTAGCAGGCCAATCTCCCCCCCCCCCCCCCCCGGAGGGGCGTCTACATGCACCCTTGGCCCTAGGCAGAGGTTCCCCTCACCTCTTGGTTCCTCTGTGCCTGATTGCCTGAGCAAGCCAAGCCCGCCGGCCACGGCGGGGAAGCCTGGGAGGCCGCACCGAGGGAGGGGGAGAGACGAGGGAAGGAGAGAAGTAGGAGGGGGTGGAGGCGTCCGCAGGCAGAGGGGGATTATTAGTGCATTATAAAATTACTAAAAATAAATGGAAAACAATTAAGGGGTTCAAGAGTAAATAAAGTTAATGAAACAAAATTAGCAGCAATTAGCGGCGGCGCCCTCGCTCCGCACTCGCTCCCCACAGCCCAGAGTGTGGTTTGGAGCCTGGGGCCTCCCGGCCGCGAACAAAGGCCTCCTGCCCGGCAGAGCCTGGCGGGGGCCCGGCCGGCGTCCTGACTGGAGCCGGCAATCTCGGCCACAGGCCCGCCGTGCCCCCGCATCCCGAGTGCGTCCGCATCCGGGGAGGAGCGGCAGGTGCCGGGTCCACCACAGGTCCGGCCTTCCCCGGCTGCTTGGGAAACGCTGCAAACTTTCCGATAACGCCGAAAGGCGGGGGGTTCTGTGCAGATGAGATTATCGATAGTTATTGAAAGTCCCCAAATAGGATTTACAAAGCAGGCTCCTGCGCCTTTAATAGAATTCTAGATAATCTTTTATCACAACAAGACACCCATAGAATTATTTAAACAGATTGGACGGCTGCAGCAGCAAATTTCAATTATTCTAATGCTTTAATAAATGTGGTGCGTGTGTATTAAATTCAAGCTTCTTAATCCAAATTTTACGATTTAACTGCTCTGATTTTTCATTACTGCAACACCCACACGCGGCAACGGCCCGCTCCTTTCTCGGGGAGGGCGATCCCAGCTCAGAAAAACCAAGGAGGGGAGCTCGGAGTCGTGGCGCCTGGGAGAAAAGGGAGCCAGAGACACCAGGCCTAGGGAGGTATCCGGAAAGACAAGCCAAGCGCCGTCGGGGAGGAAGGGAGGGCATAGAGAGGAGGGGTCGGAGGGGCCGAGAGAGCTGCAGGCCAACCCCTGCGCTCTGCTCCTCCTTGCACTGGTCTCTGGGCTCCAACCCACTCTGTCTATACTCCTGCTGCCGCTCTGCCCGCGGGACGGTTGTCCGCACGGGTAAATTCCGTCCCGGTCACCTCTGGGTGGCGCCCCGTGTGGAAGAGGACAGGAGGAAGATGGGCGGTGTACAGGCAGCCCTTGGCTGGAGTGCCCAGCTCCTCGTAGACACCCTGCCTGGGCCCACCTGGGAACCAGTGGACTCTACCAGGACTTCCTCTCTGGCCGCCCCTTTCCTCCAGTCCCTTCAGCCCTACATAAAGGAAGCTAAGAGCCAGGCGCCAGAGACAAGCCCTGGCATCCACCCCCACCTCCGCTCTAGTGAGGTGGCTCCAGCCTGGTACCCAGCAGCAAGCTGGGGTCCTGAGCCTGAACCTCTGCGCTTTGAGCTGCACTGCATCTCTTTCACTCAGAGAGGGCCTGGCAGGAGGGGCCAGACCCGATTTCAGCCATCGAGGAAACTGAGGCCCAAGCTCCGGCCTGGATTTCTCCCGGGTGGGGGTAAGAGG